>CANTUZ010000003.1:16621022-18023522 GCA_947846985.1 Fratercula arctica | reverse complement strand
AACATTAATCTCATCTCTTTTTTTTTTTTTTTTTTTATCTTCCAGGGAACTTTTAAGTCAACAAAGTCTCTAAGCCGACTTGCAAACTCACGGTCCTCCCAGCACTTTTACATTAAATTGTTTCTGACAGTGACATGGCAAATATTATTATTTTTTCACACTATGATCCACCTCCTTCTTCTGCAGAAATATTTCCAGCGCTAGTTACAGAGAAAACTCTGACAGTAGTCATGACAATCTATTCCTACGCAGAAATAGAAATGCCTCACTTATTTGTTTCCCTTCTCTGAGAAGTTGCGGTTTATCACTTGACGGGGCTCCTTAGCGATGATAGTGAGGTTTTTTTTTTTTAAAACGCGCTCTACCAAGGCTGCCGTAAACGGGAATGAATTCCACGTCACCTTCTACGTGGCAATCCTGCGTTCCTCGCTTAGTGTGGGCGCATGGAGAGAAACTAGACTTGCTCCCCATTTCCCCAAATGAGCAATGCCCTGTGGAAAAGCCGCCTGGCTTCCAGGTGAAAGCCTGTGACCCGAGCTCGTCCAGAGCCGAGTAATTCCGGATGAGCCCTGGGATCTCTGTGCCTCAGTTTCTACCGGGGGAACAAGAATAAAAGAAAAAGCAAAAACAAAAGAAATGGGGGGGGGTGGGGGGGGGAAGGGAGAAAAAAAAGAGGGCTGCACTTATCTACAGCGTGGATATTGTTGGGGGATTAAATTAATTAGCGACTGTAAAACATGTTGAGTTCTTCCAAAGGGAGACTTTAGAGAAGTGCAAAGTAATATAAATTAATCACTCCATTACATAGGCTGGCTCATTCCAGAGGAGGGTCTAAGCCACGTGGTCGTGACAATAGTGTATAAATAAGGATAATGGTCCATTATGACTTGGGCTTATACATTAGTCACCATTTAGCTAAGAACAGACACTGCGGCATGGACTGGGACGCACTGATAATCCTTTTTTCAGTAGCTTTTATCTTTCTCTGCCAAGCCCACCCCTGCCCCAACATTCAACTGAAACTTTCAGCCCAAATCTTTGCAAAATCGAGAACACATAAGCAAAATCGAGAATACACCAGCAAAATCATTTCGGGATTTCAAGGCTGGGCTGTAAATTCCCATGATTTAAACTGGTTTTGCACCACTGCCTTTCTTGCTGGTCAATAGTTTCTAGTGCCAAAACCATGGCCCGACTAGTGACTGATTCGAGCCATGGTGGCATGGCTGATTTAAAATAAAAGAGGATTCAGGTGTCCTAATGCTGCACCACTTTAAGGGCAAAAGACCTTCTACAAGGGATGTTTCATCTTCTCCCATGGCGTTTGAAATACATTTCCTGACTTTTGTTTTGGTTCTGAAGCTTGTTGAGCACTCTGATACAAGCAGGAGGAAAAAGAAGAAGAAAAAGAAGAAAAGGGAAAAAGAAAATAAGCAACAAAAGTGTCCGTGTTTCTAAGTGATCCCAGAAGCACCAGTTGTCTCCCATGACCACTACCGGGTGCTTCATCCACCCGGGGGATGTGCTGGGCTGAAAAGCACAAGCCCCAGCAGGTACCAGCGCAACGGCCCCATCGAAGGGAGGACCACATTTGATGAGGCCTCTGAAGCAGTTATTGACTTGTGCCATGGTGAACATCAAGCCTTAATAAACAAAAAAGCTACAGACAAAGTTATTTGGTTAATGGCTAAATTGGAGAGTCAATATAAATAACATTACGTACACTTATTACTGCAATCCAACAACAGCTGGGCTTTGAGTCAAGTTAACACTAATACACAGTGGGGGAAACCATTGCCTTCTGCTTATATTAAAGCATAAAATGGATTTTTTTGAGCACCAAGCATGTGAAAGGGGAAAAAAAGAGGTCCTGGCCAAGAAATGAAAGGCTTGACCGTAAGTACATAAATAAAAGAAATCGCTTTCTATTACAGGTGATAAAAATTGTACTCAGCATCTTTTGCTATATATCTTCTCAAAAGTTTTGCGAGCACAGCCCTCTTGTGGGCTCATTTGTGTTTGTGTAACAACTGGAGACGGGGAACGACTAATTCCTTTAGCTGTTGGACGAACCTCCGCTCCTCCAGGCTACCAGAGAATTGGCTGCAGGTATAATCATTCATCCCCTCGCCCTGGAGGAACTGAGCTGCTGCCAGCAATTTGTCAACATAATTTGGGCTTATTGTTTTCCTTCTGAAGTTTTATCTTATTTTCTTTTCTTAAATTAAATACTTATTCATTAGGAAAAAAAGTAATGCGTTATGTTTGAAACGTTCCTCAGATTTTTCCTAACTCCGCCCTTTTAAAAACCTTCCCCCGATCCTCTCAAGGGTAGTGACCCACCATGTCAGGAAATACTTGTGCTCACGACGAGCAAGAACTCGGAAAGAAAAGGGGGCTGCCTCACAAAGTCATGGCATCCACCTCCTCCTAACTTAATCCGCCTATTTAGCAAGGATTTACTTTTTGCGTAGTTTATCCTGCTGGTTGTTGGCTATACTGATGTCCCCAGCCTCACCTGGGCAAAACATTCAATACAGCTGTTCGATACCTTAAGTGTATAATCCATAGTACCGATGCTGAAGCTAGAGCTACACGTTAGACAGACCTGGCCTTTGCAATCCACAAGCCTTAGCCCTCTTCACTTCTGGAGAGCATGGCTAATACTAAACCTCAGGTAGCCTGTTTCCCATCCAGTATAAAAGGAAGGTTTTGAGTTCTCTCTTAATTGGGAAGAAAACCTTGAAAAATACAAACTGCTAAGCAGGACTAAAAATATACTTTGATAATGTTAAAAATATAACAGGATGTATTTCCTAGATTCCACAAATATACATTGCTTAATCCAATCTCTGTCTTGTGCGGACTTTCAGGGACCATGAAATCCACAGTCATGACCTGGTCTAGCAGAAGGTGTCCCTGCCCGTGGGCTGGATGATCTTTAAGGTCCCTTCCAACTCTAACCATTCTGTGATTCGATGACTACCTTGATTCTCCGAGAGGACCCGCGCATGGCTTTGCCATCTGAACATCTCCTCGTGTGGCCAGCCGAGGCTGCCAGCCAGCAATCCTACCTCCCAGCCTGCCAAAGCCACATGGGGACATCGTGTGCAACCAAAACCAAGGGGTTCAGAAGAAATGATACGTGCAGGAACCTCAAAGTGCTGCAAAATAGATGCTTTTTAGTGCCAATAGCTCTTCCATCAACTGCTTCATATGCAACTTGGACTCAGAGGTGAATTATTTTGACTAGAACAACAACAAAGGCACAATACACCAGGTTCGGATGGAAAAGAGGTGCTCCAAGCCTACAGAAATAAGGTCGTTGAAATGACAGACGGGCGATAACTCCGCCTGCAACTAAGCAACACAGCGAGGGCGACTCTTGCACAGATGGAAACCTTTGCAGCGTTAGAGGCGGCAGGGCCCATTGAGCTAAAAAGCCAAAGAAATTCTGAGTAGAAGTCTTAGCTCTGACCTGGATTCCCTTCCTAGCCCCAGAAAAGTCATAAGCTTTCTATCTTTAGTTTCCCCTTATATCAAATGAGGGTAAGACTCTTCCCTGACTCTTCACAGCCGCATAGGAAAAATAAGATGTAAGCTGTCTTTATGCACGTAACATAGGACGCTTTCTGAGACAAACAGATAAAAGGAAATGAGAGCGGGTATCAATGTGAATACCACAGAGGATGGAGAACTGGAAATAAACAGGACTTTTGCCACTGATTTTCACAAGGCCAGGATTTCACCTGAAGGGGCCCGAGGCACAACTAACGTGGCACAGTGCAAAGATCATCAAATCAACATCCACCAAACGACAGGAGCTCTCTCCACTACCCTGCTATCACGATCCATTGCTGAACCTACCCAGGCTCAGAGAAGGAGCTAACGTCTTCCTGCAGCACGACATCAGCTGTGTACCCGTGTAGGTATCTCCAGAGCTTCCCGCTCCCCCCCGTACCCTCAGAGCTCGGAGGAGAAGAGGGAATGATGGCAGGGAGAGGAGAGGAAAGGGCCCCAGAACCCCAAACAGGCTGAATGGAAAAGAAAACACAAGTGCAAAAGGACAGGGTGATAGCGCTTTCCAAAGGAAAAAGAATAATTAGAAGCAGCGAGCATAAACCACAAAAAATAAAAGGGGAATGAAATGGAGATCATCAGACTGGGTGGGACATAAAGACAAAAAGGAAGGGGGAAAACCACAGCTCTTCTCTTCCAGGAGGCACCAAAGCCCTGTCAGTTCTGCAGGGGCAAGACTTTGGAAAAAACCACTTGTGTGTGTTTGTGTGCGCAGGGGGGTGTGCATGGTCACAGGTACGCAGAGACCCCCCGGCCTGGGCTGCGTTCTGCCAGAAGCACTGTCCCACCACCTTCTGCACGTGCTGAAATCAAACCTGCTGCACTTGGGGAACCATCTCCAAAGTCCCTCTGGGGGGGACAGCGTGGGCAGCTGGACTTTCTCTTGGAGAGAGGACTCCAGAGCCACCCAAAACCCACCTCTGGCAATAGCAAAAGCAAACACCTTTTGGGCAGTTAGACCTCAGGTTTTGCTTCTTGCATTGGTGGTTGCCACATGTGGTAGCCGTGATGGACACCCATGAAGCCTGAGCAGCAACGGTCTCCATCGCAGAGTGCCTTACATTTGACTGACCTTATTCTATGCCTCTTTTTTTTTTAATCTCAGCTCCACAGTAAACACCGCCTGCCCAGCCAGGTTAACCAAGCCAGCTGATGGTGATGCAGGGTTTTTGTCTCCCACACAACAAACATTGACTAGTACTTTCTATTTAGAGCAATCCCGCATTGTAAACCTGTCTCCTCCCTTTGATAAGAGCCGTATCGCTAGATAGCATTAATCCCCATCCCTTTCCTGAAACAAGGAAACAGCTTTGCAGTTAGGGTAGATAAAATCACCGCTCCACGTAGATTTATTTTTTTTTAAGTCTAGTATCGTGCAGAAACATGCACGGTTGGCCCAAATGACACCGCTATGTCCTGAAGGCTGGTGCGCAAGGCCTGGAGGTGTGTTGGTCCTCCTTGGCTCCTACTGAATTAAATAGGGCTAGAATATTTTCAGCGTCTTTCTAGACTGGGAAAAAGGCCTTCAGAGACAAATAAGAGTTTCCTGTTCAATATTTCATATAATGATTCCTCCAAAGGTGTAAACAGGAAAAATGCCTGGCCACTTAGCCAGAAAATGAGCGCCTGCCGTCCCTTCCTTTTATTGCATTTACGTGTTAAAAGTCATTTAGAAGGGGATCTGCCAGATGCCTGGGTCCGACGGAGACGGCGCAGGCTGTCAGATGGCTGGCTGAGGTCCCCAGCCTGACCTGCCTGGGCGATTTGGGGTGAACGGGAGCCCTCAACCTCTCCCACCCAGCAGGCAGCCTCAGCGGCAGTCGGTGTTTTGCAGCGATCCCCACTTCGCCCTGAACATCTGGGCTCAGGCAAACACCGAGGCTTTACTTACAGCAAAACCCCCATCTCTAAGCGGTCCCCTCCCAGATTTTTGGGGGTGGTATCTTTTGGAAGACAACATTAACCCATCAGGGCACTCGCTTCAAATTGTTTTTACGTGCACTCCGACTTCTAGCATGCCATCGGCCCAACCAGGGCTTCTTGGAGAGGGAAGGGACAAGCACGGCCCTCGCTCTGCAACAGCCATACGTCATTTCAGCTCCATCACAAGTCAAAACACCGAGCGTATGTCACAACTATCAAATGGTCTTTTAGCTAACTGACAACAGACGCCATTTGGAGTCAGCGTATTTTGATTACGGCGCATTGTTCGCAGGATTCAAGAGCCCACTCGCCTCGCAGTGTTCCACACCAAAATTAAATTGCGGTATAATTAGCTTCGCTCCAGCTACACCTTTCCATCTGAATGGATGCGATACCTGCAAAGGTTGCGCTGGGTATAAAATGTGTTCCTGATTATAAAGCGTTTGCTTAATCTCAAGGGCGCCGCCTTGTTTTTTAAGGCTCTCGGCAAGTCACGCACTCTGGTACGTGCTGCCCGTTATCTCCAGAAGGCTTAAAACTGGAATCCCCGTGATTCACATTTTCCAACGCTCATGGCCAAACCCTTCCGCAGATCAGCTCCTCCACTTTCTATCATTTCACAACAAGCCGAATCTGCAGTGGAGGCAGAAGCGGACGAGCTTCCTGGCTCTGCCAGCCACATGCCTGTGAGCCAGTGGCCACAAAACCCAACGAGCCCAGGCTACGGGAGCTGGAGAAGGGCGAGTTCCAGGGGTGGTTTGCCAGCCTGAGGTGGCCGTGGCTCCCTGGCTGCCTCCACCCGCTCATTGAGGGATGGCTTGGAAGCACAGCTGGCTGCCAGAGTCACCCAAAAAAGTTGGGCTGAGGGGTTCCTGTGGCCTCACTGTGCCTCCCAGGGAGATTCTGGAGAACCCCATGGGGCTCGTAGCAGTGTAGGGCTCATGGCATGGCCCCAGGTGGACCTGTGCCTTGGGATGGGCAGAGCGTCCACCACCCTACCAATGCTTCCAACCAGCCCCACAGCTCTGCTCCTTCTGCAGAAGTTACAGGCGGCACTGCTACTTACTCCTTCCAGTGCTTAAGTTTATCCCCTCCCTCCTTTAAATACATTTTAAAAGTGGTAATTACTTGGAAGATAGCAGAAGTGGCCAAAACCAAAGCACAAAGCCACCAAAAGCAACTTTCACCATCAGCCTTTTGCTTCAGCATAGCGCTTCCCTGGGATACCAAACAGAAATGCTTTGTTTTCTTTACATTATGTTCTCTAAACTACGCACAGAGTGAAATAATTAATTACTTTAACATCTCACCTCTTATTCTTACACATCTCCTACACCTTGCTATCACTATATGACATATAAATTAAGGTATCAACCCTACCTGATGATAAGGAGAAGCAAAAATCTCAGCTCACAAGCAACTAATCGTCTCACCCCAAAACCTCAGCGACAAACCTGGGAAGAGCATCCGCATCTCCCCCTCCCGCCTCGTGCCATCAGCAGTGCAGTGGTCCCCTCCTCTGCCCCTCCAGCATCCCTGTACCAGTTCTCACCCAAAGCATCTCAAACACTTGTCACTGTGGACCAAACCCCGGCTTGAGGCACCCACGTGCATTTAAGAACAAAGTTAATCCTCCCTGCACATACTAGTATGTGTATACCCTCGCTCTGGCTTTAAGTAAAAATAATAAAAAAGAGATCCTTCACAGAGGTTATATGAATGTAGCAAAACGCAGTCGTATATACGGTACTTTTTGCATAAAGCCGTGCCACAAAGTACTGCCACGGGCCTCATGGACATGGGAAAAGCACAACGACGCTCTCCTAGTAGGTGGAAGCCACGCTAGTAAAACTGGTTTGCGCAACAGGGAGGAGAGCCAGGAGCCTCCTGGGGTAACACAGCTGCAGAATCCGCCGGGCAGAGAGGGGCAAAGGAGGGAAGGGCTCGAGCACGGCCACCACACTGCCACCAGTGTGTGTGTGCAGAGTGCTCTGGGCATCTCTTCCTGAGCATCCCTGCAAACAGTGGGCACCTCATCCTGAGTATCCCTGCAAACACGATGCACCTTATCCCAAGCATCCCTGCAAAAAGCAGGCAGCGCCGGGAAGCTGCCCGCCACCAACTCGCCCATGTGTTTGAAAGGCTTCTCTCCCTGTCACCCTCCCGCTGTGGTGATGCCCAGCGGCGTGACTCAGCCGCCGAGCCCCTGCTTGTGTCAAATGCTGCCCAAAAAGCCTGTGCGAACACAAGCAAAGGAGAGAGCCAAGTTGTGACTTCAAGTGGCCTCGTGGTGACACGGCTGTACCCACCACCGAGACACAGCCGTGTCCAGGACGCAGCAGAACTGCTCCCCCATAACACCGCACAACAGTAGCCAGAACACATCTTACAAACTACAAACCACAGAGACACTCCCCACAGCAAAAAACCCGGCCAACTCTACCTACGTGAGGTACCTCCGTGGCGCGGGGGTGAGTGGAGGAGCCCTGGGGGGCCAAGGCCACCGTGGCACTGCACATCCCTGTGCCTGCACCCTGAGGAGCCGAGGGGTCCTCCGCACTGGCTCAAGCCTAAAACCAAAGTGCCACTTCCAGAGTCCCATGGCAGTTCTGCTTCCTACAGTCTAGGATAGAAATATTAACACTTAGCTTCCCGGATTAAGCCAAGTTTCGTCAAGCGGCCACCATGCACGTGAGAGCACGTGCCTCGGGTGGGTGCCGAGCACCAGCGAGCAGGTGACAGGGACATCTCTGCACACCCCACCCCAATGCCATGGAGGGGCAGCCCATGGACAACCAAGCCAGGGGTCAAGACTTTCACATCCCCAGCGAAACCACAGCTTGCCCTGCTTTGGTGCAGGGCACAACGCCGATGAGACCAAACTCGCTGTGCACCAGGCTTCCGGCATTTGTCTCCAGCATTTCTATTTGCAGAGGCGGCCGTGCCCCGCACCCCGGCAAACGGGACGCACAAAGCCCTGGAGCTTTTAATCTGCTCTTCCCCTCTCCTCCGAGAGCTACACGGCCTTAAATGGAGCTATTTAAAGCCAGCGTTAAAAACACCAGTGATGATCTGACCTTCTCGCTGACAACAAAACCAGACCAAAACCTACGGACCAACCGAATGAAAAGAAAATTACAAGGTAAAGTTTGCATTCCCTGAACGTGTGCCAGCTGCGAGAATCTTAGATTACATCGATGCAGCTTTCCAAATTTGAAATACAATCATTTTCTGTATTAAGGGCCCAGGAACCCTAATGGAGGCATAATTAGGCATTGATGCCATGCCCATACGAGAGAAGCTTGAAAAACTTAAATAAACTGTGAATGGCAGGATTAATACCGCAGCTTTTCATTTTGTCCAGCTGTTTGAATACAGTACACTGCCTGTGATGGCATCAGCTGTTGCTTTACTCTGGGTCAGTATTTCTGAAGTTAAAACAGGCAGTTCTTTTAAGCAAATGAAGAATTACCCCTCTTATTGTTGGCCTGTTTATTTCAGCAAAGAGGGTCTGGATGCATATTTGCTTTATATTAAAAAAAAAAAAGGGGGGGGGGAAGTCAAACTGCAAACAAAATTAGCTGGTGAGATTCAAAGGCTGGTGACGCTAATAAGAGAATTCTAATTTACTGCGATGGCCTTTCAGGACGGAGGAGTAAGTAATGCAGTTTTGGAGATCATCTGCACAAGTGGGAATATCATATAGATGCCTGGAGAGTCCTTGAGGAAATAGCTCACCTCGGCCCTGATTGAAGAGGAAAGACAATACTTTGGTGAAATAGAATTCTGTATTTCTAGGAAAGGCTCCAATAGCAAATTGCTTACTAATGCAAGAAGCCTTGTAAATTTTATTATGAATGGAACGGGCCACGGCAGGAGTGTGACACGGCGCAGCATTTGCACACACGGCTTAGCCAGTAAAAAGTAAATAAATAGGTTACTTATAAGCTCTAGAAGACACACGAAAATACCTCTAACCAAAACTCAAGATTAGTGAACTCCAAGCAAGAATATACAACAGCTTCCAAAACTCTCTCACCATTATTTTTTTCGCCAGGTAAATTAGTTCTCCTACAAGTTAATTTCCAACCCTTGGGTTTATGGTTGGAAAATAACAGCTGAAAAAAGTTAATCTCCATTTCCTTGCCGTCTTCAAAAACCGGCTTATCAGAGGATGGGGAAGAAACTACCTATGCAGGGAGCGCGCCAGGACAGCAAACCACCATCGCAAAATAAAATGCTGAGGTTACTGGGCGCAGGACTGATACCAGGGGGAACCTAATGCCACATTCACCTGGGAAACGTGACACCCCCCCAAACCGCAGCCCCCTGGATCAGGTGCGGGCAGCTCTCCCCCTTGTCTGTGCCACCTCGGCCCAATCCAGCCCCAAATCCTTGGCTTTCCAATTTTTATTTTTTTTTTTTCCCAGGCGGCACTAAAAACAATATCGTTCTTGAGCTGCAGGAGCGAGAGAGGAGGGTGCGGAGCCCCGGCCGGGGCGATGACGAACACCAGCGGTTAATTCCCGCTGCGGAGATGAATATGCCTAATGAAAAGCTTACCTAAAGCTCGCGGGGAGCCAGCGCCCGGCCGGCCCAACCTCCCCAGGGCAGCGGGCACGAGGCCGCCGGGATGCTGGGGAAAGACGAATTAACTAAAAGTTAATGTGGATGTTCTCATTCAAAAGAAAAGTGGCCTACTCCAAAGGGGATTAGGCTAAAGTGAACTAAGGCCACTTTACTTCTGAATGAGAGCATCCACACAATAGTGCAATGCACTTTAACTAATGCACTTTAATTTTACACCCAATCAATTTGTCTTACCTCTCCTGAGTGTCCTTGTGTGGACAAACCCAGAGATTCATCGAGTTTTGAGGCCAGGCGGGAACCATTAGATCAACCCATCTCACTCCCTGCGTGTTATGGGCCATTGCCTTTCACAGTTATCCCTTTATTGATCCCCAAAACTCATGGATGGCTAACGTATAACCTCCGACAGGGGCAGGGGGCGGAATCCAACATTTCTTCAACGGGGCGCCTGGCCTGGATTTGAAGACGCTGGCAAAACAAGAAGCCACTTGCAAAACAAGAAGCCACCATGACTTTCAGCAGCCTGTCCTGCCGCCGGCAAAAGGAAGAACGGGCAAATTTTGGGCTCACATCCATTTCTTTCCATCCTGCTTTTCCCCAAGTTAGCAAGGAAATGGCAGTCTCTGTCTTATAACTTTTAAATATCTTTTTTTTTTTTTTTTTTTTTAATTGCAAACAGGCCCTTTACTTTCAGGACAAACTCTCATATTATTTTTTTAAAATTCAACTCAACAATGTTTAAATTTGGAATGTTTTCCCAGACACCTACCGATGAATCTCAAACCCCCTTTCCCAAAATCCAGAACCCCAAGAAACCATGCACCGCCTGCGCCATCGCCTTCGTCCGCACAATGACCCATGTAAGCCTGAAATTCCTGCGTTGGAGATTTGCCGATCTTTACCTCTCGGATATATACACCCGAAAATAAATAAATGAAGCCGCGACAGCAACAACCAGGGAGGCAACTCAAGGAGCTGAGGCTGCGGAGGCGATAGGGAAGGGGGATGAAGCTTTCCAGGGCTCTCACTTAAATTAAAAAAAGGAGTCCCGAGGACACTGGCCTGCAGGGATTCTGCTCTCACCTGCACTCTGAGGCTGGGTTACATATCCTTTTTTTTTTTTCCCTTTTGAAGGGAAAAGGCAACCATGCTAAGCACACCAAAGAAGAGCTGAACCAACTGCCGGCAAGTTGCCTTTAAGTCACGTTACAGAATATCGGCAGTGGGTTAGATACGGGGCCGTGAATCGGGGACAGAAATACACTCAAACAAGGGAAAACACGAAGTACGTGCTCCATTAGAATTACCCTCTCCCAATATTGCTGCGACTGCAGGAAAAAAACCCAAACACAAATATAAACACTAATTTCCAAATTAGTCAAAGCCCGCTCAGAGCAACCGAACATCGAGAGAGGGAGGGAGCACGCCGAGGACAGGAGGTGACACTGCAGCGCGCCCCGGTCTCTCCTTCTCCCACACAACCTCCACAGGGAAACAATTCCAGAAACCTTCAAAATTCTTACCGACCAGTTCAAAACAATCCTCCTCTATTTTTTCTTAAATTTGTTTAGATTACACAAGATCGCTCCTAACTGCGTGCTCATGTGACCGAAAAAACCCCAAACGCAGAAATGCGAAACAAAACAAAAACAAACAAAAAGATTCCCTAATTTAAAGAAGCTGTGCTGGATTTTCGCTGCTTTTTAAAGCAGTATTTATCAGCGCGACCTACGCTTACTCATGTTGATTGAGTGCGATATCATCTGATTTTTTTAACTGCTAACATTGCCCACTCCGGGCTGCAGGAACCCTTCGGCGAGCGGAGCCCGCTCCCTTTCTTGCTACCTGCGGACGAGCCACCAAGGAAGACTCCCACCCTCAGCCATAAAACCTAAATTTAAGCTAAAACTCTTTTTTTTTGTTTTTCCCCACAACTTCCTTGCAAAGCTTCAAGCTGCTCCAAAGTAACAATCTGTGGGTCCCTAATGCAAAGACGCTGCGAGCTCCCGCTGACGGGAATCCCTCGGGATATGCTCCCAAATGTTCAGGAGGAGTTCCAGGGTTACCTGGGGTTTAAACTCGGCTCTGTCGGGTTTGATTCTCAAAAAGGATGCAAAAAAATTAGGAAATTAAACTACCCTTTGCAACAAAAAGGTAGCTTCAGCTGGAAAAACTTTCCATGGAAGTTGGGCCTGAGCGTGCAACTTAAGGAAAGCAGCAAATATTATACCCAGCTGTAAGGATGGATCCGTTTGGGCTCTTGAATGGTTTAAAAAAGAAAACAAACCCAAACCCGCAAAGATTCTTGAATTGAAATAATAAATTAAAGAAAATATATTCAATTTCATACCTCCTTAACAACATATTTACTTGCTTAAAGAAACGGAGAGCAAAGAAAACCTTATTTTGCTAATACAATTTCAGCCACAGCGTTTCGGATAAGAACAGGTCCGGAATATAAATTAACATGTTCTCTCTCTACATTAAATAGTCTGCCAAACTTGGGCATGGTAACAGCTCCTAAATATCACAACAACAAAAAACTACCCGAAAACAAACAAAAAAGGATTCACTGGCTCAAGGTGGCATAAAGTCAGTGGAAGAAAATTAAATTTTGAGTCTCTTAAACGGTATTTTATTGGTCCTCCTCAGAGCTCTGCTTGGCTGTAATTCTTTTATTATGCAGAAATGAATTCTACCTTGCACCCTCTGTGCTGCATCTATTATTTTGATGCCTCCAATACAGAAATACACATACTGAAGGCAGCAATATTCTTAGCTCCCCCCACTTAAAACCATATATAGTTTGAAAACACTTGCGAAGAAGTCCCCGAGTAAAATAGTATTTCTCAGCATTTTTTCCTTCCCCAAAGCCATTGTTTTTGTACTGGCTGCAAAGTATAGCTAATATATTTGAAGTATTTGGGAAAGTTTGTCTCGTCATAACTAGTCGATGCCCTAATCGACCCATCCGCCTCCAGACACGCTACACATTGCGTTCCAGTTTATGGTTCTTTCTTTGTAAAGAACACATTTGAAGGAATTTTTCCATTTTAAAAAAAGGCACTCTCTACCCGCATTTTGTTTAGAGAAACTCTGCAACTGTGCGCATTTAAAAAAAAATCTATTGCAACATAAATAGAAGTGTTGCTTTATTATATACATATATATATATGTGTGATATATTATCAGCCAAGAAGGGCCATCTAAAACGCCACAGTTGCAAACATTTAAGACTGTAACAAAAATGACTGAGACTCCAGTATCAGTTTACTATCCTTCAACAATTTCCCTGACAGTGGAGTCAAATAATGTTGAATTATGGACCTTCTTACAGGAAGTCTTATTTCATGTTCATTTTTTGATCATTTCCCTCCTAGTCCCTATAGGAATTTGGCTCTTTGCCGATTTGCCTTTAAAAGTTTCTGTGCGCGTAATTGGCTTGCGCATTATTAAATTATAATTTTTGTCAAGTAATACTACCACGGATTTGCTCAACAAGTTTATTTTCCGTAAGAAAGTACCATTTTGTCCCTATAAAATCCATCTTATGCTGCTAAGGCACTTTATTTGAATATAGTGGCTACTTTATAGCATGTTTTCCTTAAAGGGTTTTCTGAAGGCTTTCTGTAGATGCGCTCTTGTAAGGGAATTTTACAGTTCGGACTAGAGCACCTGGGTGCCAAGGTGACATGGCTTCAAGGAAACAGACCCATGGTAATAGTTTAGGATTACCTAAGAAACTGAATTTTTGCTATCTAACTACAGAGAGTCTTTGGGGTTTTGGTTTTTTTTTTTTTTAATTGGAGGGAGTTTTCCCATCCGCATCGCGCAACAGCTGTGTTTTAAATCTTTCTGGGCCTCTGACAAACATTTGAAAATTTAAACATGCAAATGTTTGAAAAGCTAATGGTTTAAAAAAAAAAAAAAAAAAAAAGGTTTATTTTGAAACTTTGAGGATGGGCACAATCCTTCAGCTAGGGGTTTTTAAAGTCCCGGGGCCTGGTTGATCTTGAGTTCAATTATTCCCAGAAAAAAACAAAACAAAACAAAAAAAAACCCCAAACCAAAAAACAACCAAACTTGTACTTCTGAAGCTGGATTGGTAAAAAACAACTCGGCAGGTCCCACCCTGGCAGGCAGCGGGGTCGTGCCCGTGGGAGAAGGATGCTATTTTAGTGACCTATTGCCACTGAGCTGGTTAAATCACTGAACAATGGTTAGCGTTATGGGGCTTTACTTTGCAAAATCTAGCATTAGTGTCATGGCTTTCCAAAGGCATTGAGGGGCCTATAAGGAAAGAATAAATAAGGGGAAACCAATAAATTTATTTAAAAAAAAAAAAAAAACCCAACCGTTAACTGTAACCTTTACTACCACGATATAAGAAAATCTAATTAAATCCATAATAAAAGCTTTTACACACTTACTGCACGACCATGGGCAGGCCGAGGGAGCCGGGAGCCAGCCCCTCTCTTCGGCCGCCCCATCCCTGCGCACCCGCGCAGCCCAGGGCCGCGCAAGCCATAAACGCGCACCGCGGAGCGACATCCTAATTAGCCGCCCCAGCGACAAGCACTCAACACCTTATTATTGAACCATTAGGGCCCAGATACTGCCGGCCTCGCCGGGGCCGGACTTGGCACCGGAGTTTACCGGGGGGCGCGGACGGCTCGCACTCTCCGTTAAACACTCTCGCCCCCCCCCCCCCCCCCCCCTTACCGCGCAACCTCCGCGGCCGCCCGCCCACGGGTCTTATCCTCCCGCCTCGTCGGCCCGGTGGCGAGGGGGAAAAAAGCGCATTTTTGCGCCTTTTCCCTTCGAGGGGGAAAAGCCAAAGCCCGCGCAACGCCGCGGATGCCGGGGCTCAGCCCCGCGCAGCGGGAGAGGGGCCGGCGCCGGGCGCGCAAAATCCGCGCTCCTGGAGGAAAGGGGGGGGAGGGGGGCGGACATGACCCCCTCCCCCCCGACAACCCCAAAACTATAGCTTCATTTCTTTAGCTTTCACTTTAATAAAATAATGATTCGTTGGGAAAATGGGGTATAAATCTTCATTTTGGAGGCAATTAAAGTGTTGATTTCATTCGTGCCCCTGAGCGATTCTTGTAATTTGCTCAAATAGCTTTATGTACCCAGCACTCCAGAGCTTTTAGAAACCCATTTTCTAGTTAGACTTGTTGGATTACAATTTTTATTCAACAGCAGCGAGCCGAGCTTCCCCCGGCTCGACGCTCGCTGTAGGGCTCCCCTCGCTTTAAGGCGTTAAGCGGGGCGGCCACTCCACCCCCCCCCCCCCCCCCCCACCCCCCCCGAGCATCTTCCCCGGCCCCGGGAGCATCTCCTCCCCGGGAACATCTTCCCCCCGGGCCCCTGGAGCATCTTCCCCGCGGAGCATGTCCCACGGGCCCTCGGAGCATCCTCCCCGCCTCTCCGGAGCATATTCCCCCCCGGAGCATCTCCCCCGTCTCCCCGCAGCATCCTTCCCGGCCCCGGCCCGCCGGGCACCTCCCTCCGCTCGCCCCGCAAAGCTTTTCCCCATTCGGAGCAAAAATTGGGGGAAAAATACCACACCCCCCCCCACCCCCCCAAAAAAAAAAACCTATATATGCGCGCAGGAAACCCTTTTAAAAAGTTCATGCCTTCCTTCTAGCCTGCCTCCCCCCTGTCACGGCACCACCAGCAGCCCGCTAGCCTTGAGCAGACGGGAGAAAATATTTCAGATACTGCCCCCGCTGCAACGCACCGCACCTATAAAATAATCTATAAAATAACTCCTGGCTGCCAGCGCTGGTGATAATGGCAAAGCAGCTGAGGAAACTCCTGTCTGCTTGACTGCGCCTTGCTTGAACAAAAGGAAACCTCCAGAGTCGGGAGCTGATTACTCCTAAGACTGTATTTACGAAGCTGATCATCAAGAAGAAAGAACTTGCGGGGCCGGGGGGGTGGGTGGGGGGGGTGGGTTTAGTCGGGGATTTTGTATGTCTCCGTTCGGGGTCCCCCCTCTCGCAGCCAAAGCGCTGCTGCCTCTCGGGTTGGGAAAAAGCAAGCCGACCGGGAAAAGCCCGCAGTTTTACCCAACTCGGGGGGAAAAGAAGCCAAAAAAGCAACCAAATCTCAGCCGCTTCCATCATTGAGGAGCTTAATTTCGGTCTGGGCACCTCCTGAATTAGTCCCAAACGCTCCCATTAAAAGGCAAAGGCTCCCGGGCGAAGCCCAGCGGAGGGGACAGCCGCGGGAGAAGGGGAGGGGACAGGGGACAGCCAGCTTTCCCAGCTCATCCCTAGTTCCCACATCGGCTACAGACGGCATGAAAGGTTTGAACCATCCCAGACAAAACCTGGACACCCTCAGAGCCGCGCAAGGCTTTGCTTTGGGGGTTCAGATAATTTTTATATATATATATAAAATTTTTTTTTTTTTTAAAGAGGGGGTTTGAAAACTTGAAAGATCAAGGGAAATAATTTAAAACCTGGGGCCCGTTTTATTTTCTCTCTCTCTCCTTTTTTTTTTTTCCCCTCTATTAAGTAAAATAAAATGGGCGCGTTTGCAGCAGGCAGGCGTGCACAAAGCAATGTTCACTGAAGTCTAAAAGCGTTCGGCCAAGGAAAACTGACAAGACGGACTAATGAACCGTAGAGACGGGGAGAAAATAGCCAGTATTTGCTAGATTTCAAACCCTCTCTGTCTTCCCCAGACCACCTATCTCGGATTTTATTCTTATTTTGGTCAACGGCTACAGCCCTTCCTTTCCTAAACCACCAAGAAGCCAGCGATTCCCGGATACCACTTCTATTATTGTAAAGGGTAAATAAAATCAAGACAAAAATTAAAAGCGACAAGAAACAGGTCGAGTTTGCAGGCGATGCTTTTACAAGCTCATCTCGCCAGGTCGAATCCGGGAGCAAGCCTTAATGAAGCAATAATAGCCACATTATTCAAAAATTTTCATTTCGATGGAAATTTATCTAAAAGGGACTTAATCATATGCAAATAATAAAAGGAGGCGTAGTGACCCGGCGAGCGATCTGCATACAAATTTCAGCGTGTGCGGCGTTGGCGAGATCATACCTGATCTGTTAGATTTGCTGATCTTGTTATGTCTTCACTGTCCGATTTTGATCCACCCTCTCTATCGTCTATGACCAAATCGATAGGCATTTTTCCTTTCAAACAGCTAATATACCGGTGGCAGAAATTGTCACATAATTCGTGTACCTACATTATGACAGAAGGTTAAAAAAAAAAAAAAAAAAGGAAAGGGGGAAAAAAAAGAGGAAAAAGGAAAAAAAGGGGGGGGGGGGGGAAGGAAGAAAATATAATCAGGAATACATAAGTAAAATTGACAAGTGCAACCAGTCTCCCCCCTTCACCCCTGTGACATCAAAAGTCCTAAATAGGGGAAACACACTGCAATTATCCCCCCGAGACCTCTAGACGCATCCAGAATTAGGAATAACTTTCTTTTCTCGCAAAATAGAGATATCCCAGAAAATTGACAGTGACAAGATGATTCACAGGCTACAACATATTCAACACCCGTGTTAAATTCATCTGCTCCCGGAGCTGTGGCCATTAGAGAGGTGACCTGCATGGGTGACATTTAAGGTAAACTATTTAATTTCATCCAGTTATTTCATCATAAAACCCTTTCCAAAGTGGTATGAGGACAGAGAAAAGGATTTAAAAGAATAAAATAATAAATAAATCCCGATGCACTGGGCCGAAATACATTACAGGCATCCGTGCCCTGAAATCCCCAGTCGCTCTGATAGACTCGTACCTGAGCCGTCTCGATTAATGGGCAGATTTTAACACATTTCGGGTAGAGCGAGAACAACCTGCCAGTTATGGTTAGATAAAGTGGCCGAGGCTCCAGAGAAACTTTTCAACTATTTAAAAACCTCTCAAAATGTTTATTTTTAGGAGAAAGGGAATTCTCTTCTAGGCCAGCTATCAATGACACGTAAAAAATCCTCAGGAAACCAGAGCGCACTTCCAATTTAATGTGAGCTCGGGTGACACCGCCTTCTTAGAAATTAGCATTCTCCCTCCTAAGATTTCTAAAATAGCCAGCAAAAAAACCGCTGCATTTAGGCTGCAATCTCTTTCTTCTGCTCGGAGGTGTACAATATTCCCAGGAACAAGAGACAGACAGAACTATCAACTCTGCTTTGTCTCTGCAAAATGTTACAGGACAATCCGTGCCCTGAGCCTGACCTGCAGATGGCTCTTAAGTGGAAAAAAAAAAAAAAAAAAAAAATATCCCCATCCCGACTAACTGTAACCAAAGTCTCTTCCCCACCACCGAGAAAAAAATAATTTTTTTTTTTTTTTTTTCCAAGAAAATAAAGCACAATCTCAGGGGCTTGGCTGAACCAACCATTTGGAGTCTCATCTGCGGCACCACAGAACTGCAACTATTTATACAAAGCCAGCAAAGTATTACAATGAACACAAGGCCTGGGCGTTTGAGAGCCCGGTTTTAGAGGCTGAAATTGTAATTAAACTGCGAAGAGAAATGGACGCCAAGATTGGTCTTGACACTAATTACCAGAAAGAAAGACATTTATGCAAATTTACCAGAAGCCTGAACTTCAGCAGTACTGAAACGGAGGAGGAAGAAAAAGAGAGGGAGAGAGAGAGACAAAAATTACCTTCTCTAATTCCAACAGATGAAACCTTAATACTTGTATGGCTTGAATCATCTGCAAAGATACAAACAATACCAGTATTTATCTCATTCCTGGATTTGGGGATATTTCCCACAGCCGCCCCTGCCGCACTGTGTAGCTTGACTTTTCTCTAGTAGTAAATAAAAAGTTGTTTTGATTTATGGCAATAACACTAAAACTTAATAGCAGTGGCTTTGTGCGCTGTTTAACGAGAAGCGATCTAGAGTTAACCAAAAAAAAAAACGAAAACAAAAAAAACAACCCCCAAACCCTAATGCAACGAAGCAACTAAATTATACGGATCATAAACATTTCTTTAAAAAAAGGCAAAACAAAACAAAACAACCCTCTAAACACTATCAGTGGCTCCTCGCTTGGTGAAAGCGGGAGCAAGACTCCTCCAGTGGAGGCGAAGTATTTGTTTATCCTTAAGGAGAAAAAATAAAGGGAAGAGAGGAAGGACCTCATTTTTGGGGTGAGTTAACAAAGGGTGCATCACCAGCCACAGCAAACCCCTACGTTTCCCATTCAGCTACTTCAAAGGTACGTGGAGGGGCTGAGTTGCAGCGTGGGTAAATTCACGCTCCTCTTGGGCTGGTGAGTTCGGCATCAAGCCTGCAAGCTCCCCTTTGGATGGGGTTTGCTTTATGGATATCCTTATGTTTTTTTTTTTTCTTTATTACTATTATTTCCACACAATTACCGCACCTTATTTACTTGTAATTATAAAACCCATCAGCATCATTTTTAAAAAAAAAATTAAAATTCCACGTGAGAAATTCTCAATTTAGCACCACCAAGCCACCTCTCCAGAAGACACAGAAGTTTTGTAAAAAAAAAAAAAAAAAAAAAAAAATGGGAAGGGAAGGGAGGGCGGCGGGGTGGGGGTGGGGAGAGGAAGAAGTGTTGTTAACTCTTACCAAGTTATCCAGTTCAGGATTAGAGGAAAAGAGGGGTTTCTCTGCTCGGATCTAAATATAAGAAAGGGGAGGAAAAGGGGGAAAAAAATAATAATAAAAAATATTTGAAATACGGAAGCAGAAAAAGCAGACATTATTATTATTTCTTGCTTCATTACACTGTCGGGTCCATTATGTAACCTTTCGTGCAAAGCCCTGACTGCGGGATTTTAGTCCATCAGCCAAACGCTTGAACAAGTGAATCAAATACACCGAAAAAATACCTCCGGAGCTGCCCCGGCAGAGCCCCGGCCCGGCAGCCGCGCAGCCGAACCCCCGCCGGGGCGCACAGCCCGCTCCCATCCATTCATTTCTTTAAGGGGGAGGTAAATGCCGAGATTTTCCCCATTCATTTTGTTTTGTTTTGGGTTTTTTTTTTGCGGTGTTTCCCCCCCCCCCCCCCCCCCCTTGCAGTAAGACAGGGGGGAGGGGGAACGCACATCTTTATCTCAACAGAGACTTGTTTTTCTCGTTACCGATTTTTCTCTTTTTTTTTTTTTTTTTCTTTTACTGTTTCAACCCGGTTTTGCTGACCTGTTTGGCGAACACTGCTATGTCTTCATTGAAAGACTCAGAGGAGCAAACATCGCCTCCCGCTACCCCGGGCTCCCTGGGTGTGCATGTAGCTAATTCACATTTCTCAAAAATCAGTGCTAAAAGAGGGAACAGGGGGTGTCTGAAAGAAAATACAATAGTCACACACACAGAGGGGGGGAATAAAATAATACTAATAATAAAAATATCACAGAGAAACAAAAAAAACCCCAAACCCCAAGCAAACACAATAGTTAGTCCCGCAGCAGCGTGAGTGGGGAGGGGGGAACCCACCGAGGGGGGCTCCAGTTCCCCCCACCGCCTCCTGGCCCCTTCCCGCAGCCGGCCGGCAGCCCCGCATCTCCCCGGCCCTTTGGCAGTGTCGCGCCGCAGATATTGGTAATACAACCTTAGCACAAGCTAATAATACTACTACTACTAATAATAATAATAAAAACCCAAGCCGGTTCCAGCAGCCATTTTGAATTAACTTTCCTTGTCTTTAGGAGAAAAAAAAAAAATTAAAATAATAAATTACAATTTCTGGACGTACACTTCTGCCTTTCATGTTTTTAATTCACATTTTCTGCTGGAGGACTTGCTGGGAGTGAAGGGGGGGGGAGAGAGAAAAAAACAACAAAATACCAAACCCAGAAAAGCAGAAACAACCCCTATCGAAATTAAAAAAAGGGGGGAGGGGGGGAAGAGCCCCCCTGAACCCACCCAGCGCCCAGCCAGCCTGCCCATGGCCCCCCAGCCCCGACCCACGGGGGGAACCAGGTGCTTTTGGACTCTCCCGGCTTCAAAAGCCTGCCCGGGAGAAAGGCTGCGGGTGCATCTGGCTCCCTCGGCAGTAATTTAAATAAATAAATAAGCGCGGGCACACACACACGTATATATGTATATTTATAACAGGGAGTTCATTTTTTTTCCCAGGGCTTCATACTTTTTTTTTTTTCCTGGGTACCGTACACCGCTAAGTTTAAACCAACCCTACAGATTTCTGATAAACCAATAAAGAAACCGAACGACGTGATTTTTTTGTGTGTGTGATTTTTTGTTTTTAATCCCCCTTCTCCTCACTGTTTGGAGAGCGATTTTAAAAGGCTCTTAAACTTCCCTTCAAACTCAAGACGGGCAGATGCATTTTAAAAGCATCTGCCGCCCAACGTAACCCATCCGCTCCCATCGCAACGGCCTAGAAACTGCTTTGCAAGTCGCCGCATTGAGAAGCATTCAATGCTGTCAGATAAAAAGTTAAAAAAAAAAAAAAAAATTAAAAATAAGGGGGGGGGGGGGAAGGAAGAGCGCTGGGAGAAGCAGCTCTCGAGTTTTCTTTCTCCTTCATAGCGCAAGGAGAGAGGAACAAGGCGGAAAGTTGGGCGAAACGCTCCAACTCTTCCCTGCTCCCAAACTCCGGGCAGAGATTTACCACCCGGCGCAGGTTGCGCCTCGGGAATATTATTTTCCTCCTCCTCCTCCTCCTCCCCGCGGTGATGCCGGCCTCCCCTCCACCAAGCTCCGGCTCCTATTCTCCGGACACCCACCCTCTCTTCCCCCCCGCCGCTCCCCGTGCCAGGGGACCCCAGCCCTCTCCGCCCCCCCCCCGCCCCCTTTTAAAAAAAATAATAATTACAAAAATTAAGAATACAGCCCTTTTCCGCGCAGCGCTACCCCAGTCCGCCCTTCTTCCCCATCCCGCGCAAAGGGGGCAGCCCGCACCCCTCACCCTCCCTCCCCAACTCTATCCCGCGCAAGTTGCGCGGAGCCTTTTACGCGGCACCTACCCGTAGATGGCATCTTTATCTCTCTTGAGGGCGTCGTTGACGGAGGCGCCCATGGCGGGGGGCATGGCGTTGGCGTGGGCGGCGTGGGGGTACTGGTGCGAGTGGAGCGGCGGCCCGTGGTTGAGGTGGTGGACGGGCTGCATGGGGCGGGCGCCGTGGGGGTCCCCGTACATGGTGGTGGGGATGCCCACCCCCTCCATGCCGCCGTAGTGGGGCAGCTCGTCGTACTGCGGGAAGGGGGGGGGGGCAGAGAGAACCGAGAGGCGTCAGGGAAGGGGGAGCAAGCCCGCTCTCGGCTCCCCCCCAACTCCCTCCCCTTCGGTGCAGCCCCGGAGAGGGAAAAGCTCCCCCCGGGGGGCTCCGCACCGACGGTCCCGTCCCGTCCCCCCCCCCCCCCCCCCCCCCCCCCCCCCCCCCCCTCCCCTTCACTGCCACCGGTGCAACCCCGGGGAGGGAAACGCCGGGCTGGGGTGAAGCGGGGCTGGGCTGCTCCGGCCCGGCTGCCCGCACCACCCCAAACCCTCCGATTCCGGGGCCGAGGAGAAATAATAACAGTAATTATAATTTTTTTTTTTTTTTAAAAAGGGGTGGGAAAACCCCCTCAAACCCGCAATCCCCAAACCCCCCTCGCGAATGGAAGCGGGTCACCAAGTCTCCCTCCCTCTTCCCCTAAACTTTTCCCGCAGAGAAGAAGTCAGGTACCTCACCCATCGAGGATGCAAAAAAAAAAAAAAAAAAAAAAAAAAAACCCAAAACCAAAACAATAATAAAAGTTCAGCGATTTTGAAAAAAAGAAAAGAAAAAAGAAAAAAAAAAAGAAAAGGAGCGATTTTTGGGGCTTTCCAGCAATTCCACGCGAACGCACTTTTAAAGACGAAAGGCTGGAAACGTTTGCTCGGGCTCTCGGGATTTTGGGAATGCCTTTTTTTTTTTTTTTAAGGGTTTTCTTTGTTAAAGATTAAGGAGCGACAGCGAACGCGGTTCCCAGGCAGCGGGGGAAACGGCCACTTTTCATCTATTAAAAGCGAAGGTGTGAATAAACACTTTTAAAGATCCCTGACACTTGCTTGGACCGAAAGAGTAAAAGGCAAGTTGTCAGCAGAGGAACTTTCTTTCCCAACCAGCACTCGGAGGGGCGGCAGGCAAATTAGGCAAGAAAACTTCTTTCCAGGGCTTTTCCCCTTCCCCAAATCCCTGCTCACCCGACTCCGGCTGGTTTGTTGTTTTTTTTTTTTTTTTTTTTTTTCTTCAACCCCCCCCAAACTTCAATTTAGCGGGTAGTTGGAAGAAAAAAAGAAAAAACAGATCTCATCCCAAACAGAAACAACAATACACATGGCAGTGCATGCCGGTAACCTCTAACTCAAATTAAAGTGACTTTCTTTTTAAAAGAGGGGTCTTTTCGCCCATTGCACTGCACCTTTTGTGACTAAATATAAAAAAAAGGGAGGGGGAAAGGAGGAAAAAAGGTAAAAAAAAGTTTGTTTACTCCCAGCTAGAAGTTACCTCCCGAAAGTGAAGCGGTATATCATCACTAACATAGCAAAACGCTCGGAGACATGCACACATTCAAATATTTCAAGCACTGGTGACTTTAAAAAAGACATCGGTAGGACTAGAGCTACAAAACCAACAAATACAGAGGCTCGGACATATTCACTTACATGCCTGCATGTCATTAATGTATAGAAAGCTTGCCTTTTCCGCGAGAGATCCGCGATGGGGAGTAAAAGAATCAAGAAAATATCAACATACACAGGTTTTAAGCCTACAAGTACAACTGATAAATCCTCCCGCTCAAGGACACCGCTTTGTGCCCCTGCTCCAAACAGGAGGGGGGGGGAAAAAAGAAAAAAAAAAAAAGAGAGAGAAACTTTTTTCGCAGCGTCTCTGTCAGCCACGTTTCAATATTATTTCACATTTGAAATCCATTTTTTTTTTTAATACGTACCCTTTGCGCCATCGGCCTGCTTGCTCCCTTCCTACTTCAACTTCTAATATATCCTCTTTAAGGCCAGTGTGAAAAGAAAGAATCGCGAAGTTCCCCCCCCCCCCCCCCCCCCCCCCCCCAAAAAAAAAAAAATGCAAAAATCCCTTAGCGTCGCCAGTAATGAAAGCAATCGAGTAAAATCTTCGGCTTGCTGGATCTCAGCGAAGCGATACGGTAACTCAGCATTAAAAAAGGAGGAGGAAAAAAAATAGAAGAAGAAGAAAAAAATCAACTCTCCCTCCTTCCTTCCTTCCTTCTTTTTTCTTTCTTTCTTTCCTCTCTCCCTGTCTCTCTCTCTTACTCTCCCCCTCTCGTTTCCAAGACAGCAGCGGGGCGAAAGCAAATATCCTTTCCCCAAATCAGGGGATTTTTTTTTTTCTTTCCTCTTTTTTTTTTTTTTTTTTTTTTTTTTTTTTTTTTTTAAAGCGCCCCTCAAACCCAACTACCGAGTCTCATGGCTTTTTGCCACTCCGGCTGTCAATCACAAGGCGAGGTTGTCAAAGGTGGTGGTGAATGACTGATGATGATCCGCTGGCGTTGCGCTCCCCACCGCGCAGGACACCTCGAATTTGGGGAGGGGGGGGGGGGAAAAAAAAGCAAAAGAAAAAGAATTTTCTGAGCGCGTCAAAAAAGAAAAATTAAAAAAAATGTAAGAAAAAATAAAAAAAAAAATTGAGGAGGGAGAAGGAGGAAGAGAAGGAAGGGGAAAAAATTAAAAATTAAAAAGGCTCGCTAACGCGCCGGCTCTCCTTTTATTATGGTTGTTATGATGCTGCTGCTGCTGCTGCTGCTGATGGGGGGTTTTGGGGGGATTTTTTTGGGGGGGGTGGGGTGGGTATTTTTTTGGGGGGGTCGTTGTTTTTTTTTTCCCCCCCGCTCCTCCTCGGCTGGCTCCTAATTCCTCGCCGGCGCCGGCTCGCTCTGCCCCTGCGCGGCCGGCGGGCGAGGCTGGCGGAGGGAGGCGGAGGCGGGCCGGCCGCGGGGTGCCGGGATGGGAAGGGGTGGGGGGAAAAGGAGAGAGAGACAGAGACAGAGGGGAAGGGGGGGGTGGCGGCAGGGAAGGAGGGGAGGGAAGGGGTTTGGGGAGGGGAGGGAAGGGGGGGGGAAAGGCGGCGGGCCGCGCTCTCGCCGGGGCGATCCGCCACCACCACCGCCGCCGCCGCGGCGAGCGGAGCGCAGCGGCGGGGCTGGGGAGAGCCGGACTGGCGGAACCCGGAAGTAGTGGTGGCCATAACAGGTCGCGTCTTACACAATGCGGGGTTGGGCGGCGGCAACTCCGACACCGGCGCGGGGGGGGGGGGGGGGGGCGCGCGTATGTGTGTGTGTGTGTGTGTGCGCCTCCCCCCCCCCTTCTCCTCATTCACCCCCCTCCCCACATCCACCCCCACACACACACCGCGCGTTGTGCTGCATACACCCCACCCCACCCCCCCGCTTTGTCTACCGCCTCCACGCTACGTACCCCCCTCCCTCCCCGGTTGCCGTTTTCCACACACCCCCCCCCCCCCGCCCCCGTGCCCCCTCCCGGTGGCTCCCCCCGCGGCCGCCGGCCGAGTGAGCTCACCCGGCCCCCGGCCGCCGCCGCCGCCGCCGCCGCCGCCCAATCAGAGGCGCCGCGCGCCCCCATTGGTTCGGGTCGGGAGCGGGGATCGAACCGGCGCCGGTGGCGCGGGGTGGGGGGGGACACGACGAGGGGACGCGGGCCCCGGTCGCCCGGTCCGTGTCCCCCTGTCGTGTTCCCCCCCCCCCCGCGCATCCCCTAACCGGAGAACCGGGGGGGCCGCACACACTCTGCTAACCCCCACCCTCCCCCCCCCCCCTCACCCAAGGGGACACCCCCGCCGCCACGTCTCAAACTTCAAGGTGTGTGTCCCGTCCCCCCCCCGCTCCCCTTTCGGGTGTTATCCCGAAGACCTCTCAGGTAAGAGACATTTTAATACGCGACCTCCCCCCCCCCCGCCCCACGCGTGGGAACCGACCCACCGGGCGTGCGAAGGGGGGTGTCTCTAGGTCTATTTACCGGCGCTCGGTAACGATTCCCAATCTCCCAGGTCCCTGGCGGGGGGGGCGGGGTGTGGGCGTTCAGCTTCGGTACCGGAGATGCCATCCCCTCCTCTCCCCATCCCCTCCTACAAAAAAATACCTAAAAAAACCCCAAAACTCCCATTTTTAGCCTCTCTGCCAGGCCTTGCTCAGCTGAATTCGGCGCAACCCAGCCTAAAACACTTTTACAATGTAATTACAGTCGTACAAATTGTTTGCCCAAACCTCATTCAGGATAAGGATTTTACAATTAGCAAACAGTTATTACTCTTAGGGGCGGGCTGCGAGAAATCGCGCTGCGCGCCTCTCCGCTGGCAATCAAAAAAAAAAAATTAAATAATAATAATTTAAAAAAAAAAAAAGCTTAATCCGGGCAGCAATTAATCATCTATTAAAAGGAAAAAAGCAAACGGACAGGTCTGCGCTGTCTCGGTTAAACCCCGACCGAGGGCTGCATCTTCCTCCCGCTGCCTTTTTAGGCAAAGCGGCTTTTTAATACCGCCCCCCCCCCCCAAAAAAAGCCCCAAACCTTGCTGTTTTGCAAGAATCTATTGCCCATCGCACGGTGGAAAGGGAGAGAGAGGGAGGAAAAAATATAAATTAAGGATAGGGGGAAAAATAAAAAGAGAAGAGCGAGGGGGTTTGGTGGGCGGCCTTTTTTTTTTTTTTTTTTTTTGAGGCAAAAAAAAAAGGCGTCTGGGGAGCAAGGGAGCCTCCTCCACGAGGTGGAATCTGGGTCCATTTGCTTATCGGATAATAAATGAGGCTTTTAATCAGGCTGAATTTCCCAGCTTAAGGAAAGAATTAGTCATACCTAAGGAACAATCCCATGTTTTCTAGCTGGCTTCCCCGCCGCCTTCCTAGCAGGGAATTTTGGGCGGGGGGGGAGTGTGCGGTGGTGATGTGGGGGGGAAATTAGCATCCAAGTGTGCTCTTTCACCATTAATATTGAAATTTGAAAACTGAAATAGGAAGAAGCAGAAGAGACAAACAAACAAGAAACCGCAGAAGAAGGCGGCCGAGAGATAATCCAGGAATGCTTCAGATAAGGGGGGGGGGGGGGGGGGGAAGAGCGGGGGGGGAGAAATACGTGCGGAGATACCCGAAAAGATGAAACGGCTGAAAAAGGGATGGGAAATGAAAAGAAAAACCCAACTCTTTAAAGAGCTATTAAAGGGCACAGACCCAAAGAGGGGGGGAAAGTCATAATAAAAGGAGGTTCGCTGCGAGGGAAGGTTCGCAGCGCCGGGAGTTTCGGGGGTTGTTTACCGCTCCCCTCCCCCCGCCACCCCAGCTCTGGGTTCAGCAGACAAAGAGCAGCCGGTCCGACCGGGGAGTCAGCCCGGGGTCAGTTTCTGCTAGCCAGAGGCCACCGGGCAAACCCGCCCGGGGCCCGGGATTGCCGCCGCAGCCCGGGGCGGGCGATGCCGGACCGGCCCCCGGTCGTCGCAACGCGGGGGACCGGGGGGGACGGGGGGTGGTGGCTGCCTGCTCCCCATGCCCCCCCCCGCATCCCCGGCCCTGACGTCTGCAGAAGTTATGGGGGTCTTTTATTAATTAAATGGAGGGCCTTCATAAAATATTCCCAATAAAATTTACGGTTGTCTTAAAACTTTCTAAACACCGCTATAAATTTTTTTAATAAAATTAACTGGGAAATGAGTTACTGGCCGGGATTTTTGTCACTTTTCAACTTCTCCGGCAGCGGTGCCAGCGGAGGGGAGGGAAGGCACACGCACCACAAAAAAGGAACCTTTTCAGGGACAAAAGTCGCGGGGGCTACCAGGTTTCCCCCGCCGTGGCACCTCGGGGTAGCCCGGGCGAGGCAGCGCCGAGCCCCTTGCCCGGCGGGCGCCTTCCTCATTCCCGCTACAATTCGCCAGTTTCAACCTAAAATCCCCAGAATAACCCCAGATCCCGGCAGTGCGAGAGCGTTGGGGTTGGCGAGTGGTTTTGGGGAGGTTTGAGGTTGTTTTTTTCGCTCACACAATCTCGGCGCCGCAAGTTCATTTGTATTAATTTGGAAGCTGCGCTCCGGTGTTCGCAGCGATACCTGCCTTTAAGCTCAGCGCCACGCCGCCTTTCTTTGCTCCCTGCCTATGCCAAGCCCTCTCCTCTCCATATTACTGTACTTCTCGTTGAGTGAAATAATAGTAATGGTAATAAATTTTTTTTTTTTTTAAAAATCGCTGGGTAAAACTCTGGCTGCTTAATTGAAGAATAAAAAGAAGCTGCTCGGCTGTTTTGCGCCTGAAGGATTGAGCTGTTGTGCCGTCTACTGGGCGACGGGGAAACTACAGCCAAGAAACGCCTTCAAACTTTCTGCGGGAGAAAAACTCCCAAGTTTTCGGCGATTTGGAGGGGCCGGAGGCGGCAAATTTTCGGTAGGAGGAGAAGAAAAGCCACCCCGGACCCAAAAGCCGCAGACAAAATTATTATTTCTTTCGGCTACACCTGGATAATTGTATAAAAATCCACTTTTAAGTGCTCGGGGTTTTATGGACTGCAGAGCGCGAAGCAATCAGCGACATTAAGCGCGGGGGGGATATAGTAAAGATGGTTTGAGTTTACCCGTGGGAGGCAGCTGGGCATGAGCTAAATACGTAGGAAAGGGGGGAAAAAATAAAAATAATAATAAAAAAGAAGGGGATAAATATTTGAGAACGGTTTAAAACCCTCTCCCCCGCAGCCGCGGGGCAGAGGGAGCGCTCCAAGCCCCGAGGATGCTCCCGGAGGGGAGGAAGGTGGTCGGTGCGACGGGTCGGTAGCAGCCCCCCCTCGCCTTTGGAGGGGGGTAGCGGGGGGGGGGGGGGGTTTGGGCCAGCACAGCGTGAGGCTCGGCTTAGCCCAAGTGCACACGTTGCTGTTTTAACGTTCCCGAGCCGCGGATGCTCCCGGGAAGATGCAGCCAAGTTGGGTAAATTCCCTTCCCTCTCCCTGCCCGCTTGGCTCTCCGCTCCCAGCCGCCTGGGATGCTCTGCTCCCCCCGAAAAAAAAAAAATGCAAAAAGATACGCAAAAAAAAAAAAAAGGTTCTTTTTTTTTAAAAAAAACCCCCACCTTTAAAAAAAAACCAAACCAAAACAAAACCAAAAAACAACTTTTGCCAGGCGAGAGGCGCAGGGGGGCTGTGAAATGCAAAGCCTTTGTCGTATTTACAGAGTCTCAGCAGCCGACTGTCCATGTAGATAAAAATCTAGTAGCCTGCCTGAGCTCAAAGGAGTTTTTTAAAGCAAAGATCTCTAAGCGCCTCATCTCAATGCACGCACGTAGCCTAAAAAGCCGGAGACACCCACGTAGCTGAACCATAGGGTTTTTTTTTTTAAAGATATGTTAAAGGAAGGTATAAGCAAACCCTCCTGCCACTTGTAGCAGACCAACTCCGCCAGCTCTCTGCCTTCAGAGCCACTTGCCAAAGTTCAACAGAGGGTGACATTAGCCTAAAATATTCGATACCTTTTTTCTTCTGGAGACTTTCCCCACTTCTCCCGGGCTAACTCCAGCCCCGAGTTCGTCTCGGCGCGTGAAATTGCTGTCTTTGAAGGAAAAAACCAACCTGCCTGATTATTTTCTTTTGTCAGCAAGGGATTACGGACACTTTCCTCAGCGTACGTAAAGCAGAAATTAAATGATCCTGTGCCCCTGGTATAAAAAGTTGAACGCCCCTCTTCTACGCAGTTGAACGAAGTCTCTTACCCTCTTAAACGAGTCTGAAAGTACTTGCGACGTGGTACGAGCAGCAAATTAGCGAGTAACAAAATAAAACCCCAATTTCAAACCACAGGAGATTGAACATTGGTATCTGACAGTACCTCGGCGGAACTACAGCACGGCGGAGTTTTGTCAGAGCCTTTCCATTTGATGCTTTCCTCCAAACTAATTTTCAATATTGCTCCATTCCTATTACCTAGCCCCGCATTCAGCCTGGCTAATGAGCCCATTACAGAACTATTTCGGCTTGCCTCTGATGCCGATTGCGGAGGATAGGCATTAATTGGAGCGGGGATCTGGGCTTGTTAAGCACGGTGGGATGGGAGGAAACCTGGGGGGCTCTCTGAAGGCTGGGCTAGCCCTTCAAGCCGCGGAGATGGCTTTCTGCATTTGACTAAATTTGTGTATAAATCACCCACACTTTATAAATAATAAAAAAAAAATAATTAAAATAAATCAAAGGAAAGAAGGAGCAAAGCTCTGTGCCCGCCGGTGCGGGGCAGCCCCGCGGGAGGGCGAGCGGCGCCGGGCGCTCCCGGGACCCGCAGCCCCGCCGGACCCCTCCAAGAACCGGGCACCGACCCGCTCCTGGGCGTGCGAGGGGCCGGGGAGCGGCAGGTCAGGGTCCCCGCAACACCCCGCTCCGACAGTTACCAGCTCCCCCCAGGACAGCACAACCCGCCGCTTATTTCCATCTGTGGGTGCATTATCATAGACTTTTGCATAATTGCATATTGACTTTACTAAATGGATCCGCAGAGCTATTTAAACATCTCTCTCTTCCACCCGCAAACAATTCTCTCGACAAGAAGAAAAAAAAAAGAAAAAGGGCTGCAAAAGAGCTTCAAGTTGCTCTTGCCCCTTTGTTTTGAAGCGATTTTTAGGGCACGAGTGGCTCATCTCTAGGCGGTTTGAATCCAACTTGGTGCGTGTGAGGGCAGGCAAGCAGAGGGGATCTGCAGCAGCCCGTGTGACAGCCGGGATGGGTGGCTGTCATTCGCTTCGGGGTCTCGTAGGTGAGTACGTGGACGTACATATCTCTCTGTTTCTGAGCTCCCTCGGATAATTTTTGGCCAGCTACGACGGCCGTGAGAAAAGCATACGTGGACATGTGTGTGCAGACAAGGACTGCTCTAAGGACAACTTGGGAAAAACCCTCCTTGTTAACCATTTTTTAAAACCTCCCTTGGAAGAGAGGTGCTCAAAGGCAGTGTCCCTCTTTCCCTACGCCTCCCCAGCCACAGCAGTGCCATGCAAGCCACGTCATCCCCAAACCACCCAGCTGGGCTTCGCCTTCCAAGGGCAGCAGTGCTCATCCTCTGCCTGCGCTGCACCCCTCCTCCCCCCCTTCCCCCCCCCCCCGCCTTTGCCATCCCCTCTCCATCCTCCCCACTTGGGGGTTGGAACAGAGGCAGCCGCCCTTGCCCTTGAGCCTCGCAGGGGAAGGCGGCCTCCTCCCGCACGGAGGCCGGCTCCCCAAGGCAGCAGCTGTGAGAAGCAGGGAGGGAGAAGGGCGGGGGGGCAAAAGCAAAGGAGAGAAGGACGGTGGGTCAGGGAGGGAGGCGGTGAAAGCTGCTCTTTCCTCTAAGCAGAGCGAGCGTCCCCTCGGAGGGGCCCCAGCCCCAGGAGCTGCCTCCCGAGCCCTGGGCCTCCCACATGGCAGCAGCAGCATCGCCGCCTCCTCCTCCTCCTCTGCAGCCCCGCAGCCAGGGTGGGGGCAGCCCCGCATTGTGGCTCCGTCCCCAGCTGCGGGTCTGCGGCCAGACACGCAGGGCCACGGGCTGGTTTCAGATGGGAAACCCCAACGGCCTGGGGATTCAGGGCATCCCGCACGATGACGTGATGCTCATGGTCATTTTCTGTAGCTTGTTAAAGGGTTCATTAAAAAGATCTGCAGTTGTCAAAGGGAAACTCCCTTTGAAACTCTGCCGCTTTTATGCTCAACTTAGTTGTGGGAACAAGACAAGAAATCAGATAGGCACCCAAACTCCCCAAACTCTGGAAAGGGAGTATTTTTTACATGGAACCAGAGAAACACCTCGTAGAGCAATCAGCTCAGCTCTCCTCAATTGCAACATTATTTCCTTGCATTTAGCAGACTTCAGATCAATCGAATACTCCGTATTTTAGCTAAGAGGGCTCTTGGCATGCTTTGAGGAGGACTATCTGGCAATTCAACCTTTCAGTTCAAATTTCCAAAGACATTTTTACTTCCTCTCTCGACACTGCAGTGACCACAGTCCGCACAAAATTTGTCGCCTAATTCCTGCCAGAGATATAAACCATCTTTAGCAAACGTGGGTGGTGAGCCACACTTCAGGAGTTCCCTACCGGCCCAGGTCCCATTGAAAGTCAACAGGATTAAGTGTCTAAGTCACCTTTTGAAAAGGGCCATATCTCTCTGAATATGCATTGTAGCGCACATAAGACACGGCCGAGGTAGCTTTGAACCTCTCCCTCGTGGAGCCAACAAAAGCATGTCAGCAGGGTCTACCCACTTAAGCGGTTCCCAGGGGATTTTGGTGACACTTTGCCTCACCCCTCTTCTTCCGTCAAAACACCCCTTTTATGCCTCTCTGGCTGCAAACAGGAGCAGAATCATAGAAACATAGAATTGTCTAGGTTGGAAGGGACATTTCAGATCATTGAGTCCAACTATCAACCTAACACTGACAAAAACCATCACTAAACCATGTCGCTCAGCACCAAGTCTACCCGTTTTTTAAATACCTCCAGGCATGGCGACTCAACCACTTCCCTGGGCAGCCTGCTCCAATGTTTGATAACCCTTTTGGTGAAAAAAATTTTCCTAATATCCAATCTAGACTTCCCCTGGCACAACTTGAGGCCATTTCCTCTTGTCCTATTGCTTGTTACTTGGGAGAAGAGACCGCCCCCCACCTGGCTACAGCCTCCTTTCAGGTAGTTGTAGAGAGTGATAAGGTCTCCCCTCAGCCTCCTTTTCTCCAGGCTGAACAGCCCCAGCTCCTCAGATGCTCCTCATAAGGCTTGTGCTCCAGACCCATCACCAGCTTCGTTGCCCTTCTCTGGACTCGCTCCAGAATCTCAGTGTCTTTTCTGTAGTGAGGGGCCATGGAGTAAAGTTCTCCAAAGAATGGAGTCAAGTTCTCCAAAGACGCGTTTGCTCCCTGTCAGACAAAGGTGAACCACAGAGATGCACTATCCTGGTCCCTCTCTCCATTTTTACCATCCCTTTTAGTTTGATCTTCCTCAAGTGCACCCCCCGAAACGGGACCACTCAGCCAAATGGCGTGTGATGGCTTGCAGCATTGGGGGTGCCATCATAGCAGCTGAACATCTTACAAGCATGTGTGCGAGACGGGAAATCCTCATTCCATGGCCCGAGCACTTGAAGCACAGAAGGTTTTCAAGGGATTTGATCAAGAAACTATGTGGTGGCATGAGGAACAGAGGCGAGATGCTTTGGCTCTCAGGCCTCTGCTTGAAGACAAGCTGTTGCCACCCCTCTCTTCATTAACTCATAAATAGCAACTGTGGACCTTGCCCAGATCTAGCCCCCCTCACCCCCCCCCGCATATCTTGCTTTAAATTATTTTTCCCATATCATCCTAGATCATATTTCTTCTTTTATGTTTCCAAGCTGAAGTTTATTATAGTTTATTATAGTCGTCTGCATTGCTGATCATTTGTAACCCTTTCTATTATTTTCCTGTCCTTGCTACTATTTGAAATGCTTCTTGCTTCGGTCCTCTTTTCAAATTTTATTACCGTACTGCTCACCCCATTTTTCCACCAAGCCCATTCCGCCTCGCTTTTATTCTCACAAAAATCGAGGCTGCTGCTGCTCCTTCTCCTTTGCTGTACAGCACCACCAGATCAAGTTTTTCAGCTTTTTCCATACACGCTCTGCCTCTCTGCTGATGAAGAGATCCTCGCTGGGTTTCACCAGTGCCAGCCACGTTATCCTTGCCATTAGCGTTACATTTCTAGTTATTCTTGCTTCTTCCCAAAGCCTTTGAAGTCATGTAGAGACAATTTGATTCATTAGTACACTCAGTCTTGCAGTAACTCTAGCTTCTGCTGTACTTTCTGTATTAGAAGCACATGTTGGGTCTATAAGTTAGGGGAAAGCTCCACCGTCTGACTTCCCCACACAGTTCAAATTCCGCTTTAAAAATCCTTGCCTCGCTCAACTGGAGTGGCTGGTGGCTTTCTGCCCGGGGTTTCCATACCTGGGAATGCCACCTCCTCCTTCTCCCTCCCTCCCGGGATGACAAACTCTTGTGAGCAATATGCTTTCTCTTTCTGTGCAGCTCCAGACTGCTGGAAGGTTTTATGACAGTTGCATGTGTTTGCAGTTCTCTTCACGGTTTTCCAGAAAAGCTGTAGTTAGCCTGAGTATTTCCTTAACAAGATGTCACTTAGCTTCATATAGGCTGAGATCCATCAGCGGCACTCTTCACTAGATGTCCTTACGGCACCTTCGTTGGCCTTGTTGGCTCAGGAGGCAGATAACCGCCTCATTTCTTCTTCTGGCCATTGGGATGCTGGGCCAGGCTCCTCCATGAGGGACCACCTGAAAGGATCTCTTGCTTTCTCGACTTGGGTGGCTCCTCCCAAAGCTGTGCGCCACGTACTAGCCTCAAAAAGTGAGGGTGTGTGCACCAAAGATGGCAAATGTGGTTTGACATACATTCCTCATGTAGTCTTCCTGTGCTGTCCTGTTCCTGTGCTTTGTCTCCACAGAGCGTGGCTCCTGGGTCTTCACCTCCTTTGATTCCTTCTTCACTGCCCAGGGGGTTTGTGTGCTCCTCCAAACACATGATGAGACCATTGCAAACAGCTGCTAAGTCTCAGAGGAACTTTACCTCATGAGCATACTAAAAAACATAGTGTTTCGAGTAAGAGACCTCCTAAGAAAACTCCACCATGGGACCACTTGTTGCTCTGGGCATGTAGTTTATTCCATTCCCTCTTTCCACTTTCCAGTGCTTTTTCTAAAGCTCTTCTTACCTGCCTGTCTCTTAATATAGATTTTGTTTAGGAAGCCAAGCCTGCCTGCCTGCCTGCCTCATGTTTTCCCTTGGATCTGTTCCCTGCTCCTAGCCAAGGTTGCCTACGGATCCTGCTTTGAAGTTCTTCTGCGACACATTGGCTGCAACCGGTGACTCTTCCCTCGGCTGACGTCACCTTGGAGGTCCCTCTCCAGCAGGCGGAGAGTCACATCGCCTCCACTTGCTTTGAACAAAATGAAATCCATTTACAAGCGCCTGACGAGCCGGCACAAACAGGCCCACAGGTTTCTAGCCAAAACTAGACGACATAAAAATATCCCAGCTTTAACTCTGGTCGAGACCTTAAACTAGCTCAGATGAGGCAAAGCCCAGACGAAAAAACATTTCATTTCAATTTTACAAGCAGTTTCTGTTTGTTTAGCTCAAATGAATCCCTCATCATCAATTAAGCAAAATCAATGTAAGATCGGTTTAAATCAAAGTAAGTGTCCATACAGGGTTTCACCTCTGTATTTTAAAAAGTTAATTTAAAATTACACTTCAGATTGCCTTCCTGCTTGGAAAAGGCCTGTTTCTAGAGACCAGCTGGGCCCTGATGACGAGCGATGTTCAGCTCCAGCAGGTCTGGGTGAAGATGGTAGAAGCAGATGGATCTCAGTGATGCTGGAAATCAGACTCAAGCTCAGCACCTAGGGTGATTCAGCTCGCCCACCCTTCAAACCCCGATCAAACCTGGGTTTCAATTGCTGTTCCAATGAGCTGAAGCAGGCGGTCTCGGTGTTAGAAAAGTTCATTTTTCTTTGTGATTCTATTGTGAGGCTCTGCTTGTGGTTGCTAAGTTGTTTTCCTGAACTCAATAAGCACAGCAATCGTCTAGGAGTAAAAATGAGGGGTTTCAGCCCAAAAGATTACCATCCACTTTACTAGATTTTCCCCTTTCAAGTATTTATAACTATTGAGGGCTGCATTTCAGCAAATCCTCTTCAAAGGAAGAAACGAAGGAAGGAAGGAGGAGGGTGTTTGCAGCTGGGTGACTTTGTATGATCCATCTTTTCTTTCAAACTTCAAGCCCTACCACGAGGAGGACAGGTCCGGCCTCAGACAAGTTGTAGAATACACAGTTGGAAACAACATACATTTGAAGCCTTAGGGAAGTACCTTCTCTGTGTGCTCAGTGCTCTGCTTCCCACCCATTTGCCCAACAGTTTGCTCTGGTGTCCCGAATCCATGCATATGCCAGATGTGCGCTGGCACTTGCACGCACATGCCAGCTGTGCCCCGGCACACACCCTCCTCCTTCCACAAAGCCACCCATTGCCCCACCGGCTTCTCACCGCAGGAGGGGGATAGCTGGAATTTTCATTGATATTTTCTCCTTTTGATTGGTTTTCCTCTTTACTGTTGAGCCTGTAGTTCAGTTTTGCTACCATGAACAGTTAACCCCGTAGTGGGAAGCTCTGAAAGACTCCCTGAAGGTATTTGGTTGTATCTCCGCAGCCTCAGGTTTTGATGCCTAGGGGTTTTTGCTCCCTGCTAAGACCCACAGAAATGATGGGTTATCAAATACCTCTGGGATTAACTAGCAGAAGTTTACTGAAAAGAGGGTGCAGGCTTTCATGATGGGAAGAAAGGTCTGGAATAGAGAGAATTTGAGCCCAGGCACCACGAGGCACTTCACTTTTGTACCCAGTGGGATCTCATTCCCAGGCTGATTTTATGTCGGCACGGGGACACAAAGGCAGAATTTACGTCTGCCAGTGTGCATTAACTCCTGTCCTGACCAGTACTAATTACCGCTAATTATGTGGGACAGTGTTAATTCTGTTAGCAGTGCTACTGCTGGCCTTACACTTCTGAAAGTGCCTTTGGGTGAGGTAGCTTACTTTGAAAAGATATTTATGGGGGGAATAAATACAGAGTAGCTAATACACCGTAAATTTACACCGCTGGATAGCGGGCTTTAAAGTCTCTAAAACACGGAGGTCTCTGGGCACGAAGACAGACAAACCCTTGAGTAAGAACTACTCAATAGAAAGGCTGGCAGGATCACCCTGTGTGATCTTGGGAAAGTAATTTTGATCTGGCATTTCTCTTCTGTAAAATTGGAAAAATAATATGTCCCTAACCCTCTCAGGGGTATAATATTTATTTTCTCTGCCTTGCCAATCATTCTCTTTGCTTTTAAAAAATATTCTCCAAACCCTAATTGTTTTTATGTGTTTGCAGTATAAGACATAAAAGACATAAAACCATCATATTTTTCTATACTGTATTTTCCCCATTGTGTTGTACTGTTACCACGAGCACTTTGCTGTGCAGAGGCTCGGCTATTTGCTGAGAGGATGAATTAAGACATCTAAAGTGCTTCAGCATCTTGGCTGAGTGGCACTGCAGAGCTGGAAGGTATCATTAGACCAAATGGCTCTTTTCTGCGGGAGTGAGAAGCCCAGATTTTTCAATGGATTAAGAAAAAACAGTTCATGCTCCTCTGTGCCCCTCAATCTGCAAATATAGGGCAGGTGGCCATGGCTTTGAATCACCGAATTCCCTTCACTCTCTTTGGTCTGGGCATTTCTCTCCTGACTTGGATGTCAGGCTCCAGCCTGGGAAGACAGATGTCGGACGATCACGGTCCACGCTGGCATCAGCATCTCTGCAGTTGAGCTCCATATTTCTCCTTCAAATGAATGGTTTTGTTGACATTTCATTGACCTCCTGAATGATCTTGTTGACATTGCCATCTCCTCCAGCAAGAATGCTGTAAGTTGGGAGGCTTTGCTGTTAGACCCACTAATGTCCGCTCCCTTTGACCGCTGCTGCCCACCAGTCTTCGTCAGATCCATAGGGAAGGACCAAAAAAATACAGCAGAAGAGCTCCTCATTCATCCATTAAGCAGTGAAGTGGATCCGTGAGGATTCCCAGCCCTTGCAAGTTTTTCTTAGTGGCAGGTCACAGTGCGCCCGTGTCAGGGGTGTGCTCGTGCCGACAGACGAACGATGTTTCGAAATCTGCCAGTGAAAGGCTGACTTGGTACCCTGCCAGTCTGCACGAGCTGCTGCTCCTCCACGCAACCGGTGTATGCACCGAGCCAGCCTGTGTCTCTGCTCCAAGGGTTTCCCATCATCTTGGGATGGGACCTTTGCCCATGAGTCCCTCCTTCAGTCTCACCAGCAGTCAGTGATGTTTTGTCTGCTTCTCCCATCATTTCGTTGCCGCTGGCTTTTCCCTGGTTACTGAGTGGATGCTCCTGCCGCATTGGTGCACTGGTGATCTCTGGGGCTTCTGAACTCACCCCAGAGATGATCTCCATGTCCATAGTTCCTAAAGACATCCCAAAGAGATGCTTCCCCCATTTCTCTCCAGAAGAAGTAGGTTGGGACACCCTTTTCCTGGCATCACTCACCGCACTGGAATGCTTATTTCAGCCTTTCTGGCTGCTCTCGTAGCAATGCCCATGTCAGGCTCAGGAGTCTCCAACCCCAGGCAGGCTGCCTCTTCCCTGGGCTCAGGGAAGATGGAAAGCCCTGGGCTTTTTCCAGGGCCTGTGTACTATATTTGGGTTAGTTTTTACCCTTTTCCTGACCATTCGGCTATTTGGAAGCATTTTTCTGAGCGTTTCTCTCAACAATACGTCCTGTAAGCTGGAATCAGATGTACCACAAACAGCTTTTTAACTAAGTCATCTTTCATATCTGCAGATGGATGCCAAGGATCTTGACTCTGCATAAAGCAGTTATCCATCTGTTTTTCAGTTTTTTAGGTGAAAGAACAGGAGACTTGTTTGTCCGACGACAGTGGTACGCAAGCACGCACCAGTGCTTTCAGTGGCCTGGACACGTTTGGCTGTCTCCTCCACTGCCCTCCCCTCCTACTTTTATAAATAAGAGGCAACATTTGGCCACTGCATTCAAATCGAACTTTTGTACTCATTGCTCCCTCAATTCCTAAAATTTTAGGCTTACTAAAAAAAAAAAAAAAAAAAAGAAAAAAAAGGAAGGGAGGCTGCATTTTTATCAAGTTATTTCCCTTTCCCACTTTTCCCTATTTGCCCGCGACGCTTTCTCGTAGTTGCTTCCTGCGAAAGCTCAGGTGAGGGGAACGGGACGGCTTATTCTCTCACCTCCCCCCTCCACTTTTAACTCGCTTATAATTGTACCGACTTGAGCAGAACCGCTCTGATTTATGGGGCTGTAAGCGGTGGGACCGCTGTCTGTCCTTTCCTACTCCCTGCTGGAGAGCCGGGGAGAGACAAGCAGCTTCCGAGAGGCTTGTTGGTTCGTGTTCATTAACAGCAGCTGGCAGACAGCTCTCGCCGAAGCTCCACGTCCTTCCGAAACCACCATGGCTTTCTACTTCACATAGAAATATGCAGCAGTTTCATTTGTATAAAGCCCGTGCGAATAAAAATTTAATCTAAGGCTAGCATCTCTCTAACGGCAATAATTTCTCTTAAAGGCCAAATACAAAGAATACGAAATAGTGCCTATAAATAAGACTGTATTTAATAGAGGAGAGAAGTGATTTAATAAGCTTACCGGTAAAATCTTCCCTGCCACTTTCAACCCCGAACACAGATCTTTTTTCCTGAGAAAAACCGGCTTGCTACAAGGAGAACTCGGGCCCCAATAAACTGTGATTTTTTAAGCTGAAGTCATTCAACTCAAGCTTTCCTGTCCAAAAGGAAGAGGAAAAATATCTACTTAAAGGAAATATTAGTTAATCAGAGGACATCCCTTTCATAATAGAAGCTACTAGGGGATTTAAAAGCACGTTCTAATTACAATAGTCCCCTAATTATCTGCCTAACATCTCATTTTTCTGTCTAATCCCACTTTTAATTATATAGTACCTTTTTTTTGCCCATCACGCAACTGAAGTACTCTATTTTACTGAAAATAAATCCTTTTAACTGGCGATGTCAGAAAAGAAATATTGTCGCTGCCCCCCGGAACGTGCGCATTGTCTGGTAGGGAAATGCCTTGCCAGTGGTTTTGGAGAAAGCGCCTGGATGTGCCCTTTAGAAAAAATCTCATTTAAAGCCTTGCAGGTTTTCTCAAGCAAGAGAGAATGCCCTAAACCTCACGGCAAAGGTGCCCTGGCTGCCAAAGTTTTCCAGCATTTAGCTTTGTTTTTCAAACTCTTGTGGCTCGGTCCTCCGTCCACCGATGTTCGATGGGATCCCTGCCACCGGCTGACGGCAGAATAGGATTTGGCCTTTGAACCAAACCAGCATGTAATTTGCAGAACGGAAGCAATATTTGAGCTGCATTATCTATGAGCATCTGGTCATCAAGATCTTGCTTAGCGATTAACCAGCCAAGAGGAAACCCTGCGGAGGAGGGGGGAGAGGAAATCCCGCACGCGGGGTTCCCGTTTCCAGCCCCGCCACAGGTTTCCTGCCCTATCCTCCAGCAAATTCCAGCTCCCTGCTGCCCCAGAAAAAAAAAAGAAAAAAAAGAAAAAAAAGAATTACCCTTCAGGGATGTTGTCAGGCTTAATGGATGTTTATAAATTGCTCAAACAAAAGGTGCTATGTCAGTGAAAAGTACTCTTCCCGATGATTATTCAAATGCTCATTAAAATGTGGTTTGCTCCATCCTTTCCCTTGGCTTGCGTGGGAGGCAACTGAAAGATTTAGCCTGTGTGGGAAAGCAGGAGAGCACGAGCGCTTTCCTTTGGGTGTGGGAGCAGCAAGTTTAGGGATTTAAGGACCTTTGGCACACAGGTAGGGTTTCAGCCAAGGCTTTTCGGCTCCCAGCCACGCTGCAAGCTCCGACAGACCTGGGGCTGGCGAGTTCCCTCCAGGAAGACAAGCCAGGGATTAATGGTACCAACCCCTGCTCAAATGTGCATGTATCATTTCCTTAACTTCCCTCCTGATGGAGTTAGGGATCATCCTTTAGTGAAAATTATTCTTAATGTGTATTTAAGCATTAAAAATGAATATGCGCGTGTGATAAAACTTAGGGAATAATTTATAAACAGCTAATGTCACGTGAGATACGGAGTACTTGGCTGCCCTGCAAACCTGCCCAAATGTCTGTATAACGCTGGGATGCTTCTTATTTCATGGATGTTTCATTATGTCATGGTGGCTTGGTCTGCCAGGGTCTGCTGGCATTTCCAGGCATTAAAAGCTGAAGAAGACATGATATATCTTCATACTTTTCACTGCATCGGACAGCAGCTTGGCATCTGAGCTGGCAGACTAGATGCAACATCTTTCACCCTCCGCAGCTACCTAAACCCGCATATACCCTCAAACAGCATCCATAATGAACGATAATGTTTTTTTTTTCTGCCAACTTCCGAATGAGCAGCATTAGCTGTGGATAAGAAAAATACAGATTTCCTGGTAAGGAGTTTCTATCCAAAATGCAAAGAACTTTATGCTTCTCGGGCAAAAAGCTGATGACAAGTAATAATTATTATTTTTTCTAATTAAAGTGCACTTACTTGAAAGCTGGAGAGGGCCTTTTTACAAAGGCATGTAGTGATAGGACAAGGCATAATGGCTTCAAACTGGAGAAGGAAAGATTTAGATCAGATAGCAGGAAGAAATTTTTCACTATGAGGGTGGTGAGTCCCTGGCCCAGGTTGCCCAGAGGAGCTGTGGCTGCCCCATCCCTGGAGGTGTTCAAGGCCAGGCTGGATGGGGCTTTGAGCAGCCTGGTCTGGTGGGAGGTGTCCCTGCCCAGGGCAGGGGGGTTGGAACTGGATGATCTTTAAGGTCCCTTCCAACCCAAACCATTCTGTGATTCTATGATACTTGCTCCTATTGTTATTTTTAAAGGATGGGAGATGCTTCTGCAGGGCACGATGACTGCTCCCAAATACAGTCCTCTCTGCTCACCCTTGCACTTGTCACATAGTGCATCAGCAGTAACGCCTTCACCACCATTTTGACTTCTAGTTTTCCCCCTCCCCTGGGGGATACTTCTTCTGTTGTGTCCTTCCTTTATATCAGGCAGATCCTCACTGCTGCTGCAGACAGATGCTGGGATGAATTCAGTCTCCTCCAGCGTATTGCACAACCACATGGACTGGTACCTCTCGTGTCTCCTTTGCAAAGGCTGAACCAATGGAGCAAAGTGTGAAGGAGGGGTGAGTCAGGCTCCATAAATTTTTCTCCTCTATGCAAGCCCAGTCTGATCCTGATCATACCCGAACCATTGCTCTATACCCATCAGCAGGTGAGAACCAGGCCTGGTATCACCTTGTGCTCTACGTCAGCCAGCAAACGGCCAGGTTTCAAGTCTTCCTCTATTTTTGTGTTTTTGGGGTTTTTTTTTGACTTTTGCAGCTGGTGCTTTTTTCCCTCTGGTATATCTGTACCTTCCCCATGTTACACATTCATGTATTGTCCAATCTGTGTTCCTGCAGGTCTTGAGGTGGCCATCAATGCCTGTCCCTCTCTCATCCAGGACTTCGACATGACACACACCAAGGAGGTGGAAGAAGGGGCAGCACTGTGTCCACTGGAGCCTTCCTGCCCTCCTCTTCTTCCTCCCGACTTGTCTTCATCCACTGACCACTGTGTCACGCACCGACTCTACCTTCTCCCAGCAGGTCAAAAGGGATGCTTCACTCAAATATTGCCTGTCCCGTTCTTCAATAAATGGGTTGTTTAGTTTCACTTTTCATCACTTAATTTCTTAGCTAATTCAAATAGCCTCTTCTGGGTATACCAGTGGTGAGACTGGCTGCTCTTTTAACATATTTAATTGATTTAGTCAATTATACTGGCAGGCAAACTTCTTCAGCACGCTAAACTATCCTGTGCAGAGGACTGATGCTCCTTGAGGTTCCTTAGCCCCAGGACAGGGGTACCATGACCTGATGGGGCTGGTGGAGTGGCAGTAACAGTGTATGGGGACAAATCCAGTCCCTCAAGCATCCTCAGGCTGTGCAGCCCTATGTTCATAACCTTCCCCATAGATCTCAGCACTGGCCAAAATCTCAGCTTGGGTGCTTGACTCGGGACAGACGACACTGCTAATCCAGCTGTGCTTTAAATCCCGCTTCCAAGGCCTGAAAACCTGGTCCTCAGCTGTTTGCATGCCTCACCTCACCCCTCTGAAAGGAGGAGCTGTAAGACCCCCATGTCTTGTCCACCACCTTTGCCAATCCTCAAGCCTGACAACTTTAAATAAAAGATGCTGTCTTTGCACAAAAGGTGTTAATAAATTTAGATGGGTTGGTACATAAAATTAATGGTGACACCAGCTTTGGAAGGATACAGGCATGTAGATGATATTACTGATAACTAGGCAAGAGAAACAATAGATCTTTCTCCTCATGCTACCTTGCTATGGCCAGTAAGGATACGGCAAGAACTGATGCAGGTTCATCTGCTGCTTAATGAACTGGAAATTAACCCCCATGTAATGCTTATCTTTGTGTAGAACCACATCAAGACCCAACAGTGGCTCTCAACATCGAGACCCAACAGCCTGGTCCCACAGCTGCCACTTGTCTGGGGCAAGGCTCGGGTCATGCTCTTCCCGGAACACAAACCGAGCCTTAGCCAAACTGTAGATGCACAAGAGCCTTACATGGACCAGTATCTTCTGCTTCAAGCTCAAATACACACATGGCTCTGTGGGGGTGTGTTGGGGACACAGAGCCAGGTACAGCAGACCCTGCAGCAGTACATGCTACAAAATCAGCAAGGGCATGAAATGAAAGTGCAAACCACTGGGGTTTTTTGTTTGTTTGTTTGCTTTTTATTACACTGGAACTATCCCCTTCACCCCCACAGCTTTCATCCCAAACCGACAGTGGAGGACGGAGCCCCTGGTCCTGCTGAAGGACTCCTCCTCTTTGCCTGCATCCTCTCGACCCTTCTCTGCCAAGTCTCTCGAGGCGGTTTGAGGTCATTTCCCCAACTAAAAAATTACCGTTAGAGACCAACCCCTCAATTTGTTCCAGGACTTGAGGAGCGAGATGCATTCTTTCCTTGCCAAAAAGATATTCAGGCAGAAACTCTCTTGGCAGAAATGTATGGGTTTTCTGGCCCTATCTCTGCATTTGGATACATTCTCTTACACAGGATGATGCAATCCCTGTATATCTCAACAGAAGCACGTATTAAGATACTCCTTGTTCTAATGGCCAGACATGTTTTTCTGTAACACTGCAACTTACTCTACACATTTGTTGTTAATACTACTTATGTTCTGTCAGAATAAAATGCCAAAGAATCTATTAATAAGGAGAAATAAACATAATTTTTTCTGCTCTTCACCAAATAAATGTCATTGATTCCGATTCTTATCAGTCCTCCTAGTTCTCCAGCTTGGAAGCTGCTAAGTCCACTTTCCTGCAGAAATCACAGTGAGATACACCTTCAACAAATCCCCTAAACTGATAATCTCTAGAATCATCTGGGAGTTTCACAGCAAGAGCTAGACCCACATTAATTTTTCCACTACATTCAAAGGTCTGCCAAATTGAGGACTCACACTGAACTCGGTCATTCTGCAGCTCGTGGAGCAACCCCTTTCCCTGCCAAGTCTCCAGTTTGGACCCATGCATTTTATAGGTGGACTGAACTTAGAGATGGCTTGGTTGCCCAGGGGCAGGGAGTAACACTTCCACACACAGTCATTTCTGCTTTCTAAATTATTTGGAAGCTGGGCTTCACATAAGCACACAAGCTTTTGAAAATACCCCAAAGTTCAAGTTGGTAGCACTTTCAAGATGGTCTCCAAAACTAATTGCACAGTAGAAGGCAATGATTTGATTCTCAAAGCCTTCATACGTACACGTCATATTTGGCAGAAAACACTGTCTCGATCCCTGCTCAGTACAAACTCTTATTTATCCTGGGCTTCCCCAGATCCCATGACAAACTCCTGCTGCTTTTATGAAGTGCAGGATCAGGCCCTCTGTCTCTGGATGGACAGACTTTGTACGCAGGAGCATGTGCAATATCATTTTCCACAACCCCAGAAATTCTCCTCCCTTTGTTAAAACTGACATTGTTTCTTAAAACCAAAGCAAACCAGCCCCTCTCTGAAGACTGAATTTCAAGGGGGGACTTTCACATTGAATATATACTTGAGGAAAAAACGGTCCCTTGTTTACCAGTGTGAGAAGGTGGTGATGGACAGACAGACAGGATTTCCTTGATGACCTTTTTCCAAGGGTGGGAGCACTTGGAGATACTCTAGAGGCAGCTCTCCAAAGCCCAACCTCCCCAATGAACATTTTCACCAAAAAAAATCCCAAACCAACCAACTGTCCCAGCAAAAAACCATACACGTTTCAGTTGTTGCTGCAAAGGGTACCCAAAGAAATATTTGAGAACGAGTCACAACTAATCCACTAATTGTTGCTGTTAATTAATTTGTCCTTCTGCAGCCCTTTTCACCCAAGGATATATCAAAAGACTTCCCAAACATTAGCTAAGCATCACCACGTCTCTCCTACTGCAGGTAACTGGCAGGGCTGGAGCAGTTTGAGAGATCTGGAACTTGGCACCCGGGATAAGGTAGTGACTTGCCGGAGATATTAAACTCTGCAATCAGTGCCAGGAGCAAGAGCCAAACAAAGCCTGCACTGCAATCAATTTTCAGGCTTTTTTGGGATGGTTCTGTTTCACTTATTTTTTAAAATAAATATGTATTTGAGGAGCTGTGCTCATTATGGTGGTTTACTTACAGGAAGCAAAGCTCTGTCCATGGGTAATTATATGTGGGTCTCCCGGAGGAGTCTCTGCTATGTGGCAGACTTCACCCGTGGAGCGTTAAAATCCAAACACTGGAACAAGGTCTTTTTCTGCGATCCTGTTTATTTTTTGAGAAATGCACCTGATTGAGCTGGAAAACGCTCTCCCATCACCCCAAAGGCCAAGAGTCCCTTCTTTTTCCTGCTGGCCCTTGTTACAGACCCCTCCCAATAACTCAGCTAACGCACTTATTTTTCATAGTACATCCAGCTGCCTTACAAAAAGCCAATGAATTATTCTTGGTTTTAGTGCAACCGCTGAAAATATTTCAAAGTGAAAAGGAATTGACCCAACCTACTGTGCACATTATTTATTCAGAGGTAGTACAAAAATGAGTCCCTGATGTTACTAAAACAAATCCTAATAAGTACAGAGAGCATCAATTACAGGCTTCCCTTTATAGTCCTATATATCTCTTTCCCTTTCTAGAGGTAGTATCACATGTGAGGGGGCACCGTGTTGGCTTTCAAATCTATTGAGCTTTCATAATTATAACCTCCATTTTAACCTCTTTTATAGGACATACTATACCGTTTCACGTTATGTTCCTTGAATCCCAACCAACCCTACAAGAAAGTGTCTTTAAAGCTCGCTGCTTAGAAGATGTGCATAAAATGGGAAATATTAAGCATTCACATCATTGTGCATACATTACACCTGGGCGCCGAGCGAAAGGGAGAGCAAAGCAAAATATATCTTGTGAACCGCACTCGGACTCTTGCTTTAAGCTCAGAAAATATTCAGCATGCACATATCCTCACATAATGAAACCTGGGAAATATTAATTGCAGTGGAATAGCTGGATTTTTTTTTCTTTTTTCTTCTTTTTTTTTTTTTTTTTTTTTTTTTTTTGTTCCAGTCTGTATGGAATGTCCTTCTATTTAATCAAAAAGCTTGGACTGATTCCTAATCTATCATAAAAATTTTTAAAGACATGATTAATTCCATTGTTTAAATTCTGGTTTATTGCCATAAGAAACTCTCATAAATGATCCCACACCTTTCTCTGTGATCATTTCCTTCTAAAGTAATATACTAATTAATTTCAATTAAATATATGTAAAAGAAGATATATTTTGAAAAATGCTTCTCCCTTGCCATTTGTTAATATATTGAAAAAGTGTAAACCTTGGAACATTTAGCATAGAAAATATTCATTTTTGGTAATTTCTCAAGGGGGCAATTTATTAAATGAAAGGCTTTTAACATTAGCTAAAAGCAGCCCTGTAAATCATGGGTGTCATCAAACTGCTTCATCACTTCATTAATTTAAAAGATTATTATATGCGTAACTGACATAATTTTGAACAATGTTACATGGTTAATTTATTAATGTAGAAAAGCAGAAATGACATGCTGAATTGATTTATTATTATAATTGTATAATTTTAGGACTTTTCTCTGTGACTTTCACCAACAGAGCAAATGATTCAGGGTGAAATTGTGCCATTGATTTTATTTTATTTATTTATTACTTTTTTTTAAGGCAGGACTACTCACTGATGTCTGCAAGGACTTAAGAAGAGATGGTCCAGTGTGGCTGCTCTGTCTTTCACTAGGAGCTGTTGAAAGACCTGCTTTACAACCCACAGTCACCTTGTGGTTTTATTTATTTCAAAGCACTTTTTCCCCCCTTTCAGTAGTCAAAAAGATTTAAAAGTTACTCTAGTTATGTTAAAAACCTGATTCTGAGTAAGCATGCTTAAATGTGCATAGCCCCTAAGCTCTTTACATGCACAGAAAGAGGATTTGGGATGGTGGAGCTTGCCCAGCTCCACCAAAGAACCCAGAGTCTCCTGCAGACCTAGCCCACAGTACTTTCGGTCGTAATTATATTAGCGAGCAGTTAGCGCTGGCTTCATGCCCGAGCAGAAAATATAATGCAGCATCATTTCTTTTCTAGGCGCTGCGTGGAAAGCACAGTTCAACTCCTCTTCAATAATAGAATACCATGTTTGGGATTTATTTTTAGATTGAAATGATGCGTGACTCCAAAACCCTGCGAAGCTGGTGGAACATTCCTTGTTCCAGCCCTAAGGCGCGTGTGCGAGGGCAGGCGGACCCTGCTAAAACAACCTTGCCTCAAAAACCTGCAAGGGAATAAGGTTAAATCAGGATTTAACTAAATGGGGCCCCAGTTCTACAAAACACTTGGGCACACACTCATTTTCAGGGATGTGCTAACCTGCTTCCCTTTAGTAGAGCCTGGAAGAGCCCAGGAATCCTCCCCTGGAGTCCCAGAGCTCTGCGCCCCGCTCCTGCAGCCTGGTTTTTGCAAGCTGAATTGTCACCAAAACAGCCTAATTTTTTTGTCTGCACTTTGGCTGAGTTTCCCAGCCCTGGACTTGTGCTGCATCGCTACAGCCGTGCTTGGAACGGGGTTGTGTGGACGCACGGGTAATTGTGCAACGCTCTTACAGCATGTTTACACCATATGAAGAAACGAATGCCTCCAACAACACGGCTGGCTGGCTGTCCTAAGAAATGATCCTGGTGATCTTCCAGTGCTAACTGAAGCTCTCGTTCCATAAACGTCTCTTTTTCTAACACAAGCCTTGATAGAGGAAAGCTTTTAATGGATGACTCCAGGTATGTCCTATTTGGAAGAGCATTTCTGTTGCATGGGGAGCTGCTGGCAGGTACAAAACACCACGGCATGAGTCAGGTAGAGTTAGCCCAGCCTGAGGCATCGGCGATGCCCTGGTTGGACCTCCAGCGCCCACTCCTGCAAGACACAGGTCCCCACAGGTCCAGTGCCATATTAACCACTAGCATGGTATGGATGTCGCCAAAACCTTGGGGCATCTGCAGCCTCAACTAATACTAACATTGGTATGAATGTCCCCAAAACCTTGAGTCACCTCCAGCCTCACTTAATGCTAACATTGGTATAGATGTCCCCAAAACTCTGGGTCTCCTCCAGCTACACTTAATCCTAATACCGGTATGGATGCCGCCAAAACCTTGGGTCACCTCCAGCCTCACTTAATGCTAACGTCAGTATGGATGTCACTGAAACCTTGGGTCACCTTCAGCCTTGCTTAATGCTAACATCAGCATGGATGTCACCGAAACCTTGGGTCACCTCCAGCCTCATTTAATGCTAACGTTAAGCAGCCGAACCAAACTCTATGACTACAACCTGAGAGGACCAGGACTGAAATGGATACTCTAACAGCCCAGCCTAAAGCCCAGGAACCAAATTTGTTTTGTTAAAACCCAAGCTTGTCAGCCACATTGACTTCGCTGTACCTGTGAGTGCTCAAACTGCTGTGACCTGTGCCAGGCCAGGGCACGGGGCTGGGAGTGGGGCAACACGGGCTTCACGGTGAGCGATGCTCATGTGGGGTGTGAAAGCCTGGGCATGTCCCCAGACTCTTCTTTTTTATGCACTTTGATTATTTAGAGCTGTCTTCAGATAACCAGATGCATGGGTCTGGCCTCTAGAAGGGACATCTGAGATGCCAACAATAAGGATACCAAGAATCAAAGAATTTCACAGTGGATAAAATTTAAAATGCAAATTAAAAACTGGACCGTTTCAGAGCAGCGGTTAAGGATCCTGCATCATCAAATGGTGTCACAAGAGCATTCTGGGCAATTACTGACAATTTTTAAGGGAGTATTTTTCTTTCCCTGTAATCTTACATAATGCCTTTCATATGTAATACCTCGAGCATATGCAGTATGCAAAACACTCTACCAACTGTATACAGACAGAAATCATTTCGCCATTAAGAGCAGCCATGGCCAGGGTGCAGAATGGTGACCAGATGGTCTGAGCACAGCGCAGGCTGCAAGACTAAAGAGCAGGGAAAAATCTTAGCCGAGACCGCTGGGGCAGACCCAGGCTCTTATGAAAAGCACCATGTGGTTTTTAATGTGCACAGAGTGAAGACAGGACCTCTGATTTTAAGATACTACCCCCCAAGACGTAAATTATCTAGAAAGGCATCCTTCATGCCATGAAGTTTCAGGCCATCACTCACGTATATTATTTCAATGCTCACAAGTTAGATAGGGTGTATTATAAATCTCCCAATTATCTCTGGCATGTGCGCAGTTGACTTTTATTTTTGATGATGATAATTTTTTTTTTTTTTTAGGGGTGTCACTAAGGACATGGGGAAACAATTTAGGAGATAAAAAAAAAAAAAGAGGAAAGATTCGAGCCAAATGCTTTCTTACAGGAAACATTTATTTGCACTCGAGTGTCTCATCTAACAAAGTTCCACCATATTTTCCCACAACAGACAGGAACTTGTCTGCATTAGCATTTTAAGAAACGAATCCTAAAGACCAGCAAGTGTCAATACGCTGTCACAAGCAGGATTGATGGCTCTTAACAGAGCTCTTCTCACATGAGTGCAAATGATTGCCTTTTAGTTCATCACAGGCATTTTGGTCAACACAAACTTCTCTTATTTTCACATGGCCTTTAAAATCCTTACGAAAGCAAAACAGAGGGGCTGATCCCGTCCCACCACAGTCAGTGGCAAAACGCCTCTTTGCCTGATGAAAAGCAAAATGAGAACCCACGTATGAGCAAATGGAATATTATAATTTTCTGCAACCTGATCTTGCAGATGACATCACAATTCTAGATCTTAAAAGGTGTGAGATAGACAATTTATAGAGAATAATTTTTTTTTTTTTTTTTTAAAAAACCCTACACGTTCTATGTGATCTGGAGTGGATATTTTCTGGCAAAAAGAGCTGGTTTTGATCTGACTTTTGTTTTATATTTAGTGCTGCAAACATCTGCTAACCTTATTACAAATTGCACTTTGGTAGTCATAATTAGTAACCACATGATGCTGTTCTACATGTGACATTCACAAAATCAGAAAAATATGGGACAGTGGAAGTACTCTGTGAATGCAGTTTCTGGATGTTACATACAACCACTGTGTGACTCTCTTAGCTTCTCCATCCTCTCCTGACGCAGAGGGATCCCTTTTTCTTTTCTTTTTTTTTTTTTTTTAAAGAAAGATATTTTAACTGAAGTGACAGCTTAGTTACAGATTTCGTCTTGGTGAAGATTGTCACTGGTGTTGTCTACCAGCTTGAAAATGAGGAGTGCTGCCTCATGATGACTGAAGGAAACCCGAAAGCCCCATGACTCTCATGCTTAGGTGGACAAATCCAGACATGCAGAAAGACCATGATGATATCAACAAAGTTCAGCTAAAATTGTGAAGCTGCAAGCTTCTTCAGGGTTACACTGGCTATGCTTGACCATGGAACAGAAGTCTCCAGGATTATAGTTGCGGGCAGTAACTTAATTCAGATAACTAAACATCCATAAACCTCCCAACAAGAACGACTGCAAAGTCAATGGTAGGGTTTAGGTGTACTGAAGCCTGCCAGAAGTGGGGGAGAACAGGAGGGTAAAGAAAAAAGGAATGATTTGGGACCCACGTCCCTCTGCAGCATCCCTCATAGCACATCACTGATCATGAAAAATATTTTCATCCAACAGAAATCTTACGGTTTCAAATATGTTCCTGTCAGGGTAGGGTAAACCAGGAATGCCAGACATCGTTTGTGAAAAACAAATCAAGTAACAACCCAGAGGCATTAAAACTGTCTCCCAACACTCCCCCCTGCAACCAAACATAATAAATCAACCTTTTCAGACCAAAAATACTACAAACCAAAGAAATCCATGACAGCAATTTGGTTTCAAGATATTCCTTCTCCCAAAACATCAGTTCCTCTCCAGCTAAACCAGCCATGAGCAGAGAAGTTCACAAGACATCAGTACATTAGTTTTTCAACATAAGCCAGGCTGCGGTGGACCTCTGTCACTTCCCCACTGTTTCGGGTTCTCCAGGTGACATCTCCATCAGCACCAGAGCCCTTTTAGCAACAGTGCTGAGATCCATCACCTCCCCTGCACCTCCAGTGGAGCAGCCCACCCTCACCCCTCCAGTGCCCAGGAGAAGGATTGGGTCCCTGGGGCAAGCAGAGGACTGGCAACGAAAGAAGGGTCTTTGCCACCCAGATGTTTCACCCTGTAGCCGGCAAATACATTACTGCTGTGTGGCCACCATTGGATTCAGCTCCCAAATGTGGCATCTAAGCCGTGGAGAGCAACAGTATCACAGCCAGTGGATTTAACATAAAGGCACGGCTACCAGAGGACTTGGTTTGGACTTAGTCATTGATGTCATGGCTAATGTTACCATCTGTTTTCCTTTGTGGCAAGGCATCCATGTCCTTTCCTCTTTCTTCTCATTCATGCCTTACTTTCTCATCCCACTTTCCTCCTTTCTTTTCCCTTCTGCTCCACTCTTTCTCCCTTTGTCCAATTTGTTTTTTCTCTTATTATCATCCTGCCTCTTCCACCTTCCCAAGATCACTTTCTTTTTCGTAAGTCAAAAAACTAATGTGAAAATCTACCAGAAACAAGTCAATCAGGTGAGCCTACCAGAATGACCTTACAAAGACATCTCTGGCTACAGAAGTCCCCGAATAGCAATATTTGCAGGGTCAGAGATACTTCCCTCAAATTATCCCTGTGTTACCCTCTTGCTCTTGCACTCCTTCCAGGTGCTGTGGGTCCCCATAGCAGAAGACACACTGGGTTAGATCTGAAATTTTGAACCACTATGGCTTTTCTTATGTTCTTTTTTGAGCCTAGGAATGAGACATCAGCCTCTCTACAGTGGGAATGCTCTCCTTAGTCAACCATATGAAATGGAGATGAGTGTTGTCCCTGAGGAGTCATCCAACACCATCTATTGGAAACAGGATTGTGCTTCCTTAGACCCAGCCTTTACAGATGTGTCCCCTGTAGTGGTGATTCCACATATTACTGAGTAGTTCTGCTCTGGTGCTTAACCATTTTTGGTATTAGGAAGTTCTCTAACATCTCATTTAAATCTGCTTTGCTGCGTATTAAGCTGATTATTTCTATTCCTTCCCTCAACAGACATGAATTAAAGTCTCATTGCCCTCTACTTTCTACTAACCTTGCACATAGTGGAAGACTGTCACCACTTTCTAGCTTAAAGGAAAAGAAAATTTAAATTCTCTGCTCTCCAGAGCAAGCCATGCTCTTTCTACCTCTGCAAGAGGCATCAGGGCAGGCTCTGAATTCTCTGAGAGAAAATGGCAGAGTCCATAAAGCAGGCAGGGCTCCCAAAGAAGATTTATGGCTGAGGCACTCAAGAGCTGTGTTGTCTGAGTGTTTCTCTTGGAAAGCCCCGCTCGCGCGGCTGCAGCCAGCCCTTACCCCTGCCCTGCTGGCAGTGGGGCTGCAGAATCGCTTCTGCTTCTCCATCGGGAGGGAGGTGGGGGTATAGACGGGTAATCCGAAATTTTTCAAGAGTGGTGCTGTAGGCAGCTAGACGGAGAAGGGAAAACAAACGTAAAATAAAATCCAGGCAAGAGGGTAATATTTCCGTCATCAAAGCTGACATACTGCACTGCGAGTCCTTTGAGCAGCAGAAACTTGATGTGCAAACCCCATTGAAAGAAAAATCCTTGTAGGAGCCTTTCTTGTAGAATAATTTTAGACTTCAGAACTTCTTTTCACAGGGACAATTTTTAATCTGGAATCATTCACCAACATTCAAGGCCAATAGGTCACGGAATATGACTTTTTCTGAAATGGAGGTCAATGAATTTCACCTCCATAAAATCATAGAATTGTCTAGGTTGGAAGGGACCTTTAAGATCATTGAGTCCAACCATCAACCTAACACTGCCAAAACCACCACTAAACCACGTCCCCCAGCACCACGTCTACCAGTCTTTTGAATACCTCCAGGGATGGTCATTCAACCACTTCCCTGTTCCAATGCTTCACAACTCTTTTGGTGAAGAAATTTTTCCTAATATCCATCCTAAGCCTCCCCTGGTGCAACTTGAGGCCATTTCCTCTTGTCCTATCACTTGTTACTTGGGAGAAGAGACCATACTGTAACATCTGCCTCAACAAAGCCATCAGTCCTCACTTCTCCAAGCTAGACCTGGACAGATGCCTCTGGGACCTTCCAACAGTCAGGATACTCCTCAAACCTAGGGCCACTGGATGGGCGCTGGAGCATATTTTCTGGCAGGGAGGATTTTGCTACAGAGGGAAGATGACAAGAATGGAAAAGGATGAAGGCTGTGCAAAAGGTGACACATCTTTTTGATAAATTTATTAAGGACCTCTACTTTCCCCCTCTCCTGAACAAGGACTAACAAAAACTTGTTGTTTCCCATGAAAATTCACATGGAAATGTTTACTCTGTGAGAAGACAGATTGAGAAAAGGAAACAAGAGACCCTGAATGTATTTTGAATGCTTCAGCATCTTTGGATTTGAATAGTTTTCTCTAGTTTACAGTAAAACTACCTTTCTTGTGCCTTTTCCATTCAGCCTCCCAAGCAAACGTCCTAGGGACACCCACAGCTCTAGTGCTGTTGCTTAGGAAGGACATGGGTGTTGAAGAGATGGTTTTCTTTTCTGAGGGCATTTTTTTTCCAAGCCTCCCAAGGCTGTTGGAAGTATTATCGAGGCAGGGGATGGTGCCATCAAAGAGGCACGGTATCAAATCATGAGCACTTGAATGGTGGAAAGCTGCATATCCTTCCCACTTCTCATGAGAGGTCGCTGTTTCTGGTGAGAGAAGAGAAGTCTCTCCCAGCCCTCCTCCTTCACCACTCTGTCTCTCGTCTCCCTCTCCCCACTCAACTCTACCACTTGTCTGAAGCCATCTTTGGAGGCCATCAGTTTTGCAGCTCCTTCATGAGATGCATTGATTTTGACCATCGATAGCGCTGCCTGGGAAGCTAAGGGGGAGTAGGAAAGAGGAGCTGATCTACATAGCTTTGCAGTCCATTCAGAGGGTACCGGGCTGATTCCTGCCCTGATGAGTTGATGTTATCATGCGAACTCATCACTGAAATCTTTCACTGAAGATTACTGCTCATTATCAAAGTGAAAACCCTCATCATGTATCAAGGAAACTTATTGGCCAAAGCAACACACCTGAGTATTTTCATGCTTGAAAAGTGATGCTTCTGGATAGGTAAATACATGTTCAAGTATAATCACAGTTCATGCATGTGTTGATGAAAAAGAAGATACCAGAAAACTCAAAACAAACCAGCAGAACAATAAAACCAACAATAAAACCCAGCAAAACCTTAACTCTGCCTCCCTCCCCCGCAAGGTTAACAAAACCTCTTCAAATCAAGAGAGACCACATTGGCAGACAACTATGGGAGGCTTTACATTGATGTTTTCCTTCTTTGAAAAGGCTTTAAATGCTTTTCTCATGTTTTTACAAAAGCTTTTACATTTTCCAGGGGTTTTCTTTTGGTCTGAATGCCACCACTAGCAAAGGAAAGGAAATTCTTCATGTCCTTTTGTTGAAGCTACGGCAAGAGCTTCATGAGAAAATTCCGCATGCACGGAGCCCTGCATGGGCTCCTACAGATGGGAAGGAGGGAAAATCAACCCCAGCCAAGGAAACAAACAGATGTTACATTCACAGCCTTATCAACAAATCAATATTAATCAATAATGAGATCCGTTCATTGCCCCCCAGAGCTGATTGCCTGCCTGCATTTTCCAAGGCTTGGTTGGGCTGAAATCCAAGGGGATTCTGCCACTTGTGCAAATGGGCATAAAAGCTTGGCCCAAAACGGCAGCCACGCAAGCCAGGCATGCTCCCGACCAGCCTGTGCTGAGGACTGGCATCCAGCCTTGACCTAGACATCCGTAACTAGTTAAAGACCTGTTTATTACACTTAGCATCATACCCAGTTTGGAGAAAGCTACGTCACCATTAACCAGTACTCCTTGTTTTGATGTCAGTCCCCAATATGCTTTTTTAACAATTATCAAATCATTATGGGCCGTGTCCTGCAGAAGACATTTCCCAGGAGTTGTGTGGATCCATCTGACACTCCTCTTACATCTGAGCTGCAGTTGGGGAAAGCAGAGAGAGAAGACGAGCGGAAAAAAAAGTCAGTAGTTGGGAAATGGAAAGGAAGGGAAGGATTAAATGAAAAGCTCTGCCAGGATGTAGCCATGGGGAGCTAATTCACCATGGGCAGATCAACTGGAGGGAGGACTGAGTTTAAAGGCTTGGAGTCTAGCAGACAGCTGGTACTCAGCTGGTGATGCTGCTGGTGTGTGCTGCTCCAGCGCAGCCTATAACCGACACCAGGATGCGTTCTGGATTTTTTTTTTTTTAATTTTTTTTTTTTTCACAGTGACTTGTACAGGAAATTTTTCCTCATCACATGTAAGAGCTGTTCCAATTCCCCGAAGTTAGAGACTTGGCAAGTCAATTACAAGGAAAGTAGAAGTGCTGAAGCATATGAACAAATTTTAACAACATGCAAGTGTAACTTTTATTGCCAACAGTAGATGCACATTGGAATTTGAGGGGGGGAAGAAACCCTGATGAAGTGGCAAAATACAGTTGTTTTTCTTTATCTACAGAGAATGCTGCGGTTTCATTTGCAGATGAATCACTTTGTTGTGATTTATTCAGTTTGTAAATGGATCTGATTTATTTTCCCGGGGGATTTGAGAGATTTTTTAGTAAAGCAAGTTATTGAGCCGGCTTACCACGAGAGGCAACGTAATTGCACCAAAATGTTTGAAGAAGATCAAGTTAGGGTGTCACCTGCCAGAACATTTTGGCAACAAAACAGAACAAAATCCAGGAATATAAGAACATAAACAAAAAAGCAAACAAACCCCAAACAAACTGCTATTAAAAAAAAAAAAAAAAGAAAAGAGAGAGAAAACTAGGATCTAGACAAACCAAACACGGACCTGACAGTTGTTAAAAGAACCTTTAAAGAAATATTCTCCTTTGGAGCACTCTGTTTCAGGGCACTATAATATCAACTTTGCCAGAGCAATTAAATTGTTTAATAATCAAAGCTGGATCTCATTTATACAGCATATGAACATAGTAAAATAGAGCGTATGGAAAGTGTGCTGTACAATAAGATGTGGTTTATTTCATATCACAAGTTTGCTGGTAATTAGACAGTTCATATCACACGAAAAAGTGTTAACACCTATCAAATATAATATATATAGCCAGCAGATTTGCCAGCTTCAATAGTTTTCCTACACTCACAGTCTTTATTTTTTTTTAAACTTTATGTCCCACTGAGAACATGGAAGTTGAAGATTCAGTCCAAATCTCCAGACTTAGTGGGAAGATATTCCGATTAACTCGGGGAGTCTTGTTTCTGGCCACAGAAGAAAGCTTTCCGAAAATGTAAATGGTTATACTTAAACCTACATACAAAATCTATCTTTCTGGCAACAGTTTTAAACTAGAGGTGGGTCTGGTCCAGACACAAGCAACTTTTCTCAGGAGTTTCTACCCAAAGAGGTTTTTTGCTTCCCTTCTTACCCCTGGAGCAAATGACCTGAACAGGGATGGTTTTCAGCATCCCTACCCTAAGAAAGAGTCCAAAACTTTGCCATTTATACTCCGGCTAGAAAGTACTCTCTTCAACACACTTGCCACGCCAGATGAAACCTGTGCAACCAAATACAACTCTACAAACCTCCTCCCATTATCAGAAACACTTTGGTTATGAAGCAGCTTTCATTTGCAGCGCAGAGGAACGGACCGATGCTCGACTTTCTGCCACGGAAGAATCGATTTGGATAAAGTGGCCACATCTGCTGGGAGGAGAGGATTCAAAGTCTATTTTAGCAGCAAGTGGAACACCTCCTGCTTAGAAAGCGAGCGTTCCTGAGGCAGGTTGGAAAGAGTTTACAATAGGCTTTGATGCCTTTGCTCAGCCACATTTCCTCTTCCAGGATTTGTTGGGAAGAGGGGGAGGGAGAAAAGGGAATAGGTCCCAAACCCTTTACTATCTCTTCTGAGCTTGTTGTCTTTTGTAAGCCACAAAGAACAGATTTTCTTTTGTAAATCCTTGGTAATTAAATGAGTACTTCACTGGCTATATTCTTCAATGGTCTTGTTTCCTAGGTTTTGCCTTTGACAGTCATATTTTGCAAAGGCTGCTAAGATGACTAGGCACCTTACCCTACTTAACACTAAACCAATTGATGCCCGTGCACACTGCATGAAGGAGGAAAAGTTTCATTAATGGCACTTCATTAAAGAACTGTGCTGGAAAGCCCTAAATGTGACCGAACCAACCAAAATCCAGAGCGAGCTGTCTATTAGGAAAGCAACAAAGACAGTTTCGGAAACTGAACTCTGGCTCCACTGCAGCGGATTACGAAGAGTGATGGGATTAGTGTTTAATGACTTGGGGCAAGAGACAAAGGGAATTTCTACAAAGAGGCTTAGATATGGAAGAATTAACACTCTCTATCCCAACCATGCCTCTGATGACTTCCAGCATTCTTTCCTGGCTCTGCTGAAGTTTGGGGGGGGGGGGGGGGGGGGGGGGGGGAACAAAACAAAAAAAAAGACTAGCAGAGCTTTAATACCTCCTTAGCCTTTTCTTATTGCAGTTCTTTCTCTTTTTCAAGAAAGAAAAGATCTCCTAATTTTTCTTAATCAATGCAATAAGCAGAGCTGCTAAGGGCTCGTGCTTCAGCAAACTGCAGATGATGGCGTTCCTAGCCACGCATTCGTGAGCCATACTTGTTGATGCTACAGACCTCTCTCTAGATGTATTTATACATATGTATATCCATAAATATATATTTAGAGACAAATTTTTATATAGAGATATACATAAACCTATATAGATATAAATATTTCTCTATATTTATATATATATTTAACACAGATAAAGCACATACTTTTAAAATGACTTCACAGGGAGTGGAATTTGATCACAATTGCACGGACGTGAGAAATCCTCTTTGATTTGGGGTTGTCTTACATAATACGGAGCAGGGTGAAACAGGCAGGAGCAGCACATACTTCATTTACTCATACAGTTAATCACAGACTTTCCTGGAGTGACACAGAACGTGTATTAATGATGGGTAGAGCCCATGAGCCTGATTTTGCATACAGAAGGTGTAACTCCACCAGAGTAATGATTTACTTTGGCGTAAGGGACAATGAGAAGAAAGACTAAGCAGTAAATACTTAGCAAAGAAAAACTCTTGCAGCTAAAAGTAATTAATTAAATTAAAAAAAAAAAAAAGCCCAGTAAGGAAGCTGATCCCCTTAGCTATGATACGGAGACATTAACATATTTGAGCTCTAAGCAGTACTCTGGTCTCTGACCCTTTGGGCACTAATGTCAAGGAGATGCTGCTTAAATAAATATACTGCAAGCACCAAACACCTGTGAGGAACGAAGGAGCTGAGGGGGACCTCTCCCGAGAAGCGCTGTGCATCTCCCCTGCTCCAGGAGCCTTCGCTGAGCCAAGGGAACCACCTGCGCGTCCCTGAATCGAGGCCTTTTATAGCCACCGCTCCGCTTTTCACAGAGATACAGACACCACCCTGCAACTGTGCAAAATTTTCCGGCACTGTAAACCAACTCAACATGTAGTTATTTTTTTTTTTTTTTATTTTATTTGTTTTAAACCAAGCCAAAGCGCTCGCGGAAAAGCTAAGGTATTCATTTCACATGTTAGCCAATATGAAATGCTCCCGGAGCAGCTTTAGACTCCAAAGTATTATTTAACCAGTGTGGTTTAGTAGGACAATGGCAGCCCCCTGCCGTAATCCATTCAGGGGCAATACCATCAGTCTGTGTGAAATTAAATACATTACAGGGTAAGAGCTTAATGCGTTTTATAGGCAGTTGTTCATCCACATCAAACTTTAGCTTTTAAAATCCTAACATTTGATCCCACAACAGGAACCATGCCTCGAGAATGAGATTGGCACATTTGCACTGCCAGCAGGGCAGAAAAAGCAGAGCGCAGCCTTTAGTGGGAAATGCAATTGCCTGAGAGGGAAAAATGCTCGCATCCCGAGAGCTCTGCAGAGGCACAATCGCTTGTAATACATAAGTAGGACTGGAAAGACGGTAAATACAAACCCGCGGCTGGCTTACTAGAGTCAGTGGGTTATTAGAATCACTGTTTCCTACCACAGTGCACATGGGTTTCACGTATATACCTATACATATTAGAAAAAAAAAAAAAAATAGGGGTTTTTAAATTAATCCATACAAATTCTGTTTCTGCCAACTTTTATACATGCAATCCTTATGTTCCATGGAGTTTGACTCAACTTCTTGCTTGAGCAGGATGTATTCCCACATCAGAGTCCGCAGCCTCATGACTTTACACCGGACCCACCTGCCAGCTCTTGCGCAGGGTTGTGCCCACCCATCCTCTAAAACCCAAATGCTTCGGCTTCCCTTCGCCATGGAAACAGCCCGAGCTGCAAGAAGAGTTCGTAGAAGAGATATACGCCAAGTGTCAGGCAGAGGAGCCTGTTAAATTCTGCTCTCAGTTACACTTGCTTAATGCAGGAGTAAATTCCATTTGCTTCAGCCGAGTTACTCCGGCTGTGAACAGGTGTAAGTGAGATCAGAACTGGGTCCTTAGAGAGCTGTCTGCCTTCCGTGATGCTGCTTCTTAAAATGAAGCACTGATAAGACCCAGTGGTAAAAAAAAAAAAAATTATTATTTAAAATATCTTCAGAGCTATCTGTTGCCCAAAATGGCTTTTAACTGTTGAAAGAACATCAAACATTTAAAAATGCATAATCTGCTCTCAGCACCGGCACACAGTGCCAGGAATATTCGTCAGCCTTATGTTTTTGGATCATATGTCACAGCGGATTATCTGACACTCCGTGAGCATTGACTGCTTCCTCCAGTTGCGGCTACAAAACTTGTTCTCAGGCATGTCTCTGGATGCTCCAAGCACCACGAAGTGGACCCTGCCTTCACAGTAAGGGTATTGTATCTCCCCAGCCTACGAGCAAAACTACGCCTTATATCCTGATAATGCCTCCCCCCCTTTGAAGAGAAAGAGCCAAAAGCAACTTTGATGAGTTTTCTTTAGTGATGAACATTTGGATAACTCTTTAAAATATGCCAGGGCTCCAGATGCTATTTATCCAGTGGTGTGAGAGTTGAGAGCTGTAAGCCCCACACCTAAAGAAAGGCTTTATTGCCTGGGGTGAGTGGGTGGGAAACTCTTTAGGCTCAAATGGGGTCAGTGAAGCTACAGGCGAGCGCCGCAGCTGACTCCCAACACAATGCGGGAAGGGCCCGGAAAAAAAAAAAAAAAAAAAAAAGGATGCAAGGAAATCAAAGGAAGAACTGAATTTATTTGCAGGCTTGTGTTGTCTAGCTAAATGGGGACAAGAAAGGGCAGTCCAGGATCCTCCCTTGCAAAACTTTTCAGCTAGCCAGAAATATTTTTAATTTGCAAAAAAGTCCTTTTAATTTTTACTCACCCCTCCTGATACCCACATTAGGCCATTAAAATATACCCCTTTGGTCTCTACCTTCTTTCCTTTCAACTGTGCCTTATGTGGTTGTCTGGGACAAGTGGGAATCACGTTGAAGAGAAAAGAGCAGGAAAATTTCTCTGCTACACCTGCCTCCTGCGCTCCTCCTCCTCTCTTTCCGTTCTTTCCTGCCCTTCACTTTGCCCACTGTTAAGACACCTAAGGCTCAGTCCCTCCCCCACACTGGAGCTCTGGAGGCATGGGAAACTCATATACCCTATGGACTCTTCCAGAATACTCGCCCCCAGCTTCTCTGATGGTCACCTGCAACTCCCATGCGTGCACTGCACCCTCTATCAATGCACTGGGCAGCCCAGATTCAACAGTTTTAAACCTTCTTCCTTTCTTACCATCTTTTTTCCCACAGTGTGAGTTTGCAAGGTTAAGTCTGCCCCTAAATGCCACCAGTTCCCCTTGCTTACATCCTCTCCCAACTGCATGTTTTCAAAGACGATGTGACACAACACAACGGCATTGCAGCCCATCACCCAGCAGCTCAAGAAAAGCTCTTAGAAAGATGGTTGTGGACCAAGGAGAGCACGGAAAATGCTACTGCAAAGGAAATCAAACCTCCTAACCCTGTGAACTACCTGCACCACATGGCCAAGACCACATCACTGCCAAGACGAGCCAAAGGGAATGGCTGCTCCTTGAATGGCTCCCTTTTTGTTCAAAAAAGTCCAGTTGTTCTTTTGGGCCCTCTGCTCAACTGCAGTCCAGGGTGACCCAGAGAGACCAGTATGGGCACCCCCAGTCACCACATGCACTCACCACAGCAGGTTTGGCTCTCCCAGCAGCTCCTGGGCAAGCCCAGCCCCAGCTGAGACACAGGTTTTACAAGAGCCTAAGAGTCAACCCCTTGGCCAACCCTAGGTTACCGCACGGCAGGGACGAAGCAACGTCCTGACCCTATATGTCTATTTTTCAGGATGGAGGGATAAACTCTTACATTTTCTTCCCTTAAACTACATTTTATCAAACACCATGGAGTCCAGTTTTGGACTTCTAGCAGGCTGGATCAGCACTGGCCACTGGTCATTAGCACGGCCAGAGGCTCAGAGGCACCATCTGTCAAGACTCCGTAAATGCAGCTTGTTTGCACTTTTTCAGTGAAATATGTTAATTAAAAAAATTATAAACAATTCAGAAAGAACAACCAACATGTTTTAAGGCAAACATTTGACTTTTTTTTTTCCCCCCTCAAGAAGAAAAAAAAAGCTCCCACAAACTTATTTAATACGAAAAAGTTCATACATGGAAAAAAAAAAAACCTACACCAAAAATTAATTGTCAGTTTTTCTCGCTGCTTTATCACACTTTTCTCTCTAATATCCAAATAGCCCGACCATCCGGCTCAATTTCTAATGGAAGGGAAATGACACGTGCTGGTCAGAGCCATGTTTTTCTCATCTCTTTCTCAAGCACTGACGAATTCCTAGGAGGACAGTGGTGGCCTCAGGCTCTCATGCGAATTCTCCTGCCTCCCACCGCCAACCCCCACCCCAAATTGCCATCCCACCCTTAACCTTGCCCCCTCAGCATTTCTGGGTGGGTCCTAAAACACACACACATACTTCTTTGCCACTCCTTGTCTCAGCTGAAACCTGTTGCCGTCTACCATTACCTCACCCCGACACACAGGTGCACCTCAGGGCTTTTTCGGGAAAACCTATATTTCTCACAAAACAGGTGTCTCTGTGTGTGTGCAGAAGGGTAAGTGGAAACGCACCACATAGTGATCTGGGTTTTCCAGTCCCAGCACCATTAGCTTACTTTCTTCATTTGTTCTCCATGGTTTTATTAGTTGACATCCTGATGGCATCTTTGCAGCAAATAGGACTATTTAGAGCTCTTCGGTAACTGCTTTCAAGTCATCAGAGGGCAATTCCTCTCCCAATCCCAAGCCATTTAGCCTGGTCCATGCTGAAAATGAATGCCACGGACAGGCTGTACTCCCAGGCACGTAATGACAGCGTTGAGTTCAATTTGTCTTTCACCAGCAGACCTGCGAGGCCGCTCTGAAGTGGGAAAGGAGCTCGGGGATCCATACCCTGCTGCGCTGCCCACTCCCGATGCTTTATCACAAACCTTGAGATATTCAACATTTTCATTAGAATGTCGGGTTTGACTTCATCCCACCCCTCATCCCCAAAAAGTTTCAGTCCCTTTTGGTTTTGGATGCAAGCCTCAAAACATAACCCAGAGAGGCAGAAAAGGGAAGGCAAATAAAACAAACCCAACTTTTTTATCACACTGATGCCGGGGACTGTTGCTCCTGTTTCTAGACTCTGACTCATAATATACCTTACATACACTTTACCCTCGGACTGTGTCAGCAGCAACGGGTTTCTGCCTGACTTGGTGTCGAGGAGACCAGACTCACGTCTGTTAAGTAAAGAAAATACAAAATTATTCTGGCTTTCCAGGGGTGAAACTGAGAAGGTGATATAGCCCTAAATTAAGCTTGGCAAAAATCCTCAAAGCTCGGTTAAGTTCTCTCTATCATTTCCATCATCAGACACACAGCAAAAGAGAACAGAGGGGGTGATGTGACCCCATCTCTATCCTAAAAAAAGGAAAAAAAAAGTGGAAAAAAAATCCTTCCTGGTTTGTCCACTGACAAGAAATAGTAGGGAGGTGACTTGCTTTCAATACATTTCTGGCCAATTTTTGGCATCTTTTTAAACCTGGATATCCCAGCTATTGGGCTCAACTATTTGTTATCATCCAGACAAAACTCAAACCTCTTAAATTTCACTTATTGCTAGAAAATGCAGTTTCTTCTTTCTTCACTTCTCTCTAGCCAAAGAATTACCTGATTTCGTTCAAACTGAAACAGTTCATAACCTGTCTCCAGGATCATCCTGTTTGGATGTTTTCTTTATACGAGGATTGCTTTCAATAAACAGGCAGTACATAGGCTAGCCAAAACATTAGACTGGTAAAATAGATAAATATCCTAAAAATACAGATATTTTTGTCTATAAAAGCTGAAACAACACAATATAGCTGACCAGCTCTCCTGCCACCCCTGCAAACGCAGCAGTTTAGATCTGTAAATACCCCCAGCTTTCCTGCAGTTCCCGCAGGCGGAATATTGCCTGCTGGGGCAGAGAGCCAGTCCCAAGGCCAAATAAACGATGCCAAAGCCTCCCAACGAGAGTTAAGCACTGGCTGTGCCCTGTGCGGCCCCTAGGAAGCTTCGCAACCTCAGAGGTTGGATTCAGCCATATTTCACCATCTCCTCTCCTCCCGTCCTCCACAATTCCCCCAGTTATTTCAGCTGAGGATGCCCAAACCAAAACGCTAGCGCAAGCCTCTCCCTTCCCAGGAACAGTTATCTCCAGGAGCAAAGCAGCATCTTGCCGGTCATGTTGGGTGATGCCTTGAGGTGGAAGAAGTCACCAAATATCAGTGCTCTCTTGGTTCAGGGCATTACCCTCTATTACTGTATTTGTCTTCCCCTCCGGTAAAATATTTGCTGGCAAGAGTCCATGCTTACGCTTGTGTGCAAGGCAGACTGCTACGCCATGCGGAAGGGCGGGTTCCGCCCCCCCCCCGTTTTATGAATTACTATCTTTGATCCATTTTTCATATGTTTCCCTGTGCAAGTGCACAAAGACAAATATTCATTGTAATATTTATGAATGCAGCCTGATAGTTACTATGGTTTCAAAGAAAACAGGAAAAATGGATACAAAACTGGATGCGCTTCACTTTAGGCGGCTATAGGTATGGCACATGTTATAAATTCTGTTCAAACTGACTCACTTCTTTCGATGAGGTAAGTGTTGACATTAGACAATTTGGTGGGGAGCATTTATTTCTGCATTTATTAAAACGTCAGTAACAGCAGGAGTAACACCTCCTAAAAGGCTTGCAGGTGCTTGTCTTCAAAAATCCAACATCTGAATAGGATAAAAAGCCACAAACTACATTTAAAATGATTCACCGGTGGCTGGAAGAGAAGACATACATTCGGGTGTTTAATTAATGCGTGTATTGCATAATTGACGCTGCTAGAACCCAAGGGACTGCCCAAACTGTTGAATTTTAGCATGTTCCAAACGCTCTGCAGAATCTAAGCGCAAAAGAAGGATTTGTGCAGATTTTGATGTGTTGCCAAATCAACACGCTTAACTTATCCAAGGGCCACGTTTTTGACATACCCACGTACAGGTGGAGTGCTACCTCCAAAATGTAAAGGACTCAAGTGAAAAGGAAGGGGATGAAAAAATATATTCCTAAAAATGCAGTCAATATGTAAAAATAGCTCTGCAGAGGTCAGGGCGCTAAGCGGCGGGGGCAATGCCTAATGACTACAGACGAAGCATCGGGCCAGTACGATAGCACAAAGATTTTTCCATTCCCCCTCTCTCTGAAAACCTTTCAGGAGGCTTCTTGTATCCCCCTTTGCTCGGCTCTCCAAAGAGATTGGTAAGGCCGGAATAAGACGTCGGCTTGTTCACATCACAGGGAAATATAAACCGAGGTCAAGAAAACCACAACATCTGGAACGTGAGAAAAGGATTTACTGTTAAGGGCTTAATGAACTCCAAAAATAAAGTTCTTGACTTTGCTAATTTGTTTGGGCTCCAAAGAGGAATAAAATGCAAAGCTGGAAGAAGGTTTTACCGCTCTCCTGAAGAAATAAGAACTACATCTGAGCTAAAATTAGCACAGCCCAATGACAGTAGGGAAAGTGTCACTATTATTTAGCCAATGCTAGGAGAAAGACCTAAATTGTAACTGCTAGTGATTTAAGCACAAATTATTGTGGGAAAAGAGGAATGACGGCCTCTCTGGGTTTGCAGCTCAGGGACAGACAGCATCCCTGAACTGATGGGGGCCGCAGCTGGGTGGGATGTTCTTGCAGGCAGCAAGGATCTGCCTGTTGCCATTCTCCCAGGACCGGACGAGTGCAAGCATGCATCTCTCCCGTCATTTCAGCCTGAATTAGAAACACGTACAGCTACAGCACTTTGGCTCATACCGCGAGCTGCTTTTGCGGTGTGCAAAGCGGAGACCATTCAGGTGAAACGAAAGCTGGAAGATATACATTTAATGCACTCCAGGCACCACACCGGGCACTCAGTCCATGGGAACCAGACGAAAGCTAATACAGGGGAAACCCTCCCATGGCGGCTGTGTGGCAGGTCCTCAGCACCGGCTGTTTTACTCTACAGATCCATTCTGACTTTGCTGCCCTAAAGTAAACTGTAGCAAAGCTCAGCCATTTAGGAAGTTGACTGTGTATATATCTTAGGCTATTTCACAGCAGCATCTCATACCTGCAGGCATCAGTTCTTTCCTTCATTCCCCTCAAAGAACAGCAGTTAGTCCCCCATTAGGCTGAGGACAAGAAGCCAGGTGAGGACACAGGTACAGACTGTTCGCAGGGCAGCTTTACCACAGCCATGTGCCCAATAGACAAGAAGTAAAAAATTAATTTGAGATTTTACAAGTCTGCTCCCGCAGGGTGGTGAATACACTGGTCTTGCTACCGTCAACCAGGAGAGCAAACCCTTCTCTTGCAAAGATGCCACAAACTTGATCCAAAGTCTCCTCGCAATGCAAATCAGACCCAATTCCACTTAAATCCAGGGAGTTTTGACTGCAAAGGGACTGGAAATGAGAGGGGAATCAGGTCCCCAGGATCAGGATCTCATTAGGATTGCCACCTGCTTCCCTGCTTTCAGCAAGGGGCCATCTATTGCCTGATAATTGAATCTGTAATAATTTCAATGGTCCAGGCCAGGAGGTTAGTGGAACGAGAGCACATGGCGCAGCAACCGGGTGATTTTCCCCAACACAATACTTTGACAAGATTTTGGTAGCATTTATGACCCTCTTTTACCCTCAGCCATCAACACAGCTGAGGTTCATTCACCACACAGAGCTGCAGGCTGATAATTGCCTTCCTTGGATGTAAAATTTATAACGCAATGCAGTTCTCATCCTGCTCCTACCTGTGAGGTCCTGGTCTTCCCATCGGTAGCAAGAACCTTTGGGCTTGGGCTACTTTTGGTCAAAGTGTGGGAGCCAGAGAAGCAGTGGCTGCTCTCCACAGACGGAGGACTTTCACCAAAATCCCAGTTCTGCAGAGTGGAGCTAGCAACGGGGTGCAGGGGGGAATGACAGTGTTTGGAGAAGTTTTCTTCAGAAAACACACAGCTTATCCCCTGCACAGCCACATCCTATATATTTCTATAGACACATCTTCCCTGATGTACATTTGCATGTGTGCTCAGCTTATGAAGACATTGAAAAATCACAGTGGGCACCAGTTTCATGAGACACCACCAGAGGAGACTGATTTTCCCACACCTTCAGATAGATCCTGTCCTTCAAGCCCAGGACACTAAATGACAGCCACCAACAAAAACCCCAGCACAGCATTTCAGTCCTTTTCTACACAAGGAAAACAAATGTTTCCCCATACAGCCATTGCATTTTGGGCTTCCTCACTGCATAGAAAATACATAACAAAACAAAAGCACTAAAAAATAATTAAATTATTACAGCTTTGCGGTGCACGTCAGAGGTGTAGGTTTGGGGTGCAGGTGTCCACACTATCATTTTACCACCATAGATGGCAGTAAATACCCTTCATCTCTACGCTCCTGCCTGAGAGGTACAATCTCATCAGTACCCTTATTTTCCCTTTTCCAAATCACAAACCCAGTTACACAGCATCCTCCCCGCAAGGATCTGAGGACATTACCAATATTAACAACTTAAGGCTCTGGGCACCCCCAGGCAAGAGCGCTATTTCTACTTTTTCCAAGGATAAAACACATCTCCTGCTCAGGATAAACAACAGAAACCTACAGAAGGGCTGAGAAAAGAACTTGAACCTCCAAGGCAGACAAATGGGTCATGGCTAATGTTCCCATATGCAGGCTGGGGACAAGGACTTTGTGTCATGAGCTCAACCAGCCTCTACACAGTCGACCTGTCCATAGGCTGCCGAGGTGCATCATGCCATCACCAGAGTCACAAAACCCCTGCATGTGAGCAGCCTGTTTCCATAACTGATCACACTGAGCAATAATTTCACTTCACAGAGAAATACGGGGTGTGGGTTTCACTTATTTCCTTCCTCACGGCTTCCCCCATGAAAAGGACTTGGGGAAGAGCTGCCGGCGGCACCGTTGTGGCTGGTAGGAGGCACGTGGGATGGGGACGGCGGGGGCAGCTGCATGGCCAGGCGAGGACAAGGCAGCCCTGACTATAACAAGAAGCATAAAAGGCAATTTTCACTCGGAACAACCCAGGGGCTTCCTGCAATGCTACACATAAAGGTAGGCCTCCTCCCTTTCTGCAATTATTAATTGTAAAATAATTATTTGCCCGAGAAAGAACTTCAATTCTTCAAGTTAACAGTATCCTCACATCTCTTTGCAGTGAATATTTCAAAGTGACTTTGGGGAGGAAGGAAAAAACCCATCACCCAACCTTATGTGAGTTTAATGCAATTATTTCCAAGTATACGCTCAGAAAATATTATTTGGGGAAGATTAATTGAAGCGCTGATGAAAAGGCAGTATTTTTTGACATGGGGCTTTGAGCAAACTGATCTGGTGGGAGGTGTCCCTGCCCATGGCAGGGGGTTGCAACTAGATGATCTCTAAAGTCCCTTCTGACCCAAACCATTCTGTGATTCTATGCCAAGAGGGTTCTCAGAGCACCGAAAATGGAAGTGATTCCCTTTTGTTCCCGCGCCGCCAGGGTGTTTGGCTGAATGGGAGCAGGGTGCCCACCCCCTGCCTCCTCCCGCTTAGAAAAAATGGCAAAAATTGACCATTAGCTGGAGATTAGCTCATACATTAAATAATGTTGTAAAATATTTTTATGGCGCTACTTCTAGCGGTTTTAAAGATTACTGTTCAGGACATCTAAAGCTCAGGGTAAAAGATATATATGCATGTATTTTTTTTTTTTTTTGAAATGGGAACGTTATCTTTAAACATCGAAGATTACAACTGATTGCAAATTGGCAAAGCATCGACTTTTACAGTGAAATCGTTCTTTCTATTAAATACAAAATACGTTAAGTACAATTACCTCATAATAATTACCTAATCCTTATTATTTTGCTTTTAGACTATTTATTTAGGCTTGGGTTACTAAAATTTCAAATAATACGGGGCCTGCTGTCATGGCTCTTTATCCAAATGACTCGTAGTCTCTTGTAAACAGTTCTGTGATCTGATTTCCATTGGGACAGGAGTTGTAAAAGGCCAGGGATTTGCGATGGATTTACACGTATACTGTTTCAGTTAAGTTACCAAGGTCGACTTAACAGCCCTTTTCCTCAGAGTCTTAAATACATTTGCCACCCAGCCGCTTTATACCACGTTCAAGGAAAGGGGTGATGTGATTGTAAAGGATGCTTGAACTTCACTGGAAACCCCAATTTACATTCTTTCAACCAGCAGTGGAATTTTTTTTTTTTAATTTTTTTTTTTTTTTTTTTAAACGAGCTTTGTAGGGCTGCTAGAAAAGCAATTCTTGCTAATACACACAGGAGACACAGCTTTCTTTGAGTTTTGAAAAGGTCATTCAGGCTTCAGAAAACAACAGAGAACACTCACAACTCAATTGTATCACAGATATTAGCCCTCTGCAGTCCAAGTTTTGTTCCCAGGAAAAATATATCAGATTACTGACCCACCGTAATAGATTATTTTTTTAAAAAGCAAAGCCCCTCCAGACTAAATACCAAACAAACAAACATTAACACCCTTTGATGGCTCGCTACTCTCTCAGTAAAGTTCAAATAGTTTGACTTGTGGTGATTGTGCAGAAATGTACTGATAATAAAGGTAAACAAAATTCGTGGTTAATTCTCAGGTCTGAATGACTGCTCTGACTGTCTCGTTCACTCGGCAAACAATGTCTTTTCTAAATGTTATTGCAGCCACAGATATAATTTCTCTAACGCTGCAGAAAGAATCAGATTAAAATATGATACAGAAGCAGCACTTACTGATTAATATGCTTAAGCTGTTACCGTGCCACCATGCTTAAAAGCATAAAGCTACGCTTTTCTACACTAGTCTATATATATTGATACCTCCCCGTGTGCCAGGAAAACCTCTTTGATTAGTCACACTAAACCATTGCTTAAGTGGTATGAATTTCTCAGGCCTGCACTTTCCATAATCAAGTAATAAATTCTGGGTCTAATCATAAGCTGTGCTGTCTCTCTTAGGTGATGTGCAAGGAGACTCATCAGAAGTTTCTTTAACCAGAGGAAAACTCCACCACCTTAACTAATTAAAAATGCATCCTAGGACTCAGAGCACAATTCATTTCAGAGGTCGTAACGTAGACTGAAAGCTGCACAATGCTTTGCAGCAAGCACTTGATTCTGTGTTTTGGGAGGGATTTTTGTTTGAGCGTGAACTTCTGCTCAGTCCTGCTTGGATCAGCCTGGGGAAAAAAAAACATTCAGCAGGTAAAACCAAGGTGCTATTGAAATAAAGATAGTCGAGGTTATCTCCTTACTCTCTCACAAGCCGACAGCAACTGCCCGAGGGGGCGTGTACATGGTGATCTTCTACAATCCAGAAGTTTCCCTCTACCTGTGTGCCATCCCTCGGAGCTGCAACATCAGCCTTGAGCAAGGCAGACATCCGAGTCGGGCTTTTGGACTTGAATACATGAAATATATGAATATATGAAACCCTAAGACCTACAGAGAACTCTTCAGCACTCCACTACCCTAAATGACAACATTCCTTAAAACTGTGCATGAAATTTAATCTAATTCTTTTGTACTCGTGTTACCATACGCTTGGCTTAAGCATCGCGTTTTTAAGCCAAAATGCAAAGTTAATCTATCATAATGCCCCTCCAGGTGAGATTTATTATAGATCACTTTCTAAAACCCGTGTGTTCTATGTGCATGTGCATACCATATTCATCTTATTATTATCCAGTTGAAAAATTCCCAGTGTGCGCAACGCCTCAGATATAATAGCAGGCATACCAACAGAATATGACACTTATGCTAATCTGCACCCTGCTGTGGAAAAACATACACAAGGATTCCATTACCACATTCATTAGGCTGCAGTGCACTTCATCTTGAATAGGGATTATGAACTATAATAGAGCGAAAACAGTTGATTGAATCCACTTAGCCAAATCTCTATGACATTAGCCAAATATTTCGGCGGGAGGAAGAGGAGGAGTTGAGCCTTCTCCTGGTGGGATGTGCTGCCTTCGCCCCATCTCTCCCCAGTGCTTTGGTTTGGATAGGGATAGTTTTAAGAAAGCCAAGGTTGTGAAAACGCTTTGCTCTGAGACGGTGTTTTAAACATTCAAAGTGCCGCCCAAGAATTAGGCAAGAGCAACGTGATGCAGATGTTGTTGGGGCTGATGGGGACTTTCCAGACACATGCACCTTTACTTGTTTCGCACAGGTTCCTCAAAGCACGTTGGCAAATTCCTCATGCACCTGTTAGACGCTTTTTTCGCCCCAACAGAGACTTCCAAGCTGACCATAAGTGCAGCAAAACCTCCCAGTGACAACATTAGGCCACTTAAATGGCAATCACATTAAGATGAAAAAATAAGTTGTCCAGTTCTGTGTTCAAGTTTCCCAAGTATGCTTTGAGTGTATATTCAATTTTTGGTTCTACACAATACAATTGCTGCCTGACAGCCTTTCTTGGCAGAAAATTTAACTCCAGCTATTTAAAATATTGTCAGAAATAAGACCGGAATATGAGTTACCACTCAAGAAATGCATTGGAATTTAGTTGCGTCCAGAAAAAAAAAAAAAAGGAAAATAAAAGAAAAAGAAGGAATGAAGCTTTCCCCATGTACAAGATTCAAAAGATTATAATAAAAACCTTCTGTACTTAGTATTTAGTCATTTCTGGGACTCTCTTGTTTATGTATGTCCTTTTAGCGTAGCAACTAAACAGGAAGTTCCTGTTAGGAGCAGCGCAATACACCTGAAAGGAGAATTGCTGAAACTCATGATAGAAACTCTGCCGTGCTCTTTTCTTTCAGTTAAAAAGGAAAAGAAAAGGAAAAGAGCAGAAAAACACGGAAAGTGTCATCAATCAATCAAATACATTCAGTATGTCTAAACTTTGTTTTCCTTCCATGCATCCAACCCGCCTTGCACGGTCCTCACTCAGGGGCATTTGCTGAGCTCTGTTATCCATCCCCCAAGTGGTTCCTGCTCTTGCTGCCCCATCTGCTCTTTTTCCACCCAAGTTTTGGCAAAGCTGGGGGTAGCTCCAGCCAGGACAGATGAATCCAGCAACACCCAACACCAGCCTGGAAAGGGGACATTCCCCCACTGCCTGCCAGCCTCCTGGGGCAGGGTCAGCAAGGATGGCCGACCATGACCAACATAAGTCAGCAAGGATGACTCCTGAGGCTTTCCCTCCTAAAAACAAAAGGATGGGGAATTGGAGTATGAAGAGCTGTTGCAGGTGCTCCCTTCTGCACCTTCTCCTGACTGATGGTGGTGAAGAAGCCAAGGAGTAATACAGATAAAATTATGAGAAGGAGAGACTGATAGAGTTGATGGGAAAAGTTGAGCAAAAGTAGGATTTGGTGGCAGAATTCACGTGAAGAGAAATGTGATAGAGATTATGTGGGACTTGGCAGTGGGAAAATTGAGAGCAACCAAACTGGTGGTGGTGTGGGACGAAACACTGAACCTATTTGGAGTTTGGGGAGAAAGAATGAATTTCTGGGCAAAAAGCAGCTTACACAACGGCGAGACATCCAGCATCACATTAATCAATCTGCGTGGGAGACCAGGCAACTAATCATCACGCAGTCGTGGGCACGGGCTGCCGTGGTTCGGGAGTAAAACCATGTATCACGGGCAGGGCTTACTGCTGATGTTAGTGCACTAATGTTTTTAAAAAAATATCTCACGTATGGAACTTCTGAGCCTGTAAAGTTGGCAATGCCATCAGTGGAAATGGCACGGGGGTCCAGCCGGCTTCATAAATCCCCTGTTGGATTCTGGATTTGGCATTAATGCATGCTGGCGAAATCGGCTTTGTTGGCACGACTTAACCCAGTTTTCAAAGTCTTGCCCAAAAATAAAGAATTGGGTTTCTGCGTACATGCAAGTATTTAATTCAGGAAGATGCTGAGTGCTATCTGAAAGGGTGATTTCAGCGGAAGCTAAGGTAGGTTGGTATTTTATGGCGTTCGGTCTTTTGACTATAGGCCCGATCTTCGTGGAGAAAGTTTTATTGCTGACTTCAGAGGGAACAGCTCTGTGGCCTGTATAAAACATCCAGAAGAAGAATGAGCACTCTATAAACTCCAGAAGGAAATGTGACTCCTAGGAACGGCATGAGAAAAATAGAAATTTTACTAAATATATAAACCACTTAATTTACCAGAGAGAAGGAACACACTCTGGGGATGACTTTTTTTTTTTTTTTTTTTTTTTTTTTAGTTGAGGTCCAGCTTCTATTTTTCAACTTTGAAAGGTAAGTGGAAGCATCAAACAGGTTGAACGAGGCACTGTTTTCTTGCTACAGGAACATGGCCCTTTGCACCGAGATTGTAATACAATCCATCCTCTCTGGGACTGCAAATGCTACAGTGCAAAACTGTGTTTGAAAACCTCTTTTATCATTCATCGTCTCCAGACTGAAATCATTTTTGACAACCTCTGCAGAAAACAAGCAGCTTTCTGGCTACTGGCGAGCCGATTAAAGGGAGGAAACACATGTTCACTGTCAGACAGAGCCCCTGGAGAAAGCACTGACAACCTTTTAACCTCCTTTCCCAGTGAAAGTGCCCAAATGTTTCTCTGGAACAAAACCCCAGCATTGTTTTAAGCATCTTTTCATTTAATGCACTTATATTTTTCAAGATATGTTAAGAGTCAGAGGAATTCCATTTTAACGTGGAGGTTTCACGATCAGCTCAATTCCCATGCAAATGGTCACACAAACAATTATTAATGGGGAATATCTTTTTATGAACTAACTTTTTTATTCTCTTTCTTCTTTTTTTTCTTCTTTTCTTTTTTATCCCTTTTCTTTTCTTTTTATTTTTTTTTCACTGTCTGACCACAGTTTAAATACCAACACATTGAAAAGTTCACTAACCTCTACAGTGATTTCTCAAAACAAGCCAAAAAGCCACAGGAGTGAAATTTTCTGAACAGTAGGAAGGCTGACTAGCAGACATTATTAGCACTTTGAGCATTCAAATCTGGCCATGGAAACTTTTGTGAGTTACAAGATGCTGAGGGCAGGAAGCACCACACATTACTGATGTATTTGTTATCAAGGGAACCAGTTTCCACTGTATTTAATCATCAGCAATAGGGGAAAATAAATTTTCTTTTGAGAAGTGAAACAAGAATCTTTTTATTAGTATTATTTATTTCTTTTTTCTTTTCTTTTCCTTTTTTTTTTTTTTTTTGCTTTTAAGAAAGTGCTTTCAGAGCAATTGGTCTGGCTTTCTTTGTAGTTATAAATGTCCACTCGGAGGTTGTTTAACATTTAACCTTGCTATTTTTACCTTAATATCAGCAGCTGGAATAGTTCTGTCTGTTTTGATAAAACGAGACTTTTTTCCATGTTGCATATTTGCTTTTACAGCTGAAAGGAACCATTCCAGCTGAAGTAGGTAACTATAAAACTGCAGTGGTCTAAGCCGCCTGGGAGAGGAGTAGATTATTTGATTAAATGTTCCTGTAAGTAACTGCACAAGGCACTGTCCAATAACACACAATATTTGCTAATGAAAGATAAAAGCCTGTGAGCTCTGCAGGTACCCAGTCCCAGGGGGATTTGCTATTCCTTCTCCAAAGACCTTGTTCTAGTCACACTCAGTAGCTCTGCGACCATTTAACTTGTCTCTGTTTCCGCACGGATTACAACTTGACTAGTGATAGTCATGGTGGGGAAAAAGATTTTCAAAGCCGGAGCTTGGCTTCTCCAATGTCAGTCCAAAATATCTTACTCCATTTCAGCTTTTTTATTTACTTTTTCTTTCTTCAAAAATAGCCTCACTCCAATAACGGAGCTCAAAATGCAGCCAGCGATATTTAGGTTGATGGTTGGACTCAAGGATCTGAAAGGTCCCTTCCAACCTAGACAATTCTATGATTCTACGGCAGCTTCATCCACTTCCATGCACAGGCTTTTGTGTTGCTCTTCATCACACAGGCAGCGTTTTAAGTTGACTTGCCAGGAGAAGCCGCTCAGAAGACGTCCCTTCAATGATGTTATTTCTCTTGGGTCCCTAGTTGGCTAAACCCACCTTAGGTAATGGGAGGAGGAGGACGCGAAGCCAGCTGTGCAGCCGTGTTTTGCACAAGACTAGAAGTTGGTGGGGCTCGTGTTTCCAAGTCCTTTAAACGCCTTTGGAAAAAGGCCACCCATGGAGGGAAGGTATGCTTCAGCTGCACACCTTGGATCAGGCAGGAAGCCAAACAATCACTGCTTTCTTCTGACCCCCGCTCCTCTCCTAGCCCGGCAAACATTCCTGTCTAATGCATCTCCCGCAGCTACAGGAAGAAATCTCATTCTTATTTTAAGAAACACAAAGGCTTTAAAGGAGGAAATTTCCCTGAGAACTGAGTTATAAAAGCAAAAGAAGCAACTCCTCAATGTTTCTCCTTTCTAGGAGATGCCTGTTGCACAACTTTGACTGTCATCCCGTATCCAAGAGTTTCACAGCAGGACCTGACCGTTAAAAAAGTCACATTTTTCACCTTCTTCTCAGATCCAAAAGGGGGCCCTCCCCTCTTTTGAACTAGAGAATAAGAAAATCATCTCCCATCCACAAACTTGTGAAATCCTTCAGAAGAGAAGCCAGGAGCATTTGCAGAAGTGCCAAGAAATAACTCTGAGCAAACTCAGTCAAAAACACAACACAACAATAAATAGTAATAGCCCTTGAAATTTTTAGCTGAAGATCATGACATGCTTCCTAAATGAGGCAAATATCGTTATGCCAATTTTATAAGTGGAAAAGCAGGTAACCGACAGCTGAAGAATAGCCTGAAGACAGCCAGTTGGTGGCAGGGCTGGAAATGGATCCCAGACTCTCCTCGGCTCCGTCCCATGCTCCACACCTCCCGCAACACACACTGCTCGCATGCAACAGCTCCCTGCAATTTAAGTTTGGAGGAAACATGACTTGATCCAGGCTGAACTGTTTATTACAGGCCATGAAATGCCACGGATGAAGTTACTCTTGTAGTAAACTCTGCTAATTGTGTTCAGCCAAAATCACATGTGCAGCTACAGATAAACGCAGAAAAAGCAGTGTTTAGCCACTGCTAATTTAGGTGTACATAGCTGGCCCTTTTCTATGCAGAAAACTCGCAGCAGGTGAGTTTAATGTCTTTTTATTTACCCACTGTTCAAAGCTTGTTTTCTAGAAAACAGCCTTCTGTCTTTATTTGAAGAAACAAAAAAATAACCTCATATTGGCAGTTTGTTTGAGCAGTGATTTATTCCAGGAGGGCTTACTTTCCCAATTTACATTTGTCTCATTGCAGTTTCCTAATACCAGTTTTGTTTCACATCATTTATCCACCAAATTAAACAATTTCGTATTGCTTGGTACTTCCCTCCCCTGAGAGTTTCTTCCAAGTCAAGTCACCTCCCAATCTTCCCTTCTGCAAAGCCGAGCAGAGGAGGTTCTTCATCTCTGTCACCTTCAGGGGTTTCCTACAGCTACTTGCTGGACTCTCACACCTGATCATCCTTCTCAAAAGTGGAAACCCAAACCACATGTCCTGGGATGAGCCCCAGCAATTCAAAGTACCAATAAACTCACCTCCTGTCTCTCACTTCCATGTATACATCCAAGCATGGGGGCAGCAACTGCTGCTATGCCATCATGCTGGGGCTTTGCTGGAACTTTATAACCTCTTTTGGACTCTAAGAACTCCCCAAGGCAGCTCCATTCTTTTGGCATGAAAATCTATTTGCAAGCACCTTTTAGTGTGGGCTGGCAAGAGACTGAGCCTACCCTAAATGATTTCTCTTCCTCGTCGTTATTTACTGGTGTAAATATGGAAATAATTCATTGTTATTACCTCATCATTATTTACTAACACAAGTGTATAAATAATTCAGTGATATTTGTATTATTATTATGTATAATACTATGAATTATAGCAATAAAAAAAAAAATCATAGTGGTTACCATTAAAAAGTCAACATTAATCAACATTTGCCTCAAAGTTGTGTAGGAGATAGCATAGTCTGCTCTGCCCTCAGAATAGGAAATAAGTGTGGTACCTCAGATCCCACAGCATGGTAACACTTGGCAGATGTTCCTTCTAAAATGGTAACCACTGCAACTAGAAATTTAATTGGAAAACGCATTGTATCATGTTTGTTTAGTAAAATGGAAAGCCACAGTTATTTAGCGCTCACCTAAACTATCAACCACAGTATCTTCAAACAAATCTGTCCAGAGAGATTGCTCAGAGCAACCAAATATTTCTGCAAACTTTCCATAGCGCTGATTGAAATGCTTCTGTCAAAACCTTCTGTTTAGATGGTAAATGGCTTCTGGGGGGGAACAGACCTTTTTTTTTTTTTTTTTTCCCCTTTTTAAATGTTAGACTTTTTATTAAATACGTCTAGTTCCAAAGTCAGAACTATTAAAAAAAATCCAGGAAAAAAGCCTGGTTTTTTTATGTTAATTTTGTAAAGATCAATCATTTTCCAAGTAGCTGTCAAGTCTCATCCCACAGCATTTAGGCTGCTATTTTATTACTGTGATTCTCAGACAGCAAAGGTAAAACATCCCATTTCCTCACTGCCCAGTATTTGACTAAACTCTCTCATCCTGTGTGAGACATCAAGACAATGTCCCACATGGCTGCTTTAAATTCAAGTCTAGCGCTTTGGTCATGGGAGGGGACATTAAACTTCAATGACTAATTCTTTTCAACACTATGTCTAGTTTTTAAAAGAAGCATTTCCACCAGTTTTTATGGTCAGATCACTTTGTCTCTCCTGAAGTTATTGTGGAGCATCTTCCAAACTCCAACTGTGTTGGAGGTAACTTGTATTTGACATAGATTCTGGTCCCTCTTGACAGAACTGTATGACTGCAAGTCCATCACTATGGATTTTATTGCCATCACACCAGAAACTCAGGCTTACATACACACACACACTTATATGAGCTCTTTAAACGACACTTGGGCAGAAGAGAAGAAAGACAAAATGTCCAAAAGTCACAGAGACACTCATGCTTAATGGACAACCAACAACTTAGCAAGCTCTCAATCTTCCTCTCCTTCCGAGCCATGTTTTGATTCAAAATTCAAACTCTGTCAACAAGAAAATTCACCTTCCAAATTAATGTCATATCGGGCATATATGAAGTCAGACAATTACAAGTTACGGTTCCCTAAATATTGCAAGCTTCACCAAATCCCTCAAACTTTCTTGCCTGTGACTTTATGGTAAGAACAGTGCAAGAAGAGTTTAAATCTGCAGTACCACAAGATAACTTTGATTAAAAAGGGAAAAGTTGTTAAAATTTTCAGCAGCAAATTAGCTGGAGATGCTCAAACCGTAGATTTAGGTTCCCGTTAAGGGGGGAGGGGAGGAAAAAAATGAATTGGTATCCATCATTTCATACTGGAAAAACACCCCATCAGACGCTGTCAATGGATAAAGGAAATGTTTCCACCAAGCGAAGACAATTAGTAAATTAAGAAACAATTGAAAAAAGTGGTTTCACAAGATGTAGAAGCGCCCAAGATTTTTTTCTACCAAGTTCTAGTATAAGAAGAAAAACTAGGGAAAAAACCTTATGTTAAACTAATGGAATATTGTGTTCCCCAGGACAAAAAAGAGGCAATATCCCTCTGCTCAACTACTCCCACAGTTCGTCTCTGCTTTTCTCACCACGGAGTATATGTATAGCAACTCCCTTACAACTCTCCAAGTTGGCATGAAATGATTCTTGCTATGACAGACTATCCATAGTCTGTGGGAATCAAGATCCAGAGAGATAGGGTGATGAAGAACTGTTTCACTTCCTGAAGGCTTCCTGAATTGATGAGAGATTACAGGACTTTTCATCAATATTCCATACACATCCATCCAAATGTCATTTTTTTCCTCTAAAACTAAAAGTGCTGCAGCAAAAACCATTCAGTGCTTTTGTCACTTGAAAATTTCTGTATGGTCATGCAACGGGTCTTGAAAACAGTAATTCTCACTTTATTTGATGAACTTCATCAGAGAAGATGCAACCGTTCCACATGGCACACTTATTTATTAGGTGCATCAACTCTGTTTCCATAGGCAAATCTGACACTCACAGCTAGTTAGAGAGACAGCTCTCGGGTGTAAACAGCACAGCTCGAGGCAGGAATGGCCCAACATATTGAGGGTCTGACTCTAAACACAAGCAGTTGCATTTATTTCACTGGGTTGGGATCGAGCCCTTTGAAAACAGCACACGTGTACATGTGTTTGTATATATTTCATGCCAATGTAACTCATGTTCGTTTTTTTTTGAAATGCTAAACCCAAAGTCAGGAAAGAAAAAGACATCCTGCTGGGATGGACACTTAAGGAGTTTCATGGTGTTCATGGAGATATCAAGCCACCTTGCAATTTTTCTTTGCATATAAATGAACACAAGGGAGTTGTCCAATACTTAAAAATGCAAACTTAATTACTTTGTGGTTGTTTCTCACAGCCTATACATACAGCCTACTTGTTCCTCCCTAACTTAAGACTTGCAGAACAAGATACAGAGTGTGAATTATTCCTCAGGCTCTTACCAAGCCTTGATACCAAGTCATTACTCCCACGCCCCAGTAAAATGTGGTTTTTTTAAATATAAAGTTTTACATACCAATATGCATTCTAAAAGAAACTAAATGCTAATTGAAGTTTGTCCGGTGAAACCGGCTATAACAAGTCTCAATAACATTAACAATAGCAAGTATTTCTTTTACTGTATTACAGCTTGATTATACCGACCTATTTAGGAAAACAAGAAGGAAACGATAAAATGAAGCAAGAGCCATCTTAAAGCTCAGAGAAACTTTTTAGCAGCTTGGAAAAAATTCAGTTAACACCTCGATTTACACAGATCCACAATTCCTGGCTTTCGCCTTCTTCCCTCACTCGGACATCCATACAACATGTACCTCAATGGTGTCTAATTCCCAAGCAAGGGAGGTCTTGGGTTCTGCTCCCCAGTCTGACTGGGCACAAGAAGCACCAAAACCCACTTGGAAAAAAATCCGTGAGATTTCCAGGCTCCTGCTGTGGGCACTAGAAATTCAGAGAGTTGGAAAAGCCCCAGAAATTAAACCACCAAATTTTTTGAGGTTTGCCCCTCTGAAGAAAAACAAAAACAAAAACCCAACCAAAAAAAAGACCACTCCCAACACGCAACTTTGTCATTAAGCCTACGAGTACATTCTTCCAAGTCTTGCCTCAAATTCAATACGTGCGGTAACTCACGGGTCATTAAAACGGAAAGGCTCCCCTTCAGCTTCAAGGGCAACTGGATCTGATTATATGTGCTGCCGTACCTCGGCACAGTCGGATGAGTGAAATACGGACTGTCGGCACCGGGTCTGAATTCACTTTCTTAAAGCATGAGTCTTACCTGAAAGGCAGTACTTTGTGTGTTAATAACGTATTTGTTACAGCTATCCTGTGGAATGCTTAATTAAAGTGATATTTTGTTTCAGTTGAATAATCTCCAACTGTTTTATTGTCATTTGACATTAAATTGCAATTTGCCATGCCACATACATTTCTGCACACGTTGTCAATATGATCATAAAGGCAATGTAATTGACCAAGAACATAATACTTACTGAGTGCCTTGAGAAAACACTCGGATTTTTAAAGTTCTACTTTCTCTTTTTCTTGTTGTTGTTAAACCTCAATTGCTTTGGTTTCTTTAAAGCTCTTTGCTGCCCAATAACTCCAAGTGCTAACAGAATTTAATATTCAGTTGTCATGCACATCTCAGCTCTCACCGCAGCGCTCTGTGAACTGTGTTCAAACTCAGGTCAGCTTTTCCCTTGCATATATATATAAAAAAAAAAAATCTTATGGCTCAGGTCACCACAAGGATGCGGCACATCAGAGGTGGCCGCTGTCCCTCTCTGTAACTTCTCTGCCCCTTTGGCAAGAGCCAGCAGAGGGAGAGCCTGGGATGGGGGCACCCACCAGCATCGGCCCCCCGTTCTCCTCTCGCGTCTCACGTATTGAATTTAGGCTCCCTCCTTCGGGCTACATGAATCATTTCTGCCATGAACTTGTGACCCTGGCTCTGTAACGTGGCGCGTTGCTCTACCAGGACCATACGGCAGATAATGCGCAGCTACTTTGGTCTGTAAGAGACCTGACATTTGAAAAGCTGCACTGAATTAATGCAAGACAGTGCATATCGCAGCGGAGTTCAGTGTGCACTGGGAATAAAACGCTTGGGTAGTATTTCCTAAATTCAGAGGAAAAAGCTAAATCCATGCCCTCTCCAATTTCACTCTGATTGAAGAGGTAAATAAAATAAAATAGGCTTACATGAAAATGTTGTCTGTATTAGTGCCGTGTTATTTCTGCTTTACCAGCAAGCCGAAAAAGGCTGTTGTATATTTTCTTTGTGTTTCCTGCCTTAGTCTTAAATATCTGGAATTGAGCTGGTGTGTTTTCTTTAACAAGAGTTTCAGAGTACGACGTTCAGTTTAGATTAAGTTCAATACCAGTTCTATTTTTCCAAGTTTACTAATCTTAAATACAGTACAGCACAAGATGGGTTCCTGCAACAGGCTGAAAAAAATCTTACTAATCTGGAGTTAGCAAGTCACCATTGCCCAATCGCAAACCCAACTGCGATGGCAAATAAGAATGTCCCAACGACGTACAGGAAAACCTAAGCAGCATCACGGTCTGGTCTATCAGTTACAGTAAGTTCATCGTTACTTACTCTTTTAATGGCTTATTTGATTAAATACCGAGCTATTGTCTTCCAATTATGTGTATCAAGTGGAATAAATACTCAAGTTCAATTAGGGATGTATCTTTTACTGCAATGGGTTTACCAAAGTTGCTGCATTGCCACAAATGACTAATAATGATTTTTTTTTTTTTTTTTTTTTTTGACAATAGCAAAATAAGTATTCTCATAGAAGTGGCTGGCACGTGTAATTTGATGAGCTCACTTAAATAGTTCGACTCTGAATCAAAAAAGCAAATTATATTCACTTGAATAGTTCGACTGTGGATCAAAAAAGTAAATTATATAAGTGGATACTGCAAGGCAGAAACATGTGGACACAGCTGTAGTGTCATGTGTCACAGCTTCGCTCCGTGCCAGCTGGCACCAGCACAAAGGCAGGCCAAGCCAAACAATTCCTGTTATTCATAACAGCAAATGCGCATTCAAAACACACAGTGCAGGCTTTATAAAATAACTCGGTATTCAAATGGATCCACACTGTGGAATTGTTTTTTAATCACACATCGCTGTGCGCCAGGCCGATATGCCAAATTGTCCTAGCGGTCCAGAAGTTCTTGTCTTTACCCAAAGCAGTGTAAACGCAGGTCTTGGCCCGCATATCTATGGGCTATTTGTGCTTGTGGTTCGCAGCCTCCCTTGTGCGCTCGGTAAATAGATGCACACCCTCACCGCATTAAATATTCAGCCTTTCAATTAACAAGGGTGCACAACATGCACATTTACGCCTATATTATAATCAGAACTTCCCTAGCATAGAAAATCATGTCATTAAGAAGTCTAGTTAGCGAGAAAGCAAGCAGTTAGGATAGTTTCGCAGACAAACTCCTCCTAGACTGCATTTATATTTAGAACTTAAATATGAAATGCCAGAGGTATTCACTGTACTCCTCTATAAGGGGACCCCTTCCAAGTATGCAAATAGGCTCAGCGTATCTAACCTCAATGGGGACTTCATGAAATATGCCCCTACTGATGGAGAAGGAGAAAAAGAAAAAAAAAAAAAAAAAGGATGGGGGAGTTCAATTCAGCTCTTTTCATTGCTATTGAGACAACTCGTACTTGAAAAATCTCCCCTGCCTCCCCCAGCCATCAGTCTCCTTCTCCTTCCCAGTGATCCAAATCAATATTTTATTATCACAGGATCCAGTCTTACTTTAGCATATCTGAAGTTTGGTCATACCAAGCAAATGAAGACTGACCACAGAAGGTTATGGCTGAGGTCATGCAAAACTGGGAATTTTTAATAACATAAAGCTCAGCTCCTCAGAAGGTGTACGTCAACATCGCCACTCTGAAGTCCCTGGCAACCTGCTAACATACACCAGGTAACAATCTGGTAAGAATCTGAGAGTTTAAATATAGCCAAACTTAAAATAATATTGCGTCCCTTCCAAATTTCCCCTCCTTTATATAAAAAAAAATAAAAAATAAATAAAAGACCCCAACCCCACGTTCTCCTGCAGGGCAGGCCCCTCGGTTTCTTCTAGGAAAGTCATCAAATGCTTCAGCTCGGCAGTGCCAGATGAGAGCGGGTGGGGGCCGGGAGCAAACATTTCCCTCAGAGGAAGCCAGGGAAGCTGCATTCCAAGGAAAGGGAAAATTTGGATCCCTGACCACAATGCCGCACAACCTTCTGCTGATTACAGCTCTCTGCTGGCTGCAGGAGCTTTGCGTGTGTGCTGGAGGCCATCTCTCCAAGTCTGATTATTTTAGCCAGAAAAGCAATAACGAGTTTTCTGAGTAAACAAAACAGATGTAAAAGGCTCAGCAGTGACACCCCCTTTTTTCGCCTTCTCCACCCTTTAGCTACTCATCATAGATAATCGGGCACAGCTTCTGCTGGGGACAGTTGACCTCAATCCAGGGAGGTCTACAGGACTACTCTGCTCTCCACCTTCCTAAGGATCTGGCCCCTTGGCTTTTTCAAAACCAGGCTTTTATCTGTGCCAAGAGCGAGAGACCTCTTTTCCTAGGAAACATAAATAAAGGGCTGCATATGGAGGCGATGGGGAGGGATGACATAGCTTCTATTACCTTGTTTACAGTAGCCACTCTTTAATGTCTGGTGCCTCAGATTTGCCAAGTAGCATTCCAGCTTTTTTTTCCTCCCTCTGGAAACAGAGACGAAGAAAATTACACTAACACATCTTTTTTTTTTTTTTTTTCCTGTGCATCTTTTACAGCCTGTGTTCTTGAAAAGTAGCCTTTTTCTCATCTTCAGAGTGTAATTGGTATATGGGTTAATAGATACCAGACATCTCCTATCAGGCAACATGGTTTAAATAGGCACATCATTAACATGGATTACTTAGGCCATGTCTCCTATTGAATTAGCGGTCTGCAGGCCAGCTCCAGGGAAGGGCTTGGGGGCCTGTATGCTGGGTATTGAAACATCTAAACTTTGGCCCCAACCTCAAAAGAAAGTGTGAAATGCCTTGGAAAAAATCCCAGCTCTTAGGCTTGAACTGACGTTAAAAGCAAAGCTCCTGCAGACATCCAGAGGACTATTCCGCCCCAAACCCTAACAGCAACAGGGCGAACGCAAGTGAGAAGTTTTAAAAGGGCTTTGGGACTTCAGTTTAACCCTTTCCCAGCCAATACTGCTGCCAGCTTTATTACCATCGACTTTGGCAGTAGGCAAGAGAGGTAAGCATCCTCCCCTTTGGAAACTCTATTCCCCTTTTGACTATGCAAATCTTTCACAGGGCGCTTTGAAAAACGCATCTGAAATGTCTAGTGAAAGATTAGACCAGACAGACAAGACCGGGTACGTCTACCAGATGTCTGCAGATGGTCCCGAAGCCTTCAGCTCTCTACGGTTGTGCCAGCAAAGCTGGATGACTAGTTCTCCTCCTTTTGCAGGAGGAGGGAAAGGACATAGTATCAGCAGGGAGAGGTGATTAGCGTAAAAGAAAAAAAATAACCCTCCCTTTTCCAATGTTAATGACGTTAGGTATTGTTAAAACAGGGAGGGATATTAATTTGTTGTTTTCTTTAAATATAGCTTTTTGCATAACATCTCTCTTAAGTTAGTATTACGCTCAATAATAAAATTGATTGAGTTCCATGTAAACCAACAGATGTTTCAGCAACAAGGGTTTGGGGTTTTTTTTTTTCAGCCCACGTACAATTGCTCACAGATGTTACCTGCCATATCTGAGCGATTCTGTCGAACTTGCTGGTTTGTACGTAAAGTTAGCAACAAGCAAGTTAAAAAGCAGAATGTAGAGCAGGGAACACGTAGTTGCTGTCAGCTGATCTCTCAGAGCCACAAAAGCTGGGACCATCGTCCCACGTACGGAAAGCAGAAGTAGACATCTCAAGCATATTACTGCACATTAAGCCCTGGTTGAAACTCCTGCTGAGCCTGTTTATGACAGCATAATCCTCTCCAAAACCAGCTAATATATAATGCTATTTTTTTTATTTGGCCATGATATAGTTATCCAATAGCGAAATGAGACTGACTGCACTGATAGCAATACCTACTTAATAGGGACACACACATAAAAAAAAAAGCAATAAAATCTTGAAAATGCCCTGAGATTCCTTTTTTCTCCATATTCAACTGTAACAGCTTTACTGAGCTGTGAAAAAAACCCATCTCTGGAATAAAGACATATTGCTACAGCCTCTGAACTGGCAAACAAATGCTTATCCACTGTGCTTAACATGATGTAAAGTGCTGGGAGGGCTGGAGCAACACTCCTGAGCTGGATCCATGCTGCTACACGGCTGCTCAGCGCCATAGCCTATGGACCAGCACAAGCCTAGAGCCCTGCCACCATCACCAAAACCCTCTGCGGATATATCTCATGTCACAGGGGCTGTGTAATACTGAGAAAGGAGAGAGAAGAAGCTTTGATTCCTTCCCTCCGCGGTGAAAGAAGAAAGGTGCACAAGGGACATTTCCCCCGCCCCAAGACAACTTGAGTGGAGGTTCCTGGTCTCCTCTGGGAGAGTGTAGATTTAAACTCAGATCAGCACCAGTCATGATATCAGCTTTGGGGCTCCTCTAGGAAAAGGAGGTATTTTATTTCTGATTAAAGAAAAAAAAAAAAAGTCTGAAGTTTTCTGATTATTTCTGGTTGCTTACTTTCTGCTTAGGTTAATAATAGTCTATTCTTAAAATACTGCTGGATAAAACAGGCTCGCCATCAAAGGTCTGAGTTACACAGTAAGGCAAAGCAGGAAGCCAAGCGAGGTACATTTTGTTGGTCTCAAGTGGATGCAGAGATACCAAGTGTCTGAATTTGACTGACCTCACGTCCCCAGGGATGCTGTGTGCAGTTTGGATTTAGAGCCTGTAGCCCTACGTATTTAGGGGGTAAGCTAGGAAAGGCCTTAAGGAAGACAATTGGTTTTAATTGCATAATATTCTAGAGGCTTCTGAAACATCTTGGGGCTTTTTTGGATTTGTTTCAAGTGTAAATGGTGCACAGCTGTCACAGAGCACTTCTGAGAAACACAGATGATGTGGTAGGCACAGAGACCCGGCTGTGATGACCACAAAAGAAGGCAAGTCAACCAAAGTACCTACTAGCTATGTTTGGTCATTTATTTTCTTTAGTTTTAGGGCATTTGCCCTTCAGATTACTTGCCTGGCTCCAAAGGAGCCAGCCTGGGGCTGCAGCAATCAGGAGTAGCTGCAGGAGTAATGGAGAAGGATGGGAACTTCAGCAGTCCCTCACTGTAGGTGTTCCTCTACCAAGCAACTTGATGGCTCCGACTAAAACTAGAACCTTATTGACTCATATCCCCCATCCCTTCTCACAACATCACCTGCCTCCCTAAGAGCATCACCAAAACATGAAAAAAATACTCAATTAGTACAATTAACTTCATGCATGCAGCCACAGTCTTGGTATACTGAACCCTTTCTCCTCTTAGTCTTACCAGTTTTGATTGAAAACTGGAGGTGGTCTACAAGTCTATACTTGCGTAGAGCTTCAGATCACACAAATTTGTCTATAGTTGTCTGCTAAGCAGTAATACAATACAAGATCAATGTAGTCTATTATCCATACAAAGCTATCTCTTGTTGCAGTTTGTTCTGTTTTCCTTAGTTGTAAAATTTTCTCTCTCCTGCTCAAAATCCTTCTAGGAGGTGGCTGAGCTTTTTCTCATAACTCAAAAATGTGTTTTAATAAGACTAAAAGAAAAAAAAAATTGGCCAGCATTCTCTGCAGCAGCTAATGATTTAGAGTGTCCAAGACCATATATGTGTTGATTTTAAAGAGGACTGATGCCCTGGTATTTTAGGAAAAATTTCGCCTGAAGCTGACTACCTAAAATCATTATCCAACATTCAGCAGTGAGAACAGGATTTTGTTTTGCCAAGACGGACTTTGTAAAAGCACTTATTACTCAAGTTGAGATTGAGGTGGGAGAGTCATTGGTGGGAACCCCTCAGCAAGTAATTGAAAGATTTCTGCATGTTTAGTTTGGAACTGAGGTAACAAAAGCTCTCAAACCCCCTCGGTGACGGGTCTGACGTGAATCCAACCCATCGGCTCTTACTTGTACAGACGTTACCTGGGGTACGGAAGTGGTGCCGAGCGGGCATCCCATCTCGCGCGCTCCTTTCCTGGGAATAACTCGAGGTCTGACAGCCAGTGAGGTCACCCCCAGTCCCGCCAAAGCCTGTATGCCATTACAATGAAGTAATAATGTATTTATAACACACCTAACCACTGATGGCTTCTATTCCTGTTGGGGCTTATTTTTTTTTTTTTTTTCCCTTATTCCCCCTGCCCCTTGCATTTGCACAGATGTTTTTTGAGAACCGGTCTCCAGAAAGAGCCTTGCAGAAAACAAGCTATGTCTGTTGATTCTGGCTGGCTCTTATAACGATAGTTGTTAGCACACAGGATTTATGTTTCAAATATCATTTTAATTTCTTGGGCTGCATTTTTAACCACAAAATGTTAATTCAATGGTGTACTATAAATGCTGCAGCTCTTTTATAAAAATGTAGGACAAGCTGTTTCTAAGGAAATATTCCGAGAGTCTGATTCATAGAAATACAACTCACATACATTTTCCATGGAATTTGCTCTGAAATACGTGTGGAATACATTCTACAATAAATTATGTACTTTTGTGATTCATTAAATCCTCTCCCTGCTCACAAGTAGCAAGCTCTTCATTATACAAAAAAAAAAAAAAGTGCAATCAGCCAAAACCAGCAACATTCTCTTTCTTATCATATTCGGTGGATGCTCTCATTTCTGATCTTCCAAAAAAAAAAAAAAAAAAAAATCTATAAAAGCATTAAGAGAAAGACAGCGCATAAGTTACGCTGGCATCCAGCTTTGATTTACACGAAGGCAAATTAAGGATATCTACACACGTAATTACTTCCGTGTTCAATTGAAGGAGTGCGGGCTCAGAATGACTCTCATAAAAATCACAGTGATTATTAGGAATGGATGACTACTAGAAAAGACATTTCTAGGAATATCCACTCTCATGTTATTTTTCTTTTTATCACTTTGTCCCAGCAACGCTAACACTCCCTTTGTGCTTCCTCCCAGCACACATTTACCTGTGATGTGGTTTCACTGGCATGCATCTTCATGAAAAGAAAGTTTTAAGGTGTCACCTGTGATATTATTCATGTGCTGTTTGAGCTCGCACGTGTTCACTTACCTGACAGCCAATTAGGGAGCAGAAAAAAAATATCACGCGGCTTATTTGGCTGATGACATTTAAACAACTTTAACCAAGTAGCTTGGCTAGCAAAAAACCACATGCCAACCCAACTTCAACAGGATAAATGATCCCCTGTGCCCTTGCTAGGATTACAGATATGTTGAAAACGGATTTTTCTGCACTCCTATAGACTTCAACTGTCACCTGTCCTGCACCACTTTCCCCAGTAAAACAATTTTCTCTTGAACGCCAGTATCGCCAGAGTTTAGCTGAACCAATATTTCCTCTTGCTGGAAGTAACACCTCTGAAATATCCCTTGTTTGCCTTTCTACACCCTGCTGTCATTCGTCTCCGCCAGCGTGGACGGCAGCAGCCCTACGGTGGTTTGCAAAAGGGGAGGGCACCTGGTAGTGCTCCCCACGAGCACCGGCCCAGGGAGCTCAGGATTCGGCCCTCGGACTCTGCCCTGCATTTTGTGCACAAAAGGGAAGGAGGGAGGAGCCGACAGCGTGGCTGCTGTTTTGAAGGCAAGCCCCAGACTGGAAGTACCCCACAATCACGCACTTGGTACTGAGAGCCAAGACGCATTCTCTCTACACAAAGGAAAATAAGAAATATAATTTCACCATTCTTTTTACATGTCATGTCTCAGCATATCAGACTCATTTCATCTTCAGATCATCCCACCATGCTCCATTAGCTACCAGAAGATGTGAGCCAGTGTTACCACCACAACAAACTCCCAGTACAACCATATCATTTCAATTCTTCACACATTTTCTTCCCGTGCACACAATGCCTTCGGTAGCTCAGTAAAAGTCTCCTCTCTCCAGTCCACTGCCACGGGCTACCAGGCTGAAACAAAGCTCGGTTTCAAAGCTGAAGCATAATGACAAAGCAGGAGGGAAAGCATCAAAGAAATAACCGGCGATAACTGTGCCTGTGTCTCCAGAGGTTCTCCTGGCTGAGGACTTGACCCAGGGTGGGCCATCAAGCTCTGATGCCCGCCTTCCCCATCCTTCTGGGACACGGCATTGAAATGCCACCTCCTGAAGAGCCGTATGGTGGAGCAGGGCAGGCTGCCAGCCCAAAAAATGTCAACATGTGAAAACCTCAAGGCCCCCACGATGGAGTTTTCTTTTGTCCCGTTTATGCCTCTGCTAATACAGGTTGGGAAACGGGCTGGTGGAATGGAAGATATTTGGGGCAGGAATCAGCTTTTGTTGCTGTTTCAGACTGTACCCGACGTGTTGCGGTCACGACGCCCAAGGTACGAGCCTTTGCGGCAAAATAAACAGGAATCATAAAAATAGCAAGCAGCACAAACCACGACATTTCTGACAGGGGAAGAAGGAAGGGACTAGCAGTATCCCTGCCAAATAATCAGTATCAGGCAAAAAAACCCAGCCGGTAGCTAGTTGCCTGGACAGGGTGGGATGGAGAAGTAATGGCTGGATGAAGAATTGGCTCAAAAGTCAGATTGTAAAAGTACCTGTAAAGAGCTCTCTAACAGAAAGAAACGTGCTGAAGGAGAAAGAGGGCAGCAAGAGGAAGGGAGGAGGAGCATTTTTCCCCTCTGGGGAGAATTCCAATCCAAGTGATGTTTCAGCCAGTTCCCCTTTCTCTGGTGAATCTGGACCTGACTTTTCACTCTCTGCACCTTGCCTACTCATTTGCAATTGTACAAAGCCAAGCCAGAAATAAATAAAAATGCTCTCAAATTTGGCAGCATTTTACACCTCTTTGGTTAATGCAAAACAGAGTTGCAAGGTTGGCCAATTTTTTTTTCCTCTTGTGAGAAAAACAGACGTACCTTACCAGTGTAACCATCTGTTGTGTATCTCACTTGGAAAAAAATGATGGCTACTGTGGAAAGTCACTACTCTGAAATACCACTTAAAGGGGGAAGAAATGGTCTCAAAGAACATCAGGTTGAAGACGCAGAGGCGTCTGTAGGATTTCGCCACTTCTCCCACTGTTCTGTCCCAAGACACTATTCTGGGAGGTCAGACCTTGAAGAGCATCGCCAACAGCCGATCGTACGTGCTATTGCCTCTGAACAGGTTTCAAGACCTGAAGGCGTGCATCCTGCTGGGGTGGCTTAGGGTGGTGTTTGGTTTGGGGTTCATTTTCCCCACCTTCTCTTCTCATTGATTAGGGAGGTATTGATACTGCTTGACCTATTTGGACAAAGCCTGAGACATGTCCCAGACATCTGTAGTGCTCTTACGGCTGACCCTAATCAGTAGCTCTGGGCTGTTACCGCAATGGGGCAACAACTGCATGGACTTCCCAAAGAAGCTGCTTTCACTGTCCTAAAACCATCCCTCAAATTTAGGTTGATCAAAGGCAAGCAAGTTCCTTACATTGGTGTGGTGCCCATTTATACCATGCAGGGTTTGTGTGAGAAGATAGGGCTTCCTGCTCCGTTGGGACCATGGTATCTGTTAAATGGATCTTATATTTTAAAAATTGAAAGAGTAGGATTACCTCCTTTTGAAAAGCATCTGAAAATATTTTGGGCCATGAACGTTAATTTCTGTATTCATCTTTGAGCAGTGGGTCCAAACAAGGCCACACTCCCTCTCTTTTCCCTATCTCCTTCATTCACCCATCACTTTATCCCTCTCAGAATTCTGCACAATAAAATAAATTATACTACTGGAATGTAACAAAGCTAAAACGTCTTTTTTTTTTTTTTTTCCAATGCTAAATTGAACAGACTTGTTTGAGTTTTTACATTTCCTGAGTACTTACAGGCACCTGCTGAGGAGCATAAGGACTGGCAGAACATGGAACATGCGATCCTGAAGTAAACACATCACAATAAAACATATTTTGATATTGCAGCTTTCAAAAGTAATATCACAAAGCGCTTTACAAGGAGAAGTAAGTAGAAGTTTAAGGGCAAAGAAGGTTTGAGGGTGAAGTTTCAAAGAATGAGAGACTCAACAGTAAACTCCTCAAAAATGAAAATTGGAGGGGGGGTGAAGGAAGGGAAAAAAAAATCTCTATCAACCTGACCTAGATTTAAGTGTTTATTTCTTGCAAAACCAAACCAAACCCACACAAATTTATTTAGCTTGAAAATGAAATGTTCCGTTAGACCTGAAACAAAACAGTTTGTTATAGACACTTGTAAGAAAAAGCAAATGACCTAGAGGGCTGGATTTTTCACACCACTGCCGCTGGTTTATTCTGTAGTTCAATGAGTAGAGTGATGATGTGTAACCTGTCTGTGATCCAAGGTCCAAGTAACCTTTCGTATAAAACCAAGCAAAAGTAAAGACAAATTTTCTCTCCCTCTTTTTTTTTTTCTTCCCCATTTGCCATTTCTTTGCAGATTTGGATGTGCACGAATGCACATGCATGGCTTTTAAAAATACATTTACAACAGTTTCATGGAGCACAGCAGGTTTCCTATGGTCTCGCAAACCTACAGTTGAAGAGCACTGGTTTGAAGAGCTCACTGAGATCTCAGAGATCTTCCTTGCCTGCTTCCTACAAGACACCTCTAAACAGCAGCACAGAGCATTCACATACAGCCAGGGAAGTTTTAATTTAAAAAAAAAAAAAAAAAAAAAAAAAAAAAAGTGGGACATGTCCACAGAAGGGATCAATGTTGGCTTCTCTTTCAAAATGAAAGAAGTCTGGGGATTTAAGGCACTCACCCAGGACCAGACCACACATTCAAACCATGCTATGACTCTGCTAGAGCTGGATTTTGATCCCACATCTTTGCAAAAATATCTTAACCCACTAAGCTTTAGGCAGGGTTGCCATAAATTTCTTTTGCTGGGGTTGTCCCTTTGTCACCTATAATTAAACATTCATGAAGAAAGGGAGAGACATGTTTATGGGTGAGGTCACTTATGTGTATTCAGTTCCGTTCAACAAGTCTGAGGCAAGTGCTGTAAGCAGCATCCAGCCCTTCATTCTCTGGCAATTTTGTGAAAAATATCTAGCCCCAATTTTATTTGTTTCCCATCCAGTTTGGAATGAAATTTGTAAGTCTTCAGAGCAACAGAAATGTCACTAATTAGCCTTCAACGTTTAAAAGCAATTCAGTTAAGCCTGCTTGGTAATACAGAGAAATTCAACTGGACCGTTAAGACAAACAAGCAGCTCGAGACATCCTTACTGGAAGAGGTAAGTTTTGGGTGAATATGAGAGGCAAGAAGATGAAGTGGAGAGCTCTGAAGCAAGCGAGCTCGAATTGGATGGAGAAGTCAGGGAGAGCAGGGCAAGAATCTACATGGGGCCATTGCAAAGCCAGGAACCCGCAGCAAAACCAAACGTGAGAGTAACTGATGGACTTGCTGGCATTTCCAAAGGGGCTGCCCTTGACCCATGCAGAAAAGCAGGAGCAAAACAGAGATTTATCTCCTATTAGGTACCTCGCTCCATAAAGCGTCAAATGCTCCCAAACACTTACAAGAAGGGGCAAGACTTCCCCAAGACACGGGCTGGGAGAGGTGGCAGGGGCCAAGCATGGGAGTGGTTGCACCATCCCTGAAGAGGGTGTGCTTAATAAGCCCCCTCTGTGACCCATGGGGAACTCCTTGAGCTCTCCTCAAGTAAAGCATCTTCATGACACCCTTTGGCTGCGAGCCACGCTGGAGGTTTCTGCAATGACAGGAGAAGCCAGCGTCCCATACTGTTTTGGAGGGGGGACAGGGACACGGCCCCATCAGCTCTGCCATTAATCCATCCCTGGGTACAAGTGACAAGGGCTGAGTGCGACATAAAAATTCCATTTGCTGGATGTACTGGCAAGTGTACTTCATCCTATCCACAGGATGCTTAGGCAGAGCTGCTTTTTTTCTCTCCTGATGAAAGGTTCTGCCTAAAGTCTGGAAATTCCCTTAGAAACACACACACACACACACACAGAGAAAATACGCACGGGAAAGCCGTGGTAGGTGACAGACTTAAGTTTTAGGCAAGCTGACTGATGAAACAGCAAGCACAGAGCAATACTGCAGCCCATAAAGGGCAAGAGGTCTTTTCTACAGGCACAAACTTCACAAAACCTCCCAGACAACTAAAAAGGGTTGGAATTGTGTTTCAAAAAAATACAGGTGAGAAAGACACAGATTCCTCTGCCTTGTGACAGCAAGCACGAATCAGGAATGTTCAAGGCACTTGGATTTTTAGCTGACAGATAACCTCACAAAGGCATTCAAATGATCGATTACCAGAAAACACCAACACAACCCGAAACTTATTGCTAGTCAAACAAATTTTAAAAAAAAAAAAAAGAAAGGAAAATTGTTGTGCATAAGGAGAAAAAGGAAAGGAAAAAGCTACTCTGCAAGATGTAATGAGAAATCATTTTGGCTTCACCAAGCATTTTAATCTCCTGACACAAACAGGGAATTGAGTAGTTCTGTGCTGCTCTTGCGGATGTACGGTGTGTCCAACATCCCTGCAAGGAGGATTTTCTCGTGTGATGTTGAGCTGGGCTTTGACGAACATGAATTTAGTGGAAAAAGGATGTCGTACTGTCAAAGGATTTCACAGTCTAGACTTTACTGGGTAATTAACTGAGCAGCTCAGCTTCATATGCTTCCACTTGAATATTATCCTTCCCAATTCTGTAATTCTTCCCGCCTTTAGCTGAATTCCCCCCCCCCCCCCGTATGGAAGACTTAAGAGCAACCAAATAAATGTAGACGAGTAAAAGGGTACTTTCCACTGAATCGCTACATCAAGATTGCATATCATCTCTTGTGTTAACTAGAGGGGAAAACCCTGATGCACTGTGCGTGATAATAAATGAATGCCAGTTTCTTGCGCAACACCAAACACTGCAGAGTTATAAGACCAAAATTCAAACAAGAGAGGATTCTCCAGGTTGTATAGCTCTACTGCTCCTTTTCTAAGTTCACAGTCAATAACCATCACTGCAAAAATTACCGTGCTTTACATCATAAAGTTCTTCAGCAAAACCACAGATTGTACATAGTATGAATTCTATGGAATTAAATTTTAAGTATTTGGCTTAATTGATTTATGCAACTGCCCCTGATGCATATACGGGCAGCAGTGATTTCATGCAGTTGAGATGTACAATGAGCCTAACAGTGACACAAAATATCCTCACAATGAGGACAGCAGCTTTTAAATAAACGCAAAACATTAAAAAAAGTCTGCTCTTACCAGAAAACAATTGCTCCCTTTAAAGAAACAGTCATTAAAGAAAAAGAAAGGTAGCAATAAAGAATCTAGAGTAAGATTCTTTATTGAAGAATCTTTTCAAAGTTGTTTCCAAAGAAGAACAAATCCCATTATTACTGGTTTCCAGATATCTTTGCCCGCTGCTACCTGTGCTGTGCCAGTAACTTGCAATAACAATGCAGAAAACTTGAACACTTCGAACCTCAGCTGGGTTCAGGGGACTAGCACTGTACCGAGGCAGGCAGCGTATCGCCGGACACGCACAGCCCAGGTGTGACAATAATCTCGTGTGATAGCTTGTAACCATCCACATCTGCCGGGCGCTCAAATCAAAAGGCAACTAATTTGCACCTATCTAATTTCTTGAGTCTGAAAACTCAAAGAACAGGGGGCAGCATATCAGAACTGATGAAATCAAAGAACAAACTTCTTTTGTTTTTGACCCATATCACACAATACCATTTCAATAAGTCAGAAAAAAGTTCATCAGACTTTTCTTTATTCTTGCCTGTCGGTTTGCTTTGCGATTTTTGGGAAGAGGGTTTACTAAACACAGACGACGGTCGCTCCTGTGGTATTTCTTTGTCAAGCTCATAAATAATAAAATCTCACCAAATACTTTTTTTTTTTTTAATTTAAATCCAACCTGGTTTCCAGGTCTGGAATGAGACCCCAGGTACAAACTCAGACTGGGGGAAAGCTCCTGAACCAGAGCACCCGGTATTTCTGCAGTCCAAGCAAACGAGCACGGTGGATCCACACTGCGCAGGAGCAGAGCTGGGTGACACTGGCTACGCCAGGTACCAGGAGACCTAAGACTTACTTGACTTCTTTGGCTTAATCCAAACCCCACTGACAAGCTACAGACGTTAGTTAGTGTATACATGGGGGTGAAATCAGGTAAAGCTGTACTTATCTCTGCCTCATGTCATGCTTCTCAAACAGAGAGCCTGGTCTGAATCCCATGGAGACATCCCTTACTGATGGCTGGCCTGCAAGGGGATTGCAGATTTGAATCCCATCTTGAACCACAGCAGATGCCCAGATATGGCTCCTTTCCCATACGTGTGTGTGTGTATATATATATATATATATATATATCTCACATACATAAAAACATCATTAAGCTACTTCAAACAGACACTCAGTGAAAGCACAACGTACCCGAACTAGGGAACTGTAGAGGTCTGCTTGCAGATATTACTTATTTCCTTATTTTCCTTAATTTCCAAAGGACATTTTTTCATGACAGCATATACTTCCCGAATCTATCCAGATTTAGATATAGTACTTATCAGATTAGTAACAGCACCAGCAATAACCTATAAAGTGAATCTGCAGCACATGATTGCAGAGGACTGGCTACAATAGTAAACATTTAAGTGCTGATTCTTCACCTGGAAGAAATCTGCAGAGTTTCCTGATGCTGTACCAATTTCCTAGCATGGGATCAGGCCCCTAGGTTTCAAAGCAAGAATTTTTTGAAGACTAATATTAAACTAGAAAAATATTATAGGAAAAAATCATAGCCTTTGTGTTAGTTTTTAGAGTTTACCTTTATTGCATAGAGCTCCCCGTCAGTATTTCTGAGCTTAAAGCAACTCAACAGTATTTAAAGACGCTATGCTACTGGCCTTATTTGGGGTGAAAGAGATAACACAGCCTGCAGTTCAATACTTGCAGAATGTATTTTCTATGTCTATAGGTTTTGCTTAACTACCGTTACTTCTATCTCAAGTAGTCATAAGTAACATTTATTAATTAATGGGATATTTGCTGAAGCTCGTTTCCTTTTTTCTTTTCTTTTACTGAAAAAAGGCACAGGGGGACAAGCAGAGAAGAGCTGAAGACACGCGTATTCCATTTGAAATCCATGATTAAAAAGCTTAAAAATTCAAATCAACGTAAAAAACTGTTTTATTTTAATACTGTGGAAGGTTTCAGTGAACTCCATTATTTTCACTCACTATTTGCTTGAATAATTTAGGCAAGAAAGCTAAATTATACATAAAGTGTACAGTTAGAAGAAAAAGTTCATGCACAGCCTCGGGCTATAGCCATCCCCTAATGATGTCTGTAGTCAGTGGAAAAGAACTCGTTAGACTGAGAGTAATTTCTCAGGGTTTAAATTTTTTTCTTAAAGCAATAATGTTCTTATAAAAACCTGACAAATAATACACTAAACCAAAAGCCACAAAAGCAAGGCCATTCCTAAAACCACAGCCTTAGAACTTTTCATTTCATTTCACTTCACTAGAAATCTGGCTTTTCACATCCTGTATGTCCTCGTTGGCTGTTTTAGTGATCTGATTAAATGGGGGAAACGCATGTCTTGGTATCATCCGGTTCCTACTTTGTTTAATCAGAGACCTGAAGTTTGCAGGGAGTTAAAATAAATGCTATACAGTTCTCCAAGCAAAACTGAAATCTGCTGGGAAAGAAGGTTACTTTGACACTCAGTACAGTCGTTTTCGCTAGTGGTTGCAACTTCCTCCGTTACTGCATTTAAGGAGCAACTCATCCCATCAAACATTTACGGCCTGATTCGCTAAAGTTTTACATGCCCTTTAAACTTGACTAGAGGAAACGTGCATGCCAAAAGGGACCAGTTTATCAATACTCAATAAATTGCTTCACCGCTGATGTCGCCCCTCTTTTCTCTGTACCTCAAGACCAGACACTACAGGGAGCGGAGTCCCTGACAGCAGCGAACTCGGTTTGAGCTATGCCACAAGCAGGAGTAAGAACAAGAAGTCATTGTATGGAAATTAGCTAATATTAAGTTTGTTGATCAGACTCATCATCTTTTGATCAAAGTAGCTCAACTAGATCAGAGAAAGAGACAAGGAATTTTATTCAAATTACTCCTCAGAATCCTTTGCATAAAATGAATAACTTTCTATAATATTAATGGTTTTACATCACTTTATACTTGTATTATTCTGTCACATTAGTTTAACATTACTACCATGTACAGTGGTTTAGCATTAATGTGATCAGAAGAGAAATTACACGTGCACTTTCATATTGTTATATTGAAATCAAGGTCTTCTATGACACTAATATGAAGCAAACCTCAATAAAATATAGACTTTCTAATATAAAGACATTTTTATATCATGTTGGAGCAAGAACACATATTATTTCTTCTCAAAATCACTTGCAGCACGGCACCCAAGCAAGGCAGGGGGAAAATAGTGCTGTGTTGACCCCAGGTAGAAATCAGTGCAGCCCTTCGCTGTCTGTGGAGGGATCTTGCTTCTCAGGAGACCCACCTGCCTCCCAGGCTCTGTGGATAATGCATGCTCCCCAAAACCCATGCTCAACAGAGCAAAAGTGGTGAAGCCTGATTCCCTTGGGGCAGATGAGTTACTGCTTCCCAAATTTCAGCAGTAGCATGGACCGCTGAATAGTTACGGAATTTCCATAACTCTCTAGCAATTCTCTCCCATGTGATAAAAGGACCTGGACCAGAAAGACTGGACAGTCCTCTATGACCTGCCTCTCTCCTCTATGGCAAGTGGTACAGCTCAGAAGCAGCAAGCCTGGAGTAATGTGGGAGGGAAGGGCTTTTGGCCCTCTTGGGACATGTCCCCCAGCAGGTTCAGGACAGAAAATCCAGGGCAACCCAGACTGCAAGAATAAAATGGCAGAACCAACACAGTTGCCTCCCCTTCTGCTTCACACACTATATGAAGAATGGCTGGAGGACAAGGACATATGTCTGATTTAGGGAAAGATCATACAGATGGTTTAGGAAAGTTCGAAGCACAAAGTACTCAGCTAATGGGCGGGTGGAAGACGGGGGGAGTGGTGCTTGCAGACATAGCTGGGACAGAGTCAAAAATCATACAGGCTTCGTAGCCAGGTCTGAGACAACCCTGACCTCTCCCGCGCCCAACAGCTACATGCAATAGAGAGCAGCGCCCAGCAATTCCCCATTCCAGTGAAGCTTTTGGGGACGTCTCACACTGCAAGTAGAAACCTTCAGTGCTCAAAACAATCCTGTTGGCTTATTTTATTTACCTGTCTGGAGGATGAGGATATTAAAGACAAATACACTATAGAGCAGATGAGATCATGAAAAACAAACCAGAAAAAACAGAACAGATGACTCTCAAGTCCCAAACAGACGACTTCCAAGTCCCAACCACTTCCACTGAGCATGGAGGTATGTCCTCACTAGCTCTGCCCCCGGCTTGTGCAATGGTAGAGAGCTCTCTCCAAAGACACACTGCCAAAGAATCATGGAACTCCATGCCAGGAAAACAGGTAACACATATCGAAAGCACATGGTGACTCAGGCAAAGAGTGCATCTAACGAAGTGCCTCTGCGTGAGGACAGTCAGTGCTGGATCTCCGGGCCCACCACTAACAACCTCCTCCTCCCCAGAAACTGCTGTACGAGGTAGGTGTTGACTTCAGCTTCACCACACGGCTGAGACAAGCACCAGTTATCCCACCTTCAACCTTAATCCCACAATGCTATCCTAAAAATCAAGATCTCATTGCTATACTTTCCCCTCTTTGTTAAAATAGAGATGAAACGCTCATTATGGTTATTGCTATATATATTTCCTCTATTTACTATATTTCCTCTTATGCTAAAACCCACTACCACCTCTCCACAGTTTCTCTGGCAGAAATTCTTGCCAAACTAAAGGCAACAGGGTTAGAATCTCCTAGTTTTAAGTGAGAGAATGATGTTAAACCCGGAAGCCAGCAATTGGCAGGCAACGTCTCTATGGAAAGCAACAGAAAACCATATTGACAGAATTAAAATAAATTGGTTTATTTTTAAACAATAGCAGCTCCCTCCTCCCAAAGTCTGGTTAATCCATGTCAAACTAGTTCACCATTGCCATTAAAACCGTCCCTCTGCTCGCCCTCAAAGGCGCAGGCATCAGCTCTACATACTAATGGTTTTCCGCCTTCACATCGCGATCCCTTAGGAGCGTTCTCCTGGCTCTTTGCCATGCCGCCGTCACCAGGAGATCCCAGCAGAGCAATGCTGCTCAGGAGTTCTAAGCTTTGCACATTTTTTTTTTTAAGCACAAGGCCACATTTACAGCTGCAATGGTTTGGTAACCACTGAAAATCCCACGGACTGCCTCAGCCAGCAGCAGCAGACCCATCTGGCAATAGGAGGTCATCCTGGCAGGGGCAGGCTGAGCAGATGCTGAGGTGAAAGGCAACCATCACAGTCCACTTCAGTCCTGTAGTCCTTTTCCACACACCTATAGCTAAACAGCTTCTCCCTTTGGGCCAATTTGATGCGCTGCTTTTGCCTGCGCGTGCCTATTTCTCTCAAGGGGTTTCAGGTCAAGCTTTCCATTGGCACTTGAGCAGGACTGACACAATGCCTGAACCGTGTCTCTGGTCCTGTGGTGGCACCACCACTGCCCGCTGAGGGGCGAAGGCAGCAGCATGGGGACTTTGCTGCCTAATCCCACCTGTCCCACCAGGAGAGATCACAGCAAGACAGAAGGAGCTACAGGGAGGATCCACGTTTTATCCCTGCTTAAGCATGTAATTGCAGAGACTGATCAGACTCAATTCCCTAACCATGCCCACCATGATCATTTGCTGTCATCAGGAAAGCTCCCCTTCCTTCTCCTCCTAGCTGTCCCCAGAGTAAAACACTCTCTGTCCAGAAGCACAAACACTTTCCCATCGAGCTGGATTTTTCTCTGACACCAGAATTTGTACAAAATAAGATACACTGACTTAAGGAAAATGGTAAAGTTGAGATCTACAACGATGGTGACAAGAGACCAGCCTTAACCAGAAGGCTTCAAAGCCTCCCAAAAATATCATTTCAGGACTCTGAGTACTTACTAAATACCCGATAGTAGTGCTGCCCAGGACAAGGTGTTTGTGGACAACAGCTTGCTCTAAGCGAGCGCTTTGCTGAACCCAAAGGTGACACCCCAGCAACCAAACAGCTTAATGTTGATCAAGTTTGGCAGCTCAAAATATCAACCACTGACAGCTGGAAGATGCTTCTGACATACGTGGAAGTATTTCTGCATCCACCGAGCAGCGTTGCAGCTTCTTCTGCCTTTGCATCCCTCATAACCCACACCAGCACTGCAGAAAAGATTTTGCAAGTGTGCTGTGCTCAACCCCTTCATCGAGGTAGGGCACGCAGGGGAACAAGCGGAGCCTTTGATCCAGTTGTGAAGCCGCAGGGGACACATGCCACATCAAACCACTGCAGAGTATTGCCTCCGCTCTCCCTCTTGAGACCATGGTGGTACAAGGACCCAGGACTGACCAACCCCAGTCTGTCAGGGCTAAATCCGACATCAGCCTCAAGACACTGTTTTTTTTCTGGAAATAGTGTTTATTCCAAGCAGCGCTTCAAGTACATGCATGGGAAGGGAATTTAATTCAAAATGAAACATGAATTTATTATGTTTTTAAACCTCCAAGGCCCCATCTTGGTACTCAAAAGTGTGACCAGATTTTCAGAGTGATGGGAACACTCTTGCTGCTGAGGATGCTTTGGAAATCTGACTGCTGCCATTTAAGAGCCTTTACAATTTTCTCCCCAATTATGGCTGCTCAGTTTGGAAAAAAAAAAAAAAAATCTTCCGAAATTTTTCAAAACATGCTCTTAATTATATAAGTCTTTAAATTGCTCTTCTCTGTTATAAAATTAACAGCTCCTCTTGAAAAGAGGAATGAATTAAAAAAAAAAAAAAAAGGTATTCATTTTTATGTAGACACTGACGCAAATGAGAGGCAAAATCCTAAGCACATTCAGGCTGGGCCTCAGTAAGCAAGCACCAGACCACAAAGCCACCGATTATGCAGCCATGACGGACCAACATGCTCAGCCGGCGCAGGCCACAGTGCTTCGAGAGTTGATTCCTGGGAAAGATCTCTCAGAAAAACCTGACATCTCCTTTTGAACGTTCTTCGTGATGAAGAGCATGCCACCTTTCCCTCTCAGCCTTTGGGAAGTTCATGATCTTCATCTTGCTATGTTTTGAGTCTGAACTCATCTAGCTCCACCAAGCGTGCATTGGGCGTGGGAGGACAGACTGGGGACAGTGCCCTGCAGTAGGGCTGAAGGACAGGCTGGAGAGTCTCTTGAAACCCCTTCTGGGGATCGCAGTGGGATCTGGCAGATTTAACACAACCCTTGTGTTCCCCACACATCTTCTACCAGAAGGCTATCAAGTCTCCCATGACCTTCAAGCTAACCAGACTGCTTTTCCTTAGCTTTTCACAGCTAATCAGGTTTTCCAGTCCTTTAGTCATTCTTGTGGGTTCTCTGCTGCTCACTCCTCTATGCTTTTGAAACCCATACACCAGAACTGTCGAAATCCTGACAGTTGCTCATCCCAAGTCAAGGAGCTTTGCATTTATTTACTTACTCAGACACCATTTCCATGCAGCCCAGAAGGTCAACCATATCCTGGTCTGCATTAAAAGAAGCGTGGCCCGCAGGTGGAGGGAGATGATTCTGCCCATCTACTCTGCTCTGGTGAGACCCCCACCTGCAACCAGCTTTGGAGTCCTCAGCACAAGAAGGACATGGACCTGTTAAAGCGGGTCCAGAGGAGGGCCACAAAGATAAGAGGGCTGGAGCACCTCTCCTATGAAGACAGGCTGAGAGAGTGGGGATTGTTCAGCCTGGAGAAGAGAAGACTCCAGGCAGACCTTATAGCAGCTTGCCAGTATCTGAAGGGGGCCTACAAGAAAGCTGGAGAGGGACTTTTTACAAAGGCATATAGTGATAGGACAAGGGGTAATGGCTTCGAACTGGAAGAGGGGAGATTTAGATGAGATATTAGGAAGAAATTTTTCACTATGAGGGTGGTGAGTCTCTGGCCCAGGTTGCCCAGAGCAGCTGTGGCTTCCCTGTCCCTGGAGGTGTTCAAGGCCAGGCTGGATGGGGCTTTGAACAGCCTGGTCTGGTGGGAGGTGTCCCTGCCCATGGCAGGGGGGTTGGAACTAGATGTTCTCTAAGGTCCCTTCCAACCCAAACCATTCTGTGATTTATGACTTTTGGACCCTTGCACACCAAAACCTCCCCACTTAACACACAAGGCCAATAACCTTACATACCAGTATCAAACTCCACCATGGACGTTTTCACCCAAGACTATGCTTCTCAGTAAAGTCTTCTGAGTGACACTACACAGGGATGGGAAGTGGCCGTGCTCCAGCAAGCCACAGACTGAAAAGCAGGATGTGGCTGATGCTGCAGGATGGACACCATCAGCAGCTTCATAGGTCCTGTAACACTGCAGGCAACCACCTCAAAATCTCAACCCCTCACTTAAAATCAAATCAGCTTTCTGATTTTTATTTTTATGTCTTAAATTTCAGTTATTCCTGCAGGAAGGCTGCTCCAGTCGCACCCTTCAGATGGTTAAGCACCTTTTTCTCATCTCCAGACTAAATGCATGCACGGACAACATCCAGCCATTTGTTCTCATTTATAGCCATTTGTCCCCATTCTGATGCAGTGTTACAAGGAAGCATTTGCCTGCCACAAAGGACACTGAGGATATTGGGATTCTCGCCATTGACTCCCAAGGCTCTGGAATAAGTCACTGGGGAGAAGTGGGGGGGAGAGAAGGGATAATCTTCATCTAGAATACAGAAATATGAGAATAATCATATTCAAGAAACTACTTTAGTCTGATTTGTTTATACATTATCTGAGCATTTTATTTTATTATGCATTTTAATAATGCAAGGGCTTAAAAGCTGGAAATGAGCATATTCCATGAGCTCAATATATTTCAGTTTGTACATCATCAATTGTTTTTCCCTGCGATTATGCAGTTTTACTTTATCATCCCTTTGATAACAATTTCTGCATAAAATCTGACTTTATATTTCATTTTTCCCGTCTGTTATCTTAGCAAAATACATCCAAAACACCCTTTGTACTGCCATACTAATATAACGGATCAGGAGAAGCTGTGGCATAAGAAATCAAAACCATAATAATGTCTTTGGGTTTTGCATTTTAAATACTGCATTCATTGTTGCACTGAGGTTTGAGATCCCTTTTCAGACATTACTGAGATTACCTTTGGTAATGCCTATTTCATTGTACTTTGATATAAAATAATGTATGTCATAAATCATCTAAGTGACTGTCATTAGAGTGAAAAGCACCTACTTATGATATGTAACAATTTGCTTTTCTAATTTGAAGAGGATTGAGGTATTTTAATTATATAAGGTCTAAAGCCCTTGTGGATGAAATTACAATTCAATGTAAAAATCACTTTCCGCACAGAGCTGTAAGTTAGGAAATGATAACAGCTATACTCATCAATTTGTACTTTTGGGCTGGACTAAATACAGGAACAAACGGAAACATTTTTTATGGGCAAAGATCCATAATTTCAGTAACCAAGAACCTGAGACAACTCGTCTTGTTTTTAACTTAAAAAAACCCCAACTTTTTAACATAGTAGACAGAAAAAAAAAAAAAATCACCTTTTCAGTTTATAAGCAGAAATTCTTTCAACCTAAAGAAAGACTGAAATTTTGAGTTGTAGGAAGTTCATGAAAGTACAGGCAGGGTTGGACAGAGAGAGCTATTTAAAAATTATTGCTGTGCTTCACATTTTCAAGATTGCTTCCATTTCAAAGTGAAATGGGGGTTTGGAGTCTTTTCTGTGCAGAACAATTTAAAATTATTGGAGCACTTCACTTTGAAGGTGATCAGGGCTCTGAACGTGTACGTTGAAGGGAGATTTAAAATTATGAGAGCTCTTCAAATTGTTTAAAACATTGATTTTATATTTTTTTTTTTTATAAAATTGATTTTTCAACATTTTATTTCTTCAGTGGCTGAGTAGTTACAGTAGACCAGAAGCTGAGGTGCTTCTGTCTGAAACCAGGACTTACTTTCAGCCTCCCTCCCTTCTCATTCTCTCCCTTTTCTCCCCCTCCCTTCTCTCTTAATAAGTCTTCTGGTTTCCCTCGCTGCTGGGACGGACACTTCACGCTTTGTTCTTGCTCATAAATCTCCTTCTCTGACCAAGGAACCAGGAAGTTCTTAGGGGTGAGGAGAAGGTCAGGTTGAAAATTCAGTTTGATCAGACCTGTTCTGGCAAAACAGCACTATACCCACCTTGGAAAGCAACGCCAAACACAACTGGGATTGGACCTTTAATCAGTATTTCATCCGAAGCGCCCGCCGGTATGTCTCACAATGGAGGTTACCGGGACTCCGAGGGATTAGGGAGTAACCATTAGTTGGGATTTAGTTACATGCACTTACAGATGCACAAGCACAGCTTTCCCCAAAATCCCTTTTTCTCTTGCTAAAGATGAACAACAACATAGAAAACCCCACCGATTCATTAAGCAGATTTAGGTGTGCAGTATTTAAGAGAAAAACATAGTTGTCTCCCAAAGATTTGGGCTCAATCGGACACAGGGAGGATGAACATAATATTTGGGGTTTTTTTTCCTCATATTTATGGGTTGAGTTTTTTGGTTGGTTGATGGCTTTTTTTTGTTTGATTGATTTTTTTTTTTTTTTAACAGAACAAGTACTAAGAGGGCTTCAAACTAAAGAGGGCTTTTAATATAGACTATATTTAGGACACCATGGATATGTTAGGACAGAACAGGTTTATATCAACTGTATCTTAGCTCATGTAAAGCAGCAAAGCTCAGTGGAGACCAGTGGAACTAGAAGGTTTCATTCTGCTAAAGATTCCTCTCTACAGATCAGTTTAAGTCAAAGTATGACTGTTTGACCAGCAATAACGAGTAATTACTCACACAAGTAATCCTAAGGAATCTATGTAACTTAAAAGTCTGTAATTTGCCTTAGTGGTACCATTCTCAGAAAAAAAAAAACAAAAAAAAAAAAACAACCAAACCCAAAAACCAAAACATCCCACTTCACTGATCCTCCAGAAAGTCCATCAGTACATCTCAACAGAGAACGGATGAAGCACTAAAGGAATAATAAATAAATAACTTTTTAGGGAACAATTTGATGGGTATATTTTTACATAAATACACACACACATATGTAAGTTGATTGGTAATTTCTCCTAGCCCAGAAGATCCTCCATTTGCCTGTTTTTAAAATAAAACTATTTTGCCAAGATTTGAAGTAGAGCTTTATGTATTTTGTAAAAGGCCGTATCAAAGTAAAATGAACATATTACTGAATTTTTGTCAGCTTGAAATAACACCTGCCACACACAAGGTCTTTAGCCTTTCATGCACATCATAACTTCAGTCTAAATTTAAAGGAACAGGAAAAGCAATACAGCAAAGCTACCCAGATGTTGTACGGTCTGTGCAATTGTAAATTTAAAAGTACCAGCTTTCCATCCAGATTTTAATGCACCAGAAACAATATGAAAATTCCAAGCCACACCGGATTATTGAAATGTCGGGCCATTTTGAAATGAATTTTGGAACAGATGTACAGAGGTAGGCAATAAAGCTGTGATAATAAGGAACATTTCTACATCATCTCACAAAACTACTAATCTATAATGAGGACCAAAACCATTCATGAGAGAGGGTGGTTTTCATTATTATTTTTTCAGCTCCAGTTCGAGTATTCTGGTTCCTTTCCTCAGTTGTTAGATTTTGTTATTGTTGTAAAGCATTTGGTAGCTACCTGACATTATCACTTCTAACCTGCAACACAGGCAAGCGAGCAAGTAACTTCACTTCTTCATCCTCTTCATTGAAGGCAAACAGCACAGAAGGAGAGCAGCTTAGATAATTCATTTTGCTTTAATTTGTTAGAATTAACTTCAAAATCTGTGCTTTTTGACAGCAGTTACTGACTTTAGACATCAGGAGAGGCCCTGATTTTAAGACAATGTAGAACATCTGCACTGCAGAACAAAACACCAGCAAAGCAAAGCTGGGTACCCCAAAACCCAGCTGCTCTGAAGTGTTTGCTGTAAACAGAGAATAACGTCCCAAAAGAAAGAAATTATACTCTTGGGTGGATAAGATGGCCTCTAAACATCAGGTAGATGGGGTAGAGCAAATCCTTCATTAGACGGAACAGAAAAGATGGAGAGAGCAGGCAAGCTTTGAGCTCCAAACTGCTTCTAGAGGTCGGCTGAAAGCAAAGGTGATGCCTTCTTTTAAGCTTTCAGGTGGCCTGCAGAAGGGCTTGAGTGTCTGAAAGCTTGTCAAACCTTACTCACAGATAGCCAACTAAATTACTTTGTCTACGAAAAGATATCATCGCTTCCAACAAACCTCATCATGCTGACATAAAGCAGATTAGTCAGGCAAGTTGGGTGCTGTGCCGGATTAGGCTGCATACCAAAGGCTTGAGTTTACACTTATTACTCACTACATTTTTCAGCCTATCTGTTCAGTTCATCCTGTTCTGAAAAAATGCACAGACACGCATATTAATCTGGGTCACACTTAATTTCAAGGTTGCTAGATTTAAGCCATGTGGTTTTGGTTGGGTTCCCCACCCCCCCCACGGGGACATGAAACTTTGGTCTGGATCTGAACGTCCCCAAGCTGTGCAGAGTCATCTGACTTCCACATCACAAAGGAGGAGCAAGAGACCGAGGGCGAGCGGAAGAACATCTCATTCTGATGAAAGAGCAATGATATCTTTATTTCACTGAGTTATCCCCTGGAGTTAGGCCAGCTCCCTGAAGCATTAACCTGAATGTAGGTGACTGACAGCGCTGGCCTGACAGACAACAGATACTCAGCTTTTAAATCTCTGCAAAAACCAGCAATCAAACAGCTGAAGAGCAACTACTGGGCTGCTTCAGGGAAAGACACCGACTTCTGAATAGCCATTTCCCACTCTTCCTCCCTTTTCCTTGGAAGTTCCCTATCCAAAAACCTGCTTAATGCTTATGAAACAGGACAGGAACACAGCCCAAGATAATTTTGCATTGGTATGCACCTGCTCGTTCACTCCAACCCCACCCAACAACTGCAGAGTTTTAGATGTTTTGGGGCTTTGTTTTTGCTTCAGGTATAGGTATAACACTCCCTGTGCCTTGCGCAGGTCACCGGAGGATGAGAGAATGTCACAGAACAAGTTTGCTGTTTTCCTAACCTGAAGAAAGGCCTTATTTAGCGCACTCTTTCTCACCCATGTATGTCTCTGAGATAGCACGTATTTCTCCTTGAACAAGTTTGTATGGTTGAAAGCATGGGGGGGAAGGGGGAAAAAAAACCCGAAGAACTACTGAGTAGAAATCTTCATCTGACCTGTGCTGTTTAATGAGCTGGGGGAAGTGAGAGTGCAAAAGAGGAGAGAGGCAAAGAGGAGGCATCCAAGAATGTCAGAAGTGGTGCCGATATCACAGCCACCTTGGCTGCAGCTCCCGCTTCCCACGATGGCACTTCCCTAATAGCACAGCTGGTCTCTGCGCCTCCAGCCAAGGATCCTGAGCGATAACCGCAGCCGCAGTCACACCGAGAGCTGCGGTGACAAGTGTGAGATATATCACAAAGGTGCGGGAAGGCAGCAATGTGGCACTTCTTGACACGACACCTAACGGGTCAGCCTGATGCAAGGCTGCTCCGTATCCATTTGGCCACATCTCTCTACCTTTGGTGTGAAATCATCATTTTCTAGTCAGTCACACCAGTGTTCCAGCTCCGTGTTCCAGCAGAGTGAAGAAAGGTTTAATTTAATAGCAAAATAGTTAAAGGTCTAAGTGCTATGATTACATATAAGACAACAACTTGGAAAGTTAACAACAGCCTTATAATTAGGGATCTGAGTGAGACATCACAAAGTTCAGGCTTGAATCCATGTTCTGCCACAATTTTTCTATATTATTTTTGGACAGTCTCTTAGTTCTGTATGATTCAGTTCCCCATCTGTAAAATAAATGCTTCTTTCCTTTCTTCGTATCTTGAATTACATTCATTTACTGTACTGAAATCCACGGAGCCCAGATCTTATCCAGGACTTTGAAGAATTGTATAAAAGAAAATGACTACGATTACTTAGGCATACAGACGCGTGTGCACGCACAATGAACCATTCAAACTACTGCTCCAAACTCACTCACTACTTCCAGAACACAGAAGAAAGAATACCCTTCTATTCCTAAAGGCTGTTCCAAGCAGTAGACATAAAAGTCAAGAAGAAAACAGAGTATTTCAAAGGACAGTGAAAGTTTGGGTGATTTACAAGTTTTTAGACATTTTAATGTGTTAAAACTAAGGAATATAAATTAGTATTTACCTTAAAACAACTGTGAACTGTCCCCCAGCTTTCTCCTTCAAAACAGTACACTGCATTTCCCGAGTGTGCGCTGATGGAGCGGATTCTAACTTTAGCGGTGCCTCATGTCAGAGGGGAAAAAGCTACTTGTGGGGCCTTCCATCCCACCTGCCCACCCTACACAGCCTTTTAGTTTTATGTAGAGGTAACACCTGCAGAGGGAATTGATAAGAGAACAAGAGGGTCTGATATAGTGCTCTAGATGTGTTTAATATAGCAAAAATATATGTTCTCAAACTGTCATTTAATTTTATTTCATAAATCAGAAAAATGAAAGACTATGGCAGACACCACACAAACACTGACCCCTCAAACTGCTGGAGCATCAGCCAGAATACATAGCCCGTGGTACACTGATCCACATCTCCAACTTCTTGATTCAAAGCACAATTTTATCCGAGGCTGGAAGAATGCCTAAACCACACAGCACAAGAAGCACTCATTCGTGACTAGGGATGGATTCTTTGTCAATCCATCACAGAGAATCAGAATACTTTACTCAAAAAAAACATCAAAACAAAGCTTTTTGACTGAAACAGTTTACCAAATCCAACACAAATTTGACAGGAAAAAAAAAATATTGCCAAGTTCAAATCTGAGATCCTCTTTGGAACTTAAAAACATGACTGGGAACAAAGTTTCATAGAAAATAGTGCTGTATTTGGAAAGCAGGTATCCATGTGTACACACCTGAGCTCCTCTCAGCATCCTGATCCTGACCTATCTATTCACAGAGAGCCCAGAAATAATAAAATTGAAGTAATTGACTGCAAAGATTAAAACAACAGCATAAACATCAACTTGAGCAACTGCTACCTCCGGATATTATTTTGAGTACTGTATCGATTGCTCTCAAATCACAAGACCGTAAAATACCTTGAGAAGTCCTCTAATGCATCCTTCCCCAGCCATCCTGCAGGACAGGGGTGACCATATTAATTTCATCGCTGATAAATATTTTTCTAACCTGTTCATCCTGACCACCAGTAACAGAAACTTCAGGGCTCCACCAGGCAATCTACTCTAGTTCATTGCCACTATTTCTGGAGATGTTTTCCTAGCATCTAAATCTGGAACTCTCCTGCTGTGATTTTGGCCTCAACACAAACTTGTAAAACAGGTAATTTAAATTTTTTCAAAAGCCTTCAGTGTACTGGAAAATATCTTTGTCTAGCTGCAGATAGTGTCTCTTAACGGACAAGAGAACTTTATTTTTTTTCCCCAATTCCTCCTCATAAGCCATGCTTCCCAGACCTTTGGTTATTCTCACTGTTATTCTCTGGACTCTTGCCAACTGACCCACATTCTTTGAAGAACAGAAGCAAAACTAGTTGAGACCTTATCAGTGCCAAGTAGTACCTAGGGTGTCTTGAGAGGTAGATGCTTAGTAAGTTCCTAGTACAAGGACTGACTTTCTTTGCAATACTATGACTTGATTTAAAATTTGCATTCAGCTTGTGATCTGGCTATAATTCACCAAAACTTTCCTGAAGTGTTGTCACCTGCCCAGTAGTTACACATCCCACACTCATGCAGTTGATTACTTTTGAGGTTAGACCCCAGATGAATTTCATTCCCTTTTCTTTCTTTTTTTTTTTTTTAAATTTTTGGACCAGTTCCTCAAATTGTATATGCCTTTCTAAATTCCTAATCCTGTCCTCCAGCATATTTGCAGGCCCTTATAGGCTTCATGTTGTCTGCAAATTTAATAAGCATACTCTCTACTGCACTGTGCAAGTCATTAATGAGAACATCGAACAGAGCTGGAAGCAGGACAGATAGCTGTGGAATATTACACATCACATTCTTCCAATTGGATAGGGGAATGCTGATAACGATACTCTGGATACAATTAACCAACTAGTTCTGCACTCAGAGGAGTCTCATCTGGTTTAATCTCTTTTCCTTTCTCCATTAAAGTAGATGCATTCCATCTACCCTTTTGCAGTCCATTCTCAGTGGATTCTCAAAAAAAGCTCATGGTTCAGGAATGGCTTCAAAAACTGCAATTCATCAGCCCCTACACAAGAAGGGAATGTCTATTCTGTCTAGGTACTTCTTCCTCCCCTGCTGTAGGCTGAGATCTAACACCTTCACTGATGCTAGATCCAATTTATTCATTAATTAAAATCTTTTGATTTTGACTGCATGTGAATTTTCTAAGATGTCAGAGAATTTAGCTGTGCATCCAGCACTTAAGCCTGGCAATTTAAAAAGAAACTTGAGACCTTACCTATACCTCATGGCTTGACTTCAAATTAGAGCCCTGACTGCTCAAGCAAAAGGTCAGATGTACCCAAAATGCAAGTCCTGGCTCCGGTGATGACTTTGGAAGTTAACTGCACAGACCGAATGGGTGGCAAATCTAGATGAGATAATACTCACAAATTCTTTGTTGTCCATCCCAATACCTAGGCTCAAAAAATGGGATGCTACAGAAGTACTGTTTCACATGCAGTGTCCTCCCAGAATCCAACAGCATTAGTTACCACGAGAGCTAAGCACTTCTGCCTCTCTGGAGACAGCCAAGGGAAGTAATCCAAATTAATTTTAAAGCGGGATTAGTTAAGTCAGCTAATTAGCTAATTACATCTCAGCAAGGAAATACTTACTGAGACCTAGGGTGGACTAAGTCCATTTTCAAAGGCAGGCCAACTTCTGGCAGCCTTCATTCTGCACAAGGGTGTCTACATGGCTCGTACACTGCAAATTTATACCTAATTCAAATGAACTTCCTGAGTGTCCCTTTGGGGGCAAACTAACACAGAAAGGAGTGAGCATCATGGATTTAAAAAAAAAAAAAAAGGCAACAAAAAACCACACACCACTTAAAATGAATAACTCGATGATTCAGACTTGGACCAAAATCTATTTCCTATGTGTTACTTAATCAGACGGCAAGCAAGGAGCCAAAAATAGAGAGAGCTGTGTAGAAGTGCTCCGAGCAGCAGGCAGAAGGGAGCTCCATCCCCTGTCCGCAGGCTGCCCTGGCCCTCTCACAGCTTCCGATGGCTGGGGAGTAGCTGATGAGATCAACAAGGTTTCAGGGCAGTGTGTTGTTAGTAGCCTAAAGACCAGCCTAAAACATGGGTTTGTATTGAAATCAGGTATCAAAAAAGGAGAGAAAGAAAGAAGATACACTAGTTTCATGGCATTTTCACAGCAGAGCAGAGGGAGAGTGGTTGGGTTTGAATGTGTTTGCTATGAGAAATGCAAAGGACAACTCATTTCTGATTCCTCCCCACCCCCTGAAGTGTTTTGTATAACTGATGAAGCAGCGCTTTCCGCTGACCTTTTGGAAGTAGTTAAGGAGAAGATATTTTTGAACTTATACCTAAAAACAGATTCAATAAAACCAGGCAAAGACGGGACAGCCTTACCCACCAAGCTAGACAGCTAGCTCTCTTGCAACCAAAAAAGGAATTTTTGATGGTTTTATGGCCCTCAGTGCAATGCAAAAGCTTGTACCAAATCCTCTGGCATCTAGTTGCACGTCAAGGAAAGGATCATTTACAAATGACACTGGAAAACTGCCATTTTATATAGGACACGTAGAGACTGGAAAGTCTGCATTTCCCTATAGATCTTTCACACCATTTTCTCAGACAGAACCCAGTTTTCTAGGACAGCACTTCAGCAGCCTCTGAGCAGAGCCAGAAGACTTTCTGTCAATCTTTCTGGATGCCCAAAGATCCCAGCACCTTCCACAGGCAGCATAACACCAACCTCATGGCAGAAGTTTTCCTATTAGCCTGGCAGCGTGGACTGGCTTCACACCACAACATACACCGTTGCTCCTACAATCAGCCTGCATGGCCATGGCATGGATCACCCTTAGGGGAGGCAATAAAACATTGTGCTCTGGAGAAACTGTAAGGGCTTCACATCCCTTTGACCCTGCTCCACCTCCACAAGGACTTTAGCTCCGGTGCGGGATAGTCCAAGGCTCACTGCCAGACTTCTTTAGCATCTCCTCAATCTTACACTGCTGAACCAGATCAACACGTGATCTGGTTAGGTCTCTACTCGCTGAGTTTCAAGAGAAGCAGAGAGCATTGGAAAGATGTAACACCTTCCTTGTTTTCACACAGTGTGACTTCAAGCAAACCTGAAGGAGCCCTGAGTCAGCCAGAACTGAACCTGCTCCTTAAACAGCCATTTACGCATTGGCAACTCCAAAGGCACTCATTAGCTCTATCACTAGATGCTATCAGAACAGAAACTAGAGTAATTTACTTTTAAAAAAAGCTAAAAATCAGCGACAAAAGCAGAGAATAAAGAAGGGCTTTGTAAATTAATCATTCCATCCTAACAGAACAGGTCCTTTCCTGCAAGGTGTCTCTCGACCCAGCCATCCTTCATTAGGTTCCTGAACTGCTGCAAACCCTGGGGCATCAGGAGAAGCCTCCTTTCCTGCAAGCCCCAAGGCCAACCTGTGCTCACACTACTGAATTCCTGCTCTCTGAACTTCACGTCCTTTCCTCTGCTCACGGTCAGAATCGCTGTGGGAAGTCTCCTCGGATAAAGACGTTCAGTGCTCCCTGGGAACGACTGATATTCCTCTCCAGCCAAACCATTCCACCAGACCCAGAAAGACAAGCAGACAGCTTTGCTCTCCGCTCTGCCCACCCAGCCCAGCCAACAGTAGACACTAGTGTACAGGAAGTGCATAAATAGGGGCTGTCACAAAGCAACTGGAGCCCGGCTGTGTTCCTGCTTGACAAACGGGCCCACAAGTCACTTGATGAGAGTGCAGAGATTAAAGCCCATCTAACAATATTACCAGTCAAATGAAAAAACATTTTGCAAGGTCTTGAGTACCTCCATCATTCACTGACCTTACTGGAGTTTGAGGATGTGCAGACAATTTCTGGCATTTTGCAGAATCAAGTACTGCTTGAACCTAAATTAAAAGAGCATCGCAACCAAGCAGCAGATAGGAAAGCTGCTGAGCAGACAGGCTACTGGCAAAGCAGATTTGGAAAAAGAAGCCTCTTTAGTGTCTTGAAATGCCTGACCCTTTAGAAGGGGGAATTTGGACATCTGACTTCATTTTTGTTTGTATTAGCCCCAAAAGTGAAAACGATCTGTCAAGCACACAAAATATCATTTTTTATTTCTGTAATTCCTTAAATGAATGCACATGTCTTTTCTAAGTTATTTTTCCCAAGCATTTAGAATTACTCCTTTTTCTCTTCTTGGGAAGACAGTAGAACAAAATGGGAAGCACTACACGCGTATACAAGGAGATGGTTCCAGAGCTGGTTACTGGTTTTTGCTCCGTCATCGGGGTATTTATCTTTTGATCAAACTACAGAGACATTGGTAATTGCACATTTATGACAAGGACACATTTCTGCCGTAGCATTTGTGCAGCAGTGAGGAGTGATTATCTCGTGACACAGGTCTATTATATCATCCCCTCACTGAATCAGTTTTCTTAGTGTTACTGAAGCACTTGAATGGTTTTGCTTTCTTGTGTCAGTACAGCAGAACAACCGTGTGAATAACTTGAGAATGAAGAGTGGTATTTATCCAAATGAGTCCTTTGATGCCTTCTTGCACCTAGGCTGTATTATTTCATTTCATTTGATTCACAAAAATAAAAATATGTGAGAATTTATTCCTCTGCCAACAATTAAAGGAGCTACTTACAAATAAAACATGCCTTCATTTGAGAGACCCTCTCATGCACGAACTCCTTAGAACTGAATGCATTTGCAGAACTCACAGGCAAGTTCCTTTTCTTTCCATTGAGGAAAGGAAACCCCAAACCCATCACCTTGGCAATCACAGCCAAAATGACACATGGACACAGGCAAGGTGCTTGCTTTACCTGAGGGTAAATCCCAAATCACTCCATGTGAAGCTGAATGAACAACATGGCTACATCTGCTACAGCGAGCGGCTCAGCATCAAGCCCTTGGTGATGTATATCACACAAGAAGCAAGTTATCACGTTCATCATCAGCTTCAATGGCCAGCCTAAGTCTCACATTGCCATTATCTAATTTGAGGTGTCAGAGACAGAAGTGACAAGAGCAAGTCCGTCCCCCCCCACCCCCCAAAAAAAAAATCACTTCCAGAAGGTCAGTTGGTCAGAAACCAGGGAGAAGCCACCTGGAACGACGATGGCTCGGTGCTCAGCTGGGGTGCCACCAACTCAAACAGCAGGCTTGGCCCCACAGTAAAGCAGACCACCACAGTCCTTGTCATCACTACAATCCTGAGCTGATCCCAGGGCTCTTCTGACATGGATATTTAAGTCACTGAGCACTATCAGGCGTGGAGCCCTCAGTGCCAGTGAAGTGATGAAATTTGGTGGCTCACGGAGGAATGCTGCAGTATGGAAGTGTATGGAAATGCACATCAAGCATCAACGCACTGCTCCCACCTCGGCTCTCCTCCAGCACACCGACAACGCTGCCTGACTTTCCTCCAGGTTTTGGATTGGTAGGAAATCCTACATGTGGCACAAAACAAGGCGGTGGCAATAACTGCACACACAGGCACACAAAAACTCACCGAACCCTGCAGGAGAATCCTCTACCCAGGTCTCAATAATAGATGGAAGGTCTCGCCTCCGATTAAGGCATGGGAAGGCGCTTTATTTGTCAGTGACACCATTTGCTGTTAAAAGCATTTTAGAGACTTTTGCCAGTTGTCACCACTGCCTTTTGAGTGTTAAACACAGGTAAAAGCTCTAGTTCTGGAATTAAATGCAGCTGCTTGGTGCACTTCAGATCACCAATATATAGGATTTGGTTCCCTCTCATCCTAATTCTGTCCTCCCCACAGGCCTTGCAGGCATTAACCTCTGTGAATGTCCTGGGACAAAGTTTGTAGCTCTGAAGTTTCTAACACATTCCCAGAGAAAACAGAAGAGCCCCAAATTCCTTTTACAGCATAAGCCCAGTGATTTCACAAACTGAAGGAAAAAACACACACAAAACAAAACCCACAACAGGGAAAGTTTCACCAAATCTCAAACCTGCTCATTGGCACGAGGCAGGACAAACAGTTTTGCCACCCATCCAGCTCACCAAATACTATGGGAAACAACACCAGAGTGCCCAAACATGGCAAAAGCCAGATGAAAATAAAGAAGAAAAAAAAAAAAAAAAAAAAAAAAAAAAGGCTAATAGAGGAATCGGTGACTCCACAAAGCCAGCACAGGCACAGCCTCCCACCACTATCCAAATGTGTCAGAGCACCTGCGGTTATTCTGTCCTCGACAATGTTCATTTATCCAGGACTAAATATGAGATTTCTAAGCTGGATTTGTGAATTCCTGCAGAGGCTTTGATTTAGTTCCCAACGTGCTGCAGGGAGGCATAACCAGAGTCAAGAGTTACATGCCATGCTCACTTAATCGCCTCCGCAAAATGCCACAAAAAGGGGATCCCCTTAAAAAAAAAATACATGCGAAAAGGAAAGAGTAAAACCACTTTTTCACACATGTGGGAGACTTGTCTGCATAAGAGGTCGGGCTGGTGGAAGACACTCTTTATGTCGCACAGCTAATTACCTTGGGTCCTCTTATCAAACAAATGGACTGGGAAGATACGCCAATAATGGGAGGAAGGATCTAATTGAGGGATACCAGGGGGTAACACAGATCTTCTTGTTAAACTAAATTTGTTAATCTAGTGTATATGAGAAAAGGGCAAATGGGAGGGAGAATTCCTCCTTGTTAAACATTTACCAAATGTTGGGTTATTTGAGCCCTGGGGAGAAGTAAATGTATTCACTACTTAAAGGCTGGAGCATTTGGTCTTCTCAGTTGGAATTTATCCCCGATTTGAAAGGAACATTTTTTCCCACTTGGAAAGGTTAGCAGCCTTTGTCTGTGCGAGTGATTTAATATAATGGACCATGATTATTGTTGGATTATTATAATGGCAGATTGGCACAGTTATAGTTAAAGTTTTGGCAGAGTTTGTCTCATAAACTGCTATTTTACAACTCGGCTGTAAAAGTTTACTTCAGTCTGAAACTTGAGATACAAGATCTGAGTCCAGGAGGAGTCTTTTTTACTTTTTTAAACCAAATTAAAAGAAAAAAAAAGCTTAAAAATTCTCCTGGCTAATGTTTAAGTTATGCAAGTATTAAATACAAATTGAAATCTACTGGCTGAAGACACTTGACAGCATTTGCCTGCTCCTGAATGCCTTCGAGTTAAATGAAAATATTTTCAACTGCTTTTATGTAGAAACATGGCTTTCCCACTTTCAGTATTTTTGAAGAAAAATGCGCAATAGTAAAACAGCTGGGGTATTAAACAGAAAAATGAAGAGAGAGCACGCCACAAGTCACTCTCTTCAATACAATTACTTGCCTGTACTTGTTATTAAGAACGCAATTGTTTTTTTTTATTTTGCATATGTAAATACACAATCATTTGTTTTAAATGAATGCTTGCAAAGTTTTTTGCAATGTACTAGTATATTGAAGAAAAATTCATCTTGTTTTAAAAGCCCCTCTGGCCATTATAGAGCAAGACTATAGGATGAACCAAGTCCAACACTTTATCATCTGCAGATAGCCACCGAGTGTTCTCCAAAATTCTCGATTCTTAAAGGCACAGTAGCCAAGTGACTGCATCAGTTCTCATTTCTGTTCCCCAAAGAACCTTAAAGGAACTCAAATACCAGACTATGAAAATACCACTTACTGGCACTGTAACTCTACCATTTATATCCAAAGACATTGCAGATGGCAAATATACTAGCAATCCTAGAAAAAAAAGGTTTGCGGAAATATAGTGCAGTAAGTAATTTCTGGACGAAAGCTGTAGAAACTATAATAAAGAATAGAATTATTCAAGATAAGGCTAAAACATGATAAGCTGAAGAAGAGCCAACATAACTTTTGCAGGGGAACATCATGCCTCACAATTCTGTTAGAGCCCTCTGAAGGAGTCAGTCAGCGTGGATAAAAGCGATAGAAACAATATAGCGTACTCGGATCTTCTAGATTCTCTCAAAGTCCTTCTACAGAAGTGCAACAAGAGGTTTTAATAATTACATAAAAGACTAGAAACAAAATAGTAATTAAGTGGTCATTTCTCACAGAGGAAAGAACATTTCAAAAGAAATCTCCAATAGTTACTGCTGTTTAATATATTCATTAATGGCCTGGGAAAGGGGGTAAATAGTTTCACTACTTCAATACTTTGAAATCAGCAGCCAAACTGATAGGTAACCACGAAAAGTTGCAAAAGGATCTCTGCACTCAGTGATAAAATGACAAGTGAAATTCCATGTCAATAAACACAAAGTAATGCACTTGGGAAAAAAAAAATCAAGTCATAAATACACAAGGATTGGTTTTAAGTTAGCTACAACTATGCAGGAAAGAGGTCCAGGGATCTCAGTAGGCAGTCCACGGAAAGGAAGGCCCTTTCCATGGAGGATGTTAAGATGGAAAACGAGGATTAGGCATTTTAAGGAAAGGAATAGGGAGCAAAAGGAAAATCTGATCATCGCCTAAGCCTGCAGCCTGATGCTTAAGTTCTGCTCACTCATCTCAAAAAAAAAAAAAAAAATATATATATAAGAACACAAAGACATATAAGGAGGGCCAAGGAGCGTATGTGGAATGGCTTTCAAGACAAGCCTATATAGGTAAGGATCTTTCACCTTGGAGTAGAGAACACCGTGGGGATGTTATCAGTAGAGGTCTGCAAACCCATAAACAGCATATAGAAAGGATGTAAAGAACTATCATTCATCACTGCTTACTGCATAAGAGGTAGGGGATACTCAAAACAAGGAGGAAGCCCCTGTGCCATCCTCCGTAATTAAACGTCAGAGCACAGAAGCCCAGGAGCCAAAAGCACAAACGGTTTCTAAAAGGAATTAGGAAGTTCACAGAGGAAAGTTTACAGGCAGACAGGTCTTCTCCCGCTTCACCTCTGCCTCCCAATAATGCCAAAGGGCGTCAGGCTCATCCGCTCTCTCCCTCTCTCTGTCCACCGCTTGCTCCCTGCCTCACTTTCTTACCCAGAGCAGATACAACCTTGCCTTCGTGCAGGCATCTTTGCCTGCATCAGTTCTCCTGTCGGCACCCTTTACTCACCAGCACATATAACCCTATTTGGGGAAGTACCCATTCTGAAGGTATCTTTACTAAAATACTTTCCTAGAACACCTGAGGGATTTAGGGATGCAAAGAAGGGCCAAAGACATCTCCAATACAAGCCCTGGCCTGTTCCAGGTGCCTTTAGCCTGCAAACTCATGGCCCCAAGCAATACCACCAGAAAACGTTACCATTCTGGCATGAATACAAGTTTCCAAACTCATAACACGCAAGCTGTTTCTGCCCAGTATTTTGAGGTTAACCTCCCAGTTTTCTTTGAAGCCACTCTTTCAACACGGAGACATTTATATGGCAGGGGTTGATGCAAACAGCTCTGGCTCACGACAACCAGAATCAGGAATATTTGGGCACTTTAGGGGAGCTGTGGGATTATTTCCCCCCTCTTACTGAATGGCGGGTCTTGAAAAATGCTGGCTGCTCACTGGTGAAAACTTATCCAACCAGGTCTCTGAGTAGCAAACAAAATGTTTTCCCTAAAAAAAAAAAAAAAAAGTTTCCTTATACATATGTTTTAGCGTCTGATCCCTGCGGTTTGAGCTCTTGCTGCACAGAAGAGTACTTGAAGTTAGCTTAATCCCCCCTATCCTTTGCTACTCTTTATAAATGCATAAGAGGAGCATAAACAGCAAGAGACTGCTGTGCTATTTCAAACGTGTCTCCCGGTGCATCCCACATACTCTGCAAAGCGATGGTCAACCTTCATCCTGACCCAGCTCGTTTGATTGTGGCTGCTCTATACACCCACGTACGCTGGGACCAGTCTAAGAGTACTGAAGGTCAAGACAAACTCAAAGTTAAACTAATCTGCTATCTACTTAATGACAGTTAACATTTTTCACAGGGTAAAAAGCATTAAAGGCAGCCTACAGCGTCTAATATTGAGTTAAAACAATTTTTTACTTTTTAATCCCACTTGTAGCACAGTTTGTAACATTCCAAATCATATTTCTCTTTTGTGTATTAAAATACGATGCCATTCTATAAATAGCTACAGGTTTCTTGGCAATATTGGTGTGACAGCGGATTAATTAAACTGGAAAGCAGAGAGTGTGGGGACTAGATTTATATAATGAAAACAATATATCTGCTAACACCGGAGAACTGCTGACACTGTAATAATGCTGGTATTAATATTTGTTACAGAACATCTCAGAGTGCATTACTAAGAGGGTTAAATCTGGTGGGCTGAGAAATTATCAGAACACAGAAGTTACCAGAAGAAAATAAAACCTTTTCTTCACTATTAATACCACAAGGCTCACTCCCATTCAGGAAGATTCACTGGTATCTTATATTTTAATACCCACTGCCTGCAAGGAGCAGTTTGCTAATCTCCCGTGTGAGCTCCGCAGCATTTGCCAGAATATTTGGATGTTTGGTGGATCATGTCCCCAGACAACATCACACCAATCTGGAGTCAAATGCGGACTAGAGAAGTCAATGAGGAAAAAAATAGAAAAAAAAATAATGGAAGTTTATCCTCTCTTTCAGTATACCAGCTAGCTAATACAGCCAATCTGTTATACGGTTTAACGTTAATGTAGCCCTATTGAATTCAAAACCAACTCCGTTACACCGTGGAGAATGAACAGCCAAGCACCACACCAAAACAACCCGTTTGGCTTTATGAACTTTTTCCAGGATTTCATAGAAAGTCTCACTTAGAAAGTTATCTTCAAAGCTTATACAAAACAAAAACAGAAAAAAGCAGGAAATACACAGAGAAGCTAATAAAAAAAAAAATTCCCCCATAAATACAAGACGTCCCAGAGCATTTAAATGTTCAAGAATGTTAAAACTCATTCAAAGTTTACTTCACTACACTTGGTAAATGAAAGGGACGTACTAATTTCCCCTTCTTGCCTTCTGCATTCCAAGTTCCACTTCATCCCAGGGCATTGCACATGATGGAAACAAATAGTAGAACAAGTTATTTATTAAAATTGTAGAATAAAGAGTCAGAGCAAAGATATATATGCATGTCGGTGGTCCAAATAAATTAGGGTCATTTTCATCAGTAGATGATGACAATTTTTACATTTATTATAATATTTTCCACATAACTATTCTATCTGGTGACATTTTTGCACATATATTAAATATATGTGACAGTATATAATATATAGCTAGATATTTGACCACTGCTAAATGCAGCAGTAGTTTGAATACATTTACACACTGTCAAATATTTTAGACTTTCAAGTGATGCATTTTAAAACACAGTAAAATGAAGATAATTTACAGAGGAAGAGAAAGATTCTGCTCTTGGCTACTAATAAGTAACCTCAGCCTCCTGACAGGTCTGGGAGTACCCGACCACGTCTTTATTACCTTTAAAGGCACGAGCCATGTTAGGAAATAACAGAGGTGGGAAGATGCTCATAGGACCAGGCTATCTGTATAAATCAGTACAGAGCTATTGATAAAGTTATATTAATTCTCACCATCTGAGAACCTGGCCAAATAACTTAAATTCCTGTTCCTGTAGAATACACCCTGATGTGGGAAGGGGAACATGATCAAAGGTAATGAATTTCTGGGGCAACCTTCATTCTGGCACTTAGCATTTTTATTTAACTGAACACATTTAACCCGGAATTAGCACAGATAAAGTTTATTGTGAGAGAATAACAGAAGGTAGATCCTGCCCAGCTTAATCTACTTCAACACAACTTTTGTCTCCATTCTCCTCCTCAGCCAGCCCCCACCCCTTCAAAGCCATGTCCCTTAATTCATGACTCTGTCTTCCACCTCCAACGTCCAGCCTCGTCTCCTGACCTCGTTCCCCATCTTTCTGGGGAAGAGTCCAATGCCCTGGCCCCTTGCCAAATCCTCCCCAGGGCTCATCGTCCCTCCACTCCATCTCTCCCGCCTTCACGGTCCTTCACCTTTCCAACCAAACCCCTAGCTTCTGGTCTCACATTGCTTGCCCTCCTATTCTTCTCCTCTGCATCCAAATTGGATAGTTTCTTTTCCCCTCCTGCCCCCAAGCAGTTTTGAGGGCTAACACAGAGGTGTAGGCTTCCTAGCACAAGCGTTCACCCTCCTCTAAAAGCCATGGAGAAACAGGCAGCTCATGGAAAGCACATCTTCACCTTCCACCCTGCAGAGCTCCCACCCTGCGGCCGAGGCAGGCTCCGAGGCTCTGCGACTCTTTGGGCAGAAAGCCTTATGCACCGCTAAAATCCAGCTCCTTGCTGCTGAATATGCATGAACTAAGTTTGTTAAAAGCCCGACAGCTTTGCCAAATTTGGGTGGATTTTAACAGAAACCGCAAAAGGCATATCCTTGAAACAAAAGCCAGCTCGCTGCCAGCTTTCATGCCTCTGCTCCAAAGCATGGGCGTGCCATGAGGTTTTAAAGAAAAGATCACCAGAATTGTGTTTTTGCCTTTACGTTATTATTTTTTTTTCTACTGTTGCGAAACACTGTCGTTCCAGCCTCCCCCCTGCCCTGCTCCACCCCCCAACCCTATTTTGAAGGATTGCTTCAGCTGAAATTTTGCAGTCTGGAGTAGATACCTGGAGTGGAACGCACGTCACTTATGGTTTGAGGGAACCCACAACAATTTATTGTTGTTTAGACTATTATTCTCTCCCCTGATGACCCCTCCCCATTTGGGAAGGGGAACCAGGGAAAAAACAAGGAAACCCGAGAGCTGACGTATATGTATACACATATTAACAGAATAAGACTAGGTAATTAACATTAATAATACTAAAGAACCAGGATTGATCCTAATGCCAATATACAAGGATTATACTCAGCCCATTCCATCAGGAGGAAGCTGTGCACTCCCAGCAGGGGACAGCAAATGTCAGACACTGGGAGCGCTACGGCTTCAGGAGGAAGGGAAGGGCTCAGGGGTTCGGCACCAGAGCAAGAAGTTCTCAGGATCATAGCCATCATGGAAGAGAGAGAACTTCTCAGCAAACTTTCTTACTTATATCAAATATGATGTTCATGGTATGAAATAATCCTGTTGGCCAACCTGGGTCAAACACCCGAGTCTTGCTCTTCCTCATCCCCGCACCTGGCTGACTCAAAACCACTGAGACTTTGAAACCCACACAGCATAGCTGGCTATAAAGGAAATATTTTCACAAATTCAGACACTAGAATCTTCTAAAAGTGCAGTTTTCCCCTGTATTAGAAAATAAATTAATCCCGTGTCGCTCAGAACAGGACAGTCAAAGTGATTAAACTTCGCAAAGACACGGGCACCTGAAAGCAGAATCTCCTAAAGGTCCCTTGATTATGAAGTGCTCTTCCAGTCCTAGTTTCTCAAAGCTTCCAGCAATGTTGGGATGGAGCATTTTCAGGGAGGTGCAGGTTTCTGCTGCTGCAACAAGGTGCTTCACATTTTGTGGGGAAAAAGACTTTTAATTAAAAATCAGTTCCAGGAAAAGGGATGAACCGAAATACGAAACTGGTGTATCTAGTATTTGTTAATGGCTTGTTTTAAAATTTTGTGATGTGCTTTAAAGTCCAGGATAGGTTCCAGACACACTGAAAAAATATGAATAAATACAGTATTCTCCACCCCTGCCCCAAATGGGATATAAGCAACGACCGACAAGCTGCCTACAGAGCCTAAGGAAGGAAACAGATGTAGAAACTTTTATAGGCAATTCCTCGGATTCACTAGGAACACTGGTTAAGTGTTAAACAAGAAAGAGCCAAACATGAACCGTCATTTATGCATGTCTAAAACTTCTGTTTTGAGCCAAGCCAGCCTCCAAGCTACTGGAGATATCCTGGTCCTCACCTTCTCCAGGGGAACGCTGGCCAGGCGGCACCTGTCCAAGGGCTGTGCTGTGTCCCAAAAGGCAGCGCAGAATGCCACAGTCTGCGCTTCTCATCTATTTATTATAAGTGTCAGAAGCTCCAGCTTCTGTCAGTTGTAGCCACTAGTGGATTCGACAAAACTTTGTTCTTCTGCTTCTTGCAGCTGACAGGGAAGTCAGGAGCTGCAGAGCAACAGCCACCCTTTCCTTTCCCCTGCCTCCACGCACTGCAAGGCGCAGTGTGCAGTAGACAATCATCAAAATCCAACTGGCTCTCATTTGCGCTGCTAAACGTACCCAGAGGAGATCTAAGAAACCCCCCAGTTTGGTTTCCTACTCCTGAACTGAGACTTTAAACTATCCCAGGTGGTCAGTGCTTCTTCTCAGGCAATGCCATGGATGTGGTGCAGGAGTCAGGAAGAGAGAAACTCAGTTCAGATGATGAGAAACTATGCAAATGGTTTCCTTTATGGTGTATCACAGAAAGCTCTGCATACAGATATTGTATATGGCCAGGCTGGAAGCTTTATGGCCATTACTGACTAACTGGAGGATAACATATACAAGAGACACAGAGTTCACCGAAACGCTCTGCTGCGGTTTTGGAGGTTCTGGGTTCTACTCCAAATTTCCCGCTAAGCACCTACTCCCACCGGTCTGGAACAAAACACTCACATTCCTAAAAAGCCAGCAAAACACTGCAGTCCCCAGCCCCTGTACTGAGACAGAGGCTGGCTTAGATGAGACTGAGGGAGTGCAGGGATGTACGCTTGTTCCAGCATCCCACCAAAATCCCTCCCTGGAGAGCAAATGCAGTCCCAGGCCAGGTACTTACTGTGCCAGAACCTCCCTGCCACTGGTTTCCCTCTGTCAAAGCCCTTGCAGGGTACGCACGTTAATTAAATTCCTTCTTTTGGGAAATGATTTAGGATAGGACACCCAAAAAATCAAGGCTTTTTACAGCAGGCTCAGAACTGCCACATGCTAAACACTTTTTCCTTGCCTCAATGACTGTCAACTGATATCCCCAAAAGCCAAAATCCCATTGCTACCTTGTGGCAAGATGGAAAGTATGAGGAAGCCCAGATTCACCAGCCCTATTTCATATACGAACCCTTACTGGTCAGTCCAGTTTCACTTGCAGGAAAACTGTATCAAAGCAGCGTTTCCCATCAATAGGACGCAACCCTGTTATTCAAGAATCAATAGATCAGCATCCCTTCCTTTTTAGGATACCGACTGAGTGTTGCTGAACGAAAGGCTGCCTTTAAATTCATCAACTTGAATTCCTCTGCTGACAAACATATGCACACCCCCACTCCCACACTAGTAAGAGGAATGGTAATTATTTCCCCAGGGAACAATAATTTTGCAATAAATTTCAGAAGCAGCATGATTTAACAAATTAAGCCAAGAGCCAAGGATGCTAAATGCAGTTAACTTCTTTGAAGCTAGTGGTATCAAAAATTATTTCCAATATCCCTTTAAACACTTTCACTTTGAAAGGATGAAGGCAGAGTTCTTGACAAAACTCCTGCCTTGAGTTTTTAAAAGGAGCAAGAATCTAAAACTGACTCTGGAGAAACATTTTCCCAACTGGGAAATCACATTTCTCTTCCTGGCATTTCTTAGAATTTCCTACATTTATTAATTGATAAGCCTGTAACAGAAACAGTATTAATAGCAGTATCCCGTCCAAAAGGGCAGCACTTTTACTTTCTTTATTCAGACTCTGGGGTTTTTTCCACGTACTAAAATGACATTTTTTACATCTTCCTATTACTTAGTGCTGTGGGCTTCTTGCTGTTTTATAATTACCTGGTGAAAGACACCAAACTGCTAAAAAATGGCTAGAAGTACAGTTTTCCTTAGGAAAACAGCAGCAGTGTCCTGCCAACATACAGCCTGTCAGGATGCTACAACTGTTAAAGGATTTCTGTGTAGCTGGGGCTTTCTGCTCAAATGTAATTTCTTTTTTTCTATGACACAGGGAGGAACACATTAAACTCCTAAAAAGATCCTTCTCTCCGTAAATTGTTCCTTCTCCCCTTGCTATGACAAATGCCATCTCAGAGACGGTGATACACATAAACTTTGAGGCTTTATAGTGCATTTCCAACACTAATATTAAACACATCCTTTAAACTTTTTTTTGGAAAGCTTTCGATTCCCCCCCTTCAGAATCATTTAATAGCTGTTAAGTCACCTTCAAAGAATTTGCAAATCCTTTGAAGTACAGTACAAAAAATAGACTTCAACGTCTTCTGAACAGTTGCAGGTAATGCGTAATAATTTTTGAAAGCACACAGAGAAATAACTGTCTAATGCCAAGTTACCACCTCCTACCCCGAACACCTACTCTTGCCGAAGTCGACTTTACAAACATGCTTTAGTTAAGCTCCCTTACGCTACAGTGGCATTGGGTATGAATGACACGGATTATTTTTTTCCCCCTTTTTCTTTTTTAATAACTTGCTTATGTTTCATTTTTAGAGAGCAGGCTCTTCTACAATTCCTTTGCAGCAGGGCTCCGGTTTGCAACGACATCTTGCTTTCCCCCTGTGAAGACAACGGATATCTTCACTGCCTAATTTCCTACTTACAGATCTGATTCGGTGGAGCTGCTGAGCAGGAAGGTTTCTGTCTAACAGTCATAGATTTTTCCATTTTGTGACAACGTGGCCACGGATTGTCAATAATAAGCCTTTAGGAACAAAGCGCTCCTGAGCGGAGTATATCACTCCTTTTTAATCAATTACTAAAAATCTTTAAAAACACCTCTTAAAAGACTTCAAATTTTAACTTGCTCCAAAATCCCTTAACACACACATGGCAGAGTGATGCTATTGCCCAACCACCTGAAAACAAAGATTTCTAGCATATGAAAAAATAATTGTCTCTCCTCTAAAAGTTCAGAGTGCAGAAGTTTTGCACAATTAAAACATTTTCTGAATGTTGCTAGTGGCCCAAAGGTTAAATACTTTTCTTTGCTAGTATAGACCACATAATTGAGAGGAAGCAAGCGAGTTTATTCTTTGAGAGACCATGAAAAAAATCCCAGAAGTTTATTTGCGCTTGCAAATGCTTTCAGGTCTAGAGAACCAGCAAGATAATAAATTGTTTTTGCTGAAAACAGGAAGTTTGGCAGAGATGCAAAAGGACAGCTAAACTTTGGCTAGACAACCCAAAACACTGTGTTCCACTTTGAAAGCATTTCCAACAAAAAAAAAAAAAAAAAAAAAAAAAAAAAAAAAAAAAAAGAGTGAAGTGCCTCGAATCCATAGAAAGCTAAAGGAACAGCAAAGGCATCTGGCAGCAGTAATTTGTTGCCAAACTTGTGGTTGTGTTGTGCTGGTTTGCCAGTTTGCAGTAACTTGCATCAAGAGCCACTGAAACCCACATTTATAAAGCCTCCAACGGTGTCAAAGCTAGAAAAGTCTCAAGGAGTCTTTTCTTTCTTCTTTTCATCTAACCAAGACCAAAGGAATAAATAAATAAGCATCATTAATAACGTTCTGGCATGTTAAGGGAGACAACACAATTTTGAGTCTCAGACTTAAGTCCTTCCAGAATTTGACGAAGAGAAGGCCAAATTATGCCCACGTGGTACCCAATGGGGCAACGCAACACCCATGGCTTGTGCCGCCTTCTCACCACTCCTACCCCATCATCAGGCCACCAGCAGGACAAGACATCATTCAGCATGTGACGCAACTTGAATGCGACAGCTTATAGGACATTAATACATCCATCCCGGGCACCACTGGAAACTAAGATGCATGCCAGGCTTTTGGAGGGATTTCAAATGCGTTATAGGACAGGACCACCTGCTGGAGTGAAGCCAGTGATTAGGCTTATGGTAGGCTCCAGCACTGTCCCCTTTTTGTTGACACAGTGGCACTTTCTGGCACAGTTTGGGACAGGGTGAATTAGCTCCCTCCTTACCAACGGCCAAGCAGGGTTTGGGGGTTGCCACAGGCCAGGGATTGCTCCTAGGAAGCTGTTCAAGCACTGCTGACTTCTTTTAGGAATGAAAGATTTTAGACGACGCAGATACAAGCTGTACCATGACATTTGCCCAAAGGAATGGAGAACAAATCCCTAACCACTTCACTAGCACAAATCTCCCAAATGACGCAAAGAGTCCCTTCCAGTACTGTACTCGTATGAATAAAGTTTTTAAGTAAGGAAATGTTAAATACATGAACTTTGTTTTTTTGGGATAAAAGTGGCCATGATTAATCTGAGAGCTTCCCCTCTCAAAATGCTGGGTTTGTCTTTTTCTCCCTCTTTTTTTTCTCCTCCCTTCCGACTCATATTTATTATGAAAATGCAGATCTTCAAAACATTTATGACAAAGGACCACTGGATCCTTTGAGCCAACCAAAACATAAGTATTATCTTATGAAACATGCAACTCTGAAATGCAATGATCACAGACTGATCTTTTTTTGTAAGACCCATTACTATTGTTATGCAGAGTCTTAACACCCAACTTTATAATGGAGATGATTTTTTACTATGTTTCTTTTAATCCTGAAAAAAGGCCTCATCACACAGTTGTAAAACAGGGTGTGCCAGAAAGCGAGCTCAAATCTTTTTCTCATTTCGCTACCTCACTCCAATTACTTGGTGAATTTAACTGCAGAACCACTCATTTACAGCACAGGCAAGCCAAAGGAAACACACTGGTATACGATGAAAATGTAATATGCAGAAAGCTGGAACGCAAAGGTCCCGGGAAGTTTTAATGATTAGCAAGGATACCAATGAGGAGAGGAAAAAAACCCTACCATTGTTTTACAGTGTTCACCCTGGGACACTTAAACATCGAGCTTTTAGAAGGACTTCAGCTAGAACTCTAAAATTCTCAGCACCTCTGAAAACCTAAACCAAGTATTTAACATTTAGCACCCTCAGCATCTGCTCTTTAAGAGTAACAATGATGACGATTACAACACCACCTCCCGCACCTTACAACATAGCACTTTTCATCTATCAAAAACAAAACATTCCACAAAGGAGACAAAACATTACCATTCCTGGTTTAGAAACTGAGAAATTTGAGTATGGAGAAGTGAAATCACTTACCCAAGACCATTCAGCTGAAGCAGTAGCAGAGCCAGGAGAAGAAGCCAGAGTCCCCACGCAGATCTCCAACGTAAGCCTTTAACACTCTGTGCTGCACCTTGAACTTCATTAGGGCAAGTAATATTATGCCTGACTCTCTCTCAGACCTGGGTTGAGCCTCAGTTATAACCTGGAACCACTTCAAAAGCTGTGGAGGAAAAAGCGCTTTATAAGTGTAAAGTGTGATTATTATTCAACAGATATTGGAAAAATTACTGCAGTTTGTATTTGTTTCTCTGTATTTGTGGGATTTATGTTGTTTCAACACTTGAACAGCTTTTGATAATGACACCATCTGTTAATTCTCACCCCTCACTAAATTAGAACAAGTGGTGGAATTGTTAGATTGCAGTTTTACAGATCCCAGCTTAGCAAACAAACCTGAACCCAGGGTCAGCAAGAGACATTACTAGCAGTGGGAGGCAGCAACCGGTCAGGCACAACCTCCAGCCCAAGCAGAAGAAAAAGAATAGGCCTATCAGGAAGAACATGGCTCTCAGCAAACCTTTTGGAATAGCTCTTTGTTGTGTTGTGCTCCCTTTTCCTGACCCTACCAGGTGAATCATCGCTAACTCAGGGGCTGCTTGGATTGGTGGGGTAGCCGTGGGTAGGGTGTTCCAGCTCTGATTTGAGCTCTCTGCAAGGTGGTAGGGACACCTGGGTACAAGTTAAAGGCTCTCTGATTGCAACAAGCTTCAGATGTGCAGAGCTCCGAGCGGGTCTGCCTGGAGCAGCTCCCCCTCTAGCCAGAGCCTTGTTAAATTAACGTTGCAGGATTAAGGTCCAAACTGGTGTAAATTACAATAATTTCATATATAGAACACATGCATTACCTGTAGAAATGCCAACTGAGGACCACAGGCATGTATTGGTAATATATTTTTAAGTAAAGTAGAAGTTTATAATCAACCTGTTGCTTCCCCTCCTTGCATTTTCCTTAAATATTGGTATCTTTCTCTCCTCTAAGAGATGCTCTTTCTCTGTCTTTGTACAGGTTATATGAGAATTTATTTAATATACTTGTACCTGCAAAAGGGTCAGATTATGTTACGTGCAGACTACACACTGAAAACACACAGCTCCAGGTCTCTAGACTACTCTTTGCGTACATTGCTAAACATCCCTCAGTTGTTCTAAGAACCTTCTAACTCTCTTTTTGAATTTGTCTTGGCAATTTAATTCTTTTCTTTCTCTTCTCTTCTTCATTTCTTTAATGAACCAAATCCCAAACAGTTGAAATCTTCTGCCTCACAAAACCTTCTACTAAAAGGATGGACTTTTACTACAAACGCAAGCTGTGATAGATACATACATCACTATACAAGGCAAGAGGGAGTTTGCTCACGTTATTTATGAACGTTCAGGATACCTATGAAAACCTCAGCCCTCCATATTCCTGATTATGCAGGAGTTAGGCACAATACTGCAGTTACACTCGTCTAGCAATGCCCCTGGTGGAGCTCTTCATGTTTGTTTGGTATTCAGCATCACTGTAATACCTAAGTACCTCATGCCCAGGAATGAAATAGGTTTCCCTCCTGCCATTAGCGCAATTTCCCATTGCCTTCAGTGGGCTTCTAAGAAGGTTCATGTAAAGCTACTACATTCCTCTCCCCTTTAAAGACATGGACCTGAATGTATGTTGGTGGCACAGTGGAATGATATAATGCTCTGAAGCCCCTTCTTTTGGTAATGGGAAAAAGTGTAGTCATTTTAGATTGATGCTTTGCATGATCTAACATATTGAGCAGCTCAGGTTATATTTACATCAAGGATATCTTGTACTGGGGCACAGAGAGAATGTGCTTGTCCTAAAGCCGTGCAAAACATCAGTGGCAGTCTTAGGCAAAAGTCAAGATTCTCCAAACTCTACTTCTATGTCTCAGATGGGAGGAAAACCTTCCCTCCAGAATGTCCTCCAGCTGCAAAAGCGCAAGCTCTCCTCTTCATCCTCCAGACTGGACCACAATAGTGAGAATCAGCTTCATGAACAAAATCTGCTCTCTCCACTGGTTGTACTGGGTGTCATCATGGTGGACGATGGCCATTTCCCATGGACTCATCTTTGAGGGGAGGCACAGAATTGGTTGTACATGGCACCAGGAGTTAGCCAGAAAGAATTAGTTGTGATCCAAGAACAAGGGAGCGACTTTCTCCACTGCTGAAATACTATTTCCTCATTAACCAGCAATATATGAGACTGCACTGGAAAATGAGCCTTCTGGTAGCCCCAGGAAAGGCAGGTAAAGAACTTCAACCCAAAAGGCGTGCGTGTGCTGCCGTGATGGGCTGACAAAGGTGTCCAACTTGCAAAATCTGCTTGAGAAAAACTTCCAGTCCTTACTCCTCAGTCCCTTTGACTGTGACTATTTGAAGCACATCATAGTCAGCTCGCAGCACACCCCAAGTGACCTAAAGTCACTTGTTGCTGTTATTAAGGGGCAATTATTCCTAAAAAGGAAGAAGAATGAGACATTTACTGGGCATTATAGGCACATGGTTGACATCACTATGAGCCAATCAGGACCCCTGAATTCAGGCCAGCTTTCTAAAGCCCTTTATGTCATTGTTTTACAAAAGGTATCTGATACCATTGCTGCCTTCTCCGATGTGATCTCATCCTTGACCCCGAGTGGCACTTTTAGGAATAACTCCCTCAGGTTTACTTTTATCAGATCATAAAGTACATCATATTCCCTTGCCTATGAGATGTGCTAAAACTTGTATCATTTCTAACTGAAAATCCTATAAAGCTGCCTGACAGCTTTTGTCCACGAAAAATTGAAGTCAAAGTTGGAATGGCTGAGAAGGAAGATTCCACGATTAAAAAAGGGTGTGTTTGGTGGAGGAAACTACAATCTGGAGCACTTTTTCCTAAATACAGTAAGGGCTAATTTTTTTTGGTAATAACAGCAGGGCTGTATCCCTTCTTGGAGTAATAAACACATGGTCCCTGACTGACTTGTCTCACTAATATTACAAATATACATTATATGTAGTATGTAATATTTTCAGTTTTTCCCAGCTCTGCCCTAGGTGAACTCACTTTAAAACTATTGCTGTTAAACTGTTTAAAAAAAAAGGCAGTATTTTCAAATGCAGTTAAATTGAGATTATCGTACAAGTGCATGGAAAATACCCCTCACCATCCTTCAAAACAAGCAAAATTTCCAAATATAGACACTTTAATATCCAATGTAAAGATTTCAAAGTAGGACTACGCTAACTGTAACACTACGATTGTCTACAGGGAAACCAGAGTGGTGCATCACTCCTTGCAGCATCCTAGCGGGAGTCTCAGAGTTATCCTTTTATTTTACAGACCTGCAAACTAAGTGTGAAGAATTAAATGACTCACCCAAGGTCTCAGAGCAAGCCTGCTGCACAGTCAGATTTCCATGGTCAAAGATAAGTAAGCATGAATCCAAACAAGCAGGCAGGTTGGAGGATGTCACGAAAAGGGGGCCAGGAAGACTTGACTCACGGCTGGCACAGGTCAGCATGTAAGTTGAGGGGGCAGAGAATAAGCTGAAGCTAAATATACTCCAACTTCTTGTAGAGGCTGCGCTGGCAGCAGGCCAGGCTGCAGCAGGAATGGCTGGGTTAGGTTTGAAGTGCTCTCCCCTGCCAGCTAGTCAGCCCTGCCTTAAATTAACCCGGCTGACTTTTGACTGAAACAGATGATGGGTCCTCATAAACTCAATTACACCAGTTCAGCCACGAGTGGGGAAGGTTCTATATGAAGTGTGGCGCTTTACAAATATCTTGAACCTCCACCGTCTTCCCTGCAGTGACTGTTGACAGTGACCTAAATTCTGAAATCCATCTGAAAGACAAAGCTTCTGGTTAACCTAAGCAACATCACTTTCAGCGGCCTTTGCCTAAGATTGCTGTATAGACGATGAAAGGAGGCTTTCTGAGACCATTTCTCCACTTGATATCAACATGTAGCAATGAATTCACTCAAGATGTTCCTGTGGATCTCTTTCCTGTTCGGGTCATCCATTTCTCTGGGCTCCTTTTATTGCAGTCTCTGATCTTTCCAACTGCAAGAAACCACAATACTGCTTTACTGGAGACCTGTTTAAGTCCTGATATAAATTAGTGCTCACATATACTGTTAACAATTCCACTAAAATACAACCATGTAGTATTAAATTAGCTTAGATAAAATTTAAAAACCTGTGTGTGTAAAAGTTTGTGTATGTGCACTGATGTAAATATAGTTCAACTGCTAAAATTACAGGCTGAGCCTACATTTTCTGTATAATAAAATATTTAAGTGGTTTCAACTCCACAGTGAGATTTCTAAAAAAAAAACCTAAGATAGAAAAAGACATCAGCACAGGACAGTATCGACTGGACATAATCAATCACCCAGACTAGCGTGAAGATAAGTATCTCCATTGTGGACTGACAAGGGCCAATACAGATTTTCCCAGAGAGAAATAACCTCAATAATACCACCTCATGCCACAGTAAACAAAAACCAAGCTGCATTTTAAGCTGCATTTCTAATGCCTAGCACTTAAATATCAGAAAAGTCTGATAAAGAATTGCCCGAGGCTGAGCCAAAGCAGGGCTGTAGCCTGCCCCCGTAACACAGCTGAAGCTGGGGGAGGCTTTGGAGAGCAGTTATTTAGTTCTGTGGAATCTAAGAAGAGCTAAATACTTGGATTGCCTTTCCACCTCAGTTTTTTTCTATGCTGCTTCAGAAATTTGGCTTTCCAGAAAAGTCACCTTTGAGGCTGGTCTGCCATAGCCAGGGCTGGACTGGTGGCAGGACTTGCTTGAGCTGAGTCCTGGTAGTTCAAGTAGAAGCTCTCCCACTTGTCATCACAGAATATATGACCTTATTACTCCTCCCTCGGTTCTGGCACTGACTGTTAATGCTGTTTGCAGCCAGTGAAGTTTCCTCAGTGCTCTCTACTGACGCCTCTCCCAGCTCCTTCTACTTTTGTTTTTGTTTTCCAATTGCAGCAAAAAATATGTGAATCCCATTTTCCTCCAGCACCGAGATGAACAAACTCCAGAAAACAACCTGAAAGACGGCAAAGCAGGAAGATTTGTGTTAGGGTTATACTTCTAGCTAAGGATACCTTGAAAGTTGCAGGAATTTAGCTGTATATTGATGAGACGATGCCACTTGCTACTGTAGGATCTGGACAAATTAGCTAACAAACTATGGCCCTCAACAATTGCAATTTATCCCATATTTTACTGGCGGGGAGAACGGAGAGTCAAAGAAGCCACAGGATGAGCCCACGATCGGGAAGACAGTCAGCAGTAGATCTAGATCTGCTGGCTCACCGCCTTGGGCGTTTAGCTTTCCTTAAGCTTCCTGTTGGTGAGGGGTATTGTGGAGAGCTGGAGGACCAGCCTGTTTGGGGCAAAGTAGCCCTTTTTCCACCAGCGGCGAGAAGATGACCAGACAGAGCTGGAGAGATGGCAGGGCTGCGGCAGCCTCCTCTCTGGCTCGGAGCAGTCCTTCTGTCAGAGCGCGAGCTCCCCTTGCTCTCGCACAGCCCTATCCAAAAGGCATTGTCTGGAAGCAATTAGAGATATATTATTTTATTTTTTTTTCCATCGTTGCCTGACAACTTCAGCAGACGCACATGTAGTCGTCCCCCTCCGCTTCTAAAGAACTTTGCTTACTGTTAACTATTTAAATGTTGAAAGTATTAAAGCTAATTGAACTCACTGCTCAGAGAACTAAGACTGAGGTCAACTGTCGTATACGGTAACACTGTTTGGGTAAAAGAACTTTGGGGTAGTTTAGAAATCTTTAGAAAAGCGCTCATGCCTGTCCGCATACTTGTCAGTCCTACTTGTCATTACTAATGTGGTGGGGTTTTTTCAGGTTGGACAAACAGATGGAGCTGCTTTGAGGAACTTCTCAAGGAATGGCTGGATGAACTAATTCTGGAGTTAAGTGTTGAAAGTGACACGAGACACTACTCAGCTGGCCAAATTTTAAGCACCTTGCTTCAGGTACTTAACCTAGGACAGTCTTTATGGTGCAGGGAGGGGTAAGGGTGAAAAGAGATAGGGTGGGGGGATGGCAAAAAAAAGATAGCCTCTTCCATAGAGCAATTCAGATTCATGTTTAGATGCTGTAATTGCCTTCCAGAGGGACTGACTGTCACCTTGTCAACTTTATGGGAAACCTCGAGAAATTATCCTCTAAATGTAGATATTGCAAATATCCTCCCAGCATCACACTGAGAGAGTCTCAGACGATAAATGAGAAAAGCTCTCAACTTCAAAGGTGTTATTGTTTACTTACATCCTGATGAGGATTTAGCCTAGTATTTTTAAAATGCTAATGCTCCTTGGCCTGTGCGTGAACAACTTTATTCTGGCTGCCATACGTCTGGGAGAAAAAAAGGAAAAGAAGTTGGCAGACATTAATGGAGCAGCAGCAGCAGAGGATTTGTCCCTTAAGGGTCCTTGGCTGCTGTAAATCCACATCAAGTGACACCACATCAGGACCAGATCTGTAGAGCAAAGATGCTCCCAATGCCATGACACTGTCTCCTACATGTACAAACAGACTATCTTTCATAGCACCGAACTGGTGACATTGGTGGTACAAAGTCTTTTGTTGCCACCTGGAAAAAGCAACCTGCTACTGGTAAACAGCAGGTAGTGTCGATTTTATGGAAGCGTGAGTTGTCTTTAAGGTGTTCTGAGAAATGTGAGCATCCCACACACCCGGATACTCTGCAGTTAAAGCCTGAAAAGAAAAACAGAAAAGAGACCAGAGCATGGATGGCTCATTCGTTCTCCTTTGCCATGTCAAAGGCCATTCGGTAGGTGCTTCTGTTTTGAAGGAGGAAAAGAAGGCTTCTGGAAGCATGATTCTGTAAGGTTACAAGGAGATGCGCTGCTGTTGGAGAGGTTATCATGGGACCAGAGGCAGCTAAACTCTAAAGATTGCAGTTACAGTACGTCCAAGCTGTCTTGTTGTTAATCATCTAGCCAGTCTTCTGGGAGGTGACAGGAAACCTCCAGATGGCAAAGTCCACGCTCTAGGGACACTCATATCCTTTCACATCTGTGACTATGGCCTTGCACGGGCTGTGCAAAGAACAACATTTGAGCTTCCACCACTCTTTGAACTACCCCAGCAGTAGAGGGAATGGTCGTGAATGACTCGGTCTTATTTACTGGGTCACCAGCCAAACTTTGTAATCTGTATGAAACAATGAATTACTATCAAAGGGATATAAACAGTCCAAAGGAGCTGCAGGGCTCTTCTGGGGGAAAGTGAGGGTCCCACATTTGTCTTCCACTTATATCAGAATGGGAATAACCTGATGACCTAAGAAGTGGAGCCATTTTTAATACCTGCTCCTTTCTCCCAGGACCTGGAGGGTCCTGCATGCCTCGTCTCACTGGTTATCATTATTATGTCATCCAGATCAATCATTTCAAGCTCATTGGGTTGTAAATGCAGCTTTGATCATTCGTTACACTTTGTTAGTATTTATCAGAGCCAGGACTCTGTTAATCTGAAACAGCAGCACTCAAAAAGCAAGGAAACCTGGGCTCCAAGAGCACTTACTGCAAGTTGGAGGGGTGGTGTTTGGGTTTGTTTTCTAAATTATTCACATCTAAAAATTTCCAAACTGCTGTAGGATACAGCTCTGAAAGGCAAGAGGAAATTCTCACTCTCTCAAGGCAGGCAAAACGCAAAGTGCCTGCCGGCTGCTGGAAGCCCATCGCTGCTCCAGCGGATCAGAAACAGGCAGAGGAGAGGGAGTCCTCCGCTGGCAAAAGCCTCTTTTAGGTCAAAGTATGCGTAAGGCTCCTGGGGCTGATCCACAGTGCACTGAAGTCATTGAAACCAACAGGCCTAACTCATAAAGTGCTCCGGAGCAGGTCTTTTGCCCGCTTTAACTCCTTGTATGCACCGGCTGCAGCTTATATTGCATTTAGGACAAAGCCAAAGCATCGCTTTTTAATTCTAAGCCCAGGAACCGAAAGGAGGACTGCACTCCAAATGCTCTCCTTAACGACGACAAGCAAAAATTCTTTAGCACCATCTAGCTAACGTCGAAGGTAACCCACATTGACACTTCTTCCTACAAAGCTGCTCTGCCACCGACACTCCCTGGCTTGAGCCTGCAGACTTCAAAAGCCGAAGAGACGGGGGCGGCATGCTGATGAGGAGAAGGAGAGGACGGGTTTTAGCCAAGCACCCAAGAGAGGAGCGGGCATTTCACATAGAGCCAGATGGGGCACCGATTGTTGGCCACGGGAAGTACAAGTGGGAATTTCAGAAAACAATTTACACAGTACCTTGTTGAACAACCTGAGAAACAGCAGGTTTCATAAATTTACACAGTACTTGTTGAACAACAGCAGGACACGGGAAGGGACAAGAATACTTCTTTTTGCTGAAATGTCAGAGAGAAGGCAGATGAGAAAAAACACTGTGTAAGCAAAACTGAATGCAGGAAGATTTGGTAAAGCTGAATAAAATTAATGGGAGGTGCCTAGAAAAACTTTGAGAGAAAAACTTTGGAGAAACTTTGAGAGGCAGTCAATCAACGTCCTTCACAAGTTCATGCAGTATTTGCTGAAAAATTCCTGTAGCAAAAAAAAATAGAATAGGGTGAACAGTTCAAAACAGACCAGTATTTTGGAATGAAAGAGCTGGAATTTTCCTTTTTGAAATCAATTTCTTTCTTAAGATTTTATAATGTTGTATTATTATATAAAATGTAAAACTAAAACCCCAGAAAACCAAGTTAGCAATATACATTGAAATTTTTCTAAAAGGAACATTTCAGAGTCCCCTTTATAAACCCATTTTGTGGAAAAAATGTTAAGCTGATGGATATTGCATTTCAGAATGTAGCCAAATAGTAGAAACTCAAGAAAAGGATTTTCCCCTCAAAAAAGTTTCATGAAAAATTTTCAAAAATTTCTTTTTTTCTTAAAGTTCTGATAAGAAATCGGTTAAGCTGATACTGGGACTGCCTGCAGCATAAGGCATAATCCTCTAAAGAACTATTTGACTTGGGAACCTCCCTTTTCTAAAAATTACTAATGAAGTATGAATTCACCTAAATCATTATTCCTTGTAGGACTGAATCTTTGTCAGAAAAGATTACATTTTCACCTTTCATGGCTTTGTCAAGGAAAAAGAATTAGAATATACAAGAATAGGAAGCATTCTGTTTTAGCACTGGCCCAATTATTTGTTTACATTTGCACCTTCAGAAAAATTCAACTGAGTTTTATTTTCACAACCAACTAAAACAATATTGTAAATTTTGATCTCCATCTTTTGACCATGGCAAGTGGGTTGGAACAAGATGATCTTTAAGGTGCCTTCGAACTCTAACCCTTCTGTGATCCTATGATTCTCTGACCTAATTATTTAAAAACACTTATTAGGCATTCTTAAGCCTCCACACACACAGTGTTTGTCTTTTTTTTTTTAAGAAATGACCCAAAATCATCACATACCATGTTTCCACAAGTAAGGACCATGGGCAAACTGATGCCTTTTTATTTAAGCACTTGGACCCTAAGTTTTAAACCAGAAAGACCCAATTTCAAGCCCTAGGCTAACTTGTGGGCCAATATTAAAATCAGTTTGTGTGTAGAGCCTTCTGCATATGCCTGTGCTCCAACCTAAGAGATGGAAAGAGGCAGCTATATCTCCAGGCTTGGTGACCACCTGAAAGCTTTGCACCCCCCAACTACAGCAGGCTGATCGCAGCTCCTCAGCCTAGATAAAACCGATATCACCTTCCAAAGGCTGGCTATATAGACCATACTCTGCAGAAAGGGGCTCAAAGAAGGTCCACATTTTGAGGACAGGGCTTGGGTGAGGACAGGAGGAGGAGAAGACTGCAGGGGAGCACAACCCCTTCCACAGCAATACAGAAAACCTCTGCTAAGCTAGGTTACACTCAGTGTCACACTATGTAATGTGGTCAAAAACTAGAGGAAAAAGGAAATTGCACTGAGTCTAAGAAAACCAGTACCTACCAAGCGCTGTGGTGGAGATGCTGAGCTGTGTGGTGCCAAAGAAATGGGAGCCAATGCTTCCACCGGCCCTCCTGGCTACCCAGCACGTGGCCACCTCCTGCTGTGCTGCCCTCTGGCTAGCATGGCAATGCTCTCATGCCTTTGGAAACTGCCTATGTTGGGTTGGATTTGCTTACTTTAAGGAGAGAATTGAGGCAAGCGTTTTTGTTTGCTTTCCTTTTTTACCTGCCTTTATTGGGATATTTCATTCTTTTACAATTCGGTTTATACAAAACACTGTCAAAATGCACTGCCTCTGAGACTCCGAGCATATACTATTCCCACGCCCTCTCACACCCTGTAATAAGCTTTTTATTCTGCTATAATTAACACTCAGGAATCAGTCCCTGTTTCCTTAAAATCACAAACAGCCCTACGTTTAGTATTTTGCTGCTGCTTTTTCTTTACCCACTAATAACCCTTTCCTCTCCCTGAATTGCTTTCATATACTCGCTGTCTTTCCAGCCACTACATGCAGAATTTGGCCTTCCTGATTGCTTCATTAAGTCATTTTTGCCTAAATACTGCATATTTCCTACTGAAAGAGTCTGTGCCTGTGAAATCAAGGCATACTTTATTCAACCCAGACACACATATTTTGGGGAGATGGACCACTGGGTGAGTACAGACCTTCAGTCATATTCACAAGACGTTTAGTGAATGTGTTGTAGGTCCCCTTATTAAATACTTCCAAATTTCAGAGTAACATTTTGACATACAATGCCAGCATATACAGTTTTATTCCTGTAGAAGACAGGTGAATATTTCCAGTGCTCCCAAATAAGCCAGGCACTTATATCTCCACTTACAGAACTCATATAGGCAATTAGGAGCCTTAGCCTCATTGAAAAACTAATGAAAATAAGCTAAAATTGGGATTTTTAACCTAAGTCACGTAGACCATTTACAATATTTTATGGTCTTCAAATAAAGGTTGCACATAGGACACCTCAGCTTGAATTTATGTCAACTTAACGTCTCCCGCCCAAAAAAAGTTGTTGTTCAACACTAGTGGTTCAGAAGAACCCACTATTGGTAATTTTAAAGAATAAAAAAATGTAGCAGTCACACAGGAACAGGATCCAAACCCCGCCGCAGCCGGTGGGCTTTCCATTTAACATGACAGGCATTAGATCAGGCTGATTATATCGACTGATGGAGGGGACAGAAACCGACTCTTTTGGCTTCATAAAAGGAAATGCCTTTTTATCTGAATAATTATTATTATCGTTAAAACAAAATGTATATTTTCTCAGCTTTTTATTTACAATATAAAGTGCTTTCCACAGTAAATCAACAAATATGAGTATTCATGTCACCAAGTGCTGATGATTAAAAATAATTACTTTAATGGTAGCTGGCCTGATGCCAAACATGATTAGCTTTCACATTTCAAGCATGATAGTAGATAATTTACATCTCCTTTCACACCAATACGAAACTACTCCTAATGGATTCTATTTTAGTTTTTATGAATTAATAGAAATTTAGTGTCCAATGCACTATATTATAGCCACCATTTGCTTTCAAAACCAAAGAATTGTTTCAAAAAAGGGCAGAAAGTATCCAAATCACAGGATCCATAGCCAATAAACTCGGCTTCCCCGCTGACAGCGTCCTTGCCTGTGCCCTTAGAGCTGTCAGAGGCAGAGTAAGAAGAAAACTTTCCCAGGCCAGAAAATCCTGTTAAGAGGAAAAAAAAAAAACCCGTGGAGGAACCTAAGGCTTCTCTGCCAGGACACGTGCAGGTTGAAGCCCCTCTCTCCTGAATTGCAACGCAAAGCTCCCACCCGCTCCAGTGGACAGGATTTTATTCTGGGGATAGTGAAGGAAATTGGACATTTGCCTTTTAAAAACATCACAAGCTGTTCAAGGACCTGGTGGGTAAAAACAGGAAATATATTTACATTCTTTTACAGTAGTTTTAAAAACCAGTTGCCTTTTACCTACCCATTAGGTCTGAGTACAGAGCCCTGAGCTCATCCCGTGGGGATAAACACTGATTTACCCACGCAGGATCACACTCGCCTGCCTCAGTTCAGTCTTGGAGCATCAAAAACATCTGAATGCTCTTTGTGGGAGAAAAGGGAAGAGCACATGAATTCCCCTCCACCTGGTTTGAAAGGTTCTGCCCATAGGAAATGTGGAAATTCAAAATACAGCAAGAAGACACAGTTTAGTGGGGTTCACAGGCAAGTGGAATGGTCTGAAGGACAACCTTAGCTTTGAAATATGCGTATGGATACTGGCAGGACCACTGCTTTTTGGCTGGAAAGGAGCATACACGAACACCAAGGCAAAAAATACCACAGACATTAATCCAGTGAAGGACTCGCTAGGCATCTGAAGCAAGAATGAAAAGTAAGGTAACGCCTTGCAGCCAGCAGGCTGGAAGAAAAGGGAGGTTGAAGCTCCCACAAGTCAAACCTTGGTTTCCCCTTCATCCCCAGATCTCCATCTCCAATGGGCCCAGCAAGGCTCCAAGCCGTGCCCGACTGTACAGGACCAGGGCCCTGGTCCAAAAGGTTTAACCAATTGTGATGGCCACATGAAGATGGAACCTGTGTTGTCAAAGAACAAGTCTGGTAATGGCATCCAAAGCAAGCATAACTAAGAAGCAGCAAAAAGAAGCACCCTCCCTCTCCAGCCTGGCCACCTTTCCTCAGTGCTATGGGAAAGAATTTTGGTTGCCCGTGGTGCCCTAAGAAAGCCTCAGGGCTGCAATAATGAACCCAACCCAAGTGAACGGGTTTCACAGGACCTGTAAACACTCATTTTCTTTTGCTGGTCACCAACGCAAAGAAAATACATTGGTCAAGTTTAAGCCTTCACCTTCCAGCACACTGCTGATGTAGAACATAAACACTTCCTGTGAAATTCTTCCAATTTACATTTCAGTGGACCACAACCCTCAAATACACTGACATTAAAATTTCCAGTACTGGCAGGCTTAGAAGAACAGAGCAAATGGACGTGGTGCCGGTTTCCTCATGCTGCCTCCCAGGTTTCATTCTTGACCTTCTATAGGCTCCTATAGGGGCTGATGGGAAACCAGACCTTGATGTCAGGTTGATGCTTGGCTTGCACAGAGAGTCCCAACCACAGCAGCAATTAATGCTGCTTGTGATGCCGGTTTTTAATGGGTGGACAGCTGGTGCCGTTTTTCTGCAAAGGTCACTCTCATCAGTTCCCAGAGGCTGTAGAGCAAATATTTGGAGGAGGGAAGGTTGGGGGAAGAGCAGAAAAAACTGGTGGGCTCTACCAGTTGGAGCAAGTTTGGAATTGCTTACTTAGAGATAAAATTCAGTATCACAACAGGAAATCCCATGGTCCGTCCCCATCCCCTAGACTAATTACTGTTGGTCTGGCAGTACACCCCTGTCGCTGAGCCATCCCTTCTCGCTAGAAAGAGCTCCCAACAGCCCCCCCTCCTTTCACTTTGGCAGAAATCCGAGCGTATCCTCCGCACTCTGATTTAAAGTAAACCGCCATGTCATCGCCCTAGCACAAAAACACACAAATACCCTCCCACCTTCGTAAAGAAGCAAAACATTAAGCTTTATGGGTACAACAACTATTATAAAAAAAGCCTGACTATTTAATGCAATGTTGTGGTTGAGAATTTAACCACACAAAAGGCAGAAAATTCAAACGTACAATTCCCACAGAAACCATAACTTGGCCACGTTTCACATACACACGTCAAGGCAGAGACTTTAACAGCGCATTCCCCCTTCTGAATTATTGCATTTGCAGAAGAGGTACAGCTCTCCTCCTCCTCCCTTCCCTTTTCTCCCCTCGTTTTTTTCTCATATACGATTCCCCATTGGCAACATTTATGAAAAATTAGGGGAGGGGATGCCAGGGGGGAGGGAGAGGGGATGACGGCTGTGGGTAATCACACATGCGCTGGAGAGGGTTCAAGAGCAGAGCTTAGCCTCACAGTTGCTTCCAACTTCAGCTGTTTTGCGTCCAGGCCCCCAGGTCCAAGTCCTTCTCTGGGGCAAACGCCGAAGTCTTGCATCGCAACTTAGCCTGATCACAAAGCACCCAGCCCCAGGAGACCCTCCCAAGACCTAACCCTGGAGGGTACCGCCCAAGGGACGCCCCGCCAAGTCTCAGCTCCTTCCTTGCGCCTTCAGCGGGGATTTGAATTTTGCCAAGGGTCTACCCAAGTCTACTTGGGCCAATGCGTGCCAGTTTCCTGAATCAATGCTATGCTAGGAAATGCGGTGGTTTGCAGCCAGTTCAATTCACCCCTTAGCGTGAACGAACCGCTACCCTTCACAGGCCAGGCTGAATCAAGTCAGCCTTTGTACCAATCTGGAGTGAGGATATAAGTCATGCATCTGGATCTACAGTAGGTTAGCTTCACCTCTCCACCACTACAGATGGAACAAGACCAATACTGCAGAAAATCACCAAATCTACACTTCTCTGATCACCTTTTAGAGCAGTAACTGGTAGGGGTGTATATGCAGGCAGCTAAACCTTCCTCCATCCATCAACCTTGCTGCTTGATCCCTTCCTACCCGCTCTAGGGAAGGAGGTACAGCAAGCAATAAGCTTATTCCTTCCTGATTTTCCAGCCCCAAGGTTGGAGTCAACTTTGCTGGAGTATCTTTACTCATACAAGCAAATGGGCATTTGTACCCAGAGGGCAGCAGTGGATCCAGCCATTGATCCAGGCTGCATGCTCACTTGGCCGTGGGCAGTCACAGAGGCCAGTATGGAATATGTTATACTTAATGTGCTGTGCTGCGTCATGTCAGCTCTAAGCAGCCTGTCCTGAGCAGTCAGAAATCTGAATTTCTTGGCACTAGTGAATTTCAGCTTGTAAAGGGGAGAAAAGTGAAGTAACTTCTCCATTCATTGTACAAAAATTAAGAACATAAAAACAGATGAGCCATTCTGAGTTGCCAATGGCAGATCCAACCCAGTATCTTGGTATCTCATCTCCCCCAGTGGTCAGTGGTGGGTGCTTCAGAAGCCAATCTAAGCAGCATGGCAATTACAGTGATCCCTCCTCTGGTATAACCTCTCAGATTCCAGCAATCAGCAGTTTTGGGACTTCCTGAGCCAGAGGTTGCATCTGGACCATCATGTTAATAGGTCCCAGTAGACTTCTCCTCCATGAATTTGTCTAATCCCTTCTTGAACCCATTTATACTGTTGGCTTCTACAACATCCTGTGACAAGGACTTTCACGCTACACTCGTGCACTGTGGGTGTTGGGGAAGCAGGGGGGGAGGAAAACTTCCTTTTCAATGATTTAAAACTCGCTGCCTAATTATTTCAGGGAGCGCCCTCCAGTCCTAGTGGTATGAACAGCAGTAAAAGTCATTCCCTGGGAACTTGTTCCTCACCATTCAGACCCTTATCAGGTTCACTTAAGCTTCACATGTATAGGCTAACCAGTATCTCACACAGACTATTTACTCTCTCTCATAACAAAGGCATTCCATATATTTGCCACCTTTCTCTTTCTGTATTCACTGTAACCCTTCCAATACAGGCAAATGTTCTTTGGTTCTGATAACTAACCAGCATACATTATCTAGAAAAGTCTCAAAACCAAATTATTTACCCTGAAAATCCAGATATAGTTACAGAAGAAGAAAAGAAAATGTTCATTTTGCACTTTGATGGCTTCATTGACTTTAATTGAGCAACTAAGCCGTAACCAGATTTATGTCTAATCTTCGCTCAGCCATCCAAGCCATCTCCTGAGCTCCTACGTATACTTAGATATAATACTACAATGATATATCATTAGAATATAATGATATGTTAACCTTTCGATAATTACTATAATTGAATTATATAACTATATATAATAAAATGCCATGATGATATAACATACACATATATATATACGTATAACATAACCTTGTTACACGTATACATACATACATGTATGTTATACATAAACATAACACATATATAATGCAATCTATACCTAAACATAACTTCCTTCAGCTAATTATCCCGTTACACCCAAAACAGTGATCACACTCACTAGAAAAACTGAGGGCAGACAGCAGGTTGCACAGTAAAAGAAATTTGTGATAATGGTTTTTGGAGACAGCAAATAAAAGACCTGTAGTTTCAGCTCAGCCCAGGTGCAGAGAACAAGCCCAGGAAGACTTAGCTGAGTGTGGAATATGTGTCAGACATAAATTCGGTCAAATCTAAGCACAGCAAAGCATGCAGGAATACGTACGCTGGTATGGCTAGAGGGCCATGAAGGTGCTCAGAGGGCTGGCGCACCCCTCCTATGAAGCCAGGGTGAGAGAGTTGGGGTTGGTCAGCCTGGAGAAGAGAAGACTCCAGGCAGACCTTATAGCAGCTTTCCTGTGTCTGAAGGGCGCCTACAAGAAAGCTGGAGAGGGACTTTTTACGAGGACATGTAGTGATGGGACGAGGGGTAATGGCTTCAAACTGGATGAGGGGAGATTTAGATTCGACATCAGGAAGAAATTGTTCACTGTGAGGGTGGCGAGACACTGGCCCACGTTGCCCAGAGAAGCTGTGGCTGCCCCATCCCTGGAGGTGTTCAAGGTCAGGCTGGATGGGGCTTTGAGCAACCTGGTCTGGTGGGAGGTGTCCCTGCCCATGGCAGGGGGGGGAACTAAATGATCTTTAAGGTCCCTTCCAACCATTCTGTGATTCTATGATGAAGGTTTTAGTGCATACATATTTTTAAGATCTGCCAAAGAACTATCAAGCATCCCCTTGAGCACATCAGTCAGACAGTTCTGTTCTTCATCCCACCTCATCTGCAGTCAGTTTAGGAGGGTCCAAGCTCTGCCCTTGTTTCCTGCGGGATTCAGCAGGAGCAAGAGAGGTCCAGTTCAACGCCAGTTGACGTGGGACCCCTCCAACTTCACAATGCCTGTTGCTGTACAGGTTGTCACCGTGTGGAGGTCCAAACACTCCAAGGGAACTGAAGCCTAACCGCCAGTTACACCTCATTTTAGTCATAACACCCAGAAAAAGTTTTAAGGGAATATATCCCAGTTCGGTGATGTTTATCTTCCAGGGACAGCAGGCAGGTCAGAGGGGAAAGTGGGCAATCCGTGGGAAGAAGGGAGGGAGACCAGAAATTAGGATTAAGGAGTTAATAAAAGAGCGAGTCAATGTGCTTTCCTCTTGGTTACCACAGTCACTACCTCCTCCTGCCCGGCGACACCATCTCCAGTGGCCTGACAGCAATCATTTGGATCCTGACCCAAGCGAACAAGACAGCAGGACCCTTGCAACAGCACCCACTTCACCGGCTTTGGTGAAATCCTACGGTACCAGCCTTGCATTGCGGCTTCTCACATCGCTCCCTCTTGCCTTCTCCCTCCTCACCCTACTTCTGCTCTTTTTCAACCTGAATTCTGTTGTCCTTTTGATAAAGAAAGATTTCATTGCACCAGGCAAGAAGATGCCATCTTTTGCAAGGCTTCTGTGACCCCACACAGAACACCAAGTATAGAACAACACCCTAAACCATCCAGCAGAGCTGAGTTTGTCAGTTCTCAGGGCAGCTGGCAGGACTGCAGCAGCCAGTGAGTGAAAGAAAACAGCTTCTGTCTCTGGTGCTGACTGTTCCTGGGGCTTTTCTTCCCCCGTCCCCGCGTGTTTGCTTTGTCATTGAAGAAAAAGGCTTGAACTTTAGCTGCAAGAATAGAAACAGCAACTCCAACCTATCTCAACTAACTTTGTTTCTTTTCTCCCCCAAAGAACATTCAACCTATTTATTTAAAGTCACTTTAAGAGACTTTCAAGCTAAATGGGAGTTTATAAAAATTCCCTGCAGTGAAAGAGAAAGAAAAGCATATTAAAGCGAAAGCAGTACTTTGTATTTACCACATCTAGTGCTTTAACTAATTATCCTTCTTTCCCCTACCCGTTTTTTTAACAAAAGTTTACCAAAAAAGGGTTGTAGCGATGGCTGCTGCTATGGGATGAGCCAGGCTGAAACCTGCATTCAGCCCCCTGAAATGTTTTAACTGTTCAGCATAACTATTCCAACAGGGCCAAGTTAACTCCTTGGATTCGGGCTCCATGTTTTCTATCAGAAGGATTATGACTGACAAGCCAAAATCATAGAACCATAGAATGATTTAGGTCACATACCTCTTCATTTGGTAAAGACAACAAGTTCAATATTGGCCAACAGAAGTTTGGAGAACCAGTTACTACCTGCCACCAATTAAAAAGTTTGAAGATAATAGGATATACTTAACCAAATACCACATCAAATGACAATACCATACACCCATGTTACCATGGAATTGCCTACACGCAAGTGTGGAGATAAGCATTTAAGAGCAATTAAACCTTAGTCAGTTGCCTAGAAATAAAGAAATGTGATTTGCTTTGTTGTTCTCACGGATGGCATCTGACCAGAAGTTATGGAGCCTGATGACAACCTTTTTGGTTTCTCCGTAACCTTTCATTGCCTTGTTTTGCTCCTTCTTGCTCAGTGACAGCTACGTACACATGGACCTCTCTAAATATATTTATGCGTGTGTATATTAAATACAAACATCCATTTTCCCTGAAAGGATTTTATGAGAGCCAGTTAATGTCTGCAAATCATAAAGGAGACTGAAAGGCACTCTGTATATGCACTGTATCACTCTTAGTGCACCTAACAGTCACTTACACAGTGTCGAGTAAGGAAGATGTGAAAATGGGAAAACTCCCCACTTGGTGTAATATAAGGCACCTGGCTCCTTGTTTGCCCACTGCCTGCGTTTTGCAGGTGAAGCAAGGCAGTGAGAAGCTCACCAACCCAGCTCACAGCCCGACCATTAATGTGGAGTCAGCTTGTGCTGCTGCATAAGGCTGCAAGATGTGGCGATCCGTGAGCAGAAGTGCTGCCTGCTTGGCTGTGGGGGTGATAACACCCAGCAGAAGGTGTATCGGGCATCAGAGCAATGCAGCCTTGTCTGATGTTTTTTAAAAGGATTGCAAGAAAACCTCAACACCTCTACAGAAAGTTTTCTAGTTGGGCCATCAGCATCCATACATTTTGTGCTGTCATGCCTTGCATATTTGGCTTGCAGGCATTTTGGCTTGTGTGGACCCAGGAAAGCATCAAACTGACAGACTGTAGAAGACAGCCACCACATCCTGTGCCTGGGAGGGAATTCCAGAAACCACCCTGCACATCCCGCTCCTTTGAGGCAAGATGAGCCACACGTAGGTCCTCCTTGACATAGGTTTGTCTACCCTGTTCTTAAGGATGTCCAGTGACAGACACTGGCCTTCCCAGGCAATCTCGTCCAGGGTTTCACCAACCTGTACCACTAAGGAATCCTTTCTAACGCCTAACACCATCTTTTTTCTCAGAGAGGAGGAAGAAGAACAAACAGTCTGTCCAGCCTTCCTTAGCAGATACGATCTTCAGTGTCTTCTTGGTTGACCTTGTCTACTAAAGCATACTGATAGCTAATAATAATAATAATAATGAGCAGTTATATAGCACTTAATCCTCGAAGCACTTTACAAACATTAGCTAATTAACTAAAAGGCAGGTTATATATGTGTCTGTACATATAAATAAATAAATCTAAAAGATCTGGGAAGTCTGCCATGTTCATTCTTGCAGAAGTAAGGTCTTGCAAACTGCCTGCACTACACAAATCTTACTGCTTTCAGTAACACGTCATGCCAGCTTGGTTCAAAGCCTGCAGTTCAGCTTATGAGTGTGTACTCTGCCATCCATGTAGACCTGCAGCATAGGGAAATTTCTTTAGGACAGCCCTGAGATGGTATTAATTAAGCAGTCTGACTTAATTTAATATTCAATAGGCTTATTTTCCAACATAAGGAGTTGCTAATGACTGTAAATACTTGCATTATCATTGCTAGCCACTTCAAATAATTGCTAGATACCAATTAAACTAGCAGAAAAAGAAACAAGGTCAGGGAAACGGCAGCATTTTCAGTCTTCCACCATCTTACACAAACCCCTATATATTTTGTTTTCTTTTCCTTTCAACCCAAATCCCACACAATCTTACAGACAACCTCATTTTGGGAACGGTTTCTCCTTAAACTGAGCTACCTCACATGACAAGCTAGGGGCTACTTTTGTCACATCTCTGAAAACTGTGGTGGTGGGCCCAGAAGTTGTGGCAAAGGGGAGGTTAAGACCTGCACAAAGGTCTTGAACTGTGTGGGCTGGCACAGGGATAGGGAGGCTGGGATCAGCTTGAGGCTGTATGAAACGCCACATTTGGTATCTCCTCATCTCTACTTATCCATGTCCCTGCACTTCGACGCAGTTACGGGCTGTCCCAGAGACATGAAGCCCAGCGGCAGTGGGCAACGCTGTCCTTGCTGACAGTTTTGGCTGCTCCCATCCATCTCACAGATGGCCTGAGCAGCCCGATGGAGATGGCAACCGCCTTTTTTATTTGCCAACACCTTTCCCTTCACCTCCTCCTCTTTTGTATCTTCTAACATTATGACTGAGCTTGAGGTTCAGATCCGTTCCAGACTAGTAGCCTGTGGCAGCAGACTCAGGTGATGAGACTCCACCAAGATAAAAACACTCTGGCAAAATAATGAATGAAAATGTATGAAATGTAAATGAAAGGCCACCTTGCTGACTTGTGGGCAAGGTGGTTGTGATACAGTGAGATAAAATTCATGCTCCGCGTGCCTCCCTTAGAAAAACAAAAAGAAAAATCCTCTATAAAAATAAAATTAAAAATGCTGGTCTCCTTGTACTTTGTGTACCTGAAATGTGACTTGGCTGCAAATGTTGGCTGTGAAATCCCTCCCTGGCCTCAGCTTTTCCCTTGCACTGGCACATGTACACATGTGTATGTGCAGCGGACACAAGGTGCCACACACACCATTTCAAAGCAAGAAGATTTAAACCTCTGTGAGAGCAAAAGCAAAGACCTCTACCTCTTCTGATGGCCTCTCCAGATCCTCTTGTGGAGTGGCATGGGCCAGGTCCAGTTTTTCTACAGAAAGGCCTTAGAGTCAGCGCAACATTTACTTCAACACTCTGGATCCCCTCCTCAGACAGATCTCTGCCTTGCACACCAGTTCTTACTGTGAATTTTCTTTACAGCTGTCAAAAAAATTAAAAAAAAGGGTCAAAAAAGTGACTGGCAAAAGCTGAACACCTACCTATTTTCAAGTGAACCACAGCTCCTCCTGCAACAGGGTAAGTATTATACGTGGTTACATCACTGCAAATCCATACTGTCACCCCCAGATTCATATCATGACACCTGACAGCAGTAATAGGACTTGTTAAATTGCAAGGGGGACCAAGAACTTGCTTCCAATCGCCCAGGTATAACACCCACAGAAGGCAAAGGGAACTGTACCAGGCAGTTAAAAATTTAAAGCTTTATATTTTAATTTATTCTCTTTTAAGAAAGGAATCAGACTTGAATATGAGCTTGAGATGTGCTCGCCAAACACCTTAAATATTCTTGTCACCACAACAAAAGCCGCGCTTGTGTCATTTTTTATTTTACTCTATTTATTTTTCCTCGTTGCAGTGGAGTCCCTCCCTCTCTGGATACAGCTGGACCATCTCTGCCAGAGGACATCCCTGGGGCTCAGAAAAACACTTCTAAAGAGCTTTTTTTTTTTTTTTTGCATTTGGAATGCAGTAGATTATATCAAGTGTCAGAAATTTTCAAAACATTTCCCAAGGGACTGTACTCCTATAAATTCTTCACACATACGCTGCTTCACTTTCTACATGCCAAGTGCTGTGCTGTCCACAGACCTGCTGGTGTTGTGGCAGGAGCTGGTATAAAGATTTGCGGGGAAGTGCACTTGCTGCAAATTGGACCAGTGGCTCCCGGTGCCTTTCAGGACAATACACAAGAGAAAGTAAGCTGTACTTAAATACGTGAATCCCATAAGATACCAACTCTTTCATTTCTGTGAAGGCTTAAGTTAAAGCACTTTTATAGTTGTAGAAATTACTAATTGAGAGGCTGACAAATCTTTCCAAAAACAACGAATAAAACTATTACTTTCCTTTTGGCTTGGTGTTCACATAATATAATTTTGATATCTGCACGTTTCCTCAGATTTAACACACTCAACAGATGCCCAGAGAGAAAAGAAATAATTTTGTTCACAAACAAGTACACTTCACAAATGGTGCACCAACATTCGAAAGCTAAATCCACCTACATGTACTTAGACTTATTATGGTGTATCCACATATTTGAAAACATCTGTGTATAAATTTAAGTGTATTACAGAAAACCCTGGAGTAGTCATCTGGTATGTCCCCGGGGTCTTCAGATGCATTGTTTGCTATCCAGAGAGCCCATGAAATGAAAGTTGCAGATCCACAGGCCTCACTAAGCGGCATTTCCAACCTCTGAAGTGCCTCTGTGAAGCTAAGGCAGATGTGGGACCTCAGCAGGCTGAGCAGAACTGGAAATGGAAGTGCTCAGAGCACACCTTTGAAGTTTTATTTGGAACCTGTTGGAATGGGTCCCAGAGGAGGCCACGAAGATGATCAGAGGGCTGGAGCACCTCTGCTATGAAGACAGGCTGAGACAGTTGGGGCTGTTCAGCCTGGAGAAGAGAAGGCTTTCAGTATCTGAAGGAGGCCTACAGGAAAGCTGGAGAGGAACTTTTTACACAGGCATGTAGTGATAGGATGAGGGGTAATGGCTTCAAACTGGAAGAGGGGAAATTTAGATTAGACATCAGGAAGAAATTGTTTACTGTGGGGGTGCTGAGACACTGTCCCAGGTTGCCCAGAGCAGCTGTGGCTGCCCCATCCCTGGAGGTGTTCAAGGCCGGGCTGGATGGGGCTTTGAGCCACCTGGTCTGGTGGGAGGTGTCCCTGCCCAGGGTAGGGGTGTTGTTACTAGGTGGTCTTTAAGGTCCCTTCCAACCTAAACCATTCTATGGTTCGATGATTTTATCTTGTTTATCCTTCAATGGGAAAGCATGCTCTGATTTTTGGCATTCTTAGAATCACCACAGTCTCCATCAATCTGGAAATGAGGTGAAGAGCCAATTGATAAACAAAAAAAGGAGAAGCCAAAGTATTTGAAGACGCACCACTGATATGTCAACACCATATTCCTTACTTCTATCATTCGCCTTGCTGGAGGGGTGGCCGAGCCCTTGCAGGGAGCGGGTGGGAGCCCTCCCTCACCCTGGGGCAGTGCATGAGAAGAAGCGGGCACAGACGCCATCCCCGCGCTCAAATCCCAGAAGAGCACACAATAGAGGGAGTCGCTTCTGCAGCCATGCGAGGCCTTCGCCTCGCAAGGAAGAGGACTCACCGTCGCATTGAACTCCTGGCTTTGCGTGTCCCCACAAGCCAGAGAAACACCCCACCTGCCCCTGGCAGGGAGATGATGTGTGTGGAGATAAATACTCACCCTGCCCACAGGCCTTCAAACACCCACAGGCTCCTAGGCTCTGCCCACACCTAATCCTCCCTTTCTGTAATTCCCTTGAAACAGGCATTAACTAACTTTCTTTACACCTGTCACAATCCTGGGGAAATCCCAAGCTGAATTAACCCCACCCAGCCAGCCCTCGCATGAAAAGGTTGCAGGTATACAGCAGCAACCTTGATAAAATACTTGAAAACAGAATTAATTTAGCAACGCATACACAGAAGAGCTTCTCCCAAAAGACACGAGTTGTCTCTTTACCATGTGAACTACTCTACGAAACCAATGTGCTATTTATGTATAAAAATGAAAGACAATTAAAAAAAAAAAGCTGTTTTATGTTGCTCAGCAAGAAATAGCATGCCTATATAACCCAACTCTTTGGAGTAAGGGTCTTTACACACCAGTCTAACGTTCCTTTGACTCCGACAAAGTGGAATAAAATCTATTTCAAATATATTATTTGATGAAAGCAGATGTCAGCAGATACTGCCTATGTAATTGATATTTGATTTATTCAAGATTTATGCATGCTGTGCCTTAGATTTATTAATGATAATCCCCTGCTCTTGTGTTTAATATAGTGGAACCAAAACATAATTTGCTGGGATCAGTCAGAAATGCATCAAAGTGATTAACTCTACATGCAAACCATTATCCAGTGACATCCCTACTGTGCATAGTGCAAAAGGAGGCAATAATACAGTAATTGGCTTCACTTAAGCAAGTCAGATATTTGCTGTGATTGCTGGTAAAATTTGGTCCCTTTAATCTCAATGGTGCTACTTCCTCACATCCTTCATCCTCCCTTGATGCATCCCTGTTCTCAAAAGAGTCAGAAACTTACAAAAAACTAAAAAATCAACAAAAGCAAAATCCCTCTAACAATCTGGCAATTTTACATGAGGAATTTATCAGAATCACAGTCAGCAAAGCAACAAAATGCAGCTCTGCTCCTGAAAACAGCCAAGAGGGTCTTTCTCCCCTTGAGGAACGCAGCATTTGCAGGTTGGTTCTGGCATTCACCTCACTGCAGTGATGTGAGGAAGCAGATGGACTTTGTGCACCCAAGGAGGAGATTTAAATCTCCCCTGTGGCCCTCAGTGCCCCATATCAGGAGGGGAAGCCCACCCTGAGAAAAGGCGAGTAAGGAGACAGGTAGAGAGCAGCACAGCAAGAATCACTTGAGTAGAGTTCAAAGAGAGGGATTAAGTTCAATGGGAATGAGAGCGTGACTCTACAAGTAGTCACTGGGGCTGGAAGGGCATCTCCTCCTCCTCACCGCTGGGTGCTATTCCTTCATCTGGGGAAGGAGGAGTCCCTTAGTTCTGGTGGGTGGGGACAGAGACTCAAATGATGACGCAGAGAGCAAAAAAGGTACAAAAAGCTCTACTCCACACAGGTAGGAGGAGGAAAGCTGTTATGAAAAAGGCAGTCTGTCTCCTGTGAATTTTCTTCCTGGAGTCATGACAGCTGAAGACTCCATTTAGTCTAATTAATTTGTTCCACTCTTGAACAATACAATTTCGGTATACGTCTTGCAGGTTGTTACATTTCCAGGCAGATTCATTACCACCACAAGAGCAGCTATGTGTTTCCGTGTTGAGGAACTAAATCTTTAGGCCTCTGGACCAGCACAGTGACTCTGCTCCCGATGACCTGCTGATCTACAGGACAGGCTAAATCACTCCTGCAAAACGCAGAAACCATCTTTCCCCCTGAGTCACTTAGGCACTGTAGCAACAAACACCACCTGAGAGGACCTCACAGAAGTTAAATCTTATTATCTTGAGAGCTAATGCTGGAAGCAGGTCAAATAAATAGATATTGAGGGAAGTTCAAATTTTTATGCACGCTCTTCAGCCCTTACCAGCACAAAGCAACTCCGCAAGAGTCCAACCAGTTTACAGCTTGCAGTCTCTCGTCTACGCTCGGATTTGCAATGGCTGCAGTGCTCTTCAGAAGCTGTGCTCAGTTCAAGCTTGGGTTGAACAGGACGGCCAGAGCGAGAAATGCAGCCCTCAAGATTCCAGGAGATCCAGTTTTTGCAAAAGAGCTCTGACATGATAAAACCCAAGCAAACAAAAACCACTCTGCTTATTTCTGTAGACACTGCTCCTGAAGCTGTCCTGGGGGTAGCGCTGCCCCAACAAACAGTAAGTGGCATTCAGTCTAATCAGAAGGTAGTTGTCTCAAGAGTAAAGCATAACCAAGGAGAAGTTTTTAAATGGGATGCTTAAATTCTCCGTCATTATCACTTATGAAAAGAACGCGTGGTTATCACGACTTTCCTTCCACCTGAAATGAGAAAACATAACAAAAAAAAAAGTCTCCCCTCATTTCTCCTAGATGCAAGGATGATATGTTGTGATACAGACTTTCCTCACTAAAAAAGGTTTTGTTTGGTCCAGCGTCCTGTGTTGAGGGTGCTGGATGAAGGATGCGGTGCATGCAAGCTACAACAAATTCGAGAGAAAATAAAGAGTTGCATCAGAGAGAACTGGGCACTGGGCCTGCCCTGCCTCAAAGAAGCTTTGTGACATGCCAGCTAGAAAAGAAGGATCTCCTGCACGGCTTGTTAGAGCAGATACTGAGAGGAGGGACAAGTGAGAGCTGTGCAAGAAAGAGGAAATGCTCTTCTCTTATTCTCTCATCTCCTCGCCTTCCAAGAAGAGGACAGAGCCAGAAGGCACGAAAATCAAGCAAGCCCCAGATAGAAGGAAAAAAAAGTGGTAAGAGATAGGCTACTTTATTCACAAAGAAAATAATGTCTAGATTTGGAATCATTACTCTTGTTGTGTTTTTTTTTTTTTTCTTTTTGTACCCTCCCACTTAAACAAGCTATCCTCCTTCCATGAGTCCTCTTCTCATGGGTTGTATAATTTTCCCAGTATAGAGCTGATGCTCTAATCAACTTCAGCAAGTCCTCCTCTTACTTACCTAGTTATTTAAAGAAAAAAAAAAGTTACCCTGCATTTCAAAATGATGCAGCTGACAAGCTGAGAAGATGACATCAACCCTGTCTGGTAGGAAAAGTCAGCAGTTCCCCAGTGAATTTATCTTTGAACAAAATGAAGAAAAACTGATAGCTTCAATTACGAAGGGAATTCATAACACATGCAATTTAAAAAAAAAAAAAAAATCTTCATTAATATACTTTTTCCAAATTGAGAATAATCACAGCCATCTGGAGATCAAATTATAAAATGGAGACTTGTGCAGTAAGAAGGAATCTTGTCACTCAAACCTTGTACAACTTCGTCCTTTAAAAAGATTGCTAACATGGATTTTATAATGCTCTGTTTCATTCTTCTTCTGGAGTGCTTTATCCTTAATTAAAATTGTTCCAGAACACTCCTGGTGCGCCCGTAGAACAACCGAGACAGCAGTAGCTCCCAATCATGTCATTTCAGCCCCATCATATTCTGCCAAGATCCTAATGGAAGCAAGTGAGAGAATTACCAGGAGCGGCACAAGGTACAATAGAGGAAACGAGCAGAGTATTGGGAGGAAAGAAAATACCAAGACCCAGACAAGCCGTTCGCCTACTCTTCCCCATGGATTCAGACAAGTGCCAGAGACAGCTGCTGCCCTCCAAACCCAACAAGCTCCGGATGGGGTCCCCCTCCTCCCGAAGGCTAAATCCAGAGAAGAAACCTCACAGAGCAGCTGTAGACCCTGCCAAGACAGAGGCTTCTGGACGCACAGAAACATCCTCCAACTGTGACTAGTCTTCCCCTCCCCAAAGCTGTTTGACTGCAGCCTCTTTTCACCTCCACTTTATGCCTTCCCTTCTTCTGCCCTCTCCTCCTCTGTTTTTCGCTTGTAGGTGATGTCCTTTTCACAAAATCTAGCTTGTCCCCCCAAACTGGGGAATTAATATAATGCTTGAGAGCCTCGTGCTGTTCCACGAGGGCATCTTCTCCCCACTCTGACTGTGCTTTCTTTTCTGGTCCCACTGGAAGTTCTCTGAGACAAGAGCCACCTACCGCTCCATGTTCATGTAGTGATGGATGTTCATGTTGACCTCAAAGGCCCTACAGCAATAAACACAATTCATGACAACTCCCACTTCCCTAGCTCAATGAAATAATCCTTTGCATTTTAATAACACTAAGTGCCTTTAGATCACAAAACCAGAAACCTTCAACCATTTTGTGCTTAATTCCATCCAAAATGATCAGTGCTTTAAGCTTCACTGTCCTTGGCTGGACTGCAAGGAAGTATTACTAACAAAAAGTCCTGCCATGTACTCTGTAGACACCCAAGGGCTGCTCTCACCCAAATTTTAATGAAGGTCTTTGTCCAAGGAAAGAGGGAAAGCAGCCACCCTGGCCTCCATACTCTCAGCTGGTGACAAGTGAAGTAGAGGAAGGCTCATTAGGAGGTGGTTGGGAGTCTCCCATGCCATTAGCAGTGCTCCTCAAGGCACCCACTTACACCCTATGGCTGCAGCTACAGTGTGCACCTTCCCCTGAGAGTTGCATCCTTGCTTGTGGAAACAACCATGTTTCCTGCCATTTAATGCACACCCTCAGGGTCAAATACCTGGCACAGCCCCTGCCCTGCTTTAAACTCAGGAATTGAGCTGGTACGAACAGGGGAGGAACATAAGGAACCGTCTGGCTCAAATAATTCCTCTCAGTCAACACTCCCCAATGGCAATCAAATTGGGTTGCAGGAATGGTAATCCCGGACCATGCCACCACTCCTGTCTCCAGTAACAGCCATAAACAAAAATCTTCAGAAGCGTGTGAGGACAGAAAAGCCTATGTGATCACATCCTGTAATACTGCCCTAACCTGCAGCCGAGGCTCAGGATGTAAATAAGAAGTGACTTTCCTGCAACTAGTGGAGTCACCCAGAGGTACTGCATCCTCGCAGCAGCAGGAAAAGAGGATGATGGCTTTACAAAATTGCCAGCATCTTGCTCAGAGTATGGTGACAAATAGAGAGTGGTAAACTGTAGAGGCTGCATTTTACACTTATGTCCAGGCAATGAAGTGAAAACCTCCAGGTTCTGTTCATGAAATTCAGTATGTGGGCTCTCAGGATGGGTTGTCTTTCCCGTGAAGAAAGACAGTACTGTGAGCCAACCCCTACAAAGTGCCCTGAACTGTCGAGTAAATGAAATAAATTAAGGTTAAACTTAAGAGAAAAGAACAGAGTGCTGATCGAATCTGAAAGAAAGTACCACATTTAAACTGAAAGATGAAAAAAACCCCAAGTTGCAGAATGAAGAACCCGTCCCCCAACACACACACACACACACAAGAAACCAATGTTGCTGGTCTCTTGCATCTCAGAATCATGAAACAGCCACCCAGAAGTCGTGAGATAAGCTGAGAAAGAGTGATATACTAAAAATAATCTACTTTGAAACTCTTTTATATGCCTTCATGGATGTGACATTCTCTAATGGCCATGTTTTCATGGTCTTTTCCACAGCCACGAGGGCTAGCTCTTTAAGGGAAAGCTGAGGATTTTCTTTGAACACATGCCCCCAGGAACTGAGAGATCAAGGGAAATACAAAAGCAAATGCCACACATCAACTATCAGAAGATTCATGGTTAAAAAAGAAGGATGAGCTGACAATGAGGACAGAAGATCAGTTCATTAGGGAACTTCTGATATAAAAGGTAGGAAGTTTTTCCTCAAGAAAGCCTGAAGAATAACAGCTTACATTAAATTATATATTAGTTTGGTGTTTAAAAAGAGATGCCTTTGATTTAAGACATGCTTAAAGTATATAAATGGTTAAACATACAGGTCTCCTCACACACACAAGCAGCATTAATTTCCTACCACCACTTCTGCTCTATGACTAGTATTATTACCACTGGGGTAAATATCAACTGGGCAAAAACCCTCTCATTCACTACATACCACAAGAGGCTTAGACACACAGAAGCACTTCTCATCTCTGCAGCCATCTAGAACCTTTTAAAAACTCAGTGAAAACCCAAAGCAAGAAATGGGCTAGCAGATGGGCCATGAAGGTCATCAGAGGGCTGGAGCACCTCTCCTATGAGGACAGGCTGAGAGAGTTGGGGTTGGTCAGCCTGGAGAAGAGAAGACTCCAGGCAGACCTTATAGCAGCTTTCCTGTATCTGAAGGGCGCCTACAAGAAAGCTGGAGAGGGACTTTTTATGAGGACGTGTAGTGATAAGACAAGTGGTAATGGCTTCAGACTGGATGAGGGGAGATTTAGATTAGACATCAGGAAGAAATTGTTTACTGTGAGGGTGGTGAGACACTGGCCCAGGTTGCCCAGAGCAGCTGTGGCTGCCCCATCCCTGGAGGTGTTCAAGGCCAGGCTGGATGGGGCTTTGAGCAACCTGGTCTGGTGGGAGGTGTCCCTGCCCATGGCAGGGGGGTTGGAACTGGATGATCTTTAAGGTCCCTTCCAACCCAAACCATTCTATGATTCTATGAACTTTACCCCACCAGTAAGCCAGCTTTGCATTCATCAGATGAAATTTCTATGCCCTTCAAGGGTTTTAGACAATCTGGTGCAGGACGCTTGGCCAGTGGCAAAGAATTAAAAGAATCAAATTAAAAGAATTAAAAGAATCAAAAAAAAGTTGATAAGTGCTAATCTGTTAAATTCATTCCTGAGCTAATTCCTGAATTACAATTATAACCCCTGGAAAGTTGTCCCACGTTCAAAACACACCAAGAGAAAATATGAAATACCATTTTCAGCACTGTCATAATCCAGTTCTGACAACCCTCTTCTTAGGAAGGGCTTACCACAGAAAACCACCTCTCTGCATCCCTTGGTTCTCTATTTGCTACTCAGCACACCTATGTCCAGCTGAGTCATGTCTCTCTTCATGTCATTTGTACCATTCAGTTTCTTAGTGGTCTCCAAGCACGTTACGCCCTCCACCACCCACCTCTCCAAATCCAACAGCAGGTGGGCAGCTCTTCGCTTACAAGACACCCTACAAACAGTATTATTTCTTCTGACAGGATGGAATGGTGGCTTTGAAACCCTCCTCACATCTTCCCCTGTAAAGAGTGTCCTAGAAAAAGGACTTACTGGCACCTGACCCTAGACCTTCTTCCATACGCAGGCCACTAGCTAAGGGACAGAGGTACAAGTCATGAGCTACATGAGGAAGAAAAAGGGCCACGTTGCACCGCATGGGCTGGTGCTAATGAGCAGGACTAGTCCCTACAATCAATCCATAGCTAAAGACCGCGCCTCTGAATAAGAACATTTTAGGGATATGAGGGTGGTAACAGCATACAACATTGATGATTTAAGACAGTGAGTGTCTCCTTTGAGATAAGTGTCCCTACCGTGGCAGAGAGATGATGGTATGCTAGAAATATTAAACTACCAAACTCCGTGGAGATACATAGGTACAAGTAAGAACAGAATTTGAATCCCTGTGTTCAGGATAAGTCATCAAACAGATTCTCCTAAACAGCAGCCAAATATATATCCACATCTACTGTTGTAGGTGTTAATGGAACAGCTCCCAAATATGAATGCTGAAATAACATCCTGATCTCCTGTAACCAGAGCTAAGAGGATTTGCCATTGATATACCAGCTCTGAGCTGGATTTACTTCAAAATTCTCAAAAGTCCCTGCAATGGCATAAAGCACGTTTTTGTGTCGAAGGAATCCAGATGAGCGCTCCACATGGGGCACTGGGCAATATGTAATGAATTCCACATTCTGATTTTGTCCCCGGAGAAGGCTCCCACAGATTCCACAATGGAACAAGAGGTTTATTGAACAGGACAATGCAAGAGGAAATCTATTTTACAACTTTAAGCGAGCTTCTGTCTGCAGAGGATGAGCATAATTTGTTGCTGAAAAGAAAACTAATATAAGCAAAACAGCCTAAATACAAAAGGAACAAAATATCAGTTTTTTTAGTTCTTAAAGAAACCCATGTATTTATTGCATGTGTGCACTCATCCCTACACACACATATATGTAGCATGTACACACAGATATTACGTATAAGCACTCTCCAAACACAAAGGAGCTAAAAACAACATAATCCTGTCTTCAGGAAGTTCTTGGTACGGAAATAGTAATTAGATCATTCTACATTTGAACGTAGTACAGTTAATCAGAGCTTTCCCAGGGGCATTTTAGAATTAGGAGGAACACTATTAAGGAATACAAATGTTTTATTTCCTAAACTGCCAATAAAAGGACACGATCAACTTTAAAAAAAAAAAAAAAGCAATGGAAATAGGTTGCTTAAAAAAAAAATAAAAATCAGACCAATTCACTCCGATGTCGTGAACCTAAATAGGATGTCATTGTGCCAGGGAATTAATTGGATTGTAAATAAAAGTGAAACTGATCAGTAAGTTTTTATTGCTTGTGATGAGTGAAATGCAAGGAGTGTACAAAGAGCATAAATGATGAAAGTCAAATTTGTTCTGAAAAATTCTTTCAGTTTGAATAATCTGCAGGGTATTAATGCCACTGGTAAGAATTTTTATTATAAACATATGAGAACAGTGTGAATCAGGAATAATTCTATTGAAATGAATGGGATTGCACTGAGGGAACATTTTTGAGGGCTGCAGAATGGAAACTAACAGAGACCTACATACCCGTTTGGTGACAGCAGAATCGGGCCCATGGTTTTCTTTTTGTTTTTCCTCCTTGCTCTGTAGCTGCTTATGTGCTTTTACAGAAAGCTCTCTTCTCAAGCAGCAGGACCTCTAGATTTACATCTGGGTGCTCATGTCTTGACTGTGGTGACAACATCCCTTTCAACTAAAACAAACACAGCTACCAACGAAGCCAGCAAACTTGCTGAAATGCAGGACTTGCTGAACTGAAGAATGCCAAAGAAACGCAGAATAATGCAATTTCAAACCTTTCCAAGAGGTGACCAGGGTGACACAGAGGCATTCTAAGATGTGAGGGACTGGAGGCAACGTCTGCTGAGGAAGGCATCTGAAGTCAAGAACCACAAAATGGGAGAGCCAGAGCAAGAAACTATACCCTCATTTTGTATTTTGACCAGAATCTTGTGCCTCCTTTTTCAAGAAGCAGAAGAGAGCAGATGCTCAGGAGGACTATTTGAACGGCCAGCACGATGGAGATCATACCTGATGAATGGAGGTGAAGGCCAAGGATCCATAATTTTCCTCAGCAGCCCATACTAACCATGAGAAGGAGAAAACCCTGCCAGCTTCATACACTAAAGAATGGAGGGAGAAGCCCTGAGGGATTAGTCTCCTAACTCAGCAACATTAGTTAGATGATATAAATACAGTCTCTTCTCTTCTTGCATCTCCCTGTTATCTAGAGACTTAAAAGGGCTCGTACAACCTGCATGCAGTATTATGAATGCCCAAGACGGATCAATTTAAGTTAGCTTGAGTACAGCTACAGAGTAAGACAGCACAATAAAAGTGTGATTGCTGTCTGAAATGTGCTGGGGAAAAACACCAGGGAAAGAGAATACCTTCTCATGTTAATCGATAACGATAGTACAAAGCTATGATTTTATTTAGGCTTGGAAAAAGTACCAAACTTGTAACTAGCAGAGCATTTATATCTTGGGATGACCCTCTAAGAGGAGCCACGGCCAGCTAACTTGAAGATGGAATCAAATAATAAATTAAAGCATCTCCAGGATGACAGCAGGGGATCCTTCTCACTGAGCTCTATGTCCGTTACTTCCCAGTGCTCCTCAGAACTTCCTTGATGGGGAACAGCATTGCTTGTCTCCCTCTCTTGCTGCAGTCCTGGGCTACTACCTACCATGGGGCAGCTGCACATGGTCCACGAAAAGGCCTTCCTGTGCAGCCAAAAAAAGGGTTTAGGAGATCTGTAATAGTGTGTTTCTAGAACTAAAACTTAATTCATTTATCCCACCCTCTTAGAGAGTGAAACAGCTCAACGAAAAGCAAAGCAGAGACAGAGCACATGCGCAAAGGAGATGGACTCCTGTAGAATAACATAGCATACTAATTCATTCTGATATTGCTATTTAGTACCTGCAAAGTCTACCATTATGCATTATTAAATTCATGTATTATTGAATCACAATCCTTGTTGCCTGGTAAGAAATGTGGATGATTTCTTAGCTTAAATTAAAGCGCTGCTTCCCTTATTTGAATAAAACTGCATTACTGGCTGCCTTGCATGGTAATCAGAAAACTGCATTAGGCAGGTAGTACTGTATGAATTAAAAAATAATGAAACAAGACTTTTCAGTCAGACATTGTTCCCTTGCCTGCTTTTCATGACAGCAGATTTCCTACTTTGAGTTGATAAGACAACAGCAAATGAAGATAACAACATGAGAGCAAAATCATTCACTCTAATAGGCTCCACCTGTGCAGACTTCAGCTCATTTACATGACTGCAGAAAAATTAGAAATCATGCAGCAATTAGTCTCTTCTAGATTATGCACTGTGTCAACTGATACCACTCTGGAGAGCACTAGTGCTAAAATGGTTTCAAAAGATAAATCTACTAGCCTGTGCAAACATTTTTAATTACCTGGAAAACCGGATTGCCTGTTTAGAAATCTCTGCTGTAAACCAGACTGCCCACACAGTCCTGGAATCAAATGTCACCAGATTCAAACGTTTATATAACTGACTTTTATAATGTTTGATGGCTTGGTGAAACAGAACCACGTATTTGCTTTTGCTGCTTTGTAGTTGAAGGAACATCTCTTTAGAGGGAGGTAATGCAATTGCGGTAAAAGGAATTTTTTCTTTCTCTTTTTGTGTTAGCAGGTATCGATCCCTTTAGTCTCAGATCGCATCATCCACTCTGGTCATCCATTGTAAAATGATGATCATTCACAGCACTGAGCAAATCCACCAGCAGCTATTTACAGGATAAAAATTAAGGGCTGCATTGTGAACCCTGTACTCTCACCAGTAAGGAGTTCTTCACCTAAGAGGCCCAGTGAAGTCAATTTAACCACTTATGTGTAGCTGTTCATCCTCGTGAGTAAGCAGTTCACAATCTGGGCTCAAATTCTTTGCCAGGGCTAGCATATGTTCTGGTGGAACGGCAAGTCTGCGCTCCCAGCTGGTGCAGATCTGCAGCATTCCCAAACTCACAGAAGTTCTGCAGATTTGCAGCCAGTGGTGATCTGGCCCCCTCGCATTAAGCACATGCTCGCCACACCTTTGCCATTCTTAACGAGGTTTTAAAAGCAGCTATTGGAATTTGAAAATGGCGCTTCTTTGGTACATTTAAATTTGTCTCAAAAAAAATGCTGGAGTAACTGAAGAGGAACAGAGCAATGAAAGCACCGTAGAGACTTCAAGAGCTACAGAGCTTAATTCAGAGCCAGGTCCTTTCTGTTTATTTGACTAATTTTCTCAAGAACACCAGAGCAAGGAAATACCTAACTGTGAAGCTTGCAACCTCTAGGACTGCTCTTGGGTTCACATTCTCTATATGATATTTCCACGGAGTGTAATAATACAGCTTTATAATTTGAACTGGATTAACTCACGAAAGGCCACCTTAATGGCACAGTCACAGCTCTGGTTATGGAAACTGTTCCTGCAGGCTGAGTTTAGACGCAGGATCTAGCCCTTGAAGGTTTTTTTCTTTCCCTCCTTGAAATACTGCATGTGTCTTTTCACAATTCTGTAGTTTATAGAAGCAGGTTCGGTGAGGGTCACCCTCACCTCCGCAAGGTATTTACACTGCTCAGTTCTGTGTGGCACCAGGTTTGCATTAGTCTCAATTCAGGACCCCTGAATTATCCCTCTTTACTTACCAAGACTTCTTATTACAGCTTTTGTAGTTTTGAAACTCTCAACTGAATGTCTCCAGTCATAAATTAAAAAACTGAACTTTGTTCTTAAAGCTAGATCTTTCTGGGTTGGACTATGTCCCTTGGTCACACTCGTGTAGTGTGGGTACCATGGAGTCACAGCCCCCAGAAGCCCCAGAGATCCTTCAGAGCTGGCAGGTGCATCTGAGAGCGGCTGCGCTATGATGAGGCTCTGCTGAACCGTGGAACTCCTTGCCACGGGATGATGCGAATATCAAAAAAGGTTGTGTGGACCCAAAAAACAGACTGGAAAGGATGCAGGGGATGAGTGCAGCTGTTCTGATACACATCTTAAAAGATATCCCATTCTTCCCCTGAGCAACCTACAAGCTTTGTGGGCTGATACCTCCGAGGGGGTCACCACTTTCCTTACTCCTGTATTTCTGCTTCCTTCTTGCTTCAAGAACTAAAACTTTGTTTCTGTGCCACTTAGGAGCAGTCAAGGGCAGCTTTGTCCGTTTGTCCTTCTACCCAAAGCAACGGTCATACAGAGAAGGCCCCAAAATCCAGGTAAAGGGCACCACAGAAGTGGGGCGATTCTGCTTAGTTCATCCTTTATGCAGGATTAGACAGCAGCAGGTCTAGAGGACCTATAGAAACAGGCTGAGAGAGTTGGGGTTGTTCAGCCTTGGAGAAGAAAAGGCTCTGGGGAGACCTTATAGCAGCTTTCCAGTATCTGAAGGGGGCCTACAAGAAAGCTGGAGAAGGATTTTTCACAGGGGCATGAAGTGATAGGACGAGGGGTAATGGCTTCAAATTGGAAGAGGGGAGATTTAGGTTAGACATCAGGAAGAAATTGTTTACTGTGAGGGTGGTGAGACACTGGCCCAGGTTGCCCAGAGCAGCTGTGGCTGCCCCATCCCTGGAGGTGTTCAAGGCCAGACTGGATGGGGCTTTGAGCAACCTGGTCTAGTGGGAGGTGTCTCTGCCCAGGGCAGGGGGGTGGAACTGGATGATCTTTAAGGTCCCTTCCAACCCAAACCATTCTGTGATTCTGTGATTACAACGTTCACCGAGGCAATAGCCCAGGTAACTGGCACAAACCGTGGGGAAAGCGTTTTCATCACTGCAGCTTTTGCCCTGATCTCTGCTCTGGACAGACTCATACTGCGTATGGCCACTCTTACAGTCTAGTTTTGAGTGGCCACTGAGTGTCAGAACGTTGCTCACCCATGAAGAGTCAACACGCATAGCTTTGCTGCTGCTTTTTTATTTTAATGCAAATCCAACACAGTTTAACCATTTTGAGGCTAAGATATTTATGCTTTGGATATAAGTATTATCAGCCACACGGCAGCACTGCAGAGGAAAGTGACGGGAAGAGAGGGCCCTTTGGATGCACAGGGAAAGCTGGAGAGCCAGAATGCAACAGCCCTCCTTGAGATGTGGCGAGAATACAAGAGAGGGGCTCTGGAGGTGCTGCATGGAGACGTGCATACAGGCACCTACCCTACTGCAAGCCAGTTCAACCGAGCTTCAATAGGAGTGACTGGCAAGGGGAGCCTCCTAACAGCCTTAATTTATTCCTTGATGGTGCCACAGTTGGTGGTACTGACTAGGATTCAAATATAAAATGGAATTTATGGAGAAATTTATGAGTTTAATGGAGAAATCTGTTAAGAGCCTTGAAAGCCCTTATATAGCTAACGAGGTGTTTTAAGTCCCCTAGCAAATTCTACACTTGCCTGATGAGGTTCAAATTTCATAGTATAACCAGACAGCGAGGGGAAAGAATGACAGTGTACGTGGCAGAGCCATAACACTGACCATGGGCTACTCATTTGGAAACATCTTGGAAGATACGTTATGAGGCATGTTCATCTGTTGTTATTAATGACTGAAGTCAAAGGATTAACTGGGTGAGCCTGATCTAAGACTTGTGGAGCCTGATCTAAGACTTGTGGACTTGGCAACATGCATGGAAACTGCAAAATAATACATCGGATTCGCAACTAAACAGAATCTTAAAACCATCAAGGATAAACAGCGAGAGAAAGGGGGATTCATGCTTGCCTCACTTATTGGGATTGCCTTAAGGATACATGGGCAAATTGAACACTGTAGAATGCAGGAGTTGCCACAAGATGGGACATTCAGCTCACAAATATGAAAGTTGCTGGCAGAATACTGAACTTTACATCTAATGAGTAAAGCTGGCTTGATAAGCAGTCACTTAAAGGAGTTAATCCTTTGCTCCCTTTGTGAATCACCTGCCAACAGGGTCCTGATAAAAACCCTCTCCTGTTCAAGCCAGAGGGAGTTCTGACATCGGTGACAAAGATACTGTTCAATTCCAGCCCATTGTTTGTAACTGACTGGTGAAAACTGAGAATGAGAAACGTCATCCTGCAGAAGGTGTCCAAAATGCCTGTTGTTTGTTCTCCTTCATTTATGTTAATGGAGACATGTCTCTGGCTGTAAAGTCAACTGGCCAAGTGGTGCCTCCACTGGGGAAACCACTGCAGCTTCCTCCTTCAAATGAATCTCCTCTTCTTCCACAAATTAATATGTATTTTCAAATGCCGCTGTGGCTAAGCTTCCCAAGCTATGATTCAGGCCACACAGAGTGAGCAAACAAGCAAGCAAGCAGGCAGAACAAAATGATTCCCTGCTGCAGACAGCACACATCTAGACTCAGTCGTAGCAGGGCAGCAAAACTGAGTAATTCCCTGAGTAAGGAAAGTAAACTCGGTTTTAGAAGCCAACATAATAACACTCAACTAATTGTTTTCCTCCCTGCTCTTTGGCCAGTTTTTTTAGTGGCAATTGGAGTTCAAGTCCTAAAGGCAACGCAAACTTCTTCTGGATAAAAGGTGATGGATGGAAATGCAGCTTCTGTGATGCGTCTCACAATGAAGGGAAGGAAATTAGTTGAATGACTTGCCTAATGCACCATATGGAGATAGAAGTGAGGAAAGTGCATCTGCTAGAGAAGTCAATGTAAAAAACACTAACCACAAATCCAACATAGGGCCAGGCTCCAAAACACAAGTGGAAGTGGCCTAGAAAACCCCCACAAAGACAGTAATTTACAAGCAAAGGTTCCATGCTTCTGGAAAATAAGGGCAAGAATAAAAAACTGCCTGTGTTAGTAATCTAGGATCTGGAGCAGAGTAACTAAATCTATTGGGCTTAGACTGCCTGAAGGCATAACATTAAACTGGGAAAAGACATTCAGTTTAATCTTCAGCATGACAGATGTCCTTAAGGGGATTCTATGTAAATACGCAGCGTATTGTTTTTTGCCGTCTTAAAAAAGCAGGGGGAGTTGAACCACCTCTCTCCTATCAGATGGTATGGATATTTTGCTCTGCCTTGAAGGAGACGTGGTTAAGTTTAAGAGCCTCCTCATGATTCCAGTTCACCTCTTCCCTTGTGCCAATGTAAATCAGCTGCATTACAGGGATGTGGTAAGTAACCCTCAGTGTGATGCACTTGCTGGATACTATCTATGGCTACGCCCGCACCCTGGCAACACATGATGTGGTATTAACAGCAGCATCTTTGACTTTTCAGCTGTGTACCAGGGGAAAAAATAATTGGTGGGGGATGAGACGCAAAGAGGGAGGAGAGAGAAGACATTTCCTTGAGACCACAGAATAGAGGGGCCCATATTGCATTCCTAGCACCAGCTAATAAACCAAGATTTTGTGGGCTGATCTGGGGAAGAAATGTTCTCTTTTGGCAGAGTTTAAACTGCGGCTTAATTAGACAACAACATCCAAGTCTCACAATATTCATATTCCTGCCTGATACCCCAAGGATGGGACTAAATGAGTTAAATTCAAGGATGGGGTATGGGGCCAAATGGGTCTGGTAAGAACTCTTTCTAAAACCACTGCTTTCAAAATAAATAATGCAGAAAAACACTTAGGGAAAAACCTGAGAATATTCCAAAACAGCCACTGAAGCAGATGATCATACAAATTCACCTGAAAGACAAGAAAGAAGTTTATGTGTGCCAGCCTGCAACTTCACAAACGTGGTGCATGCAACCTCCAGAGTGACTGAAATACTGAAAGCTGCTCTAATCCAAAACTAAGCTGATTTTACACTACAACCACAATTATTTTCTTTTTAAAATCAAGCATGCCACTGCCAGATCCGTAGCAGGTGCAAATCAGCACAGGCTTCAAGCAAGTAGTCTGATCTACAGCAGCTGAGGGTCTGGTGTAAAAGGAGATCATCTGCTGAAACATTAAGAGAAAGGCATTTCTATTTGTCATCTGCTATCTCTTATAATTGCTCAGTAATTTCTAGAAATCCAAGCGATTGACTCGCTTACTGCTCTGGCTGTTCCCCACCCTCAGCAGCCTCTGAGTACTAATGCATCCTGGCCAGGGGTACTCACCCACAAAACACTTATTCCCAAAGGATTTTGGCTGGCTTTTCTTCCAGATAGAAGCCATCAGGACATCTCCTAGTATCACTAACACTCAAAAACCACCACATAGCCTCGACCACCAAATCCCCAACTCAGACCGTCAAAGATACTCTTCATTTCTCTAGCAAGGATTATGTCCTAGAAAAACAGCCAGAGGAGCAGAGCTGAGAGAATCCCTTCCACCGCAATGGGATGTTTCCCACAGCAGAAACTGCGTTTCAAATGTGAAACCACCGCTGTGATCTCTGCTTCTGCTATGCTGATCATCGGGTGCTGCGCTGTCTACCTGCACTCCAATAAAAGCTGGGAGTTAGCACAGGGAGGAAATGGAGCACCAAGGCAACAACATCAACAACACTGTTGAAGACACCATGGAGGTTTAAACTGTTATAACTGGGTGGATGCCTGGTGTAAGGGAGCTTTATGGATTAGTTAACGCTGGCATCTTTCTTCTGTAGAAAGAGGACCGGCAGAAACCATCTGTGTCATGGCATATGGAAGACTGCCATGTGACACACAGCCCAGAGGGTTTCCAGAGCATCTATTCTGAGCTCCTTTGTAAACCCTAAGCAAGACAATCCCAAGAGCATAGAACCAAGTAAACAGCATTAGTTTTTCCACATCTAATGCATCCATGTGTGCAAAAGGAAGAGAGCAGAAGAGAACAAGAGAATCACCAACCAAGAGAACAAAGGATGGACCTTGCCAGTCCCCACTCCATGGCATGGAAGGAGAATGTAAAAACATGGTTGCAGCTTTTCTTAATGGCTTAATCTTGAGCTCATAAACAAGACATATCAACCACCATTCTCAGCTCAGTACACATATTACAATTACTTGTTTCCACCTTTAGCGAATTTTGGCTTCTTTAGAGGAGGAGAAATCCCCCAGGAGGCAAATTATATTTGTAGGAGAGACAAAATAAAATATTTCCTGGTCACTTCATCGCTGACAGTGCAAAATCCCAATCCCAGCAGTAGTGATTACCCCTTTTAATCCCCATTCATCAAAATTGCCTCTCACAACCTGTCAGGTTTAACTCCTACCTTGTTTACAAAGAAATATATGATACTCAGAAGGTAATTGGCTTCCACTACCCGTAGGAAAAAAATCCTTGCCAAACCATCTAAAGACCCTCACAGTCCCAGTTCTGCAGGACTCACTGGGGCCGAACTTGACCGACCACTTTTCAACAGAGACTTCAGCTGTTCACAGTTGAAAGGGGCAGCTCAGTCACACTCAAAACCTGATTTTATAACCACCTTGTTAAATCTCATGCAACTACTCCAGATTCTTAAAAGTGAACGCAATGTTTGGGAAACGGGTCCAGTTGGCAAAGACGCCCTCTCTTCATTTGCATAATTATAGGCTGCGCTTTAACACTACTTATGGTCGAGGGTGCCTGACACTTTCCATTAAGAAACTCAGCTTTCATTTACTGAAGACATTGCCAAACTCTCTATGCTTGGTTTTGTATTTTTCTAGCCAATGTCTGTCTGTCTTGGGCTGAATTATTTGGGAAAGTTTCAGTTAAAACAGTTCGGCTGTTTCCCAGAATGAAGTGAGGGGGGAAAAACAATTTGTCTGCAAAGAAAAAAAAAAAAAAGAAGTAATAACCATTTAATGGAGAAGTTCTCACAACCACATGCTCTGGAGCAGGAACTTAAAGCATTGGAGGAGGATTGCCCATATCAAGCCTGTTGCTGGCCCCCCACATACCCGTTTGACCAATTTCTGCTTTTGGCCAACTTCTACCCCTGCAGCAGACTCTCATCAAGAATCATAGAATGGTTAGAGCTGGAAGGGACCTTAAAGATCATCTAGTTCCAACCCCCTGCCATGGGCAGGGACACCTCCCACTAGACCAGGTTGCTCAAAGCCCCATCCAGCCTGGCCTTGAAACCACGTCAGGTACATTCATCGGGCACTTACTACAGCTAAGTTCTCTCAAGATAAGTCTGCTTTAAATATGCTCCAGACTTACACAGGTCTTGTAGGCAGAGAAGAACTTTCCAGGAGCATCCCCTGCCAGGCATCTACCCCAGGCACAACAATCATTTTCCAGAAGTCCAATTTATTTGCTTTCTTCATCTCCCCGGATTGTGCTAACACCTAGGAGGTCAGAAAGGAGACAGAGACATGAGGAGTCCTTCCCTTTCCTTCCACATAGTTGTTCCTGCCTTTTCCTTGTCACTCCAGAGGCAGAGTATGCCCGTGGACGTGCATGCTTTGTTTTGGGGTGGCAAGATGCTAACTTATTCCTACAGAATAGAAACTTCTCTGCTTGTCTGGATAAGGAGGCCCTAATCCAGGAGGGGCGGTTATGCTCTCTGGTTCAGAAACCTCAAGATAATCCATTAACTCAGCGAAAGAAGCCATGCTAGGAGCTCTCTTCCAAAGGGCATTAACTGGATGAACTGAGAAAACAAAACACCCGTTTTCCAACAGCAAAGAACCCCCAAAACAAGAACCCCAAATTCCACATATTCTGATTCATCGCTAAACCTCATTTTCCCTCTGGAAGCATCACGTTTGCTCTCCATATGAATAAGCACAGTATAGAGTGTACTGAGAAGAAGAAATGCTGCCTAGGAGTTAAACCACAAAGTCTAGAGATCCAAATTCTATTCCTGGCAAATACCCAACACCAGCATTTGCAAACCCAACTGCCTGAAGCAAGGCACCAACATTCATATTCAGGCACTTAAACATGGAGCCTTGCATCCAGCAGCCTTGCAAGGCCAATATCGGTTTCCCATGCTTCAAAAATCTCTGCCTTAACTGTTTGGTGTCTTGGTGTCACCAAGTCACCAAACTCTAGTTAATAGAGTGTTCAACCTGTGGAAACATTTGGGGTGGAAAAAAATGGAGAAAACCCTATGATCCTTCCTATGTCTTCTTCCTACTGGCCACAGGTTTCCTCCCCAGTTAACACTTGGCCATGGAAACAGCCGATTCCCTGTCTAGGGGAATCTCTTCCCAAAAGAGACTGTGTCCTGACACAAAATATCGTCATCGTAATGCATTACTTGGCAGGCCCAACCACTCCTGGTACCAATGGACAAGGCTCTTTCTTCATTAAAGCCACTCAATCCCTCCAGCCACAGCAGGAACCCAGCCCAGCACACCAGCAGGTACTGCACTCGCACTTACACCTCAGGCAACGACGACCGAAGGAGCAAAGCCACCTTATTGAGGGTCACTTTTTAGGATGGCTTTGAGGCAAATGGCAAAAGACAGGCCCTGCTCCTGGTGAATTACGCCTGTATGTAAATACAGCTTTAAATTTTGACTTCTTTTATAAATGCTTGATCATATTTGTTAAGCGGTCATTAGATGCAGCTACATTCCTTCACATCTTATTAGAAAGCATTCCTTTTTTTCCCAAAGAAATAAATAAAGTGAATGCATAGTAAATGCCTAACAGATGAAGCCATAACAAGCTGTTGCAAAGCACATAACATGGAGATATTGTTATAACAACGTGTGTGCCTGTTAAATGCAGAAACATTTAATGTTATTATTAGGTATGCCATAAAATCCACCATAATTTATTAAATAATATTAAAGTATTTATAGACGGACCCTTCTACGCTACGTAACTGGTTACTACTGTAACAAACATGCAATGCCAAATCTATCATTTCAGCTTTTTAACTTTCCTGAAGCGTTTGTTCCCTCCTATGAAAAAGCAGATGTTCTAAAGCAACAGCAACGGTAAACTCCCAATATATGCTCAAAGGCTGAAATTTAATATTTAAAATGAGCGGTTCTGGTGCAAAATGTCTCCCTGGTGACTCCTGGTAGCCAACTGGGAACTAGATTTGGCTGGGAGTGCAAGCAGATGCAGCTCCTGTTGATGGCACGCACCAACCAGTGAATTCATCGCATCTGGGCTCCAACCCAGGCCAAGGTGTCAAGTATGGCTCCACACGCTCACCCAAATGAGCTAAAGAGAGTTTTCAGCAAACTGCTTCCACTGGGCAAAGAGATAACGCGGCCAGTTTGTTGTGGATTAGTAATTGATGTAACAAGGTCAGGCTTTATAACCGGGCTTAACCCTGACAGTAGATCTGATTGCGACCTGCAACCAGTAATTAACAAAAGCCAGTTTTTCTAATGAAGTACCCACAGAATTAAGAATATGAATTTCTGCATTCCTAGGTTGCTTAAATATCCATACTCCCGAGTGCTGCTAAAACGATATCAAAGGTTTGCTTTGCTTTTTAAATTAGAGAGTTCAGATAACTCAAGCCTCAAACAAGTGTGTGACAGTTCAACAGCTAAATACAATACCAACAAAATATTTAAGCATCACAGGCTATGTTAGAATCATAAGAAAACAATTCCTCTGCTTCATACAGAAACCCCAAACCCTGGAGTTCCCCAGATTCCTCCTGATTTTTAGTTCTAACCGTAGGGGAACAAAAGCACTAAGAGAAAAATTCAGTTCTCCTCCTGAATCCAGAATATCCCTTCTGAAGAAAGCTGGATTTATGGCAGTGTAGCTGACAGCGGTCTTTGCCCCCTAATGGGGAACACCAGAAAATTATTGTTACTGAAAATTCAAAATGCTACATAATTTAGTTAAGATTTAACAGTTTTCATAATGGAGCCTTTCTCATATGCCATATTTTCCATACAAGCAGGATAACATTAGCCAGGGACTGGGGATGGTTACCAGTCAACTTGAGGTGCTCAACACCTTCCAAGAGACAGTGCAGTGCACACGACTGGTCCTTACATTGTGTATGAGCTAGAGAGAAATCTGGGGTGAAAATGAAATTCAGCTGAGGTGCTAGACTCTAACGCTGAAGGAGCTTATTAAAACGCACCTGGGAAGGGATATGTTTATTAAAGTACATTCTCCACCTTCTGAAAGTCCATAAGCCCAGGTAGTCTAAAGGAAGTCAAAACATTTTTTAAAATAAGCCTTTTCTCCTGGTTCCTATATAGACCTTAGCAAATCTACCAGGGGTGAGGAGCACCAAACAGCGCTGTATTTGGCCAAACAAGACAGGCAAAAGCTTCCCTGGGACCATCTGCAACAGTATTTTGATTTTGGTTCCAAGGAAATGGATCTGTACTAACCCTGTCAACTTCAGCTGCGTGGTGTGACAGATTTGCCCCTAGGGATCAGACTCTGACCTTCCAGGAAAGGGAAACTGCTGCTGCTGAAGTTTTACTTCTCTGTAGGATTTTCCCTCTCATTCCCTTGCAGCGCACACACACACACATTAAAAAAAAAAAAAAATCCTGTTTCAAGCAAGGCATGACACAGTGACCTCATCATGAGGTTTCATTTCAGCAGAAATGTTCAATTTTGCACTTATGAAAACACATGGTCATTTGGAAGCAGTTGAGCATTTTGGTCACCAAGGGCCCAGTCTGAGTAATGCTGAGTGCCTCTTCATGAGGGACCATTCCTGCAGCCTGTGGGCTCCTGCAGAAGCTGGGCAGCTGGGCACAGTTTCTCGTCAAGATGTGCACATCTCACAACGTAGTCTGTACAGCAACGAATTTGGCTTGAGCAGACAAGCAGGCAGGTCCAAAACAACAATCTGCCAACTAAAACAGACATCCCAGGCTCAAATTCCCATCCCCGCCATGTACAAGTTTCTCTCCCCTAGCTCCCATCCCTATCATCACCTTAAAAAAAATGGCTCAGATCCACAAACTATTTCAGGACCAGGGAGTGAGTGAACGCTGGAGCTGCGACTCTTGCTTGGAAAGCCCCAAAGAACAAATGAGGCAGCATCCTTCAAAGCAAGAGGCAAGCCCTGTTCCATTTATGGCTAAGATTATGACTGTGAGAGGAAAAAAAAACGAATAAAATAAACTCTGCCCTAAAGCCAGAGATCAGCCAGCACAGGAGCTTTGTCTGCAAGCATTCAAGGGAGAGACCATGTCAAATAACAAGCAAGCTGCCACATTCTGGACCAGATCCAGTTCCCAAGTGGACTGTAAGACATAGCCCTGTATTTATTTTTACAAAGATGGAGCATGTGTATATTTGTATTGCTTGGTCAAAGAAGGCTGACCACAAACAAGCAAACAAAAAACCCCTTCCTATTCTGTGCCTCTGGCTGAGGTGGTGGCATTCACATCATGAGCTCTACCTGAAACTGCAGATACAGAGTGTCAGGAGTTTGTCTGATGCCCATAAAGGAGGTTGCTCAGGCTTCTCTGGGCAAAAGTCTCAGCTATCCCACAGCTCTGCTAGGTGACCCCAGTCTGTTCTTGCCCCTTTTTGCTAGAGAACAGTATCTATGACTCAATGAGGCATGTACAGTGTGAAGGAAACTACACTCAACAGCCACAACCTCAACATTACAGTCTGCAGAGCCTCCCCAGGTAGGCTTCCCCCAGGCATCCCAAAATGCACACCTGCACTCTCGGTCCCCATCAGGGAATATGGAGCCACGTTCGGAGATGGCCAGCATGGTGGTGTTGCCTGGTAGAGTTGCAACACACGAAGAGTGAGCTGCAAAAACAAAGTTCTGAGACAAAACCAATATGTTTTAATACACCAAGTACTCTTGGACCAGTACACTGTCAGGTACACACACCCTTTGGCAGGTTACAAGAAACACCTCTGGGTGGTGGTGGCCTGGAGATAAGTCTGTGCACCTGAAAGCTGAGAAGCTGATAAAGTCATTATTGCTACCTACAAACTTTATTTTGTCATGGATAAAATAACATTTCCAGTTCACTATACAGAAGAGGACTCTGGGCAGCATTTCAGTATAAAGCTGGACAGTGGACTTTCTCTTCCACTCTACCTACAGAACCACAGAATAGTAGGGGTTGGAAGGCACCTCTGGAGATCATCTAGTCAACCTGCCAAAGCAGGTTCACCTAGGGCAAGTTGCACAGCATCGTGTCCAGGCGGGTTTTTAATATCTCCAGAGAAGGACACTCTTCAGAGCGGAGACTACCTCTTGGTTGACTTTGCTTCTCTGGCTCTGCCCTTCCACTCTCCCAGTATAGAAGCTATAGTGCCTTGCCCGGCATTTATGTCACCTGTCAGCCTGGCCACTTCAGTCTGCTGCATCTTAGGTTTCAAACTTTGGTGATGAAGCTTCCATGATTTCAGACTTCAGAAGATCCCCAGGTTGCAGAGTAACAAGCCAGGACACAATATTTCTCATGTAAACAAAGATGCAGATCTGTATTTTTACTTCTCACAAAAAATATCCAGGCTGTTCCTGCCTTCCTTTAAGCAGCATAGCAATCACTGTTGGTTAATCTTTATCATATTTGGATATGTTAATAAACATGGAGAAAAAAAATTAAATGGTTTAATCCAGTTGAGAAAGGGGGCAAAGCAGTAGATGGCGAGGGCTGAGACACCATTCTGTTAGAGCAGCTTAAAAACATGGCCAGGTTCATTCACACAGAATCATAGAATCGTCTAGGTTGAAAGGGACCTTTAAGATCATCGAGTCCAACCATCAACCTAACACTGCTAAGCCTACCACTAAACCATGTCCCTCAGCACCACGTCTACCCATCTTTTAAATATCTCCAGGGATGGCAACTCCACCACTTCCCTGGATAGCCTGTTCCAATGTTTGATAACCCTTTTGGTGAAGAAATTTTTCCTAATATCCAATCTAAACCTCCCCTGGCACAACTTGAGGCCATTTCCTCTTGTCCTACATGCATACACAACTGTAAGGAAATGTTATTTTACTCCAAACACTGGTGAAAGAGGAGGTTTCACTACCACAGTCTGCTGCAGGCAACCTAGCAGAGAAGTTGCCCGGTCACATGCAGGTGGTGGAGCTTGGGCTCCTCAATTGTGTTGCCCTGGAAATGAGATGAGGAAGGAACAAGCAATTAGTGCAAGTTAAGATATGACAGGTCCCTTATCAGACAACTGCATATCTGGGCACACTGAGTTTCTCACAGACTAAGTGACTGTCATCTCGGAAATGGAGATGTAGGCTCCCAAGTTAGCTGGAGGCTGTTGGAAAGGTGATCCTACTACATCTCATCCCTACCACCACCCCAAACTGAGCAGCTGAACCAGGAATTGTGTCAGACAAAGCCTGAAGTGCCAGCCTGCCAGTGACTCAAATTTGCAGACCTCGGGCGTTCTAAGTATTTAAAGAGAAATAAATGAAAGCCATAGAAGCGGAGGTGGCAGGAGCTGGCCTGTGCTGGATGCACAGCTCAAGAAGAACATCCGGCATGCATAATGCACCGCTAGTGCAGATTCAGCTGCACCATTCCTACAAGTGATGGAGAGCACTTCCAGGAATGCTAAAAATGTAAAGTTTCCTTGCCTCTCTTTGGTCCCTTTTTCCTCCTTTTCATTTTTTTTTTCCCAATGGCAAACAAATCCAGAAAAATAGGAGAAACCAAATGCATAGGTTAGTTAAGGATATATCAAGACTCAGTGCTACCTACATCTTTAAGGATGAGGTTCCTATGGTGTGTAATTACTTAACACAAAGTAAGTAATACTTGGTGTATATCGGAAAGTGATTACAGCACATTCTTCACTTCTGAATAACAATATCTGAAAATAGCAACAAAGATGCGCTACACAGTAACTTTTAGGGTTGGTTTGGGTTTTTTTCCCCTGGTACGTATCAAAAATACTGAAAAACCATCATTGGCTTTGACATGTAAACCGAAATTAAAGCTACAGTATAGAATTTAGGATATGAAAAAACAGAGATTATTTCAGATACGAAAGAAAGTGGTGTTTCAGAAGAAAAAGCTTGAAATAAATTAACTTGCTATTCCTGTGCATATACTAATTATAATGTCATTAACACAATATTGAGGACTAAAAATAAAATTTGGCTTATAACAGATAGGAATTGTAATTGCCAAATGCTGTAAATTTTGACAAAGTAACTTCATTTTCATTCAGAATGTATTAGTTAGCGCAGGCAGAAAGTCTGAAGTGTAGCAGTAATAATATCACCTTATATAGTATTCTGAAGTTATTTTGCTGTTCCTAGAGAACAAAAACAGTTTATGTAAAAGTTTCTCTTCCATCTGTTTCCAAATTTCCCTTCCCCCCCCCCCCCCCCCCCCCCCCAATTACATGCCTCAGGAGAAAAACAATAACATGAAGCTAAACCAAAAAGCATCCAAAATAAATTTTACTGTTTCCCACTTTGAGCTGTTCCTGTTGCCTGTTGCAGCAGGGGGCTCAGTAGGAAGAAAAGCCCTTGAAATCAGTGCAACTTCTCGTCTGGAGTAAGGTAGTCATCAAGATAATCAAGGGCTCAGGTTTTGGAGCTGTTATTCTGATTCAGTTAAAGTTATTGTAGCGAAATTAAAGGGCATGATTGGGAGGCATGAAAGGAGGGAGTTTTGCTGCCTTATTCACATTCAGAGAACTGCTGAGACTTTCATGTTAAACTGGATCCTCACAAGGGCAGGCTTTGGCCCAAAAATGCATTTCAAAACAATCCAAACAGATGGTAGCACTTAATACATCCATGAGAAGTGTTTCTCACTACCATGCAAGCTCTCTGAGTGCTCAGCTGGGCAGAATAAGGAAATCTCGCTTTCAAGTCAGGTTTGTTTTATATACGAGCATATAAAGTTCTATAATGGGGGGAAAATTGGGGACAAACTATCCAATATCAGTCTGTAATAGGTCAAATCGAAGAGAGGAAAGGAGTCCTCAAAGACCCTGAGTGCATGTCCCTGCGCAGGACTTTCCTTGAAGGTAATTTTAACTGTGCAGTCCCTATTAAGTTAAATCCCCGTATTTTGCACTCGCTATTTATTACACCATGAAACAAACGTGCTTTGTTCAGGGAATTTAATGCCTAATGATTAATATGAAACAGTTTTGTCAAGTGACTCTTTTCTCAGATAACAATTTGTTACTGAATGTTAAAATCCCTGCTTAGGCCTTATTCTCACTCAGGCTACGCATGTGACGAACTTCAAAGCAAATATTACTTTAATAAACAATTCTGCAGGATGATTTTCAAAGGATTTCTGTTTGTTTGTTGCAGGTCTCAAGAGAGCTGCTATCCCCCTTAAAGCACAAGATTCTGCATTCATGCAGATTATGAGATTAACTGCAGGTATTATTTAAACTACAAGCTCATATGGTTAGCTCATGTGGTTATGAAGAAAAATAGGAAAATAGGATCTAAAAGTAACACACAGAAACAGAAACTAGTAGTATGACTTCTAGGGCTTGACTCGAAAGTCCTGGCTATTTGGAATCCGCCGTTTACCTAGAAACTGTACAAATAAACTGATTTCTGGAACTTCGCTGAAGACTCCTTTTCATGTAAAACACATTCTGAGTCTAAAACTTCTTTCCTTAGGAAATGTTTCCCTCTGAAGCAAAGCAGCTGAAGAGACAGCTTAAGGGACCCCTCAAAGCTTTAAGGAGATCCTTGCAGTTATAAAACAACCAAAACAAAGTTTAAAGCAAACCACAAGTTAACGCTTTCTTAAGTGGAACAAAGATTTCATGTGTGTGTAATTTGAAGAGGGAAGTGCATTAATACACTTTGCTGTTGCTGTCTTTATGGGCACTCTGCCTCCCTTTGTAGCACTAAAATCTCACACAACGCTGTGCCTAATTTCAGAAGATGGGCGGTTCATCATATTTCCAATTATTTTACCTGGATAAATAAGAGAAAGGTCACCTCCTGCTGTGACATATTTCTGGCCTGCTGCCCGTCCCACTTTTCGCAGACAAAGCATCAAAAAGTTATTTCAGTTCTTATCTGTTTTAAACCAAAACATTGTTTCTCAGGATGAAATCTCAACTCCCTGAAATTGGTGAGTTTTACTCCTAACTTAATAGGGGCAAGATTTTGCCAGCTGCAACTCTTTTCCAGACAAGCAAAGAGACCCCACGCGAACGGAAATTGGTTAGAATCTCCCCTCTAATTTTTATATCGGTAGAAGAAAATAGAATTATCCAAATTAATGCAAAGCTACTTGAATTTCTGTATTTATAATATATACCAATTTTATATAATCTTGACAGTGTATACATCCCTTTCAGCCTTGTGTTCAACACTGCCAAAATAAGATCTCCCTTTAAGTCACAGGGTTAAAGGTACCTTTCTCTGAACCAAGATTACGAGTCTTTACTGTAAGAATAGTAAAGATAAAAGAAGAAAACCTTAAGAAGCGTCATCTGAAGTTAATCTCTTGTCCTTGAGATAGCTCCTCTACATCTTTTCAAAGGGGAGCGTGAACCCACAGTCCCTCTGGGCTATAAGGATCACGCACTGTTTTCTCACTGCCCAATGGGTTTTGTTCGGCTATTTTAATGTTTCCAGTCCTTCATCTACGTATGCCACTAGACATAATGCCACAAGCAGCCTGGGAACGCGGCCATTTGTTAAATCTTGCTGGCGTCAGCTACAAATTGTGCCAGCTCGGGTCTTAATTTTTATTCAAGTGTAACTATTAGCTCTACTGCTAATAAAAAGTCTTTGAAGAACCTCAGCCTTTATTTGTATTCACTGCTGAATTGAACACCGACAGCAATGTGCACCCAAGAGTGCACCCAACCTCACACCTGGTGGAGACAGTCAACAAACCCGACTGTTGTGACACTTCTATTTAAGAGTTTGAACCATTTTTCTGCATTTTACTGTCGTAGAGAAAAACTTAGTATAAAAAAAACAAACAAACAAAATAAGCAGCTAAACTCACCTGCCCAGATTATATGAAGTTCATTGATTTTCCATTGCCTAAATCAGATTTTGTATTGGATCACAATCCAGTCTGAAAAGAGTGCCTAGATGCAAAGGCCACGGTTTAATCAGTTGCATCCACTCACACACACTCCGTGTCTGTTCAACTAATTGCAGTTCTGAGAAAAATGAAATTGATATTTTCACCTGTCCCCCTTGTACCTCCTTTTGGATAATTTGAGGTTTTGTATCTGCTTCAGTGTTCAGAGAGCCGCGATTATTAGATTATTTGGCTGATCGTGAGAGGCTGGGTCCTTCTTCCCAGTAAGACCAGAGCATCATGCCCAGGGCTCCAGGCACAGACACAGACCTGCACACAGACAGATTTTCCAAACACAGAGTTAACGCAACCATGTCATCTCATAACCACTCAAGTGGTTATTTACCCCTTCAAGTGTTTCTCGCTCAGCTGCTAAGAATGAGTTCAAAGGGGAGGAAAAGTCCAAACTAAAGATGAAAATTTTACCTACCTATTTTGGGGCATAATCTAAACCACACTGATGTACTGGAAAGGCTCCAGCTGGCTTTGAATCAAATCCAGTATGGAGGTCCTTAAGTGTTACTGAGTTTTTGTACCATTAACTGTGGAACAATTCTTATAATATTCATATCAGTTCCTCAAAATATGAGAGGGCCTTTTGTATTATTTATGTCTCGTGCTAGGGGTTGGTAAAGTTTATTGTAGCAAGGGTATTAGTCACCGATTATAATCTTCCCCATTTGTCACAGTGCTTAGGTTTCTTTATGTGGGTTGAAAGCACAATATGATGAATAAATAAAAACATAGAATAGAAGGGAGAAATGACAGAGTTCCTCTCCTTGCCCAAATATATAGAAAGCCAAATGAGTTCTCTAAGCTGCCAAAAACATATGTGGGAATAATAGCAAAATGTGTACGTTCAGGGTAGTTATCATGCGTGTATTTTGGACAAGCTGCATTTGTTTCTTGAGTGCTCTATCAGACAACGGAGGAAACCAATGCCAACATTGCAGAAACACACACAAAAGCCTGGGGTAAGCCAGCCCCACTGTGCACTTTTGGTGCTAAATTAGGGATAAAATGTTGGAAACAAGCCCTAACTTAGCAAAAAATAAACAAACTATCCAATGATGGAGGAACTGCAAACAGTTTGGTTCAGAGTTGGGAACTCAAGTTCTTCCCCGTTCAGGCCCCACAAGTTCCTCTCAATAAATAATTCTGGAAATTCTGAAATCTGAAAACATGGGAGAGTAAAAGATGAGAAAAGAGATTAATTTCCCTTTTCTAATAGTGAAATGCCTCTTCAAGAATTCAGTAAAAAATATGAATACCTTCGCTAATGATTTGCTTATCAGCACTAAGCAGTGTTCTTTAAATATGGAATTAATTAGCCCATAGAAAGTACTAGTAGATATACATACATACAGATATATATATATATATATATATATATATATGTATATATATGAAGCCAGCGAGGATAAATACTTTACTATGGAATAATGACAAACATACCAAGACATGGAGCAAGAAACACGTTGCAATGCACAAGGTCTTTTTCTTGCAGGCTGACACCTCTTTGAAATAGGAGGAAAAAACAATGAAAAGAGAAAGCATCAATAGTATTGACTTGCAAGCAAAAAAAAAAAAGTTTATAGTGTTATGTTCAGAAACTCTATGTAAACAGAGATGTAGCATTACACAAATGCAGAAGAAACTCATTACTCTAAAGAAAATGCTTGGAAAAAATCAACCTGACATGCCTATATATCTTCAATACAGTGTAGTTAATCGAGAACAATATGAGGGATCAATGTGCCTTTGGCAGGTAGTACACAGGAACCGTAACTGCAGAATCCTGTAAGTTTGGGAATATAACAAATTCATTTGGAATACCTATCAGCTAGAGAAAGCACTGTGAAGGACTAAAATGCAGCAGTAACTCTCTTAGTTTTAACACTGCTCTGAAAGTTTTTCATTGCTCAAAACCAGAACATTCACACCATTTCTTTCTTTTTCCTCCAAAACTTCCCCCTCTATTGTGTTGTTGCTGAAGGTTTCCACAGTGTTACAGATTCCTAATTTCTTTACCCAGACCCTCAAAGCCCTTGTTAGAGGGAGAAGTTCAGAGTGACCTACTGCCATTCTTCAAAATGAGTAGTTACATCTTTCCTTCCTTAGATTCAGCCATCAGGCTTCCTCATCATCCTTATCCCAGTTGAATTCCTCTTGTTCTGCATAGATGGGTACAAGTGCTCTCAGGATCAGAATGTATTTTGGTTTGGAAAATGGGCTTGGATCCGTTTTAGCATATCCTATATGTTAATTTTGTAATTCTACCCAAAATACTACAGCTAGAACTAAATAATAGATGAGAGCAGCAGGATAATAGCATTAAGAGCCACAGGGAAAGAAGAAAATATATGTTTTCAAATGAGATTTCTATTGGGAAAGGGAGTGAAGGACGCAGAGAAATAAGTGAAAGCTGCTTCAGATGGCAGGAATAACAGAGGAAAAGGCTTCTGTGTTGAGGCAGCAACCAGTGTGAGGAGACAGAGTTAAGGCCAATATTGTAAATAAGGTAGAATCTTATCTCTGTTGCTTGCATGTAAATCTGCAGTAAATTAATCAGTCTTACTCCACATTTAAGCTTATATAGCTAAGATCAGAACATAGCCTAGAATGTCTAAGACTGCAAGCAAGTTTTTCCACACAGGAAATTTTCAGCCACAATAGGACATCGCTGGCTAGAAGTTGGTGTCATAATCAAAAAGAAAATATTCACATCCCCATACAAGTAGCCAAATATGTAGCAAAAAGGGAAAAATACACTACATTCTCTGCAATTTCCATCTGATACAGAGCAGAAATACTGAAAATGAGAACTACGCAGAGGCAAAAATCCCAGGGACATAAATCCTGTCTCTACAAAACAAAACTACTCTTGTTTTTTCTATCATGTTGAGTCAGAGACAAATGGGAGGAAAACCAAGATGCAAACACCTTGGTCCTTATAGGTTGCCTAAGATGCAGATAAGTAAAAAGGATTACTTGAAATACCTGGTTTTTGAGCGAGGAAATTCGGCATAGCCCTAGCCAGAGGGATGTTAGGTGACATACAGCCAGCCAGCTCCGTACAGAGCTCAGATGCTCCCGCTCCCTTCCTCTTTCCCACCCTCCTCAGGCTGTCACTGGTGCACCTGAGCAAACATTACACTGCTGACACACTAACCTTGACAGTCGTGACACATCCAAAAAATGAAACGTTACACCTTTGCTATAAAATACTCTCCTGGGCTAGAAAGGACTCGCAGGCAAAAGATGAAGGGAGGGGAGACACAAAGCAAAGGTGTGTCCCCCATCGGTTTGAAACGTCTGACGAGCCAATAGCTGGAGAAGGATGGGGGGGAAATTTGTTATGCCAAGAGAGAAATCTTTGCTACTGCCCTATAATCAGACCAAATCTGCCTATTTTAGACTTTACTGAGCATAAAACTTTGTATGTATACTGTTTCATTTGTTTTGATCGTATCTGATCTCTCTGTTCATTATAAATTCTGTTTTAATTCCAGCCCCAGATCTCACAGCTTTTTCATCACTTACATTAAAATTCAACTTAGGCTGATTGACCTTTTTATTCAAATTATCCCCAAAACAACCTTTATCAGCTTTCGGATGAAACACCTTTACCTATCCCTACACACAAAGAGGGACAGGTGAGAAATGGAGATGCAGACACATCCCTTTCTGTCAGGAGGACGTGCTGGGTAGCTTCAGATGTTCTTTTACACATTTGCTAAGTCCTAGGAATTCCTAGATTCTCTTCCAAAGTCCGGACCCTAACCACCACTTATTCCAGAAAGACAGAGGACCACAACCACGAGTGGTGTCACCAGGTACAAATCAATTGACTTCAGCTATCAGCTTCAGTCAATTCTGACCAAATGGTCTGAACTTCCACCTGAATTCCAAATACCTACTGCAGAATTCATTTAAATAGAGTGAATTCAAGCAAGTGTGTTGTTTCCTGCCTGTTGCAGAGCGTGGGAATCTAATTGGTTTTTATACGTTGAACAGTACCCCTCCTAAGTTCCTATGAAAAATTATTCTCACTAAATAACTTGTTTAGAATGGCTACCTCATTTTATCCAAGTTTTGAATTCACATCTGCATGAAATGTATCGATCCCTATTAAAATTCACCGTTGTTTTCAATAAAAGGACAGGAAACAATTTATGCTACTTGTAGTTTGTCATCTGCCCACTCAATTTCAATACAGAGCTGATGTCTTCCTGCTGTCTATCTGACCCTGCAAATCTCTTCTAAATCTGTTGTCCAGCTTCAACCAGATTTGCTAGAGGGTTACAAACTTCAAAGATGAGGAAGTTCCTACAGATTCCATGAAAATCGGTCGGATTGATGAGAAAGGTCTGAACTACCACCTGCTTCTTGGCAGAAAAGCAGGCTCAGATGTGACAAACGCTGCTAGGGAGTGATCAGTCACCCGACCAGCAGAGCCATACTTCCTTGCTAGTTTGCATCTACCGAGCTCCAGACAGACCACACACCCAACAGCAGCCGGAGGTGAAGCTGCATGGCTGCTGTCATTGCAGCGTAATGGTGTGGGAGATGCGGACAACCAGAAAATCCAGTTTCATTAGTTCTGCCACTCACGACACAAAGCATCCTCTGGAAGGCCAAGCCCAAGGCGGGCAGGTAATCCAAACTAAGAACATCAGACCAAACTTTGTGTTTGCTTTAGCAAAATTTAACTAATGAATAGATGAGAACAGAGATATAAATGCTATTCTCCAGATAGTGACTGGACATCTCCTTTAGCAAACATGAGCCAGAGGCACCACTTCCCAGGCACTGAAGTTGAAAAATCTTTGCTTCATTTAAGCTGGGGACACCACTCCCATTGATGTCAAATGGACTAGGAATTCACTCCAAACCTTATGAGCTATTCAGCTTCAGCTGGATGTTTCCTCACAACTTGTGCTGCCAGTTCAGGAGAATTATAGCTCTACAATTCAGAATAAAAGGATGTTCAAAATGTCTTACCCTTCACTAAGAAATAACCAAGATCAGGTGGCCATGTGATTCCATTATTTATGTAATGCCTCCAAATGTCACTTGTCTTCTAATACGAGATGACAGGTTTCACATGTACAGGTTTTCTATAAGAGTAGCGTGCTCATCTTGATCCACTCAATACACACATTGCTAATTTGAGATAAAAGATTTATCACGTAGATCCTGTAGTTAATTGGCTGCAGTAGCCCCCTTTTTTTTTTCTTTACTATGTAGATTTATTTGGAATTTCTTTATAGGTGAGCCAGCTTTCAAGACTGATATATTTGGACTGCAGGTTTCTTTTGGGAAGGCTTTTATTTTCACTTTGTACACGCTCAGCACCTCACAGTATGTGTTCCTGGTACCTACCTGAGGCTCCGATGTGCTCCTACATGCTCACACAAAAGAGCTTTTAATACAAAATTTGTTTTTCTCTTTAAGAACCAATAAGAAAATTGCTCTTTCTGGTTATCAAGCCATACTTGATATACACAAAACTCTGTTTGTGACTTGAGTGAATTACACTCTTGTACTGAAACTAACATTTAACTGATTTTTGAAAATAACAACACCATCTTTCCCCTCAGTGATGCTTCTCTTCTACCGACTCAAGGAAGCAGCATCCATCATTATTTGTCATTAGTGCCCAAGCATTTGACAGCAGCAGACAGTACACAAGAACTCTAACTGTGACTTGGAAAATGCCACAGAATCACTAAATGGTTGAGGTTGGAAGGTAGCTCTGAAGATCACCGAGTCCAATGCCCCTGCTCAAAGAAAGACCAACTACAGCAGGTTGCCCAGGACTCTGTCCAGTTGCATTTTGAACATCTCCAAGGACAGACACTTCACAACCTTGCTGGACAACCTGTTCCAGTGTTCAACCATTCCCACAGTTATTTATGAGAATCTGGGAGAACATTTCATTATTCTATTATGACATAGAGATCAATCCAGTCAAACAATCTACACTCTGGCAGGAGTCCCTCATAGATATGCTCTGGGAGTGGGGAAGACACACTGGCACTAGAGGATCCAAGCACTATGAAGTAAAGGCAACTGGTGTGGTCTGGTTTGGCTAAATTGGTATTAAAATCATGGCTGAAACCCAAAGTAGCTGTTAAAAACTGCAGGCTCCATTTCCCCATTCCTGCTACCTCCCCTCCTGACCTGCTCTAGGAAGCAATGGTTTTTTAGTATGGCAGATTCCTCTTCTGGCGATGATTTCTAGAAGCCCAGCTGCCTCCTCAGACAGTCAGAATTGACCTTGTCAGCAAAGGTGTTAGGTAGAAAGTCAAGGATATCATCTGAATGTAGTTTGTAAAAAGAGAAAGAGAAGAGAAATTAAAAGTACAACTCAGGAAATGTAAGACATCTGGTCAACTTCAGCTGTTACAGACCCTTTTATCAATTCCTTCACCTCAGAAGTAAAAGAAATCAGGCAGAGAGGTACCCCCTAACTACAATGCTGAACAATTAGAGGTGTGTAGAAAGAAATGTTGCTTAGGCAAAACTACAGAAATTCCAACAACCATCAGATTTTTGCTTAACTAAAATAAATGGATGAACCAAGAGGACATTTAGAAGCCTTGCAGGTCATTGCTGACTTTGCTTTCTGACCTCTGAACTCAACCCTATACTTTTAAAACCTAACACTTTGTTTCTATATTTATGACATTCTATATTTCTATATTTATTACTTGCATCTAGTCTGTGAATACACACATTTAGGTTCAGGTTTTTTTTAAATTTAAAACCTGAATAAAGACACATCAAAAATGCCAAATAGCAAAGGCACACTATACTCCCTCATACCGGCCACTCCCCTGACCCTGTGCAGCAGCTATGTTTTGTTTCTCGCGAGACTATTTGCTTCCTCTTGTCTTTATCAATGCCTTTCTCCACATATTCCTTCACCTCATGTGTTCATCCCCGCTCTCGCAGATAGGAAGCAGAGCCGCAGCATCATTTTGGATGGGGAGTCCTCCCCTCTCCCCCAGGCTGAGGCTCGAGGAGGGTGGCTGACACTTCATCCATGAGACTCCCTTCATCATCTGTGTTTTGAGGAAACTAGTTGGTTTCAACAAGAACCTCTCATATGAGGTCTGGGAGCTCGATTTGGGATATTTTTCAAATATGATTCAGGAAGGTAATCTAGCACAAGCTATGCTCAATGGGACAATATTCCGATCTCAGCTACAGAACACGTAAATCTCCTGTAGCTGTGCATAACAGAAGAAAAATCCAACATTGACATGAACAGAATGTCAGAGGTGATCTAGACAGGGTCACTTTTCTAAGACCTTACACAAGTTTTCAAAATTTGGCAACAAGAGTGGATGTGACCTTTCCCCAGAGAGGCAGAGACAAGCAAGAAAACTGAGTCTTGGAAAAGACACAAACTCCTAACATTATGATAAATAGAAGACACCCTTCCTGGAAAAGAAACACTTAGGGGCCTGAGGCCAGCATTTGATCTGTGCTAAGAAACATTTGGATATTTTTATGAGCAGCAAGTTCATCAAGAATCTTGCTCAGAGGTTAAACCTCACAGAAAAGAGAAAATAAGGTGACTAAGGACTGTTCATACGAGCAAAGATGTACAGGAAGAGGCCCACGCCAGTGTGTTGATCTTGCATTATGGAAATCAATTAAGCATTAATTATAAATGTTCCCAAAGGTTAAGTGAAGTGTGTCTTGCTACAGAGCCAGCAGCCTGACAGACCCATCGGGCTTCCTGATGCAAACAGCTCTCCCAGGGCGGACAGAGATGCTGAGCTCCACTGCCTCTCCGCAGCTGGGCACCCCAGCCCCCGGACATGGCAGAGGTCTACCATGCACAGCCCAGCGGGTCTTGAGGAACAGCCTTCTGGGGCTGCACCATGCAGCCCTGAACGGTGGGGAAACCCAGAGCACTCAACAGTCTGAGTTCTAAATAGCCTTACCCCTTAACTTGACTAGTCAAGTCTTACTTGACTAAATTAGCAAGCCCCTCCAAGTTGCTCCCATCAGTGAAACTTGTGCCTTAGTGAGACTGGAGTGGCAGGATCAAGCTTTGACACATTGCCTCCCATGGCACTGTTCCCAGGAGGAAGGCTGCAAGAAAAGGCCCCAATTTAGCTTCTGTTTGCTGAGGATGTGGTAAATATAATGTTGATCAAGCAGTTTCTGCCTTCTCTCCCTTCCTTGTCATGCAGTTTCTGAAAAAGGGCTTCTCCTGCTCTGTGACATCTGTAGACCGAGGTGATTTGTCTCCAGTACTCCAATTATGTACAGCTTAATTATCTACTGACTAATTGCACTTGCCTTCTTGAATGTCTCCAGGTAACAGGAGTACTGCTTTCTTTTTGCTCATCGGGCCGTGAAGGCAACCAGTTTGTCTCATCCTTTCTGGTACTTCCAGACAAAGGACCTTTCAAAAGAAAAAAATCCTGAACAGAAAATCTAAGTAATCCCTCTTTCCACGCCCCAAATAAGACAAATATATGTGTGTGTGCATGTGTCCATCCTAGGGTCAGCTCTTAATGCAGTGACTTGAATGTACCACCCTGAGAGATTTACCTGTACCCAGAGGGAGGAGCGGCCTGCCTAGTTACCTTTTAAGTGATTTATTAAAAGGACTTTGGAGGAATGTGAGGTTAATCCTGACCGCAATAGCTGCTAACAGCAGCACAAATAAGGGTGTTCTCCCTCACCGCACAGGAGTCAGAGTTACTGCCTTTCATCCAGGAATTGCCAGCTCTCGCCTGAGGTAAGCACTTGCCTAGTCCCCGTCACAAGCAAAGCACAGCAAAGTGGGTGACGCTTAAACCACATACAGAAGTTTGTGCTGCAGCAAAACAAGGAGGACACAGTTTGATATTGCACCTCTGAGAAGGAGCAGTAACGCGGGATAGATGAGGAACTAGCTCACTTGCACGCCTGGGTGATCAGCCTTTATGCTGGGGTCAGAAGACACCATTTGGGACATTCCCTTTTCAACTCTTATCTAAAGTGGGAACCAGTAAGAAACCGAGCCTTTCCAAGCAGAGCCAAGAGAAGTGCAGGCAATGCAACGCAATGGTCTCAGCTACACATCTCGGTTTGGGAACACTTGTAATGCCAGTGCACTTATAACCACGTCTGGTCTCAGCAGATACCTTCATAGATACAGTGCTTGAGTTGAGCACAGCTGGGAAGAGCCGCTGTACAGTGACAGGCAGGAAAATACCTGCTTGGAGGATCCAAACGGATTATGAGCCCAACAGAGACCCAAATCCTGTTGGGAAAATTCTTAGGAAAAACAGGCTCTATGTGGAAGTGTCAGTAAGTAAACAAGCAAATTGTCACCCTTGAATATTTTCTGGCACAGATACTTATCAAAACTCAATGCGCAGGCTTTTGCACTGTCTCTATCCACGAAGCAGCATTCACAGGCCAAACCAACAGAAGAAGCTGGATGCTCTAGTGGAGCATCTTCCCCTTTTTGGGACTACCAGCAGATAACGCCCGCCTGCGACAGGCAACATGCCTTAATGAAACCTAAGCTGACCCACAGCTTGAACAGCACAGCACAGGCCAGTCCTGAAAATAAACTTCTGACCAGCCAAGTGGGGCATCAAGCATTTATGCTTCCCCTTCCGCAACTATTGCAGCTAAACACAGAGTTTAAAAATCAATGTAAAAGGCAGTGGTGTTCATTCATTCCTGACTTGGACAGTAGATATGAAGGGTGATATCCCCAACTTTCCCTGAAGAGGCTTTGCTAAGATCTCTTCGGGAAAATTGATTCTGGAAGACAAAAATTTGAATAAATCTGTGCTAAAAAGTATCTGAGCATAGTCCAGATCTGGAGACCCTGGGATGATGATACGAACTGGTTATTGACTAAAATGTCAACAGGGTTTTGTTTTTATGGCAGCTATCAGGCTGATGCTCCCTGGAAATCAATATTTGCAATTTAAATTTTGTATTTTGTGGGTTATCAGTTGAAGTTTAATGTCTGTTTCTCTTTCTTGTCCTGTTTTTTTGGGGGGATTTTTCCCCCCCCCCAATCAGCAGGGTGTTTATACACCATGTCAACACCTGCTTGCAGCTGAGCCAGTGGAAGGGAGCAGATTCAAAAGCCCACTTTGTCCCACACCCAAGACAGCAATAAACTGGTATTTCCTTTTGTTACATCAGTTTAGCACCACAGCATGTGTGAGATTTCCCCTTCTGGGTTTCAGGGGACCAAGTCGTATTCAGCACCCATAAGAAAATAAATACATCCATGTGTGTGGGACAGCAACTAAAAAAACAAGACAGCAAAGCAGAATATCCATCCCCAGCCATTCTGGGATGTTCCTGGGGCAGTTACTGTGCTGCAGGGTGGACATGTTTTCCATCTGACAAATGACAACAATAATATTTCCCGTTCCCACAGTGAGGGAAATCCCACAGTGAGATTTGGTAAATTAATTCATTTAATCCCCTTGATTTCTCTCTCCTGATGTTATTTACCATCCTCTCTTTGCTACAAGTCAAACTCAACCCATTACTAATAAATGAAAAATACCAAGTTCTCTTGCCCCACTCTCACGATTGTATTAGCCCAAGAAGAGCATGCAAGCCTCCTTCAGACTTTGTTATCCTTCTCACCACTCTTACCTCCTTTTATGTGGTCTTTTCTTCTGTTACTCTGGGGCAAGGAGCTCAATCCTGTTTAACACAAGTGAAGTCTTCTGAGCAGGACTTTGAAACAGGGTTTCTCCCTTTCTAAGGGAGGATTCAAATCTGCCTTGCAAGAAGAGGGCACTATTGCCTCTCTCTGGCTCTGTTTTAGACCAAAAAGACCACAACTGAGTGCTGTGTGGGGTCCAAACAGTCTGTGAATATTGCCTGGAGAAAAACCCTATAAAGAGCATAACCCTGTCTTTTCTGTGTCTCACCAATGCTTCCAGGGGAAGCAGGGAACAAGCTGGTTGCCGTGGGGCAGTTACAGGCATACAGGCTTCCAGGTCGATGGGGAACTCAAAGCTCAAACTAATAAGAGTTGAAGACCATCCACATTAAAACAGCAGCTGAGCAGGGACTTGAGAGCCACCATTCTGCTTGGAGAAACCCCCTTCACTGCATACATCTTCTGTCCAGCACCAAACTGGGGCACCAAACTCTTTTCTGTAAAGAGTTCACCTGCAACAACAGACTCAGAGGAGGAAGGCTTACGACTAGACAGTATCTGCCAGGTAGTTTACTCCTGTGAGAGACTAAAACTAAGCCATAGCATCCCTCTGAGATTTATACTGCCAAAATAAAAAACATCTAATTGAGCAACAAATGCCTTGTTTGCTCTCATGCCTGAAGCTGACCAGAGCTACTCTCACGAAGAGCTGCTGCTGCAGAAAACAGAAATTAACGGGGAAAAAATTACAACACACATGGGAAGACAATGCCAAGTAGCTGAGAGAAACGGGTAAATAAAGTCAATTATCAAATGCAAGATGAAAAGACAAAAACTTCCTTTTATAACTCTGCTTTTGCACTACTCTTATCTAGACACCTCATACGTTGGCATTCAATGAAGTTAGACAACATGCTCGGCTATTTTCAGCAACTGGGCACTGATATTTATTTCAGAAATAAAAGGGCCTTGTAATTCATTTGCAAGGCTGTACGCGGTTAATTCTTGATGCCTTGTAAATGCTAATTATGAAAGAAGATGTTAAAGGGTTCCTTAGGAAATCAATACTTTATTATACAATAATTGCATCTGCAAGTTTAATGTTCTTCGTAAGACTCCGAAACAATGGAAGAGGTTGGGAGTTCAGATGATGCAAAAGGTAGCTGCACGACCTGGAAAGTCATCAAGAATTTGAGGCGCAGCAAAATGCCCAGATGTCATTAAAATATTTCGAAAAATCCAACAGTTATTATGGAAAGCAAATTGCTCGTACATCTGTCTAGATGACACCTTGTCCCGGTATAAACCTAGACACACTTGTAATTGAAATGGTTGTTCCATTATTTGTCCAAAAGCTTTGATTATTCCTTTGCCTGAATGATTTGCTTCTCTCAGGAACAGCATTTCAGCTCTGTCCCCCCTCATCTTCCCCTGGCTCGCTCCCTGGTTGTTCCAGCTTTCAACATAGGAGTCAGCGAGGAGCTACCGTTAGGGTTATAAGCCCTGGAGACAGGATACAGCTGAAAAATCATTCTTCCAAGAGTTTCTGGGTCACTGTCTAATTGATACTAGCATTAGCATGCTTCATATTCATGTTCCAACTCCACAGGCAGTACTTACTCTGCACCCAGCTATGTGGGACTGCTCTAGGCGGTGAGTGGGAACCCAAAACAATGCTACTATATCAGCCTAAGAACGGACCAGCCCCGAGAGTTTTACAATAGCAAAACGGAGAAAAAGAGTCTCTCTTCCACTGCGGTCTTCAGTGCAGCAGTGCATTCCTCTGTTTTTTATTACACACTTTTAAAGAGAAATATTCCATGTTACTCGGCTTATTAATTTGCAAAGAAACCACAAGTTATTTCCTTACATCCTGATGGGTTTTTAAATTTTTTTAATTCTTACAGGCCATAAAAATCCAGGGACTTCAAAGGAAATGAGTTTAAGACTCAGTATGTTACAAAAGGAGTCCAGACCACGTTCACAAATAAGATATCTTTTGCTAACAGCAAAGTATTTCACAGGTTGTATTGTAGCTTATACTTTGTTGAGAAAACGAATGAGAAGTGAGTAGTGATTCATAAAACAATCTGTACGTTTAACGCAGGATAAAATAAGATAGTATTGCACAGCTTTCTTGGAGAGCCAAAAGGCGGTGCCTTGTGATCAGCAAGCTAGTCAAATAAAAACACAGTAGGAGGGGGTGTAATGCCGAGCTGCTGCAACCACTCCTAATGATTCCTCTTTTCTCCAGCAACTCACTCACTCACTCGGCACATCCAAAATGCAACACGAAAATTTAATGCATGCCCTCCCAAAAGTGATGAAAAAAGGACAATATGTGCATATGTTCAAATGTGTGGTGTGCATGCAGCATTTCTATGTGAAAGGATGTTCACTTCTATGCTTCTGTAAGAATTTCTGTTTGGCTGCCTACAGAGAGTTCAGAGGGAATCTGCCTCAATGCATCAGCCATATGCTGAGGTGGTTGCAGGAATTTTGTTGTTCAGGAGAAAGCTTGGTCTTTGCTGAACACGGCAAACTCCCCAACAAATCCTCAAAAGTAGGAATCCTGGCTCATTGAAATATCCTCTCTTACCCTTTTGCCCAATGATACATTTTTCTAGCACTTGCCCATGACCACCAAGACATAATATACATTCATTTATAAAGGAGTGACACATCACTGCTTGACACCCACAAGCAAAACATGCAAAAGAAGTAACCTCATGCATACTGGAGAACTGGCAACACCAAAAAGGATTTTTTTTTCCAGCTAAGCAGCTCAAGAGTCAAACATGACCTCACTCAAAACCATGAAGAGCAAAGAGCTCTACCTATAGTGTCCATAAACTCTCCCCTTCGCTGCGCAGCCTGCCTTTATAGGAGATGCTCCTCTGAACACATTGAAGTCAACACAGGGAGCAGAAGCAAACCCATCAACTCTATTCCCAAGCTTTCCTGAGAGTATTACTGACACCCAGGATACACTTTTTAAAGACAGCTCAGCACCCAGATAGGCACTGAGCTAAGTATCCTGACTGCCTGAGTCCTGCTGAAAACCCAACCAGGAATGCTGCCATGGAGACCTTTGAAAACCTTGCCCTTGTTATGAACCCTAATGAAAACCTAACTCTGAAAGTGAGCTTTAAGGGGACAGCTTCTCCGAATTTCAACACAAGATTAATACCATTTTAGGAGTCCAGACATCAAAATTAGATGCTTAATTAAAAAAAAAAAAAAAGAAAAAAAAAAAACAAAAACAACCAACAAACCTGGCCAAAATTTGATAGGAATAGATAAAGGTGCTTACCCACAAATTTTCCTTTCCTCAGGGACAGCATTCACCAGTCTCACCTGGCATCTTCATGCCTGAGGACACAATCCAGGCTTGTCAATCCATGCCACAAGCAAAACCCTCCTGCTGAAAAAGCCTGTTAGCTGACTCAAAACTTATGATTGAAAATTTACCCTTCTGACAACCAGCATCTGTATTTCAGTCAAACACTGAACACTGTGCATATACTCACTGGAGAGCACGAGAACCCTGCCATTCAGTTACCGAACAACAAGAGCTTATCTTTGAGCTAGTCCATAACACGTAACCAGCATTGCTGCCTGAAGAAAGGAAACAGCAAGGTAAACACCTGAGTGTTTTTTCTATTCTTCTGCACAATGAAAACCACAAGGGGATCTTATCATCCAGATGAGGTGTGGAAGGAAATGAGATTAGCTTTATAAATACAATGTCCACCAGGAATAGTTAATTAGGCATATTACTTCCTGCTTAACCAAAACACTAGGCAAATTTCAGACTGTGGAACAGCTAGAGGCATTTCAAGGATGTAGACAAAATAGATTTGGCACTAGGTGTTTGGTCTTAATAGCAAGATTGAGGTGGGAAGAGGATGGAGACAGTGGCTGCTGGAAGGGCTGCCCAAGCCCTACCAGAACCAGCCATGTCATCACAAGCTACTTTTGAATAATGGAGACTCTACAGATGCAGCCTAAGAAATGCAACTCAACACACCTGGTGATCATCCTACAGAACAATTTTCACAACAGTGTTGCTTCCCAAATGGTCTCAGCGATTTGAGGACGTGGTCTTTATTTGTATTTCTCAGGTATGCACATTTTTGTTTCCTCAGACAGATTTTATCCTTACATCCCCAGGCAGGGCACCTCATATCATCTCCCAAAGATAAGACAATAAGAACTTTGAGCAACTTGGTCTAGTGGGAGGTGTCCCTGCCCATGGCAGGGGGGTTGGAACTATGTGATCTTTAAGGCCCCTTCCAACTGTAACCATTCCATGACTCTATAATAAACCCCCTGATGGAGAACAGTATCATTCCTTGAGCTTTTACCAGGAATATTGTCTGAGAGAACAAACGTGACAGCACTGTCCCCAGTGAAGCTGACTACTGCTGACTAGACAAAACACGCTTAAAGAAGTCTAAGTACTTGGAGGAAAATTTCCACGTGTTTTCTATGGTTTCCCACAGCACCCGATATTGTCACACTGGGATGATCTTCCAGGAACTATGCCACCTCAAGGGCTACTTTGAAGTGGACAAGGAGCACAAGAGTAGCTTTCACTAGAGCCAGTTGCTAGTCAGCACTCATATGAATTGAGTTACAATTTGCCCAGGAGAAACACATGCTCCATGAGACCTAATTGCAATGGAGATCAGAAGAGAGGGTTTGCCACACTGAGAATGACCGTTCCTGCTACTGACACGCGGAGACATACATCTCAGTGAGAAAATACATACCTATCATCCTTAGAAGGTTAGGATGGCTTTATCCCAAACACGGAGAGTAGGTAAGAGAGAAGAGTGCAAATAACTGCTTTTCAATGAGCTGACACATAGTGCACACAGATTCCCAAACAGACTGCCCTGAGCGTTAAAAATAATCCTTTGGATTCCTTAAAAGTTCAAAGAGTACCTTACCAAACACATCATTTAAATGAGGAACCAAAGCAATGCTTTTTTCCTACTTTCTTGTGGTTTTTTTGAGTCTTTTGGGGTTCATATTTTCAAGTTCTTTCCAAAGCCTTGGGACCTCATGATTTAATGAAAGATAAGATTGTCACGTAATATCTTGGCTTCAGAAGCTTGAGTTTTAACAAAACTGAAGCCAGGCTAAGGAAAGGATTGTAATAGTTGGCCCCTCTCAAATTTGGTACAAACACCACCTGTTGAGTGATTAGCAGATGCCTCAGACATGAATTTGGGCAGCATTCCTTTGCTATGAAGTCTCTTCCATGCCACTATGAATAAGGAGAGACCATCAACTTCAACTTATAATCGTCTGGTTTCTGTCATTTTTTGTTGCAACTTTACCGCCAGCGCTGTCATCTCAAATTTGGCTGAAATTATAGATTTTTGTCAAATAAGCTTTCGCAGCATGTTAGAAGAGCCAACACATTCTTCTCACTTTAAAGCAAAAATTCCAGAGGAAACAGTTGTTTTGAAACAAATAGAGACCTCTGCAGTGGTTTCAGCTGAAGCACTGGAGAACTTGGAGGTTGAACTGATTATAGAAAAAAGCAAAACCCACTTCAACACCATGTTGAAAAGTAAACACCAGGGGGTGGCGGGGGAAGAAAAGAGCAAAAGAAAAAGTTAACAGCATTCTAATTTTTCCCTGTTGTCTCAATTTAAAGATTTTCATAAATAACACATTTTTTAAAGATTTGCTTTTCTCTACTCATTTCTAAGTTTTAAGTCTCTAGAAAGTTTTCTGTCATACTACGGAGTTGTTCTTTGTGCTGAAGTAGTGGTTCAACAGTATCTAGCCCTGACATATTTTTTTGAAGTAGACTTAAAAGTGTCATTATCCTCATTCCATAGGTGAGGAAATAGCTTATGTAAATTGCTGAAGGTCACTAACCAGTCAACAGGGCAGGCTCAAGGCTCTCTCTCCCCTCCACCACACTTTACGGTAACAGGAATTAAAGAAAATTGCCAAGTGAAAAATGCTATTTTTCCTTTCAAGTCCTTTCCTTAATACCTGACCCAGAGACCACCAATTCTGTGCTCTGAAACATCTGAGAAAAGGGAGAGAGATCTAAATTGAATTAGCTAGCAGGAGCTCATACCAGTACAAGAGTGAAAGAAATCATTACAAACACACTTTCCTTCTGCAAGTACGGGTGCTGAGCATCTACTTGATTTTTTTTTTTTGCTTGATGTAGTTGGGTATGCATCAACCCATGAACGTTCAGGCAGCCCTGTGCATCTTTGCTGAGCAGAAACTTCTGTCCCCAGTTTTCCCCTACCCCTATTTTTCAGCAGGGCTACAAAAAAACAGAGAGAGGGAATGCTCTGCTCCCTGCCTTGACCAGAGTTAGAAAGGATCTCACCCAGTGGATTCTCCTGCCGCAATGTGCCCATTTATCTTCAGGATTAACATAACAGGCAACATTAAGTTCATGGAGATCTGACACCACATCTACTTTGCAGACTCTTCCTCTTCCACTCATCAGCTTTCCAGCTCAATGGAAGACAGGGGTGAGAGGCAATGAGAAGTTTGCTGCTGCCAACGATGCTACCAGCCCCCACGTGAATACTGTGTTCTCCCAAGAGCTTGGGCTTCCTTGCCAATTAGTTATTCTTCAAAGGAATTAGCATTTTGCTCTTCTTTCTCTAGGCTTTTGAACCAGAATGTTCCCCCACCCTTTCTTACAGCATTTGGAGGAGCCCATGGTATTTACGCAGCAGAGCTCACTGGCATGAGGAGGCCACGCTGATGTATATATATACCTAGCATATCCCCCCGCCTCCATGCAAAGCAAGCTATGGAATTTAAACAGGTTCAACTGGCTCTTAAAGGAAAATTATTTCCCACAAAAAGTCTGCTAAACATCAAACATTTTAACCTGACAGCCAGGTTTCGTGCAGAATCTTTGCAAATACAGTTTTACGTGCCATCAGGTATTGACTGCTCATTGGAATAAAAAAAAATAAAAATCACAGCTAGCAAGAGTCACCTTAGCATCCACACAACACCACTGCTGGTGATCCTATCATCACAAAAACCTTCCATGTTTAAGACATCCCAAAGCAGAATGCTGGAAACTCGGAACAGAGAATTTCATAAAAATTAGACTGACCAAATTTGGCAAAACTTTTACAGCTTTTTCTAGGCAAAACACTATTCCCTTCAGCAGGATATAGGGATGCTCAGAGCATAAAATGACTCTAAGATTTCACAGCTTTTAACTCAAGAGGATGCCCCCCAAACGTTCTAATCTTATTCTCTACATAAAACAGGCCAATGCATCCTGCAGTAATCTCTATCCGTGCTTCAATACAGCAGGTTTTATGTTAGCAAGCTTCTCCTACTTTTGTCACATTCTGCCTAGGGTTTTTATACCTAACATACTCAGGTGACACCCAAAAAGGTCATTCAATCTGCAGCCACCATTGCTGCAGAGGGAGGAAGGGACACTCCTGAGCTCCACTGCAGCAAGGACCCAAGTGAAGGCAACCATTGACGTTCACGATCCCTTCACTGGGAACACCCTTGGGAAAACACATGGCACCTTACTTGGAAAAGGGGGGACTGGTGGCTCATGCCAAGATGTGTTTTGTAATTTATATACACCGACCTACACATTTCAGGAACTGGATTTGGGTTCCCCAGTACAAGAAAGACATACACATACTGGAGGGACTCCAGCTAGGAGCCACTGAAATGATTAAGGGACTGGAGCATGTGTCATATGGGAAGAGGCTGAGACAGATTGGGTTGCTCAGCCTGGAGAAGGCTCCGAGGGATCTTATCCATGTGTATAAACATCTGGTGAGGATGGGGAAGGGAGTAAAGAAAATGAAGCCAAGGTTCTTCTCAGGAGAGCCCAGTGACAGGACAAAAGGCAATGGACACAATGTGAAATACAGAAAATTCCATTTCAACATAAACCCCCTCATTATTACTGTGACAGTGGTTAAACAGTGAAACAGGGTGCCCAGAAATTTGAGCCATCTCCGTCCTTGGAGATATTAAAAAAAACACTCTACATGATCCTGAGCAACCTGCTGTAGCTGACCTTGCTTTGAGTAGGGTGGGTTGGACTAGACAATCTCCAGAGACTCCTTCCTACCTCGACCATTCTGCAACTCCGACTTTTTAACCTTTGTAACTTGAAATAAGTAATTAATTGTTAGCAATCCTGACTGTTAGCACACACAAGAGTCACAAAGGACAAATGTTGGTTTACTTAGATCAAAAAACCCCTTTCAGCCACCTGGATAAAAACCCTCAGCTGACCTATGAAGATCTGCCCCGCATCAGGAACTAGGGATGAAGACTTACCTTAGCCTCTCCTAGGAGCAAAGCAAGTTGTCTCCTTCCATAGGAAAGCCATAACTTGTGGCCCTTAACATCAGGGCACAGAGGTGGGAATTGTGACTCTAGTCCAGGGCAGGCAAAAAGGACAAGGACATCAGGAGTTCAGTGGGTAATGGGAAGACTAGAACGCAGTGGCCTGAAATTCAGCGACACCCTGTGCTCTGAAAACCATCTAGCCCACCCTGAAGTCTGGACTACCCACACCTCCAACGCTTTAGCACCCCAGCAACTAAATTAAACACAGCTCAAGAAAACTAGTCTATCGTATTGTCATACTGTGGGAACACCTTGAGATGAAATTTCTTCTGTGAGGTGTTTTTTTAGGATTCCCCCTCCCTCAAAATTGAGCCTAAAAAAGTCTCATTTAAGAAGGAAAGTTGTCCTGTTTTCACTTTTTTTTCCCCCTCAAACATGGCTGTATTTGCAGTGCTGGCAAAACCAGGTTACGGTATAATCCAATAAAGCAAGCAGGAATTTAAGGTGCACAAGTCCTGCCCTGATGAAGGTAATTATTAGGTCAGCCCAAGAAAAACTGATGAACCTAACATAATACTCCCAAACAGATCAACGGTCTTCATATAAATTTTGGTCCTGGCTCCTATAAAACCATTACTATTCCCTAGTATTGTAATTTACAGCCAGATGATGCACTGAATCATATTTTAATTTATCTGGAAGATATAAACAAACATTCTTGGGTGGAAATTAATACCTGATCTTTGGCTACCTCTTGTGGTATAAAAATCCAAAGAGAGGAATTAGGTTTTAAAAAAACATAAAAGAAAATCATTGCTCAAATTATGACCTTGTCAAATACTTCCTAGGAGAAAACTAGTTCTTAGGTTTTTGTGTGTAAGAAGCCTAGAAGATCTTGCTGTAAAAATGCATGATAGGGTATAAGCAGGGTGAATATTCCTGTGAGTATGTGCCATAGATGGCATCTGTTTTCAAGAACAGTTCAAAAGGAGTGCAAAGAAATAGTGTATTTTTATGACGGTAATCTTTCTTATCTGTAGACTCTTCTGAAAGAAAACAACACGGTTACATCCCCTAGATTTACGCCAATCTTCTGTGGACCCCAAATTAATATTTCGCCTATGCGACTGAAAAAAAACAACACGTGCATTACATAAAAGTGTTTCTTCCATTTTTAAAGCCAACAGAGGGAAACAAAAGATACAAAGCTAAAGTGACCCAGGAGACTTTTTTCCCTTGTCTTTCAGGACAGTTCAAAAAGAACTAGCGTCAAGAAATAGCCTGCCTTGCTGGCAGGGCAAGGGCAAATAAAGAATTATAAATAAAAGCCTCACCTTTTCCATTTTCCTTATGTCCACTGTTCTGAAAAGCATTTTGTGCTATTGTATGATTTTATGTTTAGAGAGAAATCTGTGAAGCATTGCTATTCACATAACCTAATGAGAAAAAAACCCAGGGAGCTGATATGAGCCTCTGCTATGCAACAAGAGCTCTCCCACAGAAAAATCAGACTCAACAGCTACGAGTAACTTCAAGTATAGTAAAGGTATAAGATATACACTTATGGAGAAGAGAATCATATATGCAGCTGGCATGCTGAGAGAACATCTGTACACTTACTGTACCACAGTTCATCAACTGTTGATTTCAGCAAGTACCATATGCAAAGCAGAAATGGGAAGAGTGTGAACATGAAACAGAATTTCCTCAGGTATAAAGAATCAGATGGTAGATTCATGGTCTGAGTTAAACAAGAAAAGCAAAGAGACTCTCAAAATGAGACAAAAGGTCTATCTAGCCTCCAACTGCAGTAAATCAGTGTGGCCCCAACTAGGCTCATGGCTCTTGTTAATTCTGGTCTACACTGCATCACATTAACCAGGTGAGAAAAATACACCTCAGTTAAATAGTTTCTTTTCTGCATGACCAACTCAATACCTGGGAGACACTTCTTCTTGCTGAGAATTTAGCATTCTGTAGAAGTCAATAAAATGTTCTTACCCGTATTGCCAAAGGCATGGCTTGTAGGAACATCATCCTATTAAAACAAGACATCCCAGTAGAAGTCCAGTTTTGCCTGTAAAACTATGCCTACATTAGATGGTCTATCAGTTCAGAATCATCCTGTGCTGTAACTCTGAGCATAGCAGACCTATGTCCATGGGGTAAAATCCACTGTTAAGTAAATGGTAGGAGAAAGTTGTGCCACAGCAATACCTATTAATATATAAAATGAATTAAGGTAGAACACAGGAAACAAGTGAAAACGAGAGGAAATAGTTCAGATAAAAACACCAGAGAGAAAACAGAGCAACATTTACTGGCCCTCAAAGCAGGGGCAGGAGAGGGCATCATAAAAGGTAACACTACATATGAGTTTATTTTGTGGCCAGTGCCATTTTTTTCTGTAACCAAGATCACAAGAGATTTACTTTCACCCCATGTTCTACATATTGTGCCATGGAAGTTAATCCAAATACATAAGCATTTCTACTATGCTCCTCAGCATACTGTGGGTGGTAGGAAACAATATCTTCAGAAAAGCCTGGAAAGTAACCAGTTGTGTATGAGAAGCAGCATTAACTACACCGTGCCAGAGCCCCAGAGCAGCTGTGAAGGAGATAGGCAATGCACACACTACAGCAAAGGAAATTAAATACTCTGATGGGCAACAAGGAACCAGAGGGAGATGACTCTGGTGAGACCCCACCTGGAGTACTGCGTCCAGCTCTGGGGCCACCAACATAAGAAGGACATGGACCTATTGAGGCGGGTCCAGAGGAGGCCACGAAGATGATCAGAGGCACGTAGGGGGACAAGGGGGAAAGGTTTTAAACTGAAAGAGGGGAGATTTAGATGAGATATGAGGAAGAAATTCTTTACTGTGAGGGTGGTGAGACACTGGCCCAGGTTGCCCAGAGAAGCTGTGGCTGCCCCATCCCTGGAGGTGTTCAAGGCCAGGCTGGATGGGGCTTTGAGCAACCTGGTCTGGTGGGAGGTGTCCCTGCCCATGGCAGGGGGTTGGAACTAGATGGTCTTCAAGGTCCCTTCTAACCCAAACCATTCAACGATTCTATGACTCTCAGACAACCAAGAGTAGGCAGCAAAGGAGATCTCTGCATGAGATTTTTCAAGAAAGTAAAGTGGAAGTGAGGGGGGTCTCGTAAGGGGGAGTAGACCAGAAGAGTGCAAAAGCATAGCTACGTCTAAGCTGTCCTTTTTTACACCAGCACACTGCAGAAAAAAGCATGCTAATCTCTCAATGGCCAGCACTCACATTCATATAGGTACAGACAGAGAAATAAGGATTTCATCACCAATTCAAAAAGCCATTATAAAATTTGCTGAGGAAATTGCAAACCCAAAATGGAAGCCAGCTGAGACCACAGCCTGCAGGGTCATGTATCATTAGCGCCAAGTGAACCAAGTCCAAATGTCCAGCTTACTGTTCAAGAGGAAACAAAAGCACTACTATATATGTGGGCAAAGTATCATCTTTTTCTAATCAAACCTGTCTTAGGCCTGGGTTCAGAAAAGCACTCAAGCATGTGCTTAAGGCTCTCTTTATTCAGAAAACTGCTCAAAACATGCATTTACCTGTAAGCACTTGCTAACGGCTGTGAATAACAGCAAAAACTGTAACTAAAAAAAAAAAAAAGCAAAATGTGTCAAGATGCGATTGTCCAATGCATTGCTTTATCTCTCTGCTAGGAATACTGTGGGATAAACAATGAATAATACAAGGCTGTTCCCAGACTAAGATGGCCACAGACACAATATCCTTAGTTGCCAAAAATATATAATCAGTACACAAGCATATTCTTGGGTTTATTTATGGTATTGCCACAGACCCAGTAAAAAACTAAATTAGAGCAGTTCCAGGTTTGAGCCCATTCTCAGCCATACAACTTTCAAAAGGAATCTTTTGCAAGAGCCTAAAGTGAAAGTTATGACCCCATTTAGCGCCGTTCACTAATGGCAGTAAACATGACACAGTTTTCACACCACAGCTCAGCCCTGATGCCTGCTTGCAGCACATTAATAATCCTGTCGTAGCTGTCAAGGGGACGCAATACTTGCTGCTCTGATGACGCTCTGTCCCTGTCTCCATGCGAATAATTTGTCTTTCATCACCAGCAGAATTGTTTTCTGGCATTGCTGTTTGACTCGGTGACCTTTGATCTCTGGCCTAATATTCTATTCGTCCTTATCAAAAAAACCCACATATCTGAATAATAAGCTAGAAAGTTGCTGGCTAACAAATCTGAAAGGTTGCAAAGGCAAACTGTCACTAATTTTATTGTGTGATTAATACAAGTTGACTTACATCTTGAGGAGGCTACGTTACCTCCCTGGGAAATACCCTTATGCACCAGTTATTCTTAGGTGTTATTTCTGATTAATTATGCTCTCGCTCCATTAGAAAACTGATGGCCAACTTTGCATCTGTCTCTTTGCTTTGTGTCTTACAAAGACAGCAGCTATAAAAAATTCATAGGGAATGAATGAATAGATGGTCAGTGTGTCCGAGCTGGTGCGGCAGCTCAGGTTTGCTACCCTGGGAGTATGTGCTGCATATAAAAATGAAGGTCGCAGAAGCCTCAATTGATACAGCACCTAATCTTCCCAGGTACAGGTGCAGTTTTCCACCCACAAAACCGCATCTGCAGTTTAACACAGTAGAATTACTAACAATTCCATAAAAAAATACCAGATGCATCCTCAGTTTTATGAATGCAAATAGCCCTATTGGAGCCAAAGGGAATACTCACATGTGTTTAAGTTAGATACATGCATAAGCAAAGGCAGGATCAGAGCCCCAGCTATAAATATTTATGTCTGCAGTACAACACGGCCTCAAAAATGCATTCACAAAACAGGCTATAATGCAAGATCCTGACAATACAGGTTACTCCATAGAATTTCAATGGGAGGCTCTTCTTTCTTGGGTCCCTTTGAAAACCCCAGCCTCTATTATTTTAATAAAGCCACCACTGTCATTTCAGCAACCTTGGCCAGTAGCACCCAAAAGAAGTCAAAAGAAAGGAAAATATAGTTTAAAAAGATATAATTTGTTACTACCAATGTCAAAATATCTTCAAATTATGTTTTTGCTTTTTTATTAATTATTAAAAAGGGTACTAAGAGGATTTGACTTTAGAGCCCTAACATACATCTTCAACTAAGATGAGCACAAATCAGGCAAACTCCTACGTCTCTCTTCCTTAGAGATTTAAAATTAGATTTGGGTGACTAATGCGGATAAAAATATTCATTTGCTTCAGCCATACAATCTGGTTTCCTGGCACAAACATTTGCAGAAAACAAATGTCAAAGCAAATGCTGTTATTTACTTTGGAAGAATATTTCTATACACCCAATCACAGAATAGAAACGCCAGCAGGTGACTTATGCGGCCAGTCAGAAGTAATATCACTCAGATTTGAAACAGTCAATTCACAGAGGAAGAACATTTGGGAAAAATTTTATCAGATCCATTTGAACTCAGAATACACAAAATAGAAACCAGAAAAGTACTGATGGAGAAGAAAAGATGGAGTTAGTCAAAACAAATACCTCACTCTGAACCCAAGCTGATAAAAGGCTTTTTCACATCAGTTCAAAGGATTTTGGATCAGGCCCCTCCAGCTCAGTTCAGTTTTCAAGGCTCACAGGAACTTGGGGACACCATCCTGCAAGCAAATCTCAGGCGCTTGGACTGTTACAGCATTGCAGGATCAAGTCCTGTAGAGCATCAAATACAAGTTGTAATTAAAATAATTTACATGCTGCTAGCAAGTCAGCTAAAGCAAGCACATCAGGTTCCCAGCATGGATTTCAATTTGCTTCAAAATTACTCAAGGATAGGAGCTCATATTTTTCAACATCATCCTAGTTAGCCTAGGAAAAATGCAAGACCCAACTGACAGCTATTTGATTGGAAGAAGGTGGGGGTGACTATTACTTGGTAGGTATTTATCTTTACTCGCTGCCTGGATTCATCATGAAAGCAAACATCCGTGCTGTGCATATGCTGCCAACAAACACATCATCGGCTGCAAAAGAAACAGGCTGGTTGCCTTTCCCATGTGGAAGTATGCATGATGCTCCACAAGCAGAGCAGCTTGGTAATTCAGAGCAGGATCCAACCTAACTGGAGACAATCCTGACACATGGATCCTCTTTGCACTCCTCAAGTGACCCAGTCCTGGATGGAGCTGTGGTCCTCTGGCTTCTCTCTTCACCTTGATGCCGTTTCCTCACAAACCGCAATTGCTTAGCCAGACTTAAAATCCAGTTAGTTGCCCTCTCCAGAAGGAGCCACCTAGATGGATCTTTTGCCTATTGAAATACTGAGATTAACTCCAGTGGATGCTGGAGCAAGCACCTATTCCTCTACCTTTAACCTCATAAGGGACAGACAGTGTAGATGGAGGGAGTTGTGTGAAAATGAACTAGAATGTCAGAAATCCCGTTTCTCCCTATAGGGGTAAAGCACCTCAGAGAAAATCAGCTTACAATGAAAAAGACCCCACAGAACACGATCAATATGACCTCAGCATTTTCTAATAGCCATGCATATTACCTACAAAATTAAAATATATTTCCTGTTAGCATATCTGGTTCAAGCATTTATAAACCCTCTTCGGCCATCTCAACCAATTCTTGTTTTAAGGAGAGATGGAGACAATTTGGTTTTCTTTTTTCCTTGGGAGCTGCACAGTTGCTGAAATATCTACATGATTTTATTTTTTATTTTGTCCATTGTGGAAATTGATATTTTAAGGCCATAAACAATTCCACTCCAAAACTCATCCTTGCTAACCTTACAGAGCAGATGGGTGGATGTTCAGGGCAACTCCTACCCATGCAAGCCAACTACTTTAAGTCCCCAAAAGACAAGTGGTGGCATCTTTAACTGCAAACATTGAAGGAGTTACTCTATCCAGGAGTCCAGCCACCAGAGGCAACTGTGCCCACCACACAGTCAGCACACTGGAGCATCTCTGATGGCATCTCAAACTCCAGCACAGAGCCTGGAGTCTCCTCTTACAAGGACAACAGTTAAATTTTAGCACTGAAACCCAACACTGACTGGCAGATACCAAAATTCTAGCTTTCAAGATCTTTTTCTGGAGCCTCTGCTCCTGGATATTTCTAAACAGGCCACACAAGTCTTGATGGATGTCACAGCTCATCTGCTAAGACAATTCCTTTGTTTCTCACATCAGTAAGGTAAAAGTTTCTATTTAAAATTTTGCAGCAGAGTGGATGAAATATTGAGTTTCATTTGTGCTGTATCACTTACCTAGCTGATACGTCATTTAATTATTGCATTTCTGAGAAAGCAAACGTTTATATGTTGTCTAGAACATAATAAGAATATTGCTTAAAAAATGCTAATTCATAGGACGGCATCTGAAACCAGCAGATCAGGAGTGAAAGTTATTAGCCTAGATTCAAGGCAGACTTTAGCTGGAATAACGTGTGTTCTCGATCTCGGATTGTATAGTCAGGAGGGAGATATCTGGCTAGATGGGATTTTGCACATCTGTCAGCTACATCAGAGATCCAAATGCAAAACCCAGCATGTAAGACCATTATGCGGATTTGTGACCCTCTCCTGAGGATTTGGGGTCCATAAACCAATGAATGGATTACAAAGAAACATAGTTATAGTATTTTCATCTGTGACAGATACTGCTGCAACTCCAGAGTGGCTCACAGTATTTAAAGAAAAACCGTACCCATTCTCCTCACACAGGCCCTATGAAAATGCAAAAGGCAAGTACTGCTCAGCATGAAGAAAGTGGAAAATCTACGTTAAAATTTGTTTAGCACCTGACTTGAAAACTCCGGATTTCTACAGTCAGAATCAGCACAGTATGGGAGGTTTTTCCTCTTTCATATTTGTTCTGTGTATGAATCCATGTAGGAGAGACATTGGTTGCACACCCTGAACCTCATGTTAGACACATGCAAAGAAGTTCACCAGCTGGGCCAGAGTTCCTGTTAACCCAGAATCAGATGACATTTGATGAGCAAACTCCACGACCCTGTTTGTGGACATTTCCTATCAATCCATACTATACCCAAACTCTACTTCAAATATCTTACCATGAGAACTGCTGAGCTTCAGATCTATTTGGATGCTTTCAAGGAAAAAAACAGGAAATACCAAGAGCAGATGAAACTGAACCACTACAGAGTAGCATTTCAAAATGCTCATGCCCAAATTCAGCAAATATGCCACTTTTACCTAGGGGAAAGATGGGAAATTAAAATTCTAAGGGAATTTAAAATACCAAGCAGTGCTCAAATTGCAAGGGAACAAATAACCTGGGCTGCATCAAAAGCAGCGTGGCCAGCAGGTCCAGGGAGGTGATCCTGCCCCTCTACTCTGCTCTCATGAGACCCCACCTGCAGTGCTGAGTCCAGCTCTGGAGAACTTCTGCTATGAGGACAGGCTGAGAGAGCTGGCACTGTTAAGTCTGGCTTTGAGCAACCTTGTCTAGTGGGAGGTGTCCCTGTCCATGGCAGGGGGTTGGAACTAGATGATCTAGTTGGTCCCTTCCAACCCAAACCATTCTATGATTCTAAGTGTGAAACATTCAAGTTTTGGTTGACAGAAGATAATAAAAAGCTAAAACTGGTGCAAAGAGGGGAGTGAGATGACAGCATTCCCCAGTTCATGCAAACCTGGTCACGCTCACACAGGCACGTGCATTGGTGGCCAGCTTTCCTCGCAAAGGCCAGCCTCAAATCTCCCCAGTGCTTTGTACAGCACGTCTCACTTTTAGTATTCTCTGCACTTTGGAGAAGGAGCTGCTAAGCATCCTGTCTTCTCTTGGCTTCTCCGACATGGTAACCGTTCATTCAGTTCTGGAAAATAAATACTAGAAAGTCACATTCTCCCCACTGATCACTGTTCTTTTCTTTGCAAGTCGATGCTTTTTACAGTAACAAAGGTGATATTCTGATCAACCTGCATGCTTTGGAGTGCTTTCCTTGCGCTGATTTTCCCTTTCAAGCCTAATGGCACATGCAGGCTTCTAATGAAGCACAAGGCAAAGCAGACAAACAGCAGTTCACTGGAGATCTCTGCGGGTTTTACTCACCAGAGTGTCAAACACATCCCTGTACATGTACTTTACACTTGAAAAGCTAGGAAAGCAACACATGAACTTATATTTAGCCACACAATGTAAAAATCTTTACTAGACCCACTGTACTATTCTGTGCGCATCCTCAGTCAGAGGATTCTTTGTTTCTGTGCTTCAGGGGGGTGACACCATCAGACGGAGTCCTATTTGTTTCCTTTAGATCTTGTTTGAAAAAGCAGTTGTTTTAAGTTGAAGCCAGGATTGACATTATTTGCACCATGACAAGACATTATCTGGTTTTTTTTTTTTTTCCTGAGTTCACCTGTTTATATTTAATAAAAATGCTCTTTTGTAACTCATGATGGGCTAGAGAATCCCCAAACCATTCGAAATACTTTAAAGTTCTTTTGGGACATAGCCAGATACTTAATATTGTATTACATTTTATAGTTGTCACTTAATCAAGCTATTTAATATTATAGTACATTTTAAAACTGTCACTTAATCACATTTTCTTGACCCTTTTATGTGAATTAAAGATCACTGTAGATAAAAAATGGCATGCTTTAGTTTAAATAGATTCAGTATGTCCAGTTTGACAGTTACTTCTGAGACATTAAAAGAATTTTCTGTGATTAATGTGACCCCCACACGTTACATAGTATAATGTTCCATTCCTTCAACCATTAGAGGAAACTGCATTAGACAGAAGGAGCCAAAACTTATCCAACTGTATGTAAAGCTGAGAAAGTCTAAAGATCATGTACAGCTATGCATGGTGTACTATGAGACCAAGTTAAACCAACTGAGTATTTTCTGTTTCCTTACAACTCAAGTCAGGAAAAAAAAAAAAGTTCAGTAATAACACAGTAAGCCCACATTCCACAACAAAAGAAAGCACCTTACTGCAGCTTGCTCAGAAAGGAATAAATGCACTTTCTGCCATGACAGGTGAGCAGGGCTATCTGTGCTTAGTATAAATGATTGATAGCCACGCATTCTAATTTTGGAAGGAATCTTACATACACATTTACTCACAAGAGCAAAAAAGTACATAAGACACGTCCATCTTCAGAACCATTTATAATGGCAATCATCATCATTTTATGCGGTTGATCCAGAACTGCGTCATTGAAAGATTTTATGCTTTTAAGTCATACATAGTAAATTACCTTCTCTTATGGGCATGTTTAAAACTACTGCCTTTTTTGTAACCTTGGTCCTCAGGTCCTATTAAATTCATTGAACTCTAATCATTCTTCCTTTGTATCTTTATCTCAAATCAGATGTACCATGTTTGTTAACAGGTGTGACTATAAGCGCTGCCCATTCTTAGAGCATTCTGTGTGCTTTTCTTGACAGTTTAATTAGAATAAATACTCTTTTTAATCCATGAAGTAGGACATAGAACAATAACATTGATCTTTGATTTGACAGCAAATTTGTTTGATAACAGAACAGGATTTAGTGTAATCAAATCAGCGACAGTAATTCATTTTGGATAGTCAATTAAAAATAGTGTGTATACAGTACCTCTGCAAACAATGAACAGTGGGCTAACATAATCAAGACATTAGAAGAGCCTGCACAGAAATCAGGATGTTGATGGAGGAGAAGAATAGTTCAAAATTATTTACAAGAGTTGCCAATGAGATGCATATGGGTATAAAAGTGGCTCTCTTCAAAAATGTGGGCACACTGGGACAAGAAGTCAATTAACAGGGTCTACTCAACAGAACTGCTGCCTCCTCCCATTCATTTACTCCAGAGGGACATTTTGTTAACCTAAATTTTGCACGCAGGACAGTGTTTGCCTTCTCCTGGGAGAAGTGAACCAGGTTTCGCACCAGACTACCAGCAGCACAGGAAGAAGAAACCTACCTGTTCATCGAAGAGCAGGCACCACCTCAACTAGTTCCAGCTGCCCCTTCCTACCTCGCCACGTTGGCACTGGCACAGCATCTGACAGCGGCAAAGCCTCAGCACGTTGGGGTACTGCTTACCTATGCCCTACTCCTGTGATATTGAATATAGCATCTAAAAAGCAAGTTGCAATCATGAAGAGCAGCAGAAAACTAGATACACGCTTTTTCCCTCCATCCAAAAGAAATTATAGCCATCTAGACCAATTGAAGAGCTCAGCAAACACAAGCTGCAGAACCTTCAAATGAATACACCTTGTTGTTGTACAGGGATGTCATGGGTATGAACTCACCGGTCTTGTACAGTGCTTGAACATAAGCACAGAAGCAAATAGGACAGGTATTGTTACTACCAGTAGGTAAATGGATATTCTTTTCCCTTCATCCATTCTTTCCCTTCCTGTTTATCATCAGCATTCTTGGATCTTTTCTTCAATTAGATTGTAAGCTCCCTGGGACATAAACCAGGTCATTATTGTGTCTTCAAAAAGGGATCATCACAAGGGGCCAAAACTGTCAATGCTGCTTGGAGCCTTTGGGCACAATATTACTAAATTGCCCTTCAACTGCAACCCAAAATTATAGGCATGCTGCGTGCAGGATTTTGTAAGCCATTGTTTTGCAACGTGGAAATATGCAAGTGAACATGATACTTGAACAACATAATTCATTTTCCATTCATGAGCCACAATGGGTATCTCATGGCACTGTTTGCTCTTCAGTTTCAAATGTGAACTTGCATACAAAATCAAGCAAATGAGCTTTCCTTCACGTTGTTTTATTAAGCTCTTGGACTCCACTCTAAGCCCTAGAAAAAAGAATTACAATTGCTGTTGTCTCACAAAAGCAGTGAAATTCCCAAAGAACTGAAGAACTCGGCCCTAGATTGTGTATGAAAAGGGCCGTAAGCTCCCTGCATGACCTCTTGCTATGTCCTCTGCTGCTTTTCTTATCACTCCTCATGCCAGCACTGCATTTGTGTTCAAAAGCAAAAATTAAGTTTTACAGCCACAACCCCTCATCTTGACTTTTGGAGAACATCCTTAATGACCTTATTGGTCTAAAAAATTTAAAGATACCTTGGTTTTAATTTCTCTTTAGCTTTTCACTCAAATATCCCATGTACGACATTATTATAATTCTTCTACTGGCTTTATTCTTGCCAACTCCTCTCCTATTCTTTTGTTCTTGGGCTAATCTTCCCTTTTGTATTAATGAAGTCCTTTGAAGTATGTCTTCAAATCTTCAACTAGATTCCTTTGTGACTTCCCCCACCACCACCACCACCTGATAGGGTCTTTTTATCATGAAAATTATTAATACTTCCCCTGCTTCTGGCATTGTACCGTCAGCTCTAAAATGTTCTATTTTTATTTCTGATCTTAAGCTGCTTTCTCCTGACCCAGGAATATTGGCAAATTACCGACCTATAGCCAAGCTTTTATAGGGAAGGTCTTGCATCAAGTGGTAGCCTTTCAAGTGCTTAACCACCTAGCAATAATCTTTATGACAAATGGCCTCCTGGTTTGCAGTTATGCCTAGCTTGCTATGCATAGTGCTAAGAGAGTGTCCCTTAAAGTGGTCAATGACTTTTTATAAAACCATACCTTGAGTATCATGTCAGCTCTTACCCACCTTGCTATTAGCACACCACGAGACACTGCAGATTGCGGTAACCCTTTCTGACCACATGCCAAGTTATAAAACACAGGGTGCCTCGTTCAATCTAAAAACGTCAACTTGTCACTCTGCCACATCATTCATCTGCATCGAGCAACATGCACCATCCTCTCGTGATCAATGCAGAGCCCGCTGCTCCTGAACATTAACGCAGCTAATCATTAAAACTGATTTAATTGTTAAGAGTACTGACACTCCTTTCAGCCACTTTATGCAAGGATTTAATTCCTGTACCTACAATTTGGCATTTTTCTGTGAATCAGTCTGGTTTTTTTCCTCTTTCTGTTCCGTTATCACCTTGCCTTAGGTGCAATGCAGTGGTTTAGAGTGACGCTTTTAGCAAGAGGAAGTGTTCCTAAGTTGCAATTTTCCAGAAATTTTTTTAGGTCATCTCCTTCAATCAAAAGGATGCCTAAAATTACTGTAAACTAGAAATCATAACTATAAGCCATGAAGCAACATGAAACAAAATGTTCCTTAACAGGTTCTTTCCTGGTCACCCAGCTGAGTAGAAATTCTACAGGCAAACAACTTTTCACCTCCCAACCACAATTCATTGCTTTTAAGAATTGCCTCATCATGACCAGAGATTTTGTCATGGCTTTCATCAGAAAAACAAATCCAGAAACAAACACAGATGACAAGGACTGTGACAGATGTCTTTGTTTGATGCAATGACCCTCCCTATGTGGATAAAGAACCACAGTCAAGAGTGGTGAGTATTTTTTGACAAATCTCATTTTGCTGAAATGGGAATACTGAGGGAGGAGGCGGCTGACGAAACTTGTTCTCTTAATTAGAAAATCTTCAGCTAGTCCACAGGCAATGATATCCTTCTGGTTTTCTTTAACCTGGCCTCCAATTGTCAATAAGAATTTTTAGAAAAAAATACAGAACAATCAAGCTTATAAAATGACTTTTTAATGTTCAGCTATATTTATCCCCACTGGGGCTATTTGCAATATTTGCTGTGCTTAATCTAAAAGATGAGACAAACATCACACATGAATGACAAACATATGGCAAATGCCCTGTTCGAATAATCCTGTTTTCTCATATGCCCAGAAGCACAAGACCCTTTGCATATCCTCAGCATTCCCTAACACAACTTAATTCAAGCCAAACAGCAAGTCTTTCTGCTCACAAATTAACTCCTACCCTCATCTCACAGAAGAATAAATTAAAAGGCAGCCTTGTAGACTCTTCTAGGCTTACACAAAGAGACTCAGGAAGAACCAGGAGTAGAATGCAGAGATCTGCTGGCTCCAGTAAAACCAACCTGAGCCAGGTGAAAGCTCTTAAGGGACGACTAAACTTCCAGGTCAGATTGCCGGCTGCTCCATTGCTTTAGTCCATGGTCACTGAGACACATTATAGGTGACAGTTTCATTTGCACACTCAACATTATTCTGAGACCGCTCTCATGAAGCTGGTGGAGGTTTCACAATTGAACTAGATTTGAAAACACACACAAACATATGCAATTTTGATGCTTCAAAGATGAACTTTGAACATGAAGCACATAGGCCAATGGGCTCCAAACAAACCCAGCATTTGCTCATGGCAAAAAGCTATTCACTGCTGAACCGGGAATGTGCCTCTAACCTTGTACACAGCCAATGTTGATGAGGGAGGGGAGCAAGCTGAATATTAAAAACTGCTGCCTCAAGAATAATATCATGTACAGATTTAATCATAATAAAAAATGATCTGCGAGTAATTGTAGTCATTACTACATCTGCTCAGAGCTGTGGGTAATCATTATGTATGAGTGAATTAAATCAAATTCAGTATCATGGGCCTGATTCTAGAATTTCTTGAGTAAACTCTCCTTATATTAATAATCTCCCTGAGCGCAGTGAGTCTTATTTGCTTCTACGGGTATGTTTCTCACATCAGGAGTCTTTCGCACTTCACCTTTAAATGCTAATTAAAACGTAACTCTAAAAACTTAAGAAGGCAGAGTGAAACAGATTCCAAAAGGTGGGAAATGAATCTGTTTCAGGCTGCTCTTCTGTGTGTAAAGGTGCTGAAGGAGCAGAGAGAAAGATGTCTCGGTGTGGAGCTTGAGTAATGGAAAAGGCAAAGCCTTCCAGGATAAAAAGTTGAGTTCAAATTCCTTCCTTTTCTCACTAAATCCCAGGCATTAGCCTGGTACTGGAGACACAGGTGTAATTTATAGCACAGAGTGGGAAAGTCAAACCCTGACTCATGAAGATAAGAAAAACCTGTTTACAAAAGCTGCTGAAGGGCAGAGCTGGAGCCAAACTCAAACTAGATCAATAGCCAGATGAATTATTAGTAAAAGAAATAAATTATTGGTGAAATTTCTTCCCTGTCACCCATGCCAAACGCTGGAGACTGCATTTTAGCATATCATCATGAAAATCTATCAGAGAGCCAAACAGAAAGCTTTTACTCCAACAGTCTCTTGCTGACTCCTATGTGTTTTTGAAATGAGGAGTAAGAACTGAGGTCCCAAACAGAATCGCCCAGGTTGGAAGGGACCTTTCAGATCATCTAGTCCAACCATCAACCCAACTCTGAGAAAAAACATCACTAAACTGTATCTCTAAGCACTGTGTACCCTTCTCACAAGACAAGGGTCCAAGATGAAGGAGAGAAATAGAGCGAGGTCTGAATTATTCGCACGTGAAATCACAAGAAAATATAATACAACCTGAGTTTAGGTGACATTTTTTTTTCTGCCTTTTCCATAGTGGATATTCCACCGAAAAGAGTTTTGAGGGCAGCTGGAGCAAGGAGAAACTGTAGTAGTTTGCAGCTGGAGTGTCCTAGAGTGAAGCTGGAGCCCTGGGCTTGTGGCAGAGGCTTGGGGACACCCTCGTGCACCGGGAGAGCTGCTGGTTCCACACCGTGCAGAGAAAGCTCATCAGATTTACCTCCTTCTAACTCCTTTCACAGAGGGTGTACCACAACATGGTGGCTCGGACTTTGCTTTTATATGTAATTCTGTATTTTTGTCTCCTGTCCAGAGACAGCAATATCTGGATGTTCACAGAAGTTACAGTGGAAAGGGAGGAATTAAAAGAGGCAAAGTAGATGTGGGTGCGTGCATCACACATGAAGACAATACACACCCGCACAAACAAATCTCCCCATCACCCACATCTGCACACATATACTCTCACTACGAACATAGGTATTTGAGTGCACTAACACGATGACCATTTTTTTCTCCTGAAACAGAGATGAGCTGGCAAGCATAATCAAAAGATGAGGATCATTTTTCCAAAGAAGAGTGAGAGCAACAACAACAAAAAATCCGGTGAGAATTATGACAACAATGTAAGAAAGCAATCACTAGAGAAATCCTGATAAATGAGGAGCTTACATTTTTTAAATGCCTTAAAAACAGTACAAATAAATCTAAATTTGAACAGAATTCAATGCACAATTGAATTAGAAGGGACAAATTCAACCAAGTTGTTAAACTTCCACCACAGAACTTGTAAGTAGTTTATCTAGATGCAACTATAAAATGAATAAAACAGCAGCAAAAAGGATTGAACTTTTGCTGTCAGTGAGAAATCCAAATCATGGATAGGAGTATTATGAATGCTGTGTAAAGAGCTCTGCAAAATATCCTCCAGTGAGCAGGAACTAATGATAGATGAATGTGCACATGTAATTGAACATGCAGAAAAGAAAACCAACATCCCAAGAAGGGAAACAGAAAAGCTGTCAGGAGTACTGGCTCATGCTAACATCCACAAGCCTGAGACGCAGACAAGGAGAAAAGGCAAATTACTGAAAACGCAGCCTGCTATGTAAAATAAAATACATGTTTGGGTCTACACATATTCTTCATTAGGTTATCAAGGGAGCATGTGTCACACACGCAGTCATGAGGAATGCTGGCAGGAACAGTCGACCACATAAAGCTTGCCTGGTTTTGGGTTTCATTACCAACGTTGGGCCCCACGTTGTTCCCATCTTCATTGATGGCAAACGTCCCTTTGACTTCACAGAAAACAGGATCAGGCCCTTGCGATTTAGCTTGCTCGGCAAAGGGTTAAAAAATAAAGCGTAGCGAAACCCTTAAAGTGCACCTCAGCCCAGAGCCGCGCCACCCCGAAGAACTGATCCCTTTTGCATCCCGCACCGTAGGAAATAGGATTTTCCTAGCTGTGTTTTGTGTTAAGTCGTTGGGCTCAGCTAAATCAAAACTCAAGCAAAGCAAACCCGCACGAACTAAAAATCAAATGAAATTTCACACTCCCCCTGCAAACTGAAGCCGCCCTATGCAAAGGTACTCTGAGCAGACGAAGCCAGCACACCTTTTAAGAGTAAGCAGAAAGTAGAGCATATTTGTAACAGACGAATTAGAAGCGCATCAAGGTAATGGATGAAAACATTTTTTGAACATAAGCCAAGTACACAGTAGGAATAGGTTAGAAGGCTAAATCATTTCTAACCACAACTTAAAGAAGACTTCATTGCAAAAATATCCCCTTTTAACTCTTCTCTTCCAAGCACACATCACAACTTTTGTTCCCATTGGTTTTAGTCCCTGTTTCAAAAGCTGCATTTGCTGTAACAGCTCATTTTTTCATGCAAAATACTGAATCTAATTGCGGAAATATGTCATTCCCTCCTCTCCGCCACATGGCATGAGTTAATGATGATGAATGAAAGTAATAAAACCCAAATCTTTTTCAAACTAAAGCTCCTGTTAAATTACTGGAAATTATATGCATGCGTCTACAATGAGGACACTGCAGAAGGTCAAAGATCTTGCTTCCTGCATTTGGCCAAACTATTGAACAGGCAGCTTGGCTGAACCTGCACAGACACGTTTTTGCTGAGGTCTGGGGGAGCCACCTAAGAAAAGCAGCTTAGTTTAAGGCTGGTGATTTCATTACAGCATTTCTCTCCTTCCCCATGGAACACTAAATATCGTTCACCAGAGCCTAGGACCTGCCCCACATGTCCATGCAAGCTATTTTTAGATGTTCAAGACCGGGGGTTGGAACAGTAATCTATCATCTAACGTGATATACGTTCTCAGTGAAGGTCCCAATTTCCCTAATACAAAACTTCATTCTGTGGCACTGATATGAAGCAGAAGGGATACAACAAATTTAGAGCCAGACATTGCCTCTCTCATTCACTCTGAATCACAGACAATTTCTCTGGTTGGTCCACTGGCAAGACAGGCAAACCAGTCCAAGACTGAGGTCCTGCTCCATACAAATACAAGTGGCAAAATGGATTCCTTTCCTTGCTGAAAACTCTGTTTCCAATTCTGACCGCTGCAAACTGCATCAGCTTATTGCTCTTCTCCCCATTCGTTAGTTTCCTCATTTTTGCTTAACTGGTCGATGGTGCTGCGGCCCCTTCTTTTCCTTTGGGCATTCAGACACTATGTTCTCCTTTCTTTTCCCCCGGCTCATCCACAGCTCTCCTCAGAGTCTTTTTGTCTCCCTCCCTTTCATCATCAATTCATTGAGGTTTCATTGTTTTTGTCTTCCCACTATGCTGATCTCCCACTCCCTATGCTTCCCTCTTATGGTGCGTTTCACAGATGGACCACAGAAGACATGGAAGGGAAACATACGGAGGGGAATTCCTAATAACTTCCCTTAATGTATTTCCTTCCCACAGATGATTTTCAATGCTTTGAATCTTGGACTGGTATAAACCAAGGTGTTACTTTGCACAAGTCAGCGTAGCTTATTTTTGCAAGAAAGTATTTGTAGTACCAGGCTTACCAGCAGCAAAGCAAAACTTACTATCCTTGCAAGTTTTATTTCTCTCTCTTTCCATGAAAAAACAGTTTGCAGAATGAAATGCATAGAATTAGAAACATCAGATTTCAGAAACAAAAGACCTAAATTCTGCCACTCATGTCCACAGTGAGGGATAACTTAGTCTCTAAGTAGTGCTCATTTCAGCTCATCAGAGCCATCAAGAAATCACATGTAATCCCGCTCTCCATTCCACTCATTGCTTCACCATGCAGCGTGGCCTGGAGAAGCGCGACACAGCTCCAAGCACAAAGCAAAGCAGGAAGGCTCCCATTGTAAGAAGTCAGCAGTTAATCACTGGGAATGCTCATTTAGAGCAAAAGAAAGTGAATGAAGGCCCAGTGAAGGAGCGGAATTGCTCTTAATTGGCATCTTGACACTGGTGAGGGATAGCGCAAGGGTTAAAAACAAATAGATCTCATTTTTCTACCTTTGTTTTTGCATTGCCAAAATACCTTATGCAATGTCACACTGTAGGATGCGCACACACACCCCAATAAGTTTCGCTGCGTAGGCAACACACAGAGATGTTATTAGCAGCTAAATAACACTAGGGTACAAGTCGCACATTTTCCATGGGACTCATGCAACTACGTGAGCAAGAAGCTAAAAACCTTCCATCTGTTTCAGACCTTGCCAGTTCACACTTGGCTTTCAGATACTGGCTTTGGGACGATTCCCCAGAGCTCCCATGTCACCACGAGACTATTGGAAATTACTAACTAATTTCTCACTGTGAAGAAGCCACTTAATTTTGATCCTGAGCATGCACAAAAGGAGGAGAAAATCTTGCAGAGCCACTCGGTATGGTATTTTGCTGACTATTTTTGAATGCAACAGACACCCAGAAGTTTCAACCATCTCCATCGTCTTTGAAAAAGAAAATCTCTAAGGGATGAAAGACAACCAAATACGTAACACCTCTGCAAGCACAATCCTGATCTTAATTGTTTAAGACTAGTTTTTTTGGTTCAGCAGTTTTGCATGGAGCTTACAAATATCGTACAGAATACATTGTGGTTTTCTGGCATCCTATGTCCACAAACAGAGCCATGTGTTGGAATGGGATTAAATCCATTTGCAAGGCTGCATGTCTTTTTCCAAAGAAGCATACTCTTAAGCTCTAGTGCTTTGCAGGTTGAGAGAAATAGCCTGATCCCACAATTTAGGGGCACCTCTTCTGAACACCGGCCTTCTAGGGGACAAATAACACCAACTTCAAGGAGTAGGTTTCATAACCAAAGCTGGACCATGTGAGCTTTAACATATTAGCTGAATACTTATAAGAACATGTCCTCATTTACTAAGCTTCTGGGAACATTTCCACAATTAAAAAACAAAACAAAACAAATTGAAAATAATTGTCAACATACTGACAACAATTGGCAGTTTTCAAAACAACACACAATGCCATGTCCAGGCCTTCAAAATCTCCCCCACAGTGACACTCCATTACCATCCTGCCCGGATGCTCATGTTAACCTTCGGAGGTCCCCTCCATTCCCATGCCTCCATCTATCAACATCAAGTCCTAAGTAAGTGTCAATACACAAACCCTATGCCATGATTAAGAGTCACACTGAGGCAGTGAAAGAAGAGTATTCCAGTTCTTTGCTAAATAACCTGTTTCAACCACATGGCACGGGTAATTAGAGTTGTCATGGCCAGAGCAGGTGCAACAATTCACATAAAGGTAAAACAGATTTATGGAGAAACCATATTTGTGGCCACTGCTATAAAAAAGGAACTGTAGTAGAGCTATGCCATAAGCATTCCTGATGAAGTTGTTATTTAACATCAAAAAACCTACAGGACCAACTCAGGAGAAGGGAAACATACAACACCAAAACATTTTGCAACTTTATCTCATTCATACAGATACTGGAGACAGCTGCTGAGAACGTGGAAACTCAAATACTAAAACCATCTCCTCTAGGACCTCTGAAAAATGAAGATGAGAAGCTGCCACAGAACCATAGTTCAGCCTTGGCAAGTTCTAAAAGAGCATCTGCCGCAAATGAGGATCTTCTGACGGTACTGACTCAAATCTGTCAGCTTGCCCCTCTCTGCTTATCCAAAATTGCCAGCTGCAGCCACCACATTGTCTAGATACTAGCTGGGCCCAGGCACAGACCAAAGAAGGTCTAGCAGGAAGTGTTTCCCAGATTGGAGATCTGCTGCTCTGTGATCTTTCTGGCAGAAAAAGTAGGAAGAGAAAGTAATGGGAGAGGCTAAGCAGAACATGCAATAATTACAGAGCAGATCTAGCTACCGAGAATGATTCAGTAACTCTCTGAGCCAAGAATGAGATGCTTCAAGAAAAGGGGAGATAGCATCTCCTCTGTCCTATACAGTATTCAGATGTGGTTCCCTCACCCATTCCTGACTCCAGGCCTGGCTTTTTTTCTCCTCTACCTTTTCATCTGACGTTTCTTGCTTTGTTTTAATTTTTACCCCAGCATCTACTTCTCACCTAAACACACTCCTGTCTCTCCTTCCAGTTGCAGAAGTCTTAATATTGGAGGGAGGAAACTATCAGCACCTTTCCACAGGAAAAGCAGGATGATCATCTCTCCCCTAGCACTACTCAGCACCTCTAGGCTTCCTCCATATGGATGTGCTTTCTCCTCAGTCTCCACAGTTTCATCCTGTCCTTCTTTGCTCCCTTAGTTTCACAAACTTCCTCTATGGCTTCTGCTCCTCCTATTGACATCTTCAAAGTACTATGTGGCACAGAATACTGTATTTGGGCAAAGCTCATTGACTGGAGAAAGGTTTGGGAAACCACAGAACATTTGTGGTTAGATGCTTTGTTTTTACCTTGAACTCCTTGCTTAGGGACATCTCCTTGTAGGATCAGAGTTACATCATCTGCAGGCTCAGGCATTTCCTGCTCCAAGTCTGAAGAGGACTCAGAAGACCAGCACGGGGAAGCTGAAATTTAATCTGAGATGACAGGGAAGCTGAGATCTCATTTGAGGCGACAGAGAGGCAGCAAGCCTGACCAACCTATTTTGGTTGTGCAGTCCAGCAAACACTGCAGCGCTCTCATAGCAGAGGCTGCTCAGCCGAGGAAAAGTAAAACCAGAACACCTGTACCTGGAACAGTGCCCTGCCCAGACACAAAAAGGCCACTTCTAAAACCACAAGCAGGCAAATTTCACCTGGTTGCACAAAACTCCCACTTTGTGCAAAAGTTGTCCACACCCACAATGTCATGATGTCAAGCACATTTGAGGAAAGGAGGAGGGAGAAATGCACGGGGCAGAAGGCTCGCTTCTGGCTTCTGCATGGCCAACATCATGAAACTCTGGAGGCATGAATCACCAGTCGGCTCCAGGGGTGCTGAGTTGTGGAGTCTCCATGACCGGCACCCGCAGAGACACAATTTGAGATGAATAGACGTCTCTGCAAAGGACTGCGGTGAACGATGTAACACTTATACAGATGGCACAGTCGTAACCATTAAACAGTTATGACCAGCTTGAGTGAGAGAGTGAAGAATGTGTTCCCAAGGTGATAAAATACACCCACGAAGTTGAGAAAAATACACATTTTCTGATTTTAGACACATGGGTTATCAAAGATAAGTGAGCCCTCATCACAATATGATCTGTTATCAGAAACCTAAGGCAGCTGGTTGGGTTCTGAACTTTGACTCACAGATTCCCATACGGTCACAGTTTGCTGGAGAGAGAGGTGGGGGAAAAAAAGCCATGAGCTCTTTTAGCACAGTGAGTCTAGTCCAGTCAAATGGTTTCTCCTCCTCTCCATCCCTGACCCCATTTAAAAGCTATCTTAAATATTCCTAGGGACCCACTGGTCCATAAAGAAAAAAAGCTAAAGAAAACATAATCTTTCAAGGGCTGACATTACCTAGTTCCCAGCGCAGCTACAGACTAGTTGCAGTGAAACGCAACAACCTGATGGGAATTAGAAAGCTGTCTTTTAACTGCCATTATTATCTCTAAAGCCTCTCTAATAGCAATCCCAGAATATAGGTTTAAAGAAAAATCATTTTAATGGAGGTCCCAGTACTACATTTTTATATTGCACCAAGTCAAGCTATTGATTAGCTTTACATTAATTTTAAAAGCACAAAGAATTTGTCATGATTTTTCTCCCTTTGATATCAGTGTCCATCAGCGATTGCATCAGTTTGCTGCCGAGCAAAGTTAAATGATGATGCGCTTCCTCTCCCTGACTTTTGATTCCAGCTTGGTTCAGCAATCTCAACCAGCCACTTCCTGTCTCCCCTATTGCACCGTCTGGCACTTACTTCAGACAAGTCAATATGTTTAAATTATACCTGTACCAGGCGTAATTAATCATAAAGTTTTCTGCTTTGTAACGTTATTTGAACTTCTGCTTGGTGTTTGCAAGTAGAAAGCAAAACAAAAGGAGTTCAGTTGTGAAAACTGAACCACTCCCCCCCCCGCCGCCTTGTTGAGTTGGAGCTCCTTGGATTTCAGAGTAAGAGACGATTACTCGGGAAGTCGCTGCTCTCTGACAGTTCAGAATTAGGTCATTGAACTCTAGTAGGCCGATAATGGGTGGGGAGAAAACTCCAAGGAAAATACATAGCTTTATAATCAGCCATATGCAAAGATATTTTGTATGGAGCCAGCCTGGAAACACACAGTTTTTTTGACACCAGGCAGAGCCTGGTGCTCCGTGTGTAAGGGAAAGGCCTTAGAGGTGGTGTTCATGGGACCCACCTTTGAGTCACAGCTCTACCTCTATGACTGCTATTCTCCAGGGCATGTAGTAATTTATAGCCGTTAGAGGCCAGCAGTAAATTACTACCCCCAGCCTGGCTCTGAGTCAAGCTCTCCAACCAGCCGTTGGAGACTTGGTGGGAGGAAAGCATGGAGAGCAAGAAGTGGTTTGCATCTGCCCCTTGTCCATTCCAGTCTTTTGTCTGCTTCTAGAAAAGAAACAAATAGACAAGTAACATTTTCTTCTTTCCAGACACTCAGCTCAAAGGTTGGGCTACCCTCCACGGTGGGGGAATGGGAGCTGTTACCCCTTGCGCAAGAGCACAGCACAAGCGCAAAAAGGAGAATGCATGCAACAACCATCTGCTTGGGTAAGAGATCTCCTTCCCCTGGGCAGGCACAGAAGGAACTCAGGAGTTCAGGATGCGACAATGGCACAGCACCCCGACAGCTGAAACTGCTCACAAACCAACCAGCGCTCGCTCCTCTCACACAAGGGGCTTTGCTGAACCTGGCACAGTTGCACGCTCCAGAGTACAACCCATGAAAGCCACCTTGAACCACTGGGACTGTCCTTCAGCTTGGTGGGTTACTGGGGGCTGAGTAGTGCCATTCCCGCCTGGCACGGGCTCCAGCTGGTACCCAGCTCAATCCTTCCACAACGAATCTGTCCAAAACCATCCTCAAGGCTCATCCTACGTGGAGGGAATCCTCACCAAGAGCTCAGCCAGCTGCTGGGGTGTTTCTTTTAGATGTTTGAGGAACAAAGAGGTGTCATTCAGCAGAAATGAATCTTTCACGTGATCGTAATCCCCAGCACAGGCGCCTTTAAAATGTTTCAAACAAAAAATAGAAGCAACAACAAACCCTCTTTTTTTTAGAGCATTCCAAGCAATTTTACAGAGATTAATTATCCTTACTCATTTTTGCCTTTCCATATATTTCGGCTCTCCCACAGAAACTAATCCACTGGATTTCAAATTATGGCACAATTAGCATGAAATTAATTAGTATCTGACCTATCCCCTAGTTTTCCTCCAGCCGAGACTGCCAACTTTTAATATAAGCCTAAAGCAAGAACTGTAAGACTAACGCAGCAAATGGGACAAAGGACTTTTAAATTAAAGAGAGAGTGTTTAAAAAAAAATGCAATTTACAGCCATAAGCATTTCCCTGACAACAAACCCAAAATTCCAGTCATCGAACAAAGTGTAGAGAAATATTTCACCTCCCCCCGACACACACAGAGTTCATTTGCAAAGCCTGCAATCATCCCTGCCATCTTTTAAAATACTCATGGCCTTTCAAAAGCAGAGTCTATAGTTATCAATTAGCAATGCCTTTTAGTCCCATCATGCAAAATTTCTTTTTCACGTAACTTCTCCAGATGCCTGTAAGGATTTTTAAGTTCATCGTATATATATAATCAGTCCCCCAACTGTATCTTAGCCTTCACAATTTCCTGCATCATTTATAGACCTCTGCAGTCTCTCTCTTTGCCACCGTACATATTTTCCACATTCCTTCAGGCTCCTATTCACTATCTAGTACTCAAATTTCTTCCCCTCCTTCCCCTTCAGAAGATTTCAGCCATCATTAACCGAACACTCCTGTTATTCTTTTTCATAGTTGCTTCCATCATGCCATCCCCTGTCTCCCACATGGAGCCTGCGATTCACAGACATCCCACGATATTTAACTCTTTTGCTTACCCTGGCTGGAGTGGCACACAGCAGCCTGGCAGGATCATCTCCTCCTGTGGAACACGAGTTTTAAATCCGAAAACAAGACCCACACTCAAAAATTAGTGAAAAGGAACCTCCCCTCTTGACCTGCCCTGATCACAAGTTGTTACTGCCTCTGCGAAATTTAGTAACAGGCTCTCCTCTACCTTGAAAGTAATACTACAGACACAGCTTCAACAAGAGGATTTTAGAGCATGGAAAGTGAACCATCCAGATGATACCTCCATCACAACAGCTTGGATAAAGTTTGCAGTAGAAAAAAAAACAAAAGGACCTGTGCAGGCACTCCAGAGAAAACAGGAAGCTTTTAAAAATGGAAGGGTACAGAAGATGTCAGAAGTTCTTAGAGAACCTATGTATGCCCCTATAGATTTAATGTATACAGTACAGAGAGTACACTTCATTCTCTCCTCAGTAGAGACTACATTCAAGGTCTAGATCTTGGTGAACAGAGCTGCAATACTGTTAGCCTTCAAGAGCACTAAAACTCGCTCAGAAATCATAGAGAGGAAAGAAACAGAAAGAAGAAAACATTCTATACAAATACAATGTATTTTCAAGATTAGACTTTTATTTCACAAGTCTTCATTTCACCTGGACGTTTACTGTTGTTATGGTCTGACAACTCTGGTTTTATAGACTGCATTGACTGTTTTTTCATTCTGTAGCTGCCAATATTGTTTTTTCACGTCTTTTTGGTTTGTTTTTCCCAAACGTGAAAAGAGAACGCTCTGCTTTTTTTATGAAGTGACAGCATCAAGTGCCCCAATCCACAGCACTCCAAACTATTCTGAACTTCAGCAAAGAGCCCTAAACCCTGCTCTCCTGCTATTCGTCCTTTTGGTAAAACAGAATCAAAATAACTTGTTTGTTCCTTTCCAAACTCAGACAGATGAGTGGTCCAGGGAAAAGCCAGAGAAGGAAAACAGCATCAACACTCACAGCCTAGTCCAACAGCGGGAGAAACCTGCCTCATTCCCTCACACGTTTGGATCAGAGGAGGTAAGAGTGGAAGCACAGTCCAGCAGCTGGGCTCTGCACCTGCCGAGGTTGCCCCCTCTGCACACAGATGTCATCTGCTCTTCTGGACCAGGTACAAGAAAGACGGGAAACCACAGGACATGTTACAAAACAATCTGTCCAAAACGGGTTTTGCAATTACACATGTTGGCACAACACAGCGTGTCAATGCATTTCTGCTGTGCACATTTCCAGTGTTTGCCCAGTTTCCAGCAAACATAGACAATTTCACAGACTTCTTTTAGCAGGATGTCAAACTGATGAACCAAAACAAGGTGTCCTTTAACTTTATTTCTCTTCTCCTACCCCTTAATACTTCTTTCATAATGGAACAGTTAATGATAACCTGGCTCACGCTAACACTTCACCCCTCCAGAATCCACAATATTAATTCTCATAATAAAGCCTATTTTAAATATTTTTTTTAATCCTCTAAGAAAACCAATTTCATCCTTGAATGTTCCATTGATCTACAGTAAATAAATAGGCATTAGGGAGAAGCACTGTTTATTTATTTGCTTGCCACTTAGAATTTAATCCTGGGATTCTAAAGGGATGATTATAAATTTTGCTAAGAGTCCCTAGGGTATGTTTTGAATGTAGCCATCTAAGACAGGACTCTTGCACTCCAGGATGCTGGTGCATTACAGCTTTAGAAAGATTGTAGCCAAATAGCACTCATTTATTATAAAGAGGGATGAGTAGTAATTCCAGGGCACACACTAGATGAGATTTCACCATTATCTAGTTTCTGAACAGAGCTGAATCTATATCGGAGCTTTCCAAAGCCTCCTTACATACAGCACAGTCTCACTAAGGGAGTTCCTGGCAAAATCTCATTGGTAAAGCAAAGGTTTTGGAGCTTCTTCAATGGAAGAGCAGCTTCCACCACTTACCTAGCTGAGTTTGTAGAGTCACAGATCTATGGTCATGTAGAAGGACTGTGGACCATCTGACCTTTTACACTGGAAAATCTTAAGTCAGGCGTTGCTTCATTCAAACTTTCATTCTTCTTGAAAAATTAAAGGATGGGGTTTTTTTGGAAGACGCAGGCTTAGGGATGCTGTGCTGGAAGGCACCTGCAGCCAGTTATATGCAACTGCAAGCATCAAGTCTGCTTAAACATCAGCTCCTACCACCACAGGCCATAAAATTCTCTCCTGACTCCAGAAATAAAAAGTTTAAATCTTAAAGACGGAAAATGATGAGGACTTCATCATATATCCAGGAAAGCAGTGGTTAATCAGTCTTCCAACTTAAAAAACAAAAAAAAATCCACAAAAAACCAAAACACAAAACCCCCCACAAAAGCATCATTTCCTATTTTGCCAACCTTATTCCTGAGAGAGGAAAAAGCCATCCACTAATCAGAAAGCTCTTAATTCAAAGTACATCTAGGATATCATTAGGTTATGGTGCTGGATAAACTAACTAGACTGTGTTTCTTTGGGCAAGTTTTCCAGATCTCTGATCATTCTTCTAATGTCCTTTTCTAAGCCCTTCCTGATCTGCCAGCACAACTTCAGCAAAACTAGACAGTAAGGAACAGTAAGCTCTTCAAGCAACATATTTCTGCTGCTATTTACAAGGAGTAGGAGGACGTAATTCAGTGTAGAGAAGTGAAAGAAACGGCTGCACCATGATACAATCTCGCTTAAATGCTTTGGAGACTCCAGATCCCCAGTGCATGTCAACACGCAGCCTGAAAGAGTAGCTGGGCCAGAGCACTAGGTTGCATTCAGGCTAACGAAACACTCGACATAGCGAGGATGAAGTCTGCTTTGTGTCACTGGAGAAAATTAGGCTGATATCTAACAGATGACATTCGCCAGTAAAAATGATTGTTCACATTGTGTTTGTCTTCTGGGAGACGTTACTAATCTGACGTGCATCCACAATACATACAGGTATTGAGTGTAATGTTGCTGTAGATGGCCTCCAACCTGCTACGCAGGTCCTTCCAGGATACAGTCTCGGGATAACAGTCTTTTTCATTTAATTTATGAATCTCTTTCATGCTCATATTAATTAAAGACTAATCACATTCATTGGAACCAGGTGCTGAACAAATTTCTCATTTGCCTTTGCAACAGTGAGAAAAAGGCAGGAATGGAGACCACTACTGTTCCTGCATCCTGTTATCTCTGGGCTCTTATTGCTCATTTTGAAGTACGGCTCTGGTGCTCAGAGTTACAGACGACAGCCTTATTGCATAGGCAGTCTGTGAACAGAGGACACTAAGGTGGTCTCTTGTCCCCAAAGTATTTATTATACCCTGCCATGAAGGCAAAATGCAGTCACCCTGTCTGCACTACCACTATTATTTCACTCCTTCGATACAGAGACCCTGCACTGCAAATGCAGCCCCAGTAACATAACATTCACCATGTAAACCAGTTGGTATTATCACTTCTGGTTTAATTTGGGGGCAACGAAGAACAGAAAGGTCAGTGACTTGTCCTAAATGATGGTGGAAATCAATAATGTAGCTGTGAATAGAATCCTCATCTGCAGAGACCTGCACGGCATCTTTACCATATAGGTCAAAATTGCTCAAACGGAGAATTTCGCCACTGACACCTGACTGCAGAAAGGAATGCGAGGGCTCAGTTTCCTTCAGCTCATCTGCAAAGCAGAATTTGGAGAATAAATTCCTGCTCCTAGGTAAACAGGGACTCGGTGAACACTGTGAATCACAGGGCATGGAGTGAGAAACTCCTCTCTCTTCTAGATCCTATTTCAGTTAAGTCAGACACAAAGAGTTTAGCCAGGCAGATCATGCACACAACAATTACTTGAAGCCTATGAGAAAACCCTCCAAGGGCTCATCTTGCTTCTTGAAGAGCCAACACACAGAGGAGTTCCCTGCAATGCCTTTCATGATCTCTATTGTTCACAGAGTACTAAAGTAATGAATAGCCTTTATTTTTCCAAGTTTCAGTCACAGAATGCGCTTGCTAGCATTAAAAGGAAAACAAAAGTGCAGAAATGCCAAGATACTATGTAACACACAGCCCTTCATCACTTGCATTGATGCACAGTGTTACAAATTTTATCTAATCAACTGACATTTTAAGTAGTGGAGAATTTAACAAGAATAACAATGTGGTGACAATTTAGTCTTTCTTCCCCCTCCATAAAAACACTGTCTTCTGTTTGGTCTAGATTCAGGTCAAGACATTTCACTAATTTGCTAGTCATTAAAAAGATATTTTTATACCCAGCCTGTAATATTATACTCTTCAGTGATTATGATAGTTCCCAACAGAATTCCAGACTTGAAAATGAAGGCTGGGAAGCTGAGCTGCAATTATGATACTTTAAATAATTCCACAAAAGTAGAACCACTGTTAAATAATTTATAGTCTTTGATCTTGTCACAGATCTACTGAAATCTTCACATCACTCAAGCTAAATATTTTCAAACAGAAATGGGATAGGTTACTTCCCTCCACCCCCTTCTGTCACTGAGGGAGCTGAGGAAAATAATGGTGCCAGGGGCCAAATTCTTAGTTACTCTGGTGTAAGCTCCTTCAGAGCAACTCACGTGAAAATTTTTCCTCTGGGGTTTAAATGCATTCAGAAATAAGTCTTTCATCACAGTACCTTGGAAGGTTAAGAAAGTAGCAGTTATTTTTGAAATGGATTTCCCTCCAAAATGACATTATTCCCAATATTTTAGAAGACAGAAAACCTGTCAATTACCTTTCAATTCTGCGTCTTGCACAGCTATAGGAAGCAGAGACAAGGGATGCTCCATGCAGGACACTGGTGAGGGAGCCTCACACAAGAGGTCTGGCCAAGCTGCCAAACCCCAGCAGATTCCACAGGACCTACAGAGGCATGGAACGCGGCCAGTTTCCTCAAGTGAGGGTCATCTACCAAAGGCTGGTAAGCAGGGACAGACGTGAAAATGCAGCCTGTGCTAAACTGCGTGGCTAAAAACAAAACAAGAAAAGAAACCCTGTAATTTGTGGTCTAATCCATCACAATCTGCACAATCCACAATCCATAATGTCCCGCCAGTCAGGGATATGGATTATTCACAGTTACTATCAAAAGCGCTGGCTAAAAAACTACTTTCTAGTGAAAAATGTGCTTCCCAGTTAAAAACATCTTGTGGAGTCAGATTCTTTGGTGCAAATTAGAGGCTCAGATACAGGATCAAGCTATGCCATTTGAAAAAATTTACCTCTAATTAGCTGAGCCCCGGTAGCTAATACAAGACAAGATAACATAGCTTAAATGCCTTTCACCAGAGGCGAAACTAAGGCTGCATCACGTTCCAGCCCAGGAAGCCTACGTGCATGCATATGCACCATCACAACGGCTCCCCTGACTGATAACTTGTTAAATTGACATAACTTGAATGTGTCAGGGTCCTAAGACTAATGAAACATGTAAAGTACGGCAGAAGTAAACAGCAGCTTTCCAGGAAACCCTTAATTTGCATTCTAATTAATGCAATGTGGGGCAGAAGTCATAAATAAAGGATTCAATCACAGCTCACTGTATAATAGGCAGACTGGTTTTACACACCTGATATGACAGCCAAGTACTAATGTGGGGTTATGGAAGATGCCAGACCTAAACAAGCGATTCACATCTGCAAGTGACAAAGAGCCACATCACCAAAAGAAGGTTTTCATGATGCAATTTGTCTTTTAAAATTTTCCCTCCCTGGGAATAAATCACATCATTTTTAGAAGATGACAAGTGCAAAGAAAATTTCATCTAGAGGAGTCCTTGCAGGTGTGACAAACAGGATTTGAACACCACGCCTCCAGGCTTTTTACCACTGGAGATGAGGAGGGTAGTTCTCGTACCCTGGATACTCTGGTAAAGATTCAAGTCCTGATTTTTCAAAAGCTTGCAGAAGTCTTCTCTGAATAGCTGCCACCACCAAGGAACCCTATGCACACTCCCCGGCCCTGAGATGGGATGCATGCATACTAGAAGAGGGACACATTTGCCCAAAATACCCTGGCACGGCACATTCAACAGAGACCAAATAGGAAAAAAAATCATAGAATCACAGAATGGTTTAGGTTGGAAGGGACCTTAAAGATCATCTAGTTACAACCCCCCTGCCATGGGCAGGGACACCTCCCACCAGACCAGGCTGCTCACAGCCCCATCCAGCCTGGCCTTAAACACCTCCAGGGATGGGGCAGCCACAGCTGCTCTGGGCAACCTGTTCCAGTGTCTCACCACCCTCACAGTCAAGAATTTCTTCCTCATAACTAATCTAAATCTCCCCTCTTTCAGTTTATAACCATTACCCCTTATCCTATTGCTCCACTCCCTATTGCTCCACCCCTTATCCTATTGCTCCACTCCCCATCTTTCCTGTAGCCCCTTTAGGTACTGGTGGGGGCTCTAAGGTCTCCCTGGAGCCTTCTCTTCTCCAGGCTGAACAGCCCCAACTCTCTCAGCCTGTCCTCACAGCAGAGCTGCTCCAGCCCTCTGAGCATCTTCGTGGCCTCCTCTGGACTTGCTGGAATAATCTGCAACAGCTCAATAGTGTGTGAGCGTACATGAATGACACAGAAACACCTGACCATCGGGTCTGAATCTTGCTATTACGTTTGGCACATTTGGCATTTCTCTCACACAGAGCATATTGTCCGCAACAGGCTTTTTTTTTTTTTTTATCAGGCAGAGTTTGAGGACAGATTCCTGATTTACCTTCACCTGCAGCCTTATTGTATCCCCATCATGGCGTTTCAGCCATTCCCTCCCAGGGACCAGATTGCGCAGTTAACGCTGACTGGTAAGCTCTGAACACGATGGGGCAGCAGAAAAGGATGCCGGTTGCATTTAGCCACAATAAATTCATCCACATAAAACCATTCAGAAATTCAATTTTGATGTCCCTTCTGTGTGGGATAGTACATGTGGTTTACGTTACTTTGAGAACACTTTGGTAAGCACTCTGTCGTCTTTATTAAATGTAATCAAGTCAAGAAAAGAAAATTAAGTTACTTGCTTTCTAATTAAAAATAAACAGAATTACTTAAAATATCCTGCTTTTCCTCCCTGCTGAAAGTACAGTAGAAAAACTAGCCTATATAAGTGACAGAAGATTATTGCAAACCAAGCCGATGAAATGAAATGGGACAGTAAATATCAGTACCATAATAAAAGTAAAGTCCATTATTGCTTTTAACTACTTTGCTGCACTTGCTTCACATTTCCCCGCTACCCTACCACAAGTGGCAATCTTTCCCTGGAATCCTCCGAGCTCATTCATTTTTGTGAAAAATAATTCCTTAGTGGCTATTTGTTTTTGCAACCATAGTGATAAAAATATATTACTGGCAGAAGTCTCGGGATTATAAATAGGTATCAGTCTTTGTTTAATTTCAGTAAGCCACGACAAAATCACTGAGGTTTCCGCACACATGACTTTCATTAGGAGCGACATACAAATGAAGATACATCAGGCTCATGCCTTTTATTGTTCTTATTTTTTTATGCCTTTGTGTAATTAGAAGGCTGAAAGTTTTGGGGGTGTTTAGCAAAAGGCCCCAGGAGAAAGCACCGATGACTGTGGAACAGGCAAAGTTACCCACACCAGGATGGCAACTACCAGTCTGTTTGGAAAAGTGAAAGTATTTTGTTTCAAGGTTTTTGCTTGTTTCCATTTTGTTAAATTGTTTAAGACATGTTACTTTGGTAAATATCTGTCTAACTCCAAGCGCTAATCAACACCGTGAGGGGAGAAAGCCTATTCTGAAAATTTAATACATTACTCCAGAAAGCTGCAACCTAACTGAGAGTAACTGGCTGCCTAGGTGCCCAACGTCCCTCACCAAAGCTATTAGAGATCAGAACTGACACTTCTTATACTTCAAAGTTAGACAAATGGTGCCAAAAATACCTGTAAAGAACAAGTGCAAACTCTCCTTTGCATCAAATCTTTCAAGGATTTTCCTTAAAATTCACATATGCGATCTTTATGTAGGACTTGGAGATTTTCTTCAGGGCTTGCAAGCTCTCTGTAGTAAGAACAAAGACTTAATAAAATAATACAGAATTGATACGATAAATACAGAAAGTCTCCAACATATTTCTTAGCAATTCAAGGATATAGTTCTATTCGATAGCAAACAGGTAGATCATAGAATCATTGAATGGTTTGGGTTGGAAGGGACCTTGAAGATCCTCTAATTACAGCCCACCTTGCTGTGGGCAAGGACACCTCCCACTAGACCAGGTTGCTCAAAGCCCCATCCAGCCTGGCCTTGAACACCTCCAGGGATGGGGCAGCCACAGCTGCTCTGGGCAACCTGGGCCAGGGGCTCACCACTCTCATAGTAAAGAATTTCTTCCTAATAGCTAATCTAAATCTCCCCTCGTTCAGTTTATAACAGTTCCTCCTTATCCTATTGCTCTAGTCCCTGATCAAGAGGTCCCTCCCCATCTTTCCTGGAGCCCCTTTAGGTACTGGTGGGGGCTCTAAGGTCTCCCTGGAGCCTTCTCTTCTCCAGGCTGAACAACCCCAACTCTCTCAGCCTGTCCTCACAGCAGAGCTGCTCCAGCCCTCTGAGCATCTTCGTGGCCTCCTCTAGACCCGCTCCAACAGATCCATGTCCTTCTGATGTTGGTGGCCCCAGATCTGGAGGCAGCACTGCAGGGGGGGTCTCACAAGAGCAGAGTAGAGGGGCAACAGTATAGATGCAGCAGTTTAGTCCAGGTGCCCATTTTAAATCAGCCTATGACTCCCCCCTGTGAGCAATGCTGTACCTTGTCCGTGGGGAAGGGCAGGCAGAGGGCAGCCTACTCCTCCACACGAGGACACAGGAGCCAGCTCCTCTCCAGGAGACCCGTCTGGATCGTCATCCACATTACTTCTAAGTAATGCTCTCCTGGGGTTTGCCTGAGAGTACATGGACAATGCGAAGACGTGCTCAGCACTGGCTCTGGCAGCTGCAGCTGGCAACTCCGTCCAGCCCGGGTAACGCTTTGTAGTCAAGGCCAGGCCAGCGAATGCTGGTACTGAACCCCAGGGACAATCCACCCACTGCCGTCTTCCCACTGTGGCCACAGGCAGAGGACCCAGCACCAGGATTAGCAGACTGCAAAGGGTTAACCAGCCCCAGCCAGTTCAGGGGGAATATATTCCCGATTAGCAGAGGAGCACACAGTATTCAAGAGAGGGGAGCTAAAATGATTTGCTGTTTGGGAGCCATTTCATGCCACCCTCAGACAAGCCTCTTGTAGAAGTCAGCAGGATGCTCCTCTGGTTATGGACGGCAGCAGGATTTGGCTTCGGCTCTGAAGAAAAGGGATTCGTAGGGGAAGCTTCTGGTAGCAGCATGTACACAAGGGAAGTTGGGCACAGCAGCATTTTTCTTTCAAAATCTCCCTGCTCCTGAAAGGCCACCCATGGGACGCAGCCATCTCTTGTGTAGCTATTGTTTTCTGTGGATGCGTGCCACGTATTAACAGCCGGGGTGGAGCAGAGGGAGCTCCCAGGCCTCGCACAGAGCAGACGAAGACTGCCCTCTGCCTTTCTGTCTTCAGAGGCCACTCGTAGCACAAACGAGGCAAAAAGCAGAGGCTGGCAAGGGCACAAGAATACAGCTACAGTATTACCCTCCCAAATTAGGCTCCAGCAGTGCCTGAGCTAATTCCTACAGCCAGCATAGGAATTCCTACAGCCAGTCAGCAATGGAAGGAGCTTTCCTGAAAGAGTTAGAGGGCGCCTGGAGCAGATCACCCTAGATCACTAATTAAGGAGCCACTTACTCCAATCTAAGAACCAGAGGCTATACGGTAGTGAACCAGGAGAAAAAAAGGCACAGTTTCACATCCACGGTGTATTAAGTTCATCACTGCCAGGCTGAGCTTCTCCCTTATGGAGGGGATGCAAAGAGTGGGAGCTGTAACAAGAAGGTATCTGAAGCAACTGGGAAAGCAACCAGCTGGGGATGGAGGCACAGTAAAGCTTGCTCCTCTTGCTTACCGCAAAAGCCCACAGAAGCAACAGCAGGAATAACTCCAGCTCTCCCTCCTTCGAAAGGGCAGAGATCTTTCTGAGTCCCCAAGGCTCAAGAACTCTTTCTCAGAGCAGCGTTTTGAGGAGTACAGTTTGGTTTCTTTGCAAATATCCATTTCCCCCTTGGCTTTCTCTTCGGGGCAGGGGAAGCATTCCCTGCGGAAGCAGGATGAGATTTAGCAACAGCGGAGTTATCAGAAGCCTTGTGTGTCGAATAAACACTACATTTCTTACAAATAGAAAACATACAAGTCATAAATCAAGAGCCCAGCTCCAAGAGGCTTGTCCCTGGAAAGGTGTCAGTGCACATGCATTTGGACGGCTGCCGCCCTCAGGCTGCCTGGAGGAAGTTTTGACCAAGGATATTAATACAGCTTATTTGATACAGAGCTAACCAGGCTGGGGCTCAGAGGTCTGTTTACATTACAAGAGTGTGGGCCTTTGGGAGATTAACACCTAGAGAAAACGCATCTGTGTTTGTTTTGGGTGAGGCTACAATTTAAATTGTGTTATCACACAAATGAGACATGATAGATAATCAATGCCCTGTGATAGCTAGTACTGAGGAACTGAGCTAGTTTTGTTTTGCAGGATCATTATTCAGCATATCATTCTTTCCGTGTTCATTTCTATTTAAAGTCAGATCAGGCATTTATTTGCCTGAAACTTTTACGATTTCATACCTATATTTTCACCTCTCATCATAAAGCAAAACTGCCTGGATTATGTCAGTTCTGTGCTTTTTTTGCAGCAATACAAAAATATCTTATATTGTCGCAAAACATTATGTCACAGAAATCATACAGATGTCAGACAAAAAGGAAACTTAAGAGGGCATCCAGTCTATCTTCTTACCCAGAAGCAGTATCAAGTTCCCTTCCAGCCATGACAGATGTCTGTCAAGCTTCTTAAAGCCTTCAGAAGTGAGTCTACAACATCCCTGGGTGACCTGTTCCACTGATTAACAATCCTGTACAGAGAGATGCGTTTTAAACAACAAGTGCCTTTTTTTTGCTACCAGCAAAGTCAGTCTCTGAATTTATTTTCACAACTTCAATCCGCACCTTAGGTAACTCCACCCCCTTGAAAACACTGACATCTGGATGTAAGTTGAGGGATACACCACACTTTTAGATATGAAATTAAATATAGACACATGATGGCGATCTGGGGAGAGAGCAGCTAGCACAGATCAGGGTCAGTAGTGCTGTTGAGAGGTAGGTTTATGATACACTTTTCACATGCCTGGGCAAGTAAAGCACTGATCTGCTAAATCCGAGTTCAGTTTGGTTTTTACAGATAGCCATCTATTAAACACGTGTGAAAATATAGCACTTCTGATCCTATGCTCAATAGACACAGTGACTGATAGATCTGCATCGTCTTTCTAACAATACTTGCCTAGAAGACTTATACCCTCCCTCAGACATATCTTCTCTAGACATGCACAAATCTTTCAGTCTTTCAGCACAGATCATATTTTCTAAGTCTTCAATCATTTGGGTAATTTTTCTGGATTACATCCCATTTTTCTGCATCACTTTGAAAAGGAGTCAAAAACCAGACCCAAAAATCCAGCTTCTGACTTCTCGGCCCTCAACAGAGACATCTTGCACACAACAGCTTTGCTCGCACGCTGCATGCTAAGAGTTTCTCTTTTAATGGAATTATCACATCTTTTATTCCTGTTCCACTTGCCAGGCACTAAAACTCCATCTTCTCTCCTGTTGCCAAGTCACTGTGTGGTTACAGATATCTGACACATACTACCTTGCAGTTTTATAATGAGTGCTGTCATGCTGATAACTTTTTTCCCAATGTATCATGTTCATTTGTTCTTCTAATCCTGTCTTCTACAGAACTTCTGTACCTGCTCAGCCTAGCACCCTCCCTAAATTTTACATGTTCACTTTCTATTCCACCATTCAAGTCAGCAATGAAAATATTAACTGAAACCAAGCCCACAATTAAGCCTCTTCTGAGAATAAAAGTGAATTCTCATTTTAGCAGACCACTGCTGCTAAATACTCTCTCACTGTGAGGTTTCAAAGAATCAGGCCCTCCCCTGTTATTCAGGTCAAATTTCTGCAGTTTACATAGGAGCACATAATGTGCCGTAGTGTCAAAAGCCTGGCTTAAGTCAAGATGTATCACATTTGCCACTTTCGCCTTATCCACTAAGCCAGTTTCCCTGTGAAGGAAGGAAATTAGATTGGTTTAACATGATTTGTTCTTGACAAATATATGTTGACTCTTTTTTATCACCTTATTATCTGGATGGTGCTTACACACTGACTGCTTAATAATTTGTTCTAGTATCTTTTCAGATATCAATGTTAGATTCCTTGCTGCATAATTCCCAAGACCTTCCCCTTTCCCCTTTTTAAAGATAGATGGTACAGTCTATTAAAAATTCAGTGCAGAAAGAGACATATGCCTTCAAGAGAAGCAAGATTTTGTGTGCATTATGATAGTCATGTGCACAAATTTTCACAAGAAATGCTTAACTATTTTCTAGGAAGTGTGGCCAAAATCAGTAACTTGAATTTATCTGTTGCATTATCTTGGGATGAGACAAAAATAAGCAAAGTCTAGGGTACATGAACAGAAATGAATATTATATAAACAGAATCATTCATTGTCACAGAAATATGATCGTTATTACGTCACCTCTTCCAGCCTCCTGCCAGTGGATGATTATTTCCTACAGAGTATTTTCCACTGCTTTGTTCAACAGAGATTTAAGGAAATCAGTAAATAGCTTCCCCCCACTTCCCTTGGGAAACTGTTGCACGGCTATATAATAGTCAGTTTGGTCTCAGTGAAAACAATAACGCAATACTGAAACATATTTAATAGCAGCTAATTGTGACAACAAAATATGTAGTAGTAACACTACTCCTTTCTTTTTCCCATTCAGATAACTGTTTCCATCCACAGGTGCTATACCTACTTATTCTTCTGTTGTTTCTCCTCCAATTTCTGAATAGCTCATACTGTTCATGTTTCTCATTACACACAATCACAAACACACGTTAGCATCCACAGAGGTACGTGGAGAGGCCAGGAATGCCTGACCTTCTATTTTGGGGGTGCAGTTATACCAACTGCCTCCCATACTCTCGCTGGTGTCTACCATGGTTCTGGTGGAGGGACAGGTCTTCATCAAGATGATCTTGCAAGGAGAAGAAACAAGAACACCACTACATCCATCCCCATTATAATGCCATATATAATGCCTTCACTTATATAGGAAGGAATACAATGTCTTCCCTTACCATCACTGATGTGTATGATACACACACGCACTCAAACAGAAATACACACGCACATACAAGCAGATGAGTTCAGCAAAAGTAAATCTGAACATTATCTAGATAATGTCCAGATACTTCAGTATATCTATATTGAAATGCCTAAAATATAGACCACAGCTTGTCAGGGGAGGTTGAGCCGTTGTTGGTCCCAACCTGTCACTTCTCTACTTTTCTCCTGATTTCCTAATTTAATCTGATCCAGTTCCATTCAAATAACTCTGGTAAACTGACATGTCTGGAGGAGAATAGGCTTCCAAGCTGCTTAAAAGCCAGCAAATACTTCCCGTCTACCACTATTCCAGCTATTTCAGATATGCTCAGCCCATTTCTATTTGTAACACATTCAGAGACTCGGAGTTTTGTGACCAGCTGAGAATGCACCAAGTTCTCACCATGACAATGGCTGCTGAGATTTATTTCTTCATACCGACCCTTGCATCTATCGAAATACAGTGGGATTAGTTTTGATGGTGACTTTGGATACCCTGTATCCTGCTCTCCCTTTCAGATAGTGGCTCGGAGTGAAGTATAGCTGCAGTATCACATGATAAACCCACTGCATGAATAAACGCTGTTTCCCATTCTCCATGCATTTAAATCAGAGGTAGTTGACCTGTTTAGGATATAATCTATTCAGATAATAAAACCCACATGGCACATAGTAAAATGTTTTAATCCATGATCCATGCATATACTTCTTCAGAAACAAAGATGGTTACAGACTGTAGCATATAAAATTTGCCCTGAGCTAGAGAGCCAAAGCCCTTTAGCACAGAGACATTTTTGAATTGTGAACTTTATAAAACCCAACCCATAAGTTCTGCAGATGTAGCTTATTGCTGAGAAAAATCTAAGATGTTAACTGCCAGTGTTAGCTCATATAAACTGGTATTTGTAAGAAGTGTGCTGTATAACTTGTATTATTTTTCTCACCTTTCCTGTATAGTAAAACCCAGCTATTATAAATTAAGGCTTTATTTATTTTGCTGTGGATTTGTTTGGGGGTAAGGATGTGATTTTGTCCTCTGCATTTCTAGAAATTGTACAAATCAAAGTGTATTTTGTAAAGAAATGTTACTACCTGTTTAATAACTTTTTAAAAGGTTCTAGTATTGCATCATGGGACTACGTATATGGCAGGTCTTTTCCTTCACAGATGAACAAAGAACATATCCAAGCAATGCTTAGTAACGTTAATGGTAGTTGCCATCCAAAAATCCCTTGTGCATTTTAAGCAATGGGATCCAGAAAAGCTAGTCTGCTTGAAACATTATTTAAAGACATGGGGTTTGGACACAGACCCACACAAGCTGTTTAGCAGCAGATTATTCAGACTGTATCAGTTTTCCTTAACCTTCTGGCTGCCTACCACTATAATTTTAAGTTGGTTTTATCCAAAAGCAGAAAGGGATAGAAAGCAAATCAAGATCATGTGTAGAGGGATGCCTTAGACTGACCACTGTTGGCTCTTTCCTTCACCTGGCTGTAGACAGACACCACTCAATTCTAAGTATCCATGGTAGGACTTAGCCAGAGGCTTTTCTTTTCGGCATTTCATGCTTTGGAGAAGCTTCTTTGCATGCCAATAAATATGCCAGGAAGACCAGCTGCTCCTAAACAGTTTGCAGGGAGGCAGATATAATTAATTCACAAGTTGGAAGCACATTTGACAGAGAGAATTGTTTTGTTACCCCCAAACAATCGAGAAGCTCATATGTGAAATGTACGTGCAAGTACATCTGCTCTCACTTAAACCCCGTACATTTACGCTACCCTAACTGAAGACACTGTAGTCAACTCTCATAGCTAGCCATGAAGATGATTTGCAGAATAATCTAAATACTGCTATGCAAGGAAGAGCTTGATCAATAGGCCCCATAATTTAGACGGTATGAATTTATGTTACTTTAATGGTACGTCCAAGAACATTAAGACCACTCAGTCCACCCAGTCAGCCATGTTTACCAGGGCCTTGGCCTTCTTTGGGTCATCACAACCATGACTTCCACCAAATTCAGGGCCAAATACTCACAGCCATAAGAACAGGATTATTTAATCATTTTTTTCCCTTGCTTTTTCTTTTTTTCAACCATATTCCCATAAACTTGTCACCCATTTGCATACATTTGAACAGTCTGCCTGACTATAAGGCATCTGCACTTTTATGTTCATTTCCCCAACATCTGGAGTGCTATAAATTCAATGCTTCCCTTATTTTTTTCTTTTTCTCTCTTCCCCTCTCCCCCAAAGAAGTATTAGCAGTAGCACAGATCAAACTCACTGGAGATTTCCAAGTCTGAATGACTCAAACCAGACCAAAAAGTTACAGAATGGTGGAAAAAACCCACCAGTGGTGTCTCTAAGGATAAAGCAGCGCTACCATTCCACCACCACAAGATTCAAAGGAAAGTACTAACAGCGAACAACCCAAGAGCTTAGATAAATGGCTAAAGTTGCCTCAGGGCACTCTGGGAGAGAACACCAGGGGGCACATATGACCAGCTCTCATCCACTTCTGCTACGTCCTTGCTGGGTATGCAGGAGTTGATACCAGCACCCTGGGGAAAAATGTGCCCCAGGGCTGCTCTGGGCTGATCAGTGGAGCGACTCCGCCTCCTTCCATCTCTCTCCCTTTAGACTACTAGACAGGTAAGGGACCACCACACCAGTGAGTGTGGGGGTACTGGACATCATACAGTGAGCATGAAAGCCGTACACTCATTTAATGGGAATGTTTGGAGTAGCCGAGCACCCAAAAGGCACATATGAGAACCACTTTGCGAATCTCCAAGGTATTGCAACACACAATGCAAACGTACAATTAAGTTTTGCAAATCTGGCCAGACACCAAAGGCTTTGGAAGTTGGCTGAACACAAAGTTCCCTGAATCTTCCTCTGACTCTCAGCTTTCCCTGCAGACGGAATCAAAAAGTACAGATAATATGAGGCTGCTCATTATTCTGTTGCCCATACACTGATATATTTGTCTTGCTCTGTTGGGACAGACGAAATAAAAGAAACGAAAACAGGGCCAGTCTGGTGTCTGTTGAGGGATCATCTCTTACTAACCAAGAAATGACAAAATCCTCCCAAAGGTTCTTTGGGGAATATATATATTGTCCTGCACATTTACTGTAATTGTGTTAATCCAATAGATTTGCTAAGCAGTAAAGCATTAACTGGCATGGCTGAGGAATGCCTATTGGGTAATGTGTCTGCATGGGAAGAGGGCTGAAAATGCAGTTTACATAAGGGCGTGGACCATATGTGACAAAGAATACATTATAGTATATGTTTCCTTCATGGTAAAATATGATGAGGTAATGGGGAGCAGGGTTAAAAGCTAAAGAGACCATATTTATGCGTCAAGTTCAAGGGGTTGTTTTAATTTCTAGACACGATCAATGATGACAAACTTCAGCTCTGCTTCTGTACATGCTTGATAGTCTGGGAGGGGGAACTACTGTGTGTCCAGGTAGCACGCATTTCTGTGCTGGACTACTTTTATTCTCTTAAACTAGCATTTTGAGTGGAAAGTGTGATGCCAAGCATGACAGAAAAGGCAAGTGGAGAAGGGAAAAGAGTGAAGTTAAATTGTGTGGAACTAACCATAATGAAAAAATTGGGGGCTAAACCAAACCTGCAGCTATTTTGCCTATCACTCACCTACACATCTTCCCTTCATCTAAGAAATCACTCATTTGATCCGATGATTGCCTTTACAAGCTGCAGGGTACATCAGGGGAACACTTTACCAGTTTCATTTTCTCTCCTGCCGAGTTACGCTACCCACAGCCTCCAGGATCACAAAGGATACGAGAGCCCACGGCTTTTTCTTTTTTTTTTTTTTTTTTTTTTTGTTGTTGTTGGCTGCTTTCACTGCTAGGGCTCAAGTCCTGTCAGCAGAAGCTTTGCAGCGGATGCACAGGGAACCTGCCTAACGTGTTACAAACTGACACAATTCCAGCAGTAGCCAGTGGTCTCACATAATGCAGTTATTTTTTCCAGGCCTGTTTTCTTCTTCCAGCTGAGTTCCCAAAAGGCAGCAATGCTTTAATGGACCCACACAGTGAAAAAATGAGCAACAGCAGCATCCAAAAGGCTTTTGTTCGTTATTACATCCAGCCCTTCTGGAGTGCTCAAACTGGAGGGCAAGCTTGGCTAACATTTCCTGACTGAAGTACTGAGAGCGCTTGACTCAAAGATTTCACATGTCAAAGCTACCCCGCTTTCCACTACGCTACTTAAAACCTAATATGAAATGAGCATATCGAAGTATGGGGGGTCTCTCAGACACCTGCCCTCCTCCCTGAGGACACCTCTCACCTCCAAAGATGAGAAGACAAATCTCTAGACTACCACGCACACAAAGGCTTTTGAAATGCATGAGGAAAATTCGGGCCAGTAATACAGGGTGATGCAGCTTTGCCACTCCAACAGAGGAGATAATCCAGGGCTCAGGACCGTGGGTTTTTTGAAGCAACCTACAAGGACCTTAATTTTCAGTAGGATCTAAGCTTCTGACTCTGGAAATCTCTGCCAAGAGGTTTTCAAATCCATGTTGACCAACATTACAATAAGCAATTTCCACCACCTATAGAGCTCTGGCTTACAGCCTAGCCGGCAGCTCAGGACAAAGCCTTGTCCATGCTGGATACAAGAAGCGACCTGAGACACAGCCAAGGTGAGAGCTTGCTTGGTCCACACAAAGCCTCACTGAATGCAAAGCCAGTAATGGAGATATCAAAGGTTCCCACTGGCACTGCTATGCTGAAAGGCTGCCCATTCCATGCCTCTTTCCTTCTCACCAAAAAAACGATGTTGAAAAAAGCCCCTTAATTCCTCTAAGGCTCCATACATGCAGTTACCTACACATCATGCATACAATCTCTCTCCCCCATTGACCCTTCTGCCTCCCCCAGCTATGGCACAAAGCTCCAGATGAGAAGCTTCAATTACTTGAACAATGATCTTGGAAGTAAAATATTTCCCTCCTTGCCACAAATCTTTATAAGTAGCGAAATAAACACCACAACGTGCCTTCTTCCAACAGCTGGAAAATTATGGTCTGACTGAAATGACATCATTCTGTTTTCCTATGGAATTTCTGTGCTGTGAGATTTCAGGGAGAAGCTGTGTGGTGGCTTGAGGTGGGATGGGAGACAACATTGTGGTGAAGTGGGCAAACAAAAGAAAGGTGAAACTGTCTTAAATAGGCCTTACTGCAAAATAAATGTTTACAGAAAACCCCGAAAGATTCCTTAAAAGCAGATCAGACAGGCTGTTCTTTGGCTTATAGCCAGTCCTCAGTTCCAGCCTTCAACAGCCCTGTCCTAGCTCTAATGTACAATATTATTTTTCTCAACATCTTATATTGTGAGGAAATACCTCTGTCAGAGCAACACTGCAATTCTAGCAGCTTTTCAAAGGAGACAGCACTAAATCTACGCCCTTAATCACCTGCTCGGTTGTGGATGTCATCAGAAGGCGTGTGACCACACTGAGTATACCGCAATCCCCTTTACTGCACAGAGGTCATGTGGAAAAGAAAGGATTGGTCCTACAAAGTCAAGTCCCAAAACATGACTCTGGAGAGACAGACTGCAAAATATTTGATGGTAACAGAGCCAAAAACTGAATTTGGTCAGTTGGTGGGAAGAGACACAACTGCCAACTTCTATCAAGAATTGGCAAGTTCAGTCTTTCATTGTCATGGTACTTAGAGCTGTAAGCTTCGGCTAATGTCTATGCTCAGCTTTGGTCAACATTGTGCAAAGAAAAAAAAAAAAAATTACACTTTTTTTCCCCTGATTCGCCTTTCAGTTCCTTACCATGCCAGGGGCTCGTGCACAGTAAAATAGCCAGAGCTATCTGATTTTCACTTGCTGGCCCAACAGGCCCCAGTATCGTTAAAAGTTTGGTTACCTTCACTGAAAGTTTCTCAAGCACAATTCTCAGCAGTACTCAGTGCAATTCAGTAGTGCAATTTGGCACCCCACAGATGGATCAAAAAAAAATAAAAATCACTGAAACCAAAGGGAAATTCTGAATGGCCCTTGGTGATGACTGTTTCACTATAAACTACCTACTTACTCCAAATCATAGCTGTGGGAAACCATCAGCAGCACTGGTGCTGACTTCAGGCAGTAATCAGGCTGAACATGAAAATCAGAAATGATTTAAAAGACCTTGTGAATAAGAGAAAGAAAAGACAGCTTTGCTGAAATTCCTCTTCTGTTTTAACTCCTATAGAAGGCCTTGAAAAATCTTCTCAGTGCTCTGAAAACACCCCAAACATCCTTAATAGCTCTGGTTCCTATATGCCATCTCTTACTTCTTCTCCCTGCCCCTCCCAATTTTTCTTACTCTGCTGAATAATTGCATAAACAACCCAGGACGGCATAACTAAAAAGTCAAGGTGTATGTTAAAACTTCCCCCAAACCAGGGATAACACTTACCTTGCAAAGTTTTTCTCCATTCTTTTTTTGTTATGCAAATGAGTTAACATCATATATTCAAACCTGAAATTCCATACTTCGTTTGTTAACTTTTCTTGCTGTTGTTATTTATAAGCAATTCCACCAAATTATTAACTTTCAATCACTGCATTTAGCGGGGTCAAGAAGAAAGAGCAATGAAGATCTACCTTCAATACTTCGACAATGAAGAACAGAACTGATGTATGAATGAGCATATCACTTTAACGTATCCAGCCCTATATATAAACATAATTTTGTGTGATTTATATCCCTAATTAGATTCCCATGGCAACATTCTTCAGCTAACAATGTGTATCATAATCACCTTTTCTTCATACAAATGATTTCCTTAACTTTGCATGCATAACTTAGCAGCTTTTATTTTTAAAACTCATGTTAACAGTTTCTCTGTTGTTACCAGTAGGGGTGCTATGATAAGAAACTAATTTGCTGTAAAAATTACTCATTTGTCAAATAAGCATTAAAATAATTGTTCCCCTTTTGACTGTTACCCTGCTGTTTCCAGTCATTTTCAAAACCTAAATTATTTACTCATTTGAAAGTTCAGCTGTGCATATTTTAATTGATATTCCCTCATAGGACTCATATTGTTAATGACAATAATTAACCCGAAATGGCTGCTAAATAATTATGCTGAAAAGATACGAAGTATTTGTGCAGAAAGTAAAATCAGCATTTGAGAAACCATCAAAACGTACAACTTTCCTATTTTATGGCAAAGCATAGTAATAGTTCATAATCAAATTAAGGCTGAAAAGGAAAAATGTAGATTACATGCTTTGATGCAGAATACTTTATGTTTCCAATATAGTATGGTAGTCTAGCTAACAATGAGTACTCAGTCATTTTAATAAATCCCTAGTACTGCTATTCCAGATAGTAATATAAAGTATTCTTATGAAGTCAGGGCAGTTAGGAATGGGGTAAACTATCCATTAATAATATTTCTCTGCCATCTATCCATTGCATTTCATTCGAAGGAATTAGACCCTTGGAATAATTTATAGCTGATGGAATTAATCCTGAAGGTTTTCTTCTGACGAGTGTTGTTGATTTCAATGATGATAGCTAAAAGCTATTCAGACCCAGCTTCTTCCTCTGGACACATCACAGGCCAGATGCATTACCGACCTATCGTTCGTGTAACCATTTATACCAGCACAAAACCAATATAATTTTTGATTTAGCTCCTTTGCTAGTTGATAGTGCGAGTTACGGGTGAAGCAAGCTCCGTACGCACTGCTAAAAGAGACAGGATAGGTTCATCTACATGGGAACCCATCTGAGTTAACTAAGGATGTGATTTTAACGTGGGTTTCTATATAAAACTATATTGAGCCCATGTGGACTCACTCATTCAGAATTAAAATAGCCCTAATTCACTTTAATCTAATTCACTTCCAAAGACCACAGAGGGGTTTAAAGTTGTTTAATCTATTTGAACAGCTCATTTGAATCCACATGCCTGAGTGTCCCCACAGACACCCACACAGACAAACAAAAAGCCAATAAAGCAGCAGAGAGGTTAAAAGAATGTTGGCAGAAAGTTTTACATCATGGCTTTTTGATGGAAAATTTGGTTTTCAACTATATAGACTCTTTGAAGGTGTTGACATTGAGTGTTCCTAAATTTCAGCTGGAAACTAAATTCCCTTTCCAAAAGGCGCCCTGAACTGCTCCTGCAGTGCTCCTTGGTTGAACGTCACATATTCTCATAGTCTGCAGTCTGAGCAGTTGGCCCAACACACCGTGGTCAGGGACAACCAAGGTGCCAGATAAACCCAAGTACAACAGACAACACGCATTCTGGCTCCAAATCATTCTTACTATTTTAGGCTAAACCAATTAGGCCTTTGATTTGTTATTGAAAATTCAAGATTCCCCTACCCCAGATGAGTCCTGCCTGAAAAGCCTTTTCCAATAGCTTATACCAACAGAGCATCCCCAAATTGAAAGGTTAGGTGGTACGTGCAAGAAAACCAAACACTTGTCATCTATTTGGAGAACACCCACTGTATCACCTGTGCCCTAAGCTCATCTAAGAATAAGGATGCATCTGAACTCACAGTTTAAGAGTCAACAACTCCTGACATTTTGCTCTTGTTAAGAGGAAAGAGCAGGCTTGAAGGAGCAACCGGGTCTCTGCTCGCAGGCCTAGGGGGGTGTTGGCAACAACTCGGTTGTTGGCAGAACTCTGTAGCTGATACACAAGATTGAAGGTTGGTCATATTCCTGCTTCTGGAAAAGCGTCGGGGTTTGTGAAAGCAATTGATTTTCTATCGGTGTTAGTTTTTAAGACTTGAGGAGCAAGTGGACGGCCAACCTCACAGGAATGTCACGGATTAAGCGTAGACATGTTGCCAATTTTGAGTATGTCACTGTAAAGTTCCCCCTCTTACAATCAAAGGAATATGTGAGACTTTTAAAGAAGTGAATTTCTATTCTTTGCTGTAAAGGAAAGCAGAAAATTCTCAATTGAGTGAACTCCAAAGGTTAAAAAAAAAATTGCATATTTTAAAGAAAAGTCTGGTGCTTTTGAACAAGTAATTCCTAATTTTTGAATGCTTTCAGTTAGTAAAATGCTTCATTACAGTAATTTAAATACTCCTGGTCAGAGATGGTTAATACGAACGCATCTGTCTTATTCACTTAAATTGCCTCCGCAATTCTTGTACGTTTTCACATGCACCTCTGGGGTTTTGCATGTGTAATCAGCAGCATTCAGAACTCAAGCATGCCTCTGTGAAAGTTTGGCTCATTTAGAGCCACCTTCCATATCCACTAAGTTAGATTTTGGATGTCGAAATTTAAGACAAATAGCCAACAGACAAAGAGCATATTTATGAAAAAAATTTCCTTTTAATTGCTCAACCTATTGCTGTCTGAAAAATAAGTGCACAAGCTATTACTGGCACCAGATGACTCCCAGTTTTCCCTGGCCAGCAAGTTCAATGAGATCAGTAAACAGTGTAGGTTAAGTAACTGGTTACTAATATTTTCCTTGAGCTACAAAACTTTTAAACAAACAACAACAACAACTGTGACTGCAGTAACCTTCCAGAGGTTAACAGCATGCAGGTGGTCAATTTGAATTAAATGCAAAACAGACGCCTGTGGCATTATAAACTGAAGATCTTGGTTAACTTTGCTTCAGGAATTGGGTCTTCTTTCTCAAAAGTCTCAATGATACAACACATAAATGTCAAAATGACAAAAAAAAAGGAAGTATGTCATAGACTAAGCATTTTAATGCTTTTTCTGGCTCACTTGTGCAGGCTGAACTGTCTGTGTTGACCACATTTGATGGCATCAGTACTTAAGAGTGGCTGTGTGCATGAGTTTTTAATAGCTGAAATAAATGGAGATGGCCTATCAACCAACCAAACCATGCTGTGGGCTTGTATTTTAAACCACTGGTATGATACATGTTATACTTTATTTATGATGCCACTTTGCTGACCTTGTGAGATAGCTCTAAGTATTGGTAATCAGATATTGAACTAGAAAGAGGTTCAAATCCAGCTAGCAATGGTATAAGTAATGATCAGAAAGGATTATTCATATCCTTCCAGAGGCCTTTTTTAATGCAAGTCTCTCAATCTATTCCTAAGGAGACAAGTATACCTAATACCACTGGTGACCTCCAAGAAACCTATTTGGAAGGTTCCCCATAATAAGCCCAGATAAGCCCAGTGATAAGAGCTGAGAACTCTCGCGCCCAAGAGAGATGTTTTCTCCAACGTCATTGAGAGGGGCTGTGAAGGGAATCTGCACTGCTAGGGGCTCCTCTGCGGAGACTAAGTAAAAGTTCCCAGGGTGGTTCCCAAATATATTTAAACTGTGAAATGTAACATAAATTTGGCCTACAGCGAACATAGCCTGGCAGAAAAGTTGCTACTGGAATGGAAAATAAAAACAGAGGAGAAACACTGAGAAGTCCTTCATCCCACGTCAAGCTTTGGGTAGTCCAGTGCACAAAGCATTTGCTTTAAGAGTGTTTGGCAAAATGTTTTTCAAAGCCAAGCACTCCCTTTCGGGATCTCCTGCTCACTCACCATCCTATCCTGAGCAACACAGCTGGGAGCAAGCTAATGCCCAAATCCCACAGGCACACACAGTAGTTGCTGCAAGGAGCAAGGGACACAAGCGGAAAATGTAGGACCATGACTTGCCGTGTATATGTACACCAGCTGGCACTTGGACTCCACGGAAAAGCACCAGCAGTTCTGAAACTTGACACTACTCAGAGATCCACATTCAAGTTGAGCAGCCGCCAGTAAATAAATACAAAATCTGTTGTCAGGGTGTTTTGTAATGATGAGCTCCTTAAAGCTAGTAATACCCGTTCCCTGATGAAGCAATATCTCTCTAGGTACAATTGCGTCTCGGGCTGCAATATAACCTCCCAATCTACAGTACTACATCTTAACAGAGGGCAGAAGTCACAGGTGGCTCCGTTGCCCTTGCGTACAGAAGCGTGGTGCCTGTGAGCTCAGAGCACACGGCATCTAGACATCTTTCAGTGGCTACTTTAAAAAAGTCATTGGAAAGACAGATCAGAGAGTATCATCCCGTTGTTATTTATGTACGATTCACATCCAGCGTGTTAACAATACAAAGTGGTTCTCTAGTCGTGCTGCTTATGAAAGACATGTTTCCTCTGCACACATGTCCTACACCCTCACCAAGGATCCCTCCTTCATTTCCCCCGCACAGGTAGGTACATGCTGGGGCTAGATCAGAGCTGCACACCTGCACATCACCTACACAGGTTTTTTCCCAGCTAGCCAAGCTGGGAAACCTAGGCAGGGAACAGCTAAGCTCCAGCTGTAGCCTTTCCGTTACTGGTGGCACCAGTTGTTGTCTCTTCTTTCCACTCAGCCAAAAGTTTTCAGAAAACTTACAGGAGCTTAATCACCTCCATAAAACGTAGTTTAAATTGGCCAGTTCAGAAGTTATTAGGGAAAACAAACACTCTATCAAGCTTTTAACACAGTTGTGATGTCTTCTACTTCAGCAAATGCTTAGCCAATTGAGTGAACAATTAAACGCTCTGAAAATTTTGAACCTCTTAAAATGCAGATTAACCTGTGCTGCAATGAATGCCCAGCATTATCCCTTTCTAAGAATGCCTCTGTTCTTGCCATTTATTTGCTCTGTATGACTCAAATTTCAGCTGGAAAAAACAGGGAACTCAGATGCTCCTCCAAAAATGAGCAGCACTCTTATCACCAAGAAATTAAAGGAATAAGGTTTTGTGTCTCACCTGAAGCAATGAGGCCCTGATTTCTTAATGATACGATGATTGCGTTACAAACGGCACCTTTAGCTTCAGCTCCAAGGCAAGAATGTGTAGCAACGGACTTCATGATGGAAAGGAATATTTTTCAGCCTCTTCAGCCTTGCCCTGCATTACCTGCGAGTGATACATTACAGAATTGAATGCCAGAAAAGTGCATTTTAGAATAAAAAGTATAGTGTTTCATAATTTGATTTAAATCAATTATACCATCTCTCACTGGAACGCTCATGAGCTTCAGAAATAAAATATATAAATGAAACCAGCTGCTCTGGATACTCTTTCTGGGATAGATTTCACTTGAACTCAATCAGCTTTCTTCTGCAGCACATTATTGTCATGCAGCGTCAGAGTGGAGAGCACACAGTGCTGTATGAGTTATTGCAAGGTAACCAGTTATGGTTAAAAAAATGCAGAAGATTAAAATTCTTTCCTGCAATGGCTGGCTAAACCCTGAGGAATTAATTAATTCCTCTGGGGCTGACAGGGAAACTGAGGTAAGTTATTGGCATCCCAGCAAAATCCATTAATTTGTAGCTATTTACTACATCACATAATCTTTCTGATTTGTCTCAGTCTGGAGCCCCTCTGTGCCCAACAGCATAGAGGTCTGCAGTGTTTGGGATGAAGAATAATTACAACTGGAGAAGCACGTGCAACCAAAGCTCCGTGTTCTTTAATCTCCAAGTATAATGCATGTGAAGATTTTGGCATCACTCTTAAAATGACTGTTTGTAACTAAATACCGTATCTCAGTGCTTAGATACCACAATGAGTGATCTTTTCATAAATCAGAATAAATATATAGGGCAAAATCCTGGTTCTACTGAACTAAACGGGAGCACTGCCAGCCAGTTTAAGGGAGCCAGAGTTTCAGGCACAAGTTTTTCAGCAGCCCAAGCTGTCCAGTGCTTTGGTTGTTCTTTTCAGTATTTTCAACTCCATTTCTCATCCAGCCGTCTTTTCCCATCCAGCATCTGCAGTAATGTTGTGCTGAGATGCAACTGCACACTGAACTCCCAGCCAAAGCAAAGTAATATGAAAGTATCCTCTGTTAAAATAAGGTCCAATTCCAGTTTCAGTTGACAAAAGCAATCTCTATCTTTGATCACTTTGCCAGGCTGCCCACAGCCTTCACTCACAAAGCATTGGCCTGTTTTAAGGCTGATAAGACTGTTCATTTTAGAAGGGTGACAGATGATCTTAGGAGATTCCAGGCCAAAACAGAGTTAGTGACGTGATGACAGCCTTTACGCTCCATTTCCCTGCTTTTGTCAATTTGAACCAAACCAAGTTTTCCTCACTTTTTCCTCCCCTCACTGGAAAACCATTCTTCCCCGACATCTTCAAAAAGAGTCAGAATAAATCAAAGCCGACTGCGCTCTCAGGCACTTCTCCATGAAGTCTCAGGAGGGTTCTCTGAGGGCTTCTCTGTGGCTTCTCTGCAATGGCTCATGCTTCTGCACCCTCTGATACGTCTTTATACATCAACTGCTCAGCTTCCTTGAAGTGCTGCATAGATGGGTGGCAAAACTGGTAGCTCTGGGCACAACTTCTCCTCTGACACATCCCTCCTTGTGCAAATCTGCTACTATCACATAATGAAACAAAACTTTAGGGGATACCTGCATCCTCTGAATTTATGCATGTAGATTCCCCTAGGCTCTCTCTGTACCCTGTGGGATGAGACAGACTCGTGCATGGAGAAACCTATTGGGTTTCTGCTCTGAAGCATCCCCAGGAGTAGTCCTCAAACAGTCTTCTTACAAAAATAAGTGGTCTATTAACTTAAACAAGGAAGTAGTGGCAAGCAGCAGCAGCAGGCAGAGAAGGCAGAGGGCTCTAAGTACCACCACCACCACCACCACCACAATCTCTAATATTTTTTTAGAGTTCATATTATTTTAGGGTTCATTTTAAAAACATGCAGAGAGAAAACAAAGGAAAACTCCACTTTCCTCCCTTTTTTCAAGCTTTCTTTAAAGAAACAATAATTTTCTGATACAGCTACTCATGTATCTTCTCTTAGCATATTATCCAAGTGTCCTATATTCCTCTGTAGACCTACACATGTGAGTTTCCTTCAAAGTAAGTAAATATCTTATTTTACAGCTAGAGAACTGAGACAAAGAATCTGTCTTCCTAAAGACACAATGGCACCCCCACAGCTGAAAATAAGATGATTTCCACAGCTACGGTGTGTTTAACTTTCACTGACTCCAGTTATTTAGAACACAAAAGCAGATATCATATGCAATAATTAGCAACTAAGGAGAGTCAAGTGAAATGACGACTTATTCACCTATCAGGCTAACAAACTCTGTTTGCATTAATATACTTAGACTTGTATTTCTAAGCAGTCAATACCAGAAATGTGTTTGTACAGGATTAACAATGTCAAATTAATATGTATGAGAAGACAGCAGCTTCTATAACTTGATGATAAAAAGTAAAATGAAGATATAAAGCCAAATGTTCTTGTGAATGAAGGGAGAAAAGAAGGAGGGAACAAAAAAAAGACAGAATGAAAGAGAGGGAAAAGGAGCTAACGGTCTCTTTATCAAGAGGCAAAACAAGTTAAAAAGGTGATTCTCTTCCTTTGCCTGAGAAGATTGAAAATGCAGATCCTCTTGTTAGAATATTCAAAGTCATCACTAAGAAACAAAATTATTTTTTAAAGACTTAAAAAACATTTGAGGAATTTGAGGACAACTGTAAATAGGTGAAATATTAACAATAGGAAACTAGTCACTTGTGACCAGTCTCTTTGATGGGCTCACCTTCTTTGGCACATTCACCTTATGTCCCATATGGCACAGTGACCTCAGTATCTCTCATTTCTTTACCACTACTAAAAAATCTTACAAAAAGAGCTTATAGCAAAGTGAGTCAAGGAAGTCGGTGTTGTGGTGTATTTTAAGTAACATTTCCTTAAATGAAAAATGGAAGTGTGAGGTTGACTCCCAACAACAACATCACAGAAAGGGAATGCCTGAAATGCACATCTGACCTACTAACACCTGTAAGACAAGGCAGGGCTGAATTAAAGTGGAAAGAGGGTTCCAAGAAACAAGCTTCAGGTTTTCAAGAAACAAAGACACTAGTCAAATATCTCCTGGAAACTACCTTAAATTTAACTGCCGGGATCTACAAACTCTCTGTTGTTAAAACAACACATTCAACAGCTGGGAGCACTACCTCATCCAAAGCATATAAAAAAAAAAAATCTTTGGATAGATGTTGACTTCTCCCTTCAACATCCCATTTTATTCCAAATTTCATCACTGGACATTTTGTCTTTCACAATATCTAAGTTAAATACTCCACCGGCTTGACTGAGCTGTGAGCTGTCATTTAGGAGACACCCTTACTTCCAGTGGTGGAGATGGTATTCAAGGACCACATGGTAGTAGGCAGTGGCCATTGAAAATATTGTATATCCTTAGAAAACACCAGCAGAGGACTGGGGAATACAGTCAAAAACCAAAGTGCAGAGGAATAACTGCTACTAAAACCACCACATGGATTTCATGTTCCATCAGTTTCCTTAAGTCTAAAATGAGATATTGAACTTCTATTTCTTCTGGTCTGGGGAATAACAGGAATTAAGCTGTCACCCATTCAGTCAAAGGACCTGCAAGGCTGTTTATCTGACTGTAAAAGCAAACCCCCTCTCTCTCAGAAGACAGAGCACTACAGAAATTAAATAAGATCATGAGTGCTTTCACAGTATGCCTCTTAAAAACATATGGTAGAAGTTAACAGGTGAAGATTAGCCAGATTAGCTGTAAACAAAGTCATGTTGATGGGACTGCTCTCTTGTCTCACCAAAGAAAGGACTAAAGCTGACCTGGGACCTATTGGAAAGGCCATGAAAAAAATAACACAGATTTATCCTTGTATTCCTATATTCATCCCTTCCTTCATTTTTTAAAATTCATTTATTCACTCTTTCTTTTTCTCAGCCGCCAAGATACAGAAAAGCAGATGCACTCCTCTGAACCCCACGCTTCAATATTCACCAACCACCACGGGAAACTGCGCAAAACATTTCTTGTGCCCTCAGGAAGCTGATGAAATATGAAAAGAAAGCAAGCACACAACTTTATTGAGGTCGGCGCAAGCTCAGAGACTTGCAAGTTGCATGTCGCTGTTAATCAAAATGACTGTGCCAACATGATTAGAATACCCACAAAGCCAAGCCAATCAAGCAGCTAACTGAGGGAGACCACGGAGCAGATAGCAAATACCACTGGAGTTGTACATTGTCTCAAAAGATTATCACTGCAGTTGTTCAAACTCTTGTGACCAACAAGGGATTCCAGTGACTCATTGCTATTGTGTTTCTGCAGTTCAACTTTATGTCCCATGCATATTCTGGAGCTCCGTAGCACCACATGTGTATAACAATGTGCTGCACTTAATAAAATATCTTTGTGGTAAAAGAAGGACCAAAAATATTCGTACAATAGCAGAATGCCAGCTGAGCACTGGACTACATTAGAGAAACTCATTGGGTGCCATTCCAAAACAGCATCTGCCATGGCCCCAGGAAGTAGCTTTTAAAAAAAATTTAAAATAAAATAAGAGATTTTTCTGAAAGATCACAGCTTTTAACATACCAAGGAAACTTCAAGAACAAATTAACATATGACTCACCTCCCTGAGGTCTGTCCCATGGTTTCATTATCAGTCAAGCAGAATCCATTGTTGCAAAAGCAGTTCAAAGTGGCCACTCCATCCATGTGCCACGCTGAATGCACAGCAAGTCTTTATGTATATACATCTTCGTTAAAAGAGGAGGAAGGCAGGATAACATTTAAAAAGAAAACAAACAACCCCTTCCACATTGGATTTGGAAAGGCCAGGAAAAGCCCATAACACGTCAGTAAGGGCCAAGAAAGAAAATGGTCATTTTTCAAACACTCTTAAAACTTTCCCAAGAAAATTATGGCCTGCAGCTGGGGCACACCGATCAGCTGCTCTGGCAAAGGTCACAGAAGGAGAGATCCCCTGCTAGTTCAACAGTGGCGGTTTTCTTAAATAATCTTGAAACAACGAATAGCATGTGAACGCTTCTTTCCCTGGAGGTTTCAGACAGAAAAATAGGGCTCGCATCTTAACTGCCATAGTCCTCCTGAAAGTATCACTTCAGAGCATTCTCTTCACATCAGAGGAACCAGGCGTGCTGAAATGAAAACAACAGGCTTAATTGACAACCTGGAAAGTAATCATGGAGGAGTCCCGTCCAAGAGGCAACAGTCTGGGCTCCTGCCACAACTAAAGAGGCAGATGTAACTTCTGACACTGACAAGTGCTGAGTGTAATATCTGATGAAGGTAAGAGATAACAGGGAAACCCTTTATATATCAATCATGTCATAGAAAGAAGGCATCATGCACAGTAGGAACCTAGGCTGAGTTAAAGGTTAAAAGAAGGAATCATGACATTAGGTTTTTCCTTGGATAACTGGGGGGAGGGAGGGGGATCTTTATTTTCTAATTAAACAAAGTCCTGATAGAAAACTGCATGTGCAAACAGAGGGTGCTCTACCATTAGATTTGGTCTGCCGAAGGGTGGATGAGCAACCGGGGGGGAGCCCTACAGAGGAAGCACAAGTCTCTAGGGATGCTGGTCCTTTCCCTCTTCCTCCCAGCTGATGGTGTGACACTGGAGCCTCTCCATGTTAGGCAGGGACTGCACTGAAAACATTCACCCTCTTCGCTCTCCTGTTTTCACAGAATCACAGAATAGTTGCAGTTAGAAGGGGCTTTTGGAGATCATCGAGCCCAACCACCCTGCCAAAGCAGGTTCACCTGGAGCAGGTTGGACAGGAATGCATCCAGGCAGGTTTTGGGTATCTCCAGAGAAGGAGACTCCCAAACCAGCGTGGGCAGCCTGTTCCAGTGCTCTGGCACTCTCAAAGTAAAGTTTTCTTTTTCCTTTTCATAGCCCTGCACTGGGCCAGCAAACAAGGTATAAGGAGCCTTACAGACAAGATGCACAGCACGCCCAGGCACCAAGCCACCGCCACCAGACACATGGGTCTTCCCCTCAACAAGGAGTCCTTTCTCTGTTTGCATGCCAAGTACCAAGACAGTGGTTTATGACTTCCACTCTCTTGTGGACATTAACGTCCCTGGTGTGGTAACTATTTGCCATCACTGCAGTATCAAAAAGCCTAAAATCTGTCCCACATTTTGTGGTGAGAATCCTGTTCTCCATGGTAGGTCTTGAAAAAAACCTTATGTAGCTAAAAGGACGGATATATAATAGAGTGGAACTTCACAGCCTCTTTGTGGTCCCCCACTAACAAAGAGACAGAGCATCCTGCTCACAATGCTCCACAAAAGCATCCAAAATATAAAAAGCTTAAAGTGAACTTCTCAAACTTTAAAGCATCACTGGAGTTTACCATGAAAGGTGCACTGTGCATACATATAGCACAGAAACCCTGCAACACACAAAGCTTTCTACAGATATTCAAGACACCCTTTCAACTTTTATTCACTTAAGCAAAACATCACTGAAGCAATGTTAATCCTCTTGTTTACAGTTACACCCACGAAAGAAAGGGAATTCACAGCTCAAGATCAAACAGATACACTAAAGGGAGCTATTTAACATCACTAAGGATAGCATCCTATAATTACTGTATCGGAGAGGCTGGATCTTTCAACACAGGTTTTGCTTTAAGAGAAATAGGGAACTTCATTCAGCTCTGTTTCTGCCTCACCCTCATATCTAGTTTCAAGTTAAAATTAAATAATAACAGCAAGTAGCAACTTACCAACCATTGTTTCAGGATCTCACATCATCAGAAAACTGTATGAAAGAGGCAACACAGCTAAAGCAACATCAAAAATATAGAGCAACCAAACACAGCTGCACACCCAAACATCAATATTTTTACCTTTGCACCTGCAAAGCACAACTGTTATCAAGAACAGGTTGAAAACTGGAAGAGAATTATCGAGGAGCTCTGTGCAAACATAACCCTTGATGGTAAGACCCTGAACACCCTTCAGTCAATGTGCAAGGACTTATTAACCTCCACAGAGCATTTTTTGGGCAACATGGGTGACTACTTTTCTGAAACTGCGTTCACAGTACCATCACAAGGTGGTTTTTCCAAGCAGCCTTAGCCCCAGGTGGTAAAGTGTCTTAGCTATATAAAACAGATGTCCAGAAATGTAGACAATCCAAATTTGGGACCTTTTGTAACATCAACGGCATTTGAATAGAAGCTAGGCTTGGCACTTCCGTTCTCGGTGGCAGCTCTAGGTTCAAAGTGAATGCCAGACTCCTGAAAATCCTCTAACCTAGTTAAAAAGGAGAAAGTCTCTGATTCCTTAGTTAAAATTCCCACCAAAGATCACAGTTAATCCATTGCTTTACTAGAAGTCAGCACAAAGTCCACTAGACATTTAAGACTCATGAACCCTTTGAATATCAACAGTCTAAAAACAACTGCAGGATTAATGGTGAGAGAAGATACCTTCACATCTTGATAATCTCCACGAGGAACAAAAAAACCAGAAGAAAGCCTGCTCCTATGAAAACCAGTGGATTTTGGTAGCAACTTCACTCGAATAATCCCTGTTGCATTAAAATCCCAGCGATGCAACTCCTCTGTGCCCTTGAGAAACCCCATTCACTTTTCACAGCTGAAGCATTTAAGATCTACAACATAAAGCAATTGGCTTTTGAATGCAGGTTGCTTCATTTTAAAACATTACTGCTCTTTGATGTTTATCTGTTTAAGAGAGTTTATTGCAGCTAATTCACAGCAGGAATGCCCTGTGGCATCCACAAAAATTATATTAAAAATATAAAAGATAAGAAAGGAAAACATAATAATTATATAATGTAATTTTTTATGGCTACACAACAAAAATTAAATCCTAATTTTGTAATGTATATGCATAGAACTATTTCTGACACATACCAAAAGCATGAAGCCATCGTACACAGGCCTTTTTATTGGAAAGTCTGACAAACTGAAACAGCAAGAGGCCCAATACCATATTAGTTAGGTTTCAACTTTATTTAGAAAATGAGCTGCAAGGATAAGCCAGGAACATATGGATGGAAGGTTGTTATCCGCAAACAGAGTCAATATGCAAATGGCATTTTTTGATTTACTAGAAATAATATTACAACAACTGCTGCAGTAACTCCCCCGCACCACTTACATTAAATTCATTACTGACTAAAAATTGCAATTTTTGGTAATTGCATGTTGTTCCATTGCCTTATGCCATCTGATGGTTGTCAGCTGCAACTGCGTACCCAGGCCAGAAGTGCCATCTGAGTTCTTTGGGGATCCATTAAGCCATGGCAGTAACGGGCTTCACCCCAAAGGTGGCATTTGGGAGAAGTCCCTCTCAAGAACTTGAGATGCTAGTGGTATGGACTGCTTTGGTGCACATCCCAATTTGCTCAAGGCAATACTGAAGGTGGCCTTGCAAATGTATTCAGAATCAAACCAAGCCATTAAAAGCTGGAAACTATACTGTGTGAAGCCCAAGGTAATGTATACTTAATAAAACACAAACATCATTACCACGCTTTTATCTTTAGCTGTACCTTTTGAAGGCAGAAACTTGAGGGCTACATCTTGAGTTTCTTCCCTAGTAATGAGTTTGGTCTAGCTTCAGTACAGATCAACTACGACCAAGTGATCTGTAATTCCAATTGCAAGCACCAAAGAAAAGGTTGTAGATGGCAAAACTCAATAGAGAGCTGCTGTAAAAATCAAATACTTCTCTGAATAATGCCTTTCGCAGTAGTGGCACACAGAGGAACCAGAGAGAGGTATGCTATACCACCTAACACTGCAAGCAGAATCAAAATTTGTGTAATCACATAGCAAGGAAGCTATAACAAAGGAAAGCCTCAACTGACAGATCTCCCACTGAGTTACACCCTCTCAAAACAACCCCTCAAGTGAGTCCTTCTGAGAAGCTTTCCAGAAGCTTGTGGATTAGACTGAATTTTCCTAGAGCCTTGAAGTTCTTTTGGGGTTGATGTCTTCACAATGCATCCCCAGCTCAGTCCACATCCAACCAGAAGACATGCATTCATGCTATTCCACAGGGCTAGCAAACCAAAAGATGGAATCTAAAGTTCTTCTCCCAAAGGGAAGAGTTTTAAGTTTATCTATCCCAGACTCAGTGGCTCGCAGAAAAGGGTAGTTCCAAAGGATAAATCAGAACAGACATCAAGGTCCTGTCTGTGCTAAAACAAATGAGGACGGATTCACCAGACATTCAAAGGTCAGCTCTGATCTCGTAAGTTTCACAGTCTGAGATCCACGTGTTGGGACCAATACAAAAGTCTTCCCAGCTCAAGGAGGGTAAAGAATAAAGGCTAACACTCAGAAAATACCAACAAAATTAAAAATACTTTTCCACAATGACTGAAATTTCAGATGGCAAGGTAGTTCAACAGAAAAAGGTGATGTGTGTCAACGCCCATGAATGTGATGAAGTATACTCATTATGAACCAAGCTCCTTGAAAACAGAGACGAAACCACCTTGACTTAAACAGCTTGAGAACACTGGAGACCACTTGAGAATCTGATATTTTCTTATTTAATAAACAGCCTAAAAAAAAACCCCAAAACCTTTGAATACCTCTTCATTTGGGGAGAAACTGTGCAATGGACTGCAATGGACTTCATTATGTTCTCAGCATGCCCTTTTGTTCCAGCACTGAAGACTTCTGATACAGTAAATCCTGCCTCCTAAACAGAAGTAGCCAACACAGACAGGTACCTTTCAAAAGTGGGATGTAAAGGCTGAGGATCCTTTGAGGAAAGACTCCATGTTCCAGCTATTGCAGTCAACCCATCTGCCTCATTCTGCTGTTAATATCTAGTCTGTCTCCAAGCCAAGTAAAACCGAAATATTTTTCAAAGTCCTAGGTGTAAATCTTCTTCATTTTCATGGCCATCAACCAAAAATGAGACACTCCTCATTTCTAGACACACTGAAAACATTGCTTTCAGACAAAAAATATCCCATGAATACCAAATTTTATGCCCAAATACTCCCTTCTTCAAAATTATGCATGCTGGGACAAACCAAAACAGCCTAAATTGTGTCTAAAACTCCAGTTGTGTTTCCTACTGGACAGGCACCTCTGAAGGCCTAGAGCCAGCAAAAGGCAGGTGGTAGGCTTTAAGCTGGCTGACTACAGCCCTAGCTGCACATTTAGCTCAAAAGATCGACAAAAAGGCATACTTGCTCTGCAGTTAGGATCTGCAATGGCAATTCCATTTCCATTCTAGCCTTTGCAGCTGAGATACAGAAGCCTCGAATTGTCCTCTGTCACCCTGTTACTAACACCACATATATATATATGTGTGTGTGTGTATATATATATATATATATTTGCTTTGTTAGCTACGGCTACTTCTGCACAGTGATGTTGCTGACTGGATATTTCTGCAGAAAACGAGAAACAGGGAATTTACACATAAACCCAGTTTATATGTACATATTTCCTCTGCTAAAAGCCAGCCCAAACTTGAAAAGAGAAACAAGTAAAATTGCAGGTCTGCTACACTTGATATTGTCTCCTAAAGCAAAGAGGGAAATGAAAAACCCCAAACCTGTATTTCAATTTTTGATGCAGCTTCTATTTCATTACCATCACTAAGGTACTCCTCACACATGACAGAGGGAGGGAGGGGAGAGGAAAGAAAAGATTTAATAAATAACAGAGAGGAAAATCCTGATGACGTTAATCTCAACCACAGTAAAACAATAGTTTGAAAGCATGCCAGGTCTCTCTCTACAGTCTCAGGCTGAAGCCCAGCATCTAGTTCATTAAAGTAAATAAAATATAACGGTGAATGAAAAAGAAAAATAATAAAAAAGATTGCATGAATAATAGAGAGAATCTGAGCACAAGTCCAACCAAATGACGTCAACTATTATTTAATTTTTACTTTGCTCCCTCAGAGAAAACATGAGCAAGAGCAGAAGGCGGGGGGAGCTGGGGAGGTAGCGCGTTAAGGAGAAAGCAGCAAGGATATCCCAGAGGGGATTCAAGAACATCATCACTAAAATAATATATATATTTTTTTAAAAGCCTTTCAACATGATTAATTCCCTTCCAAATATAATACAGTGGAGAGTCAGTGGGACAAAAAAAGTAATAACGAGAACTGCAGTAGTGTCTGCCTACTCATACACTCAAACTTTGATTCTTGGACATGGATAGCACAAGTTATCAAATATTGAAAGTATTACATTTTAAGTAAAAAAAAATAAAATAAATGGCTCTAAGCCATTATATCCCAAATGCACCTTCAGTCAGAGATGGAATTTGGCCCAGTGTGGACATCTGTTTACATAATTATTATGTCGAATTAAATCTGTTCTTGACAAAATAAAGAAGAGGGACATCAGTAGGTTAAGTCAGTCTTATCTAAAATTAATAGTATTCATACAGGGATTCAAATTTGGATGTAAAAAAAGATGCTACATTTTTTTCTTCTGGTTTAGTAGGATGCTAGTCAGAATCACCGTGAGAAGTCTTCTATACACACATCCACTGAGCTCTTTGCAAAATATCTGGGACAATTTTTAATACACCTCCTCTTCCTACCACATCTCAGGAAAAAATTCTAATTTCTGATCAAAAACACTAGAACTGAGATTTGTTTTGGAGACACTCAAAGACCCAGATGATTTGGTCTGTCATAGACAGAGGAAATTCCTCTCCAAAAGCTCAGAATGACAAAGTTTTGCCAGATACTGGCAGTAAGCACACATTAAAAAAAAATGGTATTAATCAGTATTTGAGTAAAATACCTTGGATTTTCAGAACCCAGGCTGCTCAGGTTACGTAATTATTACACTACCTCGATAATCAGTAATTATTCTTAAACTTAAACTCAAATTAAAAAAAAAAAAAAAAAGGCATAATGATCGCTGTTATCTTCAATGATGCCAGAGTTTCATCTCCAGACACGTAAGGGTCACATCAAAACCAACACTTCTCACTGTTACCATGTACGTCTTCAGTCCTAAGCACTGAGAAAAACCTCGGTCACCTTTGCTATCATCCTGTGAATTAATGACAAATAAAGACTTTTACGCTGACCTGAGGATAATTCTTGTAGAGCTGAATGGACAGTGGCAGGTGAGGGGAACCTGCCCATGACTATGCATTTAAATGAAGCACTGCAGATTTTTTTTTTTTTTTTTTGGCTGCCTTTGCTGTCATTTTGGGTTTTGATTTGACTGACCTTTTGTATCATCCATCCTCAATGCAATATACAAATGGAAATTGGATTTGAATGCCTACTCATACTCTCAAACTTTGATCCTTGGCAATGGATAGCACAAGTTATCAAATATTGAAAGTATTACATTTTAAGTAAAAAAATAATTTTTTATATATATATATATCTCATGTCTATTTCCACCTGAAAATAGAATTGCAATATTCACAAGTTACATTTATTAGTTAGGAGAGCTGATTGTCCAACCAGGCAGCAGGCTAAAAAAGACTAACAAAGGTAAAATATGAATTGCAAATCATAAGTGCATAAAACCAAGTATTTATGAACAATCTTCAAACAATGAATTATTAATTGAAGAACTTTGTGAGTAACTTCCTACAGCAAATAAATCAGAGAATTCTGCAATCTGCACAAACAATTTATTGAATAAATTATTCATTGCAAATCAACTATTCACTCAGATCTGGATCTTCCACTTTAGGTTTCTCTTTTGGTTAATCACTAGGAAGATTACACTCTGCCTAATTTTATTGCCACAGTGTAAATTAAAATGTATCAGTTAACTACAGTTTTATTACAAGTAGTCAAGCACAGGACAAAGAGAGATTGAGGTCATTTAAACTATAATCTAATCCAAATTTGTTTACCATAAAGTGAGTTCTGGGGTACCTTAGAAGCACAGTGATATGTGAGAGGGATTTTGGATACCTACAATTAATGGACTGCCTAAATAAAACTGCGTACATTTACAATACTTACTCGTGGAAAGAAACGCAAAACAGATTTGGGAACAAAATCTGCTTTTTATTCTCTCTCAAAGCTGAGATAAGAAAGAAGTGGTTTGTATTGTTTTGTTTAGCATGTCCTACAAGGCATGCCCTCCCCTCCAACGCCAAGTGTGAACTTGGCAACTTAGAGCTCATTTGTTTTCGTTTTGCCTCAGTTGCCCAGGTCCCTAGGGAAGATAACTTCTCTGAGCTGGAGAACAAATACAGTAGGCTGATCTGGGATTACGATGGACAGCAAGTAATAAACTTGAAAGCCAGGGTAAGCGACTCTGAGTTCTAGGAATGAGCAGCAGGTTTATAAAACAAGATCACAAGCAGCAGCTTTTAACTCCCCTTCTTGATAAACCTACGCCTTCTGTCTTTGCAGCTAGCATGATTACTACACAGGTTTAGAAATACCACTTTAAACTGCAGTGAACTCTCAGTATGTTGTATAACAACGTAGTGGAATGATCCAGAAAATAAAAAAGAGAACAGGCTTAACTGCATGGTCTGTTATTTGGGACATCGGAGAAAGAACATCTGCGATGTTGCTGACTCTGGAGCACGGGGATCCCCAAACACACACCAAAGCCACACCAGGGAGCACAGCAACCCACAAAACATGGCTCTACTGCTTCCAGACCACAGGCAGGGAAAGAATTTATGTCTATGCTCATAACGTAACTGGCATTCCCAATAATAAATAAAAAAAAAGGACAGTCAACCCTTGATTATTTATTCTTTTTTTAATAACAAACTGGTGTATTTAGTGTGGCTGTTTCCCAATACAGCCATTTCTCACTTGGCAAGAAAATGTTTTACAAACATAAACACGGTAGCAAAGCTCCGCAAGAATTCCTCTATAAAGGAACGTTTTTCCTTTGTCTAACCTAAAGAACACTTTCTGATGAGCATCCTCCCAGAACCTTGGTACTATTTTGAATGCCACAAAAAGCCAGTAAACTATATCAGACTGGGGATGGCTGTTCAAATTAAACTGATGTAGGAGAAGGATATGATATTCAGATATTCTGAACAGAAGGTGGCAGATATTGCAGCTATTCAGTAAAATGTCAGTAGTACATGTTGAGTCACTACACTCTCAACCCCAGTTAAAATTTACAGACTATATATTTGAAGATAGTATTTTCTTTACCATTCAAATCCAGCGGCTCACACACACACATCTTACCCAAAGTTGGTAAAATTTAACATTTTTTTCCTAGCTATGGTGAAGTTCGTGCAACAAACATTAGTTTTTGAAAGCTCTCTTTTTTGGTATACACAGAGATTTGGGTGCATATTTATGCCCCACTGGGTTTTCCCACCCCCCTCCTATCTTTCTGCTCTCCTCCTTCTCTCCTCCTTCTTCCTTCATGCTTTTTTAGCCCCCCCTTTCGCTCTTCCTTTGTCATTTCCATGTAGATGGTATTGACTTCACATTCGGTTTTGGAGATTAAGGAGAAGGTAATGGGGGGGGGGGGAAAGCAGAGGGGATACAACAATGCCAAAAACAGTTTCCCATACACAGTATTTGCCCCACAAACATTTGTCCATTTCTAGTTGCTCCAGGAGAGAGCAATCTGCATCTACCCTGCTCAGAGCAGCCGGAGGAATGGCTGCAGTCAGGAGCTGCATTTCTCCCACAGGTATACAGTGCAAAACTTTTAATGAGGACTAGCATTTTCAGAAGTGCTGTGGGCAGCCAGCTACTAATAAGTGATATTTCTGACACCAGCAAGACATAGGAACCAGTGCACAAAGCAATTTCCTCTATTCTTTCAGATTATTTTAGTAATCAGAGGAAGGAGTTTAATGATGTTGATAATTTATTATTTATTGAACAACAACATGCTCAGCCATGTACAAAACACAGCATGTGCTTAACAATGTCAACTAAATGGGTCACACAGTTGAGACACATAACGCCACATCCTATTAACATCTAATAGGGTAGCATTTAAACAAACGACACATGAATGTGAAATTCAGCTGGACAAACCCCTTCCATTTAAGGACAAATCCACTCTTGTCCTTCTCTCCTAAACTCCTACACCAGGTGGCAGTGCAAATTTTGATTTCAAAACCTCAGTTTCCCTCCCCATACAGTAAGTTTGGAAAAGGGAAAAAAATACCTTATATTATTGCCCTGAGACTGTTGCATCATCTCTTCTGGACACAACGGGCCCATTAGTTGAGATGGGGAGAACAATGGTACCCTTTCTTCTGTTGGATTATCTACAAATACAACGTCAGGTAGTGCCTCCAGCTTCCCCTGACGATGGAGGATGATTTTGGTCCTTGTGGTCTCCAAGCATTGTGGGGTTTAACAGCATAACTCCCTATCAGGGGCATAGACAGGCACCTCCAAAAGAGATTCAGGGAAACCATAAAATTAGGCAGAAGACAGTGCCATGGGATTGCACAAGGTGCCCTCCAGTCCCAGTATAGGGACAGTTTTGCTGTTTTCCATTTCATTAATCAGCGATGTCTATTCAAAAAAGCACAAGTGTGTTTCCAACACAAGCTTTCTTGACTCACCTAGACAAATTATGTTTAAAGCATTATTTTCCCAGATTAGCTTAAATATATTATAGGGCAAATGTAAAGCAAACTGTAAACTCAGTTTGATAACAAAAACTAGAAAGCAGAGTTTTAGCTATATTGCTGCTAATTCTGTTTGGCCCTTAGAACATATAACTCAGTAACCCATGATTTTTAACTAAGGCTTTTAAAAGTAGAATTTATACTAGATCACACTATGATCTCACTACAGGTTTCCCCAAGAATTATTAATTTTACTGAAGTCAGTGGAGGTAACTGTGGATTTATACTAGTACAACTGTGTTAATAGTCTGCTCACTGGCTCTTAGGGTTTTGGTTTGGTTTGAACAGTAGAGTACAAATACTTTCATTAGTCATCACAAGAAAATGAGCTGACATAAGTGTCTTCCAAGAGTGAGTACACACAGAAATAAGTATGCTATAAATCTCAGAAATGCAGTACAACATATTTGAGAGTACACACAAAAAACCCGTCCTGCATTGATTTGCAAACACTCAGGAGGTCCTTATCATATACCTCAACTCACTATCTTCATCTAACAGCATTAGATAAAAATCATATGTTGCTATGTATCTATAGCACTGTGAAGACACAAGGCACCCAGCAATTTTAGGTTCATTGTAATTGCTGGGACCTCAGAATAATCCAATCAATTGCATCATGCTGAGGACAGAAGGAACAGAGATGGACCGTGAAACCCATTCAAGTTCTATTTTTCATCCAGTTTCGCAAAGAAGCCGATACCCCACTCACAATTGGCCAAGGCAAAACCCCCATGAAGGCACCCCCCCTCCCCAACAACTGGCAGTGGGGGCATGCCAGAGTCCTACCCGCACAGCTCACTGCCTGGGGGAGCCCTCAGGGGCTGCACCAGCACCAGCCCTTCTGCCAACCTCCAGGATTTCAGCATTACCTGGGAGCAGCGCTGTGCACAAACAAGTATTTCCCGTCTCCCTCTTTAAATCTTTCATGTCACTGGGTACCCTTCATTGCTCTATTGGGAAGAAGGGTAACTCGGAGCACTTGAAGTTTTGTTGTTTTGTTTTGTTTTTTTCTACTAAAACTCAGAATTCAATGTTTATTCACCTCTATTCTACACATCCTATCTAACCAATCTTAATCTCAGAGTCTTGCAGACAGCATACACTTCATTTATTCTTTCAGTGCCCACCACGTCACCTCTACATCTCTCCTATGTTTTATCAGATGGCCTATAGCAGAAACAAGGAAAGGACAACTCATTTAGAGCCACCATCATCCAAACTCAAGTGCTCGGTGAATGTTGTAGACACATAGAACAGTTTGGGTTGGAAGTGACCTTTAAAAGTCACCTCACCCAACCCCCCTGCAATGAGCAGGGACATCTTCAACTATATCAGGTTGCTCAGAGTCCTCTTACCTTACACATATCTCTGCTGCAGCTGCAAAGGGTTGTCATGCTTATGTTGCCTGCAGAACAGCAAAAAGGACATTTGCCACAGTTACAGTGAATACAGTAATTTTTTTCACCTCAATAATAATTTTTTTAAAAATCTGATTTGTCCTTTCAGTTTTCCACAGGAACTTAGAACCAGGAAAGCCGGGCTTAAAAACTAGTAAAGCCAGGCTCAGAATAAATAGCTTGAATTTGCTATCTAGATTTAATTTCTGCTTGTTTCATAGGATGGGTTAATTTGCCATAAAGCTTTAACCACTGCTGATACCTGATTCCAGCATACATAGTTCTCTACAGAATTTTATTGCCCTTATTATAATAAAATGTAGTTTAACCATCGCTACTAATTTCAGAGTTAACTACTACAAACCTGACTGAACAGCCTTTTTTATCCCATACACATTATCTGATCGTTATTCATCTGAACCTGCCTTCTTTCTGCAGCTAAAAGTTCAGCAAGGGGTTCAATAGAAGTTTTAGAGCAAACACAATTCAGTACTGGCCCCAAAGGGTACTTCAGCACAGAAAAGCTTCGGGAAGAAGGATATCGAAAAGATTCCCGCAGGAGGAGTGTTGCAAATCCAACACTGCTGCAATGCAAAATTCTTGCCTAAAATTAACAACGTACACTAAGTGTAATCTTGCTAATAATCAGTTTTCAGTTATAACATATTAACACAACAGTCAATGCTATAAATTAAACCTCTGTGAGAAGCAGAAAATGCTAACTTCTAGCACTGATGGCACTTAAGAAAGCGACACCCACTAGTCTACAAACATGTCCTTTGAAAGCCAGGTGAGGCACAGCAACAAATCTTTTCATGCCTTCCCATGCAATTCTTTTTGGCAGCAACAAAACCATCAGTATTCTCTTCTTTTAGATAAGCACATAAAAAGGACTATGTTGTTTATCGAAAAGGGACTATTGTAATATTACAGTAGGCTTATTTGCTTGCAGGATTAAAGAAAGAATAATTTGTTTAAAAATAACCAAACTTTTTTGGCCATTGTCTGTCTCCAGAACCAAATCTGCCTCGGTCAGACTTAAAGATCACATTAATTCGCACTTTCTGCTGCCAGTGCCTTGTTGCACTGAATGCCACAGGGACTTACAGTCTGGATCTGGTGATGAATGAAACCTCCATCTAATCTCACTATGTAAATAGATGGCTTTACCTTGGACCAGGTATTAAGTAATGCTAAAAATTAGCAGATATTCTTAAAAACCACTGGCTTCAGTGACCTGCCATCATGTCTAATTTTGCTCTGTCTGTACTGTAGCAAGACTAGATTGCACAATTCTAACACAACCTTAAACTCGTGCCCCTCATTGCAAGTCCCAGCACTTTGTTCAGAGCAAGTCACTTAGTGGATGGAAAACGAAGCTGGCTGGTGGCCAATTCAACCACCACACAACATTCTTGCATTCAACTGACGTACCCAAACCTTTGGAGGCCATGGCTGCGTTGCACCAGGAGCTTGCACAGATGACTCGAGTTGACACCCACAGCAAGAAGGTTGCTCGGACACGTGGCACCTTCTCTGGCCTCGGTTTGCCTGTGTTTCCCCAACATAGAATACTTCAAGCCCACCTTGACTCCCCACAGCATATCTCTCTCTCCCACTTCTAATCTGGGAAACACCCTCAAGTTGCCTGAACAACCCTCCACCACCACTCTTTTGTTTTCCCCTTCCCTCCTTCTGCACAATAAAGCTGGCTTTTGGCATATTAAAGCTTAATTTGTTTAAGAACAAACAGTTGGGGGCCTGCATCTCACAGACGAGAGTGACAGATCACACGAGGAGACCAAAGACTTCAGGGGCTGAAGATTTGGCAGGTTTGTGTCTCAGTGGAGATAGAGAGCTCATTGTCATGTTTCCAAAAGGCATTACACAGGGCTCCAAGGTGGAGCTGTTTACCAATACCGTGATCTCTCCCCAGATGCAGTTGCTACTGCAGCTAATTAAGAGAACAATTAAGACTAAGGCAATCAGTCAAGTACACAGATCCGAGTCATTTTCTCCACTCTCCGATGCTGCGCTGGCTCCCAGAGGGCTAAACCTTATTCACTCATTCAGAAAATGACAGGAAGAAGCTATTAAATATCTGAAAACCATAAAAATGCAATCATACTGTTCCTGAGCTAAGCCACTCACCAGAGACCAATGCCAGGCAACTTAAGAAACTTGCTGGCCCCCAGAATTCACATACTTACAAATAAGAAAATTAATCAAAAGCAGTTCAGATCAAAATTTAATTAAAAAGAAAAGGATTGCAGAAGACTTCCTGAGATTTCTCTGTTTTATGTTTATGACTGATCAATATTATGTGTTATCAGCTCAGCGTATGACAAATTCCACTGGGCATCTTTAAAGAGGAAGTAACAGATTAAATATTGAGCTAAACAATTTAATCTCTGCTTTAAAAGGTTTTCAGATATTTGTAAAGGTAAATCCTATTAGAGTATAAATGTCTCCGTGTGCTAGTGCTTTAGGGTCGTCACGGAGGAATTTGTAAACACCAGGAGACAGGCCCTCATTAAATATAAATTTCCTTCTTTTGTAGAGCTATTGATGAAAAAAGAGAAAGCATTTATGTCTTCAACAGAGGGGCAAGAAGGTCTTAGGAGTGAGATTTAAATGCATCTATAGGTGCAAGTAAATATGTATCAAAGTTTAAGAACTGGCCATGCCAACAGGCTCCCTAAATCCATTTAAACAAAACCCAGGACACTGATCCTTCATACCGCACAGTGATAGCAAAAAAGACTCACCTATTGGAAATAAAAACATGGTCAACTGTGCCAAGCACATACAAGAACAGAAAGTTATGTATGATAAAGAAATAAATTAAGGCAAAGGCTAATCAAAAACATACTATACGTCTAGTTATTATATACATACCCTATAGATGTACATACACACGCATACATTAGATGTAGTTCGCCATACACACATAGGTGATACTGACAATACAGACAAGCAAGATAAAGGAAGCACACCAGACAGACACACTCTCAGCTGCAGTGCAGCGGTGCAGAAGGCACACCATGCCTTCAGAAGTGCTGTGGCACCCCATCCTGTCTTCTTTAGGGGGATGGCTTACCCCCAGCACCTACAGACCAACACCTATTCCTCAACGTTTGCACAGATGCAGCATCATGGGTTTATAGCACATACATGGCAGCAGGAAGAGTAATTTGGACCATCGCTGCAGCTTCCTGGGTAACCTTCAACCTAGGATGCAGCACAGAACCCATGCTTATCTATTATATTCCCCAGCCCCAAGTATCAAACCCTTCTCTAAAAAATACATGTCAATTAGTAAGCGATCAGCAGAAACACCACGAATCCACCAAAAGAACTTACTCATGTCTTTTACCACGTGGGACCACCCCACCGCACCACTGGTGGAGCACCAGGATGAGCCAGCCTCCTGCATTGATCCACCCAGAGCCCTACAGGCAGCTTTTCTGTTTCTGAGCCAGCAGCTTTCTCCTTTTTATATTTGGGAATTAAGTTTCATCTTTTACAATTTTATGTAAAAAGGGATTAAAGTAATTAGAAGCTCCCCCCCGTCCCCCCAACCATTAATCAGCTCTATTCAATTTCTACCCAAGCCAGATAAAAACGGAGAGGAGGAAGAGAAATGTTTTGAACATTTAGAGGAATTTGACATTTGTTATGGAAGGCTGGGTGACCTAAGAAGCAGAAATACAAAACAGATACAAACAAATCTATTGTATATAACGTCACTGTGACAAATAAGAACATTTTAAAAACAGGATAATCTTTCTATCAGATGAGAACAAAATGACAGCAATGAGGCACCTACAGTTTCTCAGTCAAAACTAAATAAACTCCAAGGACTTGATTTCAAAATCAGATGTGCTTTAAGCTTCTTTAGTACAAAAGTACAAGTTAATAATACACAGGTATTACTGATTTCTGTAAATAGAATCACTAATATTTCAACATAATGGCTTTGTTTCAGAACAAGCCTACATACAAATGTAAAAGTGTTCAACTTCATTCTTCCAGTTCCCACTTTCCTGACATGTACAGATTTGGGAAGAGAGATGAAACTTTGCTGTGAAGACGGTGACCAGGAAGATCAATCTTTTCCAAGCCTGAACTGAGGGATGCCAAATGAACTTAGAAGGGGGTGGTCTAAGACAAAAGGGAGATGCTTACCTTGGTGGAAGTCCTGCCTTATGACAGCATCAACACTAACAGTCAAAAAAAGGAATCGAGAAGTTATGGGGAGAAACAGGGGAAGGAATCCTCCCTGCCAACAAATTTTAAATAAAAGCTAGCACTTCAGGGAGCCCCGTCACAACAAATTTCTGTAGGCTAAGAGAACATTTACAGGAAATACGCCATGCACTATTGCCCGCTGCCTGAGACAAGAGACTCCTAGGTGGAACTGAATTATGGCCTTGTCTGACTATTATGTTTTATACAATCGATTTCTAGAAAACTATCACACTTGAGCATTCACCTTCTAACTGTTGTTTAGCCTTAGATTCCCATATCAGGATCCCTCAGGATCCAGAGGATTTGAGGCCTTCTTTACATATTTTCATGAGTAGTGAAAAAGGGAAAAATCCATGACCCTATGCGATTGCATTTCATTACCAATCAACTAGTGCAGCGAGAAACAAGGCTTTTTTACCTTGTGTTAGGTGAAATCACCACTGTGCCTAACTAATAGTGTTACTCCCAACAGCACCAAAACCAAAATACACACTTAACGTTTGGGATAAGATGCCAGTACACATTTGTTCAGACGTGCTCTACCCTCGCCTCGCAACACCTAAAAGGCAAAAATCAATGGGATTCCTTGCAAACACAGAGATGTGGCTACATGCAGCTAGGTAAAACCTCTGCAGTCAGCTGCTCCATGCAAAGTTTTAGAGATTTGCCTTGACTGGAACATGTACGGGAGCTGCCAAGAACAGAATGGGCCCGAGCACCTTTCTCAAGAATAAAGTTGGGTCCTAATTAGGATCATTACCTTAATACCTTCAAAGTGTACACAGGGACTGCCTTTCCTTATGAAATCTACCTTCATAAGACACTTAAGTAAATATTGAACAGATAAGCTGTGGTATAGATGTGAAACCTGAGTGACAGAGGGCTTCTATGACACTGGATGGTGTGAAAATGTAGAACTGGAAGAAGCAGTTACTATACAGGATCATCCTCCTCCTCAATTTGCTTCCTTCAAAACTATCTTGTTTCTAACTTGTTCAAGCTCTCACGCTTGCAAGCTGCTGAGCAGCACACCGTTGCGCTTCACAAAGCAGTTACAAAGACACGTGACTCGACTGCTGCATTTAAAAAAGCAGGTACTCTGCGTGCTGCTTTTGCAAAGAGAACAGAAAATATCATTAATATGTTCTGTAAAGCATTCGAGGACATACCAGGGCTAATCTGCCTGGAATCCCAAGAATAAAGGGGAGTTCACCCTTTAAATGAAAACCATCTCGTCTCCTTTGTTGCTTTAAAAGTGTTTGTTAAAAAGCCAATTCCTTGATAATAGTGCCATATTGTGCTATTGATTATTAGGCGGAACCTCCTACCCCCTTCCAGCTGAAATTTTGCAGGAGTTCTGCTTTATAATCAATAGCATGCTCCACACTGTACGGACTTGACAGTGCAGCAGCTCTCTTCCAACGCCCCCAAGGACAGCTGCAAAAAATGAGAAGGCTACCTCCCGGAGCTATCTAAGGACCAGATCCAAACTTCATTGAATTCTATGGAAAAATTCCCACTGACTTCAATGGGCTTTGGATCAACCCCCTGCAGAGGAACACTTTTTAAAACAAACATTAGAAAAAAAAAATAATTAGGACTAGAAAGCCTTTCATATTATCTACTGGATAGATTTTAAAGCAGGAGGGTGGGAATGTGCTCTCTTCTCCTTATGAATGTGTAACTCCTGTTAATGTCAGGAAGAAGTCATACAATTATGAGGTTGCAAAGGTTGAAAGAAAAAGAAATATGGCCCAATATCTACAAAACCAACCTCTGTCTAGACCTATATTTCATTAGGAAGTTTTAAAAGATATGAGTCAGCCACACAAAAATTTAAAAATCTCTTTATAAAAAAAATAACCCTCTCTTGGATTCGTAAAGCACTTTGACAGTAAGTATAATCACCTAAGTGTCTAAAATACAATGGGGAAAAGGAAAAAGTTATAATAAAAAAATTGCATCTACATGAGCTTTTGATGAAAATGTAATATTATGTGGGTTTAAATATGATTAGCAGAAACATTCCGTTTGTTTCCTCTTCTCTGCGCAAAGTCTGCATGGGGGCAGCGTAGGAATAATTCCTGGGGTTTTGCCCCTCCAAATACACTTCAACCTGGCACCAGATCAGGCTGAGCTCACAGACAGGTACATATACTACACCCTTTTAAAGTGTGCAACCAGAATAATTCCAAAATGCAATGTTTCCCGCTGCTCCCAGAGGGATGACACACAGGGCTGAGCCTGTGTGGGTGTTCGTCTGAAACCAGTAAGCCTCCGCCAGGCTATTATTTCTAGGATCAGGATCTGAGATTTACTGTATATCTTTGCCAGTTCCTGGACAGTTGCTTTGCAGCAGGACAGAGGTTCTCCCATCAGTAATCCCCCTACAGAAGTACCACTCTGCTGAAGAGATGCGTATGCTTTCCCCAGGCTCAGGTTACTCTCTTCATGTCAGCTTTTAAGTTGCTCTGCAGATTGCACACAGGAAGGTGGTCCAGTTTGGTCATGGATGTCGACTCCAGCTTGAAGAGAACACCGACAGAGAAGTGATGCTGCCAGGACTACAGGGTGGTAGATCTGGTTCAAGATCCCACTGGGCGTAGGCATGAACTCACAAACTGACTTATCTGAAGCAATCTCCATGCTGTGAGAAGCTTCTGCAGAGGCAATGTCCTCTGATTCGCCCCTTCATTCAATCATCTCCATGATCTAACCTTGCAAATTTAACTACAGCTACATGAATATGAGAGAAGGTTTTAAAATACATAGGTTCAGGATGATTAGAAATCAAATTTCCTTTTCTCAGTAAAAATGAATAAATAAGAAAACGTTTTTGGGGTAGAAAGTGTCACATTGCTCCAAAAGTATTTTTAAAAGCTATATATTATTAAAGAATGAAAAACATTATTAAAAGTAAAGAAAGTAAGTTTCATTTAGATAAATATTAAAGCATTTCCTTTAAAATTCCCTGAGATTTTGTCCTTCTACTCAGCCCAAAGTACCATCTGAATTTCATCCAGACTTGCAAATAATTTCAATAACCACAAAACTGGATTATCATTTCTCTTTTGGGATAGCTGAGAATAATTTTGTCTGAAAAATAAAATAATTCTAACTGGAACACCAGGAAAGAATAAGTCACGCTCAGGACTGAAGTCACCACACAGGACATTTCAGTTGCTTTTGTGAGTATGTATTTGTGCACACACGTATGTTTTAGTTTTGGGAATTCAGACAGGATCCTTTCAACTCTCCAGCTTCCAACAATTTGTGACAAACATAGCAATATTGAAGAATAGGAATATTTCTTTTAATATAATTACTTAATGACACTAGCAAAATGATCAAAGAAGTTCCAGAAGCTGGAAATTCATTCCAATGCAGACATAAAAATAATTGGGCTAAAAAGTCATGTTTTAGCACTTTCTTCTCAGTTATGCCCCAGAGGTTCGCTCACAGCCCACAACAATTTCAAAACCGTACTTCTGGGGAATAGTACGATATAACCATAAAATTACACTTGAGATAAGATTTAATTATCATTCTCACCTTTCCAACACCTTTCAAGAAGTAATCCTTAAAAGCCTTGCAAGAAAGAATATTACAATTAAAATGATAGCATGCAACAATGATATTAAAAGAAAGACAAACCGCTATATAGGTTTTACGGGAGCTTAAGTTCAACAGCTTTATTCAAAAATATTACAAGTGATATGGTCTGATGGATTTTAGATATTCACTTCGGGCCATAGGACGTTAAGAGTAAAATAAAACAAACTGACATTACACTCTAAGAGATCTTTTCATTTGCTTGAGACACAAAGGTGGAGAAAGCTACTGTACCTACAGATGGTGGACCATCACAGAGGAAGAACCATATTCTCCTGTTGTTTCATTGCAGTGCTGTTGGATCCACAATGAAAACAAATACCACTGTGGAATAGCACTGCTCCACAGTACTAACTCCCACCTTCTCCCTTTTCTCCTTTGCCTTCTTCCTCTCTTCTCCAGGCTCAGATGCTCTTATTGAGGGTAAGTACTAGGAAACAGGAGGCTGAACCACTCCAAACTGCAAGATCAAATCCACCAGCAGCTGACTTGACCTTACAGTCTTAACTAAGCAGTTGTCACCCCTGACAGACACTTCTTTGCAATTTGTATCTGGAACAGAGCCCAGCCAAGCTGTGTCTGGGAGATTTCAGGCCCAAAAGGAGAAAGCCTGGGAGGACAGCCAGTCCTACGAGGCTGCCAGCACCTTAGGAGGGTTGAAATCTTATGCTATGGCTGCCATTTTGCTCTCTTGTTCTCTCAGTGAGTGTATAAATCATTCTCCCACCATGCATGCAGTGCCTGTAGGCAAGACGCACCTCAGCAGAAAGGAAAGGGAAGCATCACCTTAGGCACATATCCTGCAGCAAATAAATGGTCATCTGGACCTTCCAGACAAAGGGTGGGTGTGCCCTGAAGACACCCAGCTAGCTGGAGAACTGAAACGATTTTAATTGTGACAGCAGGAAGCTCTAATTTATGTGCCTAAGAAGCTAGTACTTCTTAGGGCGGGTATTTTACTTCTGGCAGTTGACTGCCTGAAGCACGCAGGAATCCCCTCACCTTATTATGGGCAGATTTAGAAAGACAAAGACAGATTTAGAAAGACAAGGGTTGCTGTGGAATCCCTTAAAACAAATATATTGGGGTTCCCTGAATCAAAGGCTAAATGAAAATTTTCATTAAATAGGAAATGAACAAGGGGTGGGGGGAAAGAAAGGAATAGGTTTTTAACTGAAGGATGCAATCTCTTTGTAAATATTCCCAGAAATGCTCCTAAAAAGAAAGGCTGATCCTTCATTAATGCTTACGTATGCGAAGGAAGAGTGGGTTCTCCCTTGTTACCTAGATCTTGAGTAGAAGGCAAAGAGCATCTTCCAATTAGACGAGTAACCAGGAAAAGGTGTACTTCACTGTATATTGCCAGTGGTTCCAGCAGGGCCAGTCAAACCAAGATTCCTTTCTCTCTTTCCAGAGCAAAGAAAAACCAAACCAAAACCATTATGTTTTTAATGTGCTTCTAAATAGAAACTTTCTTTTTATTGTTTCTCAGACCCAAATCCAGCTAGCACTGCCTTTAACTCTTACGAAGAAGGTGAGACTATTTATTGAATTCAGAAGTCAAATCACTATAAAGAATATTTCACATTAAAGCCAATCACCACATCCTTCTGAAGCAACACGAGCGCCTTCAAGTGAAGATGGAAAATGTAAATCACTGGAAACCCCAAATACCCAATAAATCACTGGCAAGCAGGCCTGGGTTTCAGCACTGAACAGAAGTAAAGCAAAGAGTTCCAGAGTCCAGCAAAGATGGAAAGAAAGTGTTCATTGTATTGGGAATGTTACATGATCCGTGTCGGACCTTTGTGCACCATGCTGGGATGAAGAATTTACACGGATGCAAGGAAGTGGGAGGTGTTAAGAAGGGAACAGCACTAGAGTTTATACAAGTGTTACCAATGTTAGAATAATGTTTATCAGTTTACAGGATTTGACTTAGCATAGCTCAAGGGAGAAGTGAGAGAGAACAACAGTCCAAACCACGTTCCTTTACCTGAGAAGCCGGAAGGAGGTCTAAATTCTCCAGTTGAAAGGGAGCCCAATTAACTTTATCTTGTATATCTGAGCTCCAGCTGGGGAGACGAGTTCACTGGGGGTTATAATAATAATAACGCATGTGTAAACACTTTGACTACTGCATATACTGAAACATTGGAGAAGGAACATTGTGTTGTGGAGATCAGTTCCCATCCAGCGCAATATTTTGGGAGATGCTTAAAGTCAGGCACACACGTAACCACTTTTATGATAGTTAAGCAGTTCCCACATACATTAAAAGACTTGGCTAACACTGTTGTACTTCTTCTCTGAAACGACAGGGCTATGCTGATTTCTATCAACCCAAGAGCTAACTGTCCATGATTCATTCCTCTACACCAGCACAAAGTGGGAACACAGTAGAAGCAAAATATTCAGCTTCTGTGCTGGAGAGCTGGTCAACAACAACCCCTGTGATGAATAGTTAACGGAAAGAATGGCAAGTATTTGACTAATTCCAGAAATTAGTTGCTTGGAGTGGACACACACATGAAGATGAATGAAATTTGGATTAAGCTACCTACTTTGCAACAGCAGGGTCTTCATACAAGGCTTAGTCATCTGCCATCCACCACAGCTGGAAAGCTAAATTTCACCCACACACACTTGCAGATGGAACAATATTTCTATGCAAAACAGAAGAGGCTGTGACTCTTCAATCTGGCAAGAGAAATTACTTTGGATGCGATAAAAGCCTAAACAACTGCATGTGGCCTCAAGAGGACAGAAGGGAGGAGCTGTTAACCACATCTCCCAATACTAGAGCAAAGGGTCATCAAATGAAACTTGTGGAAGCAAAATTCAAAACAAACCAAAGGATGTCTAACATCTCCATTGTATGAAGAGCCACCTGGAGAACTCTTTAGCAAAGGATGCTAGGACAACAAAATATTTACAAGGGTTCAAGGTGAAAACTATGCAAATACCTAGGAGAGAGATCCGCAGGGGGTTAATGACTAGACACACTACACAAGGTGCAGGAAATCCTTTGGTTGGGAAGCAATAGGGGACTGGGAGAGTATAAGAAAGGAATAATCATACATGCTTAATGTTCTCCAAGCATCCATTTACAGCTATCATTGCCGAGCCTTTGGTCTGAAGAAGTACAGTGGCTTTTATTCTGTTGCTATTTCTGTTGAGATTCTGATCATTACTAAATTTATCTTTAAATATGAAAATACAAAGACAGAAAGCTGAAAACTGGAGAAAGGTAATAGATGGTGAACAACACCCAATAAAAAGGAGCAGAGGACATTAACATTTAATATGGAGCCATTACAGGTAAGTAATTTAATTGAAAAGATGGTGAGGGTCCCAGAAGTAATTTTAATGTGTGCTATGCACTGCTGAGGTTAACAGGAATTGCAAATATTCACATAGGACTGTTGGCCCTGAGCCTGTTTTAATCACTAAGAGTTAGCTCCGAGTCCACAGCAATCGGAATTTAGGTCTTTGGTCATCAGGGCTGCTGCAGAGAAGCTTGGGAGCTACTGAATCTACAAATCTAGAAGAGACATTAACATGAGAATTATCATATTTTCATGCACCCCAAATCAGCCACTCTCCTTTAAAAGTACAGTTACACCAAAAAAAAGTACATGCCTTTGGGTTAAACCAGCTATGTGGAAACAGATGCAATAGGACTATTCTGAGAAAAGTGCTCTGCCAAATAGACCATTTATATGGCCTGCAAAACTTCAGAATCAAAGTTGAGAAGTTCTGTTTTCAGACAGATAATCTTTGGATTACGCATGTGAAAATGTGGTGTAGTATCTACCTGACTGGTAAATTCACCCCTGATGTTAATCTCTGAATCAAGGATTATTTTCCACTCTGCTACAGACATAGCTTTATGGCCAGAAAACAAATCTGACAGAGGTTCACTTGCCAACTGATCTTAAAAAGTTCCATTTCTTTGATTAAACACATCTATTTCTGCAGAGTTCAGTAAATGCGTGAATGGAACATGTGACAAGCTGTTGGCAGTGTATTTATTTCTACAACACTCTGTAAATCTCCTTGTCTAGGCTGCCTCTATCCTCTTATTTTCTTGTCTCTATTACTGTTCTTCATAGCAAGTCTGTGCCCTTCTCAGGCACTCAGACATTTGGTGGCTGCTTACAGACCTTCCGCTGATGTCCTTTACAGCTATGTGAGATGTGCAATGATTGCTCAGAAATGCACTTCCCGTTGTGTCATATTGCTTAAATATTTTTAGGTGCTCAACTAGGAACTTTCAAGGGTACCTCTGACATCTAGATACCTCATAAAGTATTGACACTGCCAGAAAGGAGGACAGGAGGGGAGTGGAGATGAAGTAAATCTCTAAACTAAAAAACATCTGAGGAAGTCAGTCAAGGGTGCGTATGAAGTTTTCTAGGGAGCCGCTTTTCACTGTCACCTGAATTTCCTGACAAGGGGATACACCCTTAATGAAAAATGCCACACTGTCATCATAATCTGACTTAGAAACAAATAAAACAGCAAATTAAGCAAGACAGCTTAAATGTGAAAAATTGCCCTCTGGCTCTGAAATTCCAAGTTTATTTCCAGGAGGAAGAAGTAAAGCCACCAACAAAGGAGGAAAAAATTTTGTGTAAGGTTACACGGACAATGGGATCTACAGAGCAATATATGTCAGCTGCTTGTGGTGTCAGAAGAGGAATTATGATCTGACAGCCCAATTTAAAATCAAGGAAGAGCAAAACCATATCATACTGGTTTGTACAAAGTTTAGCACATTTCACATGTGCAGAGACCTGAAGGAAGATGGTTCAAATGCTCTTGACAAATGAGAGAAACAGACAAAAAAGAATGGGACAATTAAACAGGGACAAGTATAAAGTGATATTGGGGCATTTAACTGCTCAAACACAGGAAGCATGTAGCTAAACAAAGTTAAATTAAATTAAGAAATTAAAGCATTTCTTCTTGTCCAGAGTGGATGCAACTGAGCAGCAATGGGATGAAGTTTCTGGGGGGCTTAAGACTCATTCACAATAGGTAAGGACTACAGCAAATACCATGAAGCACCAGAAAGGACTTCCCTGAGCAGCTACGTAACCTCCATCACTGATTGCCCCTCACAATGGCTTGGACAAGCATGCCCCAGGAATCATCCATCCTACCTGGATTGCCAAAACTCCACATACAGAGCAGCAGCACCTTCCAGCCCAGTTTTTAATGGATCTGTATTCAATGATAGAACAAATGGAATTAGAGGAGAATCCCTTGGGGGCAAGGGGAAGGGATTGACTGCTTTCTCTCCAACATAATTCACACTCTCCCCTCTTTTAGGTCATCCTCAGCTTCACATTCAGGGAACTTTTTGTGTTGGGAAAGATCACTAACAGCCACTAAACATTGTTTTTGTAAGTACAAAGCCTGGCTTGGCAGACATGTAGAATATGTACACACACATTTTAGACCTGAATGCTTCACGTGTCCTGCAGCTGCATCCTCCATTTGCTATTATCTATATCATCAATACAATTCTGAGGCCTCTTCTTAAACATCTGAGAAACAGCAGAGTAATTAAGGACTGATCTAGCTTTGTGCTAACGTGGCTTCACAGGCACATACAACCATCTCTGCCTTGTGCTGCACCATTCTTCCATCCCCACACTTCCTCCCTTGGAGGTAGCATGGGCATCCCCCCACACCCCAGTGCTCGGCTGCTCGCAGACACCTCTCTGGTTACGAGATTTCCTCTTCATAGCTGAGGCAAACACGCTATTAAAAAGGATCTCTGCTGCCCTCTTTCACCAATTAGTCCACTGAATGCAACAGAGCCAAGAGAGAGAAACTGGCACTTGAGGGAGACGAGAGAGGCGGCAGTAACGTTGGAGAGACATCAGGCACTCAAATGGAGATGGTTAGAGAGGTCTGATCAGAGACCCAGGGCTTATGGGGCTTATCCCTGACAGAGAACCAAACCTGAACTGAAAACAACCTCAAATCAGGATTTCCTCTCGTCTACTGGTCTGAATCTTGGTAAAGTCCTACTGAATTCCAACTGGAGCAGAGCCAGTTTCAGTCACAGCTAGACCCAAACCCTAAAAAGGAATTAGAGCAGTTACTGTTTCCCTTCCTTGATGATTTGATCAGTGATGTGCAAGGGGAACTGCAGAGCAGATCCCAGAACTAGGATCTCAACTGGGAAACGAAGTCAGGAAAAACAGATAATGATTAACATCATCCAATGTAAACAACAAAAAAAGAGTGGCCGCCATCACAGCCTCGTATGCAACTGTTGTGGATAAATAATTCAACTGACCTGATTGTGCCTGGCGCACAAGTTAAGAGCCTTACTGTAGCAACCTTAGCATCAGTTAACAGGAGTAACGAACACTCACAAGCAGGAACTTCTGCATTCAACCAATTGCCTTCACTGTCACTTTAGCAAGAGTAACAGAGGGATCATTGTCTGCACATGAGACCAAGTATTAGGACTACCCCATCCAAAGCCCATGAGGACTTGCTCAGCACTAGGGTACTAGGCAATAAAATGTCAATAAAGGCAAGATAATGTGATTGCGACAAACTCACAATGCATCCATGGCTGGAGTACTGCAAGTAGTTCTGCTCACTCCACCTGGAAAAGAATACAGCAGAACTGTGAAGGAATAAAGGGAGTTCTTCAGGGTGGAAAAACACTATCTAAAGGAGACATAGCAATGAGACTTTTAAAATCGCGAAGGGGATACAGGAAGTAATAAATACTGAAGACACTATATTTCACAACAGAGCTCCAGAGCACTCAAAGACACAAGGCAGATTAAAATCCTAGCAAAAGGAGTAAAATTTCAACAGCTCTCAACTAAATTGAGGAAGGCACTGCAAAAGGATGCTATGAAGACAACAGAGTGGGCTGGGAGAAAAAGGATCAAATTCTTCAAGAATAATCTGTTAGTGGTTACTCAACATGACAGTCTGAATGTAAACTATAAGGGCAAAGCCTTCATTACACTGAGTTTCTGAGCACTGCAGAGAATGCACAGGTGGGAAAAGGAAAAAAAAAAAAACCCAAACAAAAAAAAGTCATGAATACCCACTTTGTTTGCCCTTCTGCAGGGACTACTCTAACATCTCCTCAATTTTCCCAGCCACAACATCTAGCATTTGGGGATAATCAAAGTCCTGACTGCTCCATATACGTCATCTTCTGTTGGTTGTGTTACGGGCTGAGACAATAGGCAACACTGTGGCTCCACAGGGAATTGTTTGATGTGAATCTCCAGCAGCTTCAGTAAGAAGCACGAAGTGGACTGAGCAGACCAGAGAATTCAGATCCAGTAATTTAACTAACCCACCTTTGTTCTTTCTGTCACTAGCTCCAAGCACAAAATACCAGTTGGACTCGGCCGCTGGTTTTAATTTAAAGCATATACAGATTTTGCTGAATATTATCAAGCAGGGCTTTGAAAGAGACATGAAAAGAACACCTTCTATTAGTCACACTTTAACAGTTATTTGCTTGTCTTGGATTAGGGCTGGAACACTGTCACCTCCAGCACCTAAACAACTCTTGTGGACTAGCACAGGTTACTTGCCAGCCCTCATGAAAGTACAGTAACTCCAAGAGTTACTGAGTCCTTCTAACTTTGTATGTTACTAAATATGATCTACTGCTACAGACAGTGTACCGCAATGCATGAGGTAGCTTAGCAGATGCAGTCCAACAGTGCTTTAGCCTAAAGAACATCTAAAAAAATACCTAAGGGTCTCAGGACAGCCTCAAACACACCTCAGGTCTAGTTGAACTACAGCCATTGCAATGTCTGAAAGTCTAATTAAAAAAAAAAAAAACAAACAAACAAAAACACACACAAAAAAATGACAAAACCTGATTTATATTCCCTTTAGCATGGAATAGCCAAAGACATTCTGATCCAGTCCCTTGAGTAAATTCAGGGTAGCCCCGCATGTGCTGGTCAATACCTCCTCACTGGCTCCTTCCCTCCCTCATCACAGAAGCCAGGCGCAGTTGTGGCAGAGCCAGCTTTGTGCCATCTGAGGACTTCCCTGAAAAGGAGGTACGTGCAAAGTCACGTCCGTGGCAGCCTTTTACCCCTGACACTCCGCAGCCTAAAGTTTGAGCAAGAGCTCACTCGGCTAGGGGCTGGAAGGCAGGAGGACACAATCATCTCAATTAGGAAAATCTAACATACCCAGCAAGAAATAATAACGCTGCAGTCCAGCCTTCAAAACAGATTTTTCAAGGGAAGAGAAGGAAAACAGCCATGAATCAGTAGGAGAAATACGACTTTAAAGCCCTAACAAAGGGGAACAGATGGGAGCAGAGCAAAGTGCTCACAAACTTGAACCGGAATAGCTGTCTCTTAATAAAACCTCTCCAAATATGAAAGATCTCAGACATCTGCAATTAAATCCCCTATTAATCCGGACTATATTTTAAAGACAGTTGAGTCAGGCTGCTAATCGCGCTATTGACAGACTGAAAACTATGCCAGGAGGACAGAGATGGTGAAACAGAAACGAGAAGAGCCAAAATACAAACTTAAAACCCAGTGCGATGGGCCTGGTTTTTCTACCTCTGTCTACACATAATTAAGATCCTCGGGTAGGTTTTATCTCTAAGCGCAGGAGGGGGTTAGGACTTCAGTGTTTCTGACTCACCCTGATTTCTTACACGCTCACAGGAATGGAGATAGGGAAAATATCACCACTTCTGTATTATGGAAACCTTGCAATTAATAATTGAGAATCTTTTTATCTCTCTCTCCCTTTTTCTTTCAGAACTAGAGTGCTCTCTTCAGCTTGTTAAGCTTAGTTCACTCCCACTGATAATTCACTAGAGATCATAATTTATGGACAATTGAAGCTGCAGAAACATCTCTTAGAAGGAATAGAGCAGATCCATAGCAACAATTCTTCAGGGGAATATTAATCCCCAGCTTTATGTAGTGCTAAGTGTACAATAGTAATCAGAACTTGAGTAGAAGCTGCTAATCATTGAGGGAAAAGGCTGTATAAAGAATTCATAATGGAATTAGCCTGCGGCAAACAAAGAAAGACAAAATTAAATCAGCCATCAAATTGCACCAAGGAATTTTAATTTACAGGTTAATGTAGGATTATGTAACTAATCACAGCTAACATTTTCAATGAACAACCAATAAAATTCTGCTCTTTTTTTATTCCTGCTAATGGTATTCCAATAACACACTTTTATCACCGTATAACGTGTTAAGAATGATTTTCAAAAATTCTAAAAATCTTCCAAAAAGCATTATGACTGAGCAATCAATGCAAAATGCTGCCTTTAAGTTAATTAGCATAAATATACATCTAGATGATCTACTGTTTGGTTCAATGCAATACAATAAAGTTCCTTTGAGTCTGCATAGGACAGATTTACATAACCAAATGTGCATAACTGTAGCTTTAAAATATATGCATGACTTCCAAAGAGGGAGATACAGCAATACGAAAAGCCTCCAAATTAAATAAGTCAAACAACTTCTGACTACTAAAGTGCATCAGCTAATTCTAAATAAAACCCTTATTATAGATTTTTATATCAATACAGCATATATATCCTATGACATACGCACAAAGGATTGCTCTAACAGAGTTTGCGCTGTTTATAATATGAACATCATAAAGAAGAATAAGGTTTCTGGGATAAAAAGTTGATTTGCTTCCCCTCGAGAAAAAAAGAGAGACCTTGTATCTGACCCAGTTATATCTTGATATTGGCCAACACAAGGAGATTAAAAAAAGATAGAAAGAAAGAGAAAGGAAAACCTCTCTGTGCTAAAAAAGTACTTACAGACCACTAGTTAATGTATGCAAATATACAGAAAAGACTCACATAACTCTTTGCACATTTTTAAAGGGAAACTCCAAAATTACACTGTATGCTTCAAAACACATCAGCTTAATCAAAAAGATCTTTTTTGCAACATATGGCAGCATGAAAATTTTTATAAATGGAGTAAAAAGCACTTTCATAAGCTTTACTTCACTTAAGAGGAATGCTGGGAAGAAAGGCAACAGCATTCTTCCTGCATATGTTTTTCTTGTTCTGAACAATGTGGGAAAACCTCATTTTACTTTAATCTAACAGTTCATTTTATGGAAGCAGCAACATTCTGCCCATTTATTAGCATAGAGGGTTTGGGGTTGCGGGTTGCTTTTTTTTTTCCCCCTTCCTTTTATAAAGTCTAATTTTAAGATGCACACTTCCAAAAAACATTATGGTGTCAATTGCACTACCCTTCAGCAATCCTGTAATAACTTTATTCAACCATTTCTAATTATAATTATATTTTCAATTCCTTTTAGCTATAGAAACTCTTTATCAATCAGAGCACAAGACAGAAAATTACTTTATTACAGCTACAGCTCGTTAGTCTGAGTGCTCTTAATGAAGCAGCCTCATAATCAGATGAAAATCATGCTGAAGAAAACTTGCATCATTAGTCTGGGCCTTAATTACCAAGAAATATAGTCACTAACAATGATACTCCATTTCATGATACGGTGCATGCACCTTCTACAGTACTTGCAATTAATAATTTCGCAGACTGCTACAGAATCTTTCTATTTATTCATAACAATGGAGGGGAAAAAATTCTAAATTTAATTGAGCGGCTCCGAATGCACTCTCTCACTCTCTCCTGCTCAGATTAAAATGTCAAAAGGCTAATATTCTATCTTACAATAATTCATCATTTTAATTACATATTTTATGTATGTGAAATGTCCTTTTTTTTTTCTCCTTTCGATCATTTAGGGCAACATTTTGGGGGGTACGTGCGTATGGGAAAAATCTCTCCATGTATGTAGGTGGCCCACGCCACACAGAGCAGCAATGAACAGAAGAAAAAAGCATTTATTTTCATTGTCAGTGAACGAGGTCCGTGTTGGATAAGCTTCAGACATAAGCACAAGACATTCATTTAAATTAATGATGGCCTTCATCCAATACACTTATCGGTAAGGATGGAAAGATTCTTGAGTGAGGAATATGTTGATCCCTAAAATCCTTTATGAATATGATCCATCATGGCGTTACTAACTTCTATACACAAGCCTCCCCTAATCCACTACATTTTCTGTACGCTTTCACACCAAATCTGCTCCTCTTAACTCCCCAGTAAGCTTCCTGCACACAAAAGCATCAGCAAATGCAGTTAGTGAGAGTCCCCTTCGGCCAGCTAATGAACCCGCTAAAAGATCAGATCACAATCCTGAACAGCGAACACCTGGAGTATATTTCACTCTAATTTGCAGCATGGAAAATGATTCCACAGACATCAGTGGGAACTTTCACAACTCGCAGTGGTGCCCCCAAGATCTGTACCTGCTCCAGCTTTCTCCCTGTTGTGCCTCGTCGTCACTGAACCACGACGGGCTCCCAAGGGCAATAACGAACACAGCTTTCCAGCGGATTAACCAACACAGCAAGGGGGTACTGCTGCTCCGCCAGCTGCAAAGCTGCACATCGTCGGGTTCCACTCGACATCAAAATAGTTTGACATCAAAATATTTGACATCATGATTTCTGCAAACTGCCCGGTCCTCGGCTGCTCAGCTGCTGAGTAAGTCACATTACCGCAGAAAGATATCACTCTGGAGTTAAGTTACCGAGCCTGTGATTAATCTCAAGGGCATAAGCTAAATAACTCCCTTGTACCATTGAATTTTCTATTGCTCACACCGTGCTGTGCTTTCATGCAAGCATTTCAAACAATAACTAGCCATTAGACAGGCTAGATGAACTTGCTGTGAGGATATTCAGCATACGCTGCTTTCCGACACTGTGCTCCGCAAGGCTTCCTCACTGTTGCCTCTGCTAAATGATCTGCTGCATCTTCCCATGGTCTTTGGCAAATCATTTTCACCTTTTAAAGCCCTTTACCTCCTTCTCCTGTAACTCTGTTTTTGCTGCTTCCCATAGGTGGCACATTTGAGGGCTACTCAGCAAGAGAAGGAGAAATGAAAATCAGCCTTAAATTCTATAAAACAAATCTCTAAGTAGCTGGAAGAAATAAATAAAATAAATAAAAAGGCTTTCTACCCAGTCTCTCCTTTCCAGCCACTCTTATTTTCCTTCCCTCCTGCCACGCCTCAGTATTTCTTTTAGGAGAACTTCTTTTACGTAGTTGCTTCAAGAATTTGCATCTGGCAGCAGCAGCCGACAGAGACAGGAGACTGACAAGATGGACTGTTGTGGCAATTCCTATGTTCCTACTACATTCCTAAGCTGTGCTTTTTGGCATGGCATATGGCGAAAAAAGGGCATATTTAGAAACGTGACAACTGGAAAAAATATTCTTAAACCTTACAGTGCCTTCTAAAGTTGCAGAATAAAATTAATTTACAGTATGACTATAGCTGGCCAAAACCCATGGGCTCGCAGTAAACCAAATGGGGTAAAAACCTGGCTTTGAAAGGGATTCTGAGGTTTTGGCTCTGTCCAACAAGTACGCTTATAAACTTATTGTATAACTAACTGGCAGGAGAGCAGCATCACACTGACCTCCACTTGCATCACAGAAATTACACATTCATTGTCTTTGAGGGGGGAAAATGTTCTTATGGTACCATATTAATATCCTTTGTGGGTTGGGTCATGAATCAGCATTGGCAGCCGCCTCGCAGGCCGTCTGCCTGCCAGCCTTCCCAGCTGGAAAACTGGTAATGCCGGAGAGATGTATACATAAGGGAAGCGATGGTTTCCCAATTCCGAATTGATTTGTACACGAAGGCACTCAAGTTTAAAAGCGCCCCAACGTGCCAAAAAAACCTGGTCCAACAAATATATATAAAAATAAATAAACATATATGTATATATGCATATAAAACTGTGAGTGCTTACTGTGCCTTCTTGTATTTAACGGCAGCCAGGATGGTTTTTACCTGCCTGCGGCCCACATAGCCACCAGGCCGGAGGCCTCGCCACACCACTGCTCACAAGGGGTGCAGCTTCCACAGGGGAGAAGGCGGTTCGGTCTGGCTGAAATACGGATTTATTAATTATAATAATCGCACAGGGCGGGGGGGTGGGTTCGGTGTCCCTGGCTGCGGGCCCGGAGGCCGGGGGCCCGCCGGAGGCCGCCGCCAGCCCGTGAGGGCCAGACCGGATACGGTGGGGCGTGAGGGGGTGCGCGCGGCCGCCCCGCCCCGCCGTGACTGAGGGCCTCAGCGCCCTCTGCTGGCCGCCCGCCGCAGCCGGCCGGGTGCAAGGGCTCAGGGTTCGAGTCCCGGCGCCGCCGCCCACGGAATAATTAACCATAGAATAATGGTTTGGATTGGAAGGGACCTTAGAGATCATCTAGTTCCAAACCCCTGCCATGGGCAGGGACACCTCCCACCAGACCAAACTGCTCAAAGCCCCATCCAGCCTGGCCTTGAACACCTCCAGGGATGGGGCAGCCACAGCTGCTCTGGGCAACCTGGGCCAGGGTCTCACCACCCTCACAGTAAAGAATTTCTTCCTCATATCTCATCTACATCTCCCCTCTTTCAGTTTAAAACCATTACCCCTCATCATCTCACTACGTACTGTCATAAAAAGTCCCTCTCCAGCTTTCTTGTAGCCCCCCTTCAGATACTGGAAAGCTGCTACAAGGTCTCCCCAGACCCTTAATAATAAAAAGCAATAAGACACCCACACTGTCGCACAGCTTACAGCTCTAAAAAACCATCAACAGACTGGAACCAGAGATTACTTACATCTGCCAACCCCAATAATTAAACAAACGATAAGAAATGGGCACAGGAGGCTGAGCGTCCCCAGCCTCCCTCCCCTGGCAGAGGGGTGTCACGGCTGGGACCCAGCCCGGGTGGCAGGGCTGGAGCCTGGAAATCCTCCCAGCCCGTCCCTCGGGGACAGGGAGGTGAGGGTCCTGGTGACTCAGTGTCACATCCCTCGGGGATGATGCGTTCCTTGTAACCTCAGTCACTGGCCATCGACTGCCAGACTGTCAGGCCTTCAACCAGGAGAAGGAGACACATTCACTGGCACAGAGTGGAAATACTGCATTTTACCTGCCCGTGTGTTCCTGCAGTCCAGTCTTGGCTTTGTGGCCCATGTCCCTGAAGCACAGTTTGGTGATCAGATCTGTCTACGTCAGCACTTCTTTGCATTTTATCTTCTCAGTTCTTCTTCCAAATGACAGTCACATTTGCTTATTTCTCCTCTTCTTCCCCCAGAAGGATTTGTCTCAATCTTAGAAACTAAGTCTCCAAGCAGAAAAAGGTGATTAGCCTGGCAAAGCCCTGGGTTTGGCAGAGGCAGAATAGCTGTGGTTTCCCAAACTCACATAAATCCAACCTGTAGGGATGAGCCACTCATCGGAGCTGCCATCCAGCTGTTCCACACCACGCTGCCCATGTTCCTCAGCCGTGCACCCTCCTCGGCTGCACTCTGTTTCTCGTTCCAGGAGAGAAGCTCCAGCAAAAAGCAAGGAAGCTCTGTACATGGAGCCAGCAGACTGCTGCAGTTGTGCAAAAGACAACGTTTTCCTCAAGTAAAGACACGCCAACTCTCCTGGTTCCCTGTGCCTCTCGCTGAAATTGCCTGCTATAAAATCCAGGTGGAATGTAAAACACAGTTTAAAAAAAAAAAAAAAAAAAAAAAGACTAAACCAAGACACAGAAGATTTCCTGACTTTTCCTTGAGTAACCAGATCAATATTGGGTTAGGCCCCGCACGGGGTCCTTCTTAAGCAGAGATTACAGGTGAGGGGTATAGTCCACCTAGATGGGGAGCAATGGGCAGCTGAGCTAAAAGACCATGAGACGGTGCCATCTCACTTGGCAACGGGGCTGGACACAAGACATTGTGCGGAAATGGGAGCACAGCTCTGCTGCAAGATGGCCTTCAGCCACCGTATAGAGCCAACCCACTTCCATAACCCGTTAACGTCTTTAACGGAAGTATAGAAGTGCATCCACGTGAGATGACCGCACTTCCTGCATGAACACAGTTCTCATCCCCATCCTGCTTTTGCACCTTAACCTCAAAGCAGGAGCTCCCACAAGACAGGCAGGGGGAGGACAGGCCCAGAGCGTTCCCCAGGTCTGCCCAGCTCTGGGCAAACTCTCAGCAGAAATTCCTCCTCAGGGCAGAGGCATGGCTGCTCTCCTCTGCCCCCTCCCAGTTGTAGCCATTAGTGCTAACGGGGTCACAAGAGAGAAGGGCAAAAGCCAACTTGCCTACACAGGATGCCAGCTCAGTAGACACAAGGCACCCAAATCTCTCCCACTCTCCAGCCTGCAAGAGGCCTTGCACCAAGGTGTTCCACCTGGCCAGGGCAGCCATCCACAGGACAGCCAGTTTCTTTTCCTGCTACATCACTGTCCTGGTTTGAGCAACACAGGATTAATTTATCTTTTAACGCTTGGGAAAACCACACTTCTAAAAGACTCTAGTGTCCAAATTTGTGAAAATACTTTATAGCCAGCTATGGTGTGTGGGTTTAAAGGTCTTAGTATTTTTGAGTTAGCTAGGTGCAGGGATGAAGAGGAGCAAGACCCGGGCACTTGACCCAGGCTGGCCAACAGGATTATTTTATGCCATGAATGTCATATTCAATATAAATTAGAAAGTTTGCTGAGAAATTCTCTCTCCCTTGATGGCGGCGATCCAGAGAACTTCTTGCCCCATTGATGGTCCCCTGAGCCCTCCCAAAGCTGCAACGCTCCCAGTGTCCCACATTTGTTTTCCCCTGCTGGGAGTGCACGGGTTCCTGCTGATGGAATGGGCTGAGTATAATCCTCATATATTTTATATTGTTATCAGGATCAATATTGGTTCTTTAGTGGTATTAATGTTAATTACCTATTATTTTATTAAATCTGTTTATATTTCAACCCTCAGGTTTCCTTGATTTTTCCTGGTTCCCCTTCCCAGGTAGGGAGGGGTCATCGGGTGATAGAATGATTGTCTAAACGATAAGAAAGTGTTGTGGGTTCCTCAAACCATAAAACCCACCATTCCCCCACCTCCTCTCCTTCTGCACTTGGGCAAGACTAAATATTTATTTCCTCCGCAGATGTTGGGAGATGGGAACCACGGGGGGGTTTATTTTCCCTTTTTTTTTTTGGGGGGTGGTGGTGGGGTATTTTTTTTGTTTGTACTTTTTACAAAGCCAGTGGGCACAGGATGAAGCAAGCCCATGCAAGCATGCAGCAACACCCCTGCGAGCTCGTGCCAGCCCCGTGGCCTGGTGCCTGGGGACGCTGACAAAATACTCGGGCTTCTACTCCACTGCGCAAAACGCACTTGAAAAATTGCCGGGTCAGGAGGAAAGGTGTGGTTCAGGAGGCGGCATACGACAAACAGACAGCAAAACCCTAAAAGACCAGCCAAAAGTCCTGACCCCTTCTGTTCCTGATGATCCCGTGGCCCTTTATGCGGCGAGACTGCTTCGCACCCTCCCACCAGCCCGGGATGGAGTTAGCAGATATTGCAAGTTTATCAGCTCTTCCTCCCCAAGCATCTGGAGAATTACCCCCCAACCCGTATCTTCAAAGCACTTTCAAGACTCTTGCTGTATGAAAACAGGCAGGAGCAGGTTTTTTTTGTTGCTGTTGGATGATTTTGGATTTTTTCCACCCCTTTTTGTACAATGACGTGCTCTATATTATTTCCTCAATGGGATCACTGCCTTTCCACTGAAGAGTCTATTTTAAATATCAACATAGGTTGGCATTTTAAGAGTTATTTAAAATGTCACCAGTCACAGAATGTTTAATTATTGCAAACATCTTTCAAAAAATTCCACCGTGGGTTTCTTGCGCCAAGTGATTTATTTCGGATATAATTTCTGTTTAATTAATAGGGGATTTAGCTCTGACCTGGAGGGTGTGAGAACCAGCAGAGGAGCTGTAGCGGAGTTAGGTTAACATTAAACCTGCCCGTGCCTGTTGGAGGCTGAGGAAAAAAAAAAAAAACCTGGGCTGGCACTTACTCAGCTGCTGCTACCCAGCAAATTCTCATGTTGATTGCAATGGAAAAATCGTAAAGGCAAACAGAACTAGGGGGAAAAAACTAATCACCAGAATATGAACATTGTGCTTTGTTATTTATTTTAACTATGTATATAATTTGCTATAGAGTCTAATTATACCTAATTTCAGCCGAGATACTATCTGGGCCATGCTTTGTGATTCGTATATTCTCAGAGAGCAGTTTCTCAATCGTCTGGTCTGAATTTCCTTACACCTTGAGAACAATTGGAATCAAACACTAAAAGGCTATTGGGGGGGGGGGGGGGGGAAGGAGAGGGGAAAAAAGCACCTACTTTTAACAGAAAAATTACAAACATGGAAAATGCCTAATCTATGCTTCTCAAAACACCAGGTTACATCAGAACCAATTTTAATATCCTGTAAAAATCTCTTAGTATGACGCACATACAGCTGTCTAATATTGCTGCTTAAAATGCCCCCACATTAAATAAGATTCTATGCTGTAAAATTTTGCAAGGTGATAAAACAAAAAAATGATATAATAAATATAAACCATCTGCATTTTTTTTTTAACAAGCCATTTGGAAATGGATTTCATTTATATTTAGAATTGTTTTGAAGTGTTCTCTTTTTTGAAAATGTCCCAGTTACACTATATGAGGTTTTCAGTAGAAAGATTAAAAGAGCTGACGCACAAATAAACACGCATGCACACCCAGAGCAATTTCCAGAACTATGAGAGCATTTGATTCTTCAAGGATACTACAGCTGGCTTTTAGTCACATAAAAAGGGTTAGTGTGTGCAATCGGCAGCTCTGGAAAATGGATTCACGCACACAAAAATGCATTAAAATGACATTAAGATTTTGGCAACAACCAACGTAAGCCAGGAAACGGAGCTTTAGGCTGAACTTGCATCCTTAACTCCTTCCACGGCGCTCGCTGAAAGGGTTGGTCGCGTTCTGCAGGAGCAGAAAGCCCATCCTGGGGCTTCTAAGGGTCAGAGCGGAGACACCAAGGGGCACAACCAGGGGAGGCAAAAGAGGAAATCGGGCCTTCTGGTATGACCCAGCTCCCGTGGCACTCTCTCCTTTAACAGAATCACACCACCCTGTGCTCTGCCTAGCATCTCCACCTAAAATGCTTTTCACTCAACTTCCCTGTATTACTTCTACGGCTTTGCACTCCCACCTCCGCTGGCACAGGACCCTCCCGAGCGCTTTCGGAGCATTTGTTTCTAGCAAGCCTCCCAACACTGGTGCAACGGCGATGACACAGCACTGCCCCGAGCGCCTACACAAAAGCAAGAGAGTTTAAAGGTTCTCAAAACTGTAGAGAGGTCTCTTTGCCTTTCCACCACTGCCTGGCACCTTGGGGCCCCTCTCCTCTCAGCTTGCCATCAGCTGCACTGTTAACCCCCCCAAAGCTTATCTCAGTCTGTGGGTAACCGGTATTTATCTTTTTGAACTTGCTTCAGCTCAGCATTCCCAGAAGCCATGTAAATTTTTCTTTTATTTTTTCTTTTCTTTCTTCTTCTGAACCCCACACCTAGAAGAACTAATGGTTTTCGGCTATTTTTGCCTCCTACTTGCTTCCTCTCTACAAACCCCTTCCCAAGATTCAAAACGTGGGGTATTTCCCTCCAACCACAGGTATGGTGGTATGGTACAAGAAGAAAAGGGCATTTTGTGCCAAACCAAGCAGGCAATGGATAAAGGGGAATGGGACTGTGACCCTTTACTTCCTTTGCCATTCCTTCCCCAAGTAAAGAAACAACTGCCAGGAACCATTACTAAAACCATTACAAAGTAGGAGAAAGTTACTTTTTAAGAAAAATTAAGCACCACATTAGAACTACAGGCATTTTCATGCCTACTAATAAACATCTGAGGGGTCATTTGTTTAATTTTAAATCATTCATTCTATTAATAAGCAAATACGCTATTGACCAGATACCAAATGTAATTCTTCTCCCTGAAAACGGTCACTGAGAAAGTTAAGTTCATCATCATTAATAAAAAATGAGCTTTTATTGGACTTTCCCTTTCTATTTCATCATTTAATTACCTGATGCTAACATCTGATCAATGAGATCAAAGTTTGAACAAGCCGGGGATTTTTCAAAGACGCACCTCTGGACAGAAAACTCTTCATTTACAAGCCCAGCATTTTGCCTTTTTTGGTGCCTAATTGTATTCCTGTACCAATCGATGTACAGCTAAGAGAGATCTCTGCTCTCTTTGCTGTAGGATACGCGATCCACATTCTTCATGCCCTCCCTGGCGTGCTTCTTCACAGCCTCTCTGTTAGCACCCTCGCAGCTCACTCTCTGCCACTTGGGATCTCAGATCTTCCAACATTTCAGTTCCCGGAGCAAGGTGGGATGCAGGCATATAAATAAAGCGAGTGTTAATATAAGTGCTTAACCAGACTGGGCCGGTGAATCCAGCCCAAGACATCTATGGCTTAAAGCATGTCTAAATTATCAGTAGAAATATATACTTGGATATCCATGACAACGCCAGATGTACATGTTCATGTGAATTGAGGGAGCTCCTTTACAAAGGTTATTCAAGCCCCTTGGTTATTACCAATGTCAGCAGAATTTGCAAAGGGTGCAAGAAACCAGGAGGGAACATTACCAGGAAGGGGCTCAGACAGCAAAGAAGAGCTCATCCAGCTGAGACATCGATCTTGCTGTCAGCGATGAGTCACGAGTCTCCTTTTGGTAGCCACCATAACAGCTCCCAGCACCAAGCACTCGCCCCATCCTCTGGCACAGGACACATGGCTGAGATGAGACAGGAGAGACAAATATAACTAAAGAAGTCTAGGCCAAGACCCAGACAGGCAAAACTGTGCACAGACCTGCAAGGTTTTGTGCCCTTCCCTTTGTAGTGCTGACACTCAAACTCCATCAGGATGAATGTCCCATGGTGATGTGAAAACTTACCTAGTTACAGAGGCCTTACCGAGACGGGACTGGAAGTTTTAGGAAGTAGGATAGATTTCGTCATATCACAAACCCCTGCACCTTGAAGTACTCAAGCTTCTCACTTGTTTTGGGTTGAAGTTATTTTTTTTCTTTACTTTAAGGAAACCCCTCACTGCTCAACTGCAGCCTGAAAATAGAATCTAAGGAATTTCAGGATTCAGAGGGAAATCCAGAAAAAAAAAAAAAACATTCTAAACTTTTATGGATATTTTCACCTTGCAGTTTTTAAGCTCACTTTCCTCGCTACCTCTGAAATGAGGAGGTTCAGCCAAAAAAATGACACGGGTTGCATCTCATCCCCAATATGTAAGGTGGGGCAGTCATCTCTAAGCAGCTCCTCTTCTTCCCTTCCTATGTAACTTGCCCTATTCCATTTTCTTCTATCTGGGGACACTGAGTCTGGGTTTTCTTTCCTGAATAAAGAAAACACTAGAAATAAATGAGACATGAAGTTCCTCTGTTTGCACCTACTTCCTATCTTGCAGTCTTCATTCACTCAACCAAGGAGAAAGGCAGAGAGGAAGGATTTAGAGGGAAAAACACCATCCTTTAGCTGTTTTCTGGATTACTTGCTTCCTGATAAGACTATGTTTCAAGGAAAGTAGCTACCCATGGAGTCAGGAGCTCTCCCAATGGAAGAGATATTGAACCAGGGAGATGGCAAGACTTTTTCAGCAAGGAAGAAGTTAGCCTTCCAAAGAACGATTTTTCACGTGTTCCCTAGCCTCCTATTTTCAGCATCAAATTTCCCCAGAAGCAGTGGTGTTACAGTACCCACAGTGTCAGAATAACAATTTTAGACCAGCAACTCTAAAGAAAAAAAGAAAAAGTTAAAGGGATAAAAGTCTGAGAGAAACATAAAAACTACTTTAGGGGAGAATGTTTTCCCCTCTGGGTTTGCCTTTTCCTCCCAACAAGGACTGGAGAAGGAGGAAACTCCTATTTTAGGAAATAACTTTGTCTTTTTTTTCAGATCTACAGGCACACACTGAAGGCACGTTCCAAATAACAAGCAAAATTAGACCACTTAATAAAATTCATCAGGACCTTAAAGACCATCTAGTTCCAACCCCCCTGTGCCCTGGGCAGGAACACCTTCCACCGGACCAGGTTGCTCATACAGGCTGAAGTGTTTGCATCCCCAGCTTTCTATTGGGACACAGGAAAAAGCCCAGGCCTGCATCCATCAGCAGCAACACTTCAAGAATATGGGAACTGATTTTTCCATTGCTGTACAAAAGTCTCAATTCTAGAAACCATACTGTTTGTTATTTAAGCGTGACCTGTAACGCTCAGGCAAGACTGAAGTGCCGTCTTCTGCAGCCCAGCTCCAGTGGGGCTGCTTGTATTCCACTGGTCATGACACGGTCACCCACATTCTCACAGGTTCAGGCTCTGCTCAGGGACAAGCGGGGAAGCAGAGGTCCACTGCAAAACAAAGCGGGGACAGGCTGCTTATTAATTGCCTCTACATTGTTAATTTATAGGGGATTGCCTTGTAGAAGATTGTAAAGTCTGTTGATGGACAGGCCAGAGCAAAAAGCACTTTAGGAGTTCCTCCTGGGCCAGGAGCAGCAGGTGAAAGAGGGATACTCCTCCACCTTCTCGTCCCTGGGGCACAGCTCCGATAATGTGTTATTCTTCTCATTTCTTTCCTTTCTTCTCCTCTACATCTTCTGTAGGTGTTTTTCTCCTTCATGCTACAGTAGAGGCAGTGGATGTTGATGAGGCGATAGTTGGTGTGATTCTAGCAAGGCGGCTTTTCAGATAATTTCTCATGACCTCAATATCCAAACTGTTCCTTTCAATGCAGAATACAGATCTAGAAGCCAATATATCAGCAGGTATTTTGGTAGTCACTGGAAAAGTCTGAGGGGCAGGAATATTTTACAGGAGCCCTAATGTCTCTGTCTCTCACCCTTTCTCTCTAGAAAACTTAACTTGCAATCATTATCTTTGCTCTAAGGGCGCACACATCTAATGGGCAGCCAAGACTGCAGCAGAAAAAACAAAAGGTAAATTTCAGTAAAAGCATTATTACAAAATCTAGTCAAGCATTGTAAATAGAACTGCCATATTATTATTGAGAAAAGGTGTAGTGCCCATGCAAACTACATATTTGATTAGGATCTGAACTCTTTGCTGAACCATGAATCTGAAATAATTTAGGTGATACATATAAATTTAATTTCTTTGTTCAACATTCCACATCTGAAACGATGCACTGCAAATGTGCAGCTCTCACTGAAGTCTGCAAAATGAGTCTTCTTATAACTCGCCTATACTGTGTGGAAATAATCTGAAATAATCTTAAAGGAAAAGGAATAAACCTATTTTAAAAACAGCTGAGTCCTTTAGATCGTATACCATAACCAATTTATGGAGATAAATGGAATTCAATATTAAAGAAATACTGGGCTTTTTCCCCTCCTGTGGAAAATTTAAATGCAGAAAGAAAAGGAAAGAAAAAGAGAAAGAAAGAAGTGGCATGCAAACACAGGAGCAACACTTGGCTATTGTTTCTATTGCAGTGCCTGCAGAAGCGACGCACCTTGTTTTCCCCGGCCCCAGCTAGAGAAGGAGAGTTGATTGTGGAAATGACTCATTCAGTCTCTATAATGGAGATATACCAGCTCCTGGACATCTTTATTTCTCATTCATTAAATGAATCCAGTGTCTACTGCTATGATAGCCATCAACAAAGACAGACTAGGAAATAAAAAAGGGGGAAAGAGCAAGAAGGGGAATACAAATGAATATTATAGACTACTATATGGGCCCTATTACTAAAAATGAATACAAAATACTTTAAAAAAATACATTAAGCAGGTATTGGCTTACAATAAGGTCAATATTGTGATTCATTTAACTCAAGGGACAATAAATCTTGATATTGACTGAAAACATAAGTCAATATGCATACTGTTGTGTGCATTCCATTATAAAAATGAGGGGGGGTAAGTTTAATGGACACTTTTAGAAGAAAATTAGTTTTGCCAAAAGATTTTTTTTCTGCCTTTTAAATTCACCAGCTAAAGGAACATTGCAGCTGCAGACCACCGTAGCTGAATGCTTGGTCCTCAGCTGTAAGGTTGGCTGGGGCTGGTGGCCATCTCATCCCAGACATGTTGCAAAGCTCCAACACAACCAGCAGCCTGAGGGGACCAGAAAAGGTGACGGGCTGCAGAAGACAGTGACCTTTAAACGGCTGATCTCCATAAGGGTCAGGCCCATTACTGCCTCTCTAGGGATTACTTCCACAAGCACAAGTCAAATATAACTAAAGTTTTCATATCAATATGGAAAAAGGGAGTGAGAGAGTCCCTATTGAGATTCCTCTAGCTTTAAATTTGCACTGAGCTGTAGGATTCCCACACCTCACCCCTAATAAGGGAGCAGAAGATACCAGAGTTTGTTAGAATTCACGCTGAATAATCTCAGTCTGCCTCTGCTCACACGGATGCTAATGAGAGCTTTGTCCCTAATTCCACCTGAAACAAAATCAGGCAAGCAGTGAAAAAACTAACTTGCGAAAAACTATCCACGACCCCATGAATGATGGTGGCATCTTCTTTACAGGGACCAGGGATGGTAGCACTAACAAGCATCAGGCCATCTATCTGCCACACAAACTGGCTGGGACAGCCGTTCTCAGGTGAGGGGATGCAGCCTCTTTAAGAATAAGGCAGTATCATTTTCCTTCCTGCTTAAGTCATCATTTTCTGCTCCCTAGGGATATACCAACAGTTGGAGTAATTTTACTGCCTCTTCTGGATAAAATATAGGTTTCTTCCAATGCTTCTCATGATCTGAAAAAGGTTTATTAAAAAAAAACAACCAAAAATCACATTTTTAAAACATCATTTAAAAACAGAGACTGTATGCCTAATGTCCAAGCTCCCAGGGCAGCTCAGCTTCCACCGTGGACTCTGTGAATGCAGCCTGGCACTCGCAGGAGAGCAATCTGAGAACCAGGCACGACAGCAGGCCTCACAGCCCTTGTAGCTTTGGAAGGTCATTAAAAAAAAAAAAAGAGAGAGACATGTTTTTGCAGAAACGTTTTGATGTCAGCAGGCTAGTTGACCTGACACTCTGTTCTGCAGGAAAACCCCCAACTACTCCCTAAACTGGAGAACTGGAGACACTGGGCTTCTGAGGAGGGTTATTATTCTCGCTTGCTACAAGGTCTTCCAACACCTCTCTCAAAGACCAGCTGGACCACATGCCCACACACAGCTCCAGCTGGCCCCATTAGCACCCAACCTACCAAAACACTGCATTCACGTACAGGCCAACCTACTCTGCCAACACTGAGCCTGCACATCCTAAAAATCCAAGAAAAAAATGCTACACTGCTTTAAAAAGCTCTTCTCTTGTAAAAGCACCCTGTTTAACTGAAAAAAGTTGTACTATTATCAGTGAAACGTTTCAACTGTCAAGTTAAGTTTTCCCTGAGCTAGAGGAACAGCATGTGACATCCCTGGCAATTGCGCAGCCTCAAGTTTCTGATCTCTGAAGTCAACAAAGGTGAACAGCAAAACTTATTGACTCAGCATGTGACCAGCTTGAGCCAGCCAGCAACGGGGAAAGATTCACTTTTTGACCTTATACCGGGAGGTGCTGAACCCTCACCATCACCACTGAACTCCCCAGGGAAAGGGATGGGCAGCACATGCAGGTAAGAGGGAGAAAAAAAAAAAGCTCCTGTCCACCTGTGGAATTGCAAAAGAAAAATCCCAGGACCTGTACACAAGCAGGCAGGAGGTCAGCTCTTATGCAGCCTGGGAAATGCACTTTCCCCTGCATGTGTATGTGTACACATGTGGATATATACGCACATATCTGCAAGTGACGGTACTTCAGCACGTAACCAACCACAGGGAGACGGGAACATGAGAAGAGATACCCACAGTCCCTTGTTTTCTGCATGCAAATAGTGTGGCAACACTCATGAAGTCATACTAGAGAGGAGAAGATGACTTCTGACAAGGCAAGCCTGATGTCCTGGGTATCACCTACTGCCACAGAGCCAGGACTTTGCCCATACTCATTCGCAGACCAACACCGCCCTCTTCAACCAGCTCTCCTCCATGCTAACTGCGAGACGGGCGGCAGCGATCAATACCCGCATGCTGAGCTGTAACAACTGAGAGCGCTCCTGGGTTAATGCATCTCAGAGAGAAGCCAAGAAGCTCCATGCCACTTGCATGCACAAAACGCAGAGGTTACAGAAACAGGGACTATGCACAAGTGAGTGAAAAATGCCTGTAGTTGTTTAAGAAATTATATATCCCGTCAGGCTTAGAGGCAGTGAACTGAGGCCAGGTACCACAAGCCATCCAGCCTCATCATTCCACTTAAACATCAAGGAAAGAGTAAAGCTACTGCTAATTTCTCCCAGTGCTTTTCTACCTGGGGATGCATTTAGTAATGCCTCTCTCCCTCCCAGTCCAACAAATGCTTAAAGGAAAGTAAAAAGGCACAGAGGCAATGACCCGATGAGGTTTCTGGCTTTATGTGCATCCTTCCTGATACGCAGCACTGATTTGCCTCCCCCTATGGCGCTCCTGATGAAGACAGTGTACAAGGGTCAGGCCAGCAGCAGAGGGAAGGACTTCTCACTAATTTTAATGGAAACGTCAGCACTCTGTCATCCTGCCAACCTGGAGGTTTCTCTCAACAGAAGGAGACAATTTCCCTGTGATAACTGTCCTCATTGGGAAGCACTAGGCAGAACCTTGACTAAGGTCCATTTCAAACCTTAAGTCTTGGTGTAAACAGCGTTCGACTCCAACAAGGCTAGATTCAGTTCTTGGTTATGTGACTGCTTACACATTCTTCACTGGCATGTCAGCAGCTTACAGATGGGCTACTACAATTAGAGCCTTCCCTGAACCCTCCTGAGATGAAAATCGGCACGTGCCTGTAGTTGTGCCTGTACAGTTAATAACCAGTGTGGCTGCTTGCGAACAAACCCTCTGCCCTTTCATGCTGGGAATCAAGGAGCCTGGCGTCTTGTGTAGAGGGTGACTTTCAGGGGCGAAAAGCTTCAGTTGGCTGTGAATCACGGTGGACGGGGACTGCAACTCCACTGGGACGATGTGCCCACCTATGGACAGCAGCTCTCGTAACTGGATCACGGACCTGCTCAGTGCTGGTAAGGAGGCTGGGATCCCAGCTTAGCTGCAGCCTGGCCAAAGCAGAACACCGGGGTATGGAAGATAAAGATAGCCACTTCCAGCTTCAAACAGACACTGTGCAAACTCTGCTGGTTTTAGCCAGTGGTAGGTCAGAGAAAGCTGGCAGCCCCCCTTCACTTCAGAAAACAAACCAAAAAAAAAAAAAGGCCTAAAATTGAACAAAAGCACAACATGCCACTGCTTTCCAAATTAAAAACACTAGAATTTGTTCCCATGGGAAAACTTCAGGAGCCCTTATTCTTGTCCTGAGTAAGAAGAAATCTCTTTATTTTTAAAAGGCACTAGCCCTTTCAGCCCAAAAGACTTGCAGAGCCCCTTCTCAGTATCTCATATGTCCTCTCCCCAAGCCCAGGACACCTCTACAGTGAGCTAAGAGCACCAGCAGCCAGCCTCTCAGCTGGCTTTAAAGTCACTCTCATTAGGCACCAAGAGTTGGTTAGTGATGGGAACACTGGCTGCATGGCTTGTCCTGCTGCCCAGGTGTAAATCCACTTCTCCACCAACACCCCCTCTTCCACAATCACATTGCTAGCTGCTTCCACACAGCATGGTTACAGCAAGCCTGGGCAGCCACGGGAAAGCCAAAGGTGAGTTCAGAGCCTGCAGGCAGAGCCCCAGCTATTAACAAATTATATCTAGGGACATACACCCCTCCATTCACACCCATGTCCAGGCTGGGACCTCAGTTCCTCTTCCCTGGGTGACATCTCTCCCTGCTCATACCTGCGTCTCGAATAGCACACCGCTCCTCCCGCCCTCGGGAGCCCAGACCCCAGGCACCCCAGTGCAGAGCAGAGCACCCACTGCCCCAAACTGGGGGAGGTTTGGGTCTGTACATGTGCTTCACAGCTTAGCCCAGCTCAGCATAAAACACTCTGGGTTTTTTTCTCTCTCTCTCTCACTTTTTCTGAAAGATTCCTCCAGAGATAGACAAGGAGGAAGCATTTTTGCCTTCAAGAAAGAATGAAAATTACAACCCTATCTACATAGCAAAGGATACTTTCCCCCCGGGTGCAGAACAAGAAGGCTGAAAGAAATGTAAGCTAACACAAAAATTATGAGCAACTTTGGATGTGGTTAGGTCTCTGGTGTGAGCCCAGGATGCAATCCTTTCTTATTTCTTCCTCCTTTCTTTTTCCAAGATGCAGATAGCTATTCAGATCATATAGTGGGTAAGGCAGATAAATAAATAAAGTTTTCAAGATTTCAGAATACATACAGCTCTGCGGTAGGGAGTCTCATCAGACGGGCAATGTTGAAGAGTAAGTCCTGCAGAACCAGGAAGACTAAATTAATGCAGTGCTACGATAACAAATTAAACTACTTTGGTCAGGTGCACAGGTTGGTGCCGTTTCTTGTGCAACGTATTTACAGGCACATCAGTTCAACAAGGATGGGAAGTGCAAGCTGGTCTGAAATACTGCTCTTCAACAGCCAGATAAACGCACCAGGAAAGCTCTCATACGTGTAAGCCAGCTCTTCTCCAGCCCTCAGTTACTCTCTGCCAGTTGTTTAGTCTTCCATAAAGAATACATACATTTTTCCCGCATTCAAACATTTTATCAAACTGCTATAAAAAAGTCAATGGATATTAAAACAGAGTAGTAGTGTGTATTCTTGCTACAGCCCCAAATTCAATTATAATCCTTCAAGACCCCAGGGGAAAAGTTACAAGTGGAAGCACTGTGTGCTCAAAAAATGAGAAATGATTGCATTCGGCATCTGTAAGTTTATTTCTCATGCCTTTCCTCAGGAAAGCAGGTACAAATAATTTGCAGTCATGGTGTTGCTTTTGTTTGCCGTGCCTTCTTCGCTTTGCTGCTAACTGCAGTTAATCTTTAGTTTAAATTGTGTTCCTTACAAGGATACCAAAAGATTCCCTCTTCTACCTACAGGCTTTCACAGCATTAGGCTCATCGCTAAACGAGGGAATAGATGCAAAATGAGCGATACTAGTTTCCTCTTACCAGTTACCGGCATCCGCATTTAAAAAAAAAAGGGGGGGGGGCTTTTTTTTCTTTTTTTTTTCCTTCTTTTTTAGTTTGTGTTTTGTTTTTTTTTTTTCTCTCCACAGATACCTTTAAAGACTTTTACTCAGAGCGAATATGGAACTCGTCACTTGATGATTAATTTGCATGTTGATAGGCAGTCAGTGTAGCAGCTTTCAGATTAGGGACATTCCGCTGCACACTAAAAGGCACAAAGAACAAAAAGTGAATTTCAATCTTGCCCTTCTTTTCCAGTCAGTGCATTCCCAGCCCATGTCTATTGATGAGCAGTTGGAACAATACCAAAATGCAGTGTAAGATCAATCCTGCTGTTTACTTCGCTGAGCTGAAGGAACAAAGGACAGAAGAAAGGACTTAAACCCAGCTATAGTAAAAGAGTGGGGATGAAGGATGAAAAATGTGCCTGATGGGCAGTAGCACAGAGTAAACTCATTTAGAAAATAGGCAGCTCCAGCTGAGATAAAACCAATCATGATTTGTATTTTGTACTGTATCTTCAGGGGATAAAAGCACTTCTATCAGATACCATTGGAGGCAAACTTGAAACACTGCAGTAAAATGCTATGTTCCCTACTAGGGAGAGAATAAAAATTCCCATAATTGCAAAGGAGTGTTAAATATCTGATTGTGCATGCCTTTTTCCTCCCATGGTGAGATAACTCAACCCGGTCCTCTTTTTAACTTCACAGGACCTGCCTAATAGAATATTCAGCTGGATGCTTTTGTATCAAATGCAGCATGACACCGTGTTTTACTTTGATAAATACTGATAATTGTAATTTGGGGGATTATTAGCCTTTAAGCCCTTTTTTTTTTTTTAAAAAAAAAAAAAAAAAAAGCTATTTCAAATGAGAAGGATGCAACTTCATTGCCTGAACAGGCAGCAGGAGGTGAAGAAAGAGGAAAAAGTTCTTGTTCAAATGCAAATATCTTAACAAACTGTAACTAATGGGAAGGAGAAAATAAAATGGCCCCTTCTACCGCTAAACAAAAATCATCCTAAATCAAAAATCTATTTACTTTTACTGAAAAGCAAGAATATCTGACACAATCAACTACCACCATCTCAGGCAAGGACAGCACAGCACAGAATAATAGAGACGGTAAAAATGAACAGCAGGAGGATTGATGGTATCCTTGTTGACATTCAAGTACAGTGGAATTTGGCTGTTTACTGATCACCCTTTACGGGGTTTGTTCACCTGTTTTGTTCAAAAAATTACCTCCCAGAGGCTATTACTTGCCGACAGGGACGTGTTGGCTCCTCGCTTACACTGATCAAGGTACATTCTTCCAGTAAGGATAAAATTCCAAGTAATTTATTTGATTTTCTCCCATGCTTCGAAAGAATCTCTGACTGTCACTGAGGAGCAGATAAACAATGTTCCTCTTTGCAGGAGTAAGCACTTAAAGACAATTATAAATTGACCTGCCGAGACACCAGCACATCAGAGTGAGAACGTTCTCTTTGCAAATAGGGGGCTGGTGTGTGTGTGTGTGTGTGTGTGTATATATATATATATGGTTGGTTTGGGAAGATTATTGTTTAAGAGTGTCAGAGGCAGCAATAGAAGAAAGTAGACAGAAGAACCTCAGACTTGCACAAACCAAGTATTTGAGAAAAGCCTCCGTATAACATCCAAACGCAGCTGCGCCAGCACAGCAGGAAGGATAAAAGGGCTAATGTTAGGTACAAACATCTCTACTGCTGACTCAACAGCTGAGATGTTTCTGTGGGTTGATGAAGATCCAAAGCATTTTCTCCATTTCACCTCACTTTCCAAGTCCCCTGTTTACTCTCAAGTGACCTGACGTGTCTCTTTTGTCCCAGGATACAATAGCTAAGAAACTCAGGCCCTGATTCTGCAACTCTCTTCTTTCAGCGTTATTCAGCAGGAGACGTCAAACCGCTGCTGATTAAAAGCGAGCGTATTAGAATTAGAAAGGAGGTACACTCCGTCTTGTGTTAACATAGCTTCTACCAGCCCGTTTCTCCGCTAGAAATTTAAATCTTCCTTTTTACTAAAATATTACGCCTGCAGGGGCATTCCTGCAGCCCCACAGCGTGCCAGAAATTTGTCCAGCTGGGCAACAACACATCCACCTTGCCCTGGCGAGAGAATAGCGCAGCGTATGGACCAGCTCCCAGGAGGAGGAAGGGTTTCTTGTCTATTTACGGTAACTTTCTCTGAATGTAGAAGTATTTCTGTTTGGTTCTGTGCACGCTCTCTCTGTCCTTACATAACAGATAGCGTAATCAGATAAACTGCTGTTAATTTTAACTCTCTCTTCGGAACATTCATATAAGCACACGCATCCGCGTTTGGGAAGATTCCTCTATTTTTATCCATAAGCATAAATATTTGGTACACTGATGGACCTTAAATTTTTAACTACATTCCTCCAAGCTCGAGAGTTCATGTTGCTTCAGAGACAGCACAAGCCAGTTTATAACCCTCTAGAAACAAGCAGGCTCTGATAAAGGTTCACAGCTGAAATAACCCTTACTACAGCAGTAAAAATACAATGCCATCAGTATAAAATAAGGCAGCATTATTCTAAGCAATTCTATGTCCATAAATAGTGCAAGATTAAAGTGCCTATAAATTGCAGAGTCTTATTTACTTCTAGATACAATTACATTTACAACAGATAAACGTCTAAAGTCTTTGAAATTTGAAGCCCCTGGTGTCATTTTCTAGATGCAAAACTATACTGCGTGTATCTGTAATACACATTCCTCTCAAGAATATAATTCACTGGGAGTCTAGTGAGACAAAGAATGACTCTTTCTTCTAGCACTTTTTTTTTTTTCCTCCTGCAGTCATTGGCCCTCTGATGAAATCCCCAACAGTTATCTTGAATTTCTACAGCGCTGCAATTAAAAAACAGGCCGGCCATATGCCTTTCCCTTTTAATTAAATCGTATCAGCAGGTGACGCTCAGGTCCGCAAGGCTGTATATGCCCACAGATCCCCGCTCCTTTTCCAGATGAGAGGAAGTTCTGATCACCTTTTCGGGGGCAGCCTGCTCACATCCAGAGCGGGACCAGCACAGCAGCTTGGTGAAGATGCAGAACTCAGGGTTATTCAGCCTGGAGAAAAAAAGGCTCTGGGGAGACCTTATAGCCCCTTCCAGTACTTAAAGGAGGCCTACAGGAAAGCTGGGGAGGGACTTTTTACAAGGGCATGTAGTGACAGGATGAGGGGTAATGGCTTCAAAATGGAAGAAGGTAGATTTAGATTAGTTATGAGGAAGAAATTCTTTACTGTGAGGGTGAGACACTGTCCCAGGTTGCCAAGAGCAGCTGTGGCTGCCCCATCCCTGGAGGTGTTCAAGGCCAGGCTGGATGGGGCTTTGAGCAACCTGGTCTGGTGGGAGGTGTCCCTGCCCATGGCAGGGGGTTGGAACTGTAGGATCTTTAAGGTCCCTTCCAACTCTAACCATTCTGTGATTCTATACACATGCCTTACCTTTGCCACTAAAGGAGAAAACAGTCTCAAAAGGATTGGGTGTTGCAAGGGGAACCACATCGCATGAAACAAGAGCACACAGATCCGTCAGCCCGTGCTGACGGGGATCGCAATCAGCACATGTAGAACAAGCCCTCTGACCCCCACCCCAAGGTCGTGCCGAAACAGGCACAAGTAATATTTGACCTACATGCTGTAAAACAGGAGAGCAGCGCACAAAATACGCAGAGAAACATTCATTCAGCCTCCCAAAAGAGTTTTTGAAATCTCATAATATTAATTCCTTAATTACTAATTACTTGTATCCTAATTACTTGAATCCCACAAGCAAGATCTTTTTATTTAGCCGACACACAATTTTAGAGATTATCCAAAATTTCACAGACCTTGCCAATTCACAGACATATAGTTGGTTCCCTGACCAATTTCCTCGCATTGAAAAAAAAAAAAAAAAAAAGCAGGCAGCCAACCAGCCTCTGAAATTGCACTAATGTCTTTATAGTTTCCTCCTCTTCTTCAGTTCACACTTTTTTTTTTTTTTAATTAATTGTAAACGTGCAAAGACAGAATGTAGACTAAAGTCTCTTTTTGAGGCTGGGCATACCGGTGTCCTTATTTGAAAGGGAGCAAAAGCTCCCAAAGCTTGACAGAGATCTGAAGGTCCCAGAGATGGACTTGTGTTAAGAAATCAGGCACAAATTCCAAGTTAGGTGGCTTATCTCAGCACCTGAACCATCAGTTCAGTTTCTACCTAAAACAAGAACAGTAAGGGGCAATTACTGGGGGAAATTCTCCAACAGCCCCTGCATGGACCTTGCTGATACCAACAACTAAGCAAGAGAGTCCAGACACATCGAATTCTTGACCTCTCTCCTAGTGGCAAGCACAAAGCTAATGCCAGATATCTATGGAGATGCATCATGAATTCCTATCTTTCTTGCCCAACTCTGGTCTAGATTTTCTGGACCTTCCTTTCCATTTTGACTGGCTTGGACCGAAGCCTATTTATTCCCAAAGACTTCCACTAAAATTGTCCTACCATTGTCCTCCAGAAACAACCCAAGTCTTGGAGCATACACATTTCTGAAATTACGGAAAGCCTAGATCAAGAGCTGGGCTGTTCAGAGCATCCTACTCAGAAGCATTTCGCCATAGGGACAAAGCAGCGGGCAACATCTTCTCTAAGCTTCTTCTCAGTGACTCTGGTTCTTCAAGCCAGAGTAGCAGACATACCCTGAGCAGACAGCTGAACATGTAATTGTATTATGGCGTGCCTTTTAAAAGAAACAAAGTGTCCAAGGCAAAGAAAGAGGAATGAAGAAGGAGGGGGGGGAGGACTAACAGCAGTTTCAAACTAAGTTTCTCTAATTTGCATCTTTAAAAAAAGAAAAAAAAAAAAAAGAAGGAGAGTTTCACTACTTGAGCTTTGACAAGAAACCAGCTCCACAGGCTCAGCGAGTTAATTACAGCAGTTTCCAAAAGAGGTTCTGGAGCACGCCAGATGACGGGCAGGACATGAGCTAAGAGGCTCGGAATGGGAATGGCAAGTAACAACAGGTCAGAGTGCAAGGCTTGGACCTCTGCTTTTAAGGGGTTAGTGTGTAAATAAAATAAATAAATGAAAGAAACCTGAAAGCCAGTACTGACTTTTATCAGGGACCAGGGTCAAGGCTGTGAATGACGGCTCTAAAAGGCTGGACTTCATCAGCACTTGAACCGCTGACATCTGCGGGACTTACAGATGATGGCAGTAGACCCCAGACTGATGTATTACAGCAACACAGCTCTGACCTGCAGTGACTAGCATTTCCAGAGCTTTTCTCAGGACTGGTTGCCTTTCCCAAGACAAAATTAAAACTATTCTAGGCTCCAAGTGTGGTTCATGAGCCCCCTCCGTGCTCCATACCTCAGCAAATCACTTGAGGAGGCAACAGTGGATTTCAGAGTTAAAACAAATGCAGTGGGTCAGACCCCTGCCAGCGACTGTTTCAGGTTGCCTGCAGACTCAGGCATCCATCACATTTAGGTGACGCCCACGGTGTCCTGTAGCTATAAAGGCTGGAAGCTTTTCCCACTCACACATTTCAACGCCACCACCAAATGTTACTCTGATTCCCATTTCTTGATATCCCTTTCCCTCTCTTCCTCAGCTTCCACAAGTTTCTGTTTCACATGCTGCATCCCAATCCAGCCTTTCCCAGAAATATGGGGAAGAAAACAGAAAGGAGGTGTTAACAGAAGTTTAAAAATTGGCCATTTTCTGAAAGGCTAAATCATATAAAGGATTAAAATAAGATGCTCAGCCTCTGTACAGCCAATTCTCATGGTATGTCTGCTGTGCAGAAATTAAATGTTGTCACCATCTGAGTGATGTGCAGTGATTAAATGAAACATGTCGATGGCGTGTCTGTCTCTACGTGTTGATGGTGTGTTTGGTTCAAACATCAAAACCTCTTTCCATCCTCCTGAAAACCCAAACCAAGAAACTTGTCTCTAATTAACCCAGAATTCCACTCTTCCCAGCAATCAGGTCAAAGGCTCAACAGATAAGAAGGAAGAATTATTCCTCACGCTACAAGAGTTCTAAGTGGGCCTGATTCTGTATTTTCCACCTGAGCAAAAACTCATGTAGATCACAAAAAGACGGTCTTCACCTGAGGAGGGCCAAGAGGATCAGCCCAGGTCTCTAAGAGGGAGTAGCACGGGGAAGTCTGCCAGATGCAGTCATACAGGCAGCAGCAATACGAAGACCCAACTATAGTCTCTAGGACGTCCTGCACTCATCTCCAGATACTTACAACATTTTCCTGTAGAAAAGTGGTGCAAATGGTTCAAGCATAGGGAAGAATTTAATTTCCCCAAAGAACCACGTTTCTCTCCCCAGCCCTCAGGCTGCAAGCAGAAAGAAGGTTTGGCCTCAGCGAGCCCAATCAGATACCTGTACTCGATTTGGAAAGTTTCCCATTAACTTTCGCCATCCTCAAAAAATAAAATCCCTGGAAAATTATACATGTGTGGCTATATCAATAGCAGATTTACACCAAACTACTATTCCTTCCACCTTGTAATGGGAGCAGCCAGGGCCAAGGGGAGATGATTAGCAAGAGGGGATTAAAAAAATATAAAAGAAAGAGAGAGAGAAAATAAAGCAAGGAGCAGGGAAGAATGGATGCCTGAGCTCTTCCCCTTTTGTACTTGGGGTCACTAGCTTAATTTTCTCTTACATTTGAGTTGTTTTTAATTTCCAGGAAGTCTTCTCAGATATCTTGAAACTTTGCCAAATTATCATTAAGCCAATATTTTATCTCCTCATAAAAATGCTACAGTATCTCCCCCACGCCATACATACTGCAGGAATAGATCTTAAATCAGGGAGGATGGGAATTTGTTTTTAAAATGACTTAACTATTTCATCCATCTCAGAAAGAAGGAAAAGCTTTAAGGGAAAAAAAAAAAAAAATCCCTTTAGTGCTGCCCTCCCCAAATGCAATAATTATTTTCCTGTGCCTCTGTTTGAAACATCAGCCCTGCATATCAACATCATGACTGCTCTTCACCTTGCATAGCTGACCACAAATGAAGTTTCACAAGAAAAATAGCTATTAAACTTCCACGTGTGAGGCACTTATAGACATGGGATCTACATGGAAGCCTCGCAGATGCATCATTAGTCATGGTATCCAGAAGTCCTGTAGGGAGGAAGCGAGAAAACCAACAGCAGAGAGAAGTACAAATGGTCCTTTGCGGATCATAACATGAGAGAGATAAGGGATGCTCAGACAGTTAACAAGTATGAGTCTGGCCCAAAATGGATGGCCGGCAGTCCTTCCCTTTATTAAAACAGTGCATTTTCAGAGCAGACATTTTTTGCTCCTGTTGTCGCTACTTCAAAAACTAGTAAATAAGCCCAAATTTGGCCCAGTGGAATAGCTGCACCATTTAGTACATATGGCCGTTTGGTCAGGTCCCTTGTCATCACGGAAGAGCACAATTCCAGGTAAATGATGTATAGGAAACGCAGGGAACTCATCTAGCCCATCATTAACCTCATTCCGAGACAGCCCCAGAGGCAGTTCTTTAGCCACCAGCACAGCCAGCTGTCAATTGTGTCAAACCAGTAACGTATTAGTTAGCAAGGGAGCAATCTAAAAAGCCAGCCATAGATCCAAATGCCTAAAAGATATTCTCAAATGTGGTAATTATGTCCTGCAGCTGCCAAGAATGTCCTCAGAGAGTTCACAGATATTGGTTGTACCAGTGAATCAGCGCAGATAGGCACTGTAGCCTCAGTCGGGAGCGTTAACAACAGACAAGGCTCCCTCAAACTTGGAGGCAGAGATTTTTGAACCATCAGCAACAACTGGCATGGTAATTGCCATGCTACTTAAAAATCAGTCTGCTCTTATTTTGCAAAAGCGTGCCGACCTAGGATCTTCATTGCTTAACGCCTAATTATTTTTAAACTTGGTGTAGGACATGACATGATAACAGAGATGAGTTTCAGCGAGTGATCCACGGAGGTCCCTGAAAATGAGGTTCCCTTTGCAGTCCCGTAACTTGGGCAACTAAGCGTGGATGCAGGTCACGGAGAAATCAACGTCAACTTTTGGAAACACTCACAAATTTTCATTGGAAACTGAAGAAACAGCCTGTCTGTAGCCTCCTGTAGAGGGTTCAAAGGGATTTACTAACCAATATGACATTACCAGGTGTTTCATGTCCATCTTGCAATAGAAAAAATGCTTGTGAGTGCTACTTGGCAGCTAGTAGACGACAGAGCAATCTTCTGCTTATTTCAGTGATAAGCAGCTAGCTAACAGGACTGATAAGGTCTGGCAATAGTGACAGGGCAAGTAACTACTACCTCTGGGCAATTTCCAAGGGCAGAGATCAGAATAACTGGGGCAGAAGGAGCCACGCCACAGAGCAGCCCCAAGAAAACCAAATGCCAAAGTCCAGCACCACTGACAAAACGCAATTTTGTCAACTTTTAATCACTACTGTGCAAAGCTGATGACAGTGGGGGGAAAAAAATAAAAATCTTTAATTCTTTAAAAAAATTTCTGTGATGGCAAAATGTTGGATTTTAGTCACCTAAAAATATTTTGATTCAACTTTTAATTTAAAGAAATAATTCAAAACAAAATAATTCAAGTTTATCCAATAAATCTCCTTTCTCTTTTTAACCGTGCTTTCGTTCGCATGCGGAACAAAAATAATCATTTCTAGGAATTTGATTATTTATTTTTTTAATGAGCTCTGAGTCCCAGCTTTACTTACCACAAAACAAACAGAAAAATCAGCAGACCCAGCTGTCCAGAGTCCTCCCATTCCTGAAGTCAGAAGAGCCAAGAGAATCACATGCAAACTGTGCCTATCAGATCACAAACTATCCACGACTTTCCTTAAAAAAGCTAACCAGATACAATAGCAGGGAGGAACAGAATGCCAGGCAGATCTCAGATATATCACAAAGTACATCCTGAACCATGAGGAAATAAGGGAATGTGCAAACTAGAATAATTTCTGGGGAATGCTCAAGTGAAGATAAAGTCTATTCTGAGCATTTCGGAGACAGAGCGCTGGCTGGAACAGTATCAAAATTAGATAGTCCTAACGGTGGGATGTAATGCCGAGAGGCGGTTGCAATGATCCTCAAAGCTAACAGTCATAAAAGACAGTTAGGATATCTAGAAGATCAGCTGCAAGCAACTAAGAAAATCTGGAAAACAAAGAGCCTGTCATTTAACATCAGCTAGATCAGGCTTGCTTTCCAACTTTTTTTGGTATTTTAGCATTGGTTTATTTCAGAAGACCCAGAACGAAGATTTAACAAAAACATATACAAAGCATTTCTTGATGACCACATGCCAGCCTTGCAGCATTCTTCAGAACCCAGAGACCACAATATATCCAACTTTAACTCTGAGAGGCAAAAAACCTCAAAAAAACCCCCACACTCACAGCAACAACAACCCCCCACCCCCCACCCCCCCACCCCCACCCCAACTTAAGAAAATCAGGTGTATTCAGCAGGAAGTTTCTGATGTTCCATAGGATTTTCAAAACACATGGCACATTTTAAGTCTACACTACAGAACAAAAAGGAGAAAAAAAAAACCCAGCAGCAAATTTCAAACCAGATCTTCTATGACTTGCCAGTGTGACCACCCCAAATGAGTGAGGAGCAGCATCCAGGTACAGAAGGGGCAGAATCCTGAGCACCAGCTCTGACCTTTGGTGGAGGCTGATGGCCATCCATACCTTTTTGAGGCATTTCCTCCAGTAATTATTTATTTACTGTATCTTAATGTAGGAGAAATTAAGCAGGAAGGATGCTATTCTAGGAAAGGAAGGAAGTATCAGGCATGATGAGGTAGGGGTCGGTCTCTTTTCCCAAGTAACAAGCAATAGGACAAGAAGAAATGGCCTCACGTTGCACCAGGGGAGGTTTAGATTGGATATTAGAATTTCTTCACTGAAAGGGTTATCAAGCATTGGAACAGGCTGCCCAGGGAAATGGTTGAGTCGCCATCCCTGAAGGTATTTACAAGACCTGTAGACATGGTGCTGAGGAACATGGTTTAGTGGTGGGCCTGGCTGTGCTAGGTTGAAGGTCTTTTCCAACCTAAACAGTTCTATGACCTCAAGCAGAAGAGACCACTGCTTTTTAGTCCCTTTCCCCTCACTTCTTTCCAGATCCTTTTCCTCCTCTGCAGTCACTAGCATCCCTTCCTCCAATCTAATCTCTGTTCCATCACCATTACAATAGCCAAAATATCTACAAACCTGTTGACATTTCCTGAAAGCGGAGTAGCACTTCCACAGGGTAAACCAGCAATATTTATTTGAAATTAAATAATTAAATGATGGTACACCTGCTGGTCAAAAATAGATTTTTCAATAGGCTGTGGTTTTTGCACAATGGATACAGCTAATAACATTTACCTGTTTAAAAATCGTGAACACTTTTTGTTAGGTCAAAGAGACCAGCTATTACTCCTGTGCCCTTTTTAACTATAAGCAAGTCCAAAAGATTCTTGTCAGTTGACATGATTTTCTTGGCAATATTATTTGAAAAGACAAAGTAACATTTTCAAGTCCACCCCGGTGATGTTAGGTTCTCAGCACCTGTATTCAGAAGTGACTTAGAAATTTTTAGCCTATCTAAACTAAAACTGAGAATTTTATGTAATATTTTTTCCTCTGTCCAGCTTTCATTGGGTTGGACAGATAAGGAGAACTCTTGAATCCACTGTAAAGTGAAAGCTTATTGTATTTAAATACAGAAAACATCTACCATTCTCATTGTGAAGAGGTCCCTAGAGAAGAACACATATGGCCCTGGCTTTCCATTCCAGAAACCTAAAACCTGGAAGATGACAATATATTTGAAAATCTCAATATTAACTATTCCATTGCTGATTATTTTAGCAGAAATACCCTGCTACCATAAGCCTCCTGCGTGCTTCCTGCTCACGTCCCATCTAACCTCTGAACACTTCACATTCTCCCTCAACCACTGGCAAAAGACTATAGCTGCATGCTATCCAGAGAAAAATAATTAGCACGTGCACTAAGTGAGGCGGCACAAAATGGAATGCTGAAGTGAAATAAATTTTTAAAATCCACTCTTCAATTCTCTAACAAGAATTAATTCCCAAGGCAGAGTTATTTCCTGGGAAATGCATGTTTTGCGTGATTTCTTACATCCTAAAATAATACTTTTAAAACAAATTTTGCAAATTAGAAAAAATGTAAATATTTACAAGTCCTCACTAGTCCTCCGATTGCTTCAGAACCCTCAGGTTCATGCAATCTCATTGCAGAGAAACAAAGACAGGTTACAAACCAAGGGGTTTTTTGTGTGTATGAAGTCCATGTGAACCCCAGTGTAGTCTGTGAATAGCACAAAAGTAACTTGTTTAGTTCAAATCTTTTAAAAGACTAACAAACCCCGGACCTGGAGCATTGTGATTAAGCCTTGTTGATATAAACAGATAAGCAGCATGACAGAGGGACAGCACCAACCCCTTCTGGTAAACCCCTTCCCCAACATTTATTGATTTACTTATTTTCAAGACTCACTACATTTCCTAAATCGTGGTTTCTTCCCAGTCTCGCCCAATACCACCCAGGAAGCCCAGGCAGCCAAGGGCTCCCTCGAGGGAGCAGTTTAGCTCTCTGCTAACACAGCAACCAGACACCTTTTGTCTTGTTTACCAGGGTACCAGAGATTTAAGTCTAGTACGTGGACTTGCCTCTACAAAACTTGCCTCAATTTACTTTTCCCAAGTACCAGGCACCTCTCCTTGACTCTCCGGTACTTCATCCGACACTAATCCAAGGCACAAGTTTGGCTTCTGCAACTGTTCCCACTCCTCCCTACACCCACATCCACTTTGCTGGACTTCTTGATCATGAATAAGAGAAAGAGACTACTGGTTTCTCGTAACCTTTTCTGAATTTATTCACCCTGTGAATCTGCCACAAAGTAGTCAGCCAAAAACCATCTCCTTCCCACCCATGCCTTAGCCACGACAGATATCACACGTAACTTGGTGATGACCTCTTCTGGCTCTGCAAGTAAACAGCCTGTTTGCAGGAGGTGTCAACGCTCAGATTTAGCATCTGATGAGTTTTGTTTCTTGTTAGCACACCCTGCGTTCCTCCTGGCTGGACCTGCCAGGCTGACCTAGCCTATTTGGGAACGGGGAAAACAGTCCCTAAATATCAGAACTTAATAAGATCACTGAGAAATACAGATATCTTTTCAATTCCAAAGTGTTTCACAGTTGGCTCCACCAAAACCACCAGGAAACCAGAAGAAAACTATTCTTTGACCAATAGCACACACTGATAGTGTGTCTAAAAAGATATTTCACACACAGGTGAAAACAGTCAGTGCAAAGCTGTAACACTGCTGGAAATACTTTCATTTACAAGTCTGGCTCTCACAGCCAAACGTTTAAGATGATAAAATAACTGGCCCACCATTGAGTAGGCTGGCAGTGGCTGCACTAAATATTTCTCTTTTCAGTTGTAGTTCCCTTTCGCAAATGCTACTAGAACTCAATATTAGTCTCCCCAAACTGTCTCCATCTCTCTCTATTTCTTCACTGGGTTTCTAACATTATCCCAACTACTGCTTGTGGGAATTCACTTTCCAACAAAAGTTAAACTCCCGTATATCAAATCAGGTTTTGTACCTGGTGCTCCCTGAAAAAGCGCCAGTTGCTTTCATAAGAGCTCTGAATGGAAATCTTTGAAATCATCAAAACCTTTCACCTGATGCGAGCCCCAGATCCCAGTTTCTAGCCCCAGCTCCGATGGAGAAATGGAGCTATGCATTGAGCTGCCACTGCGGCTTCTATAGAGCCTGCCGTTTCCTCCCTTTTCTTCCCAAAGGGATGGAATAACTTCCTGAAACGCTCACTCAGATGGTGCAAACGAGCATTCACCTTGAGAGTGAAGCAGATGACACCATGTAAGTGGAAGGAAACATGACAGAGGCCACTGCTACTCAGCACTTCACAAAGACAGAAAAGGCCTCAGGGTACACAAGAGAACGAGAAACTTTTTTTTTTCCTCCTTACCACTGATGTTTATTGATTTGTCCAGTTCATAGGGAGCATCTCTTAATGTTCTGCTTTCATGTTTCTGCTTTGTTGCATGGGTACAGAAAAGAATATTGCAAATTGATCTTTCTTCCCTGCCTTTGTTGGGAATGAACTCCTATTACGTTAGCTCCTCCGGCCTGTCATCTCATGCTCACTTTGCCAGTATATAATCAGCATGGCTAAACACCGAGGGCTGAGCTGATTAATTTTCCAGCCCTCGCCACTGAGCCCATTGATGCACTCCCTGTTTGATGATCTATGCAAGAGAGGACCACTTTTGATTGCTTGACCCCTGCCCTTAAACCTCGAGCTGTCGGCTCCAGCACCTGTCTAAGTTAGCAGCGCACACATTGTGTTGATTTTCGCTTTAAAAGGAAACCATAACAATGGATTAGCATTCTCAAAACACAAAGGGCCTGATTTTCTGCTCAGCGCTGAACTCTCGCAGCTCCCACATATGTCGGATGATTTCGGGGTGCTTGGTGCCTCCAAGGACATGCCCAGAATACAAGTTTAAGCAAAACAGATCTCACTCCATATCTGGATACAAATTTGTGAGCTATACCCATTAATTAAAATCAAGATCAGAGGAAAAAACCCCACCAATTAACTCACATCTTCATGCTTTAATTATTCACCTGATCTGGGTTTAGGTAAGCACCAACAGTTACATTTCCACTCACTACATTTGAAATAAAGTGTGCAGCGCCCATTTTTTCAATGGTGCCAGAGATGTTACTGCTGTTTGTTTCAGATTAACAAACAGATTTCGTTTTTATTCCAGGAAGAGCCAGTGAGCGATTACTGTTAAGGCTGTAAGAGTCACAATATTCTTCCTTGCACAGAGAAAAAGTCTTACTTAAATGCCCAAATGTTTATATAAAACGTTATCTTGGACTCTCGAGGATGTTTGGAATGAAGGAAAGGAGAGGACAGAAATGGCAAAACATGTAATGGGTAGTTGGTTGGCTTGATTATTTATTTTTTTTTTAATGTATATACATATGGTAATTCTGCATATAATTATTAAAAGTGAATATTTGCAGATACAAATAAGTATGATATATCTTGTATGATATAGATATACAATTTAACTGTTACAACTTATCCTGGCAGCCACATCTTCACAGCAGCCTGAAATAATATGCCTGGTGCAGCAGGGGTGCACCTGTGCATCAAGAAGAAAAGCTGGGGGGGGGCAGGAAATCTGTATTCATGAGTGCAAATTGGGTAAAATTGACTGACTAGCAGTAGTCAGCTACAAGCCTGTAATTTGAAACATTTCTTTTGCTTCCCTTAAATTCCAATTTGACTGCTCATTCTGCAAATGCATTAGGTACCAGCTCTCAGAAGAGGATTTCTGGGTGCTGTTCTAGTGGTCACCACAGTGACCAGGTTAGACTATGCCTGTTCTCATGGCTAGGTGGCAGATCAGGTGTGTTTGGGGGCAGGGGGGGACACGCTTTCCCTGTCCTAATGCCAGGTTCAATTCCAGGTGCTGCTTTCAGTTACACGTGCAAATTAATCCCTTTGCAGGTGTTTCTCGGTGGACTCCAAGTGGACGCCCCATCCACAAGTCTAGTCCCTAGAAGCAGATGCAGAGGACTGGGCCACCTCCTCACAGCAGCCCTGAGGAGCAAGGAAATTTCAGTAGGTATTTCACCTATCAGAGCCCCATGGAAAGCAAATGTGTCCTGAAGACTTCATGGAGGATTATGGAGGAAAAACCACACTCCTGGCCTATTTATAGCTATTTATGCTTAATATTTACTATCCCTTTATCGTAAATAGTTCTTTTCCTATCCTGAATCTTCTCCTTATTTGTTATGAAAAGGACAAGTCTCCTTTGTTTTACCTGAACTAAATATATAGGCTGTTGTTGCCTTTCCTTGTAAAGGGAAGCTTCTAATTCTTCTCCTTCACCTCTCTGCATGTGTTCCTGTCTGAATTTTTCCTTCTTAAGCATGGATGATCAAAACAGTGAACAGTATTCACACACGTTTTCCCCACTGCAAAAATTTCACATGACATCACAGGCTTCTGTTAACCCTGGTAGTTAATAATGGCCATAAATTTGTAATCAGGAAAACACTTAATACATGTAGGTCTGATTCCACCATTATGTGCAAATACAGCGTTGCCTGCTTGTGGCAGAAATTGTTTTTACTTCTTACATTATGGCTTAAAATTGAATGCAACAATATTATCCCATTTCTCTCCCTCCTCAATGACAAGGCTGTCTGGTTCTTTATGATGAGATGTACATCTTCTATCTTTGCCTCTTTTGCAATTTTTAAGAGTAAGTTTCAACTGTTTGCGCCACATAATTTCTGATGAAAACATTAAATATGACCAAGTCCAAAATTCCATCCCTGAAGACTACCTTTCATAGGCTCCCTTTCAACCTGACCTTTTCAGCCTTCACTTTGGCCGGGTTACAGTTTTTCTAATCCCCTTTCACTTCACTTGAGTAAATGCCCTTGCAGCCATAACGCCGACAGCTTTGATGGAACCTGGAAATAGGCTGACTGCTTTTCCTTCTCTAAAATAAAAGTTGTCAACCCAAGACATGAGGTTAGTCTTGTGCAAAAATGAGTAATATTCATGGTTATAATCTAATCATCCAAAGGGAGGATAATCTGAGGTCTCACAAGCAATGCCCACAATTGAAGAACTGATTCTGAAAGAATCATGTATTCTCCACCGCTGTTGGCCTTAGGACAGAGAAACAGTGGTCTTAAATTAGACATAAAAAACCTTTATAATGGCATTGGGAATTTGAGAGTCAAACAGACTGATTGGGAATCTTATTTTCATGTCATCATACAGCTGAAGACCATGGTTTTGACAGACTCTCGAAAGGCCAGAACTGACTTGATTTCTTGCAAATTTTCTAGTTGCTCCTAAGCTTTCTATTGCCACAGTGCTGATGTCTATGCTGAAAAATGTTTCCCCCACACACGTGTGCTTTCTTGATTCTCCTCTTATTCTCGCTAAGCTTTTGGACATAGCAAGGTAGCCACTTTCTAGAAGCTCTCTCCCTTTTTCAGGCCTGGGTATAAATTCAAGATGCTTTTTGAACCATTTGGAGCATTCTTGAGATCTATTCCATCTTCTAGTCCTTGAGCTTTTCAGTTCATCTGACTTCTTACATTTGCAAAAAACCAAAATACAGACTTTTAGGACACACTGAGCCAAAGTCACAACACTGGCATCAAAACTACAGTCAACCTTCTCAGCACCTACAAAACCTCCAGGATGCTTGAAGTTGAGACCAAACACACCAAAGCTTTAATAGATAAGAGATGCAGACCCAAACACGAGCAGAATCCAGGGGTGCCTGGTTCAGTATTCCTGTTTACCAGAACTCTTGATTTGAATAACCAGCAGGATTTTTCTTTCTCTTTCCCCCTTCTATTACTATTACTACTGTAGACTATCTATATTACTTCAGAATTGCAATAGTTACGTCAAATTACCATACAATTGGCTTTAATCCTATTTACCGGTGTTTTTAATTAAAACATAATAAATAGGAAATTATATCACCATCAAAACCGAAACTACATTGTTTTTTAAAAATCAGTAGATGCTTAAAATACAGTAATTGTCTTAATGCAGCTTAATTACATCCTTACAAGGAGACAATTTGAAGAGTGACCTATTTTCTTCCGTAGATTTACATAATACAGCAAGCAATCAACGGTGTCCTGGATACCTGAAGCAAATATTTTAAAGATTAAAATGACTGATGAAATAGGTACTTTTCACAGGGTTCGTTTTAATACCTTGATGGGTTTTAACCTGCAACCTATTCAGGGCGAATAGCACTCTATAATGATAATGCTTCTGTGGAAAAGCGAATTTAAAGCTGCAGAGGAAAAGTCAACAAGAAGAAGTAGTAACGAGAGCTCGCTGAGAGAGACTGCAGTGACTACAGTCCTGCTTGTGACATCAAACTAAGGTTTTGAGAATGTTGGGGGAACAAGCACCCCAAGATTTTCTCATGCCCCCCCCCCCAATCAGTGCAAGACTCTTCTGACACAAAAGCAGCCCTTACTTAAGGATACGCCCCATTCCATGAACCCAGGTCCTTGGCAGTGCTCATATGCGTAAAGGTAAAACGAGTCTTCAACTGCTTCTCTGAACGGGGACCTTATTCCCAAATAACACAGCATCCCGCTGCCAAAGCCAACAGGAGCCGAATGTTCATCTCCTCTTTGATCCCTGGACCCCCAGCTCCCTTCCCTAGAGCACTTACATGTGCATTTGATTCCTTTGGCTTGGATGGCACTTTATACCACACTGAACAAGGATGGCCTTGGCTACATGCTAGCTGCCAGGGTAAGTCTTGGCACCAGTTAATACATCTGTGCAAAACCAAGCCCTAAAGGTCACCTGCTTCCATTAGAGAAACACTTCAGATAAAGAAAACTCTCGAATTCTGAACACTTCAGCCATCAAGTGTTTTCTCAGGGATGCTTATATGTTTGTTTTGGAACCGGACAAAAACACAGTTTCACCTACATTGATATAGAACCAAAAAGTCATGGTCATTTCAAATGTCTTTTGATACAGTAAATACAGGCTCCCACCCTGCTTTTAAATGGAACCCAGAACAAAACTACAATAAGCACCCCAAATTCTCACAACCTGCAGAAATCAACAGGCAGACAAGGCAGTATGAACCACAACTACCCAGTACATTGCGTGGAATTGCTCATATTTTTCCCCAGAAGATCTGGGGGTCAGGCAAAGTTACATTTAAGCAGCACATCAGAAGAGCAACGTGCGTAGCTCAAAGAGAATTGGCATCCCACATCAAATGAAATTGCTGAGGCAGGTTTACCACAGTTTTGACATCTCAGAGTAACTTCATTTGGCCAAAATCTGGACTCTGCAGGGCTCCTGGAGGGAGTAGAATAAAAGAGGAAGGAAGTATTGGGCATCCTTTATGCACTGAAAAGGAAGAGTCATATTTCTTGTCCTTTTCTAGGAAGAAAATCCATAAAAACAAAAGAACCAGCGCTGCTACTCAATCTTTGAACTGATCACTGGACCAAGGTCTATGTTCTGTCTAGATGCAGAAAATGGCTTTCTAGACTGACAACTGATTAGTATACAAGCATGATTATATGCAAATCTCCAATTTCTATTGACTTAATTGTGATCTGATGTAACATGTATAATTAACACATGCATTTAAAATAAATGTATATTTAATTAACATGCATATTTATAAAATGAATATTTATATTTAGCATATAATTTTGGGTGAATTTAGGTGGCACAAAATTGAGGGGTTATCATTACTGATGAGAGCTAGTCACAGCAAAACAGCTTTCACACCTCAGGCTCTCCCAGGGGATTTCAGTCCCAATTTATCTCACCTCTGGTAGGCCAGCCTTGGGCCTTCCTCCACTCAGCCAAGACTGCAAGTCACACCGCGCAGATGCGACTCAGGTAAACATCTTCATTAAAGGCTGGAGGAGGGGAGCCGCTCAAATCGTAGTTTGAGCTGAAAACCACAACTGTATGACACGCTGAGTAACAATGAATTTGAAGCCAAAAGGTGAGGAAGTCAAGCGTCAGACTGCCAAAAATCATTTTCGATTATGTAGTTGTATTATGGATACGAGCTGCTGTGCGACTCCAGCAAGTTTATCCCCATGAAATTCTCTTCTGTGAAACAGAACATGTAAAGCTTCCTTATATCCTTTGGGCAGGACAGAGGTAGGAGGAATTAGGGCAAATTTATAAACAGTTGAGACACTGATTTCACAGCAACACAAAGACAAGATGCCTTAAACACTCTGGAAAGGCCAGTCAATGCACCAAACTGCGACATCAAGTCAGAAAAGGTGATTTGGAGAGCCCATCCAAGCCACCTTGCTTCTTGCTGCTTCTATGGACCAATGGGTTTTACAGGACATGGTGCTCATCAGCAGGGCCTCACTGCCATGAGTGCAGGGCATCAAAGGCATAGGACGGGACAAAATGTTTATGTAGGACAAAATATCAAGGATGACTTCTTTAGCTAAGAACTTCTCTGGTGCAAGCAAGGCTCTCTACAATAAATACAAGGCTCATTCCCTGGTGCTCCCCAGGGAATAAGCACCCTCAAAAACCAAGAGCAAATTTCACCGCTTTCTACAAACAAATACCCCAAACCACAAGCGAACCACACTCCTGTGATTGTTTTTCCATATCATCTGTTCTCTCCCTGAAGGAGAAATGCTGAACATGTTGCTTAATGCACTGCTGGGAGGTGCTTCGTTGTGCTGGTGATGAGCATCAGATGGGAACTCATGTGAAACCCAACCCAGAAATTCAGCCATGGGCTTAAGCGGCCTCCTGAGGCAGAGCTCGTGGGAAGTAACCTTTTGTTTCCCACCTACCAGAGTCAGCGCTTGTATGAAGACAATTATTAAATACCCAGTTTCCTTGAGGAAAAAAAAAAACCACCCAAAAAAAAGAAAACAAACCAGGAGGAAGGTAATTCTCCAACTGAATAGCCACCCATTTCTCCCCAGGGAGATCAGAAATACATTTTCTTCTTCACTTCCCAGGCAAGGCAGAAATCCAGACAGCTGTTGCAAGGTTCGAAACTACCCTAATCTGTTCCACTTCTACAACATGATGGAGCGTATGCTTATTTATAAAGACCTAGAACACAAACAGCTCATCCTTGCTATTCCTGCAGTATTTTGATCAAATGTCATCTCCTTCTAAACAAATACTCCTTCTTGATATATTTAAAAATCAAGTCCAACAGTTCTTGCACAGCTGAGGCAATCACATTAGCCATTCAGAAACGTACTGACAAAAGGGAATGTTATTACTAGAAAGACACCGTGCCTTCCAGCACCAAAGGCAAGGATTTCACATCTGAAATGACCTAGTCCTGTGAACACCGAGTTTGGCAGTGACGTATTTAGACAAAAATCAAAATGTACAAGGGGAAAAAAAAGGATTAATCAAACCACGCATTGCTTCATTAGTAGGATGTGATCTTTCTTCTATCACACCAAATCTATCAAATCACAGATTTTGCAGTTAATCATTTGGATTGCACGTCTCCGGGAAGCCAAGGAATCAATTTAGTCGCCTTTGTCCATTTCCCCTTCTGCCCCACTCCCCACACTTTTCTGTCGGGGTTTTATTGCCTGTCCCCTCAGACAAATCTCTTCCCCGCTGCTGCGAGTCTTCCATTCTGCAGCCTCCATTCCCCAGAATGGCTTTCATTTCTCTCCCTGAATGCTCAACTTTCCCTTCTATTCTTTTCATCTTTGCCTATGCCTCTTAACTCAAAGCAATAAAGAAGAACAGATTTGAGATTTAACAACTGTCAAGATGCCTTTGATAGGAGAGCGTGTACACAAAATGAGCCTGCATTGTGCTAAGAAAGGAAGAGCCAAAAGACAGTGTTAATATTTCTGTTGGTATCAACAGGTGAATTAAAGCTTTGTAACAAACAGGGCAATATCATTCCATCATTGCCATGGTTAGTACATGACACTGAACTTGGATGCCTCAGGAATGAGCCTTTTTCCTGGCCTGGATATAATTTCAAATCGTGATCAAGTCTACTTTCACTCTCAAAGATTTCCTGAATGTTCGTTTAAAATATGCATTTCCAATTCATGTGTTCATTTAAAATATACATACTTTTCTTCAAATAGATCTTAGTAGTTTGGCAAAGAGAACACCAAATACTATGCAGAGAACTAAGTTGCTCCAGGGCAAATTCTGCACAAATAAAAAAAAAAAAAATATATATATATATATATTTATATTTTCTTCACCGTGAGAACAATTACACATTGAAACAGGTTGCCCAGAGAGGTAGTGGGAATATCCCTTGCTGGAAACAGTCAAGATTCAGTTTGACAGGGCCCTGGAAAAGCTAATCCAAGGCTTTCAACAAGAGGTCAGACCAGATGATCAACAGAATTCCATTCCAATATCTTTGTCGTGCATTATTCCACTTCTGCTCTGGAGTTACAGCACACTTTCTGAGGTACACACAAAATGACATTAATTTATTACAGCCAAATATCATAGAAGCAGCAGAGTTTAAACTGAGAAGGAGAAAGACCTTCTACAGATGGTAGTACTGAACTCTGAACCACCATTCATGCCTCCTGTAGAGGCCAGCCAGACTGCACTGGTCTTTGGCTGTATATTTTCATAACAAAATTATTTTTGAAGAGCCACTTGGGAAAGGGGAAAAAAAAAAAAACCTACAACAAATATGCACAGGTTGGATGTCTCTCCAACAAGAATATCTCCTCTGTCCCATATAACACTTGGAAAAATGTTGTATTTACAAAAAATCACTGTTTACTAGTTTATATGCATCCCAAAAGGATCCCAGAGAACACCTACAAAGGCTTCAAAGGATCACAGCAAGACACATCAGGTGGTGTTCTGTGCCAAAGAGATGCTTCTGAGGGGACTAGAGACACAAAGCTTTTCCTTGTGCGTATCAGACCCCTCAGAACATCTGTTGATCCAGCAGAACACTTATTTTGGTATTTCAGATTGGTTATATGGGTGTTATAATAGCTGTTCCTCAAAGAAAGCACTATATGCTCCTGTGAAATTACAGGTTACAAGTTCCCACGCTTCATTTCCTAATTAACAAAGTCTTCCCTTTCTTTTCTTTCCTACCTGCCTCCCCAAAAAGCCTTACATCTGATATATTAAATAACTTGAGGTCAGTATCTCAGTTATGAGCAGTATCTAACATTGTAGATACGAAACTTCATTTTACCTTGAATCAGTTGGTATGTCTCCCAATATTCAATATTGCATGGAAAAACACTTAACTTTACTGATGCCCCGATGCAATTGCCTCTGCTCAGGCAAGAGCGCTGATAGCACACACCACCTCTGACACACTGTATATCCGCGCTTGGATCACTTTTTTTGTTTGTACATAGATTACTGGATTTTACTGCAGTTAGGTATTTCCTGAGCACAGAAAACACTTGGTATGTGAGGGATGAGTAAATGAAACTACACAACGCGGTAATTAGTTCTCATGCTTTGAAAACAGAGTTATAAATGAAGGGAAGGCGAAGGGAAATTTATAAATAAAGGGAAGGGTAGAGAAAAAGAAGAGATTTCAGATACAGCACAACGTTCAGTGCTAGCATCTGCATCAATATCCTGTGAACCATTTTCCCCTCTCCCTTCTTCTTTGGTATCACTGCTGGCAGTGAATATAGCAAGAACCTTGCCTCATTTGTGGCTTGCGAGAAGAAATGGAGGGGACAAATGACCCAATAATGATTGAGAAGGCTCGTCTAATTAGACGAGACAGGAGATGGATGTTCTTGGGCATTTGTTTCGCGAGGAAATCGCAGATACATGGGAGGAAAGCGAAAATGCGGACCAACACCACCTAAAGCAATTGCCTAACAGCCTGAAGGAGAGTTTAAGAAGGCAAGTAACTGATGCTGCGTCGAGGAGAGTGTGGGCACAGCAATCTCCCACTGAAGCCCTTTGACGTCTTCCGAGCGCCCCACACCCACAGGGCCAGCCTGCACACTTTGAAAAACTTACCCACTGCACAAAGCGCTGTAGATTTGCTAGGAATGAGCACAAGCACGTTTACAGCGCACGATTAAAGCCAGCACTACTTTTGCCAAGAAAAAAAACACCAAAACAACAACAAAAAAAGAAACAACCAACAAACCAAACCCCACAATCTCATATAAAACCTTTATTTAACAAAATGTGATTTTATGATTTCTAATGTGAACATGTTTTCAAACACCGCGAGCTGAACTCCAAAGCAGCACCCTAAACCCAGGCTGCTGGTCCATGGGAACAAGGCCCTGGACAGTCTGAGGGGCAAGAGGTGACCGAGAAGAGCGTTTAAGCATGTCAGCTCTGCCTTGGGAATCGCGGGTATTGGCACAAGACTCCTTAGCTCTAGATGTGCGCTTGCATGTACGTCAAGTGTCAGAAAAATCCAGATTCAGCCCAAATGGTACAAAATAAATAAGAAAATCCTGTAATAAAAGTAGCAGCAGAAAAGCTCATTAATAATTAAAATGGAGATGCAGAACTATGGCCTGATCTTGCAACACATACCACAGACAGTAATGCTTATTTGGACACTAAAACCTAGTGCAGGTTATTTTTTTAATATAGTTTTGTTTTATTTTTCATTACTCCTACCATGCTGTTGGCCCTATACTCTGCTGGTGTCACTTCCTGGGTGGAAACATCAAGTCCATATTAAAATAGCTGGGTAAATATTCCACTTAGTGTGTATGTTCAGGGCCTTTCAGGCACTAGGGACATTTGTTCCACATAAAAATCCATTAATATATATAAACATATGAAATTTAAGCATAGCTTAGATTGAAATTCGTTGTTTAAGGAGACCAAACAGCAGCAATTATTGCTACCCTCAGTGAAGCCAATAGGGGAAACCTACCAAGTGTCTATTAGCTTGATCTCTTCTGTTCTAAGAAAACGCACAGCTTTACCTATCTGGATGTTTTTTCACATATTGCTAGGAACATGTTGCAAAGAAGGTAACACCTTATGCTTTTATATAATCATAGAATGGTTAGAGTTGGAAGGGATCATCTAGTTCCAACCCCCTGCCCTGGGCAGGGACACCTCCCACCAGACCAGGCTGCTCAAAGCCCCATCCAGCCTGGCCTTGAACACCTCCAGGGATGGGGCAGCCACAGCTGCTCTGGGCAACCTGGGCCAGGGACTCACCACCCTCACAGTAAAGAATGTCTTCCTGATGTCTAATCTAAATCTCCCCTCTTCAATTTTGAAGTCATTACCCCTCATCATCTCACTACATGCCTTTGTAAAAAGTCCCTCTCCAGCTTTCTTTTAGGCCCCCTTCAGGTACTGGAAGTCTGCACTCCAGTCCTGTCGCCAGGTCTAATTAGAGGGAATATGGACAAGCAATAAGCAACGAACACACGGTCTCAAGGGAAAGTATTAACAACAGCAAGATCTTGTCAACAGTAACTTGGGAGGCGCGAGGAGAGCAAGTCAATGAGGGATCATGCATCTGGAAGCCTCTTCTTCAAGCAACCTTCTCCCTTGCCATCAGTCATTACCCAAGCCAAAGGTCAGCAGCTCACCGCTCGGTTGAGGTGGACTTCAAACACCTCATGAACGGTCCCAGAGCTGGAAGCGGGATTAAAGCAAGACAGGCATTGTGGAGAGGCAGCTCCTGCCACCCCAAGGCTCCTGCTTCTCAACTCCAGGGAGCTGCTGCTTTCCCCAAAAGCAAGATACTGCCATGAGGCCCAGGGTACCGCTCGCTGCAACATGCCTCTTGGTGAAGCACCATCTCCTGGCCTGCCCTGAGGTCCCAGCTGCAGGCTGCACCTCAAAACAGAGAAAAACCCAACGTGTCACAATGCCCTTCCAAAGGCTACACATCTCTGGACTATGGGACCTCACTACAACACATCTGTACAAGAACATTTTTCTGAGCAGCCCCTTTCCCAAACTAAAACAGGATGTCAAGGTCTGAAGACTGAACAGACAGGATAAGCAGGAAAATTTCAATTACCAAGGCTATTTCCCCCACTTCCAAGAGTCCCACCTCTTGTTCTGATCAGTATCTGGCATCACAGGTTATGTGCATCCTTCACAGGCCAGGAAAGGGAGCCGACTGTGCTTGCTCAACATAAACAGAACCAATTCAATTTTGCAGCCCACATTTAAAATCCTTGATAAATAATGAAAAAAAAAAAAAAAGCATCCTGTTCCCTTCAAGAAAGGCAGGAGTGTCCCACAGCCTGGTTTGAAGGAACAGAGTGACTTTTTTTTTTTTATTACACTAACGTGGCAATCATTTAGTCCTTTGTTTTGGGGAAAAAACCAAACAAACAAACAAACCCAAAAAAACCAAACCCAAAAGACATTTTGGAATTTCAATCCTGAATTAGCAGGGCACTGATTTGGATAGGCCTGGGAGTATGCTAGGTTGGAAAGGACACATTTTACAATGTGAACAGACACAGTGAAATTTCAGCCTTACAAAAGTCAGCAGCAAAATTCCCATCGACTACACCGAGGCTAGAATGTCAGCCAGCTTCTATTCCACAACCAAAGGTTTATTGCATCAATTATTTTCTACTGGGTTTTTTTCAGTCTAAATTTATAGATGACCTTCTATACGAAACTATGCAAACTTCCAGTGCTGAACTACGCCTGTTTATCTGATAAGAGCCACCATATTTAAGCCATAGGAAATCTGCCGAGAGAAACAGCTGCCTCGGGCTTTACTCTGCTTCAAGAAACTCAACCAAAATCGTGTGCCTCTATTTTTTCCCCCTTTTTTGCCTCAGTCTAAAGACATACAACAGGACTGTTAATAACCATTCCTTCTCTCTCTCTCACACACACACCCTCCCCCTTTACAGGCTGGCTGCACAATCTTCTTTCATCCTTTTTTTTCCTGCAGGGTAGCTGCAGGAATCAGACCATATGTAATAGTTGCCCGTGTTCACTTACAAGCATAGGTATGGATACAACTGGATCTGCTAGGTTCCTAGACAGGAATGAATACGACCTTGTCTTTTAAAATATTTTGGACAAGTGGAAAGAAAGTGTGTTACAACGCCACGGAATCTTTGTGATTCTCTAACACTTATACCACAAATACGGTGTTTTTCCAATAGATATATCTTGTGCATAAATGTTGTTGTTAAAGTTGGGCATGCATCAGATACTTTTAGTATTCTTAATGCAATGTTTACTGCAACATCTCTTTCACAAAGATGCTTTTAAAATGATTTGCAGATCCCTCTTCCCCGATCGGAATTTTACACTCTGCTTCTACATGGGCAAATCAGATGAAAGCTGAAGCCTGAAGAAGATTTACCAAAGCTCAAGAAGAAAATAGAGGGAAAAAATATTTCCCAAAACTGATTCTGGTGAAGCTGTTCATCCATCTAACCTTTGCTTCTTCCTGCTTACTTGAGCCAAACAGGTCGAGTTTTTGATGCACAGCTCCGTGACTAAGGGGGCCACAGTACCCTCTAAAGCCAGTGGGTTGGGACAAGCCTCTACACAACTTGACCAATTTAAGACTTGCGCTCAGCAGAAGCTGCAACACACGAATTCATCCAGGCACTGGGCACGCACAGACCGTTTTCTCCAACGCTATGACTTGTCTGTCCTTCTTATTGCTCTGCATCCAAAATTTCTGCTTTATTTTTTTTTCCCCCCAGCGAAAACGATGCCACAACACAGCTCCAATCAATACTTCACATAGTATCGGATTCCTTGCAGTAAAAAGTACTGGCTTAACATCTCGTACATGCTTTCTCCAAGAAGCCTATGGTAGCACGCCTTGCCTCAGCAAACCATCAATTTAAATGATTGGGAAAAAAACAACACATAATAAGTGACAGATTTTTCAAATCAGATAAAGATGGGAACCAGATTATCTGTCTGTGGGTGATAGATTGCAGCAATAATAAATTCACTTTAAGACACTGGATCAATTTTTAATCAAGCCAAGAATTATTATTGCAGAAAGATAAAATGACCCATGAGGAGATGCCTTAATTTTCCACCAATCAAATTATAGCCTTTCTAAATAAGATGTAATGAGATCCATGGAATATCCAGGTTACACAGCCTACCTAATTACCCATGTTCCCTGTCATGTTGTGATATAGTAGTGGTAAACTGACCTCTGAATTTACCAAGATGAAAAGGTAATTAGTTTTTCCACAAGGCTGTAGTGAAAACAACAGCAATGACACATGTCACCTCCTTCCACCAAGTCACAATCTCAGAGGTGTTTGTTCTTAAAATATACAGGATATGACCTACTGGGTAATAAACTACAGTCATTAAGCGAAGCATACATCTGACAGAAAAACAACCACTATCTCCAAGTTGAGAATACAAAGTCTGAAGGCAAAGCAAATCAGCCCATATTCCACGTGAAACTTTATCAGCGCATTACCACAGAGGGGCTCAGGAGATGGCAGAGCGTCTTCTAATTAAAGAAGTCACAAGGCCATATATAAAGGGAGCTTTCCTCAGCCACAGGCACCACAAGTAAAATTTCCTTTCCTATTGTCCTTAACTACACAGGCACCTTTTTCTGCAACTTTGCAGCTTGGCGTCTTTGGAAAGCATTTCTGAGCACATCCTGAGACCCTGAAGGCACACCAAGGTCAAACTCAGACATTGTCATCATCAAGAGTTGGTAACTGTTTTGGACAGAAGAGCCCAGTTTTGAGCACACTAACGAGACTAATCATCTTTCCACCCCAATCTTTGGAGCTAGGATTAAGAACTGCATTTGCAACATCTCTGGGGGCCTGATATCTTCACCAAAGCTATTGGTGAGAACCGAAACTGAACTTTTTCCAGCCACCTCAGAAAGCAGGAAACCTCCAAGATGATTTGTCCCTGTCTGTGTGCCCTTTCCTTTGGCCACCACTGCAGCTTAGAGATACAATGACAGACGTAATTGACTCATGCAAAGAAAGCCATCATAAAATTAATGAACTACAACAATTCATTCCATCTGCTGCCTCTTTCTTGCTAATTTATTAATAACAATTACACAAAAAAATGGTATGGATTATAAATTTCAATTTCTCCTCTTTACCTGAAAATTTAGTCTGAGAGTCTTAAAAAATGATCTCATATTATACCAAATAGATTTATGGCTTATTACTAGTAATGTGGCAGTACCCAATTGACCATAAAAGCTAACTATTTAAAAGTAACTCAAATTACCCCTTCTGAGCAAATTGGATATTTGGTTTACATAGCTTGCACTGCTTTTACAAGTGCCCCCCCCCCCTTTGGTCACCAACCCATCTTATTGCTCTGCTTGGGCCTTCTTCATAGACATCACATGGTGCAACAGCCTTGCAAGCCACAAGTCCAACTATCCGTACACAACTTTTCCTGCAACAGCAAAAATTAAGCCATACATGCAGAATAGGAAATACAGAACAGGTTTTTCAGAGGCGTTCAAACAAATTCTACTCCTGTATAAGGAATAGAATTAGTCTTAAAGTCAGATGCTGACTTTACAAGGAAAAAAGTTACATAAAGACCAAATATTGTAGAATGCCTTTTTCTTCCCACAAGCGAACACGGAGGTAGAAGTCAGTGAGCAAATGCCACCAACAGTCATGCCAGGGGAAGCACGAACTGCATGAAAGCCTGTTGAGTTCTCCTGCCAGGCATCCTGCAAACATGACCATCCCTGTGCTAATCAGGGGAGTCCTCCACAGCAACCTCTCCATTTGGCACCGAACCACGTGGGAAAACTCAGCAGAAGACCCCCATCAGGGCGGGTCAGGACACACAGTGAAAGCCTGGCTCCCTTGCACTGGGGCAGAACTCCCATTTCATTCAGCTGGGGTACAGATGTCCTGAGGTCTGACCCACACGCTGACACTGTAGGAATATAACTGCTTAGCTAGTAAGTTTGTTTTAGTTACTTTTCCAGTATGTCCGCCACTATTAATGCAGTTCTATTGATATAAAAAACACGTCATCCCTTTTACTGCAGAGAAATAGCCCTATCGCTACAACGTACCTGTGCACCAATGTAAAGATCCTATGCAGCAGGCACATTACATGGCTTTGGTGGTACCAGGCATTAGAGCAGTCAAGCTTGAAGGGAGTTCCACATCCTAGACTGCTTTGCAAACACGACGGAAAGTTTGTTTTAAGTGGGATCACTGCGTATTACCTAATACATGATGAGGTAATGCTAAAATACTAAAAAACCCTCAACACTTTTTCCAGTAGAGATTACAGATCCTACGGGGGGTGGGGGGGAACTTATTACCCAGAAGGAGCTCAACAGTATCAGGGGGCTATCTCGCCAAGATAGCTTTACTTTGCATCAATGTTCCTATTTAAACGTTTTGATGAAACCACATCAGTAAATTAAATGCAAAGGCTATATGTTGATTAGAACAAAAGATACATTACATTAAGATTAAAGTCTTGGTATTAAGTAAAATATCTAAGCGCTAATTTCTAGTTCTGTAATATTTCCACCAATACTATTATCTCCATTTAATTAGGACATAAAAGTAAGTAAAGTTAATTTAAAAGGAAATTTCAAACAGCATTCCCATTTGATTTTCTAGTAAATTAACACTTTAAAACCTCTAATGGGTGCCTTCAAAAGAAAACGTTATTAACAAAATATGTGATAATTAACATAATTAAAACTCTCTAAAGTATACATTTTTTTAATGGCAATTGTTCTGTTAAAAAACATGCAAGAGGAGTGAATCAAAAATCCCACTCCCCTCATAACATAGAGATGCATTAGATAGCATAAACATCGGATAATTCCTTGTGGACATCCACTAACCTAGAAATTGCTAGCATTAACTCATAACAAGATTACTTCTTGTGGAACTGGATTAACTTCTACATGTTCCCTTACCCCCAAAAGGAGCTCATAAACGGCTGCAAGTGCTCCAATATCTCAAATTACGCAGTTATTAATTTAAAGTAGGACTATTTTCTCTGATCTTATCTCAGACGTAGTGTAGTCCCCTCTTATTCCCTCAGTTTTCTAACACCTATTCTGGCACACCAAAAAGCATCAGAGTTATCTCACACATAAGATCAAGCTGGCAAAATAGGACAATTCTTACCCTATTGCAGTATTGAATGAAAAGATTTTGTGATTTTCAACAGTTATGACATCGAGATCCATGACAAGCAGATATTTTAGTCAGCCTCAGGCTGTGTGGAGGCACTTCCCACCCAGGGAAACCATCACGCCTTTCAGGGGACAAGCTTGAAGACCTCAAGCAGATCTTTCATGCCTTCAGTTCTCCCAAGAGATTTACCCGTTGCAGTCTGAAAAGCGTTTAGCTTCTTATCTGAGCTGCTCAAACCCCTCAAGCTTACCCATGGAGTTAGATATCTGACGCAAGGGGCTGTGCTTCCTGCTCCCAATCTGCCCAGAATTACTTCATGAACAGGCCCTCAGACAGGATGCAGAAATGTCCTTTCATATGTTAAGCTCAACACCACGTGCAACTGCACTGTTGATAACATACACGACATTTTTAATGAGCAGGACTAGTTAGACCAACATCAGAGCACCACATGGGCCACCCCTGAAGGACAGTGTGCCAGGATCTCAGGAGCATCCCATGGTCAGGACCTCACCAGTGAATGCCCAGCCCCATCATACCTGAGCAAGGTGAGCGGAGCAGCACCAGGGTGGCAGCCAGGGTAATCCAAAAGCTTGTGGTGATGAAAGAGGTGCAAGGTAAGGCTGGGAGCACAAGTCAGAGTCAGGATCAGACCCACTGAGGGTAACCAGCTCAGACACAGTCCAGCAATCACCAGGGAAGTCTATGGTGGACCAAGTCTAAGCTAGCAAGTCAGGATCTAGACCAAAGGCATCCACAGCCAGAGAGGGACATGGCTGCGACTGAGCTGGAGACCAACAAAGCTCAGGCAAGGACTGAGCTTAAAGAAGACACCCGGGATAGGGGTGTGGTAGAAGTCCCAGGTGAAGCTGATCAGGGCCACTAAGTCCTACTAGTGCACCTGGCGATAAAAATGCAACTTCTTCTGAGACTATAGTGATGAGTTTCCCATAAAACAATCATTTACTCAGTCCAAGGGGACAAAGCCCCTGTCTCAGATTCACTTACATAGACCTCTCACATGCAGGTTTCTGCATCCCCTTCCTGGCACTACTCTTCAAGAAGAAAGCTCAGCTCTATTGAGCTCCTGAGATAAAAAAGGTCTCTTGTTGCCCAGCCTGACAAGTGTGCTGAGTGCTCCTGCGCTGGGCAAACCCGTAGGGGTAACTGGTCAGGTGCAGAAGGCAGCATTTGGTGGAGTGAGGCTCGTTAAACACCTTAGATCCCTCTGATGAAGGACCTCACGGAGTGCACATCAGTGGTCCTGCTGGTATTGAGGCATGACTCGTGGGGGGGTGGGAGTCCTGCAGGGCTAAAGTGGTTCTCACAATCAAGTAGGAAAGGGGGGGGACATGAGAGAGTTAACAAAAAGAATCTTGTTTCTCCAAACTAAAAACAACTCATTTGCTTCAAGAGCAAGAACTGGCTGAATACTTGGCTTATTTGCTGTTTCACTAGAGCTTTGCCAACCACAGCTAACAGATATTACCACCTGAATCATGAACTAATTTACTAAATAACAGTCATGACACTCTAGTAGTGTTACCTTATAATAAGGCAAATATTTGCCACCATCTGCAGTAAATTCAAAGCATCTGCTGCAACTTTTTTTGATGAAAGCAAAGTAGCATACCCCACCGTAAATTCTTTTGATATTGTTATTACAATATTCTGTGATAAATAAAACAAACGCACAAATACAGTTCAGGCTAACAAAATAAATCAGTAAAGCTTAGCAACTGCTTTAATTATTATTAGAAGCACTTGGGCATTTTTCTTACCTGTCACCTTACAGAAATGTTTTACTCACCGTGGAGAGCAAAGCTTTTCCTACTCTTTAAATATCTAAGAAAAATTTTTTGAAAAAAGTCTCAATTTTTGGGCTGCAATTTTTCAAAATAATTCAGAAGTTACTCAATCTCTGCTTTCACTGAAACCTACGCAGCTTCTCCCATTGCCTGGATAGGTAGAAGCCAGAATGACGTGCTTTATAAAAATTCCAGCTCTAGGTATCAACGCTGTGCTTATCACCGCGTTATCCAGGGAACTATCACTCTTGCGCTAAGCGTAAGAGTTTCTCTCTGTCCACTCACTAGCGGCAGTTTGGCCGATTGTGGGAAAGCCAGCAAATCTTGCTTTTTTGCTCTGTGGATGGACAAATTCCCGGGCATTTTTATCTCTTGTGGAAGGGGTTCAGTTACAGCCAACTGGCCTTCATCCAGGTACTGATCTTTCCCAGGCAAGGCAGAAAGCTGGAGTCGGAGTCAATTGCCTCTGGTATAAAGACAATGTGCAACAGCGTGTTGCTAGAGTCCCAGTTATCACACAAACTCCACCAGCTGTTTAAGAAAGATGCTGAGCAAGATGACAGGAGATCCAAAAAACCAAAATAAATTAAAAAAAAAAAAGGAAGAAGAACAAAATTACCCAGTACAACTGTTCCAGAGTTGTTGTTTTTTCTGAAAGGAATGAAAAGCACCATCTCAAAACCTTTTTACAACTCTACGGTAAAAAGTCAGCTTCAAAACCAGCAGTGGTAATAATAACAGGAGTTGACCCAGCCACAGGACCATAAATGTTAGCCAATATCCAAGAAAAGACTAGACCGCTCATGACTATAAATGCCATCATTTTTGATTATGTCATTCCAGAAGCAGGATTCAAGACACCTGCAATAACCACATGAAGCAGGAGTTAGCTATTTATTAGCTTTTCAGCTAAAAAAGATAAAAGCACTACACTGTGTTCAAAGAGTGGGCTATACAGTCATAGGAATTTCATCCTTAAAGACTGTATCGGAGGCCTTGAAGCAGGCATAGGGCCCAGAAAGCACACCCTGCTCTTATTAAAGCTGTTTCAGGGACTAACTTTTCTCACAACTAGTAACCTTCTAGCTTCCAGACTAAATGTATTATATCTCTGTTCACCTTCCTTTGGGCATTTAAACCCATATTTTGAAGTTCTTCCAGGTTTGTTTCATTGTAGTGGTTTTTTAGCTCTCACTTCATACATAGCATTTTCCTACGTTTTACTCTTGATTTTAGGACAATTTTGTTCCCTTTCAGCTTTGCCTTCACTGGGCTAAACAAACTGTATTCCCACAGGAGATAAACCCTGAGTATCCCAGGAACCCTTCTCCAAATTCATCTTCTTGAACACGGTTGGCAAGAATTAGCATGTGGGGGTAATCTACAAAGGGTAGATCACCTTTCTCTCATCCGAGAGCACCACTTACAGAGATACTTCACATTTTTCAATCATCCCATAGCAAATAGTACATTCCAGTCTCCCTCCTACTTATCTGCTTCTAAATTATGAGTTTACAATGGATATAGGGTATTTATGAGTGTAACTTTACATTTTTCACTAGTACATTTAAATCCTTTTCTTTCACTTATTTTCTCACGGTTATCTTAATTTTCCCATGGGAGATTTAAGGCCTCCTCTGTATTGCCAGCACATCTCATTTTTCCCTATCAATACAAGCATGCTCCAATTTTCATGCCAGCATCATTAAAGAAAAATCTTCAACCAAATCCGGTGCCAAAACTCACTCATGAGACCTTCCCTCTAGTAACTTGCTTTCAGCATGGGAGTCTCTCTTTTAGTGTAACTGCTTTCTCTTTTACCAGTTCTGACCCACATTATGGTTCTAGTAGCTCCCTCCTTAACAATTTAAATTAAGAATTGCCTATGTAACACCACAGAGGCTGCTGAAGATGCACTATAGCAGATCTAACTAATTTCTTTTGTTTGAAAAATTAGTTATCTTATAAAGAGGAATTGATCCAAAGAGACTTACATGAAATACTTTTGGTAAAGTTGTATTTATCTTTTCCCAATCTTCCTTCTTATCTAAATATCCTTTCTTTGCCTATTACTGAGTTTGGAATTTGGGATACTCAGAATGATCTCTTGTCAAACAAACAAAAAAAAAGCTGGTTTTTTGTAGATTTGTACACTTTTGTAGATATATAGATATTTATATGTCCCCAACTCCTGCTTATCTTAATGTTTAATCAGGAGTTGCTCATCTTCAGCCTCTCCTCTTGAGGCAACCAACATTTTTTTGTGACAGCATGACACCATGAAATTGCTGGACTCTAGAAGATGCTCCAAAAGTGCAAGGTCCTCCCATAGAAATAATCGTCCATTACTGAGCAGTCAGGATTTGAAGGAAGGCATTCTGGGTTGCCAGCAGGATTTACAGCTCAAACTACCATTGAGGGATGCAATTTAGTGGCTCATATCATGTCAACAATGCAAAGTGTTCAGGTCCACCCCACAGCTGGGCTTACATGACTTCTGCACCAAAACCCAGTTTGGTGGGGTTTGCTCAAGTTTCTTCACCTCTCACGTTTCAGTTTCCCTTATTTTTCCCTCATCTGTTGCAGTTTGCCCTCAGATCACAACGACAACTGAAAGCTGGGGACTTTTACAACACAATGCTTCCAAGCGCTCCGCATGTCCACAGGGACCGTAGCAACAACCACCCTGAGCGTTTGTTAAATTACCAAGAATTTGCTCTAATAAAAGTGATGGGTCCTGAGCTTTTGGAAGTGCTAGACTTTACAGCCATGTAAAAGAAAAGCCAAAGCTTTGGAAAAGCTTCCTAAACAGAAAGACAAACACTGAACTGTATTATTTTCTCTTCCAAATTTCATCTGTCTCTAAAGCCCAAACTTCTTCAAACTATTTCCATTACATTGTTATCTTTAGATATTTAATTAATTTGCACCAAAGTCCCCAGTATTTTCATTCCTTAGCATCCTGCTCAGTGTGGCCCCAGAGCAAAGAATACATATTCACTCTCTTAGAAGCGAGAGATCTTACCATATTTAACAAGAAGCATCTCTGACAGTAATTGGAGCTTCGTATCAAGGTAAATAAATGGTAAGATCATAAGAACATACTCTAGTGGCCACACGCATCCGGCAAACACTAACATCAGAGAGTGAATTTAACATAGAGTCTCAGTGGATATGAATTTTCTGTAAACAAACAATTTGAAGAAGGCCTCACTTTTGTCATCTGTTATTCCCATTGAAGAAAAATGAATATTCTGTTTCATACTTTTCCTACCAGGTGGCTTCATTATTTACCACTAGTCTTTTTTCCCTCATCATGTGTGCAATACTGTAATATCCTCAATGACAATGGATTAACTTTCTTTCCTCAATAGTAGCGTGCAATGCAAATTATCCAAATTATTCAATAAGCTAGAATGATAGTACTTCACAAGGGTATATTGGAAGACCTGTTTCTCATATTGCTTGAAACAACCGCTCATTTCTATCAAGACACAAAGCCCCCCCCCCCCCCCAGTATTTATTCCCACAAGTAGAGGTCATGAAGTGGAGCAATGGACAAGGATGGGGACCGTCACAGTAAGATACCAGGGGCTTCAGCACATGAGGAACCTTGGGCATGTCACTTTCTCTGTACAGTGGCTATCCCTCTGTAATACGGAGATAACAGTGCTTCCTCCCTTCAAACAAAGTGCTGGAGGCTTAAAAATTCCTAGACCGAGAGGTGTAAAATCTCTTGATGATGAGGTAAGTGCCTTGAGCAAATAGTGGCTGGATAACTCAGACTGAAGTTTGAGCACTCTGTTTAAAGAGTTAAGTTCAGAGCAGAGAAAGCAAAGGCAAGCATGAAGGGGTCCCTCCTACACAGCCAGAAAACAGTGGCTTCAGCAGATACAGGACTGGCCTCTAAATGCTGAAGCTGTGCTAAGGTGTCTGCTAAAGAGAAAGAAATACTTATTCTGACCTGGAAAAAAAGAAAAGCAAATGCCGTGGGCTTTGAAATAAAAGAGCAAAAAGAAAGAATAGGCTCAGGAGGGTTTATAGATCCTCTTAGGCAGCCTCTCAATATTCCCTTTCCAGTAACTTTCGAGCAGGGCTTTAGCAAATTATAATTTCAAGGAGGATGGTCAGACACTCTGATGATATCATTTCTGCCTTCATCCTGACGGGAATGGCAGGCAAGTTTGGTGGGGTTAATGCATCAGGTCTAAACAAATCTCAGTATAAATATAGCCTCGTAGTACCTCTGCTTAGGAACAGCCTCGGTTTCCTCTAAGCTTACTCAGTTATAGCTTTGCTGGATACCCAAGAAAACAGTAAAGATAAATCTACAGTGACACCAAGAAAGGAGATAGCTTTGGGTCAGGGTGCAAGATTCAGATGACCCTCCTAATCAAGGTGAAACCTCTCAAAACTTTTTAAAAAGACATTGTTGCTATCAAATATTCTAGTACAAGCCAAGGAAATGAAACATTTTTGAAGAACTGAACCAGCAGGGCAAAACCTAGTACAGGGGACAGCCCCTTTGTACAGCTCTGGGGTATAAAAGGGTCAAAAGTGCTCCTTCACGGAAAAGGACAGTTGTGAAGGCAAAGAACAAGCTGGAATTGTTCAAGCTGCTCCACCTTGTTGTAGGGGGCCGACACGATCCCCAGGCAGCTGTCAGGAATGAAACAGGGCAAAGACAGATCACAGCTACGTTTGCCACCTTCCTTCCTCAGACCTTTAACACCGCATGCCTGACCCCACACCTCCTCCACTGCACCACCGCTAACTCCCAACAAACCACCCCAGACTTATAAGATTCCAGCAGCTCCCCAGCTGGGCAGCGCTCTTCCCCTCCAACTACACAGCATGGATTGCAGTTATCATTTGCTTACCATAGCCGCAAAGCCCACCCAACCTTCTCACCGCCATATCGCAAAGACGGGAGACACTCTTGTATGACCAGATGTGACAATGCCCCAGGCTGTATTTTCCCCTTCAAACACCCACTGGAGACCGATGGCCAGCCCTTGTAGCCTCCAGGTATTCCCAGCAGGGCAAGCATTTCTATTTATTAACTCAACATTTAAGAGGTGCATGATGGAGACGGGGGGAGAGTAATCAAATAGTTTGAAACTCTACAGTCCTGCCAAGTTGTCCATGCTGTGCTGTACCCTACTACAGTCTTATAACTACAAGTTGCTACCATCTGCAGTTGATTAAGCAAAAGAGGGAGGTGAGACTTCCACTTCTCTGCTCAGCTGTATTCGTTTTGTTGACTCACACGCCCTCTCACCCCTTCTCCGCTGGTTTGCTGCATGGCATTTGGCACCAAGGTCCTTCTCCCCCACTGATGCAGGAACTATCTCCCTTGGAATCAGCATGCACAACAGGCCCTATCATCAGTAAGGACAGAGCAGGACAACCTGTCCACTTCCAACCCGACCAACCTGCTTGCATCTGCTCACCGTGGTACAGGTGGCCCAAAGAGGTTGTGGAGTCTCCTTCCCTGGAGATATTCAAAACCCACCTGGATGCATTCCTGTCCAACCTGCTCTAGGTGAACCTGTTTTGGCAGGGGGGTTGGACTAGATGATCTCTGAAGGTCTCTTCAAGCCCCTACCGTTCTGTGATTCTGTGTATATTCTCTTGTGATACATTTCTCTGATGCTTAAGGAAATGAAGGCACTCTCAACATGCTGAAGGAATTCAAGTGTGAAAGTCTGTCCCTGCCTGCTCCCCTCCATTTTAAGATCCTAACTTCTTAAAATCCCAACAGGAAATTGGAGTGTCTAAACTCCAGTTTACCCAGAGTGAAAAATAAGCATCAGGAATCCCTAGTTCCTTTTGAAAGTGTGAAATATTTCTAAGAAGCTGACAAACACCTCTGTTCAGCTGGCCTGTCACTTGTCTTTGAGATTACGTTGTCATTGTTACTGGTGATGTCCAAGGGCTTTCCATATGATACCGCAAGAAAACCCACTGGTGAAAACCTCTGCATTTTGGGCCATCGCAGGAGTGTGCCAGATGTACATTTTAGAAAGCAGAGCATGTATCAGCCTCTTCATACAGCCCTGTCAGAACATTTGATTAACGGTGACGTGCTGGAAATCCTAAGCAAAAAACACGGCCCCTCACAACTGTTCCACCAGATCAAAGCCATGTGGCCACAGACACTCGGCACCAAATGTGGTTTCTGAAGCTCTTTTGCCACCCTGAGTGTTTCAAACCAAAAAGATTTCAGGCTAACAGAAGGTTTGGGAGTAATATTTTCATAGCCCCTGAAATTTGAGAGAAAAAAGGTCCAAATTAGACTCCAGTGATTTGAAAAACATTAAACGTACAACAAATACTGTATTTAAATTACTTGGTATAGAAGGAAGAACAGGCTTTCTGCTCCTGCTCCATGGCCCACAGGTTAATGGACTAAGACAATAAAACACTAGGTTATAATAGGAGTCTCAATACAATTAAAATCGTAAAACCTATGATGATCTGTTTCAGATTAAGCCATTGATGAAAATAAAGCATTAAATATTTTTCCCCATTTAGTAAGCAATTGCAGATTTCAGCCATGTAGAAGTGTGATTTTACATGTATGCACTTGCACACGCACAGACAAATCTATGTAAGGAGACCCATTTAAAGTCACTAAAATCTTGTGCTACCAGATTTCACTTACTCATACCAAGGAATTATACTAATTTCTACACCAGGAGGATTGCTTTTGAAACCGCTTAATATACGTATCTAACAGAAGAAAATACTCGCTGAAACAGGCTGTGGTATACTACAGAGGGGGGAAAAAACAGACATGTGCTTTGGGGTAGAGAAAGCAACACAAGAAAACCCCACCAGCTATCTTCCCTCCCACACAGAGCTCCTTAAGGAAAGACAAGTTAAACCTCTAGTCTGCGCTTCAGTTCACTTTTTGGAAAAAGCATGAAAGAGGGGTCAGAGATCCTCAGCGTCACAGTGCAAAACTTCCAAGTCACTGTCAACCCTCCAACAAGCCACAGGCTGGCACAAACCTAAGACTAGATAATTCCAATTGACTCGCCCTAAGGGCATGCAGGAGCACCTCAGTAGCAAGCCCAAGGACCCGAGCGCGTGGGTGCTCTCAAAGCACCGGTGCCCCACAGGGTCAGGTCAGGATTTGTTGTACAATTGTTTCCCAGTGGGGATGAAAGACCAGTATGAGATACAGGACTAACTCTGGCCATAGGGGAGTAAGAGGAGGAAAAAGGCTGAATAAGTAAATAACACACTAGTGAGAAATGTCATTTGCCCCCCATCTCAGCAGACTTCAGTACAGTCAGCAACACAACTGTGTGCAATTGGTCATTTCCAACTAGGCTTCCTACCCTGTTTTGGAAATAAGGTTTAATTAAAGTGTGGGAGGTTGGTGGCGTTACCTTCCATGGAGCCTCATGATCCTTTCATGAGTCCTATTTTACCTCCAAAATGAAGTGATGTGAGGAGTTTTCCCTACGACAAGACACATTCCAGCCTGTCTTGCCATTGCGCTTTGAATACATTTCTCCGATATCTAACACAGCAAGAACTCATCTGCTGTTACATGAAACACTGAGATCTGCAAGGACAGATTTGAAAGGAGGGAAGGAGACCAGGTTTCATCTAGAATTTATATGTAGGAAGACACCTACTGTTGAGATGAAGTAAACACAAGAAGTAAAGCATTTCAAAGGTCTTCACTATCCAGTCATCATCGCATCCTTTCCTGTCGAGAGTCTACCCATATGCAAGAAAAGCAGGTGACCCACAAACACGGTGGCCCCTTCACCTTTTCCACTGCATTGGACCAGCATCGTGGGGGCCACAAACCTGTTCAGGATTAGAAAAGTTGCAAGGAAGGTCCAACACAGACGTACCTGTTCCAAAGGCTTGTTTCCTGCCGTTCACATTATAACTGACCCTCGATAATTGACATTAATGACTTGTATGACAGTAAGCCTGAGGGATCAGCTGGAGAGCCATGGGGCCTGACACCCGTCGTAAAGTAAAAAAAAGCTTGCAATCTAAGTAACAGAGCAGGAGAAAAGGATTTACCTTCACGTGGCAGACCAAGCAGCACACCACATCCAGAATGAAGTGACTTGTTGAAGAGGAACTAAAGCAGGAACCGAACACAGATTTCTCACATCATAGTCCTTTCCCTGAACCATAGCTGATCGTTTCCCACACAGCCTCAGAAGACTTGCACCTCCTTTGAGGTTGCTACACTTTGGCCCCATCCCACACGGCCCTGTGTGCTTTTCACTTCCCTTCATCCGAGCCGGCTGTAACAAATGCTCTTTCCGTGGCCTCTCTGGAGCACTCTGTGGACCGGCATCTGTTACCCTGTCAAAAAAACAGGGCCCTAAGGTCCAGCTACTTTTAATGCTGACACCCCTGATGTCCCATAGTGGAGAAACGCTCTTTCCCAACCTCACGGGTGCTCTGGCTGAACAGCTGTCCTCCCAAGGAACACACAGTCGAAGCCAGTTAGACACGCTCATTTGTAATGCCTGCAAAAGCCACGTGCCTCTTCACTTTATCTAGAGGCTCAGGAAAAACAATTCACACCCATATATGTGCCTCTACCACTTTTCAGGTGTAGGTTAAAGTCATCTTTGTAGCTCAAGAAAGAGCCTTCTTCCCTTATATACGTTGCCTTCTCCGACTTGCATAGTCTCTCTCCGTCTCCCTCTCTTCAGCCCTTCTTGCTTAGCCAGTCTTACAGTTACACCAAACCTCCATTCCTCCTTCCTGCCCATGATCTCTTCATCTCCGCAAGTGCCTCTGAGATCCCTTCCGCTTCTCCCACAGCCTTTGAAGCTTAAAATGCATCATTAGCGCTCAACGTCTTTGCTCTGCTTCTGGGGAAGTTTCATGGCTCCAAACACCTCCTCCGCCAGCAGACTCAGCTGGATTGATTTCCCTCGCCTTCAACTCTCCCACTGTCCGCAAGGGATCCCACTTGAACGAAAGCCAGAACCCCTGCTCGGGGAGCTGCCTCAGCCATATGCTGTTAGGCCTCTGCGATATTCAGGCACGCACGGAGACTTCAGTCACAGGCAGAAATTAATAAGGTACACAGGGACACCCTCTCCCTTCTCACCTTTGATTATCGCACCTATATTATGTGTGTTTATGCGGCTATTTTCTTGATGCCGACTGAGATACAGGCAGTCTAATAACACCGCAGTATATTATTTTTCACTATTTGTTTTCAGGCTGGAAGAACGCCATAAAAACTGTGAAGAAAATTGAGAACAGATCCTTTCAGCTGGTGTATATCTAGATACCTCCATTGCATTGATTTGGGTGGATTTATGCCAATTTCAGCAAAATGAAGATTCAACCCTTAAATTATCAAGTCATATGTTTTGCATATCTTTCATATTCTTAATAAATCATGTAACACGATTTTCATTTTATTAAAACTTAAGCAACAATGTATTTTTGCATGGAAGGAAGTTAATCAAGATCTTACTAATCCTGGACAAGTTCCTTTGCATTTGACACTGGCGCAATACTTGGAAATTAGAGTGGAAAAATAGTATGGTCCCGTTCAAATATCTGTCCCAGCAACTGGAGCTTTACCCAAAAAATGGGTAGATAAGGTCACACACTAAGGATTTCACACTATCTTTATTAAATTACTATGCATTGATTCCCTGCCTTGCTTTTTAAATGTAAGGTGACAAAGATCACTGTAATCTACATTTAATGAAACATCCTATCTCCTGTGTATTCTCATTGATCGTATCTTTTCTTATCATTTTTAAGAGAATATTGTGCTTTTGAAATGACAGAGGCTCCTTTCCTTGAAGAAACTCTTGCTGTCTGCCAGTGATCTTGTTATACGCTTTGAGAGTTTGCTCCATTTGTAATTAGAGTCAAATTATCAGGGACTTCTTGAACCACAAAATAGCTGCCCAACAGCAAAATTTAGCCAACACAACGCACCTTACACTGCTTTCTTTGCGAGTGTCAGACTGATGGGATTGGTGTTTTGCTGGAGATTCACTTTATTAATTTTTTCCTTACTGTTCTCAAAGTGAATGATTCCTTAAAAAAAAAAAAAAAAAAAGAAAGAAAAAAAAGGGTGTGGGTGGGTGGGAATTACTCAAATAATAAGCTTTGTGGGAACCTGACAAAAATAGTCTGGAATTGCAGGCAAGCTGAACCACCCCAGATAGCACTCCTGAATAATGCAAGTGTATTTATTGTGAGCAGGTATTCTGAGCACTGATCACAGGATCTCAATTCAAGCCAGGATCTTGCCCAAGTCCTCTTCTGAACAGGGGCAGCACTAGGACGTCCTGAAGCCTTCCTATTTAGTCGGAAGATTCTCCTGAATTAAGAGAATCCTGAATTCTGAATCTTCTGATTTAGAATCCTGATTCTGAGTTACAATTGTTGACATAACTTTTTTATATGCCACTACTGATCCTTTTGCAAATACAATAGTTGCATTTCATTGCTTTTTTCAGAAATAAATTGATATTTCTTCAACGTTTTGGAAACAGGACCATATGCTGCAAATGCCCTAATGTACTTTGCACGTCAGAATTGAACCAGCTCTAGTGAAATTGCTGAATTGGGATCCAGTGCTTTGACAAGTGCTATTTAACGCTGTGGCCAGAGGAGACGATGTTTGCAATGTTATCCTGAGAGCGGGGGCAGGTTCTAAGGGGAGTGACAGACTGCACTTCATTTGTTAGAGCAACCCCGTGGTATCCAGTGCACGTCACCATTTTGCATCTGTTGAGTGAAACAGGTTTGGTGGTATCATTCATTTCATTTCCTAAGGAATCAGTCTGTCTCCGCTCAGAAGAGTACCAGATGTCATCTAGAGCCTTTTCCGAATTTTCTCAACTCTTTCCTCCTTTTGGAGTTTTCACTGGTCTCCCCTGTACAGGTCCAACCCACTCTTTCCTCCTTCCTTTCTTTATCATCTTCATCCTCCAGGAGGGAGCTATGCTTTAGTCATGGCTGTGTGGACAGAAAGGTCCCAGATTTGTGGTTCCAGCCTACCTGTGTCCGACAGCAGCCTGAAAGGACAAAGGTTTCTGTTAAAGTTACAGTAAACATCCATATGTCATTATGTTTATATAGGTAAAGATCTTAGGCATATGGCTGGCTGCATCTTTTAGTACCCAACTCAGCACTATCGTCTGGCCAAAGAAATAAAGGTCCTGATTTGTTTTTCAGGGTAATAAAGAAAGCAAGCCTTCAGCCAGTGCTCTCACTCCAGCCTTCAATATGCCTTGAGAACTATGAGACAAGCTTAAAACCATTACTCTATCTGTTTGGAGTTCTTTATTTGCTTTCCTTTGTTCTAGTGTTTTTATTTTTGTGGGGGTTTTTTGTTGTTTGTGGGTTGTTTGTTTTTTTTTTTTTTAATATTTACAAGTAAACAGTCAGTTTCCTGCAAGTTTCACACACTTCACCCTTAAATCTATGGAAATCAAAATTCTCCCTGCCCCCTCCCCCCCCTTTTTTCTTTTAAATAAAGGGGGCATCCAAAACAAAACATCATCACACATGACTCCAGGAGATAGGGCTTTATAGAAAATATGAAACAACAGATTTCACAGCCCATTTTATCATTAGCCAAATATAACCAGCCTGAAAAGTGACCTTAGCAGTCATATCAAAACAACAGGAGGTCTTCCTTTCTACACACAAACAGAGAGGGACTAGGGACCTCTGAAATAAAATCCCTCATCTCAGTGAAAAAAAAAATAGAAATCATTGACCTTGTTCACTGCTTTTGGGAGGAAGGAAATAAAGCAAGAAAAAAAAAAGTGTCCAGTTCTGGTATTTGCCAAGCACTCGGGATCAGGTGGTCCAGATGAGGCACAGACTAGAGGAGATAAACATGAATTTCACTCTATGCCTCTGCTTTAAGCTTTGAGGAACAGCAAGTAACAAGAACAAAGGTTTTGAGTCTAAAAAACAAAAACGTGCTCTACAACTCTGAAATTTCAGTCCAGCTGTAAGTCTAATTTATGATGCCTACACCAGTTTCTCCACAGTGGTCCCTGAGACTTTAAAACAGCAAATGCCTGCACCTCCTCAGACCTGCCATTTGGTCCCGAGTTCTCCCAGTGAAAGATTTCCTGACCGATGCTCCAGTCTACCTCCCCCCAGCCAGGGAGAACACAGCAGCAACTACCCCAAGTCTATTTTCCACACTTTATTTTCAGCTTGTAGGCCAGTTTCTTCTGGAAGGCCTGCGTAGGTGTTGCCAGGAGTTTGAGCATTGGGTCGCTCTAGGCCAACGCCTACAGAAGCAGAAAAGAAAAGCATTAGCCGTGGGCTGGTTGGACAGGAGAGATCTTTCCTTCTCTGTAACAAGCCCCAGGCAAACAATCTGTGCTTCTGGATATAGCAATGGGGTCTCCCCTACAGCACACTACGGTCCATCCATCTTATGGGCCCATCTGATGGGGCAAACCCAACAACAACCTTTTGCTTCCCTTTCCCTAGGAGTACCAGATACTACAGAGACCTTTTCCTCTGCGCTGTACTTATACCTGACCATTCAGGATGGATCCAGTGCTTAGCTTTGACAAGCAGTTATTAATTATAATGCAAAGCTGCACAGAGATTCTCAATCTGAAATAATTTCAAAATTGTAAGTATAAACAAATCCTGTAATGTTTAAACATTCACACCCATACTTTCACCCAGAAGGCTCTTGAAGCCTTTTTCCAAGGTAGGGTTGGTTTGTTTTTTTTTTCCTTCTTTTCCTTGGTAACTACATCTTGACAGAGAGATGAAATGAAATATTGGTGTCTTCCATTTGTGAGTTGATTATAGCTAATGGATTCATCATAATCGTAGAATTTTTTTTTCTTTTTTACTTCATATTCGCCAATCATGGAATGTAGCAGCACAAAATACAGTCTTTATTTCATTCAATATAGTAAGTATTTCGAGTAGCCCTTACTGACAACCTGATTCCTCACAAAGGAGTATTTGCAAGGTGAAAGATGGATATTCTGTGAAATGTTTTACTTGTCATCAGTTTTGTGTTCTTATATCTCAGACCGAGACATCCTCTGACAGATAAGTTCAGTCATCAGAGGAAAGACTAGCAGTGCCTTTCTCAAAGGCTAGACCACACTGCTCCCGTGTGGTTTCGGCAGAAAATAGAATGGGCTGAAACAACACTGTTCTACAGGGAAACTCTTGGTCCCCTGCTTGTATAAATCGGGAACTTCATAAGTTTCTTAGATGACAGTATGCATTCTCTTGCCACTTGACAAAACAAAAGTGACATTGGCAAATTTCAAGCAGAGGCTTTTTTTAATCCACTGTAATATCAGCGCCAGTACAAAGTTCCCTTGACTGGTGAGGCATTTCACCGCTCAAGGCTTGGCAATTAGCACACGGCTAACTGTTTCACACCAGGAGCAAAGAAAGAACTCTGCACCCACTGAGAATCTCTCTTCTCGGACACTAAAATCAGAGGGCTGGTCTGCTTCCCACATGGCATAGAGAGATCCACGTTACACCTGCACCGGTTTCTATGAGAAACGCTGCACATCGGCACCCGGAGACACAGGCTGTGCCAGGCAGCCTTTGCCGTTTGGCTGCTGTTCTTGCGCATCACAGACAGTGGGCATGATTCCTACAAGGATTCAATCCCAAACGCTGCAAACATTTTTAGTAAGAGTGCAAACATCCCCCCACCCCCGAGAGAAAAGTCTGAGAAGTCAAATGCTGTTGAGGACCAAATACCACCCCAGCAGAAAGCATTTCCAGGATCGGGTCCTTAATTTGCAAAGTATTTAATCCATAATACACATTTACATCAACTGAGGTCACAGACACAATATAAAGTACTATGGACTCAGAACCATTAATGCCAACTACATTAGAAAAATGACTGGAAAAATAATTGTATGCTGGATAGACTTGTTCTTTGAGCATGCGTTACGACCAATAGCATTTCCTATATATATATTTATATATATATATATATATATATATATATATATATATATATGTGACAATCAGTTCCTTTGAGTTTTACACAGCTAATTTTACATTAATTCAGTGGGTTCTTTTCAGAATGATCTAAATTGTTCTCTCTTATTATCAAACTATATCTGCAAACAGACGGTGAAAATAGCTGTGTTTTTCAGAGTAAGAGTATTCTTAACCTATGCCATCAGAAAGGCCTGCCTCCCTTAAAGTCAAACTCAAAAGCTATTTGCCTTTATCTGGTGAACGTGCAGAGAGGAGGGGTGAGAGAAGAGGAGTGAGAGAGACTTAAAAGAGAAATAATTCTATATAGAAACAAGCTCTACAGACGGAACCTCAAACAAAACCCCAAAAGCCAACTCTGCCCAACTCCCCCCCTTTCTCCTTTCCATGGAAAACCAGCAGACTGACAGCTCGTGTAAGTACAGCAGCAGGGTTCGGCACAGGGAAGGCGAGAGGGAACAGAGATTCCTATTGGATTGTGGAAGCAATGGCTATCCCAGAGCCTGTTACTATATCATCTCAGACTGCTTGCAGGCCTCATTTCAGTTTTAAAAAAAAAAAAAAAAAAAATTCATGAATCAGACAGAAACATGGTATCTTGGAACTGAATCAGAGGATCCGTCAACATACCCAAGAGTTTACTTTTTACGCGTACCAGGTCTTAACCACACACACACAGAGAACAGAGCATAATGAACACAGACTTAAAAGTTCAAATGGTTCATAGGCCCTCAAAAGGGATGAATGGCTCTGAAGGAGACGTTATGGTGCATCAAGCAAATCCTCCTTAGTTCACACAATTATTGACCCGAGACATTACAATTATTCCTTCAGAGCCATTAAGGGTCAAATGTGATAATCCCATTGCCACCACAGATTATTTGTTATACAGTTTAGGGAGAAGGGTAAGGAGGATGTTACATGGGAACTGCACACACTTGTCTTATGGAGACTACCTCTCTTCCCTGTGCCAAGTTATGTTCTTGATATCCAGAAGGAAGCGCTTTCGTATCCTTCTACAATTGCAAAAGCCATTGGCAAGCAGAGGTTTAAGTGGAGACAAGCCAGCCACCCTCCAGCTGTACCAGCAAAGGGAAGACAATTCTGAGACCCTTATTACAGCCCTACCGAGTAGCCAAGTCCACAAGAGCTAGCATATAACTGCAAGGCGTTTCTGTGTGTCAGTCAGACCCCTTGGATGAGCACACAAACCTCTCAGCTGCCCACTCCAAACAGCTTTCTGTACGTTTTTCCCCTCAAGAGACACACTTGCACCCTTTTCTGGGCAGCACCTTAAGGAAGTGGCTTGTACCAACTCAAAGAGCAAAACTCACAGTGAAGTAGCAAAGCCTTCATCAGCCTTCCTCTGATGAAAAACTGACATGTAACAACTGTGACACAAATCAACAGAAATCAGCATTTCTGAAGTTGCTCCTTTCCTACCCTACACTAAAATTGACATAACTAGTCAATTCAAACTTATTTAATCTCAACACTGGAATTCTTTGTCTTCTCTAAAAACAGAAGAGCAAGGATAGCTAAGGTAGGAATTGCTTGGAACACCTTAAAAATAATTTAAAACTATTCTTTAACTGCCTGTAGTTCACCTACGATAAATAAGCTGCTGAAAAGCTAAACTGAAACTAAACGACGTTAGGCTACATTGGGCTGGCAATTTTTGACCAAATTTGCCATGATATTCTTCCTGAAAACAACAGCACAAAGTGAACTACGAAGCAGGTCGTCTCCTCAGTGGAAGTATATGGGAACTGTGCCTAACTCCACCATCCTCCAGCTGCAGAACGACGCTGCTCTTCGATATAACACACAAAATATTTGAGGCAGTAAAAGAAAGGATCCTTTAACGCCGTAACAATTTGCCCAAAAGCACTCCAAAACGCCACATAACTCACTCTATCGTGACTGCAGTCTTTCTGCATCATTCCTGTGGAATACAGATACACTTTCAATCATGGAATAAACAAAGAGGAGATATATAAAAATAGCACACAACACAAGGATGTACATAAACCATTTACTGCATCATCTCTCACTACAGAAGACTACCCTGTGGTTCCCGCTTCCCTCTGCTACTCGGAAGCTACATAACTGCTTGTCCCATGACAATGCTATTTCTGTTGCCTCCACTCACACTGTACATTACTCTGTCCTGTAGGATATACACATACACATATATACTAATATATTATTAATATGATAACACAGGGCCTCGTTCTCTTGCAATTTTTTAATACTGAATGGGTAACAGCCGCACTGCAGCTTCTGTTAAACGGTTTTACAGTAGCAGAAAACTTCCAGGGGGGGCAGGAGAAGAAAAAAGAAAAATTATCTTCATTTGGTGCCTAAATTGGCCTCCAAAATGTCATCAAAATATTGCTTAACGGATGCATTTTTGCAAAGTGTGAGAAAACTCCTCAGTGATGTTTGGGTTATTCACTTGGGGGGAAGAAAGCATATTTTGGCTATGTGCACACCCCAAATCACGCACAAGCTGAACGTTTAGAACTTCCCTTATAGACATCTGAGTGTTACAAAGACTGGGAGGGAGATGGGAGGCAAAGGAAGAGAGAAATACAGGAAGACAATTTTATCACACACCAGACAAAGTTTTACATAAGCAGGATATCTGACCTACAAAGTCAAATTTTATAGTGGCAGCAAAGCATTTCACAGCTCCTAAATAGTGCAAGTGGAGAAACTGGATTCTCCGTTTCCAGTTCTTTTTGTAAAGGCAATGAAGTCCAGATTCAGCAAAGTACTTGAACAGGTTCTTAGATGTTAAGCAAGAGTGTTATATCAACTAACATGTATGCAAGAAGTCAGAAGATTCAAGTTAGGCATGCCTTGAAAATATATTTTTTGAATCAATAGCACTCATCTGACTGAGAGCAGATGTGAAAAAGGAATAAATACTAATATGGGGGCTATCATCCCTTTTCGCCTCTTTCCTCAAACCCACAAATCCACAACTATACTCAACCCATTTTGAGCAAACAAAGATTTTTCCCCTCACTTGTTTTTATGAACAAGAAATTCAAAGTAATCTTTTTCTTATAACTGCTCTCCTGTGATAGGAGGAAAACCCTTGTCATGTTTTTATCTTGAATTCAGTAAGTCTGCGAGAGGTGATTGTTTACACTTGGCCAAATGTTTTCACATTTGTGCCAAGTGTAAAACCATAGATTTGTTCTTTGCAGTGATTATTGATGCTAAGGTTGATATACACGTTCTGTGTTGTTCTCATCTACTAACTAAGCTTCCTACCAAAAAGTTTCCTTTTAAACCTGCAAGACAACATCTTTCACATACAACCCAAACTGAACATAAATAAAGGTACTTGCTACAGGCCTTACTTTGTGGCTACCCTTATTCACAATAAATGTTTTCAGTTTACCCTAGATGTCAAAAACAAAAATAAAAAAGTCACACGTATATTCAAAAGTTAGTTATAATCTCACATCACTATTTACAATTTATTATGAATATCAGTCCAAGGTACATGCTGTTGCAAATGCTCAATAAAGATCGAGAATATGGACATGATTTACTGCCACTTACACCAGTACAAGAGAGGCATACTTTTTAAAAACGGAAGAAGGGAAAGATTTGGCCCAGAGCTTCAGATGCATTTTTAGTTGGAGGAATTACAATAGGGACAGGACAAGCAGAAAGGGCTGCTCTGTGCTTCCCATTCTGTATTTCCTCTTGGGTAACCTTGAGCCGTCACCCCATTTTTCCCTTCCCTTCCACTTTCTAACTATCTCAGGTCCTGGGACACAGGCTGATCCACACTGATGCCCAGATCTCTCATCTTAATATCACTTAATACCAGCTACAAGAGCTGAAGTACCCCAGCAGTTATAGAGGTGCCAGGGCAGAAGGTACTTCAGCAAATGCAGAACTTAGAGCACGTGAGTAGCCTCTTTTATCTCAAAGGGAAGTGGTCTGCTGGAACACGGCTTTGAGGGTCATAGCTGTCTTCAGGGTACAGGTAAAACTATGACATACGTATATAAAAATCACTGTACTTGTGTAAAGCATCCCTCAGGCATCTGTCAGTCACTTTCCACTACTATCAAGAGTTTCTCACTGCTCTCATCTACATAACTGTTTCCTTGTCATGAACCTTTATTGCAATATAGCTAGTTTAATGCTGTTGGTCACTGGAATTAGCTGCTGGGTGTTTCTTGATTAAAAAAAAAAAAAGTGCTGCACAATAAGTTCCCTTTCTCAGACACTAACGTCTAATCACCAGCATTACACATCCTCATTCCTGCCCACCTCATTCCTGGTCCATATAGGACACACTAAACTGCAGCTACAATGATACAGAAGTTGCAGGACTCCCCTCTTCAGGGCTTCTATAGCACAAGAAGTCTCCTCTTTAGTTTTGTTAGACATTATGGGCAGGCTGTTGAAACTGCTTCCCCAGGGCACTCCTCTGGAGTGAGCATCAAATAGCTCAACCTGAGACCCTTTGCTGCTTTCTCAGCTGATCGGGAATTTGAAACAACACATACTGCTCTAAATAACCTACTTCACCTTCCCTTTTAGTCTTCACAGAGTCCCAACAAAAAAGAACAACTTGCTAAGAAAGCAGAAATTGAACTGTGTCTCTGCAAAGTAACTCCATAGAAAGACTTCTGCTACATGCAGAAGTCTGCACAGAAAACCACCATGTACAAAGCGTGGCGAGTGGAAGGTCTTGGAACAAATGTTTCTTTATAAGAGACCCACAAAGAAGAAAGCAGGCTACTCAAGTAATCTCTGCATCAAGAGATTTTCTGCATGAGGATTATTAAGCACAACAGCTTCTTCTCACCCCTTTTGCAGACCAGCCCAAGTGGTTGTAATTTCCCTTTTCTCCCTGTCACAGGACAGAAACATTTCCACTGCAAGTTCTGAGACTCGAGTCTCACCCTGAGCTGCACAAAGCAGATGCTGAACTGACAAGCTCACTGAAATTTCTACCAAATTTCTGTGAAATGCACCCATAAATAAAGTCTGTCAACACTTGCTGTTCTACACTGATTGCCAACATCTCACTATTCTCAAAATAAATACCTCCTACAGCTAACTTTTAGTTGCCTGGAGTACTAGGTCTTGTATAAGTTAAAAAATACAATTTCTAATGTGGATTGATGATCCTTGCTCACCATTAAAGAGCTGAAGACCAGCAAACAGATCTGAAAGATCAAATCAAAGTCAGCTGCCATCTGTATATAGAACTGCTGGGCTTTAGTGGACTTCAAATGGTCACCCATTCTGTCTCAAGTGATTTATGACAGATGCCTCATCATGCAATTTTGCACACAGTAGTCAGTAGTGCATTTCCAGGTTTTCTTAAATCCTGGGCAGAGGATAACTCTTCCATTATTTCTTGTCTCTTAAGTGTCTGAAAAGCGGAAGCATTCAAAACCTAACTCAGGTAATCACACATAAAAGGAGGAACATATTCAGTTGTAATCATCACTGCTTGAGCAAAAATCAAGCATCTAGAGCAGATTATACATCCCATTTCAGAGCATTCTTTCTTTTACTGTTTTTTAAATTTTTTTCAAGAAGAAAATAAGCAAGAGTTTTAAGGAACAGCAACATTCACTGTTAGTTATAAACCAGCTAGCAAGTTGTAAAATACTAGGGGAGAGCAAACACACACCTCCAAACATCAGTTCCTGTCTCAAACCAGATACCAAGCATTCTGGCATACTGAGTTATCACTACAAAGAGTAATATTTCACTAGAGGTGAGTAACTCTGCAGTGCAAAATTACTTTTACCCAAATATCACACATTTAATGGTACTTGTTTTACTTATCACCTGAAGAACCTACCCCAAGGTTTTAATGAAGTGCGTTAAGCACCCAAGATGAGATTAACACAAAGGGTAAAGATATCTCTGAAGAGGATTAATACACATTGGTCCAGCTGGCAAGCTCCATCCCAAAGATGCAGCCAAATATCAGACCACCGAGTTGTAAGAAAACACTGCCGTTTGATCATACCCTTCTTCCCTCAGCAAACAAACACCACAGTAATCCAGAGTTTACATTTCCTCTGTCTGTGGGCTCATCACAGGTAGTAATGTCCATCTCCTCCCTGTTACCAAAGTTGTAAAGAGCTAAACACTTGCAAAATCACTTATGACAGCAGGTTGGCATGGAAAGAGATAATTTCTGCCGGCAAACCCTAAAAGTATTAAGAACTGTAAATTTGGCTCAGGCCACGCCTCTGTTGGCTGGACTCTGACTATCAAACAGCCTGAGCAGCCACGTTACCATTTCAGATAGACTCGCCAGTATCAGAAGAAATTATATTTGTGGTATAATCCCACTTTCTAAACTCAAGCACAGAAAGGCTAAAGTTAAAAAACACAGTGCCAGTACAGCTGCTGGTAGATCATCAGGTCCTTTCAGGTTAACCAGTCTCACCCAATTGCCCCAGTATTGCTTACAAAGCCAGACTGAGCACGAGCACAAGCAAATGAAACTGCGCTACGGATTCCACCATTCCCAGCCCTTAACCAGAAGCTCAGAGGCCAAAATCCCATCTCTAAGACAGGCATGTAACCGCTTCCGATTCAAATCCTTATCCTCCCATTTGATAAAGCACAGCACATCATTACAGCCATCTTTTCAATGAAAGGGAACATTTATTTTAGACATGCAAAACCAGGCAACTTAATTATGACCCTTCTGATGAGACAGTTCCTAGGTTTTCTATCAACATGTTCCCAGGCCCATTCCCAGGGGAATTCAGTGGTAACATGAAGAGCGTGACCGTTTATTTGGCTTAAGGAACACATTAATTTATCTGGCTTATAGAATTTAAACATCTGACGAATGACAGTGTGGTTGATTTTATTCATCAGCTAATTGCTTCGCCACCTGGAGCTGCAGCTTTATATATTCAGCTTATAAAAGATCTGAAAAGGATCTCAATTATTCTTTAATTTGTTCCTTGAATATAAAGTAGGAAAATCTGGCTTAATCAAACATTGTCTCAATTCTATTGGGATATGTCTAGTTACCTTATAACAAGGTAAGCTTTCATTTAATCATATGATATGATAATTCCCCACTTTCAAGCCAAGTATCCTCTTAGTTACAATCAATTTTCCACTGAAAAAATAAACATTGTCTCTTTACTGAAATCCCTGTAGAGAAAAACAGTCCTTTTAATGCAACTTGCTGTTACTACAACCACCCTAGGAATTTTTGTGTTGGAATTCATTAAACACCCTCATTTAGCACTGACGGGTAAATTGTGACATCCCGAGTTTTTAGAAATGACACTTCACATACACACGGTGATTTCTGGCATAGTTGGAAAAGTCCGATAACAAGCATTTGGGCAGAATGGTGGGATCAGCAAAATCAAGGGGTTATCTTTTATTTTGACATTAATACAATTTTATTTAACATGGCATCCTCTCTGAAAATTGACTGCCTAATAGTCTTTGTACTCATTTTGAGAGCAAATAACAAAAGGTAGAGAAGATATATCAAGCACAAACTAGCTTTTCTCCAAAGATTCTGTGTTTAAAAATTCTGTGTTTCCATAGGAAGGTAGTACTAAAAAAAGATATAAGTGGGTCAGAGTCCTGCATAGCCACATAACAGATATTCACCCGTAACAGCACACCCCAAGAAAACATTCCCCAACACTAGAACACTCTCACCCTTTACCAGAGAAAGCCTAGATCTACAACGAGCTGTAGAAAGAGTGCAGAAGAGAACAAGAGTAGCCTTCATCTCTAGGTGAGTGCAGTCGTACAGAGTTTGCTACCCGGAAAATAGCAGGTCAAATTCAGAAGTTTAAGATACCACCACATTGAATGTGAAGCAAACATAAGTGTGTGTTTGCATAGGAATAACAGAGAAGGAAAAAAAAAAAAGGGGGGGGGGGGGGGGGGGGGGGGAGAAGCATGCAGAGAAATCACAGTGAATTTGAACTGATGGAAAACCCTTTAACTCACACCTGCTGCCTGGTACAGTCATGGGTGCTCAGCTAGGCATACTTCTTAAAACTGAGGAGTCCAAAGGCTACCCTGGCTGAAAGCAACATCCTTCTGATGAAAATGGTATCACAGGCACTGGAGAAATATTTAGATAAGGAGGTGATGTGAGGAGAAGCAGCAAAACAAGCTAAAAGCAAAGCTAAGTCCTGAAACACCGTGGAGCCAGAGGTGGGAAGGGATAAGTGAACCTGTTAGTGCTTCTACAGACAGAAGAACTCGCCTTGTAGCCAGAGCACCAAGGACTGTAACACCCGGCCACAGAAAAGGCAGTGGCAACAGCAGTATAGCGGGAGGAGAGCTTGAACAAGAGAGTGAAGCAGCTGACACAGCCACATCTGGGACACTGTGGAATGGTTTGGCAAGATAAACATGCTTACATAAGTTCCCAGATGAAGAAGATGAGGGAAAAAAAATAATATCACCCAATAAAGGAAGCAAGTGAAGAACTACCTAATGATACCTATTTTGCATCTCTGGCTTTGGTAACATATGGTCCAGCTCCAATTGCCTGCCTTTATTTGCATGGGAAGCTCCTCATTTTGCATATCTGGAATTTCATAGCACTCTAAAGTGCACTAATGGCATTAGCAATAGCAATTTGTGGTATAAACATTATTGTTTTTAATAAATTCTATTTATTTTTTTAAAATTGTGCTTAGATTTCAGCAATACGAGCAAGTGAGCTGCATTAAGGGGCAGCAGGCACTGTGAGAGATTTGGAGGGAAGACTAACTTCCTCTGAAATGAATTTCTCCAGAATTCAGATTCTCACTCTCCATGGAAGACTCTACATGCAGCTGGAGAGCCACAGTATACAGCATGAATACAAACACACAATGGCACTTTGAATTCAAGGGCCATTGGCTTGAGTAAATACTCTACAAGAAACTTGGGATTCCTGTCATAAAATGAGAAAAGTGTTTCTGCATCCAAGTTTTATACTCTGGATTCATGAAGTAAAGCGGAAGCTTTCAGCAAAGGAGCCTGGCATTGGGCAATACTTCCTTGAGATCTCCCTGGAGCTCACTTCTGTGGGAATGTCAACTTTGTTCCCCTCTAGCATCTGATACACATATGAGGTTGAAGCAACAGCTGACTTCTCAATTAGCTTTGTTCACTGAATTCAGGCAATAATGCCTATATTTTTAGCACTGGGGGGGGGGAAATAAAAATGTTTTAATCAGTCTCGCTATTGCTTCAAAGAAAGCTGGATCTTGGATGCATTCAAGCCATTGTGAATTTCCAGTCTGTTTGCTGCCAAGTGGAGTAATGCAATGGGATCTACAGAGCATAAGAAGTGATAAGGTCTGTCCCGACTTTTATACAGTGCTAGCGTTAAGAACAGAGGGCACTTTAAGTTTTGTAAGAGTGTAAAAGCACTATGTCCAACCGAATGACTCCTGGCAGAAATCAGACGTATTTATGGTATACTTACAACTGGAGTCACCATAAAGAACTGAAATGCAGCATCCTCTGCCACAGCTTTTAGATCATCTACTAGCGCTCGCCTTACATTTCAAAAAACTGCCAGAAGCCAATCATGATGACCATACCTAAGTCGTTAGGGTTCATCTGTTTGTATATGCTTAGTAAACACAGTTATTTGGAACTCAAGTGTGCCCTTTTGGTCTGTTCCCATTCTCTGGTTATGAAAATAACAAGAGACAACAGTAGCCCTGTTAGATTTTGGCTCGCATCAGAGAGGCTGTCCTGGCCAACAAGGAGGGTGCACTTCCTTCTCCCAAACATATGGCAGCGATCAAGTGCAGCACTCAATTAGAGCTGCTCAGCGCTCTCCCAACTTAATCTTTTTTTCAATGAATAATCTTTTGTTTTCTTAAAGAAATACCTATCCATGAAAAACACATGTTTAATGAGGAATTGGGACAGCGTTCCCCTTATTAAAAAAGCTATTATTTTCATCTTCTAGCCTGTGTTCCTGGTTTTTTCCCTCCTCCTCCATCTCTTTTGCATCCAAAAACTAATAGGCAAAGTAAAGGAGTACCCAATTTTTAGAAACTGAAAAGCCTTGGAAGAGTTTCATTGAAGAAAAAAAGAAAAGGAGAGAGAGGTCAGACAGAGAGAGAAAGATTTAAAATTAAAATAACTTGCAGAACAGATCAGATCTTTTTCCCAAGTTTCCAAGCTCCAAGCGTTGCCAGAGCAAGCGATATTTCCCAGGCTCAAATTAATCGCCATTGCCAATGGTCACCTCTCACACTGATCTCCTTGCCAACTTGCAGCCAGATCAGCCTTCGAGATCCTGACAGCACTGGCAAGAGATACTGTGATCTGAAAGCCCATGTAGCTGGAGCATTTATTTAAAAATGATCACTCCACATACAAGTAGAAATGTCGTAGGGGGATGCAGCTGCTGCTCCCCTTGCTTTTGCTGTTCTCTGAGTGAATAAATTGTACTCTTAAACACATCACTTAATTTTAGTATAGCCCAATAATATTAACAGTCTAATTATCAGAGGTAATAACAAACTAAAGGTATGAGAAAGACCTCATCAGTTTTCATTTATGCTCAGAGCTCCTGTCTTCCTTTTCACCTTCTTGTCACACAGAAGACAGGAGGGGAAAAAAAAAAAAAAAAAAAAACACACAAAACCCTGGGAAAGCAAGATACAAATTTTCTCTGCCAACCTCCTACCCCAGCACACAGGGATAGCTTTCCTACCAGCACTGGCATGTAACTTTAATTCATTACAGGGCAGTCTCATTAAAATGGATATGCCTTGAATGGAAACCACAGCTAGAAATTACTCATGAATTCAGGTACGCGGAGCTCAGCACCAGATTCGGCTGGGCTGATTAGATGAATGTATAATTCTCTCAGCTGCCCCTCATTTGATGGATGCTATTATTTCAAGCCCTAACAAACCTGTCTTCCACAAGAATTTAGTACCTCCCCACTTTTACTGAGGAACAGATTTACCCCAGAAATAAAGAAACACGGGAAAAAAACATGTTATAGAAAGAGTTATTTCCAGTATAGGAACACAGTCCAGTGCAGTCAAAATCTCTTGAAAAAGCAAGTGCTTATTTTAGGTCTTCCTCGCTGTAGATCTTTGTCAGAAACCTTGTTACCCGTTGACAAGTTAAGGCTGAAGACTTTGGGGGGAATATAATCTAAAAATGACCTGCAGTGTAGAGAGAAGGAAACCAAGAAATACTAATAAGACCATCTGAGCAAAAGCAATAGATAGGACAGAGTTTGAAAGGCAATATTATTGCATGCACATAAGCCAAGCCAATATTTTGTAGCAGATAATATCCCAGCAGAGAGCACAAAGCTGATAATGCTAACGCTAGATATCTCAGATCCAGGATCATTACATTAATTTGTGAGTATGATATTATGGGGATAGTTATTAATTAAAAGGAGGAACAGAGAAGTGGTCAGGGAACTACGAAGGCTGTCTTGAAGAAAGATGGAAAATGGCATGCCTTCAGCTTCGATAGGCAGTGACTGGGAAACTCCTAGCAAGCCACTAATCTTTCAAGCCTAGAAATCCCAGAGACAGAGAACTTGTTATTACAGTCACTGAGCAAGAGGAGGTACACAGCCACGGACAGCCGAGAGGAAGATTGTTAAAAAGCACCAAGCAGACCGGAGCTTTCACTGCTCTCCTCTGAGCGGGTCAAAGAGGGTTGTGTGGATGGAGCACATGCAGGCTCCACTCAGCGTGCTGCAATATAGCAATTAGGATTTCCTCAAGGAGAATTGACAAAAATGAAAGCCACATCCACGCTCAAGTTAAAATAGTAAGATTACTTTGTTTTTGTTGTTGGACAACTGCAATATAAGCCAAGGAAAGAAAAAGTTGTCATCCGTTCTGAAACAATAATCTCCAAGACAGGATACTACCACATGCTGGAAGCGTTCAAATAGCTTCCTTCACATGAGGTGATCTGAAGCTCAGCCTCCCACCTCCCAAAGCAAAGCCATCAGTCTTCTGGAGTACCTCCACCTCACCTGTTCACCATATTCCATTTCGCAGACCCTGCGAAGATCCAATAAAAGGATCCAATAAAAATTTTAAAAATTACTTTAAAAACACCAGCATTTATAGAAGACTAGTGAAAGTCTGGATACTTGGTTTCATCTTTTTTTTTTTTTTCAGTCCTCTCAGAGAGGACATCTCAATGAAGGAATTCCAACTCCTTTCCACCATGGTGCAAACTCACTTGGATTTCATCCCACAAACATGGGTAACAAAAGCTATCGTTGCATCAGTCCATGCAGGCCTGCTGGTGACAGATAGAGGTCCCTGAGATCTACCTTGCCCTAACTATCTTTGGACTGGAACCCACACTGTCTTCAACCTTGCTTTGTTTAGTAGTACTGTAATCCCCTTCCCAAATACTCAGATTAAAATACCTCCAGGCATGAGATCGGTCAGCTGTGGAGCTCCCTCTCCCAGTAAAGAGCAATAGTCATACTGCTTGAAGATTTTAATATGAGACTGGACAAAACACTGAAGGGAAAAAATCTTGTCTCTAGGAAAAATAAGTATGCTGAACATTCCTCAAATACACTGCTGAAAATGGTTGGTTGAGACCTTAACATTTCTTTAATTTCAAGAATTAATTTTACACGGATCCTCTGGTTTCCTCAGTTGTGGATCTACTCTTCAAATTATCAGTTGATTAAGACAGGATGAGAACTAGTATTTCTTCTTGATCTCTTTACATACACACAGAACTTAAGAGAAATGTCATGTTTCAGCCCTTTCCTTAATTTCTACAGATTTTAACCAAAGCCAGAAGGCCTAATTTTCCTCCAGCACATGGGGGTAAAAAAATCTAAAGTGGTTGCACTTAAGTTAATGAAATTGTACCCATATAAAACTGGTAAAGGTAAACTGAGCCCTGAATCAGACTTTCAAGCTTAAACAGACAAGTGAAAGGCTTGTGCAAATGATGGTATATGTAATGTATGCAATAGCTACCTCAAAGCAGGACACTATGTAGAGATAACATGATAACTACAACCATGTACTTGGCTACAGCAATATAGGCAGCACTGTAATTACAATAATGACCTCCCAGAGCTATTGTGTCTTTAATTAAGTCTTTAAGAGTAGGCATTTGCCACTTAATCCTAACTCACTGTAACTACTGCAGCGTATCATCTACATTTTCACAAAGAATTACTGTGTCATATTTCTGTCAGAAAGATGAAAGGGAATATTTCAGTTCAAGTGGCATTTACAGAATGAAGCCATATGAAGTAAGAGGCCCATAGATGTCCTTTTAACAGCACTTCAGACCAAGTAAATGCTTCTGTTCCCTTTCTTTCTCCTGCTACTCTGCTTCCTCCCAGCACAAGCTGGGAGAAAGCAGGCAGGACGGGCTACACAGAGCCAATATCACACCTGATTACACGGATGATAAAGCTGTGACAACAGATTTTAACCAGAATACAGTGCACAGCAGCAGTGCCGCAAAGTAACAGTTTTCAAGTCTCACTTAACTCTTTACCACTCGTCACAAACCAGCCAGCGACTTGTTCTCATTGGTGCCCACCAGTTCTCACCAGGCTGCCTCTGGATGGGAGACCTTTCCCAAGATGCTTTCTCATTCCGAAGTGTGTTGAGCTAAATCAATATTCAGTGCAAATGAGATTAGACATGTTATTTTCAACACCATTAACAAACTTATTTAGGGATATTCTTCTAATAATTGTTCCGCGAAAGTGAGGAATTTTTCCAAAAAGACGTGTGAGTGTGTGTGCAGAAGAGTTTCTGTCTGTTGTCTGAATGGCACCACTGTTAACTCAAACACAGAGACTCTGAGTAGCTCTGTCAGTTCTACTTTGCTTTAACAGACTCACAGGCACCGGGGATGAGAACAATTTTCTGCTTGTTTATTTGAGGGATTCTTATTCTGACTATGGAAACCTGACTCGGCCCAATTTCCACATCTTTTCAGTGTCATCTTTGATATGAATATTTCCACTTGGCTTTACTCTTCACCTCCATCATCTCACATACCACATCCAAAGAGTCTGATGAATGAGAAGAATTAAATCAGAAATAAAAACTACAGAAGCAGTAGGGGAATTTAAAAGTTATCAGCCTCTTGTGTATTTCTATGTCATCACAAAAGACTTTCAACACTTTATCTTGCCATTACACACCAGGGAAGAAACAAACACAAGATGATCTTAAGTTTTCCCTGTAAATAAGGCAGGGACTTTTAGTCAACAGTCAGCGCTGGTTTAACTCAAGCGCTCTTATTGCTGTAGTCTTTCCAAAAGTACCCACATCCCAGCATCCTACCAGAGGTAGATGTCTTCTCTGAGCCTTCTGTTATTTCTCCAAGTGAGTGTATTCAGTTACTTCCCTGGCTGGTCTGTAAAATAAAAAAAAAAAAAAGCATTGCTCCCATTAAGACGCTGAGTGACATGAAATATAGCACCCAAAATCTTCTCCCTTGTCATGAGAAACACTAATGTACCTCCTGCAAAGTCCTCTTTTATTCTTGTCTTTCTGATCTTTGTCATGCTGGTTCTTCCCGTTCACAAGATTTTTTCATGAGCCTGGAAAAAACGCACCATTCACATCACAAGACAGATGTCAACAATTGCCTGAAGCCTCCTCCTTTCTCCTTTCCCTTTCTTCCCTACCATTTGCTGGAGTGTTAAAATGACATTACCTTCCCAAGCCAATCTTGATGATAATCCCCAAAATCTAGAGCACAAGAGAAACAAACGTTGTGTTGTCCTTTTCTGCCACTTCAGGTGTAAGTACTATCACTATCAGGTACACAGGCGCAACCTCTTAGCAAATTCTAATCTTCTGCCCACGCAAGTTGAGTGAGGTAATCAAGGCTGACATTGGCTGGTAAAAAAAATTGAGCAAAGGTATTTAGTATCATAATACTCAGTGCTTTATTCATACTACAACCCAAATTTAGCGCACACAAGTAGAAAGACTTATTGATAAATACATGTTGGTGTGGGCAAACTACCTGCAGCAAGATAGTTAAAGGCAAGATGTTTGAAATGGTCAACAAGAAGCACTCTCTTCATCAGCAAGTAATTCAAACTCTTCTAACACATCAGGAAGGGTCTACAACATTGGCCTGTAACCAGCACCGCCTGGTGGGGTACCACACAGGAAAAAGTTTATTAAAAAACTGGGTTCCTATTCCCAGTTATGCAAACAAAGTCTTTTCTCTTGTGACTGAATTGAGGATGGGGAGAGGGAAATGAGAATACTTTTTTCGATTCTTTTGATTTCAACTAATGAAAGGAAAACAAAGATCAAAATATAGCTCCTGGTATTTCTGCTCAGTTCAATATTTTGTAGTCCGAAAACTACATCGAAACTATTCCATTTCTTTTTTTTATTAATTCCTTACAGGCAGCTAATTGTGAAATTAAAAACACTTTTTCAAAAGATTCAAAAGCTCAAAGGAAAAATACTCTAGCTTTCCTTAAATGAAAAGTATTACTTCAACATTTCAGAATGCTTTTCCTTGTGTTTCTGCTTTTAAAGAATTATCCACCATCCCTGTGAGGATACAGCAATGTGATAGACATCTTAAATTACTTCCCTAAGGTGAGAGAAAGGAGTTCAGCCTTAATGAACCAGCCCTCTTGCCAACACTTTTGCATACCAACTTTAACCAGACCCTTCTCTCCAGGCTTGATGTGAAAAGGTCACTGGCCTTTTATCTGGAGAAGATAGCCCCTGCGAAGTCCAACCATCTCCTCGTTTCATTTGACACCAGCACAACAGCCTCTGCTCTGCTGTTACAAGACAGGCACCTCTGAATGCCTGATCACATATCTCTCTCCTACAAGTTGACAGGCTCACAGTGTGAAGGATGTGTTAGAGTTCATTCCGTTTGGCAAAGAACATCTTCAACTGCTGAAATCGTATCACGCTCTCTCTCTAGATGTGCTAAGTAATCGCAAGTTCTTCTTGACTATTAAAATCGCATCCCAAGATTTGCCATTGATTTCAGCAAGCTTTGCATCAAGCACATGTTTACCAAATAAGACTCTTTGGGTTTCATTTCTTCAAGGAATTCAGGAGGAGTCTGTAAATGCTACAATCGTCTCAGGTAGCAGCACAACGTGACCTACAGGCTCTCATTCTGTCACACCTTAAGTAGGATGGGTTTCCCAACACACACATAATTGCCCCCTTTTTAAAACTGGATTACATCACACAAAAATATTAATAAAGTTATTTTTCTATACAAGACAGGTTTTTTCAATCCCACTAGGCTGAATTAATCTCTCAGATACAACTTCTGATTGAGCTCTGAAACAGTTTAAAGTCATCCCAAGAGTATGAAACAGCTATCTTTACAGAGATTTCTGAAATTGTATTCTCACAGCGTATGTATACCATCAAATAACCTTGTATTCCCTAGGAACAGAAGGACTCGATGGATTCATTTTTAAAGACTTTTTTCTCTTATTTTGGCCAGAAAGAACCCTTTCACGCACTGAAAACTGGGCGCTTTAGGCATGCAGAGTACTGACAGGGATTCAGCAGGTCAAACCTTTGTGACCACAGAAGCACCTATCTCAAAGACAAGAGAGAAGCAAAAGTCCAAATTAAGTATATGACTAGTATACAAGAAATTAACAGATACATTCAGGTTCAAGCTCAGGGTCTACAAAAAAGAAGCTTTAAGAGAAGGCAGAAAAACTTGTGGACAGGCAAGTTTGAAGACCAGACTGAAGGGGATGGGATAACAGTTTACCAATGCAAACAAGGCTGTTGCCAACAGGAAGGGTCTAATCTGTCCTCCTCTGTGGCAAATAGGTCAAGAAGTTATGTGCCTAGCTTGCCACAGAGAAGATTCAGGGAAAGCCAGTAAGCATAGAGAACCTGAAGCCTTCTAATGGTTAGGAAATGGAAGCTCAGGAACAGATTACTGTGGCCTAGAATGGCAGAGGCTCCACCAGTGATGGCCTTCAAGGACACTGCAGAACCTGCCTCAGGGGAGAACAGCATATATGACATTTGTATTCTTCCCAACTACTTAAGGTGGGAGTAGGATGCCACCCGCCAGAGATTTTCGCTATTGATTTTAAACGCATGAGAATTTTTCTTTTTGTAAACTTTCTATCACTGAGTAAATATGGCCTAAGAAAGTGCACTTCTACTGAAGACAACGCAAACCCTGTGCTTACAATGCCTTGCAGAAGCTATGCAGCTCACCAGTGACAGCAGAAAAGGTGGGGAATGGCTCCCCAGCCCCAGCATCGTATGTTGTACATCGTTATACACAGAACTGCTCTTGTTGAGTCTGAAGTGAGCCAACTGGAAAGCAGACAGAAGCAGGTACTGATATTACACCAGAACATATTGTTCACTGCTGGAGCCAACTTACCGTCACTGAAGCTGCCAATTATTCCCAAGTCACTGATATATTTTTTTTTTTTTAATCCCAGAGAATGATCTTCTGCTGGAGGCTTTTTCACACCCATGACTCTGAAGTATCCCTGGTGGCATGTTGGCTAATTAAGAGCAAAATCCATCTCTTGATGAAATAACAGTGCCACTGAAAAAGATTTCTATGGTTAGAAAAAATGCTTAATCAGGCTAGAAGGAGCAGCATCTTAACACTTGCACTAAGCACAGGAAAGAGGTCTACAGCTAGCAATTAACAATGATGAAAAGGACAGTGATTTAAAGCATATTGCCATGACATTTTTATCAAACTAAATGAGTTTGCTAGGCCCAGCGGCTGCATATGCTTATTGTCATTTAATGTTTGGATAGCAACACATCAGGCACTGAGTATGAGGAGGTGCCGAATTTAATAAGTCATTTTGACACTGGTGTGAAACGAGCAAATCAGCATTCTGAGGAATGTGTTCACACTCTGAGCAGACAGGCAGACATCCTAAGCATGTGAGGTGACACCAATCAACAAAAAAAAAAAAAAACCAAAACGGAGGGGAGGCGGGAAAGTGAGCGAGAGAGATGAAAGCCAGGAGAAGAAACAGGCAGCAATACTCCGATGAAAAACTAGTTCTGTCCTGTCTCCTGGTCTGGCTGGTTGGTGTCAACCAGGCAGATTTCTTTTCACTAGGACTGAGATACACTGCCTCTCTTCAACGGCATAAATCTCATGTATTATTTAAGCCCTACATGGATTATCTCAAATGAACGAAAATTAGTGTCATGGAAACCTTTCAGGACTTTTTATTGCTTTAGCAGCAATGCAAAATTCCTACCACGTGCAGAGTTAATCAGAACTTGTTTTTTTAACACAACAAGGCTGGCTCTGCACGCATACTTTGAGAGCCCCTCAGACACATTTCTCCCCGAAGCCCAGAGGAGTTGTGCCTGTGTGAGCAAACTAAGGCTCTGGCTTTTCATGCCTTTCAAAGAACCGGCAGCAGTTTTGATCCTGGCTCCCCTGCCCCACGCAGATTGGCTGCTCGCTCCATCCCTTGCCTTCCAACCCTCTTTGTATTCTCTTTACCTCAGGGTATGTCTGTAGTGCAGAGGTACCCGAATTCGCTACGAAACTCACCAGCTCAGGTGCCGCAGTAGATGAGGTTGTGCGGAGCTCAGCGCAGACTAATTTACCCCTGCTGCCACTAATTCATTTAAGGCTAGTTAAACCATGTCTACCTGACAGACTCGCTCCTCACATTCATCCTCACCACCATGCCCTTGTTCTTGCCCCATATTTCACCACCAGTCTTTTCAGTGGGCTGATCCGCTTCTAAATTAATCCCTTTTCCTCCCCCCCAAAAATAAACTTTGGTACTAATTCAACAATCCTTTTGCATTTTGAGATTTATCTCAAATTGTGCCTTAATTACAGGGCTCTCAAACTCCATTTTCCCCCAATCCTGAATGCCTAAAAATGCAAACAGCAAAGTCTCAGAAGAAAAATGTCACTTCTTTGTCTTGCAGAGCACCGATAGGTACATTAGGATATGATAAAACAACTGTTACAATGAAGAAAAATGAGGCACTTTTTGGAACATAACCTAGAGTAGGAACAGCTTTAGGGAGATATGGTAGAAAGGGAGGAAGAGAGATGAAAACATCCTCTTCATGTGTGCTCTAGATGTTCCAACAACAAAAGTGAGAATAAAGCTACTTTCCTCACATATACTGCTTGGACTTACTCCTCCCCTGTTCAGACTTGCACTCATCCCCACAAAAGGTCAGAAGTTTGAGCTGTCTGCCAGGTAAATACATCAACAAAGCAAGAAAAGAGAAAGGACCTACTGTTGATACTGGAACCAAGTAATTCTATCAACACGCGTAACCCACATTTGATGTGGTATCCACTAAAAAAATTAAGATAGTTACTATTTTGCTGCGCTGATGGGAGATCAGGTTTGCAACATCAAATAAATACAAAAAAGAAAACGGGCTGAGAGGATCTCCTTACGTGTCACAGGAACTCCCCATCCCCAGGCACTGCTGCACCTGGTCCAGTCACAGACTACATCAAAAAGCTGGTAGCTGTCTGTCTCTCCCTCCCACCCCCCAAAACAAACACGGTCTTCAGTAGAGCTTCAGCAATGAAGCAGAACATAAACATTTCAGCCACAAGCCTCCTGCAAGAGACAATGCTTCATGCTGTAGGGAGATTCAGGACACAGCACCTTCCACTTCACCAGAGACACGCTCACCAAACCTCCCCAGCCCTCACGCACGGGGGGGGGGCATTTTACACGCTCAAGGGGTTGGAATTTAGTGGGATGTCTCTGGCAGCATATGACAACCCTGGGTTATTAAAGTCAAAAGTGTGTTATATTGTTTGTTGAACTTTTCAATAAGGACTGAAACAAGAGCAAGGGGGGCTCTGGGACCACAAAAATCCTAGTAACAGGAAGAGCTGTATACAATGCTGGACGTGGAGCAAGGGACACAGCTGTGAAAGAAGACAGAGGGAGCAGGAGGAGGATTACTGAGCATGCTGACATGCAAGTGGATCACAGCCAGGCAGCAAGTGCTGGGAGAAGGTGGGGGGTAGCACTGGTGCTCAGCCAGGTACAGTACTCTTCTCAGGGCCAAGAGTGCATCCCCCTTCTAGGATTTAGCTGGTTAAGCTAAAGAATTTAGCTGGCTGTGTCCAAGGTCAGCTCCTTCACTGATAAGGGCTGTTGTGAAGAAAGCCAGAAACAAGGACCCTGCCCTTTATTTCCCTTGGGAACTGCTTTTAAGCTGAGGCTTTACCACTGGCCTCCACCTTTGCTAACTGTCAGGGAGCAGCGAGGGCTGGCTGGGTCAGGAAGCTAGGAATGGATCAGGATAATAAAGCCCGCGCAAGCACTGACCTCACCAACATGGAGTTGGGATGGAAATCAGCAGGTCCAGGTCATGATCAGGGCCAGACACAGTCCAGAGATCACCCAGCAAGTCTGCAGTGATGGGGCAGGTCCGATGCCAAGCCAGGAAGCCCAGCCAGCGGGTCCAGGTTAGGGTCAGAGTTGTGGCAGTACAAGACCGTCACAGATACAGCTGCACGGCTGCGATGGAGCACAGGTTGGGGCCAGCAATAAAGCCTCAGCACAAAAGCAGTTCCCGAAGGAACAGAGGGGCAGGACATCACTTCTAGCTTTCTTCACAACACCTTTTATCAGTGAAGGAGCTGACCTCAGACTCTGCCAGCTAAACTCCTTGAAGGGGGCTGTGTCCCGGGCCTGACAGCTCCAATTCCTCAGGCCCCACATGAGCCGTCTCTCACTGCTACTCACAAGAAAGAGCATGAGAGAAAAAAAAAAAAAAAAAAAAAAAAAAGAGAGTGATGGACCAGGCAGTCTGCTCCTTTACTACTCATTGTAGACTCTAGCAAGACTGAGACAGAAGAAAAGAAAAATTGCTGAAGGCAAAACCGGTGCCTGTTACAGCAAGGTTCAAGGGCCACCTGCCAACTGAGTTCTCAGCCGTCTGAAAGTCAGTCTCTTCACTGTGACCATGGGTTGCAAATTTTTTTTTTTTTTATTTTCTTTAGCTTTCAGAAGCCAGCTCATCTACATCCTAAGCCCCTGCAGGGAGAGGAGCTAGAGCAAAAAGCAGAGAGGGAAGACTCCTAAGACCTCCACGTCCTCCATTCTGGTTTAACTTGGGGGACAAGGAAGAGGGGAAAGAACTAGCTACGGACCCAAACTGAACATCACTTTGTTCTTTCATCCTTCGTGGAAAAGGTATATCCAAACATCACACCAAAGCTGCGCTCTTTGTCTTCAGGCTGCAGCAGTTTACACAGCCCAATTTAAAATGCCTTGCATCCCCTGGAATGTGTAAAAGGTGCAATAAAATTTTTACTAGCTGAAATTATAATAGACTTTTCCCTCTTTCGTCTTTCTTCCCACACTCCCTCCTAAGACCTCACAGTTCAGTGTGTGGGCAGCACAGCCTTTTTCCATCCAGTTGCTACATTGCAACATTAATACTAGGCAGTAAAGGCGTATCGGCCCAAGATGAAAAGGCTTTTTGAGTCCTTCATCCCCAGTTAATATCTTTTCCTTCCATGTAGTTACACTGGCAGTAACTCAATGCCCAAGAGGGCAGTGCAACTCCGGCAACCTGATGGGAAGCTGGTGCTAATGCAGCTTCTTGGTTAGCTGCCAGGCACAGCAGGAACCGTGCGTAGACCCCTCGCGTCCCCAAAGAAGAGTAAGAGCTCTTCCTCCCTGTTCTCCAAGCTGCTAGCATGCACAAGGCTGCAGAGCATGAAATCTTACGCTGCCCCTAAGCTTGTGGCACCAGAGGTACAATTAGGTCATGTTGCGAGTAAATGTTTCCAAAGAGACCTCAGACAACTTAAGTGAGGACCTTCCACTTGGGAAGGAACGTCAGTGAACAAATATATCCCGTAGCTTCCAGCTTAAAGTGAAACAGGAGCGATACCAGAAACACTTTCCAAAGGAGTTGCAGAGTCTGCAAATGCCCTTACTTCTTTCTGTGCACAGTAACCCGTTTTGTGTCTGCTTTTTAAAACACTGACTCCTCTCTAGTCCTACGCAGCTTGTTGTTATGTTGCCTCATTCCAGCCAGGTTGCACCTGCTAAGTATGCCGTAAATCAAGGACACCACCCAGAGAGCAAAGTACTGTTCAGGCTGAATAGGACAGCAGAACTTAGGCCCCAAGAGAGAATTACTCTCCACATCTTCAAGCCCAAACAGCTCTAACTTGTCATTCTGTCGTTTTGAGGTGGAGAAACCAGAATATTAAATCCCATCAGGAGATGTCCAAGCGTGTCCGATATTTTTGTTTTTTTCCCCTTAGCCTACCATAAAAAAAAAATATAAATCACAGTTTCTCCACAGATGGAAAAAAAAAAAGCTTGATACAATCCAAATATTGAAACCAGTGAGAAGTGAGCCGCATCAGGGATTTTTTTTTAATAAAGCAGGTACCACAGATGGAACAGAAATTGGTTTCCACTTCAAATAAGAATGGCTCAAAATCAGTAACAAAGCCACTTAATTACGCAGCCCAGTTATATAACTCTCTGCATGCATCAGGCATTATATAGTTGAGAGCAAGTAAAAAAAGTGGCAGATGGACAAGCTTATGATCAAATTCTAAAGAGAGCTGCTTGGTTTCCCTCCTAGACTGGCAGGTTTTGGAGTGACAAGCTACAGTATGGCCATATACGACAAAAAGTTTTGCCCATTTCTAAGGAAGAACAGATTCTAAAGGTGGTGTGAGCTGGTGAAACACTCATTATTTCCTGTTCCTGCTACTACAAGCAACCTGCAGACATCAGTTAAAACTTCCAGAAGGACACTACAAGATAAGAATGGTCAGCTTAGAAGCATCAACAGGTTGAGTCTAAAAACAGAAAAAACACCCCCTTGAGTGCCTCCCGACTTCCAAAGTAAACATCTGCTGACCAAGGGGACAGCACTGTTATCAGCTGCTACTTTGACCTCCAAAGGCAATTTCACTGCTCTGACATTAGCTGGGAAACTATGCTGGCCAGCAGAGAGAAGCCAATGCTGGAGACCTCCTCCAAGAAACAGAAACTAGATGGTGCAACTGCCATGATTACATGAAAGTCATTAAAGATGAGAAGCAAAAGGAAAACACAGCCTAAGTAATAATACAAAAGATTTTTTGTGTTCTCTTCCTCCAGGTCTTCCCAAAAAAATAATAATTGTGCTTTCTTAAGACCACACCTGGACATCGCTAATGCACAATCTTTTACAGCATCCATTGGAGGTAAGAATATAGCACTGCTGCTTCCTACTGAAACAGGCGGGGAACTGCCCTGCATTCTCGAATTTTGCTGCTGGTTTAATACTGCTCTTTCATTTAAAATATCTTTGTTTCCATGGGCATTAGGTATAGACATTTCATGCTGGCTGAGGAAGCTATGTGATGGGAAATTACATTTTAATGATTAGCGCACAAAACAAAACAAAAACCCCATATGGCAACGGAAAGGCTGGATTAGTTAGAACTCTGAGTGGAGAAAGCCAACATCCCACACAGCTGCTTTCTGGGTCCTAAAAAAGGATCCAAGTTAAAGTTGTACTAATTATACCCAGGTGTAGAATAAGAGCTGTTTTTCATTTCTTTTCAATCTGAACCAAAGGACTCTCTTTCTGCCTAGATTAATTTGTCCAGAGGGCCTTTAAGGGGTGTGGCTTTAATTTGCATCTGGCTTTAGTTTCGGGGATTCTAGCAGCAGCACTTTTCTTCTGAACTCCTATAAAATTAATTGATCGCTCATGCGTAACTCAATTGGGCACTCATGCGTGAATTCATTGGGCATGCAAGCGTGAAGCAATTGGGTTCTCATGCATGAGCCGAGTGGGCACCCATGCATGAATTAACTGGGCACGCAAGCATGAGCTAATTGTGCGCTGAAGGGTGAGCTGATGGGGCACTCAAGCATGAACTCATCAGGCACCCATGCGTGAACAAGCTGGGCGCTCGGGTGTGAATGCAGTAAGCCCTGCAATTTCTGCCCATACATTCTACCCTCCGCCTCTGTGAAAAACACATAGGAACTGTTTCAACATCAATCCATTACAAACTCTACTTTCAACATCATCACAATCTTAATATACGCCAATTATAAGCTCCACTCTTACTGCAGTAGACCAGGCAGTAGGGATAAGCCACTGCATCATGCACTCTTTAACCAGCATAGCACTGCAGGCTGCTCATTCTAACCAAGGGCCTCCCTTCTGCACTGACCGCTTATTAACACCTCTTTTAGCAGGCCTTTACTCCTAAAATAGACATCCCCAGTGCTCCTGGGCTCTCTGAAGACCGGCTCGGAGCACACAATTAGCCCCTCTGCACCCCACAGCACAGCAGCACGAAGGTCTCCTGGGCTTTCACAATCCCACTGAGCCTCCAGGGAAGGCGTTTCTGGGATCCCTGATGTGGAGACAGCCCCCAGGGGCTGGGCTTGAAGCAGAACCTATGACATCTCTTCCCAGTCACCTTCCCATCCCTCAGGACCTTCCTTTGGTAGCCTCAAGCTCTCCATTTCCCACCTGCTTACACACGGTCCACACCTACCCCCCTGCACCTACCCCCCCCTCCACATGATAGGCCCACCACAACACCCTAAATTCCAATATGAGAATCAATACACCTTCCTAAGCCTCAAAGTCACTCAAATCATAGAATCATAGAATCATAGAATCATAGAACCATAGGGTTGGAAGGGACCTCTGGAGATCATCTAGTCCAACCCCCCTGCCAGAGCAGGGTCACCTAGAGCAGGTTACACAGGAACACGTCCAGGCGGGTTTTGAATGTCTCCAGAGATGGAGACTCCACCACCTCTCTGGGCAGCCTGTTCCAGTGCTCTGCCACCCTCAGGGTAAAGAAGTTCCTCCTCATGTTTAGGTGGAACTTCTTGTGCTCAAGTTTGTGCCCATTGCCTCTTGTCCTGTCCCCGGGCACTACTGAAAAGAGCCTGGTCCCATCCTCCTGACACCCACCCTTTAAGTATTTATAAGTGTTGATAAGATCCCCCCTCAGACGTCTTTTTTCCAGACTGAAGAGACCCAAATCCCTCAGCCTTTCCTCATAAGAGAGGTGTTCCAGTCCCCTAATCATCTTGGTAGCCCTCTGCTGCACCCTTTCCAGCAGTTCCCTGTCCTTCTGGAACCGGGGAGCCCAGAACTGGACACAGTACTCCAGGTGTGGCCTCACCAGGGCAGAGTAGAGGGGGAGGATGACCTCCCTTGACCTGCTGGCCACACTCTTTTTGATGCACCCCAGGATGCCATTGGCCTTCTTGGCCACAAGGGCACATTGCTGGCTCATGGTCATCCTGTTGTCCACCAGGACTCCCAGGTCTCTTTCCACAGAGCTGCTCTCCAGCAGGTCAGCCCCCAACCTGTACTGGTGCATGGGGTTGTTCCTCCCCAGGTGCAGCACCCTACACTTGCCCTTGTTGAATTTCATAAGGTTCCTCTCTGCCCAGATCTCCAACCTGTCCAGGTCTCTCTGTATGGCAGCACAGCCCTCCGGTGTGTCAGCCGCCCCCCCCAGCTTTGTGTCATCAGCAAACTTGCTGAGGGTGCACTCTATCCCCTCATCCAGGTCATTGATGAATATATTGAAGAGGACTGGACCCAGTACTGACCCCTGGGGAACACCACTCGTCACTGGTCTCCAACTAGATTCTGTGCCCCTAATCACAACCCTCTGAGCTCTATCTTTCAGCCAGTTTTCTATCCACCTTACTGTCCATTCATCTAACCCACACTTCCTAAGCTTCCCTATGAGGATGCTGTGGGAGACCGTGTCAAACGCTTTGCTTAAGTCAAGATAGACCACATCTACCGCCCTCCCCTCATCTATCCATCCAGTCATGCCATCGTAGAAGGCTATCAGATTAGTCAGACATGATTTCCCCTTGGTGAATCCATGCTGAGTACTTCTGATAGCTTTCTTTTCCTCCACGTGCCTTGAGATGACGCCCAGAACAAGCTGTTCCATCATCTTTCCAGGGATGGAGGTGAGGCTGACCGGCCTGTAGTTCCCCGGCTCCTCCTTCTTGCCTTTTTTGAAGACTGGAGTGACATTGGCTTTCCTCCAGTCCTCAGGCACCTCGCCTGTTCTCCAGGACCTTTCAAAGATGATGGAGAGCGGCTCAGCAATGACTTCTGCCAGCTCCCTCAGCACTCTCGGGTGCATCCCATCAGGGCCCATGGACTTGTGAATATCTAAATGATCTAATTGATCCCTCACTCGCTCCTCCTCAACCCAAGGGAAGTCTTCTTCTTTCCCTGTTACTTTATTCAATGCCTGGGACTTCTGAGGGCTGGGCCGAGCAGAAAAGACCGAAGCAAAGAAGGCATTCAGTAACTCTGCCTTCTCCGCATCCTCCGTCACCATGACTCCTGTCTCATTCAACAGTGGGCCCACAACTTCTCTGGTCTTCCTTTTGCTTCCAATATACTTGTAGAAGCTCTTTTTGTTGTGCTTAACATCCCTAGCCAGGTCTAATTCCAAGGCGGCCTTGGCTTTCCTTGTTTCATCCCTGCACGCTCTGGTGGCATTCTTGTAATCCTCCCAAGGGGTCAGTCCCTTCTTCCACTTATTATAAACTTCCTTCTTCCACTTGAGCTTTTTCTGAAGCTCCCTGCTTAACCATGCAGGTCTCCTGCGTTCCTTGGCCGATTTCTTTCTCTTCGGGATGCACCGATCCTGAGCTTGGAGGAAGTGGTCTTTGAATATCAACCAGCTTTCTTGAGCCCCTTTGCCTTCCAGAGCCCAAGCCCACGGGATCTCTCCAAGCAGTTTCTTGAAGAGGCCTAAGTTAGCCCTCCTGAAATCCAAGGTTGTAATTTTACTTCTTGTTGTTTTGTGGATAGTGCCCACGATCCTGAACTCAATCATTTCATGATCACTACAACCTAGGGTGCCCCCAACCTTAATGTCCTCCACCAATCCCTCTGTGTTTGTCAGTACCAGGTCTAGAAGTGCTCCTCTCCTTGTTGGCTCCTGTACCACCTGCGTCAAAAAGTTGTCATCAATGCACTGGAGGAGCCTCCTGGACTGCCCGTGCCTGGCTGTGTGGTCTTCCCAGCAGATATCAGGGTGATTGAAGTTACTGTGGCACTGGTGTGAACTCATGGCACATTTGGGGGTTGAACTCATTGGGTGTTCATGCAGGTACTAATTGAGCATTCATGCATGAGTAAATTGGGTGCTCATCTGGAACTAATTGGTCTCTCCAGTGTGAATTAATTGGGCACTCATGCATGAAATAATTGGGCAATAAAGCATGCATTAATTGGGCACCCATGCATGAAGTAATTGGGTGATCGGGCATGAACTAATAGGGCAATCATGCATGAGCCCACTGGGCACCCATCCCATGCATGGACTAAGTTGGCACTCATGCATGAGCTAATTAGGTGCCCATGCACGAATGTAGTAAACCCTGCAATTTAATCGCAACACCTTCCACCCCTTGCCTCCACAAAACACATATTTAAGAGCTGTTTCAACACAAATATATTACAAACACTACTTTAAACACCATCACGGTCCTAATATAGGGCAGTTACAAACTTCATGCTTCCTCCCTGCAGAACAGACAGCAGGGATTAACATCGTAGCAACACGTACACATGCACTCTGAAGTTTTGTTCCTTGACCCACAAACCCCACTACAACAGCTAAGGTCATAAAATCATAGAATAGTTTAGGTTAGAAAAGACCCTTAAGATCACTGAGTCCAGTCGTTAACCTAATGCTACCATGTCCACCACTAAACCATGTCCCTAAGTGCCACATCTACACAATCAGAACATCTTACCCATCACAAACTCCACCCCCTCCTGGTAGGCCAGACTCTACAGGGTTAATATCATAACACTGTGCACATGCACTTACTAAAATTCTACCCCTGCCCCCTGGGAACCAGATTACAGGGGTTATCATCATCACAGTCTGAACTTTTATCTATTACAAGCTCCACCCCTTGCCCTTGTGAACTAGACTACTGGGGTCAACCTTATCACAGTCTGACTACATGTACTCTTCAGAGTCTTCAACCCTTATCCCTTTGGATCAGACTGCAGGGGTTAATATTCTAACAACCTGAAAGCATACATATTATTATGCCCCTCATGGCATAAACTGGAGGGTTTACTGCATTCAGGCATGAGGGTCCAATAAGGCCACACAGAGATGGCCAACTAGTTCACACTTGAACATTCAGTAAGTTCGTGCATGAGCACCCAATAAATATGTGCATGAATGCCCAATTAGTTTATGCATGGGCATACAAATAACTCACACCTGAGTGGCCTGTCAGTTCAGGCATGAGGGTCCAATCGGTTCATCCTTGAGTGCCCAATGAATTCAAATGTGGGCACACAATTCACATCCAAGTGCCAAAGTAATTTATGCCAGACCACCCAACTAGTTCATGCATGAGTGCCCAGTTAGTTCATGCATGAGTGTCCTGCAAACTTAGACTTGATTATCCAATTAACCCCTGCATGGAGGCACAATTAATTCATGCTTGAGCATCCAATTAGATCACACAGGGGCATCCAATTGGTTCAAGATGCCCCATTAGCTCACACATGACTACAGAATCAGGTCACACACGATCACTGAATTCATGCATGAGAACCTGACCACTTCATGCATGACTGCACAGTTCACTTGAGCACCCAATTCACTCATGCATGAACACTCAATTAGTACATGCATGAGTATCTGATGATCTCATGAGTACCACGCTGGGTACATGTGGCAGGCTTTGGCACCGGGGGGCTGCAGTGGTGGCAGTTTGGGAGGCAGCCATGAACTGCCCTGTGCAGGTCGCAGCTGGCTCTTAAGCCAATTTAGCTGCCCACAGAATCCCAAAATGCCAGGCCCTCTGAGAAGCCGACAGGGCCCCACCACAGAAATATTTAAGAAAGAGCTGGAGGCACACAGAAGGAGGCCCATGGGTGACCCACACCAGAGCAGGGACATCCTTGAGAGACTGTGGCCTCCAGGCAACCCACTGCCTGAAACCTCCCACAGCTATTCATAGTTACTAATTCCCTTCTAAGAGCTGGTGGGAAGTCCATTGATCTAGCAGTGACCTATATGTATTATCATGCAAGGGGAGCATGCCAGAGTGTGAGATTAGCAGCAAGAATTATGGTGGAAGGCCAGTAGTATGTCTGACCTGGGAAATAGTGTCAAAAAGGTCTGAAAATTCTCCCTGCTGCCACCCTACATATTGGGACTGTTCCTGAAAGATCAGAGAAAGAACAGGATGAAGGGGGGCAGAAAGTCCTTCAAAGATGAGAGCTGCAAGTCGAGGAATTGCAGAGGCAGGAGAAAACAAAAGGCTCAGTGAATGTTGCCCAGGATATGGACAACATGGAACAGTTGGGCCATTTGGTGCGCCATTTTACTCCCCAGGTTGCAAAACACCCATGTTGCATCACAAAAACACTCTTCACCACCCACCTGAGGTCTGGACAAAGCCCTACAGCTATTTGACTCATGAACCTGTCGGTACCTCCAACAGTGGTGTTAATCTTCGCTTGTGCTACCATAATCATCTGCTTTGTATGCTAGAGTAAAAAAAAAAAAAAACCACACCAAAAAAATCGGTTGTATTCTTGGTTTTGTGTTTTGCAGGAAGAGGTATGAAATTTGTAGCAAGTGCTGATATTATGTTAACCCCAATAATGCAGTCCACAGGTGGCGTTTGTAATGCCTATCTATTCAAACTGTTGTGACTTATTTGTATTTGTTGCAGGAGCAAAGATTGAAGTTTGTAATAAACACGCATTCAGATTGTTACAATATTATAAGTCTAGTCCCCTGGGATGAGGGTTGAAGTTTGGGAAGAGTACCTATATGTGGATTGTGATAAGGTTGACCCGCATCTCTCCCTATCCATCTTCCCAACCCTCGGGACCTTGCTCACGTAGCTTTGAACTGTTTCCCACTTGCTTACACATTGTTCACACCTATTACCCCTCCAAGACGTAACAGCTGAACCACTTACACCCCAAATTCCCAATACCAGAACCAAGGTTCCTTGCTGAGCCCCAGAGTCACTCAAATTATTCCAACCCAGGCCTGCATTTTCCACCAACCACTGTCCTGGGCGCGCTTACTGTTGTTAGCAAGACAGCCTCCTTTGGGGGAATTTTTACTTAAGTTATGGCAAATTAACACAAACTTCTAATCACTGATTTGGGTAATGAGAAAGAAGAAAGCAAGCAATTAAACACTTAAGTAAACACCTTTCCTCTTCCCTTCCCAGTTTAAGCTGCCTTTGCTTTCACCACAGGTTACACACAGCCCGTCCCAATTCCTTTGGCGAGGCAACGGGCAGCGCAGGAAGGTGGGGTTGGGTGCGTAACACTTTGCTGCTGCTCTCTGCTTTTCATGGGGTTTCTTCTGCTCCTTTTGAACCCCAGGCTTCCTGCCCTGGCATGGACTGGGTGAAGGCCAACACATCGTTCCTCTTCTCAAGACACAACTAAGCGATTTTGCACTTAACATCTTTTACTCTCTCTTTCCTTAGCAATTATTCCGAAAGCCTTGAGAATGTTCACAGTATTCACAGCAATATAAAAGGTCAAGCCATAAAGCCTCCAGAACATGCACAATGCTGAAGGATAATGTTTTATCCCTAAGCAACAGTACCAAAAAAAACCCCAGAACATTGGTTCAGTGCAATATTCACCACACTGCATGAAAAAAAAAAAAAACCAAAGGACTTCAATGATGAAGCACCTCTCAGTACCTCGGGGACTACTCTTATCCCACCCTACCCATGCAAAGCATTCAGCAGTGCAACGCAGCTGCCTATACCAGAGCCATAACTCCTTTGCAACAGGCAGCCTGGACCATATTTGGGAGCCTGGCCTCTTTACTGCGTGTTTCTGCCAAGATATATCTTAACTTGCAGCTGACTTTGAAATACAAGCCACTTAGCAACCCATAATATGATGCTTCCTAATCTCTAAAATCCCACACTACCTACTGAAGGCAGGAGGGCTTAGGCCTTGAAATGCCAAAGTGTTAACAGAGCTGCACTGACAGAGAGCATTTGTTTTGAAAACTCTTCAAGTGTATTGATACCAGATCAGGGCCCATCAGAGCCTGTCAGCCGAAAGTCACGGCTCATGTTCCTCTCTGTGTGGACTGGTAGACTTGCTGAGATGTCTCTCAAGCTATGCAAGTGAGGAGGAAAAAAGCTGTAAGCTGATCAGAGTGAAAAAAATAAGCCTACTCTGTGGCTATGCCTTACCAGTGCGGAACAGCTGGAATTTGCATCAATGCTGGTTGTAAAAGTACTGCTTCAGTGTGATATTTCAACTTCCACATTCCCAGAGCCCTCTCTATCAGGAAAGGGCTGAGTATTTGCTGACAGCCAGGAGGAAAATATCTACCCCATACGACAGCACCAGCCAAAGGTTTGCCCAAAGCATATTCTGAATCAGAGGGGAATGATACCTCCTGTTGCTGAGATTTAAATCCTGTGAGCACTGTCTCCCCTCCAAATATGTACGTATCAGTTTAACATGGCTGTCTACAATGGTAGACAATCAGAATGTATCTCAGCTGGCACGCCCCTGTTTAAGGGACCCTCCAGCAGGCATTTACACAGGCAAGTAAAAGAACCAAAAATAGGCTGGAGAATGGGCACCATTTTAATGTATTACTGCCTATTCTTTGTGTTAAAACATAACTAGGATTGATGGCCCTATGGAAAAAAAGCCTGCCTCTTCCTCCACCAGGCAAAAACATGCTCCCACCCCACCTCCCATGGCTGTCAAACTACTTGAAAATGCTGGCAGTGGCAACTGCATTCCTGGGCACCAGGGAAATACAGTAATGCAGTGCAGGAATTCTGTCCCCGCTCCTGCGGCATGCCTAGGTACGAGGAGGTTTTACATGACCAACTCTTCTCCTGTGTTCTGGACACTCTGGGCCACTTAGCTTAACCACACACACCTATCTCATGACCCAGCCCCAAAATTACCATGGAAAATAAACAAACACCCTATCACAAGTGTCCAGTGTTTAAATGCATTCTCATTCCCTACCTCAATCCAAATTTTGCATTCTGCTACAAGCTGACAAGATAATTGTTAGGTAATTACACTGTCTTCATTTCCAAGTGCAGCAAAGATGCAGCAGCAAGAGAATGTACTAGCATGATAAAAATTACATGTTTGTCTGCTTTTCTCAAAAATTATCCAGCTGGCCTGTATATTACCAAATAAGTAGTGGGCTGAAAGGAAACAACGGCTGGAGAACGCCTCAGAGCTCTGTTTGCTGCTCTTGATGACGATAGTGGCACTTGCAGCTAGAATAACAGAGAGTAACAATAACTAGTAGCGCTCTCTGCACCACTGCTTCCCCAATGCCGGGGTACCCCAGGTGCGACACCTGCTGCCACCATTGGCATATGAGAGACACCGTGGGTACAAAGAAGAGGTGAGAGAACTTGGGAAGTATCACCAGACCTTTGTCAGCCAAACCTCTGGTAGCAATAAGGTAACTTCCGCCATTTCTGGTGTATTTCTACACTATGGTTATTGCAGCCCACATAGACCTACCTGAATCAACTTTAAAAAGCAGCTCAACCCAGGGGTCCAAGCTGTGCCCAGGAGGAAGGACATGGCATGCAAAAATCCTGTGGAGAAAGCCTGGCTCTCCTCTGCCAGCCCCAAAGTGAGCCAGTTTGACACCAGTTGTGGTGCGTCCACGCGAGCAGAGATGCTCTAGGAGAAGGGCTGTTCTTGCACTGAGGTGTTTTTGGGACCACTGATATAGTGACAGTAGCACAGAGCAGGTATTTCATCCCCGTAGCTAATGTTTGTACTCAACGAACCGCAAGACGAACCAGCAAGTCCCATTCCTGGCCAAGATTTCAGCACACGGTTATGCAGGACTGCCTTCCCTGCTGTTTGCCGTGAGCCCCAGTTTTATTGTTGCCACGAGGCACTGTGCCAATTCAGCAGGAGACACCAGCTCACCACGAAGCCCGTGAAAGAGTAGTTTTAGCTGCATCCAGGCACCGCTGCTGCTCAGGCAGACATGGCATAAAAATCAGACTGACTACAAACAGAATTTTGATTTGGTTCAAAGATATCAAAAATGTCTCCATTTGAAACAAACAAATTCATTTTTGATCTTCAAAAAAAAAAAACTTACACGGAAGTTTCATTTTTACCTCCCAACGACCCCATAAGAGAAGAGCATTACCAATGGATGAACCCACTTCCAGACACCTTGTGTAATTCATTTTCCATTTTGGGACTGGTGAAAATATGAACGAATAGTCAGACGAAGGCACAGAAAGCCCTGAGTCTCCTGGATCTATTTGTATTCCCTTTTATAGGATAGTGTGGGATTTTATAATCAAGTGATTTTACTACTTTTATATTGTAATTGCTGTGTGTCTTAGTTGGTCATGAGTTTCCTCTCGAGCTGTAAAGCACCCCAAAGCCCAGAACTGCAACACCAGAGCTACCAGCATTTTTTTATTTTATGGTATTACCAAGTGCTAGGGACAGTTATGTCATTGTTCAGAGCTTGAGGTCACAAGGCATCTGTGGCTGCTGATGCCACAGGGACTTGGTAGTGCACAGCAGGCCTTGAACTGCCTGCAACAGATGATTTGGGGGCTTCTCTTGCTTTCTACTTACTGACATCCACATTTTCCAAAGTGTGCCACTTTCAATGAAGTCTTAGCCAGGAACGGTTTTACTCTCCCAAGGTGAATTCTTAGTTCAAGGTGGAGGCAGGTGTTCAGAGCAGGGACCCTAAGTTTTCCTTATGCGAGAGAAGTGCTGCAATACAAGGCTATATGGTCTTAGAAAGCCTGAATCTGTTAACCTGTGTCCCTCTCCCCTTCCCTTCCCCACCCCTCAGCTTTCACGAGGAACTTGCCTAAATCTGAAACAGGAAATAGTTTTACATTTCCTATGCACCTCTGCCCAGCACATTGAAAGAGCAAGTCCTTAATTAATGAGGGCCGTATCCTAAAACACTCTAAAGCAAACCAATGCAAACTTTTTTTCCTGGGTTATTCCTATATATTTCAGTTGCCAGAATTTTTAGCTAGGGCTAGTAGCCTGATGATTGCTTTTGCTAATCATTGGTTTGATCGTGTCTTTCTCCACTCCTTGAGGGACTCAAAAGTTTTCCCTGGGGGCCCTGGTGGGGTTGAGAACACACTCAGATAGTGAAGTTTGATCTCTTGTGCTCCCCGTTTCACAAAATAATTGCACATCACTACTCTCACATTTGTCTGTGAGTACCACGGATGGGTTTGGGTATTACAGACAGGAGACCTGAGGAGTGGTGTGTTACTGGGAAGGGGGGAAGAATGGAAGAGTATAGATGGGAATCGGCCAGCAGAAAGGAAGAATTTCAAGCCACTGGTGCAATTGCAAGCACCATATTCTTTTCAGGGTAATCCTTCTCACTGAAAGTCTGTTTCCACCTGAGCTAGGCCTGTTAGGAAATCTGCTCAGTAGCCATGGGAATAATGACCTAGATTCAGTTCAAGTAGACATTCAAAACAGAGCATTTAAATCACTCTTCAACGGCCCCTCTTTCCTCTCAGTGAATATGGAAGGCCACAGGTGACAAATGCAGCTGTAGACACCGGAAACATCCACACTAAGTAAGATGAATCTCAGCCTAAACATCTCAAAATCATCAGAGTACTTATCTCAGCATTCCTGAGAGATACGGCAGTACTACTCTTGACAAAGTGAGGCAAAGAAATCACAATATTCAACTTCAGGCTTAAAAATGGGAGCCTTGGTTTCCTATGCCATCACTGAATGCTTAACAGAATGCAACACAGAGAAATTTCCTAAGCAAAGTGACTTGAGATGACTCACTCAAGGAGCAGCTTGCAGGAAATAGTAAATAAACATCTCAAGTAGATGTACCTACCCAAGAAACTACATGTGCAATCTACAACATTTTCCCCCCCTCAAAGTGAGTACGTGGGAGACCAAAACAAGGTCAGAAGCAATAACGAAACAACAAAAGCACTGAGAATAGTCAGAGAAATAGATTCTGTCATCTTTCCAAAAGGATATATGCTTTTCAGCTTCTTGATTTGGATGGAGTAATTGTATTGGCTCCCCAGCAAGGAGCCTAGAAGCCCTAAGCCTGAGCTGATGGAACACATCTCAGCTGTTTCCCTAGTTTCGAACACTTTCCCTGTATGGGAAATCAGGCACCTTCCCCATGAATCCTGGCTGTACTCCTTCAGGAGCATTCCCCCCACGACATGCTGGCTTGTACAACTGGCAGGTCAGTGGGAAACGCCTAAGGTCACAGCTAGGACCTGAACCGTACTGCTTGATATTCAAAAAGTCTAGGGAACTATAGGAATTATCTATTGAGACTAATCTCAGCATTAAAATAGGATGTATCAGAAGCTATTAAGCACTATTAGTTACAGGAAGGTCTAATACCATCTTGACTGGAGAAGGAAAAAAGGAGATGCTTCTTTTGCAAAGCAACTGGCCTGAAAACCCGATAATCCCAGAAAGTTTGTCTAGCTTGAGACAAATCAATCAGCCCATGCACCAAATTCTCTACTGTTAAAATATGTTCTTTCTTCCGTAGGAAGCTGGGCTGACTCATGCTGTGTACAACCCAGTCTGGCCCACTGGAAGTCAAAGCTCCCAGCGATAACCCTGCTATCAGCTATAAAAGGAGGATCTCTGTCTCGCCTAACCTTCAGCACCTAATTGTTTTTTTAGCCAAGTTTGGAGCCTTAGTCTCTCCACCAGGACCACAAAGAGTCATTCTGACACTCATGGCAGGGTATTCATTTAGCAGACTTCCATTGAATACATGTATTTGTCTCAGCTGTGGTAGCCACCACAGAGGTACACATAGACTAGGTCTAGGTCATCCTTCAGCTTTCCTGCAAGCTAGCCCTCTCTAGAGGTGAAGGCACCGCATCAGTACACCTGATTGATTGAAAAGCTTTCATTTGATTTTTTTTTTTTTTTAGAGAGCACCTAAATCTGGATGCCATAAGTACCTACCAATGCATATGCAATGCTACAACTTACATGTTTAAATATATAAGAAATAACAGGGGTATGTATGTCATATTCTTTGGGGCAAGTTTTAAATAGTCACAGCTTATGAACCTTACCGCATCATCTCAGCAATATCTGGGCAACAACTCCAGCTCCATCATTTGATATATTCTGAAGCTTCTTTTATTTTGCACCAGGACGTCTGCAACTTTTCATCCATCTTCAGATACTTCCTGCATCAGACATGCAGTGCCGGAAGAGAAATATCTGGAGCACCTTCTCAGCTGAAGGGATAAAAAGAGCATTGTGAGTAGACAACACAATTTCAGAACGTCTTTATTTTAAACAAAGGACTGTTGATACAGGACTCTAACCAAACCCCATCACCAAGGAGAATTTACCTCAGCTAAACTCAAGAGCCTGTCTTTGTATTGCAGCACCATAATTTGCAGTTCAGTATTTCTGAAAATTAAACAAAGACTTTTGGATGAAACAGAAAAAAGGTGCAGAGGTGGAAGAATCAGGAAGATTCTTTTCCAGGATATTTTTACTGACAGAGGAAGCACTTTCAGGACATCTCTCCACAAGCAGGGAGACTATAGCAAGACACCACAGCATGTTTAAGCCATAGAACCTTGTCTGGTTTGGTGTAATTAATTTTTTCAGCCTCCTTGGTACCACAGTCCAAGAGCACATTTGAACATTGGTGACACAGGCAAACTGCTGCTTTGTTCAGATAACCCAGGGGAAGGAAAGGCAAAGTGAGGTCCAAAACCATGGCTGACAGAAATCAGCCAGCTCCCTCAGAGTCAGTAGAGTTCATTCAGCTGAAGACCAAGCCCTGTTTATATAGTTTTTCACCTCAGAGGAATAAAGTTGCCATCATAGAAACACTGTTGGGGTTGCCTTGTTAAAGCAACCTTGGTGAACCCTGCTATTCATCACAGCAGCACATTTGACCACTGCAGTCCCCAGTAAATCAAAACATGTCAGGACATCTAATTCTTAATCAACGTTTTTGAGTTTCCTCTCCCCAAACACCACTTCAGGAAAAAAAAATAGAGCGGATGCCAATTTCCCTGCTGGTGTAAATGAATATACTTCCATTGAAATTAAGAAGCTTCAGCCAGTTTAAACAAGCTGAAAAATTTGGGCCTGGTGCTGTTTCTGCTCCTGCTTAGAGTGGTTTTTAGATCCCGCAGAGTTCTTGCAGGATGAGTAACAATGGAACAGTTACCTTCTAAAGCAGCTTTCAGGCAAAGGTTTGCAGTGCTTGACAGAGGAGATCTCATTACCCACAAGTTTTAGTTCAGGCGAAGAAGTGACTTGTCCAAGTCTCCCTGGTAAACAACAGCCAAACAAGGATGTGCCCAAGCCCTGGAGACCAGGTTTCAGAGTCCCTGTTTCACAATTATGTTTAACCAAATATCTTTTCAATGAGGGACTTTAAAATGAGGAACCTTTTCATTGTTTTTTCATTGCTCAAAACCATAGCTACCTCATTGAGACACATTTCTGAGCTTTAAAAAAAAAAGGCCGCTTTCAACATTCCTAATTTTCACTATTTATAAGCCATGACTTTACTGAATGATTTTTTTTCCCTGTGTAGTTGAATATGCCCTGTATCTAGAGGGTAATTTTGGCTTTAATCTGCTCTAAATGCTAGAATGTCGGACAAGTGAACCATTTGATGGTGATGATAATGAGTAGCCCATTAAAGGTAATTTTTAAGAAGTTAATGAGCTCTCACTAAGGGACTGACACATACTGTAATGAAAAATGTTTGCATAAAGAATATAACTTTCTTGCTATTTATTTTACTTTATAGAGAATCTATAAAACTTTTTAATATGCCTTCAATTAATTCAGCAGTTTAGGCAATGCTTGAGTTTTATTCTTGTTTTGCCATAGTAGGATACAGAAATCTCATTTTCTAAGGAAAGCGACTGATATCTCAATTAATCACTCTCTTTTGCCACCCTATTCTCTATTGAATGTCCAGGGATTCATTCCCCCCCCCCCCCGATTAATTAAGGGAACTCAGCAAGAAAGTGATTTAGTGATAATGACTCTTGCCATTTCTTTGGCTGTGTGGTCACTGTTAGACACTATTTGAATTTACCAGCATAAATAAAGCCCTTCAGTGACTAAACAAAGTTAAAGTAGCAATAAATTAAGCCTGCCATGTACACTTGGTTAAACCTTTAGCCAACATAAATACAAGCGGCCTTTTGCTGTGATTTGCTTGCTACAATGACATCATACATTTCCAAACAGAACATCAAGACCACAGCCAAAAAGCTAACACAATTCCCTTACGTGAATCAAATTGCAACAATCTAGAGTCTGTTGCACTGACTGCTCAGTTTCTGGCTTCTATGCCCTCTGCTCTCATGTGACTGCATTATAAAATGATCTATATGGTGATCGCAATTTTGCATTTTCTGCATGATTACATTTTGGCAAGGGGACTCCCTATGCCATCTCTCCCTGCAGGAATGCTTTGAAAGTTACCAAAAAGTCAGAATTTGCCAGCTCAGAGTCAAATCCAACCTTTTCCTCCCGAACCAGATCCTAGGAGGAATAAAGGCTACAAAGGGCTGTGTCCAGAAATAGAGAGAAAGGCAAAAAAGACACTGAAAGTCCCAAGCAGAGGCTGTGCTAACCAGAGCTAAACCTAGCTAGGGCTGATGAAAGGCACCTACACCTGTTTGCATAACAAAATGTTTAGGTGCTGGAGAGGAAAACAAGGGGGTGCAAGGGGATAAGAGAACTATCACACTATCTTAAGTGGGAGGTGTCCCTGCTCATGGCAGGGGGACTGGAGCAAGATGATCTTCAAGGTCCCTTCCAACCCAAACTGTTCAATAACTTTCTCCAAGTAGGCCTAGACCATAATTCTGCTCACCTTCTGATCCATTAGAGCCTCTCCCAGGGAAGGCATCCACATTGCAGGACAACACACAGCCCAGAGACACCCGAGCTACCTCTACAGAAAGCAGCTTCATTACTGAGAAGAGCCACAGCACAGAGCACCAACCTCAGGAAGCATTCGCTTAGTCTATCAACACCTGGGTCACAGGCTCAAACCCCCACAACCAGGCAGCACCTGAAACCTTCCCTTAGCAGCAATGCAGCTGCTGCTCCTCCTGAGGGTTTTTATCCCTTGCAGGGATGACCCCAGCCAGCTGGGATTAATAACAAAGCACTGGGCTCCTTTTTGCAGGATAAAGGAAGGTGCTCAGCTGGCTCCCATCAGGCAGCACTAGTCACGCTGCTCACGGTAGAGCAAGCATCTCTCCTGCTGCACCTGTGAATAGCACTTCCAAAAGCAGAGCAGGCAGCTTTGCTAGACTACCACACAGCTAATTTTATGCTACTGCTGCTTAAAAAAAAAAAATAAAAATAAAACAAAACCAGAGGTGTTGGTGGCTGCTGGGCTTGCCTCTGAGCAGATAAACCCCATCCTCAGGTACCTGTGAGCTTCTGTATGACAGTGAGTTAGCAGCGAATTACAGAGTCCTTGTGAGCTACCGGAATGGAAGGGAAAACACTCTCTGCTTTCTGCTCTTTTTCCTTTATACTCCTGCCGCAGCCAGGTTAACGCAGAACTACAATTTACTTTTAAAGAATCACGCTCTTGTGTTTGTTCTCTAGTAACAATTTCTTCACCAAGTAAAGCAAGCCAATTAAACTTCTTAATGCAAGAAGAAACCAAATAAAAAATTGCATCACAGACATGTGATTGATCCAGAGATGAGCAAAGGCTGAAAGAGAGGGAATACCTCTCTGTGCACGAAACACAATTAAAAAAAGAAAAAACTTTAGAACTAATTGGTTTGAACTTTATGGTGAAGCCATAAAAATGTCAATGAGAACATTTTGCCTGAACCAGTTTGTGCTGAGCTGTATGATTTTGTCACTTTTTATTTATATTTTCATGATGAAAGTTTTGTTGAAAGAGGAGCGCTAGAAAAATATGATGAGGCTAGACTTCACAACAGATTACACTTTTACAATATTTTAAAAACAAAGAGAGAGCAAAGTCACTCATATAGCAGCTTTTCTCTACTCTCTCTTTATTCTTCTAAGCCTGTGTTGAGTAATAATTCTTGCCTTCTAAATCATAACATATTAAGGATGAAAAAGACTTCACATCCTTTGTTTTCCCTCCCTTTCTTTTTATTATTCCTTTTGAAAGATCTGCAAAAGGCTGAAATATCATCCAGGCCTCTATGAAGCCAATCAGCACAATGCTTATTAAGCACAACACAGAAGACGTGATCTATTTTTAATTAAGCCATCTTTGAACAATGCAACGTAAGGAACCTGGCTTTTGAACTGCAAGGCAATCACTGAATGGATGGTGAGTGAAATAAAAGTAAACAGGAGGAAGAATTCCAAATACAGGGAGGACTCAGGGGAGATTTTAAAATAATAATAATAAAAAAAAGTTCTCTCAAGGGAAGAAAAAATGAAGATTTTTCTTATCATAATTTTGAGGGTGCATTTCATTCCCTATTTTGACTCACTTTTCAAAGCCACATCAGGTTGTTTGTAGAAACAATTTGTTAGCAAATACATGGTTCTCCTCTGCCCGGAACATTAGAAACTGCAACATATATACAACACTTACTGATGTTTAAGTATCAATCAGATTGTGTATTATTTGAGCAGAGTACACATTCAAGTCCACTTTACACCGTTATGGAACAGACTAAACAAACCTGACCTCAGGGGTGACCCTCATAGGATCCCTAAAGATTGCAAACGTATAGTAGGCAGTCACCAGGAGACATTTACAGCCTGGTAATGGCATGCAAATGACACTCTGTCTCTGTAACGCAGCCAAATTCTGGGGTTGTATATGAGAGTAATTTCCTGAAGAATTTGGGGAAAATGTGATACTTTTCCTTTTATGTATGAAATTCACAACATCTCGTCCTTTTACTAGAGGACTGCGGGGAAAGCGCTGACAAACTTATCGCCAAGCCGTACTGTTCCCTGTAGCAGCACCTCTCCAAAACTCGCCCTCCACAAGCAGAGTGGGCGCGTTTCCCCAGTACACAGAGAGAGCCCAATATGCCAAGACTGGCTTCCACACCCCAGAAAACATGCTCAGCACCTCACCGAGCTCTCTCCGTGAAGCATTCTCCTCCAGGGCCCAGCTTCAGGCTGGAGATGGGGGGAGAGGCTCTGAATTGCCCTGCGGAGGATCCGTTCTCCCTCTCCAACTTTTATACAGGGTGCAAGGAAACCTGGCTGGGGTTGGCGCCTTAAAATCAGTCAATGGGAATCCTACTCCTTCCCCTCAGGGCTGCATTTTTTTAAGACAATATATGCAGTGATACAGATGGTTCAGCATGAGCGAAGCTGTCTAGTGGGTCTCATGCCAGTGCAATGGGTGAAGGCTTAGCTTTGTTTGCTCCATCACTGAGGATTAGGCCAATTTTCGCAGTGGCAGACACACTTACACGTCACAGATGTAACTTCTTGTCCACACAGCTCATATCTTTCTTGGCGCTTTCAGTGCTGTAGCTGTGTTATTCCAGTTTTGCTTCAAGGCTTCCACTGCAGCTGTGTATACATTTGCCATAAATCAGCTTATCTGTTCCCACTGGAGCTCTTAGCAGAGGAAGAGAGACAGGGAGGGAAAGGTAAATGCATCTTCCACAAGCGCTTGTACTTTTATGTATGCCGGCTAGTAAAGGACCAGGATCATCCTGGCGTAACACAGAGGAACCCACTTGTGGTTCCACCCCGGGCTTTAAGGAAACAACCCACTCTAGTCATGCGGAGTAGCGGCTCCCAAAGGACAGCACACCATGGCCACGCTCCCTTACTCCGTTTTTATGAGAGCTCACACATGGACATCTGTTTTAAGACATTCTTATGGCCGCAGGGACTCAGGAGGGCTTTTTTCCTCCCAACCTGGCCATAAGACTTCCGCTGTGCATTGGGGACCTCCCTAACATTACCTGTGCTTTTATCACATCGCTGACGTGTGGCCACGGTCTACTCCATGCACAGGCACATCACGGATTACTAAAATCAAAATCCAAAGAAGAGTATAGCAGCCCCACTTTTTTGCAACACTTTTCAAGGGGTGTATTTGGTACGCAGATCATGCAATTTCTTTCACCTACGAGACACTGTTTACTACCTGGAGACAGGCCTGTACAACAAGGACTCATGCCAATGAATTACTTGGCCCAATAGGTCAGGATTCTTCTGTTTGCAGTGACTGCATTAAAGGGAGGCACTGGGAAACTCGGCCAAATGTAATAGAGCTGCGCTAATTTAGCATAGCTGCTGTGTGGAGCGCTTAGGCAGACATGGGGCTTAATTTGGAACGTTCATCTAGCTTCCTCAAGGTACTGCTGTTTAAGGTTAACCTTACACAAGGACTACACAAGTACTGCAAGGAGAAAAAGTGTTGGGCTCCTAAACTTTCTGACAAAATAAGATTCAGTGAGATTTTGTCGCTTTCAAGACCCACTCCAGACATTTCTTCCTTTTCCCGGTGCCCCCCTTTCTTTCCTCTTCCCAGAATCACACTGCTGGTAAACTGTTTTCTTCCAATATATAACATTACAAACCTATGGGTATTTTCCTTTCCTCTGCAGTTCCAGCCTCTTCTGGGGAATTAAGTTATGCATACTGCATGAAAATAGGACCACAGGCTGGGCCTCTACAAGCTGCTAATTGAAAACCTTGTCAGAAGTAGGAGGAAGTGGCAAGAAACTTGGCAGGCCCTCACGCTTTTCATGCTGTACTTAGCTCTTGGTACTTATGAATGGCAGCTCTGCAGTGCTTTGCAGAGGTTTACAAGTTGTGCCAGTGCTGTCTCCGCAATTACAGAACAACATGTTCTTCTCTACGAGCTGAAAAAAAGAAGAGAGCGATTATATCCAGAAGGCCACATCCTGTGTTTTTCATCCAGGTAATGCTGACACTGAAATGAAAGTGAAGAAGACAGAAGACAAGACCTCACATCAAACATATCAGACATGCATGGCTATCAATCAGCTACAGAAAAAGCTGATGAGGCAATGTTATTCTTTGGAAAAAAAAAAAAAACCCAAACGTGTGCTAGATTCCTGGTCAGTCTTGGGCTGTAGTAGGTAGGAAAGTGAAAGAGGGCACAGGGAAGATGTCTGGACCTGATCCTGCGGTTCTCAGTTGAATCCTGCTTCAAAACACCAACTCACTCGGGAGCTGAAGAATCCAGCCCCATTAAAAATTACTACAAATTACCTGATATGAAATGCTTACATTATGAAAACAGGGATGATTTTGCATCTGTTAATGAGGATAATGACTAATATATTCAGGCAGTAGACGTGACAGCTGTCTGTATGTTTTTAGGGGCATGTATTTTTAGATGCCATTTACCTCCAAACATATTAACTACTACATTCTTCCAAAGTGCTCCAAACCTCCGAAGCTTAAGAATGCAGGTTAAATTTCCTTCTGCTTCTGCATCACTCAGTTACATCACTCTGTCTCATTATTTGAAAGCTCTCCTAAATCTGCCACTCAGATCCTCAGCTAAGTGCTATGATAAAGGGAAATGGCTAATGCCAACATGAAACAAAACAAATTTGAAATCACAGTCCACCGAAACACTGCTTAGAGACAACTGCACTGCCTGCTGCTCCATTTTAACTAGTTTAATCGCTTGCTGACCAAGCAGGGCTTATAACTGTTAAGGAATATATGTTTGTATTTCTCTCCTATTTTTCAAAACCAAAGATTTGCAAGACGAACTCCAATTTTAAGACAAAAGTCACCCCATTAAATCTTAACAGATGTTTCTCAAGTTTAGAAGATTAAGAAAGATTTCAGCATCAAAAATCAAAGAAAATATTCTATGACCTTAAAAAAGGATAAATCGCAAAGCTCTAAACAAACCAAAAGTCCACTTTGACAGCTGCATCTGACTGAATTGATGAGGTGCTATTGATGTTTGGATTAAACTATGCCTCTGTGATCAAGTACTCAAACATGGGATAAAAGAGGAATATATTCTTTAATCCCACCAACTAATTTTGTGTAGGCAGCAGTTGCAGAAAGCAGTGGTTACAGAACAAATGTTGGAAGTGGCTTCACTTTTGCTTATTGACAAAGCTATTTTTATTTCATTAATTCACCAAGTATAGTATCAGCGTTTAAACTAACACGAGGAAATCTATATCAGGCACAGTATTCTCCACAAACAAATCACTGAAAATTTCAAAGTCATTAAAGGTAGAATCAATAGGATATGATTCTGAAGGGCTAGGAAGATGCAGTGCTAAAGTGTAATAGAAAAATTAGATATTGATTTTTTTATATAATCTTGATAAACAGAGTAAACAACACAGGAGATTCCAGTTCTGTTTTCATAGCATCTCTTCTCCAAAAAGGGAAAGGGTTAAGAGACAGTTAAGTCACTTGTTAATTACTGTCTTCATCTATCACTCTGTAACCCTAGAAACTTGCCACCTCTAGCAGAAGACTACATTACCTGTGCTTTCCAAAACTCCTAGCGAGGGCGGAACTGAAGCCAAGTTATGCTCTAGATGCTACGTTACTAGGAATCCAGATGGGAGAAACTCTGAACTTAAAAACTAGCTAGCTGGACACCTGGATCCTCATCAGACTACAATCGGGAAAGGGCTTTGGAGCAAATGAGAAGCAGACCTGTAACGTTTAAAGGGTGGCACTGTGTCCACTGCTGTGTGCTGGGATACCTCCGGGAGTTCAGACCCATCATGAGAAGGATGCTGTATGAAGGGATAGGAAAGATTCTGGCTACTTGCAGAAAGTCCAGTCCCAGGCTGATGCTGGGTTGCGCCATGGACTGTCAACACACGAACCTGTCAACACCCTGCAACCTGAGCAAGCAGCTGGGCACACCATTTTCTGGAGCAGAAAGGCCTGTGTTGAAAAAAAGGCTCTTGGGACATAGGGACCCCAGATCCGCAGGAGGCAGGCACAGAGAGAGGGAAAACTCACATGTAGTAAATTTGTATTCCAAGTAAATCTTCCCCAGTCACGCACACAAAACAACATACGAATATTTTTTTCACTTGAGGCACTCAAGAATGTGATTCTGAAGTAATTTACTGGAGAATGATGTCATTTTAGGGGAATGACTCCCATCAGTAAATATTTACCGTGAGCATCCTATCACTAAAATAAAGGGGGAAAATGTCTCCTGAAGAGATCAAAGGATACAGCAAAGGTAGGCAGACAGTCACAGAGCAGACTCTGTGGTGGGGGGGTGAATCCACTGAAGTCAGTGGCAAACTTCACATTGGTTTCAAAAAAGCAAGGACTTCACCTCTAATTCTTTCCCCATCTGCCTCTTTTTGTAACTTCTGTTTCTCTTAACAACTGCTCTTTCCATACAGGTATGGAACACCTACTTTCGGATCCAGATTTGCACGCACTGTTATTTTATTGGGCGTGCATAGGAAGAAGAAAGAGTTATAATTCTCAGAACTGCTTCTAAGAAGAGCCACGTACTCCCAAGTTGAACTGAACTAACCCATACATTGTGCAGGGTTAGGCCCAAACTAACGAAAAGCAGCTGCCTTGCATTCAAGAGAGGCAGCAAAAGAGACAAATGATACCATGAACCGTAAAAGGGAATAATGAAAAGTATGGATGGTCTCTTCACCTGACTTTGAAACCTAAAAAAGGTATATTCTCAGCTTTGGGATAGTCTAGACTCTTTATCATTTCTCCAAGCACAGTTATATACATATTTGCATGAAGAGGTTGAATATAAGAAGAATTTTACATTGCTATCAGTTTAGTCTGTCTTTACAGTCACTTGTTCTTGAAGGCTGCAAAACCACACAATAATATGACTGGAAAACACCAGATGAGAAAATGTATATGGTAATATGTCCATGTATTAATGGTTATTTATATAAAAGTATTGTGTTTCTATGTTGTAGGAAAATACACAGAATACTGAGAAAATGTTTGAGCCTATTGCTGTGGGGTTTTTTTATTTTCAGTTAGATAAAATAAATTTTTGCAATTTTTTTTCAAATTCTTTTTAACTCACAAATAGATCTACTTATGCTTCCGTAATCATAAATATGAAACCAAGCAACAGCACCGGTTATGATTTATATAGCTGGTCTGTGACTATTACGCAAAGACAGGTTTTGCCATTACAATTATACTTATGTAATTCTGACAGTTTTCTTTGTGTTGCTAGGGAATTCTGTAAACAAACCAAATAAAACCACAGAGTACTTCAATAGCAGTGACAAAATTTCGTAGCCACAATACTGAGAATATGGTCTAATTATTCTATAAACACACTTTGATTTGTTTACTTCAGTGTCAAATTAACTTCAAATATGTAACAACAGTCACTGATTTGATATGGTATACAATACTGCCAGTGACTGCTTTCATTGTAGTGTGTGTAAATCTATCTCTTTTTAAAATGAGTTCATTTCTGAAAGCATCTCTGCCGTACACTGTGAATACTAAACAGGGAAACACATATGCAACTTATTTAAAAGAAAATTATTTCCAATGAATTTTGCTATGATCCAGCATATTTCGGCTCCATTTTATTTTTCCTTTTGCACAGTAGAAGGAATAATTTTTAGGAAGATTAATAACTCATGACTTAGAGAAACAAATTATAATCTCACTGGGGAAAAATGAGCCAGACTAACCTCATCTCCATCCACGCAATTGCCCTGACTCAGTAGATTGTGGTACTTTAAAAGAAAGACAGAACTCTGACCGTTAAAACCAATATATAAAACTGGGACAAACTCAAATTTTTTGAGCAGTTGCAAAGAACACCAATCCTGGAGAGATGTACTGAAGAAACAAATGATTACACTGTGTTTTTCATTTCATACTGTATTTAACTGAACTGTAATCTAGGGAAAACACCAATGGTTTACAAAAAGATTCAGATGTGGGATTTTTGTTCTTTTTCGGGAGCTCTTTTCTGGGGAGCGGTACAGGGGTTGCTGCATAACATGACCATCAGTGGTGGCACGTAACAAATTTGCCTCTGCACAAATTACTTTGAAGTGGCTTGTGATATGCACACCACAGCTTGGAAAACCCTGGCTTGGATCATAAAGTGCCTTTCACAGAGAAGGATCTCCAAATGGTTTACAAACTGCACGCGCCATAGACAGGTCAGAAGCCCACCCACTGAAGCAAGGCCAGCTAAGGACAGAATGAGGCTGCCAAATGGCATCTGTAAAACTAAATAAGATAATTATGCAGAAAAAAAGAAAGAACATTAGTCCCATATTCTGCCAGTGACAGCTGTTTCTGCTCATTTGCCCACATAGTACTGGGAGGTGTGACAATATCCAGTGGACAAATTTCTCTTTCAGCAAGCAAGGAGTTAATGTCTCACTCACCGGAGTCATGTGTATAAAGCAGAGAAAAGAAGGCAGGAGCGGACCTGTCCCAGAAACCAGAAAGTAAAAGAACAGAGGGTGGAAGCAAGGGCAGGTAGCCTGGGAGGAATACAGAGAAGTTGTCCAAGCAGCCAGGGATCGGGTTAGGAAAGCTAAACCCAGATAGAGTTAAATTTGGCCAGGGATGTCAAGGGCAACAAGAAAAGCTTCTACAGGTACATCGGTGATAAAAGGAAGACTAGGGAAAATGTAGGCCCACTCCAGAAAGAAATGGGAGACCTGGTTACCTGGGATATGGAGAAGGCCAAGGTACTCAACGACATCTAGAGGGACCTGGGCAGGCTTGAGAGGTGGGCCTGTGCAAACCTCATAAAGTTCAACAAGGCCATGTCCTGCACCTGGGTCTGGGCAATCCCAAGCACAAATCCAGGCTGGGCAGAGAATGGATGGAGAGCAACCCTGAGGAGAAGGACTTGGGGGTGTTGGTGGATGAGAAGCTCAACACAACCCAGCAATATGCACTCACAGCCCAGAAAGCCAACCCCAACCTGGGCTGCATCCCCAGCAGCGTGGCCAGCGGGGCGAGGGAGGGGATTCTGCCCCTCTGCTCTGCTCTGGGGAGACCCCCCTGCAGGGCTGCCTCCAGCTCTGGGGCCACCAACAGCAGAAGGATATGGACCTGTTGGAGCAGGGCCAGAGGAGGCCACAAAGATGATCAGAGGGCTGGAGCCCCTCTGCTATGAAGACAGGCTGAGAGAGATCAGGTTGTTCAGCCTGGAGAAGAGAAGGCTCCAGGCAGACCTTAGCTCTAAGTCCCTAAAGCTTCCAGTCCCTAAAGGGGCTACAGGAAAGATGGGGAAGGACTCTTGATCAGGGAGGCGAGTGATGAGATGAGGGGTAATGGTTTTACACTGAAAGAGGGGAGATTTAAATTAGATATCAGGAAGAAATTCTTTACTGTGAGGGTGGTGAGACACTGGCCCAGGTTGCCCAGAGAAGCTGTGGCTGCCCCGTTCCTGGAGGTGTTCAAGGCCAGGCTGGATGGGGCTTTGAGCAGCCTGGTCTGGTGGGAGGTGTCCCTGCCCATGGCAGGGGGGTTGGAACTAGATGGTCTTTAAGGTCCCTTCCAACCCAAACCATTCTGTGACTCTATGATTCTATGAAAAATGTTAGCAATGAGAGCTATCACTCATGTCCATGGTCTCTTGGGACTGGACTGGCTAATTTTCTCCCCCTGGACATAAGTTTTGTGGTTTCAGTAGGCAGGCAGAATGCAATAATCCATGCTGGAATTTCTTCGGGAGACCAACCACCCCCTTCTTCCCTCTCTGGAAATAGCAAGACCTGCAATAAGGTGGAAAAGATGAATCCCCGTTTTCTAATCTTCATAATAATAGGCCTACATCAGGTCTGTGTAAGACACTGACTCAAAGACAGAAGCATACATCCCTTTAACTCCCTGCCACTTTACTTTACTTTGGCTTTACTACCATGGGAGGTGTGACTGCATCCCTGTCGGCTGTGGCAAAGAGCAAAACATTTCTGTTGCAACAACTGAAATGTCAAAATATTGTAGAAAAACACTGGAAGTTTTGGGGATTCTATTTCACCTTGTACAGGAACCTCTCAGGGTTTATGAGAACAAAGAAGACAGAAGACTATCATCTTGGCAATATTTCGAGATGGATGGAACAACCTCCTATGAGTCATTCAGGAAAACAAAGCCGGTTGTACAGCTGATGACAATATGCGACTGGCATCCTTTCTGGCTCTGGCATGAAAAGTGATAATAAACAAGTGGATTCTAGGGTAAAACAGTTGTGGAGACAAGATGTGAAAAAGCCACATAAAGAAGTGATGTATTTCCTCTGGGACATAAAAACCAGCTCCACAAAGGCTCCCTATTTACCTTTATCCTCAAAGACTGGTGAAAAAATAAATTGAGGAAACGAGCTAGGAAAAGGCAGAGGATGTGCCACCACACCAGGTCAGCCCCCCCAGCACATACCGATAGCAGTACTGCTCAGGTTCCTTCAGCCCTCTCTGGTCTCTACACAAACATGTGTTGAGTCGTCTCACTCCTGTTCTGGTATGGGACACCTAAGGAAGCCTTGACTTCACAGAGATCCCAGTGACCGGGTATTGCGGAAAGCATTTGGTCCCAGGATGTTAATGTGCATGCAGTGTAATCATCAGCAAGACTCCACAGCGGACTCCAGTGTTCCCAGCAGTGCACCTAAATGGCACTGAGCTTGCACAATGGCACAAGGACTCATGCCCTTTAAAGGACTAAAATCTTGAAGGAAGAAAATACTGGATTTACTGTCATTAAGCTGAAACAATCTAGAGACTCATGGAGAGTTTAGAGTTTTAATACCTGTGAGGTAGAAATTGCGGAAATTAACAATGAAGTTGTGGAAATTAGAGGCTATTATTACAAAGCCTCTATTTAAGGGATAATGTTCTTGGCAGAGAAATATACGAGGCAATAAATTGCATTAGTAGGTGATTATATTCCCAAAGCAAAAACTGCAGTGATGGCTGAATAAGTAACCACAAACACCATTAAACAACAAAGGAAAGGATAAAAGCCATGAGATCGTGCCTTCTAAAAATATTTCATATACACACATTATTTTCCTCCACTATTAGTGCACTTAAGAGTCTTGTGCTTCATCCTTCTTAGCATTTCCATATTTACCCAAGTCGTACAGGTGGAGTCTAAAGGAATTCAGTTCAGAGGTGGGCCTTGGACACCTGACCCACCTGATACCCATTGGTAAGCATATACAGATGGTTTGCAGATCAAGTTCATGGGTAGGGAAACATTTTCAGCTTCTCAGAGGCCCTCCAGTATAGTTCTGCACTAACCACAAGCACAAGAGTACAGTAAGAAATCAAGGGAAAAGGATCATCTTACCAGAAATCTGTGATCCGAGCCAAGTGTGGGGCACTTCCACTTATACAGATAATACCTACCTCTAGGACAGAGCCCTAGGTCAGCCCCTCAGGCTGACTGGGGTATAGAGAGCAAATCCCTTCTCCCCACTCTTGGCTCTTAGTTCTCCAAAAACCTGACTCCTCCCTCCCACTTACTCAGAGTGAATATCATCCAAAAGAAGCAACTCTTCCAGCACACAACCCATATGGTTAGCTGAAGCAAAGCAAACTATGAAATACAGCAAGGGCTGTATCTTCATCTTTCCTGTACTTTCTATTTTGCAGCTTGGGGCTCTGATGGCTCTTCAGCTATTCCAAGATGGCTAACAAGGATTCCCTTTTTTCCCTCATTATGTATGGCTCAAAAATTGTAACTGTTTCACCAGCTCTGAGCCTCACTGCCATTATTCCTGCCTCCCTCACGTCAGTATAAGCTTGCTTTATGTGTATGGAGCATGCATCAACCCCAGGCTACACTTAAAAGTCATTTGGAAATGGGAGCAGAATGCAACATGCCAGTGTCATGCGCAAGTACCCAAGAAAATGATTCCTCTTCTACAATTTGCAGTGACTGCCAATAAGTTTCCATGAGGAAGAGGCGTAAAGGAGCTGATTTTGCCCTATAAATTGCTGCTTAGCTTGCTGTCCATCTACCTGGCTATTACTCAGTTTCCAGAAAAGGAGGGGATGCTTGAGCCTCTGGAAAGACCAGTTTCAAGCTGAGGAATACCAAGTTCTCTGGCCAGCTTCTACCGGCAATAGAAGGAGACTGATTCCTCCAATGAACTGGTGAAAATTGTTGTTTTCTGAAGTCAGGTGCCTGGAACGAGTATCTATCCCTGTCTCCAGAGTTTGGGTTCCCTTCACTAGGGTTACCCTCTGTGAACACACTCTGAAACGGTGGCAGGGTTCTGTGCACAAAAGCTGCCTGGCCCTGCCATTAACCCCCCTCTAGCTCATTTAATGAGTTGGTGAGAATGCTCCAAAGCGTCTCCTTTCTGGTATAGTTTTATGGATGCAGAGAGTGAAGGGCAGAGGTGCTGGGGGTCTGGCACTTTTTACCTTAGCTGGCTTGGCTGAAGGGAGAACTGTCAGATCTGTCATAAGCCAGGATTAGCACACAAGCACATACACATTCAGCCTACTTTATTCAGCAGCTACCTCAATTCAGCAGCACTCCAAGCCTGAGAACACCTTGGTGAGGCAAGCTTCAAACATTCACCTCACCAGCCCTTTGCTATCCGAGGGGTCCCTGGGCACAAACAGCCATGAAACTCTCCTGGGCAGGAAAGGAGGAAAGGCATTAGCTGCAAACTCCTTCCCCAAGGTATTTTCTGCATGCCCTGAAAGTGGCCCCCTCACACACTTTCAGAGAAGTTTGATTTATTTTCAGCCATCATTTGCTAACCCAATAATCAATAAACTGGTCAATGGTTAACAATCCCAGTTTAAACCATCCCATCTGGCTTTACCTTTAATGGATTAGGGACAATGCATATGATCCCTTTCTCAGGCAGCGTTATAACACTGGGAAAAAAAACCCATCTGGATTGTTTTCAGGTCTCGCAGCTGCCTGCAAAGCCTCGGACATGACAGCAGCAGTATTAAGCGAGCAACAATCTCGCTCTGAGGGCCAGAGTTGGTCCCTTTGCCATAAGCATGCATTTTTACCTACGAATGGGTTTCCAGGCCTTAACATCTAAATCAGATGTGCCTCCATTACCTGAGGACTGAAAAGAAGCAAAGCCACGTCCAGAGCAGACCTGTTCGGAGGAACACCTACAGAACTACCTGAAAGCGACATAAGGCTTTAGGATGGATTTTACATCTTTTTCTTTATATTTCCTACTTATCATAAGAGCCTACAAAAAGGCATATGCCCTTGTGAGTAAGTCTTAACTGAAGAAATTTTTTGCCTGTCTTTTTTAGTATCCAACACAAGGACAATCATAACTTTTTTCCCAATTTTTTTTTTTTTTCCCCTCAGTGGAGTCTTCTCTCTCTACCTCCTCACACTTTTACAACATGTAAGACAATACCAGCTGCATTGCCAGCTATGCTGCCAGGGCTGTGTGCAAGAACAAAAGTCTGGGGATTTCTAGGACGTGCATTTGGTGTGTCAGACCCTTCATGGAGTGCTGCAAACCCCTAGTGGAGGCTTTGGATTTGCGTACATTGTCCGTAAGCAAACACATTTCTTCTGGATTCCTCCATGCTCACAGAGGCCTTGTGCCACTCACTCCTTCGTGCGAGTTGACCAAAGTGGCTTTCAGGCATATGCTGCACCAGGTTATATCTCCGCTGAAAGTCACTCCAAGGAAAAATAAATGAGTAGATATCACAGTTCTTTCTGTCCCTTTTTTCCTAAGACCAGATACATTCAGGACACAGAATAAGCAGAAAAAATGAGTGGAAACCTCTTTAAAATATTAACCCTCCTACCATGGTAATGAAGTTCCTGTGTTTTTCTCCTCACTTCACTCTGACCTCTTCCACCTTAAACAGCATGCTCCATTGCTACCAACGGACTGGGCAGTAACACACCTTCCAAATCACCTGGTGCCAGCTGATGGTGCAGATAAAAGATCTAAAAAACACCCAATACGTTGAATCACACTGAGAGTTGTTGGGAGAATTGCTGCAAATGATTGTCCTGAGATTCAGAGAGGAAAAAAAAGCCTGCTACCACAAGTAACAGGTACGGATTTCTATTTCTGCACCTTCAGTAGAGCAATTTGTAGCTGACAGGATCTGACAAGCATCCCACCAGAAAAAAATTACTTCCCCAGATGAGCTTCAAACCCATGGGATCATCAAGGCAGAGGATGGGGAGAAGTGTGTGGGGGCAGGGGGACAGAAAGAAGTTCTCTGCGCACTGAAGTGCAGTCAGATGCAATAAATATCATCAGCAACTGTGCATTGACAAATCATCCTGCCAAGGTCTGCAGCTAAGACAAAACAGGGATTAAAGTATGTTCTTAATTCAGCATATTCTTAATTTCTGCAAGAACGTTGCTGATGTACCCTGGGCATACAGCAGTGCTACCAGATCCTTCCATCAGTACAAGCTGACGTCTGGTGCAAAACTGAGATCCTGATCTCCCTCTAAAAGGAGGGAAAATGTTTCCAAATGAAAAAGATGCTGACTCGGTTCTGGACAGGTAACTTTCCAGAATTTTCCCAAGATCTTTTTCTTCTGTATCTGCTCCTGTGTGGCAACCAAAGCTTAGGAGGGTGAGGTCCTCATAGCCAAGAGCTAGGAAAATGTTCATTCAATAGGAAGGAAGGCAAAACACAAAGGACAATTGGGAAACTATGGTGGATACATGCTAATGAGAGGCCGCCAAGAACCCTGTGGCTGAGAAGATTTATATCATCTCATGCAAGGTTCACAAAAATATCCCTAACACTACAAAATTATCCATAATGCCAAAGGAACTGCTTCTACCATCTTGGACTGCAGCAGAGAAGCATTTCCCTGAGCACTCCTGAGGATTCAGGCAAATTCAGATTGGCTTTCCCCACTCCGGACTCTGTAGTAAATTGGAGGTACCAAAAAATCTAAAGTGCATGGAACGTAACTGACTTCTCTGAGATGTTCAGTCTTCTGACAAACTTTCTTGCCCAGACCTAAGCGAAAGACAAACAAGGCTGGTCTCAGCTTAAGGGATGGAACTCAGTACGTAAGCAAACTGTCCAGTAAACTTAATTGCAAATTAAAAGGGCCAGTAGCCCAGATTCAGCTATAAAATGGACCCAGTGGGTTGTGCCACTGTCTGAAAAGGAAGGTGGTCTATCTGCCTGTAAAATAGCTTCTCCTTAGCTGGGTTTAGGGGTCTGCAAGGCAGAAGGGAGGCAGGACCCTGTTCTGCTATTGCATGGCAGGAAACAGCCTTCCATATTCAGTTCAGGAGCAATTTTTTAGACGTAGAGCATTTGTGGGATGAGCTCTCCCTGGGGACACACAGAGATAAGAAGTCAAGCACCAAGCACAGGAGAAACAGAAACTGATCTTCCCAGAAAATCCTGTTATTGCTGTTAGAAGAGGCTTCAGACAAAGAGTTGACCTTTTGGGTAGCCTATGTCAGTACTCAGGCTCAATGAATCATTTAGTCACTACTGGTACTCACTCTGTCGCTATTAAATCTCACTACATCCAATTCAACAACCAACCGCTAAAACATTACATAGCACATTGGAAGTCAAATACCCTCAAGCTACCTCGGAGAGGGACAACAGCAAAGAAAAAGATGTTCATTAATTCCAGTTTCCTAAGCTATAGTGGGAACCCATCTTTCTCCTATGCCTGCCCTTTCTGGCTGTATATCGTGCACGAGCTCTGCCTTTTGGAACAGAGGCTATAGAAAAGGACTCCTGGTATTGTCTCCTTTAGAGGCTTGGTGGGAAATCACAGCAGAGACAGAAGGAGATAAATGGGCATAAGTAAAATAGCGGGTAAGGACTGGGGAGAAAATGTGAGGAAAAATCTTTCTGTCCTTCAGTTACAAGGAAGAAAAAAAAACAATTTAAATGCTCCTCTATGGCTACATTTATGTAGATACCTTCAAGGCAGATATAGGGAAATATCAACAAAAGGCGTCTGAGAGGTGTGCTACCTCTTTTTAAATGGTTCCTTAATAGACAGTGGATGTGTAAGAGAGGAGTTGGCTCAGCTGCCGACAGCAGAAACGTTAATGGTTTTGCAACACAGTAAAACACACACAGAGCTGAAAGTAAGTTGGAAGAGAGAAACCAAATTTTGGGTCAGAAAAGAAAAGGGCCTCTGTACCTGGCAGGAAGAGGGGAGCATTAAGCTCAGCCAGGAGCTTGGGAACACCATGAGAGAGCCCACGCTAGAAACAGGCTGTTTTGCTGCTGAAATTGTCTCAGTTGTGAGTCTACCTGCCGACTCTGCAAACACATTAATAAAAGCAGACCGAGACAATTTAATAAGCTCACTCCTGCTGCCAATTCCTTTTCCTCCTTTAAAAGAAATAACCCATCCCTCTGGTTCCAGTCTGCTAACCATCTGGCATCAAGCCCAAGTGGGGCTCGGCTCTCCAGCCCTGAAAGGCAAGAGGTGAAATCCAGTCCTCGTTTAATACCAACAGTGTAAAGCCAATTTAAAAGCCTTTAAAAATCTATCTTTGATCGAAAGGAAGATGTTGTTTAATTGAAAAGTCTCCTTTTCTGGAACAGCTGGATTTTCCTCAAGCTGCAGCCACTTCAAAAGGATTCCCAGTAATGTCAGAGCTTCTTAGGTTTAAACTGTCAGCATCGGAAGGGCTGCTACAGGCTTTCGTCTCCTGCAGGTTCCTAAAGACCTCTAGTGTATAAAGATCCATTTTAAATAATATAAATGCTTTAAAAATACAGAAGGGAGGGAAAAGGCTAAGAAAAAAATTCCTTCCAAATATAAAGTTATCATAGTTTCTGCTGAGAACTGATTTCTGCAGCAGTTGGGTATTTTTTTTCAATAGTAATCCTTTTGCTTCTTGTTCCTTAATTTCCATAACATGTAAACAGTAATGAGGTACCCACTGCTGTATACACACAAAAACATGTTTTGGAATTGCTGCTTTACTTCAAATGCATCGCATTTAAATGCAGATGGAAAATACACTTAGGCAGGCATTATTATTCAATAAAGTGTGCCCTGTCATGTCTCATCATGCTTGACTAAAACTTTGTAACTCTGGCATAGCTGGCATAAAAATAGGGATGTGCCAGCATCTGGATGGAGACATAACATTCTCCTCCAGGGAGAGCAGACAGCAGCTTAACAATATTGATGTCATTACCAAACTCCATCGAGCCCTTAAAATAAGATAGACTGGCTTCTTTAAAATTTCAGAACTGCCCTCTGCACCTTAACTTTCATGACCCATGTGAGGATTTACCATTTCTGTATGTATAGCTTTAAATTCCTAGCACACACTGTCTTTATAGATCAGCAAAAACCATAGGCAATTGGCTTTAAAAACAATTCTTCCACACAGACACTGCTGAGGTCTGTTCAAAATTAAAGTAGATGAACTTTAACAACTCACCTGTATTCTCAAATCCATGGGCTGCTCAGGTTTAAGGACAAAAGATCTGAGACCGTTTCGCTGTTAACCCGGGGAGAGCTGTGCTCTAGAGTCTGAAAAACATTGGGCAGGATCCGTCCCCCTGCTCCCCCAGCTCTGCCTGCACTCACACAGGCCGTATTCAGCTGACCTGGATTCTACTACATCTCCATGCCTTGCTTCTCCTGCACATGGGCGCTAAGAGACTTTCCGCTCAGCAACTCATGTAAACTTCGGGACTTTCCCTCCCTGGACTTAACATCTTGAGGGTGAGGTCCTCTGCAAATCTCATCCTTGTGTTTCTTTGTGCTTAAATTCCTCACTTGCACGATGAGAACCACAGGACTTCAAAGGGTACTTGTGAGGGCAAGCAGGGCTGCTCAGAGACTGTAGGAATGGAAGTCATAAAGTGGGACACTGCAAAACACGTGACAGGAAAATCTTCTAAAACATATGCACATATTTAATAACAACTGATTTCTGGGTTCCCCACGCATGAGGACCCGTAAGGAATCTTCTGTCATGTCACATTGTATTAGTCGTAGTCATACCAGTGTATTCCCTTTACAGCGACTGGGGTGGCTGGTTTTCTGAATACTCATGTTTGCTATCAGTAAATTTGGGAGTGAGAGACAAGGGGTTAGATTAGGACAATTAGAAGCTTATTCCATTACCGATTACTTATATTGCTATGCTATCCCTGGTGTAATTCTATTAAGTTTTTGGAGTTGCAACAGGGACAAATTTGGCTCAATGTGCTTAAATATTTTTTTGTATTTTGTACTCGTGGCTGTATTTATATCCAAAGCAATATGTCTCTTATTACAAACATAAGTCTTTGTTATGGCATAAGCCCTGAATGCATAGGACATTTAGCCCATAAAAATAACCAAGGTCTGATCCAGTCTCCATTGAAATCATCTACAAAACTCCTGTAATTTCTAAAGGGAACAGAATCAGGCCCCAGCTTTTCTGCCCTCAGAGGGGAGAGTTGCATTAAGAGTTAGCGGTAATATCCCCATATTGATGAGTCACTCACTTTGCAGTACATAACATTTTATGAAGTAGAGAATCACTTTCCCTAAGCAATTACAATTTTGAGACAGGATCTCAGACACTGGCAAGTTCCTTTGTTTCACAGTCCACTCCTGTGTGGCGCTACAGCCATTCTTAACATGCCTCCCTGGTTATTTGCTAGGGTAAATAATTTGTAAAATCTGCTTTCTGTGGTAAGAAGAGACCCCAGCTCGATATTAAAATGTAGGTTATGATTTCAATGAGTGACGGTTTCCCTTACACTTCTCACCCCATTTCTTCCGGTTCTTGATTAGGGGCTTGTCAGTAAGAACAAGAACGTCCACTGTGAAGCATATTAGCCGTACTGCAAGGAGTCCCCTTTAGCCCTTGTCCAGTATTGAGTGTGAACAACAGAAGCTCATCACATACGTAATAACATGAGCAACTGTCACTACTACAGAAATCTTGAAAACCCTCTCTGCCTGTTACCTCAGCACTGGCAGACATGCAGGCATTCCTTCCACCACGTTTTGGGAAATATTGCAGACCGCCAGCAAAATCCTCACATCTCTCCAGCCAGGCTGCTAAGATCTAACGTGAGCTCTGCCCACAGGAACAATGGGTTGTACTAAGAGCATTGCAACAACTGAGATTTACCGCTCCATCAGAGGGGAAAGTATGTATTGGTATCAATTGCTCGGCTTTGGTCAGTGAAATAGGAAGATTTAATTATTTGGGATGAAGCCTCCAAACCACACCTCTGTATTAAGAAAGAGAAAAGATGTATAAATGGATAGGGCATCAAATGGTATTTGAATGCTTGGGCCAGAGGGTGGCTGTGTTCTTTTCAACTCGGAAACATTTTACAGTACTTAGGCAAAGCATTACCTTGGCCACTTGCTCTCTCTAGTGGCTAGCATGGAGAATAACCTAAGCCTTCAACAGCACGTACAAGGTTTTGAATGTTACTAAAGAAGAAACTCTAAAAGAAAGACAAACTACAAGCTATAAACGGAGATCATTAAACACTTGATCTGCCACTCAAAGCTTTGTCGTCTCACCATCACGCTGAGGACAACGTAGGAAACAGGACTGAAATATCTGATTCTCCTCTAACAAACCTCCTTGAGCTGCTAACTGAACTCCCTGCTTCAGTTCTTGACATGGTCAAAGTGTCCGTGAGGCACCCTGCTAGTGCACAGAGTGACTCCAGGTAGGGGAGAGGTATGATTCAAACAGTGAAGATCCCAGTTCTGGTTAGCTTTAACTTGGTATGTTATAATATGGAATAGAATCTGCTCAATGTCCAAGAGCAGCAAAAATGATGCTCTTAGAAATAAAATTGCTATGGGCTCTGCAAAAATATCCAATTCTTTTTTGAAAGGTAAATGCAATTATTATAATTGCACGGTCTCATCAGCCAGGCTTTTTGAACCAAAGTATCTGCTTCCTCTTCCACTACAGCTTCTGCTCTTACTAACTTCAGATTGTCCAGCAGTGCTGTAAACCCACTTCTAACATTTCCCAAGGAAGGGCTGTGGACCTTTGAACTGTGTTCTGCTAGAACTGGAGAAGAAGACTTTTAAAATGTAAATAAGAAATAGAGATGAGAGTCTAAAACAAGTGGAAAATAGATGTAAATTAAACAACTACTTACTGCGTAATGGCAAAGGAAAAGACAGTGCCAAGGCTTTGGTTTTAAATAGAATACTTTCATTCTACATAATTTTTTTAATCCAGAGATTGAAGTTACAAGGCACTACCTCAGTCTATTGTTTAATGACATTTATAACTCTATAATAGTGTTTTGCAAAAATTACTGCTCAGGCTTAACATTTCTGATTATGGAATAGACAATACAGTGATGTCATGAATGCAAAGTTAGTAAATTATAATCTGTCATTTGGCTTTTTGTATTTCTTCAGACAATAGGCATGATGAATATAAGCACAAATGAATCATGAATCTCTTCAATTATTCTTATTTAGATTCATTTTCCTATGAATTTTCATTTCATTCCAACTGCAATCTCTTTACCGCAAATCGAAGGCAGCCCTGTCTTGCGGCAACATGCTTACTTAATATAATGAAGAAACACCTACAGTCATTAAAAATAGCATTTCCGTGATCCAAGGTTCTTTTATAGCAGTACAGCCTTGTGTTTGAGGCTATATTCTGGAGTTTGCAATATCGTCCCTTCTCCTCTAGCGTCAGATTCTTACTGTCAACCACAGCAATTACACGGACACTACATTAAAAGCCTTTTACCTTTAACACTAAACCCAGGTAACGTGTGGTGAATAAGGATATGATTCTCCTAGTGCTAGAACCTCAGCTCATCTACCAATCACCATTCACCTCTTGCCCTGACAGCATGGAAATGAGCTGGTATTATCAAAATAGCCCACGTTGCCTCACTTGGACTCAAGCCCAAGGCCTGAGAGATTCCAGATCCAGCTTTTCAGTTCAGGCAGATCCTCAGGGGGACAACGTGGGCCCTAATTGCATCAGTACTAATAAAGATGCTTAGCTTTAGCTGACCCACTCAGGTCCACAGCCCCCTTGAACATGGCAAGCAGCTGGTCCAAAATTTCCTAGCCCGAATCCTCGTGCTCCATCTGGCTCATGCTGTCTTTTGAGCTGCAAACTGCACATCTGCAACGGGATTCCCATGCTGCTCATGACACCCTGAAACCCTTCTTCTCGATGTCGTGGTCTCAGCTGAGGTCATGACCCCTTGTGAGAGTAAGCAAATGCATCCTAACCCCCCAAGAGGCTCCAAAAGACTCCTGTCATGCCCTCTATTGGGACCACTGATTTAAAGCCACACACAAAGCCCCAGGGTCGTAGGGTACAAAAACTGTGCCACAATTCTTTTGCGTCACCTCTCCCTCACCTGTTTGCCTGCTAGAACCATATCAGGGTTTAATCTTCTGTTTTCCTAACCTTTGTGGCATACAGTTGATCAACTTCAGCCCACTTCCCGAGGTGATCCTGGTCACCCGCGGAGCCTCCCGCTCCTCTCTCCCGACACTCTCCTATTGTAAACTAGCAGAATAGGCAGAAGGCTAGGAGATAATCAGGCAGCCGATGTGGTCTGAATACAAGTCTCGTTATCTCTTTATGCATTCTCTCCTCAAATTGTATGACCTGCATTTCAGGCACCCTTGGGCTTGGGATTTACATTTTTAATATTGGGGGCTTGTGACGCCGTCCTCTTGTTGGTTAATTGGTATCAGAGAGCAAGTGTTTTCCCTTCCACTGAAATAAATCTTCCCTAAAGCTGCAATTGCTCATTCTTTTGTTCCATCCTCATTTGAAATGGGTTCTGCAAAGCCTCCACACCATGCTAAATAATCTTCAGCTCTCACTTTTTAAAATCTGTTGGTTTATGCCTTAATGGCTTTGATGGGCTTTGCTATTCAGTCTTGTTACTTAAACCACTTTCCTCATATTCCTAAACTCTGTGTTTTCATTCATCCTTACCACAGTGGACTCTTTGAAGCTGAAAGGATTTATTTATTATCCAGAATACTTTTCCCCCCTGATTTTGGAAACATACCTTTTAAAAAGACAATGTGACTCAGTTCAGGGTATTTTCTTGGTCTAGAATATTGAGCCTAAAACAAACGCATTTTGTGTTCTGATTTGCTGAAAAAATCCATCTGTACCTTGCAAGGAATCATTTTTCCAGTGGATCTGTGTCAGCTCCAAACAATAGAAATGTTGCACTCATCATCAGTTTAATGTGATCTGAAATAACATTCTGTTTGAATTCAGTTGTTAGTGGTGTTAATAAAAGCTAATCAGTAGCAATGGTGAATTTCTGGAAGATCACCGCATACGAGCTGTAATTCTCTGTCTTCAATATGCATTGCAATTTTAAATTAAACAAATTTGGACACACATAGGAAATGTCAGTCTGCGTAATGCTGTGTAAACAGACTGAAGTATCACAGAGGAGGATCAGGAACAAATAAAATTGTCTGTGTGACTTTGTTCTTAAATCAATGTTGACACTTTTGCTGCTCCTACAACGATAATGTAACTTTCAGCTCTTTCTTCATGTGCTGTCCTTATTGTGCAACCATGGAAATACTGAAAAGCGTAATCATCATTTTGTCAGTCATTTATTTGAATATTGTTCTCCAAATATTTGAAAATATCTAAAAACAAGGGCAGAATTTCCGAAGCTCATCTATCAGTCAGAGGCAGTCAGCCCTCTTTCCAACCCACACACAGCTTCTTCGAAAACTGGAAAGATGTCCGTGTATTTGAAACATTGCCAGTTGCTTCCAGGCCAGACAGCTGATGTGCCCAAATTCCTCCATTCTCTGGGGGGAAAAAAATGCAACTAGAATCGGGAGCCAAAGCTGGTTTGCTTTCTCTTATATTTTTACACTGATTCCAGAAAGAGATGGTGTCACCAAAACACTTCAGTCAAAAAGAGATTTTCTAATGACTGAAGCTGTGATTCAGCCCCAAAAGACATGGACCTTGAGCCAACCTGAAGCCGGAGAGTTCACTTCAGCTGGCTTCTGTGGGAAAAGAACTGAATCCACACTGAGCCCAAATTTCTGGGCTGATATAGAATAGCATTTGCCTAATTAGAGTCCAGATGGAGGCTTATTTTATAGCAGGATACAGTGGTTTTTTACTTCTTCAAAGCAGTTAGTCATGCCCACCGGCTTGGCCAGAGACCTTTGCTTTCTGTGACCTAACCAGGACACGATAGCATTTAATGGGACTGTGACTCTTGTTGTCTTGCAAAGTGGCCCCTGCAGAGCTCTGACTTTGCCTGCAGTCACGGTCTCTCACCTGCAGTACTTACATGCTCCAAGCTGCAGGCTGAAATACCAGATTTAAGGGCGTGATCAAATACAGAGGCAGGAGCCAAGGTTTGTATTTGCATTGGGTGGCCTGGGGTTAACCCACTTAGCTACATTGTCATCTTCTTAGCTTTACATTGAGAATAATACCACCTATTTTAATACCTCATGACACTACCAGGGGGGCACTACCAGGATTAGTTGATGCTTGCAAAGTGCTCTTGAGGTTGTAAAGAATTTTAAGTGCAATTTTGAAAAGTTGTGTGCAGAACATGACAACACAGGCCATTCCTTACCAAGTCTGTTGGTCAAGACGGATTTCTCCAGCGTCAGATTTCCAAGTGATACAGTTCCCTGCTCATATTGTGGCTTAAGTTTCACCAGTGAAGAATTTGGAGGGATCCTGCTCTTAGGCAAAAGGGAAAACTGAAATCCCATGAAAAAACCTTCCAGGTTAGAAACGGGTTTCTGCGTTATTGGATACGCTGGAGCCCGGGGGGAGGTAGTCACCAGGACTCTTACCTCCTTGCACAGTGAAGTGTTCAAGAAGGGCAGGAAGAAATACGCCTTTGCTCTGCAAAATCACCATGGACTAGTCATCATTCATGGCCACAGTTCCCCATGCTACCAGGAGGACTGTAAATGGGACTTCAAAGGGATGTAGCGGGCTATCTCCACACTCCAGTGATACCAATCAGCATCCATTAGGACTGAGGCCTGCTATTAAGCACAGCAAAATGACAGCTTGCCTGCCACAGGTTTTTCCCAATTTTTGTGCGATGAGAGTCTCAGGCCTCAGACACATTTTCAAGACTGTGAGCATCAGCTGAGCTGTGGTAATTGCCCACACACGGACACAGAGTCTAAGGGACAATTTTGACTCATCTGAATTAGCTTAACTTTCAACAACAGAAATTAGCGATGTTCAAAGTACATTACCAGCTTGGGGACCAAGTGCTTTTCCCAGCATATTTACCACAGGTCAGACAACATGACAAAATATATTATTCCCAAGACCAGTTGACACTCTTTAAGCTGATTCAATTATTTTATATTTTGTAAAGTAAAAAAAGTAAATCCATCACACCCTTAATGCTGACACTTCAATAGAAGAGCAATGGTATAACTTCTACTGCTTTCATATATCCTCTTCCGATGACAGAGGACCTACCTCCGTCACTGCCCACCCTTCCACTTCTGCTAGAAGACAGTAAGAGTGGGAAGGTCACGCAACAGCTAAGTTCTGGTCTAAACAAGTCGGGCTAAATAAACCAGCAGCAAGTCCTAGTAAAAATGATCCAAGTTTAAAAGGGCAAGGCTTGTTAACAGTTGCTTAACTGAACAGTGAAGACTAATTAACTTAAGTGGGCTTGTTTGGACTTACACCAGTTCAGGCAGTGACCACACATACAGTTCAGAGAGCAGATGGGAAGGGAAGGGAAGGAAAGGAATTAGACCCCTATCATTGAGCCCACATGTATTAAATTGATGGGATGCTAAGAGGGGAGACTCCTTCAGCCAGCGTAACTGTCTACCTTGGAAAGAGACATCTGGGACAGCACTTTTCCTAACTGAGAGTAGCAGTGGCTCTACCTGGAATCTCTGCAGGTCACATTCCGTGCCCCACAACTCCTGCAGCCACCTCCCTGCAGGGTTTGGGTCCTTGTATGGGTAACTGGCTCCTGCCCTGTGCTACTTCAGCTGCTGGCTCTGTTTTTGCTCGCATGGCCTCTGCTGCCCTGGCAGTATCAGTCCGGCATTTGATTCAGGAAGTCTGAAGCCAGAAATAACCCCAAACCTGTACCACCTAAGAGAGACAACATCTCTCTCCCTTTGCTCACTGATTGGTACTTTTTAGCTGCTTCTACTCCCCCTTAAAACTTACAATTCAAGAAGTGGAGAAAAAAACTCTTCTCATTAGCGATAACAGTCGTGAAAAAAATACTTGTCTCACTAATTATGGGCATTGTGTTCGCAGTCCATTTGCTCTTGATCACCACTTCTTTTCAGTTACTCCTTGTGCTGCTGCTTCATCTCTCTCAGTGAGTAGGGCAGCAGCACAAGGGGATCCAGTACCTCTTACTGCTCAGCTACTTCTTTTTACACATAACCTTAGTGAGGCCTTTTCCCCTCTCCCCCACAGGATAATTTGGTATAGCGAGGGATAATACTAGAAATCCAGTGACAGAACTCCTGTGTAATACTACTCTTTACAGGCATACCATATCCTAAAACAGGTGAGCTAGTAGTATTTTTCCGTGGAGCTTTCTCTGTCCCAAAGGAAAAAAAAAATAGAAGAAACCAATAAGCTAAATCTAGCAAGCCACTTAAACTGATATTATTTCCCTGGTCATCCAAAGGAGCAAGTGAGGACAAGATACCTCTGTGTTTAAGAAATGAAGTTAGAATAAGAGATGAGCTCAGCATCCCAAACTGGAGAGAAAAGAAATTTTGACAATTCCAAACTGCCTTCTGTTCATCTTGTTTGCAACCAGACAAACTTCATTAGAGCTGAATTTCTGCAGAGCATCATAGTGACATTCAATGGACCACTTGCAAAGTATGCATTTCCTTCAAGTGTCCAGAACAAACTATCTGGACCTGGGGCCAGCTGTTTGTTAGAAAGCCAAGCTTTGGGAACAGCCTTCCAAGCTTCCACACTTGCTCCAATTTGCCAATTAAACATACAAGGCAGTAATGAGGAAGGGGAAGAAGGAGGGAGGGATCACAGTGTTGCTTTGCCAGAAAATGTCAAAATAAGCCAGACACAGGAGCCAGTAGAGCTACTTACACCACATTATAATATGCAGAGCATTGCCTGCCTCCTGATCCTGATAGCAATTTGTCATTACACTGAAGCCTCATTGCGTTTGTTTCCTTTAAGGGAGCCAGAAGTCTCATACGCCACCCCCCAATTTTGAGTGAATGTGGTCAGGCTGCCTATCAAGACATTTCAAAGGAAGGCCAAGATCCGCGCGTTGGAAAGCCGACAGTTTCTCTGTCTGTGTGGAAACCTAATGGACACAACCTAATGTGGAACAGTCTGTCCCAGCAAACGGCTGAACAACTAATCTCTGGTCCTGGCTAAAAGCAGCAAATGCTCCTGCTCTGGAAGCACAGTGAGGGATAGCTCTCAGCCAACACAAGCAAGCAGTCAGCACTGCAAAGGATGGGACTCCTCTCCAAGTTTCAGTACCTGCCTTCTGCCTGCTCCCAGAGGCAGAGAACCACACACCAGGCAGACTAAAGACAGGCTTGTGTAAGACCTTCTGTATTAGACTCACCTTGACCTCCAGTTTTGTTTGTGCACCAAGAACACAGCAACTGGACACCACTTAAAAAAGAACAACGCTGAAATCCGCTCATTTTATCCATCTCTCTGGCACTCTGAGGGAAGTTTCTGGCTGGGAAATGTGACTTAGCCAGGTTGGGTGTCAAAGCACACTGGCAACGATAGCTCTTCCTGATATCTAATCTAAATCTCCCCTCTTTCCGTTTAAATCCGTCACCCCTTGTCCTGTCGCTATGCTCCCTGATAAAGATTTCCTCCTCATCTTTCCTGTAGGCCTCCTTTAAGATTATTCCATCCCACCATCCTGTTTTAGACTATAGCAATGAAAAAATGTCATTGGTAATTTGGAATATTGTTGAATATGGTTTGGTTTGTACTCTAAAAGGGAAAACACATAATTGCTTTGGCAAGACTGCACACTGCTATTGTATATTGTTATTGCAAAAACCTCCAGCAAAGATATATTTAAAAAAAAAGTTTTCAGAGACTCTTAAGCCTATCCTCTTGTCCCCAGCACCCTCTTTTTTCCTCACCCCAAAATCTCACAGCTTTACTTTAGCCCTGACTGCAAAATCAACATAAAGAGCGAAACCTGACAGGAATTGGGTGAGCAGTTTTTAAGTAAAGGCAAAACAAATCTTAAAAGGGCTTTGGTAATTTTTAAATATTTAAAGACTGCAACCACAAAATCAAAGTTTTTTGTTTTGGATACTTTTATGTACTGGTCTAACTGAAAACAGCTTTGTATAAAAATATAGTTTTGCAAGTCAGACCACTTCCATAAAGAGAACTATCCCCTTAAGCTACTGCTAAAAGTAATTTGGCCTGCAGGGACTTGCCCCCTCCTCTTATACACTCCTGTTAGCAGAATGGGAATGAACCAGCATCCCATAAACCTCTAAGCCCTTGAAATACCAGAGGCACCCAAGTCAAAGAGTAAGAAAAGCCATTAATTTGGCATTCATTTCCCTTTTTAGATGCTTGGTGTGAGCCGTTTCTGGACCTGGATCCTGCAAAAGCTCAAACACAGGTTTAGCTTTACACACTGCATGGGGTTCCATTTACTTCAACAATTGCAAACACTGGGAGGCACAGGGACTTACAGACAAACTGGAAATCAGGCTCCACTATCTCTTTAAAAAGGATCCCATCTATCTGGAAAGCCCAATTTCATTTAGGGGGGTTGGGGTTGTTAACCTATTACAGTTACATTACACCATGATTAGTCCAACTGAAAGAAAACAGCAGGAAGAAAAAAAAAATAGCTCCTACTTCCTCTCCACTCCCAAGTTAGTTTATTATGTGTATTTGATGGCCCTTCACGAAGAGGCAGTAAGACCCTGAACCTGCAATGACCCCTGTTTCCACACAGAACATATGGACTTCAGTGCAGGGGTTTGCCTGGACAGGGCTCATTGTCAACCAAGACTCAAACATCCCTGAGCAAGCAGAAAAACAAAAACATATTTTAATATTCCCCTTAAAAAAAAAAACAAAAACAAACAAAAAAAAAACAAAAAAAAACCCCAACACCACAAGTCGAGCAGATTTTGAATATTCTGTTTCTATGAGACACTTCCTATCCTGTTGTTTTACAACTGGACACATCCCTGTAGGTGCTGGATGCTCTGTGGGGTCTGCACTATTTATGTGTAAGGCACCATCCTGCAGCATCTTGAGCTGCGTTACTCAGCACCGTCAACTCTTTCTGAACCCTGCTAGAGTTGAGGGCACTCAGCCCCTCTCTGGATGGGACGCAAAACTAGTTCACTTTGATCTTAAGTGCTGGATTTGTTTGTGATTAAATTTAATTTCATCAAATCCTCAAATTTATCCATTCCCCCTAACATTTGCAACTTCACTAAAAACAATACATGTAGAAATCACTAGCATCACACATCCTACTGAAGATGAAGTTAATTTACAGAATCTAGCCTTTAAAATACAAGGATTTCACAACAAATGTGTTGCTATAGCAACAGAGTAAGCTTATGTGAACTTCAGGCATTCATATTCATAGAAACTCCTGAAGCAAGACTGACTGTTGGCCGTAACATCCCTACTCTTGCCAAGTTTCAAATAGTGCATGAATTATGCCAAAAATAAATGGGTGTGACTAATACAAGCACACAGAACACCGAGGGAAAAAGAAACACCCAAGCTTTTGCCTCTAAGGCAACATTTGTTGATAGAAAAGATGGGCATTTGGAAAGCATGCCTTTTCCTTCCCTCTATCTTTTTGCTTTACTTGCACTTCATAAAAGCCCCACGTGCACATTTGCCTCCCATAAATTGTACGACTGCTAGTAATCGCACATCTTTGCAGTCTATAGAACAAATCTTTTTTTAAAGACTTGCTCCCTTTGTACTCCCCTGGTATTTAAGGAGCACGTGTGTGCTGGAGGAGGAAAGTCAATCTGTTTTAACTCATACCCTTCTCTCTCACAGAGCTGCATGCAATTCTTTCTGCATCCTCTGAAAAAAAGCATGCCCAGCCTTAGCCCGTGACAAGCCCTGCGACATCAAATCCATTTCTCTCACATCCTCTCCTTCCCATCTCATCTCTGCACCCCAGCCCAGCCTGCCCACTCTCATTTACCAAGGTCAGACTTTTCTAAGGGCCAGCCCCGCATTTAACGCGCTGTGTCCAGATCCAGAAACTTCCTGCTAATTACTGTAGTCACACTTCCTAACCCAACAAGCATCAAACTGCACAGTAGTCTCTCAAGTGGAATAGGTCACCTAGCTATCTGTGGCAGGTCATTCAGTTGGCAGATTTTTCTTGATGAAAGATAGATAGTTCTGCAAGGTAGCTGTTCCAACATGAACAGCAATCCAGACTAATTACATGTGATACACCCACTCTCACTCATGAGATAGCACAGAAGGAAAGGGAGGGAGGAAGGGGAAGGAGATGAAGAGAAACAGGAGGAGTAAGCACGATAAGTCCTTAACTCATCTAAGGAAAAGAGCAAATTTTCACACTTTCCACCGTTCCCCATGGAATAGGAAGGTTCTGCAAGTTTTGGATTCCAAAAATTTATTCAGATCAAGATGTTACCCCTCTTTCTCTACCTGCCCCAGCTCCCCTTCCTAGGCTGTACGCCAGCTCCGTGTTCCATTACGGTTCAACCAAAACCAAAATTTCCTTCTCAGAAGCTGGTAACTGCTCTTGGGTCTGATGAACTCTATAAATGCTGAACAACACATTATTTAAAACAAACATGAAGGCAGTGGAAGCGTCTCTCTGGCTGACATTTCACACCATGTTCTCACAGATGATTTTACAGTCATTCACTCTCCCCAGATCTTGACTTTTGCTTAATGACAGAATTATCCCAAACACATGTTGAGAGAAGAATGTGAAGGCATGGGAGGGTTCAGGAGACCAAGGTAGACCACCATGCAGCAGAGGTCTTGCAGTAGAAAAACATAAGGCCCATGAGATTAACTTTATAACTGATCTTGAAATTCAGTGTGGGATATGGAACAAGGATTTCTTCCTTACATGTGTTCCCTCAACATTCAGTCCACCTTCTCTGATCAAGTGTTAGGCCCTGAACCCATGATCTTTCACAGTGTGTTTTAGACAGAATGGTGGCTTCTGACATGCCTCATGTCACGCACTATGTCCATGTACCTTCCCTCTTTTCAAGAGTGATGACATCCACAAAACTTCAGCTCAGCAATTTCCCTGTGGACAGAATTTTATCCAGGCTTTAAGATGGTCACCTCATATCCCTCACAAGTTTATTAGCATAGTTATTTTTCAGCTATTTTGATAGTAAATGGATTTCAAGTGATTTGCATAGTTGTTCATTCCAGATGCTGTAGAGAAACTGCTTGATAAAAGTCAGCCAGGTCCACAACTGAATGCAAGAACATGCCATCTCCTCAGGAACAAGAAGACAGATTAAGTAAGAAACAACTTGTTCTAACATGGTTGCTTCAGGACTGATGCCACTTGGCTGGGTTCCCTTGCATGTGTCCTGTTGCTGGTAGAGGTTGTACTGATCTAGATAGTGTTTGCTGCTGCACCAAAAAAAAAGGAAGCCACCTACATGTTGCTTGCTAATTATAGCACCTTCTGTTAGGATGGCTATGAACATTCAAGAATGAAAAGCTGTGAAATACAATAGGTCCTTGTGAATAAGGAGGATGAGAACACAACTTGCTGATCCGTTTTGACAGTCCATTGACAAGTCCACTTCTGCATGATAGAGACAGCTGTTTCCAGTTTCCAGGAGCTAGGCCTGGAAGCTGTGAGATCTTGTGTGAAGTATGAAAATAACAGAAAAATAAGAGGGAGAGAAAGAAGGTGAGAAATCACAAAAGCTACTCATGATCCCTGGATTATTTAAGAATACCTGTGTTACCCGAACACTTGACCTTGCTTTGCCCTGGATAATTCATTATGCTGGCATCGAGTTGCCACTTGCCAGGCAAATCGTATTGGGTTACTCACCATCACATGAGATGGGCCTTCCTCCAAACAGTGCAGATTCAACCAATGCTGAAAACTGCACGTATTCATAAGCCTTTGCCAATTGACTGCCTATTTCCCAGCCACAAGGGTTTTGGTAGTTTGCCCTCCAGCCTTGCTGCTAACAACACTCAACTGAACATAACAACATCTCTTTTGAGCATGCTGGGGCACTGGCAGACAATGCAAAGACAGGTCTGCCCCTGAGGGCTTGCTCAGAGCTCTTAGAAAGGCTTACCTTGGCTAATGTGGGCCTTGGGTCAAACTCCACTCCCTTGTAGCAGGCTGCAACAGCCAGCAGTAGGGCAAGGAACCAAGACATGGACTCACCCACTAGATTTTACACCACCGATCACAGTTGTCTTACGCTTGGTTTACCCTCTCATCTCATTCTGAAATGTTGGTTACGGATTTTGTCTTTTTGTTTCACAATTACATGTTGGTCTTTATTGATCACTTCTTGGACTCTCATGGAGTGCTTTCACTCCCATCTGGTCACAGCATAGCACTGTACCACATGAACACATTTTCCTCTCAGAGGTTTAGTAAAGGGCTTCTGCAGGGTGCAAACCCACACTCCCTCAGGCTTCAGAACATCCGTTCTTTCAGCACTATACTGCCAGCACCTTGGGGGCAATATGGACAGTCCCTGGAAAGGACTAGCAAGAGAATCTGGAACTTGCTTTCACTTCTACCTGTTACACATTTTGGGGGCCCTCTACCCTTTGGCAGAAATACTGAACTACTGGAAAGAAGCAGCAAATTCCTGTAGCTTCATTCTAATAGTAGCCAAGGCTGTGTTGGCAGGCACAAGGAATACCCATTGCCTTTAAATCGATTAATTCTGCTGTTTGGAGAAGCACGCAAGTGAGCTTTGGCAGAACAGGAATTAAGATTTCAGAGTGGTTGTCTTATCATAGCAGTTTAGCTTAAAGAATTACAGGTGTTCCAGATGTGGGCCTGCATGTTCAAACTGGTATTCTTAATACCAGTTCCCAGAACTGCTCAGGACTTGTATCTTTGCCTTTATTCAGGAGCTGTGATTAGCTGACTTCACTGGAAACCTGAGCTTTTGTCCCAGTCAAGTTCCCTTTTCCATTTCTTCCCTTTAGAAACAATAAATTTATTTCTACCTATTTTAACTTATTGTACTTCTTACTCTTTTCTGGAAGAAAAATGTTGGCTGTTTCTAGCCTGCATGTTTTTGGAGGAAAAGAAACATTCGTTTCAGGCCAAAAAAAGCATGTAAGTCAGTTTATAGCTGTTCTAGCCAGGAAGCCATTGTTCTTCTGCAAACAATGAAAGGGCAGTCTCCACGAAAGTGCAGGATGTTCTGGACACTGCCACCAAACTGCCCACTATCTGAGTCAGAAGCAGCCTATCTAAGCAAGCACAGTAGTCTTGGCCAGGTACACTGGCAGGCCAAACTACCCCTAGAGGAGATAGGTTTGGTCCTGAGTGCCCCAAGGCTACCCTTTGCTAGCAATACAGGCAATATCCAAAGATCCTTTGATACTTTGCTCCCAAGCAAATGCCCAAATACTTCTGGGAATTGAGGAGTCCTCTGCAAATTTGCAATGTCAGAAGTATGAGTGACAGAGAACATGCTATTACTCAGGGCTTCCCGTTTTCCAGCTTACAGGATCCCAAAGACCATGTACTTTTAGTACTGACCTCATCATGAAGTATCTGGAGCCAATGGAAAAGACTCCCACAAATATTCATGGATGTGAAACAGAGCCACTGCTAAGTGTCTGTAGATGAGTCCTATTACTTGCGCTAAAGGAGCTGAACTACTTCTAAAAGAGAGAAAAGAAACTACATTCCTAAGTATTATTTTAAATAACTCCAGTTCCTTAAATAAGTGCACTAAATATCTATTGAAGTGTCAGGTTCAGAATGACTCTTCTCTTGGTAAATGAAGGCTTCAGTTTTCCTGGTAGCAAGATGGAGATCTGATGCATAGAGATGAAAAACGTTTCTCTCATTAATTTCAATGGGTCTGCCTGGAGACCCAAATCTTAAGCACATGCTTATGTACTTGATTGAACACAGAAAGGACTTAAGCACATGTTTAAGTGTTTTGATGAGTGTTGCCATATGAATTTCAACATGGATTTACAGATCTACGGCTTGACTGACAGACTCAACCCTTTCAAACATATATTATCTAATTAGTGCCTGAAGGGAAAGGCCTAGATATAGAACATTTGTCTTTTAGCACACAACTCACGCAGCATTTCATGACGTCTTGACACTTATTAATTGCATTCAGTTTGAATATAAACACCGTCACATGATCCTTAATCGAGAATTGGCTGAAATACCATAAACAAAGGATTATAAGCAGAGAGCGGGGAGGATGTCTCTCAGGGGATGCCATGGGGAATTTTGGTTGTGTCCAGTCTTGTCCTCAAACGATAAGGAAAATAAAATTAAAAACAAGCCAGAGTTTGCAGATGGTAGAAAACAGACAGGAGGGGAGCTAGAAAAATGGAGTACCTAGAAATGTTTGAAACTTGGTGGAAAGAAAGAAAGGAAGTTATAACGGAACAGAAGAAATTTCTATCTTCTTCCTTTCAGCTGGAAGAGACAATATTCTCTACACCTTCTGTCCAAAGAGGTAAAAAAATCCACAGATGATCCAAAATATGCACAGAGCAATAGTAGAGACAGTATCACAGTATCATTCAGAGCAATAAGAGTGAGACACTGACTCCAGGAAGAAAGGCAGAGGAAGAATGTGTCTGTAAAACTACCATGTCTTCTGAAAACACCCTAGCAGCAGCAATGGCACCAGTATAAATCCCTTTCCTGCCTCCCCTGTGTATGCCAGCCTTCTTCCCCAAGGCTGTTCCAGCTTTGCCATCTCCAGGTCTATGGACTATGGACTTCAGTCATCCCAACTCTTGTTACAGGTTGGGACTTGCAACAGAGGCAAGACAGACTACTTTTCCTAGCTTGTCATGACATCTGGGAAATTCCTTCCTTGCTCAAGAAATCACAGCCTGGGACCAGGATGTGACCACCACCAACAGGCAGCAGAAGATGTGGATGACACAGAAGCACTCCTGGGTTTTAGAGTCTCCTACGGGTATGTATGACTTTGTATGTGTTCACAAGAGCATGGAAGCTCCTATGGGATTGCAGGGCAAGAGCCTAACCTTGCATTGGAAACTAAGAAGAGGACTGCAAACTCTGGCACCCTCTTTCTGGATGAAATATGCTCTACCCTTCAGCTAAGAGGAAGCAAAATGCTGGAGGCTGCATTCTGTATTTGCAGAGCTGCAAGAAGTTAGCTCAAAGGCATTTTTTCACATTAGTTTGGCATTTGCTAAAAGCCACTACAGTTGCCTTTATAGCATATCATTTTTCAGATGACCAGAAGACTTATTTTCATCTGCCTGTCAATTAATTCATTTATCATTTGGACCTTTCCTTCAAGTGAAAGTGTTCTCTCATAACTTTCATACCATTGTAAATTTTTACCATGTGGGGGAATCAAGTAAAATTCATCAGAGCTTTCAATCAATGTAAGATATATATAGATAGAGAGAGAAATATATGAAGAAAGCACAGCGATGGTATTAAATTTCAGAGCAAAATCATTTATTCTGCCTAACAATGAAGCTGCTATCTAGAAACAAGACTGATTATTCATAATACAACCCACTGCCATTACCAGAACTCTTTACAGCCCCCGATAAGCTTTTATCCAACATGTTTAACATGTCAAAGTCAATTTGCCTTTCTACATGTATATTTCATAACTTTACTTACGTATACAACCAGACACCCAAGTATTAAATAGAGTATACATTTGTTTGTATTTATTTAATACTGCCCTAGCTCTTGACAACTTTAAAAGAACACACGTCTTACAAATAACTGAAGTTTCCTTAGGAAAAGGTCTGCCGTGAAAAGTTATGTTTTTTCTAAGCAGCTTAATGGCAGAGGGTTACTATTTTAAAGTGGGAAGAAAGATTGCGTAATTATATATCTTTATAGTTACATATTGCAATATTCAGTATAATTTACATAGCTAGAGTAACAAAGGACAAGGATCTCTCCCCTAGCAAACAGCCAGCAATGGCAAACTCCAGATAACATGAGAAATAAGGGGTACACCGGGGAGCACGCAGCAGACAAACTGACCACATAGATTTAGCTCAGATCCATCAGGCCTCCTGACCCCTACAATGACACCAGTCCCAAGCCACCTACTGGAATCACTCACAATGCACTGTGCAGGTGGGGCTACAATAGCTCAAGTAAAGCAACAGTACGTAGATACAGACCAGTCAATGCTGAATTGGCCTTTTCAGCCCCACTGACACAGGGGCAGGTTGTCTCTGCCTGTGCTCCCACTTCTAGAGGCACCAGATCTATCAGCTAACTGCTCAAGGGCTGCTTAAGAGCAATGCCACCACTACTGGCTGCTCCTGAAAGACATATAACTATTCTCACTTACTCAAGCAACTGAGCCAACGCACCCTATGTCTCTGCAGAGAGCAAACTCACATTTCTCCACATCCATAGCCCAGGTATAAGCCATGACCCAGCCAGCTACTCGCAGAACCCTGACAACATCCTGCTCTTAGCTTCATCTGCCCAAGGAGCACCACAGCTTCACCTGGAGCACCTGCGGGGATGACACCCACTGCTTCCGCCTCACAACACCAAGGCTGTCCTCATCAGCTCCCAACACAGGCAGTATTGTAACAACAATTGTGAGACCCCACCTGCAGTGCTGCATCCAGCTCTGGGGCCCCCAACATCAGAAGGACATGGACCTGCTGGAGCGGGTCCAAAGGAGGCCACAAAGATGATCAGAGGGCTGAAGCACTTCTCATATGAGGACAGGCTGAGAGAGTTGGGGTTGTTCAGCCTGGAGAAGAGAAGACTCCAGGAGGACCTTATAGCAGCTTTCCAGTATCTGAAGGGGGCCTACAGGAAAGATGGGGAGGAACTTTTTACAAAAGCATGTAGTGATATGACAAGGGGTAATGGCTTCAAACTGGAAGAGGGGAGATTTAGATTAGATATGAGGAAGAAATTCTTGACTGTGAGGGTGGTGAGACACTGGCCCAGGTTGCCCAGAGAAGTTGTGAATGCCCCATCCCTGGAAGTGTTCAAGGCCAGGTTGGACAGAGTTTTGAGCAGCCTGGTCTAGTGGGAGGTGTCCTAGCCCATGGCAGGGTAAAACTAGATGACCTTTAAGGTCCTTTCCAACCCAAACCATTCTATGAGTCTATGAACAGATCACTTGCCCTTCAGAGAGCAGCTTCTGCTGCCTGTTAACCTCAGGATCCTGCTGCACCTCAAACAGCTACAGGGCACCATCTCCAGAACCCTCCTTCCCACAAGGGCACAGCTCTCCCACTCCACTCCAACTGAGTATCTCTTTATAGCCCAGCCTCCTCATACTGCATAGGACTCCTAGGCTGACTGAGCACCTTTTAATGCTCCTCTGCTTGGTGAGGGCAGGAACGTGCCTCCCCACACTGCTTTACAAACACTGAACAACTTCACAGAGGCTCTGCAAGACAGAGAAATTGTCTTGTCCCCAATGGGGAAACTGAGGCAAGCAGCTTGAGCACTATCTCTGCTGACTGTCAGCAACAAACCTGTGCCTCTCTCACATTAGCAGAGTCAGTCAGGAGTAGCTGTGTGGGCCATAAGCAGATCAGCTCCTCACACATGAAAAGCCCTGTCTGAAGTGCCCAGCACCAACCACCTCTGAAGCCGATTTCCACAGAGGCTTCCTTTTGGACGAAGCACCTTCACAGCCAAAAATGAAAGCCTGAGGAAAGCTCATTATCCATGAAACACAGACTTACCAAAAAAATACAAAACCCCTCAGCATTCTGAATTTAGCTTACCTTGGAGCATCCCTGATAGTTTAATGGAAAGACACATAAGCACGCAAACACTGAAGCACAGGTTAACAACAGCTAGCTGAAACCCAGGGCCCAGTTTTCTTCCTGTTCACATTTCTGAAATAAGCCCATTTGGGACTAGGATGTTCCTCTGCTTTCATATCACCAAAATCATGAGCAAAATCTAAACTATCCCTGGTAAAATACTTCTGGAACATTCAGCTTTAAAATACATGTATTCCTCCTTCACACTGTACACTGCACGTACCTGATGGCACAAGAGAATGACAAAATGCAATGTTTTTCTGTGTTCACTTGTGTTCTTCCAAATAAATACAGAAAATACTGGAGATTTTCCCCTAAGTTACTTTGGAAAAGCCCCTGCAGTCATTCTTGCAGCCTATTGAGCGATTCCCCTAATAAATGCAACACCCAGAAAGATTGAGTTCGTGTCACAGAGACACATCCTTACAGCTGAGAATCATTTTCAGGCTTTGAATCCAGCTAAAAAGAGATACGTTTGCAAATGCAGACGATGCATTACTATTTTCTTTTAAAGGAGGTCTGACCAGTACACATGACGAATTCTTAGGCCCCTACATGATATAAATAAATAGGCATCATTTGTTTAATTACTATTATTTGGAGCGTCAGGCAAGCTTTTTCAGTTTGAGATTTAAATGAAAGAGACCACACTTTTTCCCATTTACAGTGCATACCTTGGACAGCGCTGTTGGCAATTAAAATGGGGTAAAAAGGCTTCCCAAATACCTTGGCATTGTCTGGATGACCACTGAATTTTACTAACAATTTCCATTAATTGAGACAGGAAAATAGCAGAGTCATAACAACAGCGCTATTTTATTGGCAGGCTACTGGGGAAAAAAGAGGATTCGTCTGTCGGCCAGCAATAAAAATTTAAAAAAATGCAAGCAGCCTCGGGGCTAGATTCTGCTGTTATTTACACCATCCAGGTAATTCCATTTATTGCAGTAGGATTACTCCAGGCAGATATTGTGGTCATGGAGCTGTTGAACACCTCGTGCAGAACAGAGCCCTCACAGGAGAATCTGGTTCCATGCATTTACGCTTTCTATCAGGCACAGATCCCTAAGGGGCCATAATGAAATGTTAAATAAATAAAGTAAAATAAAAATAGGGACTTCTGGCTCAGATTTTAACTCTGCCCTCCTGCACAAGGTTCCAACTGATTTACCAAGTTAGTATTGTGCCTGGGAGGCACAGGAAAGTATGAGGGGTAAAGAGCTCATTTCTCCATTACTAATTCCTATTATTGTTAGCTAGAGTCAAGAATAAGGTGATTCAGAGTGAAGATGTCAGAAAAAAAAGATCAAATAACTTGAACAGGCAATAACAGCACATTGACTAGCTATAGCAGCTGGATTACAGGTGGTAGTTCTTCCTCCCAAAGAATGGCTGGCATAGGAAACAATTTTCAGGGTGAAACACAGGACGCTGCTCAGGAGAGCAAGAGAAAATAGTCTTTGAATGAATTCTGCATTGCAGCAACCCTGAAGTTAGATATCCTCCTTGCAGGAGGAAGACAGACTTTATATTTTCACATGCCCTTATGTTTCCTTAGGCTTCCTTATGTTTCTCAGTCACTGTGGAAGAAGTGTCAGTTGAGAATGAGTGTATTGCTGGAAGGTGAGTGAGTGATATGGCTGGGGATCTATCCCCTGCAAAGGGTCTTTCAGTTGGGCTACACATGAAGATGATGTCTTTGGTCACAACCAGTGCCAGGAAACGTCCGTCCATGTCAGTAGTTCAAAATCGTGTGACCAGGAGTAACAATAGAAATTCACTCACTGCCACTAGCTCAGGCAGCAGAGTCTTCATCTAGGTGGCTGTTTTTACCTGAAGTTTCTCAGTCGTGGCCTACTGGTGGAGCATATTAAAACAGACATATTGCCTCCATCAGATCCTTTCAGCTCCTAAGTAGGTTCCTGTGACCTTGTCACAGTAAACTATGAAACAAATGATCTGCAGTGGTTTCCAACAAAATCGATTCAATTTCACAGGTCTTTAAGGACCAAATGCTTAAGGACATGGTTTCAAGAGAATGTATGCAGATGGTTTTAATTAGATGCAGAAAGAAGTGCTTTGCTGAATGAGAAGCTAATGTGCAGCTGTGAAAGAGAAAGGCTGGCTTGTTAAATGTAAGATTTCTCACGTACCTGGAATAATACACCTGCTTACGTACGAGAGCAATAACTGGTTTGTACCTACACTACCCACTGAAGGCCAGGCAACCAAGTATGGCTTTTGTCTGCACTGAAGTTGCAGAAAAGTCTCAGGCAAACAACTTAGCAGAGAGAAAACAGTGTGTTCCATTGCACAACATGGAGGACATTTTTCCTTACAAAACACTGCAGGTTGATGGCAGGGTATTGGCACAGAGAAGTTATCTGTAGTTGGTGACTAATTCACCTTTGGAAGATATTGCTCCTACAGCTGATAACAGACTCAGACAGGAGTCCTGCCCCTGAAATCATTTCCCATCAATCTCAACCACTCTGAAAGTCTCAGCCACCAAAGGTTCCCAAGTCAGCTGGCACACAAACATCCAGACCCTGCCAATATTTTGTGATCCACTTACTGTAAACACACAGCTAATGAATGTTCATTCCCTTGATGATTCTTTTGGAAAGTGGAGACATGTCTAAGAGCATTCAGGAGGTATGCAGTACTCAAAAAACCTGATAAATATTCTGTCACATCTTAAAACAGAGGCACCAATGCCTTCAGCCAAATAAATAATGCTAATCTTGTATAAAGATGTGAGTTATCTCAGGAGCCTCAACATATTAATTTCATTATCACCGAACATCGCAGTTGTTAAATATTCTGACCCCATAGCTTGAGAAAGGATGGGAACAAGTCTGATGCAGATGAAAATTGTTAGCTGTTATGGAAACCTTTACATAATTGTGATGGCAGTTTTTTGCCAGTCTGTGGATTACATACTTCCACCATCAGCAATGACCACTGCTAACCCATAATGTCCACTTAGCAGGACCTGAGACAGTGCAGCTATTCCAGCAAACAGCATGTCCCAACTCAGGGAGAAATACTGGCCTGCAAGTGAAAATGTGATGTGCCAGGGTTGCTGTCCACCTTCCCGCAGAGCTAAGCTAGAACTTGGCAATGCAGCATCAATAGCCCACAGGAAGACTTGAATCCTATTTGTCTTGATGCCTGGAGGGATTGCTCTTCTAAACAGCTGGGCACAAGATAAAAATTGTCGTATAAATGCACTCGTGTGCATACAGACACGCATACACTTAAACACAAAGTTGAAATGATGTTTTAACAATATTGTGCCAAGAACCACCATGAAAAAAAGAAAAATTAGACTTGAATTTCATTTCACTAGAAATCCCTAAAGGCAGATGATGGGACCCTTTCAACACAGTAAGCATTTGGCAGTATGAAGTAATTTGCAGATGCTGTGTCTGACACAGCACTTCTCCTATGAGGTTGCATTCACTGGCTGACATCTTAGTAAGCTTCGAGGCATCAAGGAAGTTGCATGCAATCTTCCGGTCCTCTCAGTCCTTCCACAGAGAGCGTGTCTTCCAAGGAAGGGAATAGGAAACCTGCCTCTGTGTGTGCTCATGTTGCCATCTAGTGACTGCAACCTAGAGAATACTCAAGCCCTTACTCCTACACAAGCACAGACATTGCTCTGTGTGAAGCAACAGGGTCTTGTATAACTGAGACCTCAGGGGAAGTCTAAGCTGTTGCCAAGATATACAGGATTATTTCTCCTAAAGTTACAAGTCTCACTTAAGCAGAAACAGCAAGTTTCTTAAGTAGTGTGATAAGGAACTGAAAGCTCACAGAGGCTGTAGCTCTTGCAGGATCAATTTTTGTGCCACCCTTCAGCTCTAGGGCCAACACGGCGGTTCCCTTTCCGGAATTCACACAGAGAGCTGGCCAGACCAACCACAACAGTCAGTGGTGGACAGCTGATCTCTATCACTCCTGTGAGATTTGCTCAACTTTTCCTGTTAAGCACAAAGAAGAACAAAATATCCCAGCATAGGTACTGAACAGTGCAAGGCCTCCTCTGCTGCTCATTGCACCTGGATTCAATGGCATATTTTCGGGGGAAAATGCAGGTATTTTCTACAGCCCAAAGGATCTAGGTACCCAGAACTCTTTTTTTAAATGATCAAGATATGTAGGCAAATAAAATTTGGGGATTCCACATATAGGCAGTTCTGAAATCCAGCTCTCACTACTCTTTAGGCATCTTTTACCAATCCTAGCCCAAGACACTTAATCACCATCAAAATTGTTTGAGAGTTTTTCAAATTTATAATTATGGTGGCAGACTTCTTTTTTGGCAATTTAAGAAGGCAAACTTTCTTTCACAAACGTATATGTGCTCAGTCCATTAATATGTATGTAGATAACTGTGTATATGTGTGTGTGTATAAACACATATACAGAGACAAACAGAGCATCCTCTCCAGGGCCCAATCTTTTTTTTCCCCTGCTATACACATTGCTACAAAGTCAGTTGTAGACAACTGGCCAAAGATATAGAGATGCACTTATATGTGGCTTTCTGCAGTATCTCTTGTGAGTTTTTCACCCTGCCTAAGCACAAGACAATACCATCCCAAAGTCTCTGTATCCTGAAAATTATTTCTCCCCACGGTATCAAGTTTTGTGGAATTTCTTTTTGTTTTTCACCATGTTGAAAGAACACCTTCTATTTCTGCCTTATCAGAGTCAATCTGAATCAGTATCATCTTGTTGGTTCTGTCTATAAACATACACACATATACAGAGTAAAAAAAAAAACAGCTCATGTGTTTTCTTCCTATTATTCTCTGTGTTATCTCTTTCTTTTGCTTTGGCATCTGAAAAGCCACTGATTTGTTTTTACTAAAATATAAATAAATTTTAGGCCACATATTCCCTGATCAAATACAGACAATGAAAAGCTAATTTCAGCATACTTTTCTCCTTAAACTGTTATAGAAGTCTCAGTGTGGTTTCCTGAGAGATATGATACATAGAAGAATTGCTAGCAGATATAATTTACTGGCTCAAATTTATTAGAGATCAAAGAATGGGGAAAATAGGCCTCATCTTTCTTGTTCTTGGCAGTGGAACTTTTAGATCACTTGGAAAACCAAAAGGCAAGAGAAAAAGAAACAACATGAGGATATACAATTGCACTGGGGAGAAAATCATGATCACACTGAAATACCTAAGGGACCTAAGGATGGCTTCCAAAAGCCTTCCTAATAATTAAATGCATAAACCAAGTCAGATATAGATTACCAAGCACCACAGTCCTTATCCTCAACAGCCATAAATCAGTCTTGATGTAGCTATGCTGGTGTGAAATAGCTGAAGATCTTCCTCCACTGTGGTGGAGGTAGCTCTAGGGTTTGGGGTGGGATAATTCCAGTGGAACAGGGAGGAGAGCATGCAGCTACGTACATCCCTGCCTGGGAAATAAGGGCATCACATTTCTTAAAACCTTTTCCATCAAAATGCACTAGCTGATGAAGCTAACCTCTGCCACTCCTGTGAGTTCTGCTCAACTCTTCCTGTTAAGCACAAAGAAGAAAAAAACTTGAAGCAGAATGAAGGATGGCCATGTGCAGGATTGCTATTTCTGCTCTATTATGCTATATATGATTATTCATGTAGTCAATTAATTTTTCCCCAAAGTAACTCACTAGCTGAGACTAGAGACTGGAATTTTCTTCTATTCTTTCCTATGGGAACTTATATTCCTCAGGCAATTCCTTAAAATCGGGTTTTCTTTCAGTCTTCAGCAAAGTGCTTCCTTTCCAGAGAGACCACCCAGAAGAAAACAGGAAGTTCCATAGTTCCATATTCTTTGAGGAGCAGAATGCTGGGTTCAAGCCCCATACTCACCCAGCCACCAAGGAGTTAATGTGTTGAGCAGCTACTTCATGTTCTGCAGCTCTGTATGTACTGATTAGCAGTGGTTGGAATAAAAGACTACAGCCCAAGGAGGGTGGAGCATTCTCAGAAACAGCAGTCTGGCAAGAAGCTGTCAAGGGAATAGATCCAGAACCCCCAAGAAGAATGAGACAAACTGACTGGGAACAATTAAGGAAAATCGTTCCGTTCTCTATAAAGGGTAGAACAGAGCATCTTTCTAAAGTTGTGGGGTCCCTGGAAATCCCCATTAACATTGGATACAGTGGGGACTACAGGACCAACAGACTTGGACCATTCATGATCTCGTGGAACCCTCACAAGGAGAGTGGAAAGTCTTCCCCAGCATTATCTCCCTATCAAATGTGCTAATGATGGCACCAGTACTTCTAGAGCAGTTTCCACCCCAGTGCAGACCAGACAGCCACTGGCTCCTTGTTTTTGGGGTCATTCACAGTAGTTGTCTATTACTGCCTAGCTATGCAAAATTTCAAACCACAAAGTAGAATGCTCCAACGCTAGTGGCCAGTCTGTCCACTCAACCCGTACCTGACCAGAAGCTGCACTATGCTTCTAGTGAAAGCCAGCCAAAAGGCCAGAGTCCATCCCCAAGCCCATTAGTTCTTTGATTACTCTATTGTCAGTGCTAATCATTACCAGTGACTATTGAGATATGTACAATTGAAGTGGCTGATTGACTGACATTATTAGCTCCTTTTATGCACACACCTGAACAACTCCCAGCCCCAACTAGGAACTTTCTTACTGAATTTTACCAAATTCCAGCTTGGGAAGTAGACACTAGTAATAATCACGGAGAAAGATACAGGACGCTAGTGATCAAGAGTAATCTGCTTCCCATCCTGGTATTTGGACTTCAACTTGAATCCACCAGGTTTTGTATCTTTTTCAAAAAACACGTTTAGCATAAACTATTATGAAAATGGTTATCTTAATTAGGCAGACAATGAGGATTGCTTCTCTCTGTCTCTTGCTGAGTTTTGCTCCCAATATAATCTAGTGGCAACGAGTTCTGCAGACTAATTCCATGTTATTTAACGATGCATTCCCACGGGGCATCCCTTCTAGGAATCAGCAGCTTTGAAGTTTTTCTGTTACAGTGAACATGCCTCTGCAGCCATCTCTGCTTCTTTCTTTCCTCTATGGGACCTCAGAGGACAAGGGCATGTTCCTGGCTGGACCTGTGTCACAGGATGATGATCACAATACCAAAACAGCCCCCCTGCAAATCAGTTTATTAAAACTATTAAATGATCAGCAAGGAGCAGGTCTCCTTAAAGATCAGAGACCCACCTGGACCCACCTCTCAATCTGGAGTGAGGGCAGGCTACAGATTGGGCTAATCATCACTCTCTCTCACAAACCAGGAGTGAATGGGGGACTGAGTCATGAAAGCATGAGACAGAGATATGTGAATGGATGGCGCAGTGGCCAGGGACTCAAAGATGAGTCCCGTTGCTACTAGAGAGGATGTGCCAGCAAGTTATATTCCAGAGATGATGGAACAAGGAGAAAATTGCTGCCATCATTCCTACAGTATTCCTTATTTGGGGAACTTCATCACACCCCATCTCCTTGATCCTTCTAAGGGAAATGAATCTGTCCTACAGCAGTGACTTTCTTCTGGTACATGGGGACTAGACAAGCCAAATGCACTGCATGAGCTCAGCACTTGTGTCAAGTACTTTTGTGCCTATATGCCTCTTTTGGGGACAAAGACAGGAGCAAAGCTTGTGACTTCCATCCTGTCAGTCAAGACGTATTCTCAAATTCCCCTGAACATAACATGCCTGAGTAGAGCAAGACCAGTCCTGTTTTCACAGACTACTATTCTCAGCCATGGTGTGGAAAAGCCAGGCAAATCCATGGCCTGACTTTCAGAGGTGTCACAGGATCACATAATGGTTGAGGTTGGGAGGGATCTATGGAGGTCATCTTGTCCTTGCTCCTATTGTTTTCAGTGGGAAGTACTGGTGCTTTCAGCATCTGTGCAGGACAGATCTCTCTCCTTAGGCATGCATTTTATTGTATACCAATATATAGATGAGGAAAGCAAGTGATAATATTTCACAGGAAGTAGTGCTGCTTGGAATGGAGATGGAGTCTGATACAAAAGACTGTTTGTAAAGCAGCTATTTCCACATACACAAAAAAAAAAAAAAAAAACAAAACAACAAAACCCCAAAACAAAACCAGAAACATTTAAAATATTTATATGCAGGATTAATTCATAGCCTGTAAAACTCTGACTGCAGTCTTGTATCAGAATGAGTTGTCTGCTTATTTATCCACCTTAGTAAACCAAAAATATATAGAATAGCAAAATTGCACAAACCACCCCCTCCCTTGAAAGAAAATACATGTTGCTATCTCAACAGTGAAACAAAAAGAAAAGCCATCATCTTTGCAAATTAATTTATTTATTGAAATTATTAAAGAACCAATCAGAAACAGTTGTTAAAAAATAAGGCTTCTTAGGCTGTGAAAAAAATTCAGAAATGAGAAATCCTATTATTCTATTTGAGAGGTCTTGAAGTGCTTTGTAAGGGACTGCTATTAACTTTACAGATGGGAAAGCCAAGGCCTTACAAGGTGATAGGATTTATCCAAGGTCCTTTCACCACTCAATAGCAGGAAGAGGAATATAAACAAGGTTTTCTAATTCCCAGTCCACTGCCAGCTTCCCTTAGCATTACCTTTATCATAAGTAGGACTGGAACGGCAGTTGATAAGTGATGTTTACTCGTGGGTCCTCGCATTGTGGTTTCGTCAGAATCCATGTGGAAACCTGGTGGGATGTAACAACACTGGAGGACACTCTGCCACAAATCATTCTTCCTTATGCCACTAAAGACACTAAGATGCAACGGGGACACACTTCTGCATGAAGAAAAGCTACTGCAATTTCATACTAGACATGAGTGAAATGACCTTGTGTAGAAAATGCTGGTGAAAGGCTTTGAACAACTTGCCCCCAGTCGAGTAACTTCAGAGCACTGCTGCTTCCTCCCTAAGGGGAACCTCATCGCAGTCCCTCATTAATTTGCCACCTCTTTCTTGTCTCCCACCGCATCACAAATGGAACAAGAACATGTCAGAGCTCCGGCTCTTGAGGGTGTAGTTCTGTATACCTGTGCTGCTGTGCCAGTCCCAGCCAGATCCCCACTGCCATTCTCCCAAACAGCAGGTGACAGGACGAGAGGAAATGGCCTCAAGTTGTGCCAGGGGAGGTTTAAATTGGATATTAGGAAAAATTTCTTCACCAAAAGGGTTATCGAACATTGGAGCAGGCTGCCCAGGGAAGTGGTGGAGTTGCCATCCCTGGAAGTTTTTAAAAGACAGGTAGACGTGGTGCTGAGGGACATGGTTTAGTGGTGGGTTTGGCAGTGTTAGGTTGATGGTTGGACTTGATGATCTTAAAGGTCCCTTCCAACCTAAATGATTCTATGATTCTATGAGTCTATGGCAGCTGCTTGGGCCTCTCCTGTAGGCTGGCGCAAAGTTCCTTCGCTGAAGCACTGCCACCCCCCAGGTGAGGAGGACCCACCTGAGGAAACCATTTCCTCCAGCGGCTCAGAATCACCTCTTCCAGCCGAGCAGCGCGGGGAGCCGCGGCAGAAAACCCTTCAAGAAGAGGCAGGGGCGGGTGCAAGGACCGACAACGAGGGGAGTTCGGGGGACAGACCCCCGCCTCAGCCGTCAACCCTTGCCGTGAGGGGCTCCATCTCAGTGCCGCCCCGCCGCGCGCCTCGCCACAAGATGTCGCCGTCCCCTCAGGCAGGGCCGCGGCTGGCGGGGGACCCGGCAGGGCCAGCCCCGGCCACCGCCTGCGGAAGAGGTCGCCGGGGGTGATGGCTCACCGGAGCCATCCGAGACCTGCCGCCGGCCTTCCCCTGGAGGGCGGCTGGCTGGCTGGGGCGGGAACGCGCCGCCCGCGCGACCGGCCGCCATGTCGCGGAGCCGCTGAAAGGCCGCCCCGCTGCGGCCCCGCCGAGGTCGGGCGGGGAGAGGGGCTGTGGGGGGTCCGCTGAGAGAGAGATCAGCCGCCTCTCTCCTGGCATCCCCCCGGGCAGATCCAACACCTCGGTCCCCCTGCATGAAAACAAGGGAGCGTTTAGGCACTTGGTTTCGGGGAGCAAAAGGGCCTCCTGGGGTGCAGGCTGCCTCCTGCAACGCTGCCCGGCGCTGGGCTTCACACCGGCTCTTGGCACCCAGGGCCTGGGGAGCTCCAGCTGTGGGAGGCTGGTCAGGGGCCTCGCTCCTCTGCTTTGCAAAACTCTTCCTTCCCATGGGCAGCTCGTTCCGCTCTGCTCCTGTCACCGCTGCCCTTCAGCCCAACTTATTTTTTGCTGTGTCTTCTGAGCAGTGAAAAAAAACCCCAAATCCAGCAGTCTAAGAGGATGGCTGCTATTTCGTGTTGCTAGGAGCGTGCAGCAGCATCTTATGGTGACTCGGTGTTAAGGTAAAGCTACCATCATTACTAAATCCCCCCCAACTGGACTGAGCACGCCTTCAAAAATGACGAAATGCAACAGCTTGATACTAAAATGGGTCTCTTGCAAGGCTCCGCTCTGGTTCAATGGAAGGCAGTTACAAGTTAGGACTAAAAGACCTGGCCGGGATGCAAACAGCTGCTCTGCTAAGATGGATCCACCTCCTACTTGCTTGTCAGCTCCTGTCTGCTGGAGGGTTACCACCTTTCCAACGCTGTAGGTGGGATCACCTTACCTAAGGGCTGCCTAATCCACTTCAGGCATAATCAGACAGTCTGGCTCAAAGAGCCTGAATTGGTGGGCTGTGCTCAGCCAGCAGATTTTCCTTGAAGCCCGTAGTGGATGCCAGACAGACAACTCCATCAAAGCGACAGCAGTATTCTCTTTCCGTAGGTCCATCCAGATGGAGAAGAAAATGAGTGTCCTTTCTGGGCTGTCACTCTCCAGTGGCTTCCCAAGCTGAATGATCCTTTTCAAACATACCTCTAGAGATGCTTTGGTGATCCTGGAGGAGGCCTCCTATCCCTGCTATATATAACATCCAGATCCAGCCCAGACCACATGCGTTAGTACTCTGGTTCTGAGTCTGAGAGGCTAACACACGTGTGACTGTAAGTGTGGGGGAGACGGGAAGAAAGAGGTCACCCACAGCAGCCTCTGAGCAATCCTCTAACGATGGCGTGTACATAAATGACGTAGGAGGGTTCAGAACAGGAATCTGTTCTCAGAAAATATTTGCCCTCTGTGACACCAAGAGTCCTGCTGATGTCAATGAAGCAGGAGTGGCAAGCCCTGGTCCTCAGTAAGGAGTCAGATTTCCCTTTTTTTCTATATTCACAGGATTATTATGAACATCTGGTAAACAAATTCTTTCTTAGCGATTGACAAGATTTTGACCATTTCCTTTCAGAGAGCTGGCTTAGAGTAGCGAGACACAAACTTGAGGGTTTAGATTCACTCTTCTTTTTCATACGTAGCTTCTTCCACACAAGAACCAAGCAAAGTATCTGCTTACATGTAATTGTATTCACCAGCAAACCGTAACTGCTGGGGGAAAAGTTTTCCCTAAGACTATGTTTAAATCCAAGCATCCTCCTTCCTTTTCAAGACTGTGCTCATTTTTACAAGACAGATGCAATGGTACTAGCTTTGTATGATGCAATGTTGGTTTGATACCTCTGGAAAAGAAGATTTAACAATCCTAAACTCTGTGCAGGAAGTCAGAGAAGAGTTACACCGCGATTCAATGCACAACAAGGAGATAATTAAACCTGGCGCCCAGGAGAATCCTTTCTAATTGACTCCCTGGATCAGATTTTGCTGGCAACTATTGGAAGTGAAGATTAAAAGAGTTTAACAGCTTCCCTTTTCAAAAAGTGATTTTTAAGAGGAAAATATCACACTTCATTAAGAATTTCATTGGAGCTGCCATGAGTTATGTTCTAAAGAAGTCATACTTCATTGCTATCTTTGCTTACATTGGTTCTGTAGATTCAAGTGCATTCTAGGAGAGGTTATTTTTTGTTACCATGGTAAAAATTATTTTAACTGTATATGATCAGCATTGCCCCCCTCTGTTTGCTCATAATCTCTTCTACTCCTCCACTTTCACCTTCCAAATATATAAGCATCAAGATTTTTTCCTTCTTCCTTTCACTCACATAGATAACAGAAAAACAATCTCTCAAACATATCCAGTGATGACACCTTTTTATTAACTAGTCTGGATAAAAACCAGCTCTCTTTGTATAGCTAAGTACTTGAGACAAATCCAGAAATTTTAAGAGCTAGAAGTTAAACTCTCTTTTTTTAGCCTGGCTTCCTAATGAAATGAGGCTTATGTGATCCTGCTGTCTGTTTTCCTCTCCTTTCCCACCTTCCTCCCCCATTCAAATGCTTTTAAACCTGTTGGCCAATTCCAGCTAAATCTGGCAGAGAGGTAGGAAAATAATATCTTTGCAACCTCCCCAAGCTTAATGAAAATCAGCACTGGGCTGAGAAGAGATACTCAAATGAATGCCCTTTTTTTTTTTTTAGGGAAGGCAGTGTAGTTTTGCAGTCACCTGTTCAGCTTATGGGGTGATGCAGCAGCATGTGCACACCGGACAGCATGTCTGTATGATTACTTGAGCTCTCCCACACCAAGCGTCTGCTGCTTGGCTAGCTGTCACTGTGGTATAGGAAAGCAGGTGAGACTGGGATGATGGCTGGGGGGAAGTGGAGGTGGTGCGGGGCTGTGCGAGGCATTGGGTGCAGTTGTAGTTACAGGGTTGTGTATACAGAGGCATGGCATAAAGACGGAGAGGAAGCAGCTTTCACTGCATCATTTGCTCCCAGAACAACTACTCGCAGTGACTGATACTACCCACTTGGTCATAGCCACCTGCAAATAGCACAGTAATCCAAACCGGCATGATTCTTTCCCCATGATACATTTTGCCATTCTATATAAGCAATTTGGGTAGGACACATCTTCTTATACAAGAAGATTTCCTGTACAAAATACTGAACAGGAGTATTCCTTATTTTCCGTAGACACTGTCTCCAGACAACCTGTATTATGCCCTTTGCATCCTGGGTGGGAGCCAGGACTGCTAGAGGGATGAATCAATAACATCCATAAGGAAAATGAAATGGAGGAGGCTCTTATTCAGTACATTTCTCTTTTGTTAATTGTTTCTATATTTCATTCTAGCCCCCCATCCTTCCAAATGGCTGGGATTGTGACTCAGCTTCAGCAGTTTACATGCTCAGAAGAGAGAGGAGTCACCCTCCTGGGGCTGATTTCACTATCACTTCGTAAGCTCCATTGCTCGTCAGGCGTGTCCATCACACGGATCCTTCTGCAGGTCTCATCCATCCCGGATCCCGGATCCCTGTCTTGTCCCAGCAGCCAACCACAATGGACAAGGACAAGGACAGCCACAGCATCAGGGGCCAGCAAGATAACCCTGCTAGCAGGACAGCTGCATAGGGAAACTCCGGCTTTGCTCACCTGGTATCATTGTCCTGTCCTCATTAGATGCATTATCTAAATGACAGAGCATAAACTATGCCTAAAGACAGTGAGAAGCAAGCCCCACTCTCCAACTCTGCTGTGGAAATGCCAGCACCTCATGGACAGGCAATACAGACTAAGAAGGGCAATTATTTCTTTGGTTGTGGCACTTAAATCCAGTAGATTTGGTTTGTCAGTCATGAGTCAGCTCTGAAGTAAGCTTGTGCCTTCAAGGTATGGTATAGACGCTTCACAGCTGACACCTTATAAGTCACTCTGTACGTATGGAAAGCTTAACATTGCTGTTCCTAGGTAGCAATTACCCTAGACAGCAGGTTGGCAAGAGGGGTTCGCACAACTGGTAACCAGAAAGGAGGAGTCAAAGTTATTGATGTTTCTTTCTAAGATAACTGCTAGGAAAAGCATAGTGAAAGCAAACCAAAAAAGCAACGAATAGCAACAGGAAAATAAACTGGAAACATATGTGAAACAAAGACAGAGGCAAAATAATCAGGTCTTTCCAAGCCTCACCCTTTAAGCTCCAGCTTCTGGAGCCAGAAGATGGCATACAGTCCCCAGTGTCATTAAAGTAAGTTATTTTCTCCTTCTATCCTCTGGAAAGAAGGCTTCAAAAACCAGCTAGAAAAGGCACCCAGATTTGGCTAGAAAACACTGGGTCTTTAAAATTGGAGCAACCTGGTAATTCTTTGAGATTTGCCCCACAACTTTTGAACAGTGAGGAACTGTTCAAAATGCTGGTAATACTGCACAAGTTGGATGAATTAATAGTTTGGGCCCTAGAAACAACTGTGCTGCTTTCTGGATATAATGAGGCTATTTTCATTAAAAAGGTGTTTATGTGCAAATATGTAGCTTTCAGGTCAAAGAGAAACCTGGTATCAGAAAGTAAACAATGAGGACAGTGGTGGCTAGAGACATGCTGAACCCTGTAAGGTCTGTAGTATAAGGCTAATGTTTCCAAGTACATTTACATTGCTAAAAGACTCAGCTCACACCACAATGACAATGGGACACGATAATGATATTGGCAGCTGACTGCAAGTCTTCTACTGCTAATGTTTTAGAATAGGTCAGACACCACAACCCATATTTAGAGCATGCTTTTCAGAGACACTGGCCACCCACAATTCCTACAGGGCTGGGCACAGACATCAAGCCAACAGCTGTAAAGCTCTATTTCTAATGTTGTGTTTCCAGTCAACAAACAAAGCTTAGGTAGGGAACATATTGTCAGGAATGTCTTCTGGGTTTCTCTTTTATTTTTTTTTTTTAGCCTGTTTCCCAGCTAGTCTTACTGAGGAACAAGAAAATCAAATTACTTGCATGGAGGTCACAGAGTGAGTCATCAGCTCAGCCCAGTGACGGTCAAATAATGCTTATTTGTAAAACTATAATTTTATAGTGCTCTACTGCATAGCTTTAAAAATGAATGTATGGGAAAAATACACCCACATATGACAAACGTACTTATACTTTCTCCGCTTTGGGTGGACGTTCTGTTAGTCACAGGGAAGCATCTGTGTAAAGCTTTTTTTGTTGCTGCTTTTTGCTTCTCTAGACATTTCATCAAATGGTCCCTGAGTCAGAAGAAGTGGGTTTTGCTATTAAAGTCTGTGTGGAGGTTGCATTCCAAAGCTGTTGAAGGATTCAAAGATAAATATTCCTACTTTGGGGAAAAAGAAAAAAAAAATCAAGCATCTTTGATTTAAAAAACAACAACAAACAGCAATCCAAACTGAATGTAGTGTTTACAAAGACAGCAAATAACTAATGATCCTGCCTGATGGTCACTTTGGAACTGAAACCCAGGAGGAGTTTCATTAAAGCGCAAGTTCCTTTAAAATTGCTTTCAATTGTATAGCGTATGCGCCTACCGCACTAAAAAAAAAGGGTATTGATTCATATTGAAACTAATTCCAACAGCAACAAAATATTAGCCAGCAACCTCACACAGCCACCGTGCAATGAACAAAGCTCTTTGGAGCAGGAGTCATCTCTCTTCTGTCATTTGTATTTTGTGTGGTGGGGATGGAATGCAAGCCTGTAATAATCTGTCTTAAGAAAATATTCGGGGGTGAGAGTATAGGCTATGGTTCCTTTGGCTTGCTACTTCGGAAGCCTTATGTATCCTCTCAGATACACGGCTTGCATCAACAAAATGAGGGAGAGTTGTGCAGTGGAAGATGGTAGAATCACCCTATCCTGTGAAAGCATTTCCCATACACATATAAAACCAGCAGCTGCAGAACACACAGGAGGTGTAATACAAGGAGGTCGGACCACGCTCGCCTTTTTGACTTAAATCTAGGTATATTGCTCAAAGTAGCATCCCTGCCTTAGTTCAGGGCAGCTGGTGAGCAGTACCTGCAAACCCAAAGTTCTCCCTGCTGTGGTCTGCCATGGACAGCAGAAATTACAGAGACAGTCTATGCTCTCCCTACATAGTATCCGTCATCATCCCTTACATGGGGGTACCTAAGTCTAGATGAGCTTGGAAGGATTTTGCCCTCCCGCATGAGGCAGAAAATGTTTTCTTCCTGTTGCTCTGGCTGCACTGACGGGCAGAACGGAAGGAGCAACTTGCTCAAGGAGGGGAAAGCCCGCAGCAAAGCCGGGCCTAAAGGTTGAGTTCTTACCTCATCCCACTTTGCCCACCTCCAGCTGGGATGGAGGCTGGATGATCTACTTCATACTCCCTGGACGAGGGGAGAGGGTTTAAGAAATTCATCTAGCCTCCCTCACTCATGTAGCTTTAACTCTTTTTTGCCTGGCTTCGCAGTAAACAGCCGAAGAGCTCTGCCTCACCAGCAGGTCAAGGTGGAGCTGGACACAAGTGGAGATGATGAGCCTCTAAAAGCGGAGCTTTGCAGAAGGAAAGCTGTTGAGCAAGACTGCACAGGAAAAGGGGACAGTTTTCTTTGAGTTGGCCTGGTCCCAGCCTCACATTGCCATTGTGATCACAGCCTAGGGAAGAACACACCTCAAGCAACATTGATTAGCCTGGTGCACCTCATCTCCGATAGTCAGATCACCAAGGCAATCATAGCTCATGTTCAAGAAAAGCTAAGAAGATGAATGAATAAAAATGTTGAAATATTAGATCATAAATAGAACAATGAAAACCCCAAACAGATACAAACAATGTTACTGCCTTTTTTCTTTTTTTTTTTAACTTCAGGCTGAAAACCTGTTTGGGCCAGAATTCTTTGGAATCGTGCTACTGAACGTGCCTATAGTTAGGAGATAAAAAAAAAAAAAAAAAAAAGGTGTTAAAGCTGCTAGGGGATGTGATCATCACAATGAGGGACTGGTTGCAGCCTGCAGGAACCTGAAAAGAAACTGGTGAGTGCAGGAGTTAGAAGGCATTGCTATGACAACAAAGCAAACCACCCCTGAAGAGAATAGAAAATATGTACAGCCATGCCAAGATCATAAGCAAAGAAATGTATATTCTAAGAGGAGGCAAATGAAACATTGACTTGAAAAACAAAATTACGTCTTTAGCATGATTTCTTCTTCACACATGGCACCTCTTCAGGAAAAGCATGCATTTAGCAGAGGGAAAGAAACTTTCATCAAAGCACCTCTTTGCCCAGTCCTCACGCTTTGAGGAGGTAGCAGAAAGATCTGTGCTCTATGTTTGCACTCTCAGGTTTCGGTTAGCTGTGGTTGTTCAAGCTATCCATAAGGTGGTCTCTATGCTTTTTTCCAACGAACACTTACTGCACTTGTGAATGAATTTAATGCTAACTTTCTTACATTTTCCCTCCTAATAAAATTAATCTCATTTACCAGAAGACGCCTTTTTATTCACATTCAAAGTCTAGAATACTCCATGGAGGGTTAAACCTAGAAATTCCTCCAGCATTCTGGCAGAGAAGGTTTCCACGTTCTTCTACAGCTGCACATAAGTCATTAACAAGATCAGTCCAAGCAGTTGTCTGGACCATACCTAGCAGAAAGCTCCCTGGTGACACTGATGCTTGATGACAGTCAACTCTTGAAATTAGAGCCAGCGTGGATGTTGACATAACGGTCCACACTTCGTGTGCTTAGCCAGGAGGGGGAAAATCCTCTCTTTCCCAAAGTGAAGGAGCAAATGAGCAGGCTGGAGGAATACGCTATAACAGAGTGTGCTAAAGAGCTGGCGAGCAGCATCTAGGGTTTGTTGCAGGCAGCAGAGCTGGGCAGCTTTGTGCCACGGGATTGTTCTGCATAGGAGATGAGAATTGAACTGGGAGAATTGAACAGATACTGCTGGAGACAGAGAAATATCAGGCCCTACCTGGACAGTCTTATGATGGCTTTTGAGATTTATCTTCTAATTTAGCTTTGGAATGGTAGGAGAGAGGGTGTCATATACACAGGCTCAAGTGGGATGTCCTCTGTCTCTATGAGATCCCCATGATGTAGCCCCCTGCCTCCCTTCAGCAGACCTGAGCAGTTCTGCATCACTTTCTGCCATAAATACTTCCCTTCTTCAGCCTCAGAGATTTCATTCCCCTATGGCACTCCTTAGCCAGAGACTCAACTGTTACAAACATATGTTGTACCCCATAATACATCTGGAACATCAGCAAACTAATGCATGAAAAATGTCTTGGGATAGGACATCTTGCAGTAATGACAACAACAACAACAAAAGTGTAATTGTCCTTGTCTGCCCTGTAAAAGCTACTGCCGTGGAGCAGCATGGGTTGAACCCCCTTAGCAGGGACACGGCCTGTGCCACCAAAGGGAATTTCAGCCTACAGCAACGCCACCTACGTACCCAGACACGCTAAACTGTCAGAAACACTCATCTGTCAGCAGAGCTCTGTCTACACCAGCGCCTTGCCAGCAGTGGGGGAGTTGATTTCTTTCCACACCCTAGAATTACACTGGCAAACTCTGTAGGTTACACTAAGCCACAGAGTGCAGGCCACGTGTGCATACACTTTATTGGCCTTCATTTGATCCTGTGCATTAAAGGCAGCTGGGCTTCCTCTCTTTCCAACTAAATAATAATTACACCTATTGTTCCCAGTGGGCAAAGAGACCCTGTTCGCACATATCCAGAAAGACAAGGCATATAATTAACACCTTGCTGGGATAGAGAGCTTTTGTCTGGTTAGTTATTACACGTCTTGCAGCCTGAAAACAGTGCTCCTTACATTCATTTCAGCTCGTTTCCTCCCTGCCTCAGAGCTTAACTCCCTGCTTCTTCCCAGGTCTTTGTGCATGAATGTGTCCAGCAGTAGTGCTCAGTAGGCTGAGGCCGACAGCTTAATCCAGATGTCCAGAGCAGGGGGTCTCAAAGTATCACGTGCATCCCATGTTCTTGCACGCAGGTGGGTGCCGTGGCTGTCGTTGCTGCTGCCAGATCCATCTGCAAATGAATGGCAAAGGTCTCTGCCAAAGATGCAAGGCAGAGGACAGGTCTCTCACCTTGAGACTTGGGCTACAGGAAGAAGGTGAAGTTCCACCAAATGGCTGGGCTTAAACAACAGCTCATTGCTCTCTTCTTCCTCCTTCCTTTCTCTTTTCTTCCTCATCCCATTTCCAGCCTCACTGCAGCTCTCATTTTCACTCTGGGTTCTGTCCCTTCCCTTCCCATGTGCTGGACTCCACCTCTGCTGACCAGTGAGGTCAAAAAATCTCCTTTTTTTTGTGTGTGTGTATTTAGGTTTTTTACTTTTTCACTTTAGGTTTCATTTTTCAAGCCTCTGGTTCAGTTCATTCACCTGAAGGACCCCAAACAAGCTGAAGACTGGCACAAAGGGGGAAGCAGAATAGTCACGGTTAAGGGCAGCAAGAGAGTGGACAGGGAAAGGGGGGATATGCTCCCCTCTTCTAGCAGCAATCTGCCATTAGCCCAGCTCAAGCTCTCTTCTGTAACTTTGCCATTTGTTTTACCAATGCAGGAGTTTGTATTACAGTGCTACAAGGAGGTAGGGAAGGTTGAACTACATCATTTTGTCAGCAATAATGTTGCCTAGGTACAGTTATAGCAGCAAAGAATCACTTAATTTCAGGGCCAAAATCCCATAGGCAAAAGCATTGTATTGCCAGAGTAAGGTCTAGCTTTATGACATGCGCTTCCCAGGAAGGCAACTCTCAAAAACCCTTGTGGATATGGTGCTCCCCAGCACACTCAAAGGCCCCATGACCCATCCAGGCAGAGGAGGGAAATCCCCCCCACTTCTGTGCTCCTGTATCGCAGCCGCTGTACGTGAACTGCTGACAAAACCACTGCTTGCACTGATAGGCACCAGCACTCGGGAATACAAGGCAGAGAGCAGGAGCTGAAGAGCAGAAGCTACACTCGAGACATGAGGAACCAGAGCAAGAGCAGCCCCCAAATGGTTTGGCACAATCAGTACAGGTTTTGGCCATCGATTGACAAAGGAGCAGCCATACAGTAGTAGGTCCTGGCAAGCAGCAGGGTTACCAACACCCAACCAATGGGCGCTTACATAGCCAACATTTCGTCACTTTGCTCCACGCTTGGTCCAGCTGGTACTACCTGATTTGGCAAGGTCTCTGCAACCCCAGGGCAGCATTTTGCCCACTGACAGCTTTAACTATAAATACCCAAAGCATCATAGCAATACAACCCCAGTGAGAAGGAGTACTTACATCAGCTTAAAGACACCTAAGTACCAAGTTCCTCTGATGGGACCACTCTCTGCTGCCTGTCATCAACATGAAGCTAGAGGTCAGCTCTGTATCAGAGCACTCCCAAATCAGCTGGATTAACTTAAAACCCCTTTGTCAGCTCCATAAACTAACAGTGCACAGCTGGGTTGGTAGCGTATAACATTTTCACTGCCTCAATACAGATAAAGCAGCAGCAGTGCTTTGAGGAGAAAAGGACTAAAAAAGACCATTTCACACCTGTACTAACTTAATAAAAACAGTAATAGCTGTATTTTGTAACTGGAAAGTGCAGCCACAGACTAAAAACTCCTGTAGCGCACAGTTCTGTCTTCTTTTGCAGCCTCTAAATGCAGTGGCATCTGGTGCCTTGGGGTTTCAGCCCTTCCAATTAACTAACACGCTTTATCTCCCACTGGTGCAACTGAAAGGTGATTCTGTGATCTCAGGAAACACTAATTGCTCTTTTTTTTCCCCTGTTCTAATTTAAATAACATCCCTGTAGTCCCAGCCTACCATATAGCCACTGTAAGGAGCTTTAAAAAGGTCTGCACTTAGCACAATGAGATTGCAGCAGACAAGTAAGCAATTAGGCAAAATAAGCAGCAAGTTCTTCTAATACAACAGCCATGCAAAGGTACTGTTCATTTCCTGTGACAACTACCGTATCTAAATGATGTAGGATGTTTAAATGGATTTGACACCTAACATTTTGGTAATGATGTCTGGTTTCAGACCTCAGTGTTATGAAGTAGCGTGAAGATCCCTTACGTACATACCCCACCAAAATCGGTAGGACCTAGACAAGCATTTAAAACCATCATGATAGCAATGTCCCTAAAACACATGGTGGTATTACTGGACTATGGTTTGAAATGTTACTGTTAGAATTAGCAGCTTAAAGCCTGATGCAGCAAAAAACCCAACCCAAGACAAAACAAAACACTCAGCCCCAGCTTATTTTCTAATTCTATGCTCACCAGTATTTCAGCAGCTGCCTCTGGAGAGGCTAAAATATCCCTGCACGAGTCAGGCACTGCCAGGAGAAGGACACAGACTACTGGAGATGGGCACTACTTCCCCTGTCCCATGACACTAGCCCAGGTCAGCAGCCAAAAGAGTGTTATTTCAGATACTTCTGTAACAGCAAGTTGGGAGAATTCAGCAGTGTCCAACAGGCCAGGCAGAGGCAGAAAGGATTTGTCCCAACTGCCCGGGACACTCCTTTCCTACTTTCCATGGAAGGTTTCTAATCTGCTTTTGCTGCTGGTGGCTGGAGATAATAGTAGCTGTACTGCCTTGGGCATTTTTCTCCAGGATCTCATCTGGTCCCCTGAACGGAGACAGCAGATGCACTTCCCTAGGTTTCCAGTCCATTCCCTGAATGAAAAGTTATCTGCTGTCCCAGTTATCTCAAAAGGATGGCTCTGGGAAGCGTGTCTTAGCCCTGAAAAAGGCCCTGTTGTTAGGAGGCAGCGGAAGTAAGATTAAAGAGAAAAGCAGCAGCAAAGCTGGACTAAAACATCTGATTGAAATCTCAGGTTTTACTCACAGTTTACTGAAACTCCCTCCCACTTCCAAATTTTCTCATGACAGAATGAATTGCTCTATCAACAAGAGTAAAAGGAAATGATTAATTTACCCCTCCCATCCAAACTGATTACCAAGACTTCCATATCTTCAGGACCTGAGTAATGAATGAGCTTCCTGTGATTATAGCCAGGCACACCAAGAGGGCTCTGGTGTTAGCATTCGCGCCTCTGGGTCAAAAGCTGCAAGGACCACACAGCGTATCTGTGCTCATCAGAGACAGCAGCAACGCTTTAGCATGGCAAACGTTCTCCTGTATTCTTTGACCTTATGCACATTAGTAATCTTGGTTTTTTTTAAAAAGAATAATCTCTGTTTCACACCACACAAGCACGTGGAGCACTAGGCTAATGGGAAAATGCTGGAGTCCTGGTTTCCGTGCCATGCATACCAGAGCAAAGGTAGCATGCCAGCTTGGACTTTCTTTCCGAAATGTGAGGCTCAGCTTGCTGGGAGAAACACAAGAGGAATTGAAAGCTCCTATCACAGAGAAAGACAAAATGCTGCCAGCAATTAATGGACGGTATCTTGCTTCCTTACATGACAAGCCTCACTCCTAGTGAGATGGGAATTCAGCGTGAGCTGGAAGCTGCAATTTCTTACAGCTCCTTCTTTTGTGGTGGCATGGTTCCCAGTTGCTGATCTTACCATGTGCCAGGCAAAAATCTGTCCTCCTGCTATCTTTGGCCTCCATGCTATCAAACGCTGACCCTGATTCAGAGCTGTGCTGGTCTGAGTTAAATGGCATACCAGCGAGACAGTGGGGCTTCTCTGCACTCATGCGCTCCCCGTTGCTAAGAGCAATGGGAAAACCAGGCTGGAGATCCAAGTGGGGACGTGATGGCCACCTTCCTCTGTTCTGTCCTTCAGATCAGATGTAGAGCCAAAGCCTTTTCTCCTGCTGCTTTCAAGGTAAAAATTACAAACTGTCACCATCATTCTCAAAAAGAATAAAAAGCAAACCTCAGCCTTAGCGTACAAGCCAGCATCCCCCTTTCCCCCCAGAGGAAAATGGTTTCTGTGTTAAACTTTCACAACTAAACCTGAAAGCCAGTGATGTTTGTTTTAGGTTTTGTTACAAACCCAGAACACAGGCCAAGTTTGGGGGAAAAAAAAAAAAAACAAAAAAACCAAAAAAAACCCAACCAAAAAATGGGCAAAATTTCAAGTAAATCAAGACCAATTTATGGTTTTGAGTGGAAACCGTACTCAATTCACTACTTTCACAGGGGTTTGATCTGAAACCAGGCACAATCTGGCAGCCTCAAGCTGACTTTTGCTTCAGGTTAAATTGAAAGCCAAACCCAGCACATCTCCCCAAGTACCCAGGCCTATAGGGTCCTTGCAGGAAGGAAGGATTCACAATCACAGATGCTCTAGACATCCCATAATGGCACAGCAGTACCTACACACCCGTGTAAGTCATTCCAGTCTCGCATGGGCAACAGATCTGCTTTCAAGACAGTACTGTAATATACGCTGAGAGCTTTCAGTATAAAATACATCATATAACTCCAATTCTAGCCTGTAATTTTTTATTTGTTGGGGGTTTTTTTCCCCCATTTCCTTTAGTTTGTTTTGCTTTTAATCTCTTTGCTGCTTTGGTACAGTTGGCTTTTTATCAGATTGCAGACAAAAATTCTGGTGGTCATGTATCAAAGGCTGTAAGTTGTTGCAGTAATTGAGAATGCTGTTGTGGCACTGATAGTAATTCACCAATTTTACTGAGAGATAAGGTGCATGCCTAACTATGTGCATATACTGCATTATCTCTGAGCTTTCTCTCCCTCTGCCTAATGCTGATACTTGTGTACGTTTTAGGCCTACTTTCAAAATATTAAACAAAAGTGTCCATTTGAAAAAAGTGATGGCAACTGTGCCATTGCTAGACAGACGGTGCAGGAGTCAGCATTTCACAGAGGCAGAAGGAAGGCTGAAATAAATAATGGACAACCAAAGCCATTATTTAATGATCCCGTGCCTGGCTTCTACCATTATTTCACGTCGTTAAATGTAATGTCTTGCCTCTCCCTGCCAACCCTCCATTTTCCAAGTCCTACTTAATACCTTGTAGATCCAGACAGTGAGGGTTTATGCATCCTCGAGTCTGAAGAGACGCTCCAGACATGCAAACATTCACAATGCAACAGCCCTAAGTCAGCACGTCAGTATTAGGGCCGTGCGGTCCGTGCCTTATACAGATGTACGTGCGTGCTTGGCTACACACTTAGAGTAGACTTTCATGGGATTAGCCACTGGGAACATTAAGTGCATGGTTGCGTTTTTGTGGGACTGGCAGGCCTATCTATTAAGAAAAGAAACAGATACATAAATACTACTTTGCACGTATCCAGTCCCCCATCCTAATTCTTTGTATTTTAATCAGATTAAACTTTGCAGAAACATATTATTTCATGACAAAAACGCCACAAGGAACAATCCTTTGTATAGGATATCAAAGAACCATCTTGAGACATGGCTCTAGTCGAGTTGGCACGGAAGAGGTAAAGCATCCCTAGCCACGAATCCTCCCCAAGCCGGCAGGAAGCCACAGGGAAGTTTGCTTGCTGGAGCCAGGCTCCTGGAAACGTGCTGCGCTCTGTAGTGGTTTCAACAACAACAACAACAAAAAATCTGATAGCAAGTATGATGGGCTTAACATATGAGCCATTCCCTATGCAGCCGGCTTGATGTGCTTCAGTGGGTGCAGGGGGATCATTTTGTTGCTACCGATTTCCCCAGGTCCCTGCTGAGATGGGCTTTGCCTCCCAGGTGGTCTTTTCCCAGCGGGAGGATACGGATGGAGATGCACGTCCTCCTCCGGCTGCAGCAGTGCTGGCTGAGTCACTCCCACCGCCACCGTCCCCACAAGTCCCTCGACCTGCTCCCTTCAAAATCCTCTTTTCAGGCTGATTATTGGGCTCATTTTCACCTGTAGACAGGCTGCAAGCAGCAAACATCTGCCTGCACCTTCACAGGCACATCTCTTGCAGGCCAGCAGGGCCTGCAGGATGCCTTGGCTTTCTTCTCTGCAACATCTTAAGCCCCAGCAAGCTGTGACAGCCACCTCCGGGCACTCCTCTGAGCTGGGGGACCAGCCAGTGGGTTTTGCCCACAATTCTTCACCTCTACATGGGCTTTGCTGGGGGTTAAACTGAAGTAGTGAATAGCCCAGCACTGCCAAGAAACCTGAGTAACCCTAGTCCTTGCCAGACAGAAGGCAGTTTGGGTTCGTATTCCGTTACTTATCCTTCCCAAATGTGCCGGTCTATGTGATCTTTTCAAGCGTCAGTCACCTGAGGTGACTAAGGTTAGGAATGAATTTCTAGATGTTAATAATACCACTGACGATGCCACCATTCAGCTTGTGCACAGAGCTGCCAAGTAGCAGACCAAATTCCTCCCTAATATAATCCTAACGAAAGGAAGGTTATTCCAGCAGGGGTAATTCTTACTTCTTCGTGCTAGACATGTGCCACTTCTTAAACCCAGTTTTCTATTTACAATTTAAGTATCCTCCTCAGAGATAAGGGAATTAGGCAGCCATGCTGTCTACTAAGGCTGACTGAAAAATTGAAAAGAGAAAACTATTCCAGCTGAAGCACAGCTGGACAACTTTTCTTGTTCTTATTATTTGATGCCCTTCAGGATATAAAAAAAGTCCGTGCTCCATTGTTCCAGTGACAGAATAAGGCCTGCTGAGACCCCACCACTTCATTATAAAACATTGCATGCTGGAGCAACCACAGAAGGCCACAGCTGGCCAGCTCTGGGAAAATCAGAAAAACAGTCTGCTAACTTCAAATGGCTTGAATTCAGAATTTCTGTCCCCTGCTAGTCAGAGCACACAGCATTATTTGTTGGTCTGGAAGGAAATGCCCGTCATCTAAGCTGCCAGTTACCATACATCTGGCTTTAAAGGGCAACTGCCTTCACATTAGATGTTACGGCTGCAAAGAGAAGCTCTAGGACTTGACTGTCTGCTGGACATCGAAGTGCAGCCACGGTCCCCCTAGACCAGCTCCCGCCTGCCCCTGCCTGAGAGTGCCAACAAGTCAGGCAAACACTCGAGCTGCAAACCACATTTCTGCTTCAGTCAGTTGCTTGCGATGTTTCTCTCATGCCTATCAGCATCACCTCTCTTATCTGGAGTGAGCACAAGGCATTTTGCTTCTCCGTACGTCCCTAGCCTGCCTGCTGGTGAGCAAGCAAGCCCCCAGCTCGAACAGGGAGGTAGCTCCGAGTGCACCTCCATGCCCTAACAGGGAAAACCTACTGAAGGAGAGAGCCCTGCACAGCCCCACAGGGGATGGGGTGCATACTAATAAAACTATCTCCCGACACCTCTCGCGTGACCCTACACATCTAACTCTATACAACCTGCCAGCAAACTGAGAAAACCTGGAGTTCATTGGGATGAAAGGTTGGTGCTGGCGATCTGGTTGTTAGATCAACCAGCATAGCCATTTAAAAGCAAGCACCGTAAAACTGCACGCATCCATCCCCTGCTGCCTCAGCTCTTTCCTCACTCTGCTTCTTTGCTGGGAAATAAGAGAGTAATGCTCTTGCCTTCAGCCATAGCCTGGGCTCTGCCCCAGGCGCTGCTGCGAGCCTCATCCTGTGCCCTGAAGACACAACCTGGAGTTACAAGCACTCCCAAGGCCTTTTGCTAACGTGAGCTGTGACCCCCGCGTTCCCCAGGTTACACGCCTTCCTTTTCTTATTTCTGCAGAAGCAATTGCTCAGCAGGAATTGAATGAGGCCAAAAAAAACCCCAAAAATATCTAGGGAAAAAAAGACAAACCCAAAACATGCAATTTCGTAGCTTCCAAAATGAATGAAACATGGCAAACATTTTCAACTGTACTCAAAATATAGGGGGAAAGGACGTATACATCTACATTTCTTGAAAGAAACTGTTTTGAAAATGCCACAGCATTTTCTTTCAATGCCTCTTAAACACAACCCTTTGATTTGCTATTTTGAAGTGGGATTTTCCACTCAAAACAGACCTGAAATGAAAGAAAGTGTGAGAAGCAAGAGGGGTAACTAACCTCAAAAAGAAACATTACATTCAAAATGCGATTTGGGTTGACCCAAAATAACAGGTTGGTTTTTTTCTCATTCCCCGCCCCCCCCCCCCCCCCCCCCCAAAAAAAAAAAGGCCATTTCTTTCATTTCAACCCAATGCACTTCTTTTTCTCACCATTTTCCAGCTTAGCCCCTGAACTGAGGCAGCTATCATCTCCCCCGGATCTTTCCAGGGGGCATATTCTCTGCTTTGTGCCTCCCTGCCACACAATCCGTGGACAAACACAGAGCGAGCAACAAAGCTCTGCTCCTTTGGGGCAAATCGAACCCTCAGGTGCCTTGTTTTTACTCAATCTTAACTTCTGCATAAGAAGTGAGTTGGTATTATCCAGGCTGCCAGACTCATGAATTTCAGGGCCATCTAAAGCGCTCAATGCAGATACAGTCTTTGGATGAGTGTGTGAAGCAGGCAGGGTAAGGGGAATCTGTTCATATTTAATCTTCTTTCTAACTCTGTCACACTTACTGTGTGGCTTTGGCAAGTCAATTTGCTCCCATGGCTCAGTTTCCCTGACTCCAGAGCAGAAAGAAGCTTTATCAGCACAGCAAGGTGCTGTGCCTGCTCATGGGTGCGCTCTCCTGAAAACAGCACGTTAACCACTGCACTGTTATGCAGCGAAATTTCTTTCCCTTTATTTCAGCATCTACAGAACTCCGAAAGATTTTAATGATCTAAATGTGCCTAATGCTTGTGTCTCTTTTGGGATGTTACTCGGCTTGCGAGAGCAGTCAAGCTTTGAGAAAAACAGCTTCTTCCCTCCCCCCCTTTCCCCTTTTCACTTTTTTTTTTTTTTTTTTTTTTTTGCATCTTCCTCCGCGGGTTTCCGGCGGTTCCTTACAGCCCCACAACAGACAGCTGTGCTCACTGTACCTGAGTGTGTGTCTGACTTTTCCTCCCCAGGAGATTTGTCTAGAAGATAAGCACAAGCTTGCGGAAATCCTGTGGCACCGACCTTAGGGCAGCTCTTTGTAGCGCGGATTCCAGTGACATTTTGTCCTTCTGGAGGTCCTGCTGATGGACACATCCATGCATTTTGCACCCCCTGAAAATCTGAAGTAAAGCTTTGGGCGCTTTATACCATCTCCGCAAACACACGAGGCTTCACTGCTGCTCTGTGGTTTTGCTGTGGCCAAGCTTACTTTCATTTTCACGTGGTGGAGGTGAACGTGGCATCTGGGTTTCAGCCAGGGAATCCTGCATCAAGGTCCTGCGTGCTGCACCCTAAAGACACTGCACAAACAGAACAATCTGATTCTGGGCCTCCCAGTTCAAGAAAGACAGGGAACTACTGGAGAGACAGTCCAGCAGAGAGCTACAAAGATGATCAAGGGACTGGAGCATCTCTCTTATGAGGAAAGGCTGAGAGACCTGGGTCTGTTTAGCCTGGAGAAGAGAAGACTGAGAGGGGATCTTATCAATGCCTATCAATATCTAAAGGTGGGTGGCAAGAGGAGGGGGCCAGACTCTTTTCAGTGGTGCCCAGTGACAGGACAAGGGGCAACGGGCACAAATTGGAACACAGGAAATTCCGCCTGAACATGAGGAAAAACTTCTTTACTTTGAGGGTGCCAGAGCACTGGAAGAGGCTGCCCAGAGAGGTTGTGGAGTCTCTTTTGCTGGAGATATTCAAAACCCGCCTAGATGCATTCCTGTCCAGCCTGCTCTAGGTGACCCTGCTTTGGCAGGGGGGTTGGACTAGATGATCTTGGAAGGTCCCTTCCAACCCCTAACATTCTGTGATTCTGTGTGGGATCGACAGGGAATTTACCCTCCAAGATCTGAGAGAACAGGGGTATAAATGCACCACAGCTGAGGTGCTTAGTTGAGTGATGACACTGAAGGGAGAAAGCAGCAGTGAAGGGATGAAGAGTTGGGGAGGGTGGTGAGATGGGTCAGGCATCTTGCGCAGCAGAATCCTGTCTTCTTGGCATAGAATAAGGTCAGTTCATTGTGTATTAAGAAGCGCTTGTTGGGAGAAAACACGTATTCAGAAAAGAGAATCAGGACAAAACAATATCCCAAAGATGCTTGTTAGAACACCAGGATGGACGCAAGCCTTGGATGTCTGGTTGTCCTGAGTCAGAGAGAAGCAGAGCCCTCGTGGTCTGACTGAGGTTACAGAGGAGTTCAGGGGCACCCAAGGGCAGGCAGACAGATTTCAACCTTTCCAAAGGAGCCACCTTAGTGTCTGAGACGGCCACCTTCTCCTCAACATAACGACAAAACTTCCCAAGACAGACCCTACAATATTCATCACAAAGCCACACAAATACACATAAAAAGACAAAGCCAGACTACCCTTTCCCTGAAGCTGGCACTGCGTACAACATATCAGACTTTCCCAGTTCCACTCCAACCAAAGGGGTATATGCATGCATTTTTTTCCTAGTTTAGAAAAGCAAAAAATATTTCCTGGGCTTTTGTTTCAAAAATCACTACACTGTGACATTTTTCAGCAAAATATTTCAATTAGGGTTTTATTGTTCTTTTTTTTTTTTTTTTTCACCAAGACGGATTTAGTGTCTAGTTCCACAGACTCAGCAAGAGAGTAAATCGGAATTTATAGGAAACTGGGAAGTCCCAAGTGGCCCAACCCAGGTACAGAGCAAAGATTTAAGACTTATTTGAGGACATGGAAGTAAAAAGAACAACAACATTTCCTCTGGGAGGAGCAGCTCTTGTATTCACGGCTTCCAGTTTAAACAGAAATGTCTTCCCTCAGCAATTTCACATCACAGGCAACTTGGGAGATGTACCGCAACTGGAAGAGGACAGGGAGGGGAATCCCTAGGACTCGATGACAATGTTAAGTAATTCCAGAGACTCTCCTACAGGAAACAAGAGTCAAAAGAGGAAAAGAAAAAAGGTCAACAACACCTTCCAGTTCGAAACTCTCTGTAAGCCATTGTTTTGCAGATGAAAATGTCAAGGGAGGCAGTGTCTTCTGGTGGTGAATATTCCCGTATTTCCTCTTCCTTTCAAGCTTGGCTAGCACATTTGTGTTGAGCCTGGTAACCCCACAGGCAGCTGAATAATATTTACTGCAATGTCTAGACACGGGAGAGCACTGTGCCTCCTAAATTAGCCCAGGATATTCTCCAACCACGATGCTCTAGGAGAGGGATTGCCAACGTCTGATACTTGAAATGGATTGCAAAATCTTTGCCCCCAACAGCCAGTTATGAGTAAAGACTGCTGTCAAGTAGAGGCAGAAAGGCAGAAGAGGAAGTCCCACTGTGACTGGAATTTGGGGGGTCCCTAGGTATACCTGCAGGCTGATGGAGCCGATGACTCTTTGAAGCTACCCGTTCTGCTCCTGGGAACCATGGAGGTAGAGAACAAATTTGGCATCAATCCCATGAACCTAGAAAGGAGGAGTCTGGTTCTGCAGGGATGCACAGCCATAGCTGCATACCTTCAGGGAGCTACGTTAAAGGATAGCTGCTGGTCTCACCATGGTATACATATCCAAAATAAAGGCACCAGTGATATTATTCCTGATCTATACCACCATACGGGAGAGGAAAAATTTTCTCCAATAGTCTTACTGAAGAGAAAGCCATCTAGGGCTAAACAAATAATTCTTTACACCAGGCATGATCACCCCTTCTCAGCCTGCAAACCAATAAGCAAAATATTCACACCATGGAGAGCCACTAGACCTTGATTTCCAAGCCATGAGGAGGAGGTGCTGGGAGGCAGGAAGGGAGAGTTACCCCATCCCTGAGCTCTGCAGCGCCCCGGATTGTGCCGCGTGCCTGGCCACAGGAGTTCCTGTGCAAGCTCACATCCTCCAGGCAGTCGGCCACCCCCGATTCAGCACTGGGCTCAATTTTTGCAGTCGCACACGTCTTCAAACCAGTGGGAATTAGAGGCTTTATGATCCGACTTACATGATTCAGAAGCTTGCAATTTTGCGGGATGTGGGTGCTTCCCTCGCGTGGGACATCTGAAAGGCCAAGCCTTGCTCATCTTCGAAATTACATATAGTGTTTGGATATCTTTCATGTCGCAGTGCAATTTCCAGGATGAATGCATATGCTGCACCCCTTTATGGTAAGCGTGTTTTAATTTAGGCCTCTGTGATGTAAGACCCTGAAAAGTGCATTTAAAATTGAAAAGGCAGCTGGTCCTCAACACTAAAGGCACAAATATGATACCGCAAAACATTTTCTGAAGGGCGTGCCTTCTTCAAACACACCTTCATTAGAAAGATTAAAATTCAGAAGAGAGACAGCCTATGTCTTACAGTCATTATTAAAAAAAAAAAAAAAAAGTCGGGGGAAGCATTATAACTAAGAATCTAAGTTTAATTCTTTATCCAAGTTACATGTTGGCACAAGTGCAAAGGAAAGGGCTCTTGTTTAGGCAGCAAAAAGTATTTGTAGGTAAAAACACTTCTTTGGAGGGTGAAAAATGTGTTTCATCTGTAGAGAGTTATTTTCAAACTTAGAAATCAAGGCATAAAGAATTTTCCTAGGGTGGAAATGCACACTGAAGCACTTTTACTCAGGCCACACCGGGCAAACGACTACAACCATGTTCAGTTTGATGGGGCAGCTTCACAGCAGCATTTCCTTTTAATCCATGCTGATAAACTATGAGAAAAGAATAAGCAGTGTGGTATTTAGGCTTGAAGAATTTAACTGTACTCCAGAATTCTTTTAAGTTTGGAGTAGTTTTGGTACATCTCACAAACACGTTAGAATTTATGTCCTTTCTGATAGTAAATTACAGGGGAACAGAGGGGCTTAGGTGATTTAAATACCCCTTACAGTCAAGCAATTAGACACACATAAATAAGTACAGGGAATTAAGCTCAAGTGGATGTTATTTTCCTGTCCTAGATGACTCCCAAGTGCTCCTGAGTCTGAGTTCTCCCCCTGACACCTGGGTATCTCCTTGGGCTGTGATTTCCTCTGCTGTAAGGGAAGACCAATGCTCTTCTCCACCCTTACAAACAACTGCAAAGGATACTAATGAGAATTAGCATATAAGACCGGACATGATTACACAGATGCACTAACTACATCAAAAGTAGCAATATATCATTTATTACCGGGATGATTATCTTTTTTCAAGATCTCATGTTCCTCAGTGATTATCTCCCCCTGATACTTGGAAAATGAATGTGAGAAAATTCTATATAACGAAGCGCCATTGTTAAAAGGTCAAAGCCCTTTTCGGGTAATTGTGTGCAGCAAAGTAAGTTACTGCAAACCTTCCACCGCTTTCCGGTATAGTAGACTTTACGATCAAGTAAAGCTCTGGCTATGATTTTGTTGACAGCTGTACAGTGGTGGCACAAAGTCCTTTCCACTCTTAGTATTCTTCAGAAAACAGAAGGCAGCAGGCTCTGGTGCCCTTTCTCAAAGGGTGCCTCGCTCATCCCGTTACTAGCGGAGGTGAAGTCCATCTGCGGAGGGGATAGAGTTGACCTTGACTTGCCACAGCAAGGTAAAAATCACCTCTGCTTTGCACCCTCACAGCCTGCTAAAGCAAGACAGCTATCCATCTTTCTTTCAAGAAGACAAAGACTTATCCTGGTTTGCCTGCAATCCCAAGAGAGGAGAAAGGCCAAAATTTGGACTGCCATCTCCCAGGCCTTTGATCAAGTCTTGTCAGAGAGCTTTCACGTTTGCTACCTCTTTAGACTCAGAAACGTCAAAGAGAAGACCCAAATCTCTTCAGAGCTGAGCAGGAACCAGTTTATAAGCAGCTTTTCAATGTCACAGTTATCTAGAGCTTTTTATGCAGTAATAAATTAAATACTGGTAGCGTGGTGATGGCTTTGGTACGAGGAGCCACTAGTATATGCAAGGTAATGCATACGGGCCATGCAGCTAGGGTAATTCTGTCACTCCTCAATGAGTTTTGGACTACATTGTATAGGAGGAACAGATGGGGTGGGTTAGAAGAAGCAGAAAGTGAAAAATAAAGGAAGAGCCCAGACTCTCTGATAGGTCTGATGAAGACAAACACAATAGCATTAAAAAAATATCACCAGTCACCAAAACATCTTCTTCATTAGCTCTCCAGCTCTCTGTTTAAAAAAAAAAAAAAGTGATAAAATGCTTAAAATGCCAGACAGTGCTGCTGAGTTGGGGATGTATAAGAAGCTCAGGTGTCTGGATACTGTTAAGGATCTTGTTCTTTGTTCCCCCAGAAATGTAGGGCAATTGAAAACTTTTTGGAAGAGAAGCCAATAATTTTGCAGAGATTCATGCCCATGTTGAACATGTGTGATCCTGAAGATGCACATGGTCATACCATACATATGTGTTCTCCATGTCATCAATGGGACCTCTCCGCTGTGTGAAATCAGGAGACAGGAATTTGCCATAGGCTACTGAAGGTACGTTATGGCTATTTAAAACAAAACCTCTCTTCTGGATGGCCTGATCCTGATGCCACTGCCTTCAGTGGAGCTGAATCAGGCAGTTACCATCAGTGCCACGTAATGCCTCCTGTAAAAACCACCCCTCCAGCCATACTTTATAAAGCTGCAGTCAAACAATTATCACATGTTAAAAGTACGTGCAGGAGGGAATAAGATTCTCTTCCTAAACACAGCTTTCAGCACATCCATTTAAGTGTAAATGCTGGGGTTTGTAGACTCCAAGAGAAACACGGAATCAAAGCCAAATGTTTACCTGCCATGGATTTAGGTTTCCTTCACAATCCCAACAACGTAAGTCAAGTACTCCTGACTATAGAAACGAAGCCTATTTTCTAGAATGCCTTCCATTTGCTGTTTTCCAGCACTTTCTAAATAATTCTTCTTTGCAGAACAAACCTTAAATTAAGCCCCATTCCTCCACACTGTAGAATTAACTGTAGAATGAACAAAAAAATGCCCTTCAGCTGATACTTCAGTGTGCCCTGTATCTTGGATTGGTTTTACTTCCAGCTTTTAAGGTCAGAACATGCACCCAGCAATAACCAGCCCCCCTCCCCCCCCCCCCCCTTTTTTTTTTTTTGCTAAGAAACTGGAGAGGCTCCTATCTGAAACAAGGGAGTTTTGTGAGCAGGCTGTGAGCTCTAGGGAGGCAAGCTCCTGCTTTTAGCTTTGCAGGCGTGAAGCTCTCATAACCTGGGCTTGCAATTCTGGCCTTCATTAATCCTGGCAGCAGACGCAGCTGGAGATGCAGCTGGCGCTAAGCATGTGAAAGGCCTTGCACCCAGTTCCTGCAAATGGCAGCGCCTGTTAATAACCACGCACAGAGCAGAGCTGTATGTCTTCATTCCCTCATAGATAGAGTTGGAATGCATACTGGAGTATATGTACAGTCCCAAAAGATTTGTGTGGGGTGACTAATTACTTTTCTCCTTAGAAGTGGGCAGGTAAGCATAATATGTTCATGATTACAAGGACATAAAAAGAGTATGTGATTATTTTCCATGGGAATCCTCCAGAACAGCAATGCAAGCCTCTTGGAGGATGGCCCTCTAAGGTGGTGCTCTCTGCAGGACCATTAAACTCTCCTCCCAGCTTCTTCATCTTGTGCTGCAACATATCCCTGGCAAAGCTACCCAGTGGTGCATGAGGTTAACCATGAACTTTCTTTAGCTCTAACTCCCCACCTCTGAGTCCTTCCAGGACACTCATAAGCCATGTGCTACATTTGCCTCGCTGGAGTTGTTATGAGGCCAGTGACACAAGGGAAAATATCTGCCTGGAGAAGAGCATGAACTTCTACCCTTGGAAATTAAATATTGTCGAGCATCTGTAAAGGACTGCGTGGGTCAGTGTCACTGAGCAGCCCTGAAGCCAAGGGCTTGGTTAAGGAGGACACAGGCAGGGTACGTAAAACACTTGTTCCACTCGTTTCCCCTGTGTACCATACACCACTAAACGTGTGACCCAGGCATGTCCTCATTTCCATATTTCAAAAGCTTAATTTAACTCCAGAAGCCCTTCCTGATCTATACCTGTGTGCCCGTTTCTGCCACAGCTGGGCCTGGACTGAGTAAACCTGCAATTATAACTGCTCACATACTGACCTAGGACCCTCAACTCACAGCAAGACGCTAGGTGAGAAAAGCAGGTCAAGCCACGAAAACTGGTTTTGCCAAAGTAAGTAGTCAACAGTTCATCCTGTCACCGGCTGAGGCTGATCAAAGAGCTTTACAATAAAGGAGACGGGTGTTCAGATGGGATGGTTTCCCATTCGCTGTGCGAGAAAGGGTTATTGAATGAAGTTTGGATATCAGAAGGCAACTTTCTTAAAATACATTTAAGGGTTCAAGCCTAATTAAAATAATCCCCAAGGAGGGGAGGAAAAGGTGTGCACTGCTCCAGTGTTATTCCCAGATCCATCTACTTTTGTGGTCCCTGAAGTAAAAAACAGATTATTTGGCATCTGTTTATTCAGCTCCCATGAGGCCATGGAAACAGCTGTATCATAAATGCAGAAACCTCTCAAGGGTGGAAAGGCATCTTGAGAGCAGCCCTTCCCTCATGCCAAAAGTAGCCCAGCTTTAGGACTAATCCTAAGGTTGCCAGTGTATCCGTGACTCTGGCAGAGTTTGTGCACACTCATTTTTCGATCTAATGGGCCAGGGCACGCTTTGAGCTGGGAACGCATAGAAGCAATGCACTGCTGGGGAACCGACGGTGATACGTGAAGGTTTTGTAACAGTTTTTCCTTCCAAGCATTCAGCAAAAAAAGGTGTGCAAGAAATTGAAGAAGCAGCACCCAACTCTTGTCAAGAGTCCACAAGTCTCAACTCTAGTGAGACTCCCAAAAGACATCATCCTGCATCACTATGTCTGAAGGAACACCAATGTTGCTGTCTCACTAAACCTGTTAATACCACCCTGTCACCAGGGTGAAATTTGGGGGGTGTGGGGAGGCTGAAGCGCTGAACTCAAGAGCAGAGCATTTTCCTGCTATCGGCACCACAAAGACAATATGTCATGTGCTTGTGAGATTACAATTTGGGTTTGTTATCATCCCTTTATATCAAAAGCAAGTTATGCACACAAAGGAAACACCAAACCATCATGTCAGGAGGGCTATAAATCACTTTCGGCTGAATATCAAGAGGATATCTGAGAGCCCAGTAGGAAAACAAGAGTTTTGAAAAGCCCTCTTTTCCTCACAATCCCTTCAATTCAATAAACCTTGCTGTTATTTTGGGAGAGGGTGAAGGAAAGCACATGATTTTGTGAATACAGCGAGGAATGAAACCAGGTTCATCCCATACGTGTGATGCACGGCTGACTGCAAGCACTGGTCAATGCCTTCCCAGCTGTCGGGACATTGCTGTTGCCCAGGTGGATCCCGTGGTGCCCAGAAAGGCTGAGCTCCTGCTCCACCTCTGCTTTCAGTTGAAAGCACTGAGTTGCTCCTCTAACCAGCCATTTATTCTATTTGAACTGGTGAGCATTGGGTTATTTTGGAGATCTCTCCTTCCCCATTCCTCCCTCCCCCTTCTTCCCACCAGCCCCCAGCCCCAGCATCTCAAAAGTTGTACAGAGGTGCATGCATACAGTAGCAAAGAGATCGCATAAGCTTTGTTGCCATTTTCTGTCCAAGTAAAACACGTGGTTAGAAAATTCAGAAATGGAAAAAACAGTGGGATAGTCAGATCTTGGGCAAAGCAGCCCATCTGGCAGCAAGGGTCCCTTTCTGCTTTCCTGCTCTGTTCCATCACCCTTCAAAAGGACATCCTGGGAAGACTGTGAGGAGCCCTCCACCTCCTCTTTTCTGGCAGGTGCCCGAAATCCTCCTGACCATTCTCCAAACCGCATGCTGAAATCCCACTTCTGCTGAAAAAAACCCTTTGTATTTCCAAACTCTGTGACCTCCCAAAATGTGTCACCACTGAAAGCTTTCAAGCTGACTGCAGATGTTGCAGATTGTTGCTGTAGCTCCTAAATTCTGAGTGATTATAACAGGGGAAAACATGGATGTAATAATTGCTTTTAAAATATGATTGCTGCTCGAAAGAATTATCGGGGAGGGGGGTAACTGTCTGGAGGATGGTGTGATTCAGGACTGCTGACTTCTACTCCTCACTCATTCAAAGTCACTGTGTGAGTCAGTGGAAAAGTCATTGAAACTAGCACAGTCAACAAGGTACTGACATTCATATTTAGGTTCCTAAATCAACAGCGCGGAAGATTCAGCTCAAAGATATGGGTTTTAAAAGCAAGAGTGGGTGAAGGGGCAGGCTACATTGCAAGCCTGCAGCAAATGCCATCCTAAACTCTGCTGCTTCAAATTCCAGCACTTCTCACCCCAAAAACCTCCCAGCTAAAGGTGTAATAGCACTTTGGGGAAGTCCATTTTCAGTCCAAGCAGAAACAAGGTCCACATACCAGGTTCTCTGCAACGACTAAAATATTATGCTGCAAAATAAATGTTCCTTTTGAATATAAAGCACAGAATAGTCATAGCATGCAAATCGTTAGTGCGCAGAAGCTGCTGTCTTGAAGCTCTGCCACCAATGGCTAATTAATTCTAGGTACCATAACGATCGCATCACAGGGAAGCGCTATTCTTTGAGTAAGCAGCAGCTCTGTATATAAACAGTACAATGCACAAACAGAAATCGCACCTTTCATTCAAAAAAGTCAGTCATCTTGAAAGCGCTACTTGTAAGAACCAGCACAGTAACCTGAGTATTAGAAAAACGAAATTCAATATTTATCGGTATGAAAGTAATAGTCAGAGGGTTGTGCAGTGAGAGAAATTGTTCGGCGAATACATAGCTTAGCAACTTCCAAATTAGCAGGACAGTGAAAGCAGAGATCAAATGCGCGATCTCTCAAATCCACAGGAAATGACTCAAGAAACTAGATTGAGTAAAACTTGAGCTTACAAACCTCAGACACCTTTGCTTCTTGCCACTGGGGCAAATGTACTCATTCATAACACAAGTACGTAAAAATACATTCAGATCATGCAGTCAAGCTCTCAAGCATTAATCAGACAGTGATTAATACCCACTCTTCCTCAGCAGTATATGCATTATTATGGCCTTTTAATTACATGATTGTGCCCTGGGTTTTTCACGTGGCCATGAGTTTTCCCTTATTCTGGTTCTGTAGTAGCCAACTGCTAAATGCCGTGCTCCCCACTTCATGTGCACCGATGCTCATGCTGATCATGGAAATTTTTGGCATGAAAGATTTGAAGGATGTTAGACGGCTGTGCAATCTCAGCATCGTTTGGGGGGAAAAAAGACACAGGATGGGTGGAAGTGTGTCAAATCATTACATCTGGTCTTTTATGGTACAGCAGCTGAAGACCTTCCTGCCATTTCCTTGCCCCCAACCGCTTACTCCTGCCCTGACACTTCCTTTTGCTGCCAGCTCAGCTCTGCCAAGATGTTTATCATGCCATTCTGCAAGCTGGATCCTTGGATAACTTTCCAAAATAAAGAGGTATTTGGGAGTATTCTTAGCTGGGACCATTCAGCAGATCCAGCAGTGTAACTCCCCAACGGGGATATGAATTAGCACAGACGAGGGGGTGTCAAACTGTGCTTAGCAGAGGAATGAATGGGTGGGAAGGGGATGGGGAGAGAAGCGGCATTGCCACCCGAATGAGCACACCACAGGCTGCCAAGGGGAGGGAAGCGAGAGAGGCTTGTGCTCTCACATGTTATCTGGTGTGATGGCCAAACCTCTAGCAATGACAAGTGCGTTACTATAATATTGCAATGCCACCGAAGCTGCAGATTCTGGTACCATCTCCAAAGGACACGCTGCTTCTCCCTAGGGCTAACCTCCCATAAAGAAGACCTCAAAGCTTTTGTCAGCTCTTGCCTCCATCGCATTACTAGCAGTCCACAGATTTTTCTCCAAGTTTCCACTTCTGTTCCTGAAAAGAAAATTTACAGCACTTAAAAACTGAAGCCCAACAGAGCAAAAACACAATTTCCACCCCAAAATCTGAAGGCCCCTTTGAGACTAAATCCCATAGACTAGACTTGAAAGATAAATCGGTAAGTGGCTTCCTCAGGAATTGCAGCCACACAGGGTTTGAATATTCCTACAGAGTGAGAGCAGCAGACAGGACATCTCCACACCCGCGATGGGGAAAAAGAAGCTGAAGCTGAGGAACCTGTGGAGGCCAGAAGGCGAAGGTGATGTGCACGGGTGGGACAGACATTTCTTCTCTCAGGATTGCCTGGGGCCTGGGACAGAGGACCTGATGGAGACAGCAAACCCAAACCTCACTGCTAGTTATTTAATATCATGGGCCAAACTTTCTTTTCAAAAGTTGGCTCCTGTCACCCCCTCCTCTGTGGACCAAGCAAGTTTCCAGGGTAGGAGAAGATGTCACAGTGTAGCTGTGGACACCGTGAGTTGGGAGAGCGTTCATGGTCACAGCACTGTGCGTGGTAGCAAAAAACATTTCAACGGACCTACAAAAAAAGCTGCACTGTGCTACCAGCGTGCCTGCGCTCACCCCGTAGCGTTGCTGAGCACAGCTCCAAGGGATGCTTTGAGCTCTTGCAGAAGACAAGGTGGGGTGGGAAGAACGCAAGGGTGGTGAGAAACCCAGCCGTGTGGGCAGAGGAGCCCTGTCACCTCAGGACATGGCTGCGGGGGTCAACGCTGCCTCCCTGAGCTCCTCTTCTACCGACCAGCTGTTAAACCCCTGGCTGCCCACACAGCATTGCGCTAATCGCCTACAGGGAGGTAAATCCTCCACATGAGCCTTGTCAGCCATGACAGGGAGCTGCGCCCAGCCAGGCTGGAACCGAGCCGGGCCGAGTTGGGGTGGCCTGAACCCAGCCGAGCTGGGCAAGCTCAGGCTGAGGCGAGCTGGCCCTGGCAGGGCTGAGATGGGCTGGATCGGGCTGAGCCAGGCCTTACGGGGTGAGGAGGAACCGGGACCGAGCAGGGCTGGGTGAGACTGAACCCGGCCGGGGCAAGCTGAGGTGAGCCGAGGAGCGAGCCGAGCCCAGCCGAAGGGAGGCGGACTGAGCCGAAGCCGAGCCGAATCGGACCGAACCGAGCCGAACTGAGCCGAATCGGACCGGACCGAGCCGAAGAGAGCCGAAGGAAGGCGGACCGAGCCGAAGCCGAGCCGAGCGGCGGCGGGCGGGGCGCGGGGGGCGGCGGCCGCACCCCGGTGGCTGCGCCGCGGGGGCTCGGTGGGCCGGGCCGGGGCGGGCCGCGCCGCCGCGGGGGAGGCGCCACCGCCGGCCGCGTCTCCTCCTTCCTCCCCGCCGCCGCCGCCGCTCCCTCCCTCCCTCCCGCCCGGGTCCGGCGCTGCCCTGCCCGCTCCCGGCGGCCGCGGCCGCTCGGCAGCGCCGCCGCTTCCTGCCGGGGCTACCCCCCCACCCCCACCCCCTTCTCCCTCCTTCCCTCCCCGCTCCGCCGCCACCCGCGGCGCTCCGCCATGGCGTGAGCGCGGCCATGGGGCTGGCCCGGCGCCGCCGCCTGCCCCCGGGCGCTGCGCCGCTCCCCCGGGCCCGCACCCCGCGCCGCCGCCGCCGCCGCCCCCGCGGCGCGCTGACCGACGCCTCTCCGCCGCCCCCGGCCGCCGCCGACCGGCGACGAGCGCGGCCGTAGACAACCCCCCCCCCTCCCTCCCCTTCCACCCCTTTTCCCCCTCGTCGCCGCCGCCCGCCCTCCCGCGCCGTCGGGCCCGGCGCGGCCGCCAGCCCCGGCCCGCCGCGGCGCGGCCTCCCCCCCCCCCCCCCCCCCCCCTCCCGCCATGTGAAGCGCCAGGAAGATGCGGAGGCGCAGCCCGGCCGCCCGCGGCGAGGGATGAGCCTAGACGGGGAGAAGATGACCGAGGAAGCCTACCCTGACGAGTGAGCGGGGCCGGGGGCGGCGGCGGGAGGGAGGGCGAGCGGGGGCGGGGGGGCACCCCCACCCTTTGTTGCTGCGGTGGGAGCCGGTGCGGATCCGTCACACCCCCCCCCCCCCCCCCCGCCCCCGACAGACGGACAGAGGGACACGGACACGCGCGTACGTGTGCGCGCTGCCCGCCCGCGCATCCGCCATTTCGCGCTCCCCCCCCCCACCCCCGAACACCCCCCCCTCCTGGGCCGCGCTCATTTGCATACCGCGTTTTCATTCATAAAGAATACCCCGGGAGGCGCGGGGGGGGCGACCCCGGACACCCACACGCACCCCCCCCCGCCGCCACCCCCCACCCGCACCCCCTGTCCCGGCTTGGGGTCGCCGGGGCGGCCGGTGGGGGGAGAGAAGGGGGTTGGCGGGGGGCTCCGCTATCCTGCACCCCTGGGAATTTTGGGGGGCTGGGGCGGGGGGGGGGAGGTCGGGAATCGTGGGGGGGACGACGACGACGACACGACGTCGCGGATCCCCGCCCCGGCCGCCGTTTTTTGTGAATAGGAGGGCGGCCGCCGCCGCCGTCACATGACGCCGCATTCATAAACCCGGTCACCGGCCGCCTCCCCCATTCACCGCCCCCCCCACCCCACCCCGGGGGGGCTGCGGGTCCCTGCTGCACCCCCCAGCCCCCAAAGCCACCTCCGCCACCTCCCCAACGTTAAACCCCCCCCCCCCCGCAAAGAGGCCGCAACGAGGCTTTCAAAATGCCTGACGGTGCTCTTTTTCCCCCTTTTTTTTAAAAAAAATTTTTTTTTTTTGTTTTTAAATTTTTTTTTTTTCTCCCCCAAAGTCAAACTCTCCCAGCGAAATTACAGGAAGGGCTTTTTTTTTTTTTTTTACAAGCCCTGCTGGCCCAAACGTTGTTCCTGGCTATCTCTTTCTGCGTTTTGACAGTCGAGAAAAATGACTCACTTGCGTGCAGGGCTGGTTCCCTGCCAAGCGCCATAGGATGTACCGCGCTTTAAAAATGACTTCTCTCAGGGCTTAGAAAGTGGCGTCAAAATTGTGCAACTTTTTAGCTTGTTTTTTTTTTTTTTTTAATTGTCCAAAAAAAAAAAAAATCATAATCAGCGGCATGCGCTGTGCTTATACCCTTCGTAACGTCAAACTTGTTTTAAGGCGATTTACTGGAGAAAACATGAGCGGCGAAGGAAATGGCTTCTGCCTGCAACGCGTGTGTTAAGAGGAATTGTTATTTTGGCACTCATTAATGAAGAGGCTATAAATATGTGTTTATATGTAGCTTCTGAAATTGTGGTTATTTTGAAGTTGGTATGGTTCTTCCCCAAAAAAAAAAAAAAAAGTATAGTTTCTCTCTCATGGATTGCCATGACCTAGCAGGCTGGGAAAATGTGGCCAACTCATTTTCAATAAAAACCCACCAGTTCTTGGTTTGGGTTTTGGGTTATTTTTTGGTTTCATTTCTCAAATTGGACAAGAGGAGGAGAGGTGGGTCCCTGCCTCTGGGTTTGAGAGCGCAGGGGCAAACCTAAGCCAATTCAGTGGCCGAAAGCTGGTGCTCGCCAGCTGTCATCTTGCAGGAGGACGTTGCTCTGAATGCTTTTTCCTGCTGGGTTTGGTGCGGAGGTGAGTGTCTGCTCCGATGGTGGCATTTTTTTTTTCCCCTCCTTAATTGTAGGCTGTAGTTTGTTTTGGAGTAAATGCTTCCTCCACGTGCTACCGCGCTGCCATGCTGAGGAAGGCTTTGGCTGATGGGTTCTGTGTGCATCCTACCTGGGCTGAGGGGAGAGGCTCTCGGGTCATGCTGCCTCTCCTGGGGCCACCAGTCAACCCAGCAATGTGGTGCTTCGGTCCCTGGGAGACGGGGACCGCTGGTGGCCACGGCGAGCTGGTACCCAACCCGTTTCCCGGGCCAACATTAGCTATTTTCTTGGTTTGTGTTGGCTTTCAGGGTGAACGATGCACCGTGGTCCTCACCTCGGTGCAGATCCCTGTTTTGGAGGCTGCAGTTGGGCTTCTTGCAGTTTACTCCAGGCCTCCTTCTCCTTGTAGGGCACGGTGAGGTGTTTTAGGTAAGCCATGGTTTCCTCCGTTAAGCTCTTCGCTTCCAGCCTTGCATTGATTGATAGCGTCACTGAAGCCGGTGACTCATGGGTTGTTTTTCATTTTGGTGGTGGGTGAAGTGATTTAAAATTTTTTTTTTATTATTTTTTTTTTTCTCCCAATATATATGGTGTTAAAAGAAATAAGGACAGGCTCTCCTGATAAGTTTTCTGAAGCTGTCAGAACAATGGTAGTATAGCATGCTATTTGCCCTAGATATCTGGCTTTAATTTGCATAGCTATTCTTATTTCACTGAGTGCACTGTGAGCAAATGTTAACAGCCAGATTACAAAAAAAAAAAAAAAAGGAGGACCACTGTCAGGATGCATTTGAAAATAATCCTCTTCAAGTAAATTATGAGGGTTCCCCCCCCCCCCCCCCGCCATTTTTGGCTTCTTTTTTTTTTCTTTTTTAATTCCTTGAGAACAGCTCGATAAGATTGTGAGTTTTTGAAACAATTTATGAAACCAAGGAGGGGGGAAAAATAGGGCTTAGGATGCTGGAAACTCATTGGTCCCTTCAGGACTGCACCATTTCAGATCGATACTTAGAGGTCAATTTGTCATTGCGAAGCCAGCGCCTCTTTCTGCATCTCAGCCTTTATTTCTGCTTCCCTCCTTCCTCCCGCCACCCCCCATCACCGCTGCGCTTCTCCTTTGCAGAGCTGGGGGGGGGGGGGTGGCGGGGGGCGCAAATGGGGAAGCCTGGTAATAAATCAGAGGCACAGAGCATAAGTGGTGGGAGAGTTTTGGGCAGCGCTGCCTGCACCAGTCGCCAGCGGTGACCCTCTCCGCAGCTCCCGGGTGGGCTGCCTGGCATCTTTCCACTTGGAAAAGGATGGAGCTGAAGCCTTAAAGCCGTTCGGTTACGCCCGGAGGCTCGTTCCGATGCACGGTTCCAAGAAAGTCGCAGGAAGTAATTAAATGGAAAAGGTCAGAGAAGGAGGAAGTGTTGGTCCGCAGCCTTTCGCTGCTTGGGATGGAGCCGGGACGCCCTGCCCCGGCCAGGCAGTGCCTGCATCCCTGGGGTGTCCCCGACGAACCCCCACCTTGATTTATTCCGGCGAGCCCAGAGCGCGCCTGCCAAGTGGTTCACAAGTGGGATGGGTCCTCCGGAGGTTTTTAACGAGCTGGGTTAAGTGGGATGTGTCTCCGGCAGTGGAAGGAGTTGCTGTGTGACAGCAAAATGTGGTGTGAGATCACGCTGATGCTTTGGGGGAATGCATTTTTCCCAGTCCAGGGAAAGAAAATTAAACTCAACTCACACTCGTTTCTCCTTTCGCTGGTCCCAAAAATCCCTCTTCCCTCCATCGCTGAGCAGGGACCGGCGATGCTTGTTCTGAATACCCAGCCTATGAATATTGCAGTTTGCCCTTAACACTGAAAAAGCAATTTCTTTCTCTTTTTTTTTTTCTCTTCATTTTCACCATGCTTTTGCCCAATACTGATGATTTTTCTGTAGGTGTCATAAGTGGCTCATTCAGCTAAGTTTTTTTTGCTGCAAGCTTAAGCCGGGGAGGAAGGCAGAGGACACGCTGCGTGTCATGACATTATTGCTCGCAAATAGGACAGGAAATAAAGGATTGCCAAAATATAACTGTTTATTTCTTGGCCTGAAAACATGCCTGTTTAAAATACGACATGTAAGTAGCTGCTTTGTTCGGTTACTGGGAGAAGCTGCTGTTTATAAGGGAATAATAGCTCTCTTGGATGAAGGAGAAGGGGAAAAAAGGATTTACCCTTTCTATTTCTGTCTTGGAAATGCCTTGGAAAAGAGCTGTAGGTGGAAGACGTATGGAGGGGGTGTTTGGTCGGACAACTGGAAGGGAAACCTGCGGGAAGAGCGTTGCCACAAGCGGGAGGGAGCTGGACTTGAATTTCTCAGCACATTAGTCCACGTTCTGGCCGCAGGCAGCCCTTGGATAACCCCAATCCTGTACTGAAGAGGAAAAACCTAAAAGAACCCACCTTTGGGCCAGAAAGCAAGGGTTGGGGTTTTTTTTAGCATGACTCCTCTCAGGAGGAAGCGTGGTGGGATGGTGGTGGTGGGTAGTGTCCGAACGTGGCACAGATGCTGCGCTGGCGATGGGATCATCTTCGACCTGTTTTTGCAGCCTGTTTTTTATCTCACTGGGGCGCACCCTCGAGCGTGGGTTAAAAGGTAGGCTTTATCTGCCCGTTTAATTAAATCCTGAGGCTGCAAACAAAGCTACACCGGGTGGCGAGGCTCGCTCTTCACGTGGCCTCGGTTCGCCAGTAGCTGGATTTAAACCACAAAATTGTTTCCTGTTGGCCACCAAACTGCAGGGAGATGACAGTAATTGTCCTTTTTCTTATGGACCAGGCTGGAAAATAAGAGCTGAGGAACGAGACGCAACTTAACTATTGGTTTCAGTCCCTCCTTTTGCTTTCTTACGCGTTCTGGCATGCTTGAGGAATCAATAAATTCCATTTCCTTCCCTCCAGCAGAATCTTGTGGCTCATCGGCAAAGGTGCACCTCTCGCTTTCTCTGCTGTTAGGACCAGCTTTAGCCACAGGAGCTGTTCCCTACAACAAATTCATTGAAAAATACGGTTTGTTTTATTTTTCCTTCCCCCCGCTTTTTAACAGTGCAAGGTAATCCTTCTTGCAGGAGCAGCGAGGGCACAGAGACTAAAAAAGTAAAACTAAAAGTACAGCTCTGGAGACTGCGTTTTTGATATATGTCCTAAGTGGAGCATTTGATTTTTGGAGGAGTTGCACTTCTGAAGCAGTACTGAAATCTAAAAAGAAATAAAATAAAAAAGGTCAGTTGACTAAAAAAAGGCACAGATAGACTGCGGAGTTGATTGACAGCAGATGCGAGCCGCAGTGGTCCCCACTTCTGTGGACTCCCAAAAGCAAGCAAGGAGCTGTTGTCACGTAAATCCCGGCACTGGTAAGGGAGATCTTCTCCAAGCCTGCCCACAAGCAGAGCAATGTGGCATCTCCCAGCACTTTGCTTGCACTAACCCTTTCTTCCCACCCTGGCCATGGGTTAACTCAGCTGATGGTTTCTAACGCGCTTTTTTTTGTTTGTTTTTTTTTCTTACATATTGGTTTTCTGCCAAGATTTTGTGAGTTTTCTTTACCTTCCCTTCCCTTTTCTCTACCTATGTCCACTCCCTTTCTGTGTCAAATTTCCTTCAGTCATTTATTTTTCTGCTGCTTGCTCGGTACTGAAAACCTGACCCTCTGAAGCTGCAGAGAAATGCAGCTGGGCTGCGCCGGCCACCTTCTTGATGCCTTACCTTTGCGCCTAACCCTCACTTTTGATTTTTACATCAACATTTTGGAGCAAAGGTTGGGTTTGCCCACCTGGTTTCTCCCGTTTCAGCTGGCCGTCTGCTGGTCCCCTCCGCTCAGTGAGTCGAGGGTGCCGGGTTGCAGGAACAGAGCCGGGTCGAGAGGGTGAGCCCTGCTAATGCAGCAAGAATAGCAAAGCAATGCCCAAATACTGCCATTTCTGCCCGATGGCTCAGTTGTTTCTGGCTTTTTTATCATATCGGTGTTGGTACCCGCAGATGTCATAGCAATGCTCCTCACCTCCGGCTTGATGTCAAACAAATGTTGGGTGGGCAGAGGAAGATCATCTCCTTTAGGTCCAGGAGGATGTCTTTGCTCTGTCTCACCTCTGTCACTCCTCTCGCCAAGTCACCAGTGGTTCCTTCCTTGCATCCTGGGAAGCAGGGCTTGTCCCGGCACCCGCTGGCTGCAGGAGATGTAGCTTCGCCTCCGGCTGAGATTGGGAGCAGCTGACAAGGGGCTGCTCCCTCCTCCCGCCGGGTTTCTGCACTTTCCCGTCATCTTTCTCTGTTTCGCTTCTTGTTTTGTGCTCTTTCGTTTCCTTTCCTTTGCCCTCTTGGGGTTTTTTCTTGCCTCTTGCTGAATTTATTTCCATTCCTTCACGTGTCACTCTTGTCTGGAAGCAGGACTTCCGCCATCGCAGCAACTCCTGCTGCAAACCAAACCCTGCTGGCAATATTTTCTCCCCAGCATGAGGGGAAGGTGGCCTCCTGTAAGGACATGCATCTGATGCACCCATTGGAGAGAAACGCTGTCAGCTTCATGCAGTAGCAGGAGATGCTTCGCCTTAGAAGTAAGCTGTGTTTTATCAAAAGCCACATTACAGAGTGTGCTTTCAAGGCTGCTAAAGACCTTTCTGCCAACAGCCGGCAGGTTCTACCTGTTGCAAGTAGGTCTAAGTGAGATTTAACCCAAATTATTATTTTTGTCTCTGGTCTGCTTGTTCTTAGGCTTTTTGAATAACTTTCTTCTTTGACTTTCTTTGCTTGCAACTCGCACTTCAAGGACTATGTTTTGGGTATGGGTTTTGTTTTGTGTGTGTTTTTTTTTTTCTTTCTCTCCTTTGTTCTCAACTCCTACGTGTGCTGTAATCGGAGAAGAGATCTTGAGTCTATCAAGGAAGCCCGATAGCTGATGGCAGTTCCAGCTAGGAAGGAAACTTCTCACTGGCAGGCATGAGGAGAGGGGAGTTACAGGGCTTTCTAACAAAATTACTTGATTTCTCCATCTGTGGTGTTTTCAAAAGTGAGATTGCGGAGTCGCCCGCCTCCACAAAGTGCCTGGACAGCCGTGCCTGGCAAGGAGGAAGGCGCTTCATGGCCTGAAGACTATCATGGTGGTAGAGCTCGTACCTTGACCACTAGTGCTTTTTGTCCAGGGTGCTCTGGAAACCAGGCAGAATGCAAGCCAAAAATAGCATCTTCAGTGAACTACCTAAACAATTCAATGGATTTTTTCGCTTGTGCATGTATTAAATGGCCTTTCAAAAGTAATATTAGGACTTGCTACCCATGTACATCTCTAGCAACAAAAGCATGTGTCTCTTGTTCAGAGCAACCACTTCCCCTCCCCCCCACCTCGTTTTTTTTGTTTTTTAATAGGAAGGTTGAGTTGGTCGCCGTTACACCTCTGCTGTTGCTCTTTGTGGGACTCGCGCGTTGATGGCGCTGGGAGATGTGTTGTAAAACCTGATAGTGTCTTTTGATCTGGCGTATGGGAAACACGTCTCTCTGCTTGTAAGGACCTGCGCTGCCGTGCAAGGACAGGGGTGTGTTCTGCACATGCACTCAAGTCCCAAGGATGTCTGGAAACGCTTAGATTATTTTTTTAAATTGCATTATGCATATGTCCTGTTTGGATAGTCCCATTACTTCTTTTTTCCCCCTTTTATTTGCTGGTTAAAAGTGTCTCCGAAGACTAGGCAGCTTCCATCCCTGTGCTGTACATTAAAGTGTTCAGCGTTGCTTGCCTGTTCGGTGAGTAGTTAGGAGCAAGATTAGTTTCCTTTGCAATAGCTGAAACACACAGTGAAGGTGTTTGCACAGCAGTCAAGAGTTTCAAAACGCTGTGGGACATCGCGGAGCTTCTTCCCTAAACACCGGAGCCTGTTGCAGCACCACTGTCTCGCCTGCCAGCTCCTTCCTCGTCCTCCCCTCGCCTGCGGAAAGACAACGTGTCTTAAATGATGTGGTTTTATAGGAATTAAGTCCATGCTTAGGATTAGTTGATGCCACTAGCAGCAATTAACATCTGAGCTAACGCACATCTGTGTAATTTTTTTTTTCTTTCTCTTTTTGAGTCTGTAGACCATTTATGCTTTTTATTTATTTATTAATTCACATACTGAAAGCCGAGAGCTCAGCTCACCTCCGCTCGCTGCATTTCTTCCGCTGACATGTCCGAACACTCCTGCCTGGGTTTTTAAGCTCTTGGAAGGCAAGCTGGCTGTTTATGTGGTTTTACAAGTGGAAAGGTATGCCCTTAAGCTGATAGAAGGTTACTAATGCTTCAAGTTGCAGCATATAGGGAAGTGTGTGCTTTGCCTCGAGTTGGGACGATGATCAGAGGGCTGGAGCCCCTCTCCTGTGAGGACAGGCTGAGAGAGTTGGGGTTGTTCAGCCTGGAGAAGAGAAGGCTCTGGGCAGACCTTATAGCAGCTTTCCAGTATCTGAAGGGCGCCTACAAGAAAGCTGGAGAGGGACTTTTTACAAAGGCGTGTAGTGATAGGCTAAGGAGTAATGGCTTCAAAATGGAAGAGGGGAGATCTACATGCGATATTAGGAAGAAATTTTTCACTATGAGGGTGGTGAGATACTGGCCCAGGTTGCCCAGAGCAGCTGTGGCTGCCCCATCCCTGGAGGTGTTCAAGGCCAGGCTGGATGGGGCTTTGAGCAGCCTGGTCTGGTGGGAGGTGTCACTGCCCAGGGCAGCGGGTTGGAACTGGGTGATCTTCAAGGTCCCTTCCAACCCAAACCATTCTATGATTCTATGAAATGAGGTAATAGCTGGGTTCATGCCCCAGTAGCAAGCAGCAGCCCGGGCGGCTCATCACATGCATCCTTCCTCTCTTGCAGCCCATCACCCCACCTCTGGGCTGAGGTGCCAGGAGGGTACCAGCAGGATGTTTGTTCGTGGGGTCTTTATAAAATCTCTAAGGGCTGAGAAGAGAAAAAAGTACCCAGGTGTTAATATTGGAGAGCTACTCTTTTTTGTTTTCCAGCAATCAAAGGGATGCCATAACGAGTTGCTGGAAGGCATGAGCGGAGCTGGCGAGTAGACTTGGTCACTGCTGCGGGGCTTCTGGGTGTGGGATTGCAGGATATTTACAAACAGCCTGGTTCTTAAAAACTACATGGAGATCTGAAAGCACCACCCAGGGTAATTCAAAGCATGCTCAGGGTTTTTTCATCTAACTTGTTTTTTGTTCAGTAGCATGACTCCTGTAACTCTTGGACCTTTGCATCTCTCCATCATTTGCCTGTGCTGCATGGGTGGGGGTGCGAGGACAGAGGCCCAGCGGCACGATGGGGAGATGAATCCATAATTTTGCCCTAGATGCCCAATGCAGTGGGTCCTCATGATGCCGGCAAGCTGAGAAATTCACCCTTCTCTGCTGCCAGGTTGGCCATTGAAGAGTTGTATGGAGAAGAGCTGAAAGAAGGCAGGGCTATACTTGCCTTCTACCATCTTCTCCACAGTTTCGGCAATGCAGACACCTTACGTGATCACATTTCCTAAAACCAAAGTTGCCTGATTCCTTAGCACTGATTTTTATTTTATTTTTTATTTTTATTTTTAAACTTTTATTAAAACCCCTGCTGCCTCGATGGGGATGGAGAGCCAGGGTGCAGCCATCCCTGCTTAGGCTGCAGTGTAAATCCCTCTATTTCAGAGCTTGTTACATTCCGTGTATTTGAAGTGTATGTGTATAAATTGCAGAAAAGCCGCTGATCCTTCAGTGGAGCATGCTTGCGCCTTTTTTTTTTTTTTTTAAATACTGGTGAAATTACAGCAAAAACTTTATCGCTGTAGATTTATAGCGCTGCCAGCATAATTCATCCTTGACTGAAACTTGGCATGGGAGGTGTTAAGCTGGTTGCAGCCCGTCATTGCTTTACATGTTGTTACTGGATGTGTGCAGTTTGGTGGCTGTAAAGATAGAAAGGTTAGGGAATGGTATAGAGTTTTGTAAAATAGAAATTCTGATACTTGCGTTACTTGGATGACCTTGTGTTTTCAAAAAGGCACCTGATGTTTAGTTGGACTAGAGGAAAAACTTAGTGCAGAGCTTGTTTTCTGTGTTTAAAAACAAGAGTAAAAGGCTGCAGTATAATTAAACCATTAGATCTGCTTAAGAGAATTTCCTGTCTGTTTTGGTTTTTTGTTTTTTTTTTTTTTTTCTCTGCAAGTATTTACCATTTTGGTATTGTGACACTGCATGAGAGCCCAAATGTTGAGTGGCTGGAAAGTTATTAAGTGGTGCTGGAGTTGAGCTTCTGCTTGTTGTGTGAAGGATGTGAAGTGTAGAGAGTATCCCAGTTTGGTTAGGAACAATAAATAAAATAAAAAATTAAAGGGGGAGTGATAGGAGAGAGGGGAAAAGGGGACTAAATACATTTTAAAGATGCAGTTAAAAACCCAAAAGGCCTTATGTGTTATATGAACAAGGATAACTTGCAGGTTTTTTTCAAGGAAAAAGCACGGTAAGGGGAATGTAATCTTCCTGTATCTTGTCCACCTTGATGATTTGGAGCTCGGTGCTGCTGAACCGCGGGGCCTTCTCGTGGAGCACCGACAGCCTCCGTTCCTCCAAGGCGCCGGGTGTGAACATTGCGGAGGGGCAGGCTGGCATGGGGAGGAGCCGGAGACGCGTGGAGAGCGCAGTCTCACAAACGCAGCCAGGAAGTTCTAGAAATACCTTGTATAAACACTGCATCCTACAGGAAGAACCCTAAAGCCCAAATAAACCATTTCCCCTTATGTCTATGTATACATAAACTATTAATAGTTTGGAAGATCTTATTGGGTCAGCGATGTGCCTTTTTACAGTAGTTCCTAAAACAAATTATATGATAAATATAAACTTTTTTTTTTGAGCTGTTCGTCAGGTCTGTCTGTGCTTTTATTAGTTATTAAAAAGTCTGTGTCTCCCTTGCCTGTACGCGGAAGTCGTAAACCTTCCCAGGTCAGTTCATCTGGATAAGTGACCATTTTTGGTTAAAATCCTTCCAAACGCAGTTACACAACTTAGTGCAGATGGGCAGACTTGATGTGTGTGTGTGTCGGGGGAGGTCTTTCCCCACCTAAAAGTTGTGTTTATATGTATGTGGTTATGTGTAGAAATGGTGAACAGAGAAGCAGATAAAGGGGAGGCAGATACAGGCTTATTTTGATGCCTTGGAGTGAACTCCCTGGGATTGCCATGGCCGTATTGCGTGATGCTGGGCTGGACGATGTTAAAATAGTTGTGCTCGCACTACAGTGATGTTTTTACCCAACTTTTACCACCAAGGCCACATGCAGGGTCCTGCACATGGGTCAGGGCAACCTTTGATATCAAAGGCTGGGGGTTGAAGGGATTGAGAGCAGCCCTGACGAGATGGACTTGAGGGTGCTGATGAATGAGAAGTTCAGCATGACCCAGCACTGTGGTAGGGGGTTGGAACTAGATGATTTTTAAAAGCCTCTTCCAACCCAAACCATTCTGTGATCCTCTCCTGTGCTTGCACATTGAAAATTTTGTTGCTTCTCTCCCGGTTTTATTATTAGGTCCCAGAAATGCTAGTGTACCCAAAGGCCAAGATCTAGCTGAGGTCTCCCAGTTTGTGGGTGTGGAGCTAGCGGTTGGTGCGCCTGTTGACCTCAGCCATGCCAGTCCTCCCTCATGAGCAGTTAAGGAGCCCTTTGAAATCACATCCTATGAATGAAAAAAAATTACAGCTTAATGAAGTCTGCCACTGACCACTCATTTGGTTTGGTTCTGCACACACGCCTTTAAACAAGACCCCTGAAATAAATTTCTAGGGTGTGTGGAAAAGCCCCCTTCTGCCCCCTGAACCCCCATAAACAACAAAAAAGACTGTTCCCTAAAGTCAGCAGCTGCGTGGATTATTTCTGAAATGGTGATCATTAAGATCTGTAAATTGAAACACGAAAAGCCCTGCCTGGGGTGTTTTTGTCTTGGACGCAAGGGTTTGACTATAGAGCGCCAAAATTCTGCGGTGCTTAGTGCCTCTGTGTCTGTGTACCTCTGTTTTCTTTTTCAGGAAAGCTCTAGGTGAATTACAAACCAGATTAATCTATTGATGTAATTCACTGTTCTGTACAAGAGTCATTAAAATGTATGTCTAGCAGCTTTGTTGCATGTGGGGGTGTTTGGGTGGGTTGTTTTTTTTTCCGCCTTCCCTTTACAATATCTCTAAGGAAGTGTGGGCTACCTTTATCGGAGTATTGGTGGAATAGCTTCCCCAACCTTTCATAAGGTCGAATAAAAAAACAAACACTCCTCCTTAGGGGAAGGAAGGGATGGGGAAAGAAGGGCGTTTGTGTACACTTTCCCATTCATGTTTTAGAAAGAAAATACTTCTGGAGTCAGTGCTGTGTAACTCATGTGATTATAGGAGTTGAGAGTCCAAAGCTTAATTTGCTTTTCCAGCACTGACTTAAAGAAACAGAAGGAAAGGGTAATAGCAGTGAGCAGGAGGGCACTTGCTGCTTTGGTTTTGCCTGTTGGACAAAATGCACTCCCAAGTTCTGCAGTGGTTTAAGCAATAAAATCACTGGGTTCTTTTCCAGATAATTTCTTTTTGGATTATAAATGTATTAAGGTTTATGTGTTGATTTGGGGTAAGATGATACAGAGGAAAATGTGTCCTTTGTTCCAGCTCTTAACTTCTGAGATTTCAGTAAAACGCGTACCTTTTTGTACCTTTTCCTTGCATATCAAGAAAAAAACAGTTAAATATTACTAGGCTATTTCCCTCTTCTGATTCCTCTCTGCTGCAGGAATAGGAGGAATAATTTTTCACAAGCCCATTTATCAGGTTGTGGTTCTACATGAGTCTGGCACCCTTGTGAAAATACTCAACTGCAAGTAGTACTTCCCTTTACATGTTTTAAGAAGGAAGAAGTTGCTCCATCTTCTGTGCTTTTGGGGTACGAATGGTATGGTAGAGATGGGACTAGAAATGAGTGTCCCCAGTTGGACCTTCTCCAGATGATCATTCGCCTTGGGTGACTGGTGATGAGCCCTGGCTACCTACTATATATAGTCTATACTTTAAATGTATAGATGTTTAAAGCAGCCTGTTGCCATGTTTGTCCAACAGTAAAGCAGTCCCTGCCCTGTAAGCAAGGGTGGAAAAACCCAGCTGCTTTGCGAGGGGCTCCTGGATCTGTTGTCTCTGACCCACCGTCTGTAGAACAGTTGGAGGCAATATATAACATATGCTGTTTGTGGCAATTAATGCTATAAGGGACTCATTCAATGGACTTCCAAGGATCTAGCTGAAAACTGCTGCTGGCGGTTGCAGGGAACATGCCTGTACCTGGAAGAGGTTGTCTCTTCAGATGGTTAACATTAACTGGCCTTCAGCTATGAAGTGAGCATCAAAGGGAGATCTTCATCTCATCTTTTTATGAAAGTGACAGTCCAAATATTAGGATACATTAAAAAATACTTGGTAAATGGCTACCAACATTGCTTTTGAGTATGGTTAGTACTGGATTTTTTTCCCAATGTATATGGAAGTAAACATCCCTGTGTGTAACGGCAGCAGTGGGGAGAGAAGGGAAGGATGGGATGGCGGAGAAACTTGTTGACTTAGTTGGTGATGGGTCAGCAGAAAAAGTACTAATGTGTTTTGTACTGATTCATTTCAGTTAGTGGTTTTATGAACTGCCATAATGTGAACCTGGGCCAGTTGGGTCACCCCTTGCTCCAAGGGGCGTAAGAAGGTGGTGACTATATTTTTCTTAGACCGGTAGAAGTGAATCTTCTTCATGTCTGCAGACAGTGTCTTCCGGTGTCAGATGGTGTGCATCTTCCTTAGCTTATCATTCAGAGCCTTGTTTCTTACCAGGTGCAGAGCACCTGGCTTTTTTCTTACCCATGAAGCCTAGTATCATGGCTTACATTTGTATTCTGGCAGAGTGCAGATGCCCAACAGGGTAGCAGGGGATGTGCTTTTGGCTTCAGCCCCAACTGCTAGTTCAAGCATGCATGCCATAGGTTCATCCTCATTGCCTTACTTGCTCGATGCCATCCACATGCATGATGCCAGTGTGGCTTCAGGCGACTCCAGAGGTACAATGACAGTAGTTGCATGCATTTGCTTGGCAGTGCTGAGTTGCCGTGATGTTTGTAGAGGAAAACCCTTCTTCAGCCTGGAGAAGGCTCCAGGGAGACCTTCCAGTACCTAAAAGGGCCTACGGGAGAGATGGGGAGGGACTCTTGATCAGGGAGTGGAGCGATAGGATAAGGGGTGACAGTTTTAAACTGAAAGTGGTGAGATTTAGATTAGATATTAGAAAGAAATACTTTCCTGTGAAGGTGGTGAGACGCTGGCGCAGGTTGCCCAGAGCAGCTGTGGCTGCCCCATCCCTGGAGGTGTTCAAGGCCAGGCTGGATGGGGCTTTGAGCAGCCTGTTCTGGTGGGAGGTGTTCCTGCCCATGGCAGAGGGGTGGAACTGCGTGATCTTTATGGTCCCTTCCAACCCAAACCATTCTGTGATTGTATGAAACCCAATTCTGCTTTCTTCTGTGAAGTGATGGGGAGTACAAGGTCACACCGAGCCCCTGTTTGCAAAATAGCCGAAGATAGGGATGCTTTGGGTTTTGCAAGTTCTTTAATTGAAAGAAGCTCCCAACAACTAATACCTGACTGCTTTTTTAAGCTGTTGCTTCCTTAGGTGGATGAAATAAATGCTCAGCCTCTTTCCTCTGCTCCTTCATGTGACTTTTTTCAGCAAGAAACTTCTGCTGCTGCCTGAACTTCTGAGTAAAACCAGCTCCTCAGGACAGAAAAGGGAAACTCCTTGAGAGCACTCTCCAGCATCCAAATGCACCGTATAAAAGCACGTTTGTACATTTTGTTACGCAAAGGAATTCCTGGCCGTACCCAGCCTTAAGTAAATAGCCAGGGAGAGGCGACTGCAGCATGAAGGATGGCTGTGGTTGGCAAGGAAAGACACGCAGCATGGAAGTCCATGGTGCAAAGCAAACGAGAAAGGGAACCATGCTGTGTTTTACAGAAGTGGTGTTGTGTTAGGAGAAAACTGCCCAGTGCCTAAAGCTGTGCGCAAGGTCTCCTGCAATAAGTACAGAAAATGCAGAAAGGTGTTCTTCAATCCATAGGTAAATTTTTCCTGTTATGTCTTGCATTACAAGAGACTTGAAAATGATAAGTCTTCATCAATGAGAGGGAGTAATCCATTGGGATGCTATGCTGATTTGATGTTTAACTTCAAATTCTGGACAGAAAAAACCTCTGGAAGTTTAAAATCCTTTTCTAGAGGATGCATAACATAAGGTCCAGGGAAGTCCTACCTCTAGATTGCCTGAGATGCCCTGGGTTGGTGAGGTGGCAGAAAACCAAGCAGAGTTTTCCTTGGATGGCTCCAATAGGAATGTGCCTGGTTGAGCACCCGGTTCAGGCATGTCTTGCTGTATAATTCATAAAGGGGATTCAGAAACTTCCTTGACGGGAAAGGTAAATTTTTAAAACCCAGAGAAAACTCAAGACTGGAGAGAGAGAGGAAAATGCGGCTTGTTGGAAGTTGCTGCATTGCAGGGAACGTGAATGTTGCTGTGCAAGAAGCTGAAAGGTTGTGCTTGTTTGCTGCTCGTACACGTTCTTGCTATTTTATATTTAACTACAGAAAATTGTAGCCCTTAAATATAGGGAAGGAAATACTTAAAAGGCTAAAATCCAGTCTCGGTATATTTGTTTTATTTTGGAACATCTCAAATACAGGAACTTCTTTGCAGGAATGTGGCTTTGTCATTCGTGATCTAATTAAAATGCTAAATATACTAACCTCTTTTGTGCTTAAGGAAGGTATTTGCTTATGTATGTGGTAACTTCCCTCTGCAGGATAGCCTTAATTTTCTGAAGAGTGGCTTGTTGTAAAGGTCAGAAGGCGGTTACCATCCTCCCTCCGATCAAATGTGTGCAGGCAGACATGGAAAAAGTCTCTCTGAGATTGGGCTTTGTGGCTTTTTTGTACAAAAACACACAACAACCTGGCACACAGATATATAAGCTTGCAAGAAACCTGTTTATATAAGGAGCTATTTCCCACGTTTGGTGACTGGGAGGTGGTTGCAGATACAGTCTCCTGGCCCAGCGCGGGTGGCAGGCTGTGGAGGCCATGCCTTTGGTTGCAGCCTTTGGTTGTGACACTTCAAGAGTGAGATTTGAAATGGGCTCCGTCAGCGTGTTGGTGCAGACATGCTTGGTAGCTTCAAGGTTTTGGTAGCTTCAAGGTTTTGGTAGCTTCAAGGTTTTGGTAGCTTCAAGGTTTTGGTAGCTTCAAGGTTTTGGTAGCTTCAAGGTTTTGGTAGCTTCAAGGTTTTGGTAGCTTCAAGGTTTTGGTAGCTTCAAGGTTTTGGTAGCTTCAAGGTTTTGGTAGCTTCAAGGTTTTGGTAGCTTCAAGGTTTTGGTAGCTTCAAGGTTTTGGTAGCTTCAAGGTTTTGGTAGCTTCAAGGTTTTGGTAGCTTCAAGGTTTTGGTAGCTTCAAGGTTTTGGTAGCTTCAAGGTTTTGGTAGCTTCAAGGTTTTGGTAGCTTCAAGGTTTTGGTAGCTTCAAGGTTTTGGTAGCTTCAAGGTTTTGGTAGCTTCAAGGTTTTGGTAGCTTCAAGGTTTTGGTAGCTTCAAGGTTTTGGTAGCTTCAAGGTTTTGGTAGCTTCAAGGTTTTGGTAGCTTCAAGGTTTGGTAGCTTCAAGGTTTTGGTAGCTTCAAGGTTTTGGTAGCTTCAAGGTTTTGGTAGCTTCAAGGTTTTGGTAGCTTCAAGGTTTTGGTAGCTTCAAGGTTTTGGTAGCTTCAAGCATTGTGCAGACTTTCTTCCCACGTTGCATAGCACAGCACTCTTGCCTGACATTGTTTATGGCTGTAGCTCTAGTTTTGTGACCGCTTTATTTTTATTTGTTTAGCTAGGTAGTGTGCTGAACATGTTCTTCCTTTTGGCTAAAATTAAACCTTCTCCCCACCCCAGGCTGCTCTCCCACCCTTGGACCTCCACCATGCAAGGCATGAGAGACATGCGGAGCACATCATAGGTTGGCGCGATGTTTCAATTAACTATTAAATTCTTTAGCCTGGGATATGACCTAATTAAGCTTGAAGAGCTGGCTTGCCCTGGGTGGATAGAAAGCCTGCCCGAGCAAGCACTGGGATACCAAGCAAAAATTACTCTATATCAAAGGAAAAGCTTAATTTTAGCCCTACAAATCTAAATGCAATGTCACACCTTCAGCAGCCCGTGGATGTGGGTTATAGCGCTGACAGCTGTTAGCAGGTTAAAGTCAGTAAAATCTGCTATTTGGAAACAACACGGGCACTGCTGGGCTCATAAGAACCACCTGTGCCCATTTCACAGCAGCGTTTCAGGAAAGCAAGTGAGGAGCCACTTTGAGCTCGCAATGCCACTTGCTTGGCAGAGGGTCACAAGGAGGTCTGAAGCACTCTTCAGGGGTGGGATTTTTGGAATAGTCCCCGTACCATCCTCCATACCGGGAACAGCTGGTCATCGTAGGCATGATGGGCGTCCAGGGTCCCTGGCACCAGAGCCCAGCCTTCCCTGTTGCTACCTTGGTTGGCAGGAGAGTCCGGAGTCTGCAAGTGCCATGGAAATTTTTAAAGCTGCTTGATTTTTTTAATTAATCTTTTTTATTTTATTTCTGGTGTTACTGGCATGCATCTCTGACTTCCTGAATTACCCATGGGCTTCAAACACTGGTTAATTTAATGGATAAGGCAAAAACACGCCGGGCAGCTGGGGCAACGCAGAGTCAAGAAGCCATGAGATGCCCAGCACCTTCAACATTGGCGTTGTGCACCACATGCTCTGTTCCCAGGGCTGATGAAGCTTGGAAGTTTTTTTGGAAGACTGGGGGGGTTTTTTTGTCATTTTATTGTGCTTTTTTGTTACTTCTTACTATTTTTATATGCTTTGAAGAAAGAAACGGACTTGAGGAAGCTTGGAAGACTGGGGGTTTTGTCATTTTATTATGCTTTTTTGTTACTTCACACTATTTTCATAGGCTTTGAAGAAAGAAATGGACTTGAAGAGCCCATCAACGACTTCTGAAAGTATCTGTTGAGTATTGGCAGATGATGGAGAAAAATAAACTGTTGTATTTTGCTAATTGGCTCACACCTGATGAACTGCCATAATGGCGGGAGTCAAAGTTTGGTATTTTTGTGGAAGTATTGTCTAGGTTTTTTTGGTAGCTCAGTCCTTCATCTTCATCTAGAGCAAAGAAGGGGTGAAGCCAGAATATCTGGGCATCATTTCAGGGTTGGAATGACATTTCTGGGTGACGTTTCATGGTGCAAAGCACAGGGAACCTTGGCGAGGACTGAATATTGGGTGCAGCTTCTCACTGCCGCCTCAGTTAATTAGCTGGAGAGCGTGAACCTTAACAGCGCTCTTGATAGTGATTTCCTGGAAGCTGGCGCTCAAGGACTCTCTCTGTGCCTGTTGTTATTATTCCCATTTCTGCTTGTAATTGATGTGAGTTGGTTAATTACCAATACCATCAGTTAACACGGGGAGCTACAAAGTAGTGTAAAACACTTTCTCGCACAAAACCTTGGTTTGCTAACACACGTGGGAGACAAAAATTAGGAAAGATGAACAGCTGGCCGTCTTGGGTGTGCAGTGATTTGGCAGGATCTTCATGTACGTAATCACTTGAAAAAGGAACGTGGACTGGTGTAATGCAGGCACCCCTGAGCTAGCCTGGTGGGATCAGGTGGGCTTTTGAGCACAGACCTTCGCTTATCCCTCATCATTGGGGTGCATGTCAATGCACTTGATGCCACTGTAGCAGCATTGGCATTTCTCTAGGCAGGAATAATTTGTGTGAACTGAAACTTTAAATTGTTTTCAGAGTCAGATTGTTGCTTCTCTGATCTTACTGCAATTTAATTGATACTGTTGTTATAGTCAGTTGCTGTCCTAGTTGATAGGTACAAAGCAAGAAATCATGTGGTTTGGTATGGTCTGTGTCAGGCAAATAGCAAATGCTTAATGTTTAATACAATGTATAGATATTTATATGTCTATACAAATGTTCCATGCAGTAATCATGCAAATAACATCTAGATCTTCACTGCAGTTGTGGTAGAGGTCAAGTCCAAGCGGAAAGCTGGGTTGATAGTATTGCACTTGCTTTTTTTTTTTTTAACGTAGATAATTTTCCCCCTAAAGTTAACTAACATCTGCTAACTAATGTAGAAATTTAATTATATCTCCTGAGTGATGAATGCCCTAGTTCAAAGGGATCACTTCCAGTGGACAAAAATAATCCAACTATATATGGTACTAAAGAGCGAAATGACGAGAACATATTAGAAGCATAAATATTTAAACCTTTTTTTCAGGTTAAGTTAAACTTAATTTCTGTACTGATGGCTTTCTATGCTCTGGGAATTCTGCAGACGGATGTGAGCTTAATCCAGCTCTTAGGGTGGCATTCAGTATACGTGCGTAGCATTGGCTGCAATGGGAACGATCTAAATTTCATGCAGGCTTTTGCAAGGAGGTGGAGAAGTTGCTTCAATACGTTCCTTCAGTACGTTCCTGGATGAGGACAAATTGATGTGGTGTCCGTGTCCCCTACTTTTCCCACTTCTTTTAATAGCAGAAGAACGCTGGGCAGTGCTGGGTCTCAACCTGATTCACTGAAGTAGGATAACTTACATGACACGAGGCTGAGGGCTCCTTCTGATGCCACCGTGAGCTAGCACGAGATGTTTCTGAGATGAAAGAAAAGGTTAGTGCCTCTGGACAAAGCGGTGGTGTCTGTTCAGCTCTGGGGACTTGTGATGGTCCCAAAATAGTTGTGCCACCAAGTTGTTGGAGAAGCAGTGGTTGGCTTCAGCACATCCCTATTCCATCCTTCGAGGAACTGTAATTCACGGCAGTGGTAGCTTTCTTTTCATGGCAGGAGAGTCCAGAACCGCTTTTCTTGATAGTTTCTGTTTGTGGTGAAACCCTTTGTTTCCAACTAGAACTATTTCAGTATCGAGTATTACAGTAAATATACTAAAAATACATATCTGGAGGGGAGCACCTTCATCCTGTGGCTGTGGGGGGAAACGCAACAGCAAAATAACTTGATTTATTGGTATCACCTACAGAACATTGTCCACGCAGCAACAGCTCTTGTAATGACTTTAAATGAGGTGAAAGCCGAATAACAATGTTGACTAGGGAGGCAGCTCATCCGTGATGTGCAGGATGGCCTGCCCGGACTGACAGCTCTGGGGACTTGGGTGAGGAAACTCTCTGCAGCTGCTTTTGTATAGAGAATGGTGTGACCTGCAGATGGAGGCTTTTGCCGGTATCTTAAGCTTCAGAAAAACAAATATTCCCTCAAAATAACATTAAAAAAAATAAACTTCCACTTCTTCCTGTTTTTATAGTTCGCTTATTTCCTCAGTGTCATGGTTTTGTGTCCAGTACTGTAGATTATTAATCTTTAGAGGATCAGGACCTTTGTAGAAGTATTTCCTGTACATGTTTATCTGTCTCTTTAACAAATTAGTATCTACTTGTTCTCTTCTGAATTTTCCTGCAAAGAATAGGAAACTCTCCCTTAATAATAAGGCTTTTTACTAGAAAAAATATCCAGATGAATCCCTGCCAGGGGTTAAAGTATCTTTTGTATGACTTAGTCTATGGCATCCTTTAGGACATCTGCGAGTAGCCCCAAATTCCAGGGGTCACTGTCTTTGTGTTGGTTTTGGCTAAGCATTGTTTCAGCTAAACTTCGTTTATTTGGTTGTAAGTGCATCTGGAGGTCTCCTGTCCAAGTGTTACCTAGACTCCTAGAAGAGGGATGCTGCTACATCTACAACTTGTTTTGAGTCAGCCATGGATTTACACCTAGTTAATTAATAAGGTGAGCATTGGCCATTAGTCAACAGAGAAGTGCCTGTTTTCTACATCCGACTCTTGTGCTGCCTTAGAATGGGATGGAGGCAATCTTTTCAGCCGCTGCACTACTAACTTTTGTTACTTTTAGCTAATCTCAGCTCAGCTTTTAAACGCATGCATTAAATACACGCGTTTAAATATATTCCTCCTAAAACATGCATGCATGTGGTGGATGGGGACTCAATTCCCAAGTTCTCCGTGGACTTGTTACAGCCCAAACACATATAGACAGGCTGAAGCGAGGTTGCGGTTTCTCTGTTCTACTCCAAAGTTGTTGGTATGCATCATCCATGCATCTCCAAGGGAGAGTGTTGGCTTGGGATGAGTAGCTGGCTTCCCACCTTGGCTTTCTAGTTTGGATGGAGCTGTCATCATCTGACTCCGTCACTGAATCTGCTGAAGCTGGGTCTGTTACACCGCCCATAACTCAACGCTGGTGCTGGCACCGCCTCAGGTTTCCATGGCATGTGCTGGATTGCATCGATATCCACGGTGTTGGCCTGGTGGCTCCTCCAGGGCTGTCCCTCCCCACGGTGGAGGAAATACAGCTTGGGCACCTGCCTCATCATGGTACTAGCGTTAATAAGAAGGCATCCCTGGATGAACAAGTAGCTTGTGGGTCCTTCAAGGCATAACCCTTTGAATTGCCTCTTGCCCCACCTTGCAAATTAATATTGGAAATAGCACTTGATCAGACTCAGAAAGGTGGGGGGGTACTTTTTTTTTTTTTTCCAGACAACTTGACAACTCATGATTTCCCATCACGGTGTGAATTGTTTAGCAAAGCTCTTATTCAACTTGCTTTTGGGCAATGCGTGCCATATTTCTCTCCCTTAGCATGCCAAAACGCCATTGCTGTTTTCTTTGAATATTAATTTCCAGCGGACAACAAGGCCTTGCAGGGCAGTCAGTCTTGGCACGTCACGGTTCTGTCGCTGTCTTGTCTGGGAGCCAAAACATCCTGCTGGAGCACTGGGCTGCCGACCCTTTGCATGAATGGAGCAGAGACCCATCTTCAGAGCAGGGCTCTTCCTTTCCAAAACTTCTCTTGCTCCAAGATATTAGTGGACACAGTGTCAGAGGCAGGGAAATCCTAAGCAAGGAAGCCAGAGACTCATAATATAATTGGATGAAACCTCATTAAGGGAAAAGAAAACCAAGTTCACGGATGAGGCTTCAAAGGATAAGTGTGCACCTCCTGTTTCTTTCACGTCCTTGGTAAACAGGAATTAAAACCCTAGTTAAATCTGAGTTTAAGGGGAGGTGGGAAAAAAAAAAGCCATTTTGGATTGAGATAAACACTTGCGGTTCCATTATCTGCTGAACACATGTAGAGTGGTGGTAACATAGCTTGAGAGAGTGAAAAACAAGTGGGAAGTTGGGGGAGAAAAAAAATTGGGGTATATCTTCTTCCTCCCCTCTAGACATTACCTTACTAATTTATTGGGGGTGGGCAAGGTATAGTATAGATGGGACTTTGCTGAGAGATAAAAGCTGAATGCTTTCTTCTCGCAGAGAAGCTGTGGCTGCCCCATCCCTGGAGGTGTTCAAGGCCAGGCTGGATGGGGCTTTGAGCAGCCTGGTCTGGTGGGAGGTGTCCCTGCCCATGGCAGGGGGTTGGAACTGGATGGTCTTCGAGGTCCCTTCAAACCCAAACCATTCTGTGATTCTATGTTCAGCAAGAAGATAATGTCACTTTTCTTCACTATTTGTTTTTTGATGTTTTTAAGCAGTTTGGGTTAAAGGCATGCTCAAACAGGGTGATGTGGCCTGTTAAATGAATAGGCTTGGATAGGCTGTTGCAAGGTATTTTCTAAGCTCAAGCAGTTTTTTTGGTCTTGTGTGGGGCATTGGTGTTCTGGTATTCCCTGGTAAACACAGATGGTTGAGATTGCAGCTTCATGAGCAGGATAAGAAGCTCCTTCACCATCTATGCTGTGCAAATGAAAGACCATGGAAGGCTTCAGTCACCCTCCAGTATGCCAGAGGACTCCAGCTGTCCCTAGGCAGATGTACCAAAACTTAGCTTTTTGGAAGGAATTGGCATGAAAACACGAACGTGCCATACACTGAACAACTCATTCTCACCCATCAGAATGGGAATACGGGATGACCCCCAGGTGATCTCCCCTGATGGACTTCTCTGCTGTATGCCAACAAAACTGCTCTTGCCAGCGGTCTGTTCATCGGGCACTGAATGGTCTAGCATTTAAAAAAGCTGCTGGTTAAAATGGAGCGCAGGAAATAGAAGCCGTTAAATGCGAGTGACACTTTTGACCGGGCAAAGGAAGAGAAGCACGCAACTGCCGGCAGCTTGAGGAAACTTCGCTTGTTTGTTTGTGCTTTTTTTCCGTCCCGCCTCCCCCCCCCCCCCCCCCCTCCCCCCCCAAAGCCCCTTCAGCTTTGCAAGGGAAGCGACGGCCGAGATGTAAACAGGAAAGCTGGCTGCAGGGAGAACAAAGTAAGAGGTTGGGAGATCTGTGCGTTTGGCCGCAGGAAACCGAAGGTATTGGTGAGAAGTCTCTGGCTGCCGTAGGATTTCAAGAATAACATCAGAAAGCTGAATAATAGTTAAAGCTGGATGTCCCAGTACAGGGCAGGCATGGCAAGGCTTGCAGTAATCCGTGCAGGAGGGGAAACCTGCCCCGTATGGTTTCTGTGCTCTGAAAGAAGCAGACTGCGAGAATCACTATCCTAAATGAGCAATAAGATAATTCCCACGATACTGAAAATGAAAGCAGAATCGTAAGCATTAACCATCTTCCTTTAAGTCCATAAAACAGCAGCTCGTTCCCGAGAGCACGGGAAAGAGCTGGACAAGGTACATCTTAAGGGCAAGATAATGTTTTACTAATGCTTACAGGAGAAGCGGCGTGATCTTGAAAATTTAAGCTGGTTGGCTTAAGTCAGTCCCCAGCAAAACCAGGGGCTGGCTGAAAGGAGGTGCAGTCGCCATCAGCTGGAGTGTGTGAACTTGGAGCTGGTCAACAGGGTTTTATGGAAGTATTCAGTGGGTTTAAATATCTAGGTGGATAAAGGTTATCGTATCGTGGTGCTTGCTTCTTGGGCTGCTGTATCGTGCTGCCTTTGCAGGCGCTTTTAGCATGGAGGATTGAGTCCTGGCGTGAGGGCTTTGCGACAGGTAGCACCGACCCTCAGAGCAGCAAAGACTACTTGAAATCTGGAAAGAAAAAATTGCAGGAGACAAGAAAACGTATATACGTGGTCTGGGGTACACATAATTAATCTGGGAGTACTTGCATTTGAAAAAAAATTGTCCTACAGAAAGGGAAAGCGATGGTTAGAAGTTAAAAGAAGATTCACACTTAAAAAAAAATAATTTTATATATATATATATTTTTTAGGGATGTTGTGGATTCTTCATCACTTGAGATCTTTTGCAGATAAACTGGAGTTAAAGCTGAAATGAAACAAAAGTTTTGATCTAGAAACAGCCAGCCAAGTCAAGCTCTTCAACCTGTGTTGTGAGCGATTGGTGTTCTCAGGTGGTCAGAGGTACAAGTCCATTCGTGGCATTCCAGTATGGCCAGTCTAGGAGATACCGATACAAGAAAAATGCAAATTCAGATGCAAACCGTGGAGAGGCAGGACATCAAAAACACCTCACCTTTGAGCTAAGTATTTAAGTGGGGAAAAAAGGGAGGAGGAAGGACTTGGTTTTTTACTAGCTTTTTTTTTTTACCAGTTTTTTATCAAGAAAATGAAAACTTGCAGCCTGCTCTGTGATAATGGAGTCCATGTCACAGGAGTGAAGCAAAGTACAGTGTTGGATTTCCTGGAGTATATCACAGCTGTTTGTCCAGGTATCAATTAGAAGCTACGGAGGAAGGGTTTAATTAGAAGCAAAGCACACGAGGCTTTTCTGGCGCAGAGGAGCTGGGTGCATGTCATTTGTGTAACCTCTTTTCTGGTCATGGATGTTTATTCGGAATAGAGTAAGACGCTCTGGGCAGCTTTCCTTTGATCTGTCTGCAGGAAAATTAAATCCACATGGCCTTCACCAGAACCTTTCTGCGTCCTGGATGGAAATACCCATCCATGCTGGGGTCGGTTTTTATTGTCATCCATATGTACAAAGGTCCATTCATCTATGAGAATGATGTGTCTGTCCAAGACCTAAGGTTTAAAACACCCAGAAAGGGAAAATGGTTCTTGCGAGCTGTCAGTCACGGGGAGATGAGCTTTTTAAACCTGTATATAAGGAGGTGCCTTTGTTTGCACAGTTTGAAGTGGCGAAGAAATGCTGCCTTCAACTTGCCATGGTCATTCAGCATCTCTGTGATTTATAAATAGGTTGTGCCTTTGCTAGGGCCTGGGATTGCACTGTATGTGATGATCTGGTCTGGCGGGGACGATGAGCCCAGCCTGGGCAAAGCAATTGCTGCCAGATGTTAATGGCAGGATGCTCCCACCGTGCTGGTGACTTGCAGGAGCCAACTGCAAAAAGAAAAAGGCATGGATCCTCTCTTGTTTCGGATCAGATGATGTCTACAAGAGATTCAGTACTGCAGCTTTCCTCTTTCCTTAGCTGTACTGGAGTACTCGGGGTGCATTTGTGCCAGGGAAGCGTCCTGCTCAGTGATGCCTAACATCCGTGTGGAGTCTATATTGAGAAATGCACGAGCAGAATCGAGCTGTGCCGTGACCAGAACTGCTCCCGCGTGGGCTTTTGTGGACCGTCTGGCCCCAGCAGAATCCTCAGCTGCTGAAGCGCTATTCAGCTGTACTTTTCATAATACCTTGCTTTTGTGCTGGCAGAACTGTACTCTAGTTTCATGGAAAATGCAGAAAGCATTGTAGAGGTGGGTAGGGAGGAGCATTTCAGTGCTCCTGAATATTCAGCAGTCCCAAGCACATCATGAATGACATGAAATCGTTCCTAAGGATCAGCTTTTGTGCCCTTTCTCCTATTTCTCCTGCATTTTCAGCTCTTCCCTGCAATGCAAGTTGAATGAACGCTGTATTCAAGAAAACTTTGTGGGCAACGGGGAACAGCATGAATGAAATGGGTGTCTCTGGAGTGCTGGATAAAAAGCTACACTGACCATTTCTATGAAGTCTTTTGGGGTGGGTTGTTTGTTGGGGTTTTTTTTAAATTAAAACAAAAATGGAGAAAAGCACCCTTCTTTACCCCTCAAAAGGCAGAGTAAGCAACGTTTAGGTGATATTGCTATAGGAAATCTGAATGCTACACCTAAGGTATTCCCAGATGATGAGACATTACAAGTTTCGGAGTGTCCTATACAGACCTGGGGCCGCAGATACTCAGAAGCCAGCACTGCACCCAAATTGTGTGCTGAAACATCTTTTTGCGTGGTTCACAAGCTGTCGGGGCTTGGTCCTGTGCGCTTTGTCAATGCTGTGCTGCAGAAGTTCACCCCATTAATACAACTGGCATTAACGAGGTGACCAAGTTTCATTCAGTCACGAATACTTCAGCAGGTCCAGTGCAACTGGGCTCCTCTTGCTCCAACCACAGTCTCGGCTCTTTGAACCGTGCCTGTAGTTGGCTGGCAGGCAGCGGAAAGCAGATCCACCGCCTTGTTGGCTCTCCCAGTTGCAGTGTTTAGATTTCTAATGGCAAAACCCTGTAGCAGCGTGCATCTCGTGGGAAACTGGGGAAAATATTCGTGTATTAGAGCAGCCACTCACCGGTCCAAGCGAGGAAACACACAAAAGCTTTGGAGGATATTTCACTGTAGGACCAAGCTAGTTGTGATGGCTGTGCCAAGGTGATGGTGGACAGGGCAGGCACGAAGGGGAAATAAATAAATCAGAAGTGTGGCAGCATTGCCAGCCCTGGCGTTGAGGGTTGTTAGCATAGCCTTAAGTTTAAAGAAATCTGAAAAAGCGAGAACCCAACCAGTGATTCGGTTGATGATAACAACTATCTGGTGACTTGATATCCGCTTCCCTTCGGAGAGAACCCTTGGGAGTAGGGTTTGAAGCCGACCAAATTAGGTGGTGGTTCTTCTTCTCGGATGATGCAACAGCTTCTCAGTGTAGACGGAAAGGCAGGGCGTGACTTGCTCCAGTTGCATCCCTATGGATGGAATACACTGTAAAACGGAGAGCTTTTCTGCGTCTTGTGTTTTCACGCGCAGAGCGTTTTTCACCCCGCGTGCCCCTGCTCCTGGCACACCAGCAAACCGGTGATTTTGCAGAAAATACCCAAGTTGCGGCTCGGCTCAGCCCAGCCCCGTGAGCTGCCCTGCAACGCCATGTTCGCTTTGCAGCCTGATGGCGTTCCCATCTAAATCCGTCTTTGGATGTGTAGTGCTGGGATCCTGTCTGTTAATGGTGCCGCCTGACATCGGTGCTCAGTCCCATGTCTCACTATGGGCTGTACTTTGAGTTTGCAGGAGGACGAGTGGCGGGCTGGTCCACGGAGCAGTGGGAAGGCGAGAGAACGGGGCAGCTTTGGGGAGATGTAACCGCTCAAGCTGTTGTTTCAAAAACACGGTTACAACACAGCTTATTCAAAGATAGTTTTGTCTTTCACTGGGAGGCTAATTTCATCGTCCCTTGGGAGAAAGGCTTTAGAAACTGGACTTGCAGCAAAAAGGGCTTTAATTTTTCTGACTGGTGTTGCTTTGGAGTTGTGTGCGGAGTTCTTGCTGGAGACAGCTGAGGACAGAGATATGAACACGAGTGTAAAAGCCGCGCTGCAGAGGGAAGCAAGGCGGCACGTCCTGGCGCATCTGGGTAGGACAAGTTGTAGACTGGGCATGTGCAATTAATTTTAAAAAAAAACTTTTTTTTTTTAATTAGTTGTCTCTGAACAGCTAATGATTTACCTAGTGGTCGCAAATGCACTTATACCAAAACAGAGGACCCTTTGCCCATTAAATTAAAGACATTTTTGTGTTGTATATTGAAATACGGTATACACAGCTGTCACTTGATCCCACTATAACAAAATGCTGCCTGTTGCCTTCAGCATGCCTTTGGACTGTAGCTTGTTTCCGCTGTCGTGACAAAATTCAGCCAAGCTGTGAATAGGTGCCCGCCGCTACACCTCAGACGAGAAGCAGCGAAGAAATGCTTCTGTCCTGGAGACTTGGGATGTCTTCAGCATCCTCCCTGCAGCCTGGTGTCTGTGCTCTGCAACTGGGCTCAAGCCTCAGTGGTCCCCAGCTCGGGGTTTCCGTCATCCAAGCTCGACATTTTCAAGAGCATGTGTGATTTTAGGTAAATTTAGGTCTGTAGGTAAATAAATCAGGTGAATTTTACGTCTGTAAATTCAGGGTGCAGCTTTCCTAAAGGATGCTTTCAGACAGCATCGCATCGGCGACTGCTCTCCGTCCTGGGAAAAAGGGAATTTTTTGCCCCAAATTGAAGTAAAAACAGTTTGGATTTGAGGGAGGCAGAAGCAGCTGAGCCTAGAAACACCTCAGTTAGCTTTCTTCCCCTCTCCTGTCTAATCATCAGTGTAGATTAGTTCCGAAATCAGGCAAGCATTTTTAGAAGCTGCTTTCAGAGTTCCAATGTCACAATTTTTATTCTTGTCGTTGGTGCCAAGGCAGTTCTTGAGCAACATTTCTCCTTTAAAAAAAAATGAGAGGGCATTCAGGGATGATCGTGTGACTTCTGGTGGGGACCCACGCTGGCTGAGCGAGGAGTTGAACAAAGCAGCTGTGAAAAGTTTTTGAGCAGCAAAGTGAGCTCTTGGGACCTTCTACCTGAAATGAAGCTTGTGGTTCGGGATGCTGCTGTGCTGGCACTTCTGCCCACAAAGGTGTGGGTATGCGAGGACATGGAGCTGGTATCTGGTTGCAAACTGGAAATACTTAAAATCCTGTTAAAAGCTGTGATGGAGGCGGGTTCACGGGGAGGGCTGAGTGCTTCCCCCCAAGCCTGATGAGCTGTTCGGACCCGACCCTTGGTCCCAGCGCTGTGTTAGCAGCTTTCGGGGAATAAAGTGCAGCCTGGGGTTGCCGGAGGAGATGACGCCCGCTTTCAACTTTGGACCTGTTTGCAGTCCTGGGTGGACGGGTGACGTTCCCACCAGTCTGGTGCAACCTCCCAGCAGCACGTTTCCTCCGTCAGCCGCTGCTGAACGCCCCCGTTATTGGTTTATGGCGGTTGTATCGTGATTATTTTATTTTTTTTTCCCCCCAGCTTTATAAGCGGGGTGGGGAAGCGAGGATCGTTGCTCGTTGCTCGGTGCGTGCGGGGAGGATGTTGGGAATGAGTAATGGTCCGGCCAGGGCTGTAATATGCAGAATACCTCTGGGATGACTCACCCGGTACAATGCAGCACATCCCTCAAGGAGACTGAATCACCAAGCGGGGAAAAGCCACTCGCTGGATCGCTCGGCAGCAGCCAGCTGGGACGCCAGGGCAGCCAGCGCCGGGCGGGAGGCTGGTAGTGGCAATGACGGTAAAAGGGAGCGATCGGGGTGGAAAATGTAGAGGAAATGGCATCCCCCAGCAGGTATGTGCATGTGCTCTCGCCGAGGATAATTTCATATTTTTTACTCTTGGGTTTTTTTCCCTCCGCCGCCCCCCCCCCCCATCTGCCCCCACAGCCCTTCTGAATCTTCTAAATCAGCATATAATTTATCAGTGAATATGTATGACTCCTTCTATGAAACACAGGCTTTCTTTTATGATTACACTTAAAAATTTTTGCAGAAGTAGCAGTTTAACGTACACCCTCTCTTAAATACCGAGGGGGAAATAGATGAATCTGCTTCCCTTGATGTCCCTCTCCACAGATGCTTATTGGGGTTGGGGGGCCTTAAAGAGAGGTGGAAGGCAAACTCAATGGGCGTGCTGGTTTTCGTGTAGTTTAAAATATTGTCTTTTATTCTATGTTTTTTAAACGCATTTACCTGGCAAAAGACAAAAACCCTTTAGGTTTAGACCACAGTTATCCTGCTTAGTCCCTCCCCCCTTCTCTGATACAGATGCAGCTGGAATTGAGTCAGAGAAAAATTTTTTTTATATTTGCAAAATATTGTCTGCCCTTTTTAGTTGTATCGTACGTGTCGCAGAGGATGTTTACAGGGGGATAAATATAGTTGCATTCTGCACTCATCAAGATGGAGGAGAGTGGGGGAAAATGCGAATTGCTTAGGGTGAGCAATTTCTGGGGTTTTTTTCCTTGTCTTCGTAAACTTCTATTTTTTCAGAAATGCTATGTATATGTGTGTGTGTGTGTGTGCATACATAATTCTTTTTACGTGCCGGACCATCATTGATTCTGTAGCTGAAGATGAGTACCCCTTGCATTTATTTTCACTGGCGCTGTAATAGGGCTGCGTTAGGACGGGCAGCACTTAATCTGCAAAACGTGCTGTTACACAGCAGTGACGGGATACCTTGTCTGGGCAGCGTGTTTGGTGGCATCACGGCGGTCTGTGGCGTGACAGCAAAAACTCGTTGGATGGGGAAAAGGGTCGCGTGGAAATAGCGTCGCCTTGTGAATTGAATAGACTTCTGCATTACATTCCTCTGTAATTTTTGGCAAGTGATATCAAATTCTGGTTTCGTTTTTACAGAATAAGGAGAGCGATAAAACTTATAAAGCTGGAATGCAGTCGCTGTGCTTGTTTTCTTATTTTTGCTAAGTATTACCATTCATTAGCTAACCTAGGGTAACAGTAACAGAGTGTTTATGGTCAGTATATGTTGGGAAAAAGTTAGGGTAGAACTTGGTTGTGGCTTCTTTCAGGGGAGGGGAAGAAAAAAATCAATGCAGGACGCAGATCTCATGCACCTACCTGTTTGGCTGGCTAAGCCTTTATGCGATTTTTTGCTTATCTTGCATGTGATGTAAAACAAATACCATCTGTCATGCAATAGCAACTTCCTTTCTCATTACAGTAAATGATAGTACTAATTAGCTTTCCTTGAAATCTGTTAATATTTTGTACCCTTGCACGAGAATAGGAGGACTTAAGTGTGCAACTCTTGGCTGTGCCGCATGCCGGCTTCATGAGCTGCAGGATAAATTGTTTAAGCGCATTATCTTATTAAACTGATTTTTTTTTTTTTTCTATTTTGCTACTCCTTACAGCTTTCCAAGACATACTGACGTGTGCAGCTATGACGATTTATTGCTGAATTGATCCATTAAACAATTTTGGAGAAAAGGGGTTTTTTTTGTTGTTGTTTTTTTAAATACAAGCAAACCTGTAATTTGCGATCACTGACAGAGCAGCCACCGTGCAAAGCTGCGAGGAGGCTGGTCCAGAGGTAATTCAGTTCTCCAGTGAGAAGGAGGTTCACGGTGATATTTTTGAAGAGGTTTCATTAAAAGGTTGCTCATTAAAAGTTTTGTCGTTAGCATGCGTCCCAGTGGTGTCACGGCTGTCTTTTAGAAAAAAAAATAATTTTGGAGTTGTTTTTCTAACATCTTTTGTCATGGGTTTCAATAGTTCTAACACAGTTTCAACAATATATTACACAGATGTTTTAATACGACCACGAGTAGTAAATAAATCTGCCCCTTACGCAGTTAGACTTTCATTTTAATTCAATGAGTAAGCTAATTTTTGGGGATAGCCCTTAAAATCCGTGTGCTTGAGCTGTGTCAGTGGATGTCTGCTTGCCTGTCAGCATGTTTGCAAGCCTGCTTTTTTCCCTGAAGAAGCACTTGCCGGTGCATTCGGGGTTTTGCGCACATGTACAGCGCTTTGTGGGGATGGCCAGGCAGGCCTGGCACAGGAGGAGAGGTTATGCCAGCCGAAAAAACAGGTTTAGCCCATGGAGGGCTAAAACACCCGAACCTACAGCTGTGCGAATAGCAGTCGCGTTACCCTGCCTGCGCCAAACCCGTGCTCCGTACGGAGTGAGGGCCGAGGGACCCGTCTGCAGCAGAACATCGCTCTCGTCCCCTGGTTTGGTCATTCCAAACATAAAAATGCGCTGCGGGAGTTATTCTCAGGGCAGAAGTTGATGCTTTTGCGTGTGTCATTTAAAAAAATTAAAATACATATGTGTCTATATATATCTATATATAAAGTATATATAATATAAGAAAATTTTAATGTATTTTTTTTACATGTATATAAAAAAAATCAATTTTCCATGTAGATCCTGTAAGGATCTGAAATGAATATGGGATTATGAAATCCCATTTGAGCAAGTTAGGATAGAGCTGTTTGTTGTAAACTCAATAAAATCAGCCTCAAGTCATAGAATCACAGAATGGTTTGGGTTGGAAGGGACCTTAAAGATCATCCAGTTCCAACCCCCCTGCCATGGGCAGGGACACCTCCCACCAGACCAGGCTGCTCAAAGCCCCATCCAGCCTGGCCTTGAACACCTCCAGGGATGGGGCAGCCACAGCTTCTCTGGGCAACCTGGGCCAGTGTCTCACCACCCTCACAGTAAAGAATTTCTTCCTGATACCTAAATCTCCCTTCTTGCAGTTAAAATGTTCAGAAACGCTTTGGTGAAAGGGTTCCTTTGTTCATCATGTCCTCAGTGTTTAAGGGAGATGTGGAGGCAGGTGGATGGATTGTTGCAGATGTCTTGGTTATTTGAGAAGTCCTTTTCCTTCTGAAAAAAAAAACCAAAGAAATAAAACTGCTGTTAATCTTTTTTCAGGAGGCTCTTCAGATGGGCTGCATCACTGGAAGCCAACCCAAACCTGCTGGGCACTGGCCATGGAGGATCTGGCCCCTCTTTGGGCCTGCTGTAGAGCCAGAAAGGTGTCAAGGAATGTAAAATAAAATCAAACTCTTCTCCTTTGGGTTTTCCCCAGCCTCCTGAAGCTGTGCTGCTTGCGTGAGGCCACGTATCATCTAAGGAGACAAACTTGAGGGTTGAAGGCTCTTGAGCCTTTGAGCATCTCTGCTGCATCCAGACCCCTCCCAGTCCCTCAGGGTGATCAACCCGCTGCAGCTAACAGTGTTCTTGGAGTTAATATAGTACTTTTTCCCCTTTTTTTTTTTTTAATGAAATTGTTAGCGTACAAGCTGAACACATGCTGCTGAATGCAGTTCAGTAGCCAGGTGTGAACTAAGGAGTTGGAAGAGAAAACTCCTTTCCATTCAGAAATGCTAATAGCCAACAACGTTTTCTCATCCTGTTGAAAGGGAGCGAAATGTCCCAAAACTCAGCTTGTAAGGTTAATATTGTTTTTACGGTAAAGTGGCACAGGACGGATGTCCTGCAGGACTTGGCCAGCATCGCTGGAGCAAGGCGAGTGGAGATTGAACTGTCTTGTGTTTACTCTGAGCAGGTGGAACCCAGAATTTCCCAGAACGCCTTTTTATGAAAGACAGCAAAATACCATTTGCAAATTTGCTATAGTAGAGATGTGTTACGGATATGGTGGTTCTGTGTTCCTGAGGTGACGCAGAGGTGAGGGCAAGGGAAACTTGGGAGTTTTTCCATAGTTTTCTACAGGCTCCATTTTAACGTTGGGTCTGACCAGAGCGGTGCAGGTGGCTTTTTTTTTTTTTTCTTTTCTTGCTGGTATTTAATGAAAAACTTCAAACCTGCTGGAAATCTAAATGGTATTGGAATATCAACTTTATTTTTGTTGTGGCTCTCTGCACTCAGAAGTTTTCCTTCTAACAAAGTGATAAGTTAGGGTTTTGAAGAAGAAAACGCTGGTTGTAACCTGTGTGTGTTTCACCCTTGCTAGAAGGTTCATAAACCGAGCATCAGATCAGGAAAGCGGGACTCCAGAAATAGCAGTTTTTCATGACTTCCATTAAAATGCCGCTGCTTTCCGGCTGCGGGATGAACTCCGGGGAGGATCCTTGCAATATCATTTCCAGCAATCACCTGGACAGGACAGCATGGCTTTAACTCCAGCTGTCGGAGTTGCTGGGTCAGGGACAGAGGGCAAAATAAGAGTGCTGTGAAATACATCCAGCTCAGCCAAAGACAGGTTATGCCCCTATAGCTGTAAAGCTAAATTTGCATGGATCCAAATAGTTTAAATGATGTTTAAGCAACCGCTGTCTGTGGTCCAGTTCAGCTGAACAGCCTGACCTCTTCCCACTGATGCATTAGCAGCCTCCTGCTGTCATTTTGGCTCTTCCCTGAAATCTGGGAATGTTGGTGCATTTAAGACAGCAGTCCGTATTTTTGAAGCCCGTTCCATGCGATTACCTTTCTGTCAGAGACCCGAATCTCCTGGCCTCATAAGCTGCAAAGTCGAGAAGGGAGAGAAATAATGAAGTGCCATATGGCTGCATTAGCGTGAAAGTCTGTAAGTTTATATTTTGGTCAACTAGCCTGGCTAGAGGGAAAAATATTCTTGAATTATGGAACGTGCCCGGGAAGTGTTTTAGATGCTAAACGTGACTGAAAGGAAAGTAGTAAATGTGGTGGGTTGGACTACTTTTCCCACCCCCCTTGGGATTTTTAGACATCTCAGATGGAATTTGCAGTTGCTGCATTTGAAGCAAAGTGGAAAAGAAGAGTGGCTGGTGGAAGGGAGCTGCATACTTCAACCCTCCTTTTGCAAAGACACTGGCGAAATCAAAGCCCTAAGTAACGAAGGAATTATTTGCCATGTAGTTCTGGATGCGTGATTGCAGCCGTAAGCCCACGCCGGGCATACAACAAGGTTCCAGGGCTTTGTCCCCCATTGGTTTTGTGGCAGTGTCATTGCTGTAAGCCATGTGGCTCCTGTCGGAGAGCACTGGATGGTGTTGGCCGCATTTCACAATGCGGTTCGTGCATGCTGGAGGAAAGCACTTTTCTGTCTGCCTTAAACGTCACCTGTAAAAGGTGACTTTTACCTTTGTAAAAGTGAGGCTACAGGTAATGCAACTGTCGTTCAGTTATCACAAAGGTAATCATTCAGTCACTTCTTGTTTAGGAAAAATCTCAATATCCTTCAGAATAGCAATTACACACATGCATTCTTCTTGCTAATTTTTATATATATGTGTGTGTGTGTGTATATATGTATGCACACCCACGAGCTATAATTTTTAAAGCTCTTTTCCTTCCCATAAAAACAGCACGTGGATTTCTGCACTACCTTTACTCCCCACGTTCATTATGGTTTTTTCGCTCTGGGTGGGGCGGGCTCACAACCTGGAACACGCTGGCCGGCTGCCATGCAGCTGGGCAATCCCTGCAGATACTTTCTTCCCAAGCTTTTAAGGCTGTTGAAGACAAATCTGTAGGGTTAAGATAGCAAAGTATTCCATTTAAGAGCATAATTAAGGATAGTTTGCATGAAACGCGGAGTGCGTAGGCCATAAACCCGACAATTAGAGCGGTCTTAAAAGTTTAAGAAGCCAATAAAAATGAGGGGAGCTAAGGCTACTGCGGGTTTTTTTTTAGCTGTTTCATTTTTAACTATATGAAAGTCTTGCGTTATCTAATCTCATCAGCAGTCGGTATCTCATTAATGGAAATGGCCCAAATATTTTCATGTACCTCATTAACCTGTTTCTCCTGGAACAGTTGAATCGCATAGTTACCATGATAAACGTGCAGGGGGCTGACTTGAACATGGTTGTTTCGCTTCCGAAACCTCGGTACACACCAAAGCAGTGACAGGCCTATGGGATTTGCGGATTGCTCCTTCTCACCGGAGGATTTTGAGCGCTTGCAACCAGCCAGAGCCCCAGTGCAGTCACGTAAAATTAAATAGCAAAGAAAATAAACAGCTTTTACGCTAAGGAAGCAAGGTCCTTATATGGACCTGAAATATTTGAATACCTCCCAAGTATTTATCAACACTGGCATGAGGGAAAGAAGCATTGCCTATTCTAGGCTTGTGGATGGAAACGGCAGGGAGGATTCTAACATAGAAAACTGGAAGGAAGTGGTGCATAGCCTTGAAAATTCGACGTGCAGCTTCTGAGTCCTAGTCCAGTGAGTAAACCAAGCTGTCGAGCCCTAAGAAGCATTAACCGCCTTCTTTTTTCTTTCTTTTTCCGAAATCCCTCAGCATAGGTTGCATGTGGCTCCTGGGTGGGAGTGGGGACAGGGCTCTCCAGGGAGCGCAACGTCACTGGTGACTTTTGGTCATGCGGGCAAGTGTGCCAAGGGATTACATTAACGGAGCCAGAGATCTGCGTACCTTGCCAAAGGTGAACCCTTCTGCTGGACAAGGTCCTTTCCTAATAGGGGAGCAGAGGTCGTCTTCCCGTGATAGTGGGGCTGGAAACTAGCTTTTCTGGCTTGATATACTTAAGGAGGTAGCTCTTCACGTTGGGAGAAACGCAGTTTATATCATGTTCTCCTGGGTATTTGGGGCTGACAGACAAATGCAGTGAGTAACGAGGAAAGGAGTAAAATTTTAACATCTTGCACTTCGTGCTCAGGTTCCTTGAAGTTCGTCCTCCACCACGTATTATTGAAAAGCCAGCAAATTACTTGCCACCGTCAATCCATCCACTTTGCATTAAAACAAATGACCATATTGCTCTGTTTGGGTCAAAAAACTGCTATTCCAGCTTGTTTCCCCACCCCTTTACCTCCCAGTCCCTGACCCTTGGGCATCACAGTAGCATCTTGGATGTAGGCGGATGCCAACTGCCAAGCCCTGGTCAAAATCCTCTCCATCTTCTCACGCATCTCCAAGACCCTGAACTGGGTGCACAAAGCATCCCTGGGTGAGGATGCTGACTTCCAAAAAATGCCACTCAAAAGTAGAACCAGCAGTTTTGAGTTAATGAAGCACTTGTCTTTTCCCTTAATAAGCATCACATCTAGTCACAGAGCTGTTGGGCACGTGGGTGAAATCGGTGGCCTTGGTGGCAGAGGTTATAAGAGCCATAGGTCATGGTATCGCTATGGATATGAAGATGAAAACTGTATGGCTCTGTGCCCCACCAGATTGTGATTATAATGGGCAGGAATAGTAGTTGAGGGACCTAAATTTAATGTGTAGGCATCCACTAGTTTTCAAACATAATTATGAGCCTAGAGAAATTGCCGAGAGGTGATGGAAACATGCAAATAGTTGGTAGAAATCACCAAGTATTGAGCAGCTGCTGCTTTCTTAATTTTCCTTTAAGTGGACGATTCCTGCAGCAAAGTAACTGAAAAAAACATTACTTTTGGGACAGCCGAAGGCTCCAGCTGCTGCCGTAAAAGTGAATGGTAAATCCCGCAGGAAGCTGTATTGCCAGTGGCAATTTTTAAGCGTGGAAGGAGAGGCAGCAATTTGTGTGGATGACATTCGCAGGAGCATGGGAAGGAAAGTCGTATTGAGCGGCTCTGACTTCCGAAGAGAGCTTGAAATTTATTGGGAGTTTCCCAGAAGTGAGAAGAGTTAAAAATAAGTCCAGAAAGGATCCTTGGGAAACAGGAGAACTATATAGAAATGTGTTGTTGGCTTTCTTTTTTCTTTATCTGTATTGCTACCTTTATCTTATTGCTAATCCTTATAGACCATATGGGAAAGGTACAGAGAAGAAAACAAAAATTGTCTTGTATTTGACAAGCTGTAAGCAGCTCAATTTAAGCAGCTCAATTTTTGCACAGTAGGAAATTAGCTGAAGTATTCTGCTTAATCCTGAGTATCAGGAAGCCAAGAGATTAAAGTTGACACTGGTAAAATCTAGAAATGGGTTTCCACTAGAAAATAAAAAAGTAACTGGATTTGCTTATGGATGTACTTGCTCTGTTTCCTGTACCAGGATGCTGCTTTAAGAACTCAAGAACCAAAATATTCTTAAAAATGTTGTTTCTCAGTTCTGTGGACGCCTTGCGTGTGTCAGCTGTGGTACAGGACGTGTATCGGAGAACGCTGAAAAGCTTTTTAGCAGCCAGTGCAAGGTCCTCAGAGCAACAGGGGATGAACCTTAAGCATCTTTGTACTGCCTTCATCGTGTAGGTCCGGTGAGAAAGTTGGTGTTTCTGTAAAATAAAGCCGGTGAAGGGAAAATTGCAGCATTTGTGCAGAAAGGAATTAGCTGGTCCCAGGCGCCTCTGCCCAGAAGATGTTTGCTGCCTCTCTTGGTCTATCCGCAAAACTTCTTTCAAGTAGGATCTGTGAGGCTGCTTGCTTAGGTATTAAATGAAATCTCATCGTATTAGAGAAAGCAGAACTCAGACTTCAAATATTAGCACTCGGATTATGAAAGTGATGCAAAAATAATACCAGGAAACAAGAGCCTGTTCTACCTGGTGCAGGACGAGGAAAGCTACTGCTGCTTGTGATTTTTGGATAGAAAGGGCCTGTTCTCTTTCCCTAAAGGATTATACCTGTCGTTTTGAAAGGCCTCCTCTTGGAGCTCTCTACAGGTTGAGCTGTCTTCTGGTGAGCTCACCTGGTGGCCTGCAGATGGATAATTCCCGGGTAATTTTCTTTGCACATCCTTTTTCTTAGCCCCGTTGATGTTCCCGGTTTGGCCCAGCTTTGAGTGCGCTGCGGCACCTTTGCAGGCACTGGTGGGTGTCTCTGCAGGCGGTATGGCCATGGTTGTGTATGGTTGACATCTGACCATGCTGTGGTGACCTCCCTGTGAGGGTGTCACATCCATTGATGCTGTTCCTGAGCAGTTACTGGGTTAATTGATGTCTAATGCATGACAAGTTACACCAAGCCAGGACTCAGCAGCTGTGTGAGGATGGAAAAGCTAATTTTGGTATTTCCCAGAAGCTCTGGGGTGGGGACAGCCCGTTTTAGTTTGCATGTCCCATGCTTTTGCTTACATCCTGTAGTGGCCTTTCTGCTCCCAAATGATCCCCTGCCTGGTGCTGTCCCCAGCAGATGCTGGACCAGATGCTCTGTGGAAAGGGTACGGGAGGAGGCCTGGGGAAACAGAGCCTCCTGCTGTGGGGGCTCTTTTGACCCCTTCTGATGGGCACCTGAATTATCCCCATATATCTCAGGTGCTTCTAGAATAGCTTCTTGTGAGGTTATGACGTGCCGCCTTTGAAAGCCCCTTGAAAGGCTTGTGGAGCTGTTTTAGGGATGTGGAGTGGTCCTGATGACCTGACCTGAGCTGACATGATTCCCATCTCCTTTTGTCTGAGGTACCAATTGGAGCCACATTTGTGGGGGTTTTTTTCCCAATAAGACTGTCCCAGTTGTGGATGGATTTGTGTCATCTTCCAAAGCCCACTTGGCTAATTTGATCACAAACACCTTAAAACACTTTGTTCATGGCTTATTTGAGCTCCACAGGTTCTTCCAATGCTTTGGAGATCTCATGCCCCAATACATTCCCTATGGGTGGTGGTACTGAGGTGCTGCGTGACTATCCCGCTGTCTTGGTCCCTGTCCCCAATAGCATGAGGGAAGAAGGTGTCTGGGACCATGGGTTGTTTGGTCTGTGTGTTGGTATTCGAAAACCCAACAGAGCTGTTCCTTGCTGTTTGATGGGCGTCTTTCCTACAGTGGCTTGTGTGGTTAAGATCATCCATTGTGGGCTTCCATCCTGGGCAGAAACTGTGTGTTGGGACCAGAACCAGTGCTGCCTAAATACCTCCCTCAAGAAAAACACCCTGGCAAGATGGTGTGATGCTTACAAAAGGTTTTGTTTTTGTTTTGTTACCATTGCAGTGACAGCTATATTGTGCGAGTCAAAGCTGTGGTTATGACCCGAGATGACTCCAGTGGGGGATGGTTGCCACAAGAAGGAGGCGGTCTCAGTAGAGTTGGCGTCTGCAAGGTCACATACCCGGAGGGCAATGGAAGAAGTGGATTTCTAATCCATGGTGAAAGGCAGAAAGACAAACTGGTAATAGAACCTAATTCAACTTTTGTCTGTTCTTATAATGAGAATTATCCCAAATCTATTGCTATTGTATTCTTGTGCAAGTTTTTTTTTAAACATAAAAACCAGGCATGTGCAAATAGTACCAGATTGGACAAAACAAACCCATCCTCATCTAGAATTACCATCTTTTGCTATCTGGGTTGTCGTGCTGCCACCTGGACGGAGCAGGTAAATTTTCGACATCCATGTGCAAAGACATCCTTTGATGATTAAAAAAGGGCCTGGGTGTTTTGGTTTTGTTTTTTTGCTAAGACCTAGCAGAGGTACGTGAGAAGTGAATTGAAGTGTAAAGAACCCATGAAGCCAGTCACATTGCACTGAGTAATGCAGTGCAAACCTTTAAAACAGCCATGAATTATTTATGCTGTGTGCCGTTCAAGGTTTGAACGAGCAGAGTGAGACTATGAAGACAAGTTGTCTCTTATGAATTGACGCACTGGGTTTCTCCTGGTGGCTGTTCATCTAAAAAGGAGCTCTCTTCTTTCCCCACACAAATCAAATTAGTAAAGCCTTTTTGCCTATTTCCAGGGTCCGTTTTAGATGTTATAGTTTATTATCTCCTTTCTGTGTATTTCATTCTTCTGAAATCCGCTCCTGTGAAGAGATGGCCTAGCTTAAAAATACGCTCGCTGCACAGGCTCAGTGAACTCAGCATTTGAGCAAAAAAAAAATGCATTATTTAAGGCAGAAATTATCTTGCTTTCAAAAAGGCTGGTGTTTTAAAGCTGTTTCAGTACAGTTTGTCTTGCAATACTATTTTGCTTAGGATGCTTTTTTTTTTTTTTTAAGCTATTTTAGACCCATGCTTATGGTTTTGGGGGACGAGGTAAGACTTACAAGCCATTCCTGTTCTCCCTGAGCATCTCCCTAGAGATGGTTTTTGGCACAGCAAAGCTTGAGACGAGTGCCTGGCTGGAGGTGAGGGACAGGAAAAAAGGTGAGGGGAGTGTTACAGCACCTCCTAAATCTGCTGGTGAATAAAATTTGTGCTGAGCGAAATTATTGAGGGAAGAGGTTCTCCCTCCAGCTGAGCCTCAGCTAGCTGTAACCTGTGCCACCCTGTTTCGGGTTGGGGTCTGAAATAGGCTCCTGGGGTAGGGAGGAGGCACCTACTCAAAGCACAAGCAAGACATGAATGTGTGATGGTTACGAGAACAATGACAGTGTCTGGTGTTCATTAGTCATCGTTTGGTAGGAAAGGATGTTCCCCTGCGCGAGGCATGACTTGGCTTGCTTTTGGGTCCGGGCCGAGACGGTGCCGGTTGTGTCCTTGGGGTGGGAAAAGTGACTTTGCTCTTCTCCTGGGGCTCATGCCCTCCCAGGTGGTGCTGGAGTGCTTTGTGAAGAAGGACCTGGTGTACACGAAGGCGAACCCCACCTTCCACCACTGGAAAGTCGACAACAGGAAGTTCGGGCTTACTTTTCAAAGCCCCGCCGACGCTCGAGCCTTCGACAGAGGAGTGAGGAAAGCCATCGAGGACCTCATTGAAGGTACCTGCATTGAAGCAGCATCTGCTTCCACCTTTCGAAGAATGGGGAAGGGGGTTTGAAGCCTGGAATTGGGACAAGGGGTGGGTTTAAAATCAGTTCTTAGACTTGGATATCTCTTGTGCATGTGTCCGAGTGCAGCCAGGCATTTACCCTGCTCTGAGCAAGCCCCAGCTTAGTTTTTTTAGGACCTGAGTTTTCTCATCCCTTAAGGAGAGAAGGGATTTCAGTCCAAGTGTTTGCCAATCCTATCTGGCCTGGTCTGTCCAGATTTCCCCCCCTTAATTATCATCCAGTCTGTTATTACTGATTTTTTTGATAGGCTTGGGTTTCACGCTAGCAATGGCAACTCAAACAGCCCAGGCTCTTCTTTATATGCAGCCAAATCTCATCTTACTGAGTCTTTGTTAAATCATGGTATGAATTCCTGCCTGGAGTTGAATAAAACTTTGTTTTGTTTTTGGTTTTTTTTGCAGTAATTAGTTTTGTCTGCATCCTCTTAGTTGAATGGTAGTTCTTGAAGGCTTTGTTGTGTTTGGGGTTTTTTTTTTAAATTCTGTAAAAAATGCATTTGAATTGCCTGTGCTTTGAAGTTGTCATAAATTTTTCCTTTTCACATTTCATTGCAATCAGGCAATCATAATACAGCTATAATTCAATAATACTTTATTTTAATGAAATTTAATTCTTCATGGGTTTTTGCTTGATTTTTTTTTTAACCATGCCGCTTAATTATGGGACTTAGTGGTCCAAAGCCTTTCTTATTCTCACCCGATGTGTCCAGGATATTTTTATATTTAGATGGTGTTATTTTTTGAGGATAGTAGCTCAAATAATACATATAGACATGTATTCTTTTGGAGTACATCAGCTCTATAAGACATCTTAACGTTCTGGATGCCTTGTCCTTGCTTTAACATGGAAATGGTAGATACTGTGAGAGAATTAATCCCCTGGAGCTCTTTCCTGATAAATACCTTGTCCATTAGAGGAAGAATCTTCTCAGCTACTTATTAATTTGCTTTTTCGCGTGCCGTTAACCTGAAAAAGTTAACAGGTAGGCCTTCTGCTTTCTTCTTACTTGCTGAAACTGTAAGCATTTTGAGTCATAACAGTGATGTTTTATGTAAGTGGCACGGGATTGTGCGAAGTTTCAAGGAGATGTTGACTTGGCTGTATTGAGTAGTGCTTTGGAGATGCTGCTGCTCTTTCTGATCCTTTTTCCAGTGGAGGTATTTAAAAAAGAAGTTCTGCTATATCTCAGATACTTCAAAATCAGCAAATCTATATTTATCCCTTTAACAGCACAGACAGATCCTCATGAATGTGTTCCTCCTTAACTTCCAAATAAGGCTTTCTGAATGAAAAACAATAACTGGCTTGTGCACACAGAGCATTAGGCAGTGGTTTTCATTTATTGTGCATTTTTTGTTCATGTAGTTGATTAAATTTAGCAGGTAATATGAAGCACAACAAACCATGTCCATTTGAAACTCCACTTCATGAAATCACTGCTTTATTAGAATCATTGTTATTAATATTTAACCAATAGCTTGTTCCCTGTAACATCAGAAGTATAGAAGTTTGTACACAAGTATGGGAATCCTCTGCAGCTCTGTAGAAAGTCTGGAGTTTTTACTTTTAAAGCTAATGTGGCAAATGTTACTTAGTGTTTTAAGTGGGCTTTCACACTTAGCTCTGTACATCTTCATGATGATGCAACCGAGAGCAGCCAAGGCTGGTGCGGATAGCATTATATAAAGCACATGATTTTTAAAAAATTCCAGAACGAAGGTGGTACAAACAGCTCAACTATTTTAGTTAGGGATGTGATGTGGCCCTAATTCAATGTAACAGTGGGTTTACATTAAAAAAAAAGAAAGCCTTTGACTTGGGGTTTTTCCCCCCACCAGACATTTTGCTGCACCCACCAACCTTGGCAGCCTCAGGTGAACCCAGCTGGGAAAGGGATCTGGGACCCTTGGCCAGGGATGAGAGAGAGAAATCTGGCCACCCCAGCCAGATTTAACTCTGTCTGGGCTTTAGCTTTCCTAACCTGATCCCTGGCTGTTCGGACAATTTCTCTGTAATCCTCCCAGGCATTTTCAAAGTGAGGTTTATTTTTTTTAAATAAAAAGTCATTTTCCCCCCAGGTTTAGGGAATATGTGAAGAATAACTCATATGTGGTGTCTTGACAGCTGAGGATCTGGTCTTCAGCACTGATTAGTACGTAGCTTTACCATTCTTCAGAAATGAAAGTCTTCTGTAATTGGAAGTGTTAACTGCTATTTTTAACATAGTTAATTAGCATTGGCAGCCATGCAGTTGCATGTCAAGAAACACTTTCAGACTTTACCTTTCCAACCCAGCTACCAGTAGATGGGTTTTTCTTCCTTAATTTGAGCCACTCTTTTACACATCTACAGCATACAAAGTTGTGAGAATCCAAATGTTTACCAGCCTGATAAAAAAAAATGGTTGAACAGGGATGCCACGTGTTTAAAAAGCTGCTGTTTGGTTGTTTTTTTTCCTAGGGTCTACAACTTCCTCGTCAACGCTTCACAATGAGGCCGAGGTTGGCGATGATGATGTCTTCACAGTAAGTACATCTCACCTGAAGTTGTTGGCCTTTATACTCCAGTTTACATGGTCAGGTTGGAAAGGTTTTGGTTTTTTTTTTATGCCTCGCGATTGGCTTCCAGCCATCATCGTGTTTGGCCAGTGGGTGTGTTTTATTTGATGGAAGTATGTCCTCTACAGAAGGTAAAGCCTTGCCTTTCTGTTGGCCTCCCATCATCACGTGAAAAGCATGGCAGAGCAGATGTTGTCAGAGCTAGAAGAGAGTGAATAATAACTCTCAAATTTCCTGTGGCTTGGTCTGAGTGGTGCACACACCTCTTAATACCTCTCTCTCTCTTTGAGAAGCTTGCCATAAACTCAAGTAGGTGGCTGCTACTCAGGTGCATACTGAAGGAAAGAAGATTTTGAATTGTAATTGTTAACAAAAGCCAACTTTACAAGTGTTTCACCTGCGTGTGAAATGTAGAAAGTTCAAACAAGTGTTTTTCATCTGGAGGAAGGCACAGTAGCATGCCATCTACCTAACCAGCGGTGACTTAAATAGGGGTGACTGAGTTGTTTGTATTTAATTTGTGGTAATGCCTAAAATGTGTTTCGGAGCTTTTCTGAAGCAGAAGCAGCCTACTGTCCCTGCTACACATGCATACTTTAAAAGGAAAAAAAAATAATTATGTCAGACCAAACTGTAATCTGGTCACAGATATTCCATGGACTGAAAACAACACACTCATAACTAATACTTTCTTATTAAATTAATTTGTGCAGCTCTGATAGCAATCCCCCGCACACACGTGTACATGCATTAGTTACATTATAAATGCTCTCCTTGTGCCGCGGTGCAGGTGGGGACTGGATGGCAGGAGGGTGGAAGGTGGGACACCCTTGGCGCAGCAGCAGCAGCAAGCTCAACTGCAGTTGTCTTTGGGATGCTTCCCTGCATCTTTAGGGTGAATGAGGGAAAACTGAGGACCAGCATCAAGCTGTTTGAAAACATGCGCTGGGAAGCACCTGAAGCCAAAAGGTGTTTTTGAGGGTGCTGTTTCACCAGTACGGGGCCAGGGCAGGCTCCCTGCTGTGTGTTGACCAGATCCTCCTGACGGCTGGCATGTTGTCCGCATCTGTCCTTTTGTCACGGCTCCGGGAGACAAACAACAGCAGGCAGGGTTAAAAGGTGACTTCCTGCGCTCCGCAGCAAAACTATCATTAGCAGCTGCTTCCCAACTACCTGCCAGCAGTGATTTATGGGCGCTGGGATGGGACAGGATGGGGGGGAGGCACCCGCTGGAGACAGAGCAGTTTACCAATTTGTGCTGTTTTGTCTCCAAATTCACCAGCTGGGGCTGGATGTCGCGCTGGACTCGCATGCCGCTCTTCTGTGCTCATCAGAAAGGGGACGACCGTCAAAACGTGCCTTGGGCGAGTGTGACCCAGCTCTTGCTGGATGAGACATGGAAATACTCTGCATTAAAGATGTGAAAAGTAGTCTGTGGAAAACGGGAAGGGCATTTTTGCTGAAGTCCAACTGGCTGACATTTAGGGACCTGGGAGTCCTCCTGTATTTCTCCGCATTCTCGATTTTGTGGCTGAGTGTTGATTTTTAAACTTGTAGGGTGCTTTTTTACTGGGAGGAAGAAGTTGTTGCCTTAAAGTAGGTATTGCTTTACATTGGGAAAGTTGGATGAAGGGTACTTCGGCTGTATCAAAATCACTCAAACTCCTACATTAAAATTGAAGAGCCAAAACTGCGAGAGATTTTCCCCCTAGTTGACCCAGGGAGGTGGCAGATAACCCCCTGCCGTGCAGATATTTATGGCAGAGGAGGAGGAACCAAGCTACTTGATAGCATTAGCAAGGAGGGAAGCTTCAGCTGCAGTTGGCACCTTGTTGGGATCCAGGGGGACATCCACACCGGGGTTGTGCCCTGCCTGGCAGCTCTCTCTGTGTGTTGCGTGACCTACAGAGTAGTGAGAGGGACTACACCGATGGTGGTAGCTCATGTGGTGCCATTGGTCAGGCTGTCACATCAGGGCAGGTGTATTGTCGTACTCCAAAAATGAGGCTTTAGGAGCACCTTTTTTCCCCTGAATATTTTTTGCTTTGCTTTGCTGGGATGGAATTTCTCCTTTTCCTGCAGTCTTTAAGCTCTTTGAAGCTCTCACCTTCCTGTTTATGTGATAGGTGATGGTGGAACATGAAGTCTGCATAAGCCTGAAGCATGGAGGGGTTTTAGACTGGAAGAAATTGATATGGATGTGATATATGTTTTATTTTTACTCTTCTGTTTCATTCTTTCTTTGCACTTCTTTTTTGACTTGTGTATCATAATTCATTTGGTCATCCTTGCACACAAAACTTCTTTACTACTTCCGTGTAAACTCTTTTCCCCAGCCACAGTGGTGGATTTTTTGGGTTTGGGGGTGGTTTTTTTGCTCTGTTTTAAAGAGAAAGTACATTTGTTCTTTTTTATTTCCTAAGGTGGTTATTAAAATCTTCACAGTCCTCCCCCTCTCCCACACATGCATGAATAAACTTAACTGTGTGCGGCAGAATTTTCAAAAGCATCTGCATGATTGAGTCATTTAATCAGTCATTTACCCATCTCTGAAGATCCCAGCCGCCGCTGTTGCCTCAAATATTTGGCCTGAGGTCCTGCCCCTCCTTGAAGATGTTTCAATCTGTTCAACCACAGCGGTCCGAAACTTCACATTTCTTATGCTGCTTTACAGATGGCCACCCCAGCTTTATATTGCATGTCACCACTGATGTTTGCACCAATGTAATGGTACCGGCTTTAAAACAACCACTCTCACCACATGTGAGCACCGACCCTGATACGGCTGTTGGATATTGATTGACATGGGGCTCTTGTACTGCCCCTGGTCCGGTTAGCTTCAGTACTGCTCCGTGGGATGATGAGTTTGGGCATATCATTGTGCGTGCAACTTGTACATTATCTGTTTCGTTTATTTGTCAGCACACAACCCTTCCGGGCATCCAGCAAGTTATTTACATGGCGAAGAGAAGGTTTGCCTCAGAGGTAGAGCTCTGCCTCAGGCCGTGGTCTTGTGTGGCTTAATGGAGAATCATTTTTTTTTTGTACCAGAAGGTGGGTTTTTTGTTTGTAAGGGGGTGAATTATGTGCAGCTGTGACTGCATGAGCATTTGCTTGGGAAGCATCCCTGGTGTCGGTAGCCTTATCTCTTCCTATCACTGTAACTTGTGATGCTGAGACGATAACTTGGGCAATCTTTAAAAACAGGACTTTGCCATCTAATAATTTTGCTGTGGATTAGACCTACAGCAACTAGATGAATCAATACAACCTGCTGTTCTGAAACTGATACCTGACAGGGCAGAAAGCAAAAGAATATAGAAATAAATGTCACTGACTTGAGGGGAAGAACACTTATTTCTAAAATGAAATCTCCATTTAGAAGTTTTAACAATATGTCGTTGTGTTTCTTTAATTCCAGATCCTCAGTAGAGCCCATAAATGTTTTCCATATGTTAGCAAATAAATTTCTCCTGTCTGGTACATTATAAATCGTCCTCTCAAGAGATGCAATCTGAGTAAGACTAGCCATCCGTTCTGTCTCCGCTGGGGGAAACATTGTCATTGCAACGGTCTGAGATTGTTCTGTTTGTCTTCATCCATCCAGCCTGCATCTTCAGCCTTCTTTAATTAACATTCGTTTCAGAAATAATGTTTAATAAGGACTGAATATATTCTGTAGTTCCTCAGCCACAGAATTTGCCATATAATTGAGTTCTTGTGCAAAATCTACACTTTTACTTTCAATTGCAGATAATAATCCCACATGACTGTGAAGCGAAAAATGTGAATTGAGTCCAAGGAAAGAAAGGTCAATGTCTTCCAGAGTCTGCAGAGTGCCTGAAATGGTCTCTTTTAGCAACCCATCTGAAAAAGCAGAGGTGCTTGTTCCGAAACAAACCTTATGACCAGTTCAGCTGAAACGCCACTTGTGTTTTTCAGATAAATCCTCAGCCTTGTGCCTGCTTTAGTGCTAAAGAAAAGGCACCCACTGGCGGGAGCAACAGCTCCCATGGCGGTTCTGGTTTGTGTACCTAAAAATGACTGCAGTCCCCTTCTGGGTTAGTGGGAATGTAAGGGAGAAAACAACAAAACTCAGCCTTGCGAAGTTTGATATGGATGCTACAGTCATAACTGTTCCATGTAATCAATAATCATTTTTACAAAATCCTAATTTTTGTTCAAAATGAGGCTTGCAGAGTTTGGCAGGTGGAGGAGGCATGACGTAGAGGTGCATGGCTGAGCTACAGGGTTGCATTTCAAGACACCTAGACTCAACCTGTTGCTTCTCTTGCTGACTCCTGGCTAAATGCTTCTTTACCTTGGTTCCCCAACTCCAAGGTGGGGAAACTATTCTCCTGCTTCACTGAGGTGATGTGGACTTGGTTGCTGCCGCCACCGCTTTTCTTCTCGGGCTTTTAGCAGAAGTCTTCAGGCTCACATTTTCACCACGAAGTTGCATGTTTGGAGCGATCTTGCCTTTTTCTCGGCAGGAACGTGTATTCCTGTGCTGGGGGATGTTCGAGTTAGGAAGTTTGTCATGTGGCTTGGACACTGCTGACAGCCGTTTAAGAGACAGACACAATTACCCATTCTCCGCCATAGCGGTGCAGATTATGGCAGATGTTAACGTTACAGTCCTCCTTGCATCTCTTCTGGTTTCCTAATTAAAAAAACAGATTTCTCCCTGCTGCCTTTTCCATGAAACCTTTTCCCTACTTTCATCTCCCATGTGGGCCTCAAGCGTGTTACAGCCTCACTATTAAAATTTATAAGATTTATGTTAGTTAGATAAACACCAAATCTAATTTTTCTTGCTGGCTTGGTCGTTTCACGTTCAGATGGTTCTTTTAAAGAACCGCTGTAGCTCTTTTTTCTTTAAAGTAGACGTGTGGAAACCCAGTCCAATTACTTTGGAATACATTTGTAAGTTCTGTGTGATGCTGGAGCATCTCTCGTCCCACCCCTCCGTGGAAAATAATGTTGCCGAGAGTAGAGAAGCACTGAGTTGCAAGATCTATTTCTTTCATGAGTTGCACTCGGGGATTGAGGAGCCGCAAGAGCCTGCAATTTCCTTTTTCTTAAGGCTAAGCTAGAGTAACAGAAAGGAAAAATGCCTTTTTGGAGGAGCAGAGCTCTGTGTGGGGGTGGTGGGGTGCGGTGCTTAGGTAGTCACCGTGAGCAAATCCACCTTGTTTGCTCTGTGAGGCTGAGCAAAGCAATCAGGGGGTTGTCACAGCGATAGGACTAGATGGCCTTACCTATGGTATTCTTCCTGCTCAGCAGCCAGCTGTGATGTCAACATGCGGCCGAAGGGTGTGTTGCTGCTAGCCACATCCTCAAATGTCTGGATTTTGGGCTTGCATTGTAAACCACAGCTGTTCTAATTCAAATTCTAAAAGGGGGAAAAAAAAAAAAACCTACTTGCCAAGAAGAGAGAAATTCACACACAGAAACCATCAGACTCAAATCCCTTCCTCCAAAAAAAATAAAAAGCCTTTCCTGGCTTTAAGCAATGAACTAATGAACTGGGCTAAGATTTATTCATATTTTTTATAGTTGGGTCTCTGGAGTTATACACAGTGCTCTGGGCGTCCCTGTCCTACACTTGAACAGTCAGTGCAACACCAGCCTACCAATTGCTCCTCATATCTGAACACGGCTTTCACTCTTCACGCTCCAGCGCTGTAAAATCTGCCTTGATTTGTTCCAGCAGACAGACTACCAAGGTAGTCCCGGAATCTGAAGTCATTGGCTTATCTGTGGTTTAATTGTTTGGTTTTTTCTTCCTCCCATTAATAACACGGCGTATTGGCTTCTGGATGGAATTCTTCCTGGTCTTTTTGTCAGGAGGCAGGAGAGATGCCACTAAACCAGTGAAAAGATCCTGAATATCCAGCTGTTTTAAGGCTAGCCTCTTTTTATTCCTTTTTTTCCCCTACCTTTCTTCACCTTTGAGTTAGCTTTGGCCGCAAGAAATGCATGTCACTCCATGGCAATGGTTACAGATGCGCAAAGATATTTTTCAGTAGGGAAAGTCAAGTGGAAAGTTTTTCTCTGTCTGTCAGGTTTTTTACAGTGTTGTGTTTCTCCCTTTCCTTCAGGACCTCCTGTTTGTTTTAAGTGATGCTGGAAATTAACCCACTTATTTCCTTACTCTTTCTACCAGTACGAGTAAGCTATACTCACTCTGATAATTTAGTACAATGGTTGTTGTAGGAAATATGAAAATTACCGTGGTGTGGAGGTACGCACTATATAAAATCTATTTATTCTTATGTATATAACAGATTGATGAGATGTAAATGAAGTGAAGAGCTAAGGGGAACCGATAGGAGCGAGAACCAGGGGGTAGATGTGAAGCTTTATTTGCTTTCCTTAAAAGAAAGGAGGAGGAAGTAGAGGTCTCGCACAGTTTATGTATTGCTTTGTGTACTTATCATATTTTTTTGCTTTCGGGTCAATCTCTGGTGGGCAAAGCAGGCTTTTCTTGCTAGCAATCAGGAATACGCAGTTTAACACAATTCCCAAACGCACTGAACTTCAGTTGCTTTGGCACTATTTCAACCTAAGGCTTTAAAACAGTAAAAACACCTTATTGTTTTTGGGTTTTTTTTCCCTTTTTTAAACCAAACTATCAATCTGGTCGTTTTTACCACACGCAGTCTTCAAACTCCTGAGTCCCTGGCAAGAACGGGATCACCCAACCAGCACTGCAATGATTCCCGAGGGTCCGGCAGTTTGATTTTTTTTTTTTTTTTTTTTTTCTTTTCACATTAGCCCAAGTACAGGAAGCTGTCCTTCCCTGCAAATATCAGCCCACTGAGAGCTTGGGGTGTTCGGGGTGTCTGTGTGAAGACAAGGCAAGGAACATCTGTCGTTCGGTAACAAATTATTAAGCAGAAAATATCTGTATTGCTATCAGATGTTCCAAGTCTCGCTGTCATGTAGTTTTTACGTAGCTAATTATAGCAGTGACTTGAATGTGTCGAGCTCCTTTGCTGAGGGTAAGCAATTTCGCTTGTCACAATTCTTCCTCTCAGGATCATTTTTTTGTAGGGTATTTTCTGGCTCTCTACCATTCCCACATACAAACACAGTTGGTCCTGCGCTAGGATTGGGATATATCCTGCAGGAAACTGAAATATGATCTTCTGCTGTGATGGAAGTTTCCTTATAGCTGTATCTTGCCAGAACTTGTAAGTGTTGTAATTTGCACACCAGTTCAGTTTGCCCCAGCAGTTCAAAAGAGATTTTTGTCAGATCTTTTTTGTTTCTTTCTCTTTTTAACGTGCATTCTCCCCTTTCCCTGTGCTTAAATGATGATCTGGTGGCATATTTTGGTGTGCTGGCTCTTCTGATTTTATACTCTGTTTAATTATTATGTATAACTAGACTTGCATTCATTTCAGTAGTCTTCAGATTACTGAAAGCCTGTTTTCTTGTAATATGCCGTCACCTGAGGCTTCAGGACGAGAAGGGTCACCAACAAACCTGCCGGCAGGATTCCTTGTCCAAAGGTGAATTGACTGGTGCCTTCCCAGCAGTAGTTTCTAGCCTGATGCATTTGTGATCTGCGTGCATCGTAGCACCGTTTCACAGTTGCAATCAGCTAGCTGCGTGTTTGTCTTACGAAAAAAATAATTTGCGTAGTAATGTACTTAAACTACGTGATGAGTTAAAGTGTGAAGCTGTTTATGAGTGTCTTCCCTTTTAATTCGTCTGGAGCTGAAGGCTTTAGTGCATTTGTGTGCTTAAGGCACAAATGTGTCAGAAGTAAAACATAGCCAAGATGAAATTGCCCTCTCTTAACGTATAGAAGAATGGAGGGGAAGAGATTTTTCTTTCTTAACTTTCTTTTTTTTAAAGGATTATTTTTTAACCTGGATCAACTTACTAGTTGGACTTAGCGCATGGCCCCACAGGCAACAGCAGCATCCCAGAAAAAAAGGGGGGTGAACATCCCAACGGGGAGCCCGAATTGCTTGCTGCCGACAAAGCCACCCCCGAGACCCCTTGCTGAAGGTGGGCTTTGCTGTTCCTCCCCAAAAGCGGCCACCGTGGCCCTTCCTGTTTCCCTCTGACCCCTTGCCCTCAGCCAGGAGGAGTGTTTGCAAGTACGGCTCGTCTTTTCCGTGTTTGCAGCGCGGCGGTTTTGCCTCCCTCGGCTTGTCATCGAAGCTTCGCAGGCTGGGTTTGTGGCCTTCTCGTTTTGGCCTTGCTTTTGTTCAGCTGTGGTTCCCCAGACATTTCTTTGGCATTATGTAAAGGGGACCTGATTTGAGGCAAGACGCCTGTGAAAAGCAAGTTATTTTCCAGCCGGCTCGCTTCCCCCCACTTTGCTTTTGCAGCCCAGCCGTGCCAAGAGCGGAGCCAGCGTGGGGAAGCAGAAAAGAGGTTGCAGGGATTATTTGATGTGAAACCCCAGCCGAGGGATGCAACTTGACTTGATGCATCTTTAGCCTCATCGCCGCTGAGAGCCAGCCAAGCGGAGAGGGGCTCCCGCCATCCTCCTTTTACCAGCACGGCTGACCCCGTGCTGAGCCAGCCCAGGGAAGTGAACCAAAAACTAGCCCTATAAAAGAAAGGGAATACTTTTCCGGTGGTTTAGCTCCTCCAGCCAGCTCGCTGTAGGGCCTGAGAAGCAGAAGTGCTGGCTCAAGGGAAACCGTAAGAGTGATCGGCTAAGCAGGCGGCAAAAAAGCATCCGCCGCCCCGCTAATGTTCATCACGCCGCCTGAAATTCGTCATGTACCCCCTAGCTGTGGATACACCACCTTCTGCAAGACACCTTCGCTGCAGACCTTTGCTGTGCTTGTGCCAGTGGTACAAGTAAGGTGGTTCTTGCAGTCGTGGCTGAGGCTGGCTTTGTATTTATGGCATTTGCCTCCTCCGTGTTGCTGCTGCGAAATTCATCCTTCGATTGAGACGAGAAGGAGATGACAGGATAGCTGAGGGGGGTGTGTTATGGCCAAATGTTATGCTTTTACCTTGAAAATACATAGTTGATGTTACTATAGTTTTCCATTAGGTTCTTTCTTTAACCTGGGCTATGCAGTTTTTTGGCCGTGGGCTGCTTGAAAATTTCACAAAGACAGAAGATGGCCTTTTCCGTTATTTTAATATACAACCTATGGAAGTCGCTGCCTTCAGCAAGCAGCTGTATCTGTAAGCCGCAATCTCGCCTGCTGCTGTGTCCGAACAAAATGCTTTGTCCCAGGGCACTCATGGGAGGAGGCACCGGGGACGCCAGCCGCATTCGGGGTGTCTCACCCGGCCCTGGGCGCTGCCTCTGAAGGTGACAGGCGGAGCAGACCCTGCGCGGGGTCTAAATGCGGCTGGAAAGAGGCAACCTTGGCTGGGGGACAGAGCAATGATTGACAGCTTCCCGTGCTGCGGCAGAAAGGATTAGGGAATTGTTGCCCGGCACATCACCTGGCAGCACTGGTGGGGCTGGAGGGATGCGAGTCTGGAGCGAGCAGGCAAAGCTGTACTTGGCCCCGGCACCCCAGCCTCTCTGTGTAATTTAGAGGGGGGAAAGCAGTTGTATCCTCCGGGTGCCGAGCTCAAGCATCCATCTTGGTGGTAATATGAAGGGGGCTGAGTCAGAACCACGGGGCAAATGACTTTGCCCTGCTCTTCGCGAGGGAGCTTCTAATTTCCACATACTGTTTAAACACTCGCAGTTCTAGTTGGAATCTGTTGTCTCATGTAACAGGTAGAAAATAAAATAAAAAAAAAAAAAAAAAAAACACAGAGAGTTCAGGCCACTTGGAGCATGTGCCTGAGTTTTGCTAGTCTAACGGTAATTTGGTTGCATCCTCTCAAATGTTTTCTTTTGTTTTTTTTTTTTCATTTGGGATTTCTTTTTTTGGAGAGCTTGGAAAGGAAAAGGAGGAGTTTGGTAAAGCTAAGCAATGAAATGTGCTTTTACATAAAGCTATTCTTGAATGACTTAGGAATGACTAAAGGAAAGCTATGACTTTCCTTTAAAGTGGTAGGCTCCTTGCACCCCTTTAATGGCAAAAAAAAAAAACCCAACAAAAAAAACCCCAACCCTCTGATGGACAAAATACTGCGGGATGGTACTCTCCCCCTGCCCCCAGGCATGTGTTTGGTGGTAACTGAGGATGACGAACAGAATACGTGAGTCTGGGGAGCTCAAAATGGACCTCTGCCCAGTACAGAAATGCATTATAAACAACTGCATCTAAATAGCCCTGTTTCCTTTCCTCACCTGCCTAATGTGTTTTGCCAAGGGTCTGCTCGCCCTGTATCTCGTAAATATTTTACGAAAATTAAATCAGAAGTGATTATAGGCAGCAGTTCATCTGTCTCTGGTTCTGTCTGCAAAAGGGGAAGGAAAGGCAGAAGTAAATAAGTACCATTGCATTTTTAAGTGGAGCCTGACATATTTGCAGTGCATGTGAAGAGGGTATTTTAAAAGTTTGCATCAGCTGTTGGGTTCTATTTTGGTGATAGATTCCAGCTAAAATAACGTGGATGCTCATAACTGTGTGAATAAATGACCCCTAACTGGCTTCTTAAAATATCATATCAGTCTGCTGTGGGAAGTTTGCATTTAACTGTTTTTTCCCCTCTGTTTGTAACCTGGTGTATTATGTAGCAGGAGCACGCCGCTGAGTTTAGAGGCTGCAGTGTTGAATTTGTACAAAGTGAAGACGTTAACAATTGATTAGGTACACCGATTCTTTTAGCTTAGCTAATCTAATTTTTGTTAGCATTTTTTTCTCCCCACCCCCCCACCCCCAATCTTATTTTCTTCCTCTCCCTCTCCCCTTGGAAGTCTCAGTGTAGAAGAGCTGAGATTCAGCGGTGAGTTATATGGAGCCATCTGTTCCCGGCGGCGCTCAGCAGCAGCGCAGGCTCGTGCCATCCCCTGCTCACATGCAGTGTTTAACACCCCCCCAGCTGAGCTTTGCTCCTTTATTTCCTAGCATCCCTACCCGTCTTCCGAAAGGAAGGCTTTTTGCCAGCATTGGATGTGCTAAGGTCCCTGTTGGTGTCTTAAGATTAGGAGCTAGTGCTTTCCAAGCAGCTATGCTGATGACAAGTGGGTCAAAGACAGAAGAGTTTAAAGAGGAGCTGGCACCCACCTTCCTCTCCAGACCCCCTGTCTCTGCCTCCTGCTTCTCCTGGGGACCCTCCTCTGCCATCAGGGCACAAACCTCTACGGGTGGTCAACTGGGGTCAGCGAGCTGATACATGAAATGATTTTGGGCTGGATTCCTGCAGTTCTCCACCCAAGCACGCGCACAGAGCAGGTGATGGGACCGGTGGGAGGGAGAATCAGGCACTGTCACCTCCCCACAGTGGAACGGACCTCAGTGGCCATCTCTCATGGCCTTCGCAGAGGACAGCTGTGGCAACGTGGTTAATATTACTTGATAGGGGAGGGAGGCTTTGCTAATCTTCGCGGAGCTGTACAAACACAAATATTGGGCAGCTGATCATCCTGACAATGCTGTAGTCCGCACCGGCATGTCATTTCCGAGGCATAAACAGATTAACAGAGCCCTTTATGCAAAAAGGAAAAGCTTGCCTCTGTCCCTGGGTGGTTTTGAGCAATTGGGTGGTTTAAACAGTTCGCAGGTTTAGGTAAAAAGATCCCGCTGAAGCTATATAGCTCATTTCAGCATGGAGAAATCCAACCAGGCCACAGCAAGAAAGAGTTTCAGGATTGAAGAAGGAAACGTAAGAGTCCTCGTAAGGAGAGGCTCTGCAGATTCACAGGGACACAAGCACCTCGTGGGTTGGCAGAACCATCCCACTCTCGCCACTGTACCGTAGGATCACTGTGCTGCCTGGGAAGCAGCCCCACTCACTGGGGCTTGTGGTTTGGGATTCCCCCCCTCCTTACAACATTCTGGTTTTCCCTTCTGAGCACCTGATGCAAAGGTTTTTCCTTCCATCACAGAGGTGTGCCCAGTGGTGCAGTAAGGGCAGGACAAGGGGCATCATATGGGAAGGAAATGTCACGTGTACCCGCTGCTCCTGGGCTGAGTCCAAGCAAAATGGGGTCTGTCTTCACTCCTCCTCTGACTTCTGCAGGCATTTCTCTTTGTATCTGTTCAAATGCCTGCTTTTGCAGAGATGCGTCTGATGCCTTGTATCACTGGCAAGTAGTGAAACAGGAAAATCTCACTGAGGTTTCCCCCTTACTACATCTGAGGGTTTGCCATATTGTCTGATTCTCGTATATTCTTTTTACTCCTCAAAGTGAGCTGTTAAGCCGCATCTGTGGCCCATGCAGAACTGACCGATGATGCCAGGAGCGGGTTTAGCATTAGCTTAACAGAGACGATCTTGTGCACCGAATCCTTGTAAATGTTCCTTAAGTTTTGCTGACTTAAGAGAGCGCAGCCACCAGCATCCTTCTGGCACTAAAAACCAAAACCACAACATTTGAAAATAAAAATAAAAAAAGTAGCAGTAAAACTAGCTAACTTTCTGCACCTTATTATTGGTATTTGTGTAAGTGGTGACTCGGAAACAGTCCAAACATTTGAGAAATTATAGTCCTGCTCTGGGTTTACAAAAATCTGAATCCATGCTTATTGTAATGGTTGTGTACAGCCAGTTTGTCTTTGAACTATACTGGAATATGATCTAATGCGAAGCTTTTCCTTCAGGCTCTCTGCAAGGGAACAGGACTAGATTCAGCTACAGCGGTCCTCAGTGGATGAGAGTGTCAAAATGTTTCAAAAATGCATGGAAGTGTTTTTCTTCAATATAATTTCTATCTTGTCTTCAGTGATAGGAAACAAACAAATTTGACGGAAGCATTTTCTTCCGTGGCTTTATCTTGCTATGACAAATTAAAAGCTTGTGCTCAGGAGCCAGAAGTCTCAAATCTTTTTTGATTTTTTTCACACTGAACCTTTTTTAATACTTAGATAATCTAAGCCCCCTTTGAAGTGGGCTGTCCTGAATATAGGGGGCACAATTAGAGGTTTATGGAAAATGTCAACTGTTTCCTTTCCTTGTTTTCTTGAATAGAGAGAAAGAGGTGTTTTGAGACAAAAATTAGGATTTTTGTTCTTCCCCTCTCTGTGAAACTCAAAAGTGCTGTATCTCTTTAGGCTTAAAAAAAAATTCTAGAGGGGAAAGGAAAGACTTGTTCTGGCAAGATTAGGCTGAGGGAGTTCTGCGAGACTATATTTTATCTTAATTTCTTTGGAAAGGTGGAAGTTTCTTTGCCATGCGTCCGAAATAGCTCTCACACTTCCTCTTTGTGAAGTTCATAAACAGCAGAGGCTCTGCAGATAAACTTCAGATTGGCGCTTAGCTCAGTATTGCTCGCTTGCTGTACCGTTCCGCCAACTTTATCATTTTTCCTTTCCGTATTGATAGCACAGCTGTGTTTCCCCTTATTCCAGCGAATGAAAAGGGCCAAGCGAAGAAGAGCCGGCTTGTGCTGGGGCTCCTAAGGGATCGCACCTGGGCAGAGCACACAAACAAAGGGCTCTGGCTGCCTGCGGGGAGCTCATCGCACCGGTCTCAGCCAGAGGTCATCGGGCTACGGTCGGGGGGGAGGATGCAGCTTGCTGGCTGTCATTTTTCCAGGCTCATCCTCAAGCCGTGAATTGGTGAGAGAGCTGGGTTTCTTGTCCTGGGGACAGCGAGGATGTCTTTTCAGGTGAGGAGATGGCCATGGGCTCCTCTTTAACATGCCCAAGCTTCCCGAAGTGAACACAGGAGCACTGCAAGGAAGTTTCGTTGTTGCAAAAGTCTGCCTTGGTAAAGGTGAGACTTTGAGCCCCCAGAGAGCAGGTCAGCTCATAGAGGGCTTGGGCTTTGCAAAGGCCAGGCTGGCACAGGTTTTTGATTCCTTTAGGACCATTATTTGCAAAACTACTTGTTCAACATCATGATACTTCTGTTCCCCCTTGTCCTGTCCACCTCATGTAACCATTAAAATCCTAGAGGGAAAAAAAAACCCATCGTGTCTTACTTGACCCACAATTATTTTTGACAGCAAACTTGTGAATGCTTTAGCTGTCTGAGAGCACTTCTGCAAGTTACAAGTGACAGAACTCCATAATTCCCCTCTGGCAACTGATTTCTGACAAGCTGACGCAGATTGTATTGCTTTGTAATTTTGAGATGAACCTTTCTTCTTTTTCGTAGTCACCCTTGGATGTTGCATCACACAAGGTGAACCTATTCTGTAAAGCCATTAGAGGCAAGGTGATCAGTTCAGGAGCAGGAGAAGGCTTCTTTTTCTCATCGGTTTTTATGATAGATGCTTATCTCAGAATATTACTTAGGCACCTGATTAGCGGCCCGTTCTTGTGTAACAAATCCATTTCAATGAGAAGTAAACTGCAGTAAATGATTAACATAATCTTCTTTACTAATGACTAGGGTTTTTTAATTTAATGAGTCACATCTGAAAGTCTGAAGGGAAAACAGACACGCTTTTTTTTTTTTTTTTAAGTGATCACAGTGCAATCATTTGCATGTAGAAGCCCGGTGTTGTTTCTCATAGCAGCCGTATCAAACATGCGGTATGTGTGCTTGCTCAGATATGTACAGCTCACTTGCAAAAGGAAATGTGTTGCACGGGTTTTATAAAATTACTATTATGGTCATGATTAATGATTTTGTTATCCAAGCAGTGAAACCGCAAGACTTCGCGACCGCCATAGCAATCGCAAAGCTCTAGTACGTGCAGCACAAATTACTCTAATTGAGCGTTTGAGGGCGTGTTGAAACAGAGTTTGTTGCTGGACTCCCTATTCCAACAACTTTAGTTTTGGGTTCATTTCTCTTATGTGGCTACTGGGCTTGTTTTCAATAGATTCCCCTCAAAACCAAATACCGGAGCTGGATTGGTTTCAACAAGCTTTAGAGGAAGACAGCATTTCTCTGACAGACCAGTGGCTTGATGGTTTGGGACGTGTTTTTCCATCAGTGAAATAGCCTGGCTCTGGACACCACGTCCTTTCTAGACATATTCCTGTAGGCAAGTGTGGTCTATTTGGGTGACCTGCAACAAACCTCTCATGTCTGCCACCTCCACCATCCTCCCCAAAATTTTCACTGCTATGCTGGTGGTAGAAAGTCCCAGCCAAGACCCAGGCTTGTCATGGGGGACAGAAGTTGTTCCCGGCTTCCGTTACTGAAAAAGTCTAGCCATCACTACGAACAGTAGTGGCACCTGGCTGAAGATGAGGGTGCCTTTTCTTTGAGAATGTGCCTGATTTTCACCAGTCACCAAGTCCAGGGTCAGTCCCAGTGGAGTGGTACTGAGAGGACAGCATGCTTTTGAAGGCCTGAGCGTCATCATGCCTTTGATTCTTGGTCACTTGCTTTTTTCTGAGGTTTCCATATGGCTCCCCATTTTAGTTATGGGTGCTGTCAGAAGTACCTCCTTCTGTTTGAATATCTAAGCCTGTTCCAGTGAATGCCTCACAATATTCTCTTTTGAAGAATACCAGAAGAATAATCTCTTCCGACACACATTCCCATGGGACTCACGATTCAGTAGACTTCCTCTTTTCCCATTTTCTACCCTTTTTCCCCAATCTTCAAACCATTAATTCCTATCTGTCGAGAGCCTTCTCTCTTCTCCTGCAGGAGTTTGAAACTTTGATGGGGGACCTTGTTGGAAAGCAACAGTGCTTTTCCCAGGCGATGGTCAGCAAGACCTGCAGACACTGCGTTTGTCAACCAATTGCCTTTAGCGTCACCAACCAGGAGGCAGCGTGAACTTTTTTATGGACGATTGAACAGAGACCTAGTCTCGGATAGCTTGCTTTCTCCTGTTCTGAGCGCTTAGAGTAAGTGTTTGTGTTGGCAAACTGCCCCTCTAATCTTGAGGACATTGAACATGGAAATGCATCAATTTTTAATAAGGTGAAAGCGGAGGCCAGAGCCGCAGCCTCTGTGGTATGCTGCAAACAGGTTTTGTAGCCATGTCAACACTTGTGGGGGAGAGTCTCGGTTGCCCTGCTGGATCTGAAGGAGAATAAGGTGTGGAGGAAAGCAAGGGTAGATAAGAATCGGGCAAGATTAAAATCACTACAGCCTCTTTTCCAATTGCCTGTTGCAGAAATACTGCCTTCCCCAAGAGGCAGCAAATAGCAGGCGGGTTGGAGGACTGGTTATAGCTCCCAGCTGCCCCACTGAGATTGTCTAGCAGTTAAATCCAGTTTGGGATTTTTATTTTCATCTAGGAGGGTGAGGGGGTTGCAGGCCAGTATGTGCAACCTCCTCCAGATGGGTAATTTTCCCAGGCTTCATTATTTTGACCAGGAGCACCTACGGTGTCTTCAGAGGATATCCACAAAAGGCTTGTCCCAGCAGGGCTCGGCCGCGGTTCCAGTGGAGGGGAAGGGTCCTGCTGGCTGGCCCTGCCTCCTTTTTGGTTCATTCCAGTCAAAGTGTTAACTCTGAGAGCACTGGATGAGGCTTGCCAGGACTATGGGGTGTGTGCCTCTCTGTTGTTGTTCTGAGAAGCTTGAATTAGAACTTGGCATGTGGGTCTGTACCACACACGGCACTGCAAAAAGGTGCTCGTGTGAGGTGGCTGTTGTAACTAAACCCTAACTCTTCTCAGGTTTTCCAAATAGGTTGGAAGCATAATGTTATTATGAAGTACTGGCTTGTAGGAACTGCTCATTTTCTTTTGAAACGTCCCCAGAATGTGCTAGATATCGTAGGACCTAAAGGTACAGGCACAAGAAATTAGCTTTGAAGGGTTTAAACCCCAGATTTGAAGTGCCTTTGTCTAATAAGTTATGAAGACTGGGCTGATGAAACCCCTTTTTAAAAAGAACCTGAATATCAGTGCAGTTACATTTTAGAGGTGGTGTTAACTATCTTCAAGAGTTGTTCTGCTTCTAGGTACCTGTGTAAAAAAAAAAAAAAAAAAACCAAACAAACACAACCAAAACAGACACGTGCATTAAAAGTCTGTTCCTTATGGGTGGGTCAGCCATTCATTCAAAACTTATCCTGCTTGTTGTACCTCTCAGATAACCCAGCCTGGCTTTACATCCCACTGCAAACACATCCAAATATTTGCTTTCAATAAAGTAAGTTGTGAGTTCAGTGCTTTTAACTGCTATACCAGTTAAAGAGAATCAACATCTATTTTGTGTTGTAATGCTTTAAGGTGTGCTCACCTTTGGACAGAGTCTTGCAGAGTGCTGCTTTCAGAATAAACAAATAACCACAATGAGCGTTCTTGTATTCTTGGAGTAAGAGACGTGTCCATTACGATTCATTGGAAAATAATATTTAGAGAGTGCATTCTTAACAAGGGGAGAAGGTTTTTCAGGTAAAACCAGTCTTCTTACACTACTGATACAACTTTTCTCCGCTTTCGAGGTTGTGTCTTTAGCCAACTGTTGTGTCAAATAGGAAACCTTTCCCTTGGACTCGTCCTAGCTGCAGCACAGCTTGTTAGTTGGAGGGAGATGGAGATTTTTCTTAGTTCAAAGCACCAATATTTTAGGTATTTCAGGCAGGTGCAATGTTACAACTCTTCCGATCATTGTGCATGGAGGTTCTTTTTCCTGCTCCTCATCTGTTAGTGCATTTAACAGCTGTCCTTTTGATATTGATGGTAATACGAAAAAGCCCAACCAATCTATGAAAAGAATTAATGGGCGAAACTCTGAATGTCTAGATATTGCATGGAAACTATTTTAACCAAGGAGAGGCTATGGAGAGAGGATAGCTAAGACTGGTACCCCACTGTGTATTTCTCCAGGAGGAGAAATACGTATATTAAGAAGCTGCGGGTGTTGGCAACAGCATGTTGTTGTGTGATATTTCACCCTTTCGTGATCATTGTTATGTAATGATGTAACTAATTAACCTAAAGAAAGTGCTCACCATGAGCCAGGAATGTATAAAAACACAAGTAACATTCATTGCACATTAGAGATTAGTGACAAAATGGGGGGGGGCGGGGGGGGGAAGCCCTGAAGTTTTTAAAGGAAAGCTGGTTATTCAAGTAGCCTGTGATGAACTGGAATTCGGCGAGTGTTTGGAGAAGAACGTGTAAAGGAGTTTTTGGCTTAATGGGGCACTTGCAAGTCATCAAAATTGCCAGTGTTTTTGTAGCCTGGGCACACAGATGCTCTGTCTGAGTCTGCCTGCAGGACTTACACAATTGCATCATTTGATGGAGTTTAACTTTGCTCTTCAGAGGTAGCTTCTAGCATGAAAGCTCATCATCCTGCAATGCCCAGTATAACAAGTAACATGCCAAGCAAATACGAGTGGTGTTGGTGAAAATGTCACGGGTAGGCTATGGCATATTATTTTTCCATGTGTGTGGCAACAGCTTTAATGGCCTGGCAACAGATCTGCCTCTTTCAAGTATTTTATGTGAAACTTTATGAAGCTGCCTGCTGTCAGGTGTTGCCAGTATTGCAGGTGTGCACGGAGTCAGCGAGTGGCAAAACATCTCTTTTAATACCACGGGCAGTACCAGCTGAATGTATGACAACTTTTTTCCCCCTTTTCCATTTAAAACAGAATGCTACAGATAGCTCCTCTAACTCCTCTCAAAAAAGGGAACAGCCTGTGCGAACTCTGGCTTCTCCTGCATCCTGCGAACATCGAAGAATTTGCACTCGTGGGCACCTTCACGACCATTATAGCTCTGACCACTACCATCTAGAACAAGTAAGGTTTCTTCCCAGTGTTGCCACCTAAAGGGCTGTGTCTGCTATAGCTAAGGCTGGTGTTTGGTTTTCCCCCCACATCCCTGAAAGACACACCCCCCCTTCCTCCCCTTTTCCTTCTCAGTTAGCTTTACATTGCTTCCAATTCTTAAAAAAAAAAAGGGGGGGGGGGGGCATGATTTACACTGTGATTTAATATGTTATGTTGTACCATGTAAACACAGACCATTGTAGGTCTGTGACAATTGTACTTATTCCTAATTGTACTCATTCCTGAGCCAAAGGCTGAAACTCTGTGATGGATCATGGCAATGGGCGTACAAAGAAGGAAAGACAAAACTATTAAATATTGGCTTTTCACTAAGCAAGGAGACAGTGATTGCTGATAGCAAAGTGAGCTTATTTATCTTTTCATCCTCTTCATCTCCATCTCTACTTCTGCAGTCAGTACCACGATCCTACCGGCACGTCAACTTTCCAGACGATGATGAGGAGATAGTGCGCATCAATCCTCGGGAGAAGATTTGGATGACTGGATACGAGGACTATCGCCATGCCCCAGCACGAGGAAAGAACTTTGATCCTGATGACATGGACTCCTACGTACGTTTTGCCAAAAGCGAGGCCTCAAAACACGAATACACTTATCCTTACGTAGACAACTCGGACTTCGACCTGGGTGAAGATATCAAGGGTGCTGTGATAAAGACTCAACCTGTCAAATTCAAGCCCAGGCGGAAGGAAGATGGTGAGAGGTCGCGGTGCGTGTACTGCAGGGACATGTTCAACCACGAGGAGAACAAACGGGGTCAATGCCAGGATGCTCCAGACCGCGTCAAGACTTGCATCCATCGAGTGAGCTGTATGTGGTGCGCAGACACTATGCTCTATCACTGTATGTCCGATCCGGAAGGAGACTATACAGATCCTTGCTCATGTGACACCAGTGATGAAATGTTTTGCCTCCGGTGGATGGCCCTTATCGCCTTGTCTTTCATTGCTCCATGTATGTGCTGTTACTTGCCGCTTCGGGCTTGTTACCACTGTGGGGTCATGTGCAGGTGCTGTGGTGGAAAACACAAAGCTGCTGGATGACTACAGATGCATTCAAAGTGTTACGTTTTTCCTGTAGTTCAAGGAACACGTTGGTTTTGGAGCATTGAGATCACTTATTTTGATGCAGCCACTGTGCCCAACAGCATCCAGAAACCACCAGTTTGGATCACTTTACATTCAGTCGTCTGGGGCTCACACTGCATTGATTTGCTCATCAAGTGTTCTAACTAACTAACCTACAGCATAGACTTTTGTATTATTAATCTGTAATCAAAACAGACTGTCTTGTACATGTTGTTTCTTTTTCTTTTTTTTTTTTTTCCAGTTAAAATGAGTTTGAGAAAAGAACTGCTTTAAATGGTGGTGGATTGTAGAACATCTCCAGGTTGTGTCCGTCTTGCCTCTGCGGTACCATCAGCATGTTAGCAAGCTTTGGCATTTCTAGAAACGGGGTGGTGTAGTGAATGAGATCTCACTCGGAAGATATTTTAACTTGCCATCAAGTTATTGTGTGTGTATAGAAGGTGTGCTAGTAACAAACTTGTACCACAACACAGTATTTCTGTCACTGGTTTTCTTTGGGTTTTTTGTTCTGTTTTCCAAAGCCAAAATAGCCATCTAAGCTGCAGTTTCTCTTCTAGAGTCCATTGTCATTTCCTTCAGCAAACATCTTAAATTATTTCTCTGTTCGTAAAGCTCTGTGAACGGACAGCAAGGCTCAGTTACCATAGTTCACATAACCATTGAGAATATGGTAGTTCTCCTTACCTGTAATCATTTCAGACCACTACTTGAAAGGGAAACTTAAATTTTAGAGTTTTCTTTTTTCCCTAAATAACATTGGAAAAACAAAACTGTGTTTTCAGCGTTCTGACCAAAAGAAAGGGAACTTCTTCATTAGCCAGCCGTGTAATGATCTGTGAATAAAACACTAAGGTTCCAGATGAGGAAAATTGTTGTTATGCAAAGAATTACTAACAATGCAACGTCAAAAGCACTATTATGGCAATTCTGGGGAAATGCTGCATTAATTGGTGGATTATATGGAAAATTGTATCTGTCTGTCTGTTTTCTGTACAATACATGAGCATGAGAACATACGCGTCCACGGTAGAAACTACATTTAGCAATCTAAACAGGTATTTAAAATCAAAAAGCCAGGATGTTGACCACCACTTCCATTTCCTGACCTGCGGTCCCAATCCTCCAGATGCTTACACAAGTCTCAAACGTATCGCGCGTGCAACCGGCGTTCCTGTGACTCTGTGTGGAGGATTAAGCATGTGAGTCTTTGCAGGAGCCAGACCGAATCGTCTCCCTGGCTTTCCTCTCCCCAGTTCACCACCCAGATTTATCAAGTGGATGCATAAGGTGCATACAGCAGGATAAGATTACTTTAATTTTTTTTCTTTTTTTTTTTTTTTCCTTCTAAATGTCATGTTGTCTTGTGTACAAGGCTTGTAATTAGCTTGGAAAAAGAGTATTTTTCTAATATATTACAAGGAATAGCCAAATAATTTTTATTAAAAAAAAAATGATTTAGCGCAGTGAGCTCTAACTAGCATAGTACAATCTGAATACTTTGAGGCAGCTAGGGATTGGCTTGTCAAAGCTGGCACTGCTGTTCCTGCCATAATTTCTTTCTGCAGTAAATTGCCAGTGGGCGCATGTCCTTTCCCTCCCTCTATTGCACATTGACATCAGTCTTAAAAGAGGAATTTTTTATTTTTTTTAATTAATTTGCCAAATAAATGTAAAAGGAACGCTTGCCATTCTTTCTTGGTGGAATGTCCCAACGGTTCCTCTGAGAGTTAATCACAGCTTTTTAGTCAACCATGAATTAAGTATGCAATGTGCTTATACACTATAGAGTTTGGTAGGCTTAATTTGTAGCAGTTGCTGGGGATTTTTTCGGTTGGGAAAAAAAAAAAAAACAAACAAACAAAACAAAAAGAATGATAGTGGAAAAGGGATGGAGTGTTACACTCTGGGTGATGTGTCTGGGTTTGCTGAATGAAATATAAATATTTTGTGCCTAATAGCAGTTGACAAATCTCTCAATGGTGTCTAGTAAACATCAAGCCAGCCTCGAAAAAAAAAAAATAAAATTAATGGAACAACCTTTTCCTTTTATTTCTGTTCTCAAAGTTGTTTCATGTAAACAAACATCTGTAAGATCTTCTCTCTATAAAGCACAACACTACAAAAAGATCTTACAGCTTTTTGTCCGGTCTTGAAGTGCCCCTATTTATTTAAGTAAAGTAGACATACTCCAAGCCTTTCTGTATGTCTGGAAATAAAAGTTTAAAAAAAAAAAATCCCTCTTTTTTTTTTATTTTTTTTCTTCCCCCCCTCCTTCCTCCCTCTTCTCTTGGGTTTTTGTAATACTTGTAGATTTTGCTGCGTGTGTTATTTGGTTTGTGAAGGCAGTGGTGTAAGGGCACAATGATAGAAATGGGTGTTTTTTTGTAAATATTTCTCCTTAATTTCCACACTGCTGCTGAACAGTGTGTAGCGTTCTCCCAGTCAGCTTTGCAATACTGACATCAATCATTTGAGAGAAATTATTCAGATTTTATTTTTGTATCTGTGGTAACAAAACATTAACCAAATTACTATTTTTTTTTTCTGTTGTGAAAAGTTTTTTGGGTTTTTTTTCCAAGCTATCGCTCAACGTTAACAAATTAAAGTGCCTGAAGCCTCATCATTATTGTATCTATATACTAAAAGTTAAAACCCTGTTGTATTGATTTTTATAAGCCTTTTTACCTCTGTGTAAAAAAAAAATATATATACAAGTGTATGATGTACATTTTAGTTCTTAACTTCTTTTTTTATTGTTTCTAATATGTATGATCAGTGTAGCTATTGCTTTAAAATGTACCATGTAAATATAAATACATCATATCAAAAATGACACTGTTTATTGTTATTCGGCTGACTGGAAAATGAAGGGAAAACAAAGTGGTGCCAGGAAACGCGGGGCCGTCACCAGAGAGGCCTCCCTAACACCCTGGGGTTTCTGAGGAAAAAAAATGGATTTATTTTACATTTTTTGGTGGCAAATGTGGCTAGCCTCGGGCGTGGGCCAGTAGGGAGCATGGGGGCAGGTGTTTTTTAGGTGGTTTTCAGGTGTTTTGCACGTTTTGGGGGAGGACACCCCCAGGGTGGCCTGACCCGGTGGTTCCCCACAGGCCGCAGTGGCCATGACAGGGGCTGAGATTCCCCTCCTTCGCTTCTCATCCTATGCGCAGCTTTGGGCTGGAATTAAATAAGCGACGGGGATGTTTTTTATTTTATTGTGTTTCACCCAAGCAGAGCAGTCCCAAAGAGAAAGGGGAAAGCAGAGAGAAAGGCCTGCAGACGTGGCCGCTGAGCGAGGGCCACTTTGCTTTTTGAGGGCTGGCTGCTTTGAGGACAGCGCTGAGGAGAGACGCCTGGGGCAGCTGGCACTGCATCCCCGCTCAGGGGGGTTTAATGTGGAAGATGGAAGAGGAATATCCCAGTTAAACCGGACACTGATCGACTGAGGAAACCAGAGGGAAACCAGTGAGTATATCGGAATTTTTACAGTAATTTCCAGTGGGAGCTAGTCAGACCAACACCACTCGCTTCTGAAAAGCCCAGTTTTATTTTTCTGTAGCTAAGTGAGAACCAAATGAAGCTGTTGCTTGTTTTTCATAGAATCACAGAATGGTTTGGGTTGGAAGGGACCTTGAAGATCACCCAGTTCCAACCTGCTGCCCTGGGCAGGGACACCTCCCACCAGACCAGGCTGCTCAAAGCCCCATCCAGCCTGGCCTTGAACACCTCCAGGGATGGGGCAGCCACAACTCTTCAATGTGCTGCTGCTTGTTTTTGCTGCTGAATAATGAAGCTGCCTCAAGGGGCGTGTAAAAGGGGAGGCAAAAAACACACATGCCAAACTATACATGTTCTTCTCAGATAAAAGGTTTGCTCCCTGCAATGATGGTGCTTTGCGTCAATCCACACCCACCCAAGCAGACGGGGGTGATGTGCCAGTTGCATGAAAAACCTCGATGGTTTAATTTGTCACAGCTTTGCTGAGATCCTGAGTCCACATTGCCTTTTTATTGGTTTATATTTGTATTTGTGTATTTCTAGAGATATTATACCCTTATGTACAAGTGTGCATTTGTTACAAATTTTTTTACAGAAGGACTTTGCAGACCTCATGAGAAGCGTGTGCACTGTGAGTCAGGTGTTGTGTTCAGGAGGACTCTTGTTGCACACAAAATCCCTTGGTCTGCATTGGTGTTTGCTCCATCTCGGGCTAAGCTGAGGGCCAAGAAACTCTGATGGCCTGTTGCTTCCAGTTCATCATACTCTTTTGACTAATTACAGCAGGAAGACTTCAGTGCTGTCCCCTGGCCATTCAAATTCAGCTTGTCCTGCAGAAGGCCTGGCTAAGCCGTGTTATCTTCTTGCAGCCTGCAACGTCCTCTTCCTTTTGTCTGTGAATCAAAGGGGTTGCTTACGCCTGGGGATTTCTAAACAAACCAGTAAATGGTTCGTTTGGACCCTGGATATGTGCGTGTAAGCTTGCAACCATATGAAACAAGGTTGAATATTTTATGGCTTTAAAAAAAATCATTTCACTAGTAAATGTAATACAAATTGCACTTCGGAATAGCATCCTTTCACCCAGGCTGAGTTTTAGCCGCTGACAAATGCAGCTTGGCGTTTTATAGCAAAGAGACTTGACACCGAATGTGCCTGGGTCAGAACGGCTCTTCCCAGCCTCTCCTTTCCCCGCTTTGGCAGCAGGAGCAGTGCTGACACAGTCAACCCCCAGGCCTTTCTCCTGGAGTGGCATCCTTGGGTTCAGACAAATGTTATCACAGCAGTCCCACCTCTGTGAACTTTTCTCCTTGTAGCCTGTGAAACTGAAGAGACAGAGGGCCAGGAGAGAATTTGCTTGGCTGTACTCACTCAGGAAACCTGCAAATAGTTCCAACAAGCCTCTCCTCATGAAAGCAGTATCAGGTCAGAAATCGCAGGAGGAATGGAGGGCGACTGTGAGGGATAACCAGTGAGTGTGGGTCTCTCCAGGTACAACAGCTCTGTTTTCCTGCAAGGCACTACTGTAACAGTGTCAAGCATTTATCTGTAGTGAGTGCAGCTGCCCACCATTACCTTCAGGGGCAGAATTTTTGCAGGAGCAGGGTTCACCTGGTCTCCTTCAATCGCTCAGTAATAAAAAGTTTTTCTCACTCTGCTCAGAGAGCTGTAATTTAAAAAGGCAAAATGGACTTATCCCTGTTGGGAAAATGAGTAAGTCCAAGAGAGTTAGAATGACTTGCATGATGTCACATAGAGAATTTGTGGCACAAGAATCCTAAGCACAAGTCCACCACTATCTTCATCCAAAGGTCATCTCTCCTGTCACTGTCTGAAGATTAACTGGGAGGTTTGGGCTTCTGCCGGAGCCTCGCTGCTTGGAGCACAAACCAAACTGATCGGCCCAGTCAGCAAGGAATGTGTAAATCTCCTTTCTCTGCTAATTCCACTTAGAAATGCAAATTGGAAGTAGCTGTCAGGATGCCTGGAAACAAGAGGTATCATCGCATGTGTTCCCAATGCTTATCACAGGCAGAACTTGGCTTCTCACACAGACCAAATGCAGTCTTTTTCACAAATCGTTTGAGAGCAAGCTTGCAGCACTAGCAACCGGAAATGCTTTCCTTTCTTCATCACACGATGCTAGATGAGTTAACATCCTCCTAACACCTTGTCCTGTTCCAGGATGTTCAGCCTTCTGGTATTTTCTTAACATTTTGAATTAGGCAATTTAATTCCTTAGTATCTTGGTGGCATACATGGAAATAAATAGAAAAATGTTTGGCTTCCACCCAGAGACAAGATATTTAAATGGTGGAAAGTATGTGTGTATTTTGGGGGTGGTGTACTTAGATCTCTACAAATATTTTTAGTTGCTTCCCTGCACTCACGCACAACCATCCCATGCCATTCATCTCATTCCCCCATTCCTCACTTGTAAATTTATTTAGGAAGAGTTGACAGACTTTGGTTTGGCTTCTGCTAGGTTTCAAGCCTGCTGTATAATGTTGTGTGAGACAGGATCTCCCAGCAGTGCTCCGGGTGGTTGCAAAGAGAAAGGTTTCCAAGGGCTGTAATGCACCCCAGCTCTCTGCATGCGCAATCCCATCTCTGTGCACTGATGTGTACTCTGAGGTGGCAAGGAAAGCACAAACTCATTTCCAGACTTAATATAATTCGTGTAATGACCTAAGGAGTCACTGAATGCATATCATTGCATGGGGGAGCTAGAATTAATGCATACTTTGGAATGGCTAAAACATTATGAAGTCATACACAGGCTTAAACTTAATTCTTATCTAGAATTCTCAGTTATTCTTAATTATATAGAGAGCGTAATATGAACTGACATTTATTTTTCCGCATTTTCTAAGGTTGTATCACAATGAGCTGCAGAATTGGCCAATATCTGTTTCGAGGGAACTGACAGGACTAGTATCAGGCTTACCCCTTTGAGCAAGCATTTTTCTGCTTTTCACACTCTTAATTTCTCTGTTTCAGTGTTGTGCCAATGTTAGCTTATTAACAGTTTAAGCGCTTGATGTGAGAGTTCAATATTATGAAAAAAGAACAGGCATAGGGAACTTAGTGCAAACAGTGAGATCTTTGATGTTGAAGTACCAAGTCTGATATGTTCCCAAATGTACCCTATCTTCTAATCTGACATTAAGAAACTAAAAGCTCAGACGCTTCTAAAATTTGAAGCATTAACGTCCTTGTGCCCTGGAGGGCCATTTCCAATCTTAAAAGCCCAATTCCAGAACTACTGAACTCAAGTGATTTCACTTTAAAAGTGCTTACTCTTTACAACTTCCTGAGAACAATGATAAAAGCCAGGTTAGAAAGTATAACTTTCAACCACATTTTGCAAAAGTGCTGGCCACAACTTAAAACAGAGAGCATTTTGACGTGCACAGCCAAAAGAAGCAGCACTCTGCTGGTTTTGTTCATGAGTCTGAACATTGCAAAATTCAAACCCCAATAAATTTGTTTCAGAAAACTCTGAACAGCTAAAAAAGACAGAGTAGAAGCTAGGACTGAATGCAGATGCAGGATATGTGGTTCATCACAGGTATGAAATAGAAGTAGAAATACAGTCCTTTTTTTTTTTTTTTTTTTTTTGAGGGGTACCTAAAATGAAGCTCCCAGTGTCGCAGTAATGTATTGGTATGGGCCCTGATGTTCAAGCTAAAGTACCCCAGCAGTCCCCACGTATTCCTGCTGGGAAGGGGAGATGGTCTGTGCCTCTGAGGAGCATTCAGACCAACACTGCAGCTCAGGCTGCCAAGCAGGAAATGTATACACAGATATATATGCATGTGTGTGTGTGTGCATGTACGCGTGTCCTTTTGGAGCAGAAATCTGAAATTACCAACATGAGCTAAAAACCCAAGTGATGGTTACCCTTTAAATAAATAAATAAACAGGTAAAACTCCAGCTGTGTGGCTGACCCTGGTGGCTTGGCAATAATGAATGGGGTTTTCTGTGCAGTGGCCCCAAGTATTAGGTATCACTGCAGGATTTCTCTGTTCGCTCAGTGAATAGACCTCATCTTGGGGAAAACCCCAGAACCCCATGAAGCGGTTGAACCAGCCACAGAAATGGGAAGGCTTCCAAAGAAGAAAGCCAAAAGAGCAATAGGATGAAGCAGAGAGATGTATTCTGCTTGGAGGAGTTCTCTGCTTTGCTGTGACTTGAGGGTCATGTGCTGAATGGTCAGTGGCTCTGTTTCTCTGGGGCTGGGCTGTGGGGAAACCACGGGCACTTTGGCGAGCAGGAAAGCCTGTGCGTTCATTCATCTGCCTGAAATGGAGGGGTTTGGCACAAACATTTGGCCAGAGGAAGGCGACCTGTGCAATGATGCCAGTACCACAGTTTAGATACGGTTCCTGCCGTCTGCCTCAGGGCTGAGACATAGTTATGCTTCCTCATATGGTGAGAAGTGCCACAGGACTGGAGCAGGCTGCTAGGTGAGCAAAGAGCAGTTACCTCTGTCTTTGTAGAGAAATTTGAAGGGCTGTAATGTGTCAGAGAGGTAGCAAGAAATACCACATACGTTTAATTTCAAATGCTATCACCCAGCACAGATGCAATGCTATTATTTGCTGCATTTGTGCTTCCCTAGACTTTGAACAAATGGATTCCTTCCAGCATCAGGTAGGAGAAGACTGGAGAACACACCATTCAGTATCAGGAGATTGCATTCCCCAGTTCCCCAGGGTAAAATCTTGACTCCGCTTAAGTCAGTGGCAAAAATCCCATACACTTAAGTCAAGCCAGGATTTGTCTCCTGGGATCTGCAGGATTTGGATGCCAGTATCTCAAGGTTTGGCACCCAGAGTACCCCTCCACTGGCAACTCCCTGAGGTGAACTTGCCACGGTCTTCTCCCTCCCCCATTCTCCTAAGGGACACTAGGTACAATGACAGCCTAAGTCCATAAAAAGGGATTTCTTATCCTACACAGGGCACCAGCTCCTAAATTCTGTCTTTAAAGGTCTGTGTTTGAAATGGGAGCCACTGTCTGCTCCTGCAAAGTTACAGCTGGGTGAGTGAGGAGCGAGAGCGTCCTGCTGGCAGCCAAGGAAGGGCTTTGCAGGACCCTAGGATCACTGGTTTTAACCTTAGCACCTTAGCTCGTCACCTTTTTTCCTGTGCCCAATTGCCAGGTAGTTTCATTCACTTGGACCTTCACAAAACATCTTGGGAAAGAAAAAAATGTATCTAGGAAGGAGTAAGCAGTTTTGACTTAAACAGTGACAAATTGGCAGGGACGTTCCCTCAGCCACCTTTCATTCATTTTTGACAGCTTGCAGGGTTTGGAGCTGGCAGCAATTCTTTCCAATATTAGGTTGAATTTCCAGTCAAAGATTAAAAGGCTGAAAGGGTACCTATGTATTAACATACATGAGAAAAAGGTCCTGTAACAAAGCAGCACCCCTGAAAGGACTGTGTTTTCAAACCCACTCACATACATAACTTTTTAAGAGCTGTCACCATCAGAGCACATTTTATGGCCAGTTCCTGAAGGAAGTGGTTGTAAAGATGTGGCACGAAGAGCAGAAAATCCAGGTGCTGAGCAGAGAGCTTTTGAACTTAGAGCAAATGCGTGATACTTTTTTCTAACCAGAACAACTGCTGTTTGTGACCATCTGAACTTTGAGCTACAAGAAAATGTCTTTGGGGTTCCGCAGGCTGATATCCTGTCTCTAACCACAGCCTGTACCAGATACTTCAAAGGGAGAGAATACAAGAAACTCTGTATTGGAATCATCTGCTAGCAGAGGAAATTTCTTCCCAACATCAGACAATTTGTCATTGATTTATCCCCTCAAACAGGAAAGTTTATGTGCCTCTTAAGAAAAAAATCCAATTGAATGTAACAGCGATGTGAGTTTATTCATTAAGCCTAACAAATTTTTGTTTGAAATGTATTTGATTTCTCTGAAATACCATAATAACCCTTCTACAATTTTCTCTTGAGATTTTTCTACTGCTGAGGTTTGAGTTTTTTCCCAGCCAGTTTTTTATACAGATAGCCCTGCAAATGTGATGATATTCAGGAGCTGCGACCCTATAGCAGCCCTTTTGCAAATGCCAGCGTCTCCTCCTCCAAATCCTTCTCCTAGCAAGTGTTTTTAATCCCCTTTTATGGATCCTTTAACCTTAATTTTCTTATTGTTGAGACGATATTGTGTTCTTATTGTTGTGCAGTTTTTCTAAAGCCTCCTATGTGTCAAAGCACACAAAACAGATTGAGGATATGAAGCAGGTAGTGAAAAGACAGCAAATTTATTGTTTTGTTTATTTGTCAGATTGCTGACATGGGCTGGATTTATAATATTTGTTTTCTGGGACTCAGGTACTTTCAAAGACAGCTATGCCATAGCTGTGAATATAAACTAGGATGAACTGGGTGTTTGAGATGAAGGTGTAAAGTCCGTATTTAGGCTCCTAAGTACAAGTGGCTTTGCTCTGAGAGGTGTTGAATGTCTTAATTTCTACCTGAAACTCATAAGATTTCCTAGCCAGGTAGGTGTAAAACATTGGGCCCACTGAGGTCAATGGCAAACTTCCTACTGGTTTCAGTAACATATAATCACCCACAAAATGCAGAGTTAGGAGACTAATTACTGGCAGCTATTTTTCTAAAAACTTGGCTAATACATAGAATAATACCAAAGTGGCTCTTTGTGTTTATTTCTTTGTGCAGCCTGAGTTGCCATCACAATCTATTTAACGGTCATCTATTTGGTCTTAGTCACAAGCAACACAAAAAAAAGAACTGCTTTGCTTAAAATAAGGCCTGGCCAGGTGAGCAATTCAGCCAAATAGTAGAAACTTAGTGGTTCTGATGCAGAAACTCTTTGGTTGATGTTTGGATCCTAATTTGAGACTTCTAATTTGATTGTTTAGCAATTGCTGATTGCTTCAACATGAACTACAGATGATCAGCATCTCTGGAAATCAGGCCACAGGCTGAAAATAGTAGGTATGAGGGTTTTTTAAGATGTGGGTCCTAAGGCTCTGCGCCTCATTGAATTTAATCACAGCTTGGAGGAAAAAGACACACACAAATTCAACTTTGGCTTGGTTTCTAACAGATTTGAATTTGCACCATTAATCTTCTGCCTGTCCCACTCCTGTAATGGTTCTTGAACCACACGGCCAGTGAAAACCAAACTGAGGTATTGAAGAAACTAATTGCCTATGGGCTTCATAAAAATAGGCAGCTGGGTAAAATGGAGAGCTGTTAGTACTCTTGCTGAGGCAAAGCAAAGTGTGAGCTCATCCCTGATTAAACAGCAGGAAAACAATGTGGGAAAAGCCTTATTATGAATGGCCTACCTGTGGATATACTCTCAGCTGGCAGTCAGGCCCTACTGGACACTAAACATCCACCCCACAAGAGCAACTTCGCTTTCACACCTTACCTCTCTCTTAAACAGCTAGTCATGCTCAGACACGTCCTTTGGAAACCAAGTGCTGTTGTTTTCATCGCTTGTGGAATACTTGTTTTAACATATACGAGTGATATCTAGGAGGGAAGTGACATGTTTTACCAATCAGGGCAAAGAAATGTGTCAAGTAACGGCCTAGTTTTTTTCAGTCTGGCTCTAACTGCTAAAGGGTCTGCCTCACAATTTTTTAATTCAGCTGAGAGTGTTGGCTGTATCTCTGAAGGACTGTAGGTGGATGATTTACTTTTTTTTTTGTTGCCAGATTGAAGTCTGCTTTTGCCTTTTTTCCTCACTTGCTTGTGCATCAGTATGAGTATCTTTCCATCTATGAAATTAAATTACTGTAGCTGTAAAGTCAATGATTCCAAGAGATTTCCTTGGGCTTCTACTTGCATGATGACAGAGATTCCTGGGCTCCAAAAGGCTTAAAATGTCTGGGTCTTGCTAATAATAAGGACCCAAAGGGAATAGTCCAGCTGACTGTATGTAGGCCAGACTTAATCAATTAACACACTGAGATAATGACATACCAGCTTATGGAGCCTCCTAAATGTGATCACATGTGAAGACAGCCACTGGCTACAGGAGGTCTGATGGCTTCACAAATTAAATAGCACAGAACTGCCAATATTTAGATCTGGGATTTCCAGAAATCCACAGTGAGATAGAGAGCAACAGTGATTTCTGAAGAAATGTGCATCTTTCCGTGCTACTATCTAAAGCGAAACCATGGCTCAGGGAACATTGGTACCAGAAATAAATGTCTTTCAGCTGCAGTCCTTTATGACTGGTTGTTGCAAACTGATACGTGTTGGAGTTGTTCAGCTGAAGTCAATGGGACTGTTTCTCCACACATCTTTGCAGGACAGGGTCTGGTGTACGGAAACGTTGCTTGCTTCGGAAGTTTCGGTTGTACGTGTCTCTGTATTGTTCAAGCTCATGTGAGCCGAAGTTTGCATAACAGCTCTTAAAAAAGTGGGCCTCAAAATGTCAAAGGGAGCCCCCTTTCATGTAAAAGATGAAAGCCACGTTGTGTTGGCTGAATTCCAGCATCTATCCTTGTGTGTTCAAGCGGATGATGGAGGTTTTCTTGTGATGGCTCCTGAACCGGGTGCCCTTTTACAGCCGATAAAGCTAAGTTGATTTGCCTTGATTTTGCTGTGGGCTAAATTGCGTACAAAGGGGTTACAGTAAACTCTTAATTGGTGGTGCAGCTTGAATGCGTGTGTGAACCCTTAGTTCACCCATCTGTACAATGAGGGCAAAAGAGGGGTCCCTTCCTTTTTGACCCTTTTGTTTAATCTGGTTTGATTGTAAGATCTTCCAGGCAGAGATTGTTACCACATGGTTGCACATTGTCTACTGGGATAGGGACCCTGGTCCCAGTGGTAAATAACAGCCTTCAACAGTTACTCTCACGTGAATAAAATACGACCGGCAGAGTGATCTGAGTCATCTATCAAATAAGCCACAGCTCCACCCGCGCACAGCTCCTCCATATGAATCCTGAGGTTAATTAAAAGAATGTAAAGAATGATGGGGTTAGGGTGATTTTGGTTGAGCACTAAAGATTGATGTATCCTCACAAGCTCCCCGCGCTGTTCCTCCAGGTTGGGAGTTTCGCATGGTTGCTGGCCAGTCCCCGAAAGACCAGGGCTAAGTTTCTAGCTGCTCTGTGCAGGCTATGCCAAACTACAGGTTTAAATATTCATTGCATTCTTCACATGCCAAATCATCTAAGTTGGAAAGCAGGAGCCTAAGATTTTGCAAAGCTGCTTTTGCACATAAAGACCATTAAAAATTCATTGTGACAGGGAAAAAACAATAACATTGCCAGTAGTAGGGAACTTTATGTTGACTTGGCTAATGCTGTGTGGGGCTAAGTTAGAGCTAACTCACATTAATCCACTTAAATGGAAGGGTGAGCCTGATCCAGTAAAAGCAATAAATCCTCTTTAGAGCTGACCAGACTCCGGTTGCACTAGAGAACAGGGCTGAATGGCAAACAGTTGGCAGGAGGTAACTGGATGGGGCCTGAATTTCCAATGCACCAGGTAATTTAACCCACAGCATCCCCTTTCCCCCATATGCGCAGACCGATTGTGGGTAGGACCACATCCCAAAGCTCTCGGCGCCAGAGATGGAATGATAGACTGCGGGGTGGGGAAACTCCCTGCCAATACAGAGCTGGAAAGGTTGAAGCAGCTCTCTGTCATCACAGGGAGCGGGTACCCGAGATGCCTGTGTTGGCAGAGTTAATATCCCAGGCAGCTTGAGCAAAAGGGGTGAGGTGCAGGGAGAAGAGATGGACAGACAGACGCCTGACCTGGAGCTGGTGAGGCTCTGCCTTGCCTTGGAGGCAGCCCACAGATGTCAGGAGAGACGGGCCAGCTGCTGCTGCCTTGCTATGGGTAAGGGACTAACTGAGTTGCTGTTAAACACCACAGAATTACATCTGAAGCTGAACTGGCTGGGCAGCAAGTGGACCTCGGTGCCTAGGAAGTGGCTCTTACTATTAGAGAGCAATTTTCTCGAGGCTGACCCAAGGCATGGAACTAAATCCAGACTGGGTGAATATCTCTGTTTCCTTATTCCTCTGAGAAACTGGGCCTGAATTTAAAAGCCTGTTTAACACTTTGAAGCCACCCACAGTTCTGTCTTTGCCTCCCACACAAGCTCCAAGGAACTGACTCATTCCCACCGTATTTTCAGCTGCACATAGATCCTGCTCACAGCCCAGGAAGATCCCATTCAGCCAAGCGAATCAAGCGCACATTGTGACTTGAGTTAGCTGGTCTTGAAAGGGTTTCGCCACGCCGACTAACAGTCGAGTGTATCTGAAAACATCTGGCCTGCTTTTTAAAGTAGAGTCGGAACCATATTCTTTAGTTAGCTGTATAATTTATGCCTTTTCTGCTCTTCTCTATTCATGATGCTTCCTTATGTTGACTGTTAAATAGCTGTCTGTGAAAATAAGTGACGCTGTCATCTGCTGTTAAATGAAAAGAGGTCTGCTCTATGAGCAGCCATTCACCTCTCCTCTCCCCTTCTCCGTGGCAAACTCATGTTACTTCTCTCCCCATGGGGATGCTGCTTTGGTTTTTGCAGCGCTTTAAAGAGTGCGAGTGATGTGTACTGCTCTCGATGGTTCGTAACTCAGGAAAATCAACAAGCCTTTTTGCAAAAGGAGACATAGGGTTGTCCCTCTGTCCCCTGCCAATCTGGTGAGCTCAAATGCTCTTTCCGATTTGGACTAAAGTCCTGACATCCCAGGATTTCTAGCTTGCTAATTCTTCCACTGCTGAGGAAAATAACTCACTTCTTGCTGACATCATGCTGTCCTCCCGCTATGCTGTATCCACTGTGAGTCTTTAAAGCTTCATGCTATGCCTGAACAATTACACCCACGTTTTGGCTGGGAAACAGAGACAAATGAAGGCAGTTAGAAGGAAGACATGGGAGCCCTGCCTTCCATTCTCCCGTTCTTCACACTGGGCTCATTACTGCTGTCTTTCCCCCTGCCTGGTAGCAAATTTCCAGCAAATACCTGTTGGGGTCACCGCTCTGTGCCTTTTCCCTGCTTCTCGGTAGAAATATCCCCTATTTGGGCTCTGGACCACTTCTGCATGCTGTGACACCACAGCACAGTCCTTTCAGACAAACATTTGCAGGTTTTTGAGCATAACACTGCTCACTATATGGTTACAGAGGAGAGGGGGAGTAAACATCCTTTGTAGTACAAAGGAATTGTCAACATACTCAGAGAAGAAGGGGAGAAATGTCCAAAGGCGTGCTCCATTTTTGGCTTGTTGCATTTGGTTTCCTTCATGCAACTTCCTGAATGTTTGCCCCCCTCTGCAAAAATCTGGGGCAAAGGCCTGGCTCTTGTATGCACTATTTGCTAATGAAGTCAGGAATTTACCTCTGTCACCAGCTGGGAATTGAATAATGTAAAACCTAGCTCCTCCATCCTACTCGCACTGGGCTGACTTCCATTAGCTTCTGAGGAGCTTTTTGGAGTGCAGAGTCCTGACCTGCTCACAGTGGCTAGTATTAGCTGAGACATGAATAAACAATAAAGGAGATAAAGGAGAGTCTGGGTTAAAACCAACAGCTGTTTCCTATGGAGTCCTGAATAAATTCAGGCTCCTCTTGCCGAGGGGCTGCGCTTTTGTCCTTTTGCAAAGGAATGAACTGCTCTGGGAACCTTGCTCTGATACAAGAGCAGAGCAGTATTTGAAAGGGTCAGGTCAAAAAAATTTTAAGAAGGAAAAAAAATGTCTATTTTAAAATGTGATTATTTCAGGTAGTTCCATTATTATTTCTTTTACCTCTGTTATCTTGCTTCAGCTGTGACTCAAGGAGCAGAATTACAACCCAGACCTGCATGTGTAGATCATACATGGCAAAGAGCAAAGTCCTTGGCCCGAGATAGCCTTTTGCGGACTCCAGATGTGCTCTGCCATAAAACACTTTGGAGGCCCGATAGTACGTTACATAAGCCACTCAGTGGTTTAACACTGATTTCAACAGAAGGAGTGATCCCTTCTCTGTGTAACTAAGCAAAAGGTTTGGCTTGAGCCTGTTGCTATAATGAATTTCTAAAGCTGGGCTTGTGGGAATGACTCTGTCAGCAAAGTGGGAGCCTCTGCTCTGTTCTACTGCCGGGAGTGCACAGCAGCTCTCGGGGCTTCAGGCATCCACTCCTGATTTCCACCAGTGGAGCAGAGAGAAAAGCTTGGCCAGGAGAGGTGGATTTTCCTGGTACTTCTCTTGCGTAAGGTCATTCCGTTTGTGTGGAAACCAAGTATTTTTCTTTTATAGGGAGATAGAGCCTTCAGTTATCTCAATGGTACAGCAAAGGAAATTCTAACATCATGATCTGGGAAACAGATAAATGCAACCTGTCTTAATGCAACAATCTCCTTTTCAGTTACTCCTACCAAGTTACTGTATCTGAAAATCCTTTGCAAACTCTGTTCGCTCAGGTAATCTCTTAATTTGCTGAAGGAGAGTTGTTTTTTTATTTTGCAGGGGGAGGATTGTTTTGTGTTATGGTTGACAAATCTTCCTTGAGCTGATGTAACAAGGCCCCAGATGGTCTGTGCGGCCTGGCCACTTTTGTTTACATGTGTGAAACCTGCAACAAATTTGGCTTCCAGATTAGCTGGTCCCTATCCTCCCCCTCCACCTCCCAGCTGCAGACTACAGCAGTTTGCTCGTGGCAGCATGGGCACTGTCACCGCAGAGACCTTCCCCACAAAAAAAAAAAAGGGTTTGGAGATTTTGTAGGGAGCCAGAGTTTGAACTAGCCCCATTTTTATTTTTAACTCTTTTTTTTTTTTTTTTTTTTTTTTGGAGGCAGGAAGTGTAATCTTGTTCTAACATATGAATTAGCAGATCCTAGTGTGGCTGCCCTGGTGTATCTACCTTTCCAATACGGAGTGCTTGGCTCTAGCTGCAGTAGGAATTCAGGGCAGCTGGGTCTAGTGGGCTGTGCTATGGGCCAGGGCAGCCACAGCTGCAACAAGTTTGTGGGTCTTAGAGGTGGCTGTGGGGTACCTGAGCTGCTGGTAAACTGGTCACCTTGGGAGAACAGATCACACAAGCGCTATCTCTTCAGTGAATCTAGTAGTGAACGGTAAAATGGAGCTATGATTGCATCTGCTACGTCCAGGTAGCCTGTATTTTCCTTTCTTTTTTTTTTTTCTTTTTTTTGGGGGGTGGGGAGGGGGAAGTAAAATCCCTGAAAAAGTAAAATCTAAGGGTAATCAAGCCTTAAAAAATTTGTTATTTGGATATTTGAAATGAGTAATACCCTGCCTTAGAACAAACCTGAATGTACAAAAATACAAACCTGCTATGATTTCTAATGTTGTTTTAGGAGACGACATCTTTGTTTGAAAGTTTAATATTAGCTAGAGCTCAAATAGATCCCTTCAGCATTTCCTTTTTTCTTTCTCTTTTCTGTTTTTCACCAAGTCTTGATCTCGACCGCTGTCCTGAGGCTCTTTTTTGTTTATCCTACACAATTTCCTTCCTTCCTTCAAGTCCAGGCCCCCTTGCTCCCCTGGGGCTTCCTATGATAGCTAGGCACTAATCATGTACTTCTGCCCCAGAATCACAGATAGAGGCTTCCTCCCCCTGCTTCCAGTCAAAGGAGGATGTAAGGCATAATGGTAATCTTAAACAACACTGCTATTCATTGTTTGGGAGATCTGGGAAATATCCTTGAATTCAGCTTGCTAAATTAGCTGCTTCTTGAGTAACCCACAGCTGCTGCGTATCTGTCCCATTACATTTTACAAAAATGCAGCAGTTCTCATTACATATGATATTCTCTCGACATATGGACCTTCCATTAGTTTATGTCTCTGTGTAGCTCTGTTGCCATGAATGTATACACAGAAACATTTTCTTTTGTACTTAAAAAAAAAAACCAAAAAAACACCGAACCCAACAATTCTTGAAAATAGATTAAAGACAGGCATTCGCAATTATTCAGATGGAGCAAAGATGTTGGAGCGCCTCAGAATACAGCCTCTGTCAGGAGCCAATACTTAGATTAAAATGTTGCTTCTGGCAGTAAAAGTGTAACTACTAGTGGTTTTAAGGCTTCATCCTGCCTGTTGTGCACATGAATATCTCCCTTGAAGTTGGCAGGCGTTGTCTTGTGCATGCAGATGTTGGAAGTCAGATGGCCCATCAGTGTAAGGTGATGCTTAACCACCTATCTGAGTCTCCTAAGGAGGCAGCAACATGGTTTTTTGGATTTGGTTTTGTGTGTTTGCTTCTTCACAGTGATTCACGGAGGAATTTGGTTTGAAAGAAAATAGATTCCTGGTGTTAGTGGATTTACACTCCCTACCCTTTTAATAACTTCTCCGGCATGAGTGGGGAATTGAGCAAACCGCGGGGAGAAAGGTTTTTATGTCTTTTCCCGCTTGTACACTTTTCTAGGCTTTGCCCCTCAAAGTGGAGATCTTTGAGGTAAACCCAGACCTCTATCTTTGCTGTGCTCCCTGTGAAATAGCTGTTTCCAGTATGGTGTAATCCTTGATGCATCAAGTACTTTAAATAAAAATACAATGCTAGAACAAGTACAAATTTTCCTTAGATCCCTAGAGCACTGTTCAACACCTCTCTTGTCCCATCCAGGCCTTATTTCATTGACCGTGGAAGGAGTCTGGCCAGAGGTGAGCACTGGCTCTGCTCTAACCATGAAAAAGGGACACGTTTGCACACTGACTGTTGTGGTTTTGCACAAACCAAGGGGGGACAGACCATGTCCTCTAAAGGGCATCCTCAAGCTATGCTTTATTGCATGGTCACCAACAAGGGCCAGCAAATGTGTCTGTGACAGTGGTCTTGACTGTGTAGCCATGGATAATAAGGCACTGATATCCATCTCATTGCCTGCCTTCCTTCTTCCCACCTATCCTGGTCCCCTCTTTTCTCCCTCTTTCCCTCTCTCTGTTTCTTTCCCATCCTGTTTGTTTTTCTTTTCTTGAACTGCAATTTCCTCATTCCATTTTTGTCTTGCCATGAGCTGATGACTTGACTCGCTGCTGTAAGCTTGAGGTTCTAGACCTCTGTCGTTCTTTGGGATGTTGCCGTGCTTAATTCTGCCTTCTTCAGGGATGTGATTTTGGAGCTTCTAATCAACTGCATTGAAAATGAAAAATACATAATTAATTCCACTCTGATTCTATTTTGCACCTCGTTCCTCCTTTTGTAACTGAACTACAAATATGTGTCCTCAAATATATCCACCCAACTAGAGATATAGCCGGCTTTGCTCCTGTATCTGAGCCTTCTGTAAGGTATATTTATGTCCGATACCTGCTTAGTGCCCCTGTGCTGCAGGAGGGGAGGATCATTTCTCTCCCGCAGGAGCTACAGAGCACCTGGAGACCCAAATCTCTGCAAGGATATGTCTCCTACAGCCTGGGGGAGCTGTGAGTGTTCGGGGCTGTCAGATACCCCATTTCATGCTGGTGTGTGGGGGGGGTGTGCAGAGGATCCCCAGGAGCTGATCAGCTGTGTGCAAGGAGCTGCCAAAACCTGGCAAATACGAAAGGCCGAGGACACGGCTGCAGCCCCTTGATGCCATTCAGGTGCTCAGTCCTGTGTTATAAGGGGATGTCTCCTCCCCATCAGGATGCACAGGCAGGAACACTTTGCAAGAGAGGCCCTTCTCATGAAATAGAGGAAAAGGGGTTCAGGTTTCCTTTCAGTGGCCTCTAAATCATTTGTCCAGAGCACAGAAGTGTCTCTTCCTGGAGGTATTTAGGCCCATTCCTTTAGAAGTCATCTATGATTGTGTTAGTATTTGTGCATAAATGAATATTAATGGTGAATGCGGTCTGACTACTGGGCCCATTTCCTCCCACAGCTGTTTTTTGTGTGAGACCTGATCCAAAAACATCTTGCGCGCACATCTTCCAGCCCGGCTCCGCAGGCGAGCTTGATGGAGAACGCTTTGCTGGTGAGGGCCTGTTGTGGTTTAGGCATGGACACAGCGCATAGCTGCTCAGTGCTGTCAGGGTCTCAGCAGATCTGCACTTGCCTCACAGCAGACATTTAGGTACCCAGGGAACTTGTATTTTAACTGGAAAAAAGCTTATGTGCCAAAGGCCTCCTGTTGTGAGGGAGGCTGCAGCTGAGCGGAGGTTTGGAGAGGCAGAACGCTGGAGTTCGCTGTTCCAGCTGGCAATGGAGGCCCACCCACAGCCTGGGTGGCATTTAGGGCTGTGGATTTCAACCTGAGTACCAGCACCTGAAATCAAGTATTGGAACACCTGCGTTATAGCACATTTATTTTATTTGGATAGGGTTCTGTGCCTTTCTACATTTATCTTTTTGTGGCTTTATTTCAAAGAGATTGCTGGGACTGAGCCTGGGACTCCTGCAGGAAAGGACAGTCCCAGACACAACAGGTTCTGCAAACAAATACTCCCAACACCCTATTTTTTAATCGTTAAATCAGCATATCCTTACAGATTTAGATTTATTTAAGTAGGGAAAAGGATTTGGTGTGTGACTCGCACGTCTGCACTAATTGCTACTCATATTTTCTTGATGCAAAACCCTCACAACTTCTTGCGAACAATCTGCAAAACGGATGTGTGTGCTCGGAAACTCCTGAGCAAGTAATTTTGGATGCGCACACTTGAAAAGGTTGTTTGCAGACGATGCACATGCCGACCACTTCTCTTGAGAAGGGGCCTAATTCAGAGTGTACGGCAGGCAGCAAAAGGTTCCTGTTGCCCAAAATGAGTCACAAATTATTTGCCTGGCTCTTGGTTTTAATCACATGATCCAATTACAACTTAATCCCATCAATATGAAATAAATGTTCCCACCTTTGGTTATTCTCTTGGTGTGGAAAGCTGCTCACAGCCTCATGCCTGGCAATTAGTCTGTGTTTTGTGTTCCTGTTGCAAAAGGGGAAGGGGGATGGAGGAAGGATGGTTGGTGAAACACTCGAAAACCCTTCTTTTGGCCCAAAATGGGAGCAGAGCAGCCCACAGAGATACTGTCACAGATCCAAGCAGGCTGGGGTTAAACGGTTTCCTCAGCTTTTCTCCCTAAATCAATTTGAATATTCTTGGCAAGCTCTGTTACTATGCATGGTGGGCAGCTGTGATTCAAGCAGGGATTTTTTTTTTTTCCCCTTTCTACTGTCCCAGTCTTCCTGTCTTGTGCAGATGTGATCCTTTCCCTCTGTCTGCCTAGCAGCTAATTATTTTACCAGACGAGCCAATAGTCTGAAGAAAACACACCATGCATATTCTTGAAAGCAACAACTGTGTTACAATGTCAGGGGGGATGGGGAATTAAAAAAAAAAAAAAAAAAAAAAAAAAAAAAAAAGAAAAAAAGGAGTCACTTCCTTCTGACCCACTCCACTCCTTAAGAAAACCTCCAAAAATGGCAAGCGTTCTGATTTATGAAGGACCAGCCTACCTCCTAAGTTAGTGCCCCCCCCCGCTTTAACAGCAGAAACTTGCACCGTGTATTTGGGGAAAGTGGGGGAAAAGTCAGCTCGAATATAAAAGACATCCAGCTAACAGCTCTGTAATCAATGGCAACCCAAAAACGTACACACCCCTGTTACTGCAAGAACGTGGGCAAGAGTGCATCAGCTGCTCCACAGAAAATGCCTGGGTGTCACTGCGCTTGCTGAAATTTCATTCCCAGTCGCAATTATGCCTTTCTGATTAAAATCATTAGTGCCTGGGTCTGGAAAGAGCACAAATTCTGCATTCCGTGTTTGGTGGTTATGTTTGAGGGGGCTTTTCTGGTGGGGTAGATATCTGGGCTTCACAGCCCGTGCCAAAGCCAATAGCTCTAAACCACTGTCTGCTGTTTTCCAGGTGTGAGCTGTGAGCTACCAGGGAGCACCACAACTGCACAGTTGTGTTTTATAGCCTACAGGCTGCGTTTTGGGAATGCCTACAGTATTGTGTGTCACAGGCAGGACAGGCAGAGGAACGTTTTGTTTCCAAATCCCATAAAAGCTCAGCACCAGCTGCTTGCTGGAGCACGGCTGTGAGACATGGAGAGGTGTGTTGTCCTGCTGATCATAGAATGGTTTAGGTTGGAAGGAACTTTGAAGATCATCTAGTTCCACCCCCTGCCATGGGCAGGGACACTTCCCACTAGACCAGGTTGCTTAACCTTAATTTTGAGTTGCAGCTCAAAAGTTGAGTTGCTTTTGAGCAAACAGTCTAGTCTCCTAAATACAAGTTTCCTGCCTCAGTAACCCCCAGAGCATCAAGATGGGGACAGCTGTGTCCATCCTGGACTGCCTCATTCACCTTTCGAGGAACATGTGACTTCGCTGACAGTACTGGAACAGGAGCCAAAAGAATGAATATTCCTCATTTCTTTGTTGCCGTTTTAAAAGCGGATAACCATTTAATTAGTTGTTCACCCTCCGGGGCCGTAAGTTCTTGTATAATTAGATAACGAGCAATTATTGTTACAGCATTTTGTTCTCACGTGGTACTACGTGGATTCCAGCACTGACCACATTTCAAAGGCTCGTGTTCCAGGTTATTAGCCAGTAATGCTACGGGAAGCACTAGCACCCCCTTTACAAGAAGACTCTCTTAGTGGAGACAATCTACCACTGTGACAGGTGGTAGACAGGTGTAATATAAATCCCACCTCCTCTTAGTGGACTTGCCCCATGGTAGTTTGAAGTAGTGTTGATAGCCGCTACAATAGGAAAACCTTAAAATATTCCAAGGAGGTTATGTGGTTGGGCGCTTCCCGAAATACTGCCTTTCATGTTCTTAATACCACCCTTGCCTTTCCTGCTTTGGCAGGGAAAGCCAACATCAGGGTTACGCGGAGTGGTTTAGAACGGAAAGTTATTGGACAACACAAAGGTTTAGATTTGGAGTAGCCCCCAGAAGAGCTGCTGTGCTAAGAAAAGTGCCTGATGCAAGTCAGGACTTACAGGATGTACTTGTGTTGAGGTCAGCAACTGGCAATTAATTAATTCGTTAAAATACCTGGAGAGATTTAAAATGGGCACATGGTGAGAACATGCGTGCAAGAGGAGGATCTTGAAACCACTTAAGCTTTAGGGCAAACAAAAAACAGATGGGAGATGGGCGTGGTGATGAAAAGGTGTAGGCAAGGGGCCCGTATCTGTCATTATTCCTGCAGCTACAATTTAATTACCATTCCTAGGCTTTGGGGAACAGAGTTTTTTTGGGTTGGTTTTTTTTTTTTTTTTTAAAGAAAAAAAAAGGTATGGGAAGGAACACAAGTTCTGCGGTTGGAAGATGCCCCTTAGCATCATCCCAAGTCTCTGCGAAGACTCTTAATATGCTTTACTCATCACCCAGAACAGAAATGTTTTCCCTAATCTTTAATGTTAAGGAATTGCTTTCAAAAGGGGGAAAAAAAAAAATAAATTGAGAAACAAAGCCCCACACTTCCTTTCTTCTCTGAATTCCTCCTCCTCGTTTCAGCAGCAGCAGGGCAGAACTGGGCAGAAGGAAGGCAAGAAGCCCTTCTCCAGCTGTCTGGGTGATAAGCAGATGTGCGCCGCAGTCGTGGTTTATGCAGTTGTTAGCTGTGACAACAGGCCACACCACAGGTTACAGAAAGGTAAGCTATTTACCTGGAGCATGTTACTTAAAGCTGATCTTAACATTGTAATGCAGTGAAGGTTGAGGCAAAATTAGAAGCCTACTCTGAATGGAAGATTATTTTTTTTTCTTGAGGCCCATAAAAGCAAATTAACAGTGACTTACACCACCAGGACAACAAACAAACCCATGAGAGAGGAACAAGTACTACATGGAAGGACTTGAATAAAGCAAATTTTTAGTTTAGATTTTAATACTTGATTAAAAGGTCCAAACCACTTTTTTTCTAACTTCCTGGTTGCTAGAACACAGGAAGAGATATATTTGGATTTGAAAAAAAAATCAAACCAAAACCAAACAACAACAAAAAACCCCAACCCTTGGTTTTTCACAGTATTGGAAGAGCTAATGAAGCTTGTTCGTGCAAAACAGATGAAGTGCCAGCAGGGAGGAATTCACTATTGAAAAAGTTGACTAGCAATTGTCGACTGAGCTGTATTTAGTCCTTTCCACCCAAAAGCCACGTCAGGCAAACCAAGCCAAAGGGGAGGAGTGGGGAACATGAATTATTACTGAGCAGAGGTGAAGTCTGATTTTATTATTTTTTTTCCAAGAATGCACAGTAATAGAATAAAGATTTGGGTTTTGGAGGTTTTTTTTTTTGCTATTAAAATCCTGTCTACCTGTATCTAAGATGGCATGTGCCTGACTTAGCCACTGAGACAGATGCACCCAGAGCCAAACTGGTTCACTCTAAGAAAACCAAAGCCATGCTCGTACTGGGGAGGTGATGCCTGGGGAACACACATACCCAACACCATCTACAATGTGCTGGGGTGAAGACGCTGGTTGAGCTTGTTTCAAAAGCCAGATAAATGCACCGTGATTAGTGGGTCAGCCACTAATCCACACAGCAAGGTGAAAATTACAAAATTTCAGGTGCAAAAGCTGCTTCAAGCCAGTGCATCTTTCTAAATGCTACATGTTAACCACTCATGCAGTTCTTCTAGGGGTTGAAATGCAGGTGATGTAGCACATGAGGTCATAATACCAAGGAGATTTTTCCTAAATGGAGCATTATTATGCAGCTTTTGAGCTTAGCCAGGGATGCTGTTGTCAATAGAAGTTGAGGGGGTCTTCCCATTTTGCAGTACTGAGCATAGAGCTTGAACTAGAAAAGATTCCTGTCCAAGCACAAGGATTTTATTTTATTTTTAAAGAAACTATGATGGAGGGAGGGGAGTCTTGGCTAGAGAATGGAGTAGGGGTGCTTTTCTCACTCTGTGACAGCAATCAGTAGGGAATGTGTTATTTTGGCATGTCAGATTTCCTCAGCATAAGCAGCTCATGATAGTTTTGTGATGGAAGTTAAGAGAAAAACTGACAGAACTGTGATTTCCCAAAGGAAACAAAGCAAACATAATCTACTTTGAAAAAAATCTGATTTTATTTTTGTATTGAAAAGACCTGTCAATTTAAATAGATGTTTATTTCCATTCATGGTCTCGACCAGTGTTGTGTGTTAACATTATTCAGAACTGTATAAAAAGCCATTTGTGTTACATCCGTTAACATCCTAGAACACTTGGAGCGGGGGGAGGGGTTTGAAGCAGCTCAACATCAAAAATAGGATGTTCCCAAAAAACTTACAACTGATGGCTGCATCTTCTATTCTAATTTTATAGGAGCTGAAGCATATTGCAAATACAACTCAAGTTATTTGGTCTTCAGAAAAACCACTTTAAAACCAGATTGCTTTCATAGCAATATTGAAGCTGTCAGCTGAGAGCACACACACATACACTTTTGTGTGTGCAAACATACACATGGAGAACCACACTGAGCACAACTGAACACCCCATTCAGTATTTGGATTACGTATGCGTTCTTCTGAATCCATGATTACTGTAATTAAAAATGCTAGTTGCTTTTTCTTTTTTTTAATATATACACGGTTTCCATGGAAACCTAAGATTCTGCACAATCAACTGACATTTATTACTCATGGTGCTGTGAAGTTCTCTCGTGAAAGGGCCAAATTCCAAAGCCTTTACTCAAACATGCACATACCTAACCAAGGCCAATGAACAGGGGAGAAGATGGTTTAGAAAAGAGGTTGCAGGGTCAAGGTCTGGATTTGAAAAATCACATGACAGATTGTCATTCAAAAAAAGGTTTTTAAATCATTCTTTGGTTTATTTCCATGAGTCTCAACACTGTCCAAAAAGCCCAGAGACAGTCACGTGAGAAACCATAGCTCTAAAGCAAGCCCACAGCATTTTTAAATCTTGTGTATTAAGTGTTCAGAAGACTACAGGAATTCAGAGTACCCCTTACATTCATGTCCCCAAAAATCTAGAAACTGCTTAAGTGCATGCACTCAGGCATGACCGGCATGCCTGTAAATTCATATTGTTCAAGTTAAGAGTAAATATAGCTGCAAAAAACCCCACCCACCTATAATTAAACGGTCATTACTAGCAATACTATAGTGACTGTCTTGTTATTAAAGAAATGCAGACGTGGTTTCTGCCTCTTTGGCGCTCTGAGCCAAAAGGAAGCTGTCCGCTCGATTTAGAAAGAAAGCAAATTTTAAGAGTCCAAGGGAGTTTAATATTTTCATGTTCCTGGGGTCAATTATTACTGTAAAGATGTAGACAAATGGCAAGTATATGAAAGCATCTCTCTTACATTCCAAGGTTTGGAAGTCAAAAGCAGACTTAACTTCCTTACGCTTAAATGTTATGGTAGGCTTGGAAAACCAGTAAGAAGTGATACAATACTTCCATGAAAAGCAAAGTAGAACTAAGTCTAACTGGCATTTGGATGCAAGTAGTTTTTGCTACGCTTTATGTAAGGCAGATTTTATTGCAAAGATAGTTACCAGTCTGCTAGTAGGAAGAAAAATACAGGCAACTATACTCAGAGAAGATTGCTGATAATTACTAGTGACAACTTCCATTTTTCAGAATAACTCATCTTTAATGTACTTTCTGGAAACAGCATTTTAATCACTGGTTTTCACTTCCTTTCCCATCACACATTAAGCATCAAAAATCAAGACTGGACAAAATGAATTGTGGATATTTACCAACGAACAACATCTCATATTCCAATGTTATTTTTAACTGGAACAAATATAGGTCATTCTTTATAACCTACTGCCAGTGGTTGTTTATAAATATCTGCTTGCTGCAATAAACACTGGTCATTGAAATATTCATTTGCAATAACTACTTGGCACTAGGTTAATATACTTGTAAAGTTTAATGGAAGTGCTTCTGATGCACACACAAGCACTTAAAACATCAGACTTTTAAAACTTAGTTTGGAGGGGGTTTAATATCTATAGTTACAGTTTTCACAAACATTTCTGAAAGTATTAAATCTCTTCAGAAGTTTAGAGGCTCCTGTCTCAGCACATCTAAGTTTCTCAACAATTACAGAATAGCTAATTTAACATTCTTGCTCCCTATGCTGAGACAACACGGTACCAAAATTTAGCTATAAAAAGAGGCATTTTTGGTCAGACTGACCCCTAGCTGTCCCTTAACAAAAAAGCAACACAGCTCCAACCTGTCTCCTCCCTCCAGAAAAAGACACCTAAGGCCACAAATTTACATTTGCCAGAGTATCAGGTGTTTCTTGTTTGTGGCAACTGTGTACATGCCCACTTAGAGAACTACAGTATGAAAGCGCCACCACCACCACCACCTTTAAGGATAAACCACACCTCAGAAGCCAGTTTAGGCAGCAGTGCATATGGAACCACATTTACATTGAAACAGTGTGTTAAAGCCATTCCAGCTAGTTAAACTAGTTTCTAAAAATGTTTAATCGAAATTCCTAATTGCAGGAAAGAAAAAAAAAAGTAATCTTAACCTAGAGAGAGGCAAAAAGATGCAAAGATAATCACCACGATGATCCAATAGCAAAAGCTCCCATTTAAAGGTTTTCTTATGCTAAAAAAGGCACACAACCCCTTGTGAACTAGAGACAAAAGCTAGCAGTACTACAGCAATAAACCCAGAAGAAAAAGCCTACCAGAATTACCCAATTGCCTACTGGGAAGGAACAATGAAGTAGACAGGCTGCTCTTGCTCTGTTTTGTTTGCAGGGAAGTGGTCAAATTTAATAGTCAAATTTAGCCACATTAAGAAACATTTAACAAAAGCTACCCCAAGAAACCAGAACAAAACCTGACCTTTGGGTCAAAAGGCCACAGACAGGCCCTTCCATAGCATGTAGCTGAGTGAGTTCAGAGATTGGCAATGAAAGAAAAAAAGCTTTAGACATGTGATGGGAACAAGCTTTGGGATTTATCGAACAGTCACACCAAGCTTCTCCAGCACACGCACTCCCTTTTCTTGGTATTCTTGTCGGGTCATCCAGAAGTTGTCTTTGTCTTTCATGATGTCTGCTAGAACCGCGCCACCCAAAAACACCATGTGCTTTCGACGAGGTGGATCTTCAATTCGGATCTTAAATTTCTAAGAAAAAGAAAAGAAACTGTTACGAGGATTCTTGAAATAAAGCCTTTCAAAATAAAATTGTGCATTCCACCAGAACAATAAAATGGAAACCCTTTAGTGAGAAAAAATGCAACCAAAATACTGAAATGCTAGCATAGGGCACTCTGCATGAGCTTCCAGCTTACGCAACCGAAGTAAAATAACTACTTTGCACTGGAAATTAGAGACAGCTATTGACACTTTCCCCAAAATTATACATTCAGTGTATCCACAAAAAGCCCAGGAGTCAGAATGAAAAAATACGGTCTTTAATTTTGTATTTCATGAACATGGTAAAGAGTGAAATACTTCCAAAGCTTTCATGGCTAAAATTATCACAAGTTACCAGATCATCAAATCACAAAATATTTTAGAATTATACCAAGTTGTAGAAGGGCAGAGGGAACAGATTTTAAATTTGCACAATCTAAACCAGCTTACCTAATTAATATTCCCTTAAATTCTTCAATGCTAAAGCCCTAACTTCAAGAGCAAAAATGGGTACAGTCAAAGCTATGTGTGAAATACTGGTTTTAACTTAAAACATCGTGTACAATTGAGTCGTTCCATATAGCTGCAAAAGATCTTCAGAGAACACTGTATTAAGAACCAGGGAAGTACAATTCAGTTCAACATTAGAAACTCCACTCACAGGAATTTTCTCTGTAAATATCTTCTCCTTGAAAGCAGACAGCATTACAAGGCAGTGCTACCTCTGTAATGTGAGTGCGGCTGTTGTCTGCTTATCAGGGTAACCACTGAACAAGGGACATTTATTCCACTTGAAGGTGTGTGAGAACTCTAGCTTTTTACTTTTGAGTGTTTCACTTATAACAGGAACCAAAACTTTCAAAAATAAAAAAAAATGTAATTTTTGCTCAGTGGTGATTTCTAAGGCACAAAAACTCATTAGCTTTGTTAAACCTATATTACAAGTTGTGCTCTAGCATCTAATAGCCCGTTTTACATTCAAACTAATTCAGGAATTACTTGCTATTAGCAAGGACTAGAAGGTGGCTTTATTGCAGATATATACACAAACCACCTACTTGAAACGAACTGAGAGGCAGCAATTTTGCAAGTTGCATGGAGGGCCACACGCAGCTTCTGCCATTTCTGACTACTTGGTTCCCTCTAGTGGGGATTCAGGATAAATCTCTGCCCCACACAAATAAAGTCGCGACTCGCCACCTACCGAGAGTTTTTCCACGTCTCCCTTCAGAACTCGTTCCAGGTAAAGCTGTTTAAGTTCCCGCTCCAGTCGCGAAGGCAGCCCGGGGTACATGGTGGACCCTCCAGACAGCACGATATGCTTGTAGAATTCAGACCTGACCAAAAAAAAAAAAAAATAGTCTTTCTAGTGTCGTATAGTATACTTTACAGAGCACAAATAGGTACAGGAGGGTAAATACAAATCTAAAAACTGGTCACTACACAAAAACCGTTTTTGTGTGTGTGTAGCAGAATTGCTCATGCTTTTCCAGGTGTCCTAGAAAGCAGCATTAAAAAAAAAAAAGCCCAACAACAAAACTGCACTTTCAAGATATTATCCTTGCTTGTTCATACCAAGTTCGTCGAGTTTCCAGACAACCCGTGAAGCTCCAAGGAGTCATCTCAGATTGACCCCCACTCCCAGTATATACTCTCCCCCAGCAGCACAGATATTTGTGTCCAAAGCAAGAGATGTTATTTTGTTTGAACACAGTTCTCATGTTACCCTGCACCCTGTCAGAGGATTTTAAGTGTTGCGCTCTTACCTGGTATCAATGTCAGCGGCCTGGATGGTGTTAAACAGCAATTCAGCCACACCAACCCCCTCTACGTTGATTAAGTGAGGCTGGAAGAGAGCCTCCGGTGCCTCAAACCGTTCTCCACCGACTTTGATAATCCTGCCATCTGGGAGCTAGTGAACAAAACACACCATTTAGAAGACTACTTTTAGCCACTTGGATACTAAACAAACCCAGAGGAAATGACCTACATTGTTCCCTAATGTTTTAAAACAGGAAATTGTTGATAATTGTCACCGCTGCAAGAAGTCATTCAGTACTACTGAAGGAAGATACAAATTCTTTAATCATTACACAATTTACTTAGAGACATCAGGGACTAGATACATCGATACTGACGTACCAAACACATTTCCTCGCAACACAGCTCCTAATATCGATTTAAAAGATGATCTTACAGCAAGAGTAATGCTTTCCTGCAAGATCTTTTCTTCCGTGTGCAATCACAGGAAGTTTCCACTAGAAGCAAGTTTACCATTCTTATCACTAGATACCAGTCTTGTGTGTCACTGCCAGATGGATGAAACGGAAACAATCTGACATGCTAGAGTAGGTCCACTTTCTCTGTAAGTTCCCATAATTTAATATTCAAATTTCAAGGAGCTACACTGATAAAAATGACTAAAGTCTTACAGAAAATGGTGGTGGTGGGGGGGAAGTGCACTACTGCCAAGAAAAACGTTGAAGGAATCAAAGCTAAATGCTACCTGAATTTAAACTTCTGAAGTTTAGGACAAGAAAAGCTCTTAAGACACCCACCGTGTAGGATTCAACTAGTACTGTGGTCTCTAGTGCCAGTTTCTGCTCCTGTTCAATGTTGTATCCCACGTAACATAGTTTTTCCTTGATCATGCGAACCGTCTCAAAATCAGCAGAGTGGTTGAAAGCATACCCTCGCAGTAGGAGGAGCTAAGAGAGAACACATTAGGTTAGCAGTAAATGAGAGGAACAGTCAGGATCTCTTTATCAGTAGACGTCTACATTCAAACATGTATCATTAAAAGTTTGTCTCCCTTTTTTAACTGCAAATTTAGTATTAAATCAAATCTATCACAGTGTATCCATTATTACCAGAAAAGTAGAATAGCAGCAGCATTACTCCATATTGGAAATTTTCTTTTTCAGTATAATCGTTACAAAGACAAGTGAAAGATAACCAAAATAATTCTCATATACAGGACTTCACTTCAGAACACTCTGGTATTCCAGTTTAACCATCAAATTTGTCAATCCAGAATGCTGCTTCTATTTTTTTTAAAAAGCAGATATTCTATAAAACATACTGTCTTATTTAATAATCTTATTTAATAATTTAATCACTACACTATTTTCCACACTGTAAGAAAAAGTCTTTCTGCAAATAGGTGAGTAGAACTGATAGAATACAATTTTGTTTTCATTTTATGTATCAAGAAAGTCAACTTTGGAGTTTTTCCTTCCCAAATATGGAATAAAATCCCTTCCTACAAGATTGCTACTAAGAAAATGTGAAGTCTATGAATAGTATCGATAATATCACATGTGATTTAGATGAGGAAACATAATAAGGATAGACTGAAGCAATACAGAGAATACAATACAGAGTTCTTTATGTAATTACCATATAAAGGAAAAACGTATAGTGGTTTCTTGCTATCAAGGGATTTTAAATTGAACCAATGTACCACAGATATCAGCCTCAACCTTAAAAATTCCTCCCAGCTCACCTTAATGAGGTACCTAGTGATATCCCTCCCAGCGATATCTAACCGTCTGGTGAGATGAGGCAGAGAGAAACCTTCATAAACTGGGCAAATATGAGTTACACCATCTCCAGAGTCCACAACAACACCAGTCAACAAACCTAAAAGAAGGAGGGAGGGGGGGGGGAGAAGTACAACTTTTATTAGCACTTTCATAAATAGAGCAGAATAGTAGCGTGTTTAAGATAGTTTTTTTTCATTGTAATTTGAATACAACCTCTGTTCCCCCAGTGATCACTTTGGTAAAAGAAGTCACAATTTAAAATTCAGTTATTTCCATTCAGCTGGATTTTAAACTTAACGTTTTCATAGTAAACAAATGCTTTCATATATGTTTTTTTAAAGTATTACCTCTACTTTTTCCTAGATGCTTATAACTCTACCGTTCACAATTTTATCTGGTGTTTTGACATATTAAATTGCACTCTAATTAAAGAGAATATATAACATCATTAAATGCTTGTTGGGGCATAAATTCCTCCTCAGATTCAGCTGTATGTGTGCAACATTATATTAATTTCTCAAATATGAAGAAACCTAGAGGTATTCAGGCCACAAGTTCACCTTCTTACAATTGTTAGGACTTGTTGATTTTGGCTGGTATTCAAAAAACAAAACAATGCTTTCATAAGGTAGAGAATATTTGGACTACAGAGCAGACATCTAATTTTTTTCCCCCACAGAAAAAGCATTAGGCTGAATCAGATCCACTTTCATAGACTAAAAGAAGTGAACTCTGGTGAAAAAAGTTTACCATAAAACCATTAAACTCTAAGGAATACAAAATTGAGATATCATACGCATGTAGAAACAGAAGCTTCTATACTTCACTAACAAAATAAGTAAGAAGCAGAATTAACGGTGAAAGTTGACTAGAAAACAGTTTCCTAGTTTCTCCCAAGCTACCTAAAGCAAGAAAATATATTTTAAGGGGAGACATTAAAATAACGAAGGAACATTTAATAAGTAATGGCAAGGTGCATTGGTTTGGCTACTGTAATTTGCTCAAGCTTTGTAAAGAGAAGGCAAACAAATTGGTTACTTGCCTCAAACAAACCAAAGAACACACCTTGGTTCAGTTGTGCGATCAGATCTTCAGATTTATTAGTGCACTGGAATAACGGCTATGCAAACGCAAAAAGTCTTGCAGTCGGACTCACGCAGTAAGGAAGGAAACAGTCAGTCACAAGGGACTACACCTAACTCCAAAAGGCTGTTGTGAGGAATTGCTAAAGAATTTCCTAATTAGAACTAGGTTTTGATATATAAACCCCTTTGCCTTTAAAAGGCACACGCGCACACAGAATTCCAGGCAAAAGCAACAATTAGTCTTAAGAGAGTTTTAACAGCGGAAACAAAATGTGGTGCACTGAAGTGAGGCATGTCTCTGTATGTAATTCTAGCCGCTACTTTAATCTTTAATGTAATGTAAATAAGTAGGATGTTTTAAAGGGCTTTTTTTTTTTTTAATTTTACTTTCAAAAGCAAATGTTCTATTTATGTGCAACATGGTTTTTGTATTTTAGAAGGTCTTCAACTTTGTTTTAGATGATAATATGTAGAAACACTGTGGACTGCTCTAAGCTGTTTCCCATTTTGTTAGTCACCAAGTAATTGCACACTATACGGTAAAATACATGTACAATTATAGCAGAGTTTAAGACTGTATATGCTCGTCAATTAAATACTTATAAGGAATCAAACCAAAGAAAAAGCAAGGGGGGAGAAAAAGAAAAAAAAAGAGTAATAGCACAGATTGCAGCAAATGAAATTAATATCCAGGTCTGCAAATATGGTTTTGGTTCAACTAGTTTTAATGACTTGCGTAACAGGACCACCCTTCCAGTACCCCATCACTTTTGCATAGAAACTATGGTGACATGTTAATGGGCAAGGATATTTATGTGCTGCTATGTGACAGCTAAATACACCGAGCCACTAATAAACAGATGTAAGGAGTCATGTTATTAGAACTGATGTGCTGGAGTAACTTCTTAAAATCCTAGATGGATTGCAGTCATGGTAGAATTTCTGTCGAATTCAGTGAATCTGTAATTTGCTCCTCAGACTGAGGATCATTTGTTCTAGTTTACCTACAGCAAAAGAATCAACTTTTTTTTTTTTTTTTTTAAAAACTGAAAATAGTGCAAAAGTCACCTAGCCATCATCTTGAAATTCACTTATGGTAATAAATTTTTCCTTTATCACGAAATCAAAAGCATGCCAATTAAGACTTAATGCCAAAGGCTAAATGACTACACTCTGAAACAATGACAGTTTTGATAAACCAGGTTTTTGCATTTACAAGCATGTCTCCACCATTGGTTCATGAAAATAACACCAACAGTGGTACCTATCAGTAGTGCCTCAAAAGAAAAAGCAAGCCCTTAAGTCAGAGCTGAGGTCACAAGAGCGTTGAATTGAGACCCATTAATACCATATTAGTACTTTGGCTCAGCAACACATTTATAAACTAAACAGATCTTAAGTTATCTTTGCCTACCTTGAGCATACAAAGTAAGAACAGCCTGAATGGCTACATACACCCCAGAAAACTGGTATGTCTCAAACATAACCTGTAAGATGAAGGCAAAAAATTAACATCCAAAACAGGCCAAATACTTAAAAGACATTTCAGAGATGTTTGAAAATCGTATTTCTAGAATTCTGTATTTTTGCTAATCAAAAATAATTTCCAAGAAATTTCATCACACAGATCCTACACAAACATTAGAAACCTACTTGCTTTATGGCAGTAGAGTAGTACATTCAGTTCTATACCTTACCTCTTCACACAAGACAAGCCATATGAAATATTCCACATCCGTTTAGCAACGAAAGCGAATACTTAAAAGAAACCCACACACCAATTTCTGCAGCTTTACTAAGCCCTTTTCCAAAGTGCTTAATGAGTGGGAGGCAGTACTTGTAGACCAGCCAAGTACTTCATTACTGAAGCGTGACTTGGGAATAGAGTGTTTGTTAAAGGTGTATGCTCTAAATCTAATGAAGTTTTTTTTATTCTTCCTATCAATGCTTACAGACTTTGTACAACTGCAGACTATGTCAAGTAAAGACCGAACAGACTCCTACACGTACAGGTCTAGAATCATACCAGTGTCACAGGTTGTTCTCTGCAACTGGGCCGCCTTCTTCCCTTCTTTAAAGCACAATTGACGACAAACTTGCAGGATTACTGCAAAACCCACTTCAACGGAAATAGCACAGGTAGGGCTCACTCTGTTACTACATACAGAAAACCACAAGTTTGCAGAACTCTTACTGAAACACGAAAAATAACTGCCTGCCTTGTAGATAGGTTTCCCTAACCTTTAAATTAGTTTCAGTGAAGAAACAGTCTCTAAGATTAAAGGATGTACAGTTTATAAGATCTTGGCTTCTTTATAAACACAAAAAAGGCCAAGTAAACAAACCATACTGTACAGCAGTTTTCCCCTCAAAATGCTTTACCAGGAAAAACGGATGAACTCTGATTATTCCAGCACATACAGAAGTTTTGCTTTTGCTATTCTGCAGCCTCCTGAGCGCTTCTGCAATTTCTAGGATTAGAAACTGATTAAATCCTGAGTACTCCCACAGCTCAAGTAAAAGATATCCAAATATTTTTAAAGAAAAAAAGCTGATGCCTGACAATTTTAGAATTCTGAACTATTTAAAGACCCTCCTCTGTTAGAATAGCGTGATTTTAAACAGCTGGCCCATAGCGAAAAACCTGATCCTTGCAAAATCAAGTTAATTATTTCATAGCTGTATCGAGCACATTGCAAAACCCCTGGGAGGACTGATGCCGCCTTTCTCGGGATATTTGCTGTGAGCGCAAAGTATAGCAGAGGTCAAGTGGAAAGGGACCCGGAGGGAGTGAGCTGCAGAGCACCCTGCCATGAGAACATCACACTTTAGGTTTTTATCAACCCCCAATGTGAACTGGGTAATATAAAAGGAAATTTAATACAGTAGTCAGGCGCATGGGCTAAGGATGAGTAAGACACTACAAGGCTGGCTAGTAACTTCTGTACCGGCCACAATTTCACACATATGCAATACCTTCAGAAACAAGAAGCAGAAGTGTCAGAAGTGTCTGCTGGAAAAGGAACAGTTGAAAGGGCAGCTACTCAAAAAGAGATTCCATTTGAGCAGTAGTTGTCTAAAACCAGCACTATTCCCATGGATGAGTCTTTCAAACAGACCGAGTGCTTACCAAATGAAAAACTGATTTAAGAAAAATCTAAATTATCATCTTCATACAACAAAATGAATATTCAAATGGCATTAGTTACTGCCGTCACATGTTGTACTAAACCCTAGAAGCCATAGCAAAACCGTTTTATAACGTATATGCAGGCCTTTGGCGGGGTTGTTATTCTTTCTTTCAAGACATCTAGGTCTGTGCTATTTGACATGAGAAATGCCTTGACGTGGGACATATGCACTAACAAATCTTAAGATGTAAACACTGAGCAGGATGTTCTGAAAAGATTCTTCTTCTCGTGACAGCAGCTTTTGGATTACCTACAAAGTGATGTTCTAATTGGGCACAGCAAGGAAGAACTAAAAATTGGAGGGAAAAAAAGATAAAGAATACTCGGTTGGGATTAAGAGAAGCGACTGTGCTAGAGTATCTTCACAGCTACATGATATGCCGTTACAGTCCGGCTGCTCCTGGGGGTATTACAGAATGAGAACGCAGCAGATAACTAGCGACAAACAAACAGCAAACACTCATTTAAGCTGAGGAGTAACCAGTGTCTTGTAGGTGCTATGAAAGAAACAGCACTTTTTAAATATATGTATTTTACAATATAGCTATCATGAACACTTGCTGCTGCTACTATGTAGCTGAGTTGATGGAGCGATGGGGTGAGGAAAGAGAATTACTAGAAGTAGAATGAAGTACACTGTATGTAATTATCTATAATCTTGATATGGTCCAGATGACTAAACTTTTCTTTTAAAATGCTGCTGCACTGTATCACAAAATGGAGAGACATTATTATATTTACTGTAGGCTTTAGGAAAACTCCTAGTTCAGTCCTCTGCTTCATACTGTGCTAGCCTTCCTGAAAAGGAGGAGTCTATGTCAAAAACGGAGAGAGCATAAGTATGTTGCAGTTAAAACCTAAATATTGCTAGCCTTCATAACACTGTGATCCATTCAAAATGTTAACAGAAACAATTAGCTTCTCTTTGACTCAAATTTGAATTTACAAAAATGGATTCTAGGTCTCCCTAATCCTCTGGATTATGATTCAGTATCCACCATCTCTAGAGTGGTTTTAAAAAAGCAAATGAAGCAATACAAATATTTTATCAGGCTTCAGAAGCCATGCAAGACTTTTGAATTTATGGTATAAAATTACTAAGTCCCAGAATAACTAAAACCCAGCCTTTTATGTTTAGCAGGAGGACAGAAACAAGAGCACTATTGTAGACAGCTGTAAAGCAAAGAAGGCTGAACAGGAAATTCAACCATTCCTGCTACATGGAGGCCACCCAGAATAATCTGCTATGTCTATCACACCGCAGCTGACTGATATACAACAGACGGTATTAGTAACGTTGCATTACATAATACTTCAGTAACAGGTCCCTAATGTCTACAATTGCTAAGAAATGCTGAATTTAGATTGTACAGTTTGATTGTTTTCACTTAAGTTTTTCCAACTTTGCTATACTTCACTTGCTCTCAAGTCACTGAAAGAAAAGACCGCAAATATAGTCACTGCCACACTGCAGAAAGCCCTGCTATAGCTGTGACAACAAAAGGATTTCAAAGGAAAGGTCAGCAGGTAACGATGAAGGTAAATTCTTATTAGACTAAGCAACAGATTTGGGAAAAATACATATATACAAGGCTTTCTTATTCAAAGTTCTGATAAATGGATAAGGTTTCAGATTTAGGACCCATTTTTCCTGCCCTATCAGCTACTTTAACACTACATTTTTTTAGTTACATTTTTATTACACTGAACACTTACATTAATTGAAAATACCTATAACGCTTGAGAAAAAACAAAACAATGAGACAGGAAACTAAAGTTTTTGTTCTTGTCAAACATTACTGCTCTTCAAAATCAAGTCTTTCTCACATGGTACTAGAGCTAAACAATATACATTTGACAACCTCCATTAATGTAAGGTTCAGATGGAGCTTAGGTCACAGAGGGCAGCACTGTAAGATCGAGGATCCAAGAACCAGGCTTTCCTTCTTAGGAGGCTTTAATTGATAATCCCTAACATTAATCAAAGATTAGTGAATTGGTTGTCATCACACCTTTGTCTCAGCTACCTCCAACAACACTGATCCGTCTGGTAGGCATCACCTTGCTCAAGCCTCATTCTTCTCTGAAGCATTACTGGCTTACAGAAGTCCAAGTAATTTAAAGTAATTAATATTCATCTAATAGCTAGAATTGGCTATATTGATATATATCTTGGATACATGAAGATAAACACGTATTTCCAATTCTGCATCTTACTGGCGATATGGCTTGAGCCTGCTTATAGCTTTTGAATAAAGTCAGCTTGTTTGAATTTAACCACAGTAGCCTTCATGATTATGGCTGAGGATGAGTTTTGGTTAGAAAACAGGAGAATTGCTTTGCCTCAGACAGTTACCAGGTGTTCCAAGAAGTTAAAATCTCTTAGTGATGCTTCAATGACAGTATACATCAGTTTCTACTAGACCGACATACCTCCACAATCTTCTCCCTATTTTTAGTTGGATTCATGGGAGGTTCTGTGAGTAGTATTTTACAATTTTTTGTGTCAATATTAAGTTTTTCTGGTCCAAACGTGTAATCCCAGAGGTGCTTCATATCATCCCAGTTCCGAACTATGCCATTCTCCATTGGATAATTAACTTCCAGCATTGATCGTAATTCACTTGCTTCATCGCCAACCATGAGATCCTATAAAATTTTAACACAGAAACATGTCAGTGCTTGCACAGTTTTCCAAACACCAAAGTCCTCAAGAATGACAGTGAACTGCTCCAGCCTGTGTCCAACTGTGTTCTTAAACAATGCCCACATTTTAGAATCATTTCCAGGTACTTAAGAGAAAAGTAGAATATATTTTATGCATTATTTAAATTTGGTTGTTACCCATCCCAAACCTTTTCCAAAGTAAGCTTTGTTAATTCCATTCTCCAATTAACCTTAAACAAACCAATAAACCCTGCTATAGCTAGGCCACAAAGACCTTTATAAGTAAGTACAGACGTTTCTCCACTGACACCTCCAAAATTCTTTGATCAAATACTAATTTCAAAAGGCCAAGATGCAAAATAGCACATAAGGGTAGTAGGTGGGATTGGCAGAATATTTTTCCATGCATGTTGCAAATTTCTGTGCACAATACCAAAAAAGGAATAATGAGTGGTGAATAAGCATACCGAACAGTAGCAAAAGCAAATAAGAGATTAGAAGTTCCACACTAGACATTAAAAGAAACAATGGTTTACATATTGCCTATGTCAGTAGGGTGCAAAGAGACATATCTAAATATAAAATATACCCTCGTCTGTTCCATGCCAGAAGTCCCAAGCGAAAAACCCCAGTAATGCATTCTTACACAAATACAACCAACTAATGCATAGTCTGTATAGTCATTTCACACTGATTAAGCAATCTGTTTCTTAAAGTTAGTTATGCAAACATTGCACATTCAAATTAGTAGCATCATATCTGCTCCTTTCCCACGTATTTCCCAGAGGAAGTATGCACAGTAACATCTTATCTTTGCTCCCTATTATATCCCATACTTTTCTAAATAAACCTTACCTGACTTGCTCATATTTAGTCTGTAAGAGCATATTTCTAAGTACCAATAACACTGTTTTCATATAGTTCATGAATATATTTCATGAATATAGTATTATATTCATTTCATTGCAAAAAACCACAGCTTCATACAAAAGTATGCCACCAGTTTGCAGTTACTGTGGCATAGAAAACTTCTGACGTGAGGGTTACTCAACCTACTAATTCAATGCTAGAGAAAAAAGATGCACAATGAAAAATCCAGCGTCTAGTTTACAAGTTTCCTTTTATAGAAGTAACCTAAACAGTTACTGTTGACCATAAAAAAGGAAATTAAATGAAAATAATTTAAATCAAACCATTCCACTTCCACCCCCTCTCCCTGACAAGGCATTTTATTTGTTCTCCCTTCCACAGTAGGTCACACATCAGTTCTCTACTGTACAGAAGACAAAAGTCAAGACTCTAACATTTTAAATCAAATGTACTCTAGTGAAACAGTACTATAAAAACTCTACCACACAGCCATGTTACTCCTGAGAATTTAAGACAGCAGAAACTCCACCAGTTAGCAGAATCAGAAGCCTTTTTTTGTGCATTATTCTCTGAGGATCTATGCTGCCGAACAGGACATAACTCAGGGAAAGCCGCTATTCAAACGTGCAACATAAGTTGCACAGAACTTTCACGTGCTTTTAAAATTAAGTTAAAGGGCAGAACAACCATTCTCCAGAGCACGCTAACAAACACACGCACTTTGTAGCTGAAGAGGAAGAAGGACAGCACAACTGAATTTGCAGAGAGGAACCCGTATCATGACATTCAATGTTTCCACCACTTTGGTACTCAGTAGTATTTCTCTAACTGAAATCTGAAAGTTTTTTTCAAGCTCTTGGTTTGTAATATTAAATAGAGCAATTTCTACTGTTAAAGATGCCGAGTTCACGTTGATCTTTTAAGACTTATTCTTAACATCTTGCAAACCTAGAGGTTATGTAGCATTTAGAAGCAATACATAAAATATTCTCATTAATTAGTTGCTAGTAAACCAAAGCAATGAACAACGTCCAAAATAAGTATGTATTCAAATGTAAAATGTAGAACAAGACAAAACAATGAATAGCATCAAAAAATAACATAACAGCTACTAAGTCCCATCAAGCAAAAATGGTAAACAAACAGCACAGGGGCACCTCACTTACCATCTTTTTGTTATTCTACTTCAACAGGTCAAGAAAGGTGAAGAAAGAAGGTAGAAGCAAGAAAGTCAGAAAAGGCCTAAATGAAATTCTCAAATTATTTTAAGTACACAGTAGATATAGGCTGAAAAGAGACGCACGTACAGCAGGAAGTGATCTGAGTTAGTTTAGTTAGAGCCAAGCTAACATTCTCAGGATCTCAGATTAAAATGTCTCTTTAAAAGGAAGCTATAGCTACTTGTCAGTGGCATGTCATGTTTAAGCATCTTACATTGCAAACAAGATCAGTATATCTGCCTATTTCTCACAAATAGGATTCTGTGCATAAATATTCTGTAACGCTGGAGTTTTAGCCTGGGCAAGGCATTTATCTGAACTAGACTCTGCACAAGGCATTTGACCATAACTAGCTCTGACAAATGCTAAATTTAAATTTTGTTTTAATAATTCTGCTTTAAATACCTGAGAACTGAAAACTATAACATAAAAGCATTCACCTATAAGCAGGCCAATCTTTTCATTTATCATGGAACAAATACCCAAAAAGAACCAAGTAAGAGATATTTACTTAAATTATGGCACCTACTCTCAGCATGGAAATAAACAATCATGAAGTGCAGTAGTAAGAGCAGTCCCTACAGCAAGCTACGGAGGTAGGAAAATACGATAATTAAAGCAGCCAGGAAGCACCATGAGAAATTTGAAGTGTATGTGTACAAACATTGTCCAAAATTATACTAAAGCCATTTTCATGAGTACTGAGATTTTTCCTCCTTTGGTTAAATTTACTTTGAGTAACCTAAACTGTCAAAAGCCATCTGATAACTATCAGTGCCATTAAGACAAATCTACTTATTCTGCACATTGTGTCAGAGGAAAAGCACGTAGAGTTTCTGGCAGCTGCCTTTGCCCAGGCAGTACCAAAGAGGCTGGTTAGAGCGCAGCCCTCTTCCTCACTTCAAATACAGAGAACGACCTTCTCCAAGTTGTCTTTGGCAGAAACTGAGCAGAACTGCAGGACATGGACTATGGCTCAGCAGGTCACTGGGTCTGATCTGCCCTAAAATCCTGATTAACTACTCATCAATTCCGCCTTACTAGGAAGGAAACCTGCTTCCCCAAACCTGCTTCAAAGCTTGCCAAGCCAGTAAAAACTAAGAGCAGCATCTATGCTTCTGATTTTAGAGTTTTAAGGTTGCAATTTTAAGCAAAATAATCTCAGTAATAACTGAATTTTTATGTTTATGTCATGAACTGGGGACTCTGAGTAGGAGAAAAAGCTACGTCCCTGCTGCTGTTTCCTTCCAAAAGGAAAACATGGACAAAGCAACTTAAAATCAGCAACTCAATAGATGGATGATAACCAGTTTTGATCAGCTTCCAGATTCTATTCACAGAGTTTCTGAATTTCACAGGAATGACAGCTTTTCTGAATAGTTTTGAAACGTTACTGATAATCTTCTTGACACCTTCCTTTACTCAGTTTTAAACTTATCCCATAAGAATTTGCAGTGAATGGCTAGAATTAAGTTTTGGCATAAAACTCATCTCCTAAAATACAATTTTTTAGGAAATCTGCAAGAATCTCACAAAGAAAAATGGCACTCACACTTAACAAGTCTCCCTACTGTATTATCCTACCAGGAAACCCAAAGTATCTGTGGCAAGGATTTCTTCTCTTGATACAGTTTCCTTAAGAAAGAGTGACAAGCTATTATAGGCAGATGCTATAAAACTTCTAGGAAGAATCTAGATGCAGTTTATACTCTCTAAAATACACCATGCTCAAGCAGAAGATGGGCAATGCACGAGAAATTACAGTTTACTGGTTCTTTCACACTAATCTCATAGCAACTACTAATGATACTACATAGCAACTACTAATCAATTACACCTCCTATCTTTCCAATTCAACACTGTCATCTGTAATGATATAAACGAAGTTATCAGGTAATCAGAGGATACCAAAACTGGCAAGACAGGCTGTATCAGATCAGCTGGAGAGAAAACATGACTTCAACAATGAGATTTCATGCAAGAGAGCTGGTGGGTTTTTTTTTTTTTTTACTTAAGACTTGTGAATCACTGCATAGCTGTCATAAAACTCTACCACGATCTTTTTGAGGAAATTGTCACATCAGTTCAAGTAGATATCTGAAGAAACACTTCTATCCATGTCTTGCAAGAAAAAGGAAGATGTTTTCCCTCTTCTTACAAAAACTCCCATCTACTGTGAAGGGGAAAGATCTCCATCTGTTCAACCAAATTGTCCTAGCTGACACAAGGTAAGTGGTATTGCAATATTAAAAAAAACCATAACAAAACAAAACAAACCAGAAACAAAGAGCATTTTGGAAAGGTCTGATGTCTTTTATCCTCTTGACTTCCTAGTATCGCCTTCTGCTGATACTACTGACTTTTTACAGGCAGCAGCAGAAATCAGATAACTGAAGTTCTCCTTGTCGCCCACAGGGTTCTGAAAACAAAGAACAAGACTGGGCACATTATTTTTTTTTTTTCTTTTTATTAAGCTGCTGCTCAGAAGCAACAAGGAAAGCAAAATTGAAAGCCTGTACGTATGTGGTTCTACTTGACCTTCACCAGTCGAAGTGAGGGCTTCTACAGTTCTGCATTGCCTCCTGCTTCTCCCTCAAGTTCCTCCTTCTGCCTTGCTCTCAAACCGGAGCTTGCACAATTGTCTAGTAAGGCAGTCAAAACTTTACCTGACAAAGAAATCACTATTTTTCAGCTGGATTAGCTCACTAAAGTGTCTCACCACATAACTGCACAAGCAGTACAACCAGCAAAAGGTGAGAGTGTGCGGCTAGGAGCAAGAAGGTAGGATGTGACCACAGCAGGGCCAAGACATTTACTGAAGCCTGTATTGCAGAAGCAACTACTAACATTTGAAGTGTTACTCTGTAATTACAAAATAAAGTGAGAAAGGATAGCTCCCCAGATTTCAGGAAAAGGTGCTCAAACAGTGGTGTGTCCCCCCATTCCAAGCTTGAAATAACATCCCAACATGAAGTAGCCTGAACACAGCCTCCACTGGTGTGGAGTACCTACGTCTATCAACAGCAAAAAGAAAAGAAAACAAAAACAATAGAAACAATGAAACGCAAACACAACCAAGGTTAAACATCTCATACAAGATCACAGATAATCAACTGTGAGTAGAAAGCAAACAGTATAGAAAGACCTGGAAGCTCCATCAGTTCTTCAGTATTGTCTCAGAATCCCACAGTACAGCTTCGTGACAAACATCAGTCACTTCCATCTGATTTCTGACTTCTAATCTTGACATTATTTATGTATTGGCATTTGAAGTCCCTTTTTGCCCAGAACCACTTGAGCCCTGCCTCAGTTGGACTATCTGAAGGCCTCCAGTGCTTCAGATTACACTTTTAATAACTTAGTAGTTTGTGACAACCTAAAACCCAATACAGAAATGAATCGAGATACTGAAACAGCATGAAGGGGAATTAAGGAAAAAGCATTTCCAAACATTACGTAAGTCAAAAGCTGTCCTAAATATTTTTATCTGTCAGAAAGGAATAATAATAATAAAAAAAACAAAACAAACTTACCTTGATTTCAATGTTTCCCACTTTAGCAGTTGATCTTATAATGGGTCTTCCAACCAAAGCTGGAAAAATGTGCTCTGGAAAATTTGAGCCTGCATAGCCGCATTTCACAAACTGAAAAGGAATAAATAATTTTAATAGAATACGCATTACTTTAGTTTACCAATAGAAACCTGGTTTGGTGTAAAAAATTAGAACCCCAAATTTAAGAGCATGTGTCCCACTGGAAACCAATTGGAGCTATACTTTCAAACCAATTTTTACACATTTCAGATGACGCATACATCGGTAAAACTGAACTAAAGTACCTTACAGAATGTTTTCTGAATCAGACTGTCAGATTTTTGAGAAACAGTATTAAAATAACTAAGTATGTTGAGAGGTGTAAAAGAGTCCAGTGTTTGAATTTGGATTACTGCCACTCTATAAAAAAGTTCTCTAGCAATCTGAAACACATCATTTTGTAATGGACCACCTTATAACAAGTACCCAATGCGACCAAATTAAATCACCTCTCCAATTAGAGTACACAGTAGCATAATGAATTACACATCAGAAAAAACCAAAACCTTGTGAATTCAGGTGTTACGCTGGTATAAAAAGCATTTGACAGTGAACTAGCAGCCAGTCAGTGCAATTCAGATGGATCTCTCAGAGTTTCATAATTTTCAGGGCTTCATTTAAGGAGAAAGATATGAGTTTGCAGTAAGCACTTCTAAAACCAACAGCACAACCAAAACCTCAGCTGATGGTAGTTCACACCAAACAGGATACTTTGAAAGAGCGTTTGTTACCAAAATATGTATGAAAGGAAGCTTTGTATCACTGGGTCCCAAGATAGCATATACACTAAGAAAACCGCGAGGATTAACTGAGTGTAAAAAAAAAAAAACCAAAAAAACCAAAAAAAAACAAAAAACAGTCACTAGAGGAAGCGGAGTTGTAAAACAAGTAACTTCTTGCTGGCACATTTAAAGTTCAATTTTAGCTCGGTGATCAGCACATTATGTTCTTCAGCTATCCTACTCGATATTCATATATCACACACTGATGTTCTGCTTGCAGCTCATCTAGAGCAGGCTTTTTTTTTTTTTTTTTGATGCATACCTAGCATACATGCCAGAACAACATCCTGCAGTCCCAAACTAAACATTACGCATTTTCATCTGCAGAATTGCTCAACCGTCTAGGTGTGTAGCAGCAGCAACACAGCCTCATGGGATCATTCAGGTTGGAGGGAACCTCAGGAGCTCCCTCAGCCAACGCTGGGCTCAAAGCTGTCAACACTGAATTCAGACCAGGTTGCTCAGGGCTTTCACCAGTCGGGTGATGGAAGCCTCCAAGTACAGACAATTCACGGACTCCTTGGGACCCTGTCCCAAAGCTTAATTCTCCATTTCAGGTTGTATTAAAAGCCATCTGCTAGAATTTCCAAAATGCTCACCGAGTTTTTTGAAGTGAGGTCTGAAGACTGCCACTGAAACAATTATCACAGCAAAGAGTAGAGCTAATTGCAGCTGAGGGGAATCCTGCCACAACACTAATGGTAACACAAAAAGTCACCTTCTGTTGCTCTAAATTCTTCGCCTTACTGCAGTAAAAAGGGCACTTCTTTTAGAAAGAAATTTATAAAGCCAGTTATGGAAAGAGCCAAGGGATATTTTAATTAAAGTTGGGCTAATACAGAGGGGAAGGGACTTTTTTTTTTTTTTGGCTTTTTTGTGGCCCTAATTTCTTTCACCCTATTCAGTGCTTGCTGTCTCCAAAGGCAGAGCTGCTTGGAATACCTGAGGAATGACACTGTGTATACAACTCATTTCACTCCATCCAGGGTTCTCTGAAAAGGCAAGTATTTATCAACTCTTTTGCTTATATTAAGGCCAGAAGTACCTAGGAGTTACACAGATCTTAGATCTTATCTGTGTATTCAAGAATGCAGTGCTGCAATGAGAAAGCAAAGAGTAGCCACAAGCATTTTTGGATCACACCACCCGAATACACCAGAAGACTTTACCAGGAGTTTTCTACCAGAGGAAACATATGAGCCATTTTGAAGGACTGAGCTGAGTTCAAATAATGGTGTCCAAATTTTTTTAAAAGATAAACTCCCTTGCAGACTTAGCAAATTACTGCATTCAGGGCAATCACACAATTTTTGTTGTGACTACAATATTTGGGTACGCTAGTTATAAATTTCACCGTGCAGGACTTGGACAAGCTAGAAGGAAGTTCTATAAAACAGCCCACACAATCCCATCCTCCAGCTTACGGTTTCAGAAATTGTTCCGAGTACAATCGTAAGCACCTCCAGGTAGCCCATGCACCTTTACATTTGCTTACAGCTTTTCCTCCTTTTCTTTCCCCCAGCATGAAGCAACTTCCCTACCAGTCATCACCAACTGTGTTGGCCAATAGAAGTAACAGGACCAGTAACTTCTAAATGAATCTTTACAACTCAAGCCACTGTAGCACCCCTCAGCAAGCTCCACTACCCACACAACAACTACTGCACAAAAATCAGTAAATGCCTCTTGGTCAACCTTAAAAATACCTCCCAAAATCACATACAACTATGCTGACCTAGAAAATCCCAGCCTACAAAAATACTCTTCTAAGTTATTACTATTCGAACTGCAATAGCAACTTCTAGCCCCTTTCGACGTTAAAGCCTCGAAACGCCTTCCCAGGTCATTAACAATGTTGGCAATTAACAAATCCTAGATTTTAAAAGCAGACTGTCATTTCTCCAACCAGCCTAAAACAAAATCAAAACCAGATCTAATCTATGTGAACTACAATAAGCACAATTACTCTTGGACATTAACGATCTGTTCCCTACCTCTTTCGGGCCAGAATAGAACGCCTCAAAAATGACATTTTAACAAAGTTTCGTAAACTCAACAGGAGACAGATGGGGCAAAATTTTAACTTGCTCTCTTCCCTTTCAAATTTGAAGTTTACCCCCCCAGGCTACATGAAAATTTGGTGAAGATGAGAACGAGTCAGCCTTGTACATCAGCTTTCCCTGCAATGAGAGCATCCCCAGTGTAGTATTTTCCCTGACATGTTACTGAATATCCAGCTGGTTCAGTAGGTTCATGACGATGTAGCATTGGAAACTACGGTTGAAGAACCAGATTTGGTAAAACTGCCAACAGGTAAATGCACCTAAGAAACACAAATGTATCTGTAGAATAGATCTTGAACAGTTTTCGATTTTTGAAGGGGTACAAGAAACATAAGATATTTCTCCCTTCCTCACAGAAGATCCTCCAAAACCTTCAGCTAAGCATTATGAACTGCAGTAGCTTGGAATACAATCAGCTTCTCTTTTCCAGTGACAGACATTAAATACTCACTGTTCTTTCCACTCTCAATGTGAAACCTTCTAATAAAATTTAAGTATAGCACACTTGTTTCTCTTCCGTCCCTTATTGTGCACACCCGTTGGACAAGTTATCAAATAATTTCAGTACAATGCTTAGTATATATACCATGTCTTGAACAATAACACCAACACTCAATGAATTTAAGGAAGCCAAGAGTTCATCATCATTCATTTTTGCAAGTATTTGATACACATTCAGAATGTTTTCAGAATAGCTACTTAGCTTGCCTGTGTGCAAGACCACGCATGTAAGAAGTTTTACCATATATAGTTTCTTCTCCATTTCACTGTGGTTTATACCGACTCTTTCACTTCCTACTGAGTCATCGAACAGTAAGAACTTGTATGTATAAGTACTCTTTCAAATTAAAAGAACAAGGAAGCTCGCAAATAGGTCATGTGACAAGTTTTAAAATGAATACTAATATTCTTATCAGGTCTCTGTGCCCGATTCTTTCCATTGATGCAACTCTCACACAAAAACCCTAAACACAATTAGAGCAATTTTACAGGCCAAGTAACTTAGAAGTTGTCCTCTACCAATAAGAACATCCATCTCTAATGCTTTAGACCTTTAAGATGCCATTGTCTGCCTCCCTGCTACGCTGCATGTTGCAAGAACTTCCTTCTAGTCACCTCTTCCTCACATATTGGTTGCAGCCACATACATTAGAAGTCCTATTACAGCATAACAAGAACAGTAAATTTCAAAGACGAGCCTAAAGTTAAAATTGCACCTGATTTTTCTAAAGATATTCTCCATTTTTAGGTAATACTTCTGGCACCTGGCAAGAGATTTCATTTCAATCACAGTTTTAAGTATGACATATCACAGTGTACCAGAAGTCATTCTGACATAAAGCATCTCTTCTTTGTCATACAGAAAAAAATATTATTATAAAAATACTGGTTTGACAATACAGGATAATCTCAATACACAGTTGAGGCTCAAAAGCTTTACCGAATGGAATTTTCTTCAAGCTTTATTACCCCATTTCTAGTTCAATTACCCTGATATAACCTAAATATTTTGAGTTTACTGATTTAACAACGATTTCTTGACACTTTGGCTCTCCCACACAATGAACCCTGTGGCCAGGGTACTTCCACACCCACGTTATTCTGCTCAGAGGCCAAACACAACCCAAAGCAGCACAAGCTGAAGTGACACAGGCCCCTCCCCTCGGTACCACAACAGTACTATAAAGGTACCTTCCACTGTTACAGTTATTTATATCCTGCCAGTACCACTCCCAGAGGAAACAAAAAATAGATCATTCCAAGATGTCTCTTGATGTAAAAGCATGCACAGATATGTTACACTGTACAAAATCCGTGTTGCAAACCCAGCTTGAGATATTGGGTAAAAATAACAGCTTTTACCCCATGCCTCACACCTTACTGAGACCAGCCGCAGCACAACACTGCTGTCACTACCGATATATTAAATGTTTTACAACCCAATGATTTATCGCTACGTAAAGGACCACACTAAACGATGAAGCTCTAAAATTTCTTTGGGATGTGGGCTTGACAATAAGAGTATTAAACAATGAAAAATCAAAAACCCAACAAAAAAGCTTCCACATCCCTTCGTAAAAAGAAAATGGTAAATGTTTTCTTTTTTTCTTTCCTTTTTCTAAATGACAGTATAAAAAGTGCCCAAAGGCTCCAGACCCCAGTCCTATTAACAATTTTTGCTACAGGAAGAAAAATGAGAAGACATCAGAACTGTCAAACCCCAGAACTGTCAAATACGATGTTCTTCTTCCTGAACCATTCTAATCATTTCAGATGCTAATTGGAAAACTCTCTAATTCAGGCTGCTGAATCTCTAATGACATCCTTTGTCTCAACTATTTAAAAAAAAAAAATCTTCTTTATTGCAAAAATAATAATCACTTCCTTTTTTTTTTCCTGCCATTCAAGAGATCTTTCTACATTGTCTGTTGTGTTAACTCTCCACATAACTTTTCTTCACTGGGGGAAACCCTAGATTTCTAAACAAAATTCCTGAGTGGAAATACCCACCTACAGCATCTTATCTTTTTTTGCTTTAAAACGATATCTTTTTCACTTCCTGTCGAAGCACCTCAACGCCTGCGCACCACTGACAAAAGGGTGAATTTCTAGTGGGTGCCTGCGTGCTCATGGAGGGCAGAAAAGGGGAAAGGATGGGGAGAAAACCTTTGGGGTTCCCTCGATTTAAAAAACAATGCCAACCTTGAGCATGTTGCAGATCAGGAAGGTATTAATGAATGGTCCATTTTGACCAGCAGTTGCAAAATAAAATAATAATAATATCCTAAAAGTAATAATCCTGCACACAGAAACAGATCCCTGATGGCTCAACGCATAATGCACTCATTCATCATTTTTTTTAAAATGGCATTTTTGATTAAGTGCTCGCTGCCGCCGAGCGACTTGCTCAGGTTATGTACAGAAATAAGACATTAATGAGAAATCAGCAAAATGACGGGGAGGGGGACAAACACACACACCACCAAAGACCTCCGACGGTAGATTTCCCTCAGAAACAAGGGAAGAACCGGCAAAAACCGCCGGGATCGGGGTTTTTCCGCCCCGAGCTCCCCCCGGCTCCATTCATTCCGCAGGCCCGCACCGCGCCACGGCGGGGCCGGAGCGGGCGGAAGGCGGCAAGGCCCCTCGGGAGGTTGTGAAGGGGAAAGGCGGGGGGGGGGGGAAGGCAGCCGGGCCCCGTAGCGGCGACGGCGGCGGCAGGCCGGGCGCGGCCCGCGGGCGTGCCGGCAGGAAGCCGGGCCTGGGGGGGGGGGGGGGCGGGGGTAAGGGGTAGTCGCCCTGCTTCCCCTTCCCCGTCGGCAGGGCGGATCCCGGTGCCGGAGCGACTCACCCCAGTGCCGTTGTCGCACACGACCACCTTCCTACCCAGCGTGTCCATCCCGCCGCCGCCGCCCCGACACCGACACAGACCCGGCCGCCGCCGCCTCAACCTCCGCCGGGCCCCCCCCGCCCCGCTCCGCGCGCGCCCGCCGGAAGCTGTCAGCCGCCCGCCACCGCCCAATCAGCGCGGCGACACCCCCTCCCCCGCGCGCGGCCGCCCGCCTCTTCCCGCCCCCGTTGCCATTGCGACGGCCCCGCGGCCTGCGCCGGCCCGCTCCCTGACAGGAAAGCGGCCCCAAAAACGAGCCTGACAACCGGGTTTATTTTTTTAATTTATTTTCGCATTTCGCCGAGGCCCAGGCGGGGACAGACAGATCCTTCCTCTGCCGCCGCAGGAGCGCAGCATGAGGTGCCCGGGGCAGCCGCGGCAGGGAGCCAGGCGGGAGCAGCGTCCCTCACCTCATGAGGAGAGCAGGCCGCGGGCCCGGGGACTGCCCACCTTCCTCCGGGCTGAGGGGCCGCCCGCCCGCCCGCTTCTCTCACACCTTCCCCTCCACAGCAGCCTGCGTCTAAATGGGTCTGTCTGCCAGCTCTCTTTGCACAGAGCGAATTAAGGCAGCTATTAAAAGAACTATTTATCATTTCAGCCTGGGGGGAAAGGGGACTACAGGAAAGATGGGGAGACACTCATTATCAGGGAGTGTAGCGATAGGACGAGGGGTGATGGTTTTAAACTGCAATGAGGGGAGATGTAGATGAGATATGAGGAAGAAATTCTTTACTGTGGGGATGGTGAGACACGGGCCCAGGTTGCCCAGAGAAGCTGTGACTGCCCCATCCCTGGAGGTGTTCAAGGCCAGGCTGGATGGGGCTTTGAGCAGCCTGGTCTGGTGGGAGGTGTCCCTGCCCAGGGCAGGGAGGTTGGAGCTGGGTGGTCTTTAAGGTCCCTTCCAACTCTTATCATTCTATGATTAATATTGTGTTATTTCATAGCTCAGCATCCCAGAAGAGCTTTTACTCTCCCCAAGAGATTTTGCCCATGTCTGCTTGGCAAACAGTTTGCATTTGTCTGCTAGACTTTGAATAAAAGAAAGAATAAGTATGAACTCCTGGCTTGCCTCTGACAGCCCAGTATTTTTTTCTTGTGTTGCCCAAAATTCCACTGACTTCCACGAGACCTGAGAAGTCAGGAACAAACTCCCACTGTTTACTTCTCTGCCATGAGCTATGTCAATCTACTATAAACAATGACCTGTTACAATTAGACATAGCAGAAAATATTATAATTGCAAGGGATTTTGTGTAGTTGTATTTATGAGAGTTACATATAAATAATGGTGGTTTTAATGTTGTTTTCTGCCTTGAATTTTACAGACTAGTGAGAACAATCAAATTTTAAAAATACCAGAATATAGGTCACAGTATTCAACCTTTTTTTTTTTCTTTAATCACATCTGATATTGAGAATGAGGAGAAGACAGTGCATTACCTAGTAGGATGAAGAGGCTACACAAACAAACATGCACTAATCCAGCGCTGTGCAGCTATAATGGAAGGACATCCTGGTCACTCTGGAGCAGTAGCAGCTTTACCTGGGTAGGAATTGCATTCTAATTCAGATATGTTCAACATTCATATTTTAATCTATTTTTCAGGGCATGACTTTTTGATATTTAAACAAGTAAAGGGTTTACATTGCTGTTTGAAGCATAAAGCAATTGCCTTCAAAGCCTGCTCTTTGTCCAGAAAAATTAGTTAATCTGTATATCTGAAATGACTCAGCTTGTTGAACCCAGCACGGAGGGCTCAGACAGGGAACTACACCCCGTTACCTGCTCTGCTGTTAGACTTGCTGAGTAATTCTGGACGCATCACTTAACCTGCCTGTGTCTTGGTTTCAATAAGCTGGATACGGTACCATGCTGTGTCATACTAATGCTCATGAGTAAAGCATCTGCAATCTCTGAATGAGAAATGTTTCATTTTGGTTTCAAATAATCTATTATTGATCTGTCAGACAGAATGCTTCATGCCTCCTCATGTACAGTGATGGCAAAATTTACTCTGCTTTGGGGCAAACTATGTTTTAATTTGGCAGACCTGAAGAAAAAAAGAGCAGACTAAAGACCAGACTGCCTTCTAACTTTTCTGAGATTAGATATTCGCTAGATCATTCTATCTGTTTAAGATTTTAATTTTATTACATTAATGTACATCCCCTGTAACCTTTACCACATGAGCCTTTTCCTACCAGGGATTTAGACTACTAGTTAAAGAAAACGCTGTATGACAAAGGGTTGGTTTGAGAACTGCAGTCAGAAATTGCAGCGTAAATAAAGTTGAGAAATAGTGATACTGAAATCTGCCAATCACTGCAAAATAAATGGTTAATTTTTTGCTTCTGGCATAGCATATAAGTTTACATATCAAACGGATGCAATTTCTGTACCGGAAATAGGCCTATTAAGGAGGAACTTATGTACTGCGTGGTATAGTCAGTAAATCCATTGCTGTTCTTGCTACCAACTCTTGCTGTCAATTGTTGGATAGCCTTAAAAGATTTTGGTGTTTTCTTAAAGGTCACGTACAACACAGGAGAGGAAATATAATGGGGTTTGAACAGAAAATTACTTCTTCTAAAGAAAAAAAAAAAAAAAAAAGTAGTGTTTGTAGGAAGAAAGTTGCACAGCAACCTTGTCAGTAACAGGGAGGGAAGTTTTGTTGTGGTCTGTACTTGTCAGAGTCATTTTCTGCGAGCAGAGTTAACAGAGAATGTCTTCTCCGTGCCAGTGCATCCACTGGTGTGTCAGTGGTGTTTAATTAAACACCCCAGAGATCCTGCAGAGTATCAGTATTTGTGAAGTACTTGAGCTGTGCTAATAGTACAGTGTACTTATAAATAAATCATAGCCACAGAGATTTAATTTAATTACACCCAAAATACACAGGAATTGGAATTTCTTTTGTAGGTCAGCCACGTGATGCAAAGAAATCTTGAAGTGGAACAGCTTAAAAAATCAGTGAATTGATGGGTGAAAATACAGGATACCATATATGTTTGGATTATCTTCTTTGTGTATATATTGCACATGTTCTATTCTGTGTGTATTCTAGTTAGTGCAACTTGCTTAGAAGGTTGTAAAGAAGTAAGCAAACAGAAGATTATATTTTTTTCTATTTTCAGAGTAATTTTGTATAGGTACTTCATAACTTAGGTTTTTTGCAGTAAGTTGAAAGGTAATCTTTGCATAATATTGTGTAAGTAGGAGGCTTATCTTCCAAAAAGCTAGTGTCTGCTCGCTGCTGCTTGTAGAGCCATGGAGAGAACTACCCACAGTTTCCTAGTAGGAGAAGGTGTGGTAACTTGCTGTGACTTTTGCGAGACAGCAAGTCTTCATGATAGAAGAAAATAAAAGTATGATGACTAAGCAGAGTGCTGAAGCTTATCAGATAAAGTACTACAACTATTTTCTACTGACTTTAATAGATTTTTATGAAGTGGACAATTAAGTGCTCCATGCTTCTCCTAATGTGCAAGCATAGAGAAACCATATGAACAGAGTCAGGAAATACTCAGAACAGAACAGGAAAATGAGTTATGGGGACAGATGTCCCACAGCTCGGCTCAGTATAGCAGAGGAAGGAGGGTCTAGGAGGAACAGAGACATCTCTCACACACTGCAGCAAGCAGTGTGTTTCTTAGTCCCACTTTCACTTCCTACAGAGCCCTCTCTCTCAGTGTAGGTGTACAGGATTTGCACAGGCCAGCTCTGTACTGGATGGAGAAACTGAGGCCAGTTCCTATGTTGATGAGGCCAGTTCCAACATTATTTTGTCAGAGCAGGGGAAAGACATTCTACCTAAGTATTAGAATTAATCTTTTCTCTTCCTTATCTGTTTTGTTTCTTATTGAGGCATTTTACCTTTGCCTCAGAATTATTTCATTACTTTACCAAAAATAGAAGATTAGAAATATTCACAGAAAGTGTCCCTTAGAATTGAATAAACACTGGATATCATTTGCTGGATTTATGAAACAGTGGATATAGTAAGCTAAAAACATTCAGGAAGTCTGAATACTTGTAAATAGATCATGGTTTATAGCACAGATAAGCCCTCAAGAGACACACCTCCAACATTGTGTGACTACCTCATTAGCATTAAGGGACTCTGACCTTTGCCAAATCTTGAATAGCTAACTTTCCTGGTTATCAAAACCAACCTCACTCAGGTGCCAGAACCAGTGTGGTCATGGTAGCCTATGCAGGATAATTTTCCTGCTAAGAAAAGACAACTCTGCTGTCAAACTGTGTCAGACCAGAGTGCTCAGCAGGCCTGGATTTCTATGAAGGACAAAAGGGTCTGGATTCTCCTCTCTATAAGCACCACCCATTCTGAGTCATCTGAGCTGGAAGTACTGGCGTAATCGCAAAACATCTTCAAACAGATGGTATGATCCAGTGTAGGTTATGCTAGGATTCTTGAGTGAGATATTTGGCTGCTTAATTAAAATACAATGGGGACAGGTTTTTACTGTTGGGGATTTTTCACTAACATTTCTTCACAACGGGGACAAAATGTTTTTCCTCTTTAGTGTCACAGAGTTACAGAGTATGAACTTTTACTTTTGTTGACTCGTTTCCAGATAAACATAAGAACACATTGTAAAAGTCACTTTGTTTCTTAAATTCAACCCAAATTCGGTTCCATGTAGCATCTCTAGTGTGTATCACATCTGCCATTCAAAATTTTTAAGACACAACTTCAAAGTTATTTTATAAAGTTCAGACATTGCAAATAGTAATGAATTTTGATCACTGTATATTTGATGATGCTTTGTCACAAAGGTCCAGATTCCTGCAGGGCATATACTTATATTGATTTCACTGAAAGTCAGGGGCCACAAATAGTTTAATGGTAAAGAAAATCTGCCTTTTCAGATACGGCTTCTTATTTGAAATGCTTTAATTTCTGATGACCTAAGCTGAAGCACTGAAATGCGGAGATGGGGTGTGTTAGACACTGGGCACCTCACTCATGGTAAGCCCCTGGATGCTCTGGACCCTGCTCTCCATTGACCTAAATGTTTTGTAGTTGTTGAGGCGTGTGCAGCAGATGCAAAGTATTAATAAATCTGAATTCTCTGCTTATGTCACTGATAACTTTCTAGGGGCACTTTGCAGAGATATAAATGATAACCAATGGAAATTCAGAGTTTGAGGAATCTGATTTGCAGAGATTTTGAATTCTTTTTATACCAGCTGAAGTCAATGAAACCATTTTCTGAAAACTGGGTTCCAGATATTAAAGTCTGGCAGGCAAAGCTGGATTATCCAAAATTAGATGCCACCTCTGAAAAGATAATTGTAAGTGATTATCTCATAGAGGAAGTCCGAGACAGAGCCAAGACTAGAATCTAAATCATCTGATACTTGGTCCTGTGCATTAACTACAACACCGATTTTTTTAATACTGTGAACTGTCTAGTTCCACGTGAAGATGAGTTATGGGGAGAGTAAATGAAAGGTAGCGTTGAAGTGTGTTATAAGGATGTCTTATTTTAGTAGGAATACTTAGAAAAGGAAAAAAGCTCCAGAGAACATGACACCTGAGGTAACAGTAACTTATGTGTATTATTTAACTAGTCTGTATTTACTTGCAGTAATGACTTTGTGATAAAGTATGACCTGAACAAAATGAAATCATTGGTAATCGAGCTAGCTTGCATTTGTTTACACATATATGTGACAATAAGGATATTGAATTTGTGATCAAAAGCACATTATTGTCAGCACCCCATTGTGATAGATTGATCTGTAACAATTATTGTGTACTTAACACCTCATGTATAGTTTTCATAGAGATGACATCCTGCAATGTTTATAGATATAAGTGATTCAAGATCCAGTATATATTTTAGGACGTGTGCAGGACTGTATGGAGTCTAGTTCCAGATGAGGATGAGTTATGGGGAGAGTAAATGAAAGGTGGTGTTGAAATATAAGGATGTGTTATTTTAATTAATTTGAGGAAAAAAAATAATCTGTACATACTAGAAACTAGACAGCAGTGAGTGTTTCCATTTCGCCCATGAAGAAAGGCTGAGAGAGTTGGGGTTATTCAGCCTAGAGAAGAGAAGGCACCAGGGAGACCTTATTGCGGTCTTCCAATATATAAAGGAGGCTTGTAAGAAAGGTAGAGAAAGACTTTTTACCCAGGCCTGTAGTGGCAGGACAAGCAGCAATGGTTTTACACTGAAGGAAGGGAGATTTAGATTAGATATTAGGAAGAAATTCCTTACTGTGAGGATGGTGACACACTGTCCCAGGTTGCCCAGTGAAGCTGTGGCTGCCCCATCCCTGGAGGTGTTCAAGGCCAGGCTGGATGGGGCTTTGAGCAACCTGTTCTGGTGGGAGGTGTCCCTGCCCGTGGCAGGGGGGCTTGGAACTAGATGATCTTTAAGGTCCCTTACAACTCAAACCATTCTGTGATTCTATGATTCTATATGAAAGGAACCCAAGACCTGCTTCAAAAATGATGCAATTTCTTGACTTTTTTTTTTCTTCCCACTGCCATGGCACAAGAGAAATAATACTTTCAGTGTTGAACTGAGAACTAGTGAGTACTGCCCTTGAAATTCCTAACTGCAGGCCTCTGGAAGCTACCCTGGTTTAAAAAAAGCCGAAAACTTACAAAGATTGAGAATGTAAATGGGAAAATAACTCAAATAAGTAGATGCACCACTAGTTTAAAATAAGGAAAACCTCTCTTCTCTTGTTACGATGAAAAATATCTGAAACCTTCAATTTGCAATTTTGTAGACATTATTTGCCCTGTATTTCAAATTAAATAAGGCAAAACAGAAGGAAAAGGAAAGGAAATAAAGGTATTTTAATTTGTAAATTGCAGGTGAAGATTGGGTGTAGTCAAAACTTCTGTATGAGAATTTTTATACTTCCTTGCAAGGAGGATATTGAGGTCTCAAACTAGATAATAACACAGGAATGTGCATTCATTTACTTGGATTCCAGTAGCCAGACTCATGAAGAGAAAGTCTCAGATGTGAATAAAAGACTGTGAGATTGTCGCCTAATTGATTAGAAGCAAAGAACTGTCAGACATCTGAAGTGTGCAAAGCATAAGATTGTCCTCTAATTTCTCAGTTTTGGCAGTTTTGATGACACTTTTGCTTAAAGTTAGTATTAATTGTTGGGGAAAAAATGCAACCTTTCTCCCTTTAATCTTTCTCCCTTTAATCAATAGTTTATAAATGCAGTAGCACATTTCAGATGTCAGTAATGTATTTTTATCTGGCAATTGATTAATAAAATGGATAGGCCTGACTGTTGAAAGACAGAACAGTGAGACACAGCATAGTGCTGCCTGAGAAGGAAATAATCTTTTTGGATTTTCATTAGGTCTAATAGCTTTTGCTATCCATGGAAATATAAATGTTTGTAAGACAGATGCAAGGTATTGCATAGTTGCTCTACTTCCTGTAACTTATGTAAATATTTTTGTCTGATTATTTTTGAAGAAACATCCTTTCTACATAGAATTAGCTTTACCTGCAAAGGGAGTACTGGGAGAAGCACCCTGATCAAGTTACACATCAGCCAGAGAGTGACTAGGGATTTAAGACAGGAGGTGGCGGTCTTGAGTAGCAACTCACTGCTGTCTTTGCTTAGTTTAGCTCAGATCCCAACCGGACTCAGAGCTGGGCACAAATAGCTCAGGATCTGAACCCTTTTTCTTAAACATTGCAATGACAAGCAGCTTAGATATTGAAGATGGCAACAACTAGCTTTTTCCTTTGTGCCTGATAATTTAAAATGCAGCTAAGTATTTAATAATTTAGGGTTGTTTGAGTATTCCTAGATTTTTTTAATATTTGGATCAATAGTTGTAGAGGGAAAGACTGCCGCACAGTGGAGAGGCAGAATTTAACCTCTCTTATTCTCATCTAGGTTTTTTAATTCTAACTAGGAAAATCATATTGCAAACAAGAATAACTCCTAATAAAATATTGTATTGTTTTATTCAAATAAGAGGTGTGTCTAATTCTGGTCCTCCTTTTAAGTATCCTGGAAGGTTGGGTGATCCTTCATCCCCTGACTGCCGTCTACAAGCTGGTCATGAGGTACTTCTGTCTCCCTCCTGAACTACCACAAAGTAATGGCAAGAGAACCTGCTTTTATTAATAATATCACTGATGATAGAAATTTTCTAATCAACAAATCAGCACAAAACCTTGCAATTACCCAATCTCAGCAGAGAGGGGAACTTGATGACGTCATTGTTTTTCCCCTGTGAAAATGCTTAGTTGGAAATAGATAAAAAAAGATTAAATGAATCACAGTAGCTTCATCGACATCCCACTTCTAATCTTTACGAAGAATGTGAACAGTGCCTTTCACTGGGATGATCAAGATGGAACCAAGACAGTTCTGCAGCATTGCTTATTTCCACCGGGTATTCATAGTAGGAATTTCACTTGTAAATTTTATTGTAAATGTTGTATATCTATTGATTAGTTTTCCCTACAGCCTCACATTTTAAAAATATGTATTTTGGACCAAATCTCAATGTACATTTTTTTCATTCAGATGCACATGAAAAATCTTCCTTCAAAAGTTTTCAAAGCAACAAATCCTTCATATAAGTTGCAACTCTGCTCTACCTAGAAAGCATACATGCATGTAAGCCTTTATCCGTAACAGAACTGATTTTCTCAGCTTGTTTTCTGTCACAGCCTGTAGACAAAAAATACAGTCTTTTCTTTTTTCCCTGTGGCTTGAATCCTTCAGTTAGCCTGTGCATGCACAAATCTGTCTGCTCCACACAAACACAATAGTCTACCTGGATGGCTCTGAATGCAAGATCAGGTTTTCCGTAACAGTCCAGTCCTGTTAGAAACAGCAGACATTGTCATGAAACCTTTTGTTTAATCTTTTTATTAGACAAACATTTTCCTAAGTTTGCATAAGAAGTCACCCAGCTATGGCTTCCACACAGTCCTTTAATAACTAGCAGGGTGTGGTGATTAAATTTCCTCAGAGGCTTTTCTTCCATCTGACTTCCAAAGAGTAATTTATTCCTCAGTTAACATCATTGCTTAGTTGTTTTGTTTCTTAAACTCCTTCGCCTGTTGGAGATAGATCAGTGAGTTAATAGCTGTCTTTTTAGTGCAAAAAGGGGGTGGTGGATGATTCTTTGAGCCTGATTCCCTAAAGAAATAAGGCTTATGTGATCATACTCTGTCCGTCCCAACAGTCAGGACTAATAACATGGAACCCCATTGGCCATTTCACTTCAGATGGAAGAGAGACGAGGACTCCAGTTTTCCAGCTTCCTAGCAATTTTATGAAAATGGACGGCTGGGAGGAGGAAAGAGATCCTACTACTACCTTCTAGTAAGGGAAAGCTTGCAGTGTGAAGTCATTTCTTATTAGACAACTGAAAATTCATTCACGCTCTCCTTTGAGGCACAGATGCCTGAGGCGTTGGTCTTCACTAGTTAGTTGCATTGAGGAGAATTTATTCACGTGGGGACAGCTCTCACTTCAGTGGACACTAGCAAAGACAAGACACAGGCAGTATTTGTACTTTGGGTGTACGGAAGTTCTGCAGTGAGATGATAGCTATCACAATGTGAATACATGCCTCTCCTTTGTAGTGAATATGAGGCTGCGCCTCTTATGTGTAGATGGGTACCTGCATGTGGTTGTCATGGCGCTCTTTCAGATAGCACCGTCTTTAAACATTCCTGTATCCTTCTGAAGGTAGAATGTACTGTACCTGATGCTGAAGAGATGTGGAATGAATATAATTTTTGAGTGTCTGCAACAGAACAAGGTATTTGTTCATTTAAAAGATACATGCTAAGTTTCAAATATCAAAATGATGCAATTTTAGATTTACTTGGGGTCAAGATGAGCACTTGTCTCCTTGTGTGTATTTGTTTTTTCAATAAGGCTACTGAAACTCTGAAAGAAAGTGCGAAACTTGCTTCATACAGCTGATCAGTACTGATCGGTACTCTTAGGTTGAAGGCTGAGTCTTAGCAGTTGTTCTGTGTATTAGTTCAGTTTTCACCTCTTCACAGTCATGCTTCCAGGATTGGAGAATGTGCCAAAAGGTATTTTGCTCTATGAAAAAGTTCAATAAACTTGGGCTTTATAGTGCCTGTGTTGCTGGAGAAATATGGTTTCCTTTTTTTACGTAGGTGTTTTTGGAGTCCTAAGGACTCCATTTCTGTTTCTTGGTTTTCTTAGGACAACAGCTGCAGTTGAAGCAGGCTAGTTTAGAACATGGACAGATGTTTTGTTCCAAATCAGGTGTGCAGAGGAAAGAGGTTTTCCATCCACAGCCACATGGGTCCTTCTTGCTGCTACAGACTGACCTACCGGAGAGCAGCTTTTGTGAGTTCTCCCTAATTCATATTAAGCCCAATTAGGTACATTACTTTAAACAGTTTAAAATCCTGGTCAGAGATATGGCAGCTGGCTTTGCCTCACCTGAGTTAGCAGTACTCCCATAAACTCTTGTTAGCACATGTGAAGAGTGGTGAGGAACTTCTGCAGTTATTAATCCTATCCATAGGCATTGCTTGATGTAGAAGAAAACATTTGTAGCCCTGATAACCTGAAGTTATGTGGCCCTGTTGATAATGCACAAGCATATGGCATTGCAGGCACAGCTTCTGCCTGCACAAAAGGTAAATGAATACCATTTGGGTGCTTGAATATCCAAGCTCATCAAACAGAAAGAAAAAGACTGACTTGTATACTTCTACAAACTAATGCCAGTGAGCAGAGTCACATTTTAAACAAGGCCATCTATGAAAATGGTTTCTTACACTGAGAAAAAATGTAGATATGTGGAAGTAGGCTATTTGAAGAACTGTTTAGTGGCTTGGGGCACTAGGGAGATCTATTCTAACTGTGGAAAAAAGTCCTCATTACATATACATTGGAGTTTTTAAGAAGAAGAGGTAGTTGGAGGAGTTGGAGTATAAGGGCTAATCTTGGACTGTGAATGGCACGAGCAGGTATTTAGGGAACCCTAGCTCTCTGTGTGGTAGGAAAGTCTAAGAGAAATGAGCAAGTAGGTCCATGAGCAATGGAATCAGTGAAGCCTGCTTTCCAATGGATTTGTGTCTCATGCAAGTTTTTTCCCTGGCCTGAATGGATTGTCTGGTGTCTGTTAAGAATGGGGCTTTTACTACATCTTTTTCCATGGCTGGAGGCACCATTTGGATCTCCTGTTCTTCCTAGCTGGCTGCCTACTTCCACTAAACTTGTGACAACTTTGGCTCTTGAAACCTGTGATTCACTTTCAAATGTAGTTGAAAAGCAGACACTGGATTCAAAAATTACTCGAAGAGGAAGTGAAGACAGCGGAATAGGCACTCATACACAAAATATGATGACAAAGGCCTTTTTTCCTTAGGAAATCGGAACAGTTGGAGAATGCACTTCCTCCAGATTTGGGGGTTTCCAGCACCGGCAAGGTCATCTCAAATAGGGGCACAGAACGGGTAAATGGAAGCAGGACTAAAACCTGCTTTCGCATTGCAGCCCTTGAAACTGTTTCATGGAGAGCTGGGGTACAGGTTTACAGCATTGTACTCTTGTGGCGGGTTTCTTGGCATTTATTTGGAACTTGGTTATTTATTAGGTGAAAATATGTATAGTTAGAATTCCAGATGTCAGTCTAAATCTATATGTAGATTACATTTTTTTAACTATTTGTTAGGCAAGTGTTACTAATACAATTAATTTTGCTTAACATGTTAGTCATTCCAAAGTAATATATATTTTTTTTCCTAGGTGGGAGCTGCAGTGTGTATGGATGGGAACACAAAATCTAGTAACAGGTGCACAAAACAATCTACCTGAACATGTATCTCAATCAATTTTAATAGGTACATTTTGTGAACCAGAACAATTTTCTGTAGTTCTTATCAACGTTTTTATCAAATCTTCATCCCAGTAGGTCAGAACTTCATTGTTTTGCTAATGCTTTGGTTGACTTGAAAAATAACCCTCCTTTGACTATTTGAGAACCTGTAGCTGAAATATGTGGCAGTGGCAGGCTGTGCTTTTGTCCTAGGGAAATAAAATGCTTAAATGGAAAATGAAAGAGGAAACTATCAGAAGAACTGTTCAGAATAAACAGTGCTCTGTTTTTGCTCTCTGTCTCTGAAAACTTCATTTAGCTCCAGGCACGGGTTTGAATAAACTACCTCATGTTTGCTAACACCGGCTAAAAATTTATTCTATATATAGAGTAATATATACCTTGTATCAGACTTAATAAGGAAAAGAGTAGGTTTCATGTCGATTATGTCATTGCATGTTAAAATAAATACGTCTTGACTGCACGAAACAAAATGCTTTGTCTAGGTGCTTATCCAAGTGCAAAAGTTTTTCCACCAAGTAAAAAAATACCTGTTGAGATAACTAGGACTGTAGATAGGTGTGATAAAAAGACTTATGTGCCTCAAGAAAATTCTCAGTAAGAATGTACCAGCCACTAGGGCTTGTAACAGGATAGTAATTCAGTTAAACAAACTATAACTTATGCTTCTAGAAAGTAGTAATGCTTCTACAGGCTAGGCCCTAGGATGCGTTGTCTAACGACACAGCTCTTATACATGGATAAGTTCTTTTTAAATCTGAGGAAGTTAATTTCTGTTCCCCGCTTTATATCATTTCATATATTACTCTATGAGATAGTAGACTTTGGTATTCAGTTCCTGCCTTCCAAGCCATGCTTTTTCAATTCTAATAAGCAGTCAGCTTGCAGGGCATGAGCCCTACTTTCAACAGTTGTGGTTTATAATATTGAACAATAATGAGATAGTTCAATTAGGATTCCCTTCTTTAGGCAGTTCAGGGTGGTGACAAACCTGCCAAATGACTCTTTCACAACACTCTGATAGAGGTGGTGTGACTGGTGTGTTCAAATGACTCTGCCTGAGCAGTGCTGACGTTGTTTGTAAACTAGCACAGGTATCTTGACTGTTCAGATCTGTGCCTGCATAAGCTTAGCCAACATCTGAATCAACTCCGGGGCCAAGAAAGGTAGTAGTGGTAGGGATTTAGGCCCCTTAGACCATTTTCCTGCATTGAACATAATGTTTGCCAGGAAGTTAGAACTGAGCCTCGGGTATCAACTATGAGTTTGCTGGGTATGTATGATAAACAAGAGTTGTTTCCCAAGTCGAGGCCTCCTTTAGATATCAGGAAGGTTAAGTGCCCTCTTTCTGTTTATATCAACACTTTATGTACTATGTGAATCTAAATGAGTAGTTTGGGGTGCTCTTTGTACTTGACATAGTACATGAACAAAATGGTTCTCATGGTTCTGTGAGTGGAAGAGGTCTTTTCGTGTGACATTGGCAGCAGACATGGGCATGTCTTCATGGCTGCAGGAGAGACAAATGGTTATGGAAGCTGGAAACTGGGAGAATACTTATGAGAAGTATCACTACATGTTTACCTTAGCCTGAATAGTCTTCCTTTGACTTCCTTTGGAAGTGTCTGTGTCATGGAAAACAAGATATAACCACAAAGGCTATATAGAGTGTGACCCTGGTGCCCAAGAGCACAGACCGCACCCATAGCAGCCACAGTCTTCCTCTTAACATGCTCAGCATAAGTCACCGCATCTCAGATCACCTTTTCCAGTACCACTTTCAGTGTTCCTTGGGTACTATTTAGCATGTTGTCAGCTTAAAAATTAACTGTTGCTCAAGAATATTTCACTGATTTAATTGGTGAATATCTAAGAAAATCTGAAAGCTACAGCTCATGAACAGGACAGTCTTTCATTTAATTTCTTTTTGTTTTTCTCCTTGAAACTTACAAAGCCTTGTGTATAGGTATTTTTACTCTCTGGACTCATGTCCTGAAATATGACCTCATCATTCCACACCAATTTGTGGTAGTCATTTAGCAGTATCTCTGCTAGATATGGGGATATTAAAGTTCACAAAAAGCATGTAGCTTAACTTCTGCAACCCAGGCTAAAAATTTAGTGCCAAAGCATGGAAAGTCTGTCTTTTTCCCAATGAAAATGAATAGACTGAATTATTGAGACAATAAAGATGGAGTCCCATGATGGTATTGTACACAGCTTTGCTTTTCTTATTGAAGAGAGCTCAGAAGTAATTGACAATGTAAAATGAATCACACCCTAAATTCCAGCCAACTTGTCTCAGCAAACGGTCAATGGTCAATAAAGAGAAATAGGCAATTCAGAAAATGATTCGTTCCATCTATCTTCAATACCTGTTTCAGGACAGAGGAACTTGTCCCTCAAAAGGAGGAAGGGGGATGCTGTCTTGTATGTGCAGCTATCATTGCTTAGCTTTCAAATTAATTCCACTCTAACTAGCCTATCCAGCCGGGTTTTGTTACTAGGAACAAATGAAAATGCAGTCAGTATTTGCAAATGCAAAATACTGCAGAAATAGAAATCATTCTGCTATATTTCAGCCTGCTCCACAGAGCAGCAGAGAAGACTTTTTAATTTACCCACTAAGAACAAAGTGCTGATTTGGCTCTGTGGTTCCTGGAAACCGTCTTTGCTCTGCTATTTCCTGTTATTTTCTCAAGCTGTGTATTTTCATAGAATCATAGAATCATAGAATCATAGAACCATAGGGTTGGAAGGGACCTCTGGAGATCATCTAGTCCAACCCCCCTGCCAGAGCAGGGTCACCTAGAGCAGGTTACACAGGAACACGTCCAGGCGGGTTTTGAATGTCTCCAGAGATGGAGACTCCACCACCTCTCTGGGCAGCCTGTTCCAGTGCTCTGCCACCCTCAGGGTAAAGAAGTTCCTCCTCATGTTTAGGTGGAACTTCTTGTGCTCAAGTTTGTGCCCATTGCCTCTTGTCCTGTCCCTGGGCACTACTGAAAAGAGCCTGGTCCCATCCTCCTGACACCCACCCTTTAAGTATTTATAAGTGTTGATAAGATCCCCCCTCAGCCGTCTTTTTTCCAGACTGAAGAGACCCAAATCCCTCAGCCTTTCCTCATAAGAGAGGTGTTCCAGTCCCCTAATCATCTTGGTAGCCCTCTGCTGCACCCTTTCCAGCAGTTCCCTGTCCTTCTGGAACCGGGGAGCCCAGAACTGGACACAGTAAGCCCAGAACTGGACACAGTAGATGTCACAGTAGATGTGAACAGGGCCCTACCTAAAATCTCTTTACGTTTGTAGTGGTATGACATGATTCCTTGGACAGATGTAGATGGGTGTTATTCACCAGTAAAAAGGGAATGGAAAGCAAAAGCATGGCAGAAAGTTTTCTCATTTTAGTTTTGAGCATTTGATGCTTACCGCCAACACACCGTGGTTAACAGCCTTCCCCAGTGCTGACCTGGCTTGACATGTTCAGCAGAGGCTGCATACTAAATCGCATTTCCTAAGACTTTCAGCGCTTTGCATGAGTGTTACTCCTTTCATCCCAAGACACGCTTTACATGGCCGCACAGTGAGAGGGTCCGTGTTTGCTTTTGTAGCGTTGGCAGCGGCGCATAAGCAGCTCCTTTCACGCAGCTCTGCTGCAGTCTGACACCAGGAAGTTGTCTGCAGACCAGACAGTGCTGCAGGAGATGCAGACACTTTTGAACACCATTTCTGACTGCATTAACACAAGATTAAATTTAAAGACGAGGCATTGACACTGTGTTCGTGTGAATGACTGTGGTGCTTTGGCGTGTGCTAGTGTTTGTTGACATATGTAATTCATAGAATTTTGTTTGTGTCTTTTGGGAGGGGGGAATATATCACTGAAGTGATCTGACACCTCACCTGTGTTGGTGGCCTTATTACAAACCATTTTGGATGCCAAAGTGAATAAAGCGCTTTCAGAATCTGTAGATGACTTGGTGGGAGCTGAGTGATTGTCCTTAAAACCTTTTGTACTTTCTGTTTTGCGACCTTGGCAGATCAGTGATTGGGAAAGTTGTTCACATGCCATCTGCACCTACTAGCTTTGCCATGCGGCAATAGGTCATTTCCTTTTCAAACACGACTGGCTTCTGATACCAGTGGGAAATTGGCAGCTCTTATATGAAAGCAGTAGATTCCAGTTTCCTCTTTTGGCTTTTCACTGAGATAGGAAAGGAGTTGTTATTGTTACGGTCCCAGTGCTCTGTGTGCTCTCTTCCCCACATAACTGCTTTTGCGGTCATTCAAAAACAGTTTATTAATAGTATATGGCATCATATCGTGTATTGTGTATTGGATTGCTCCGAGATAATTTTTTGCCAATATCACAGACTTAATTCTAAACAGAACTGCACAACCTACGGTGAAAATATTTCCCTCTTGTCTCTTGGTCTTTCTTCCTCATTTCTGTTAAAGAACAAGAGAGAGCGGAATAAAGTGGCTATCTGGTGGCAGGGCTTAAGAAACAACATAGTGGAGTTGAAGTGTACTTTTCTTCCTATTTCCTTGTCATATCAAACAGATGAGGTGAAGGGGCATTCATTGTTCTTTCAGTTTTCTTCTCCAGAAATTATGGAAAGCTGTTGCATCGTCATCTTTGTAAGGGGTGTTTAAATCAGGAGGTAGGGAATCATTGGTGTTGGGCAGGACATAGGCAATTGCACCATCTCCAGCTCAAAGTGTCACCTCAGCAGAGAACTGCAAAGGAGCTGTGTTGCTGACAGCGAGGTGGTGAATTCTGTTTCCACTCTTAACACCATAAAGCAGCTGCACTGGCTTTACAAGTGATTCAAAGATTTGCTCTTCCTGAATGTTAGGGTAAATTGTTTGTTGCATCCAATGCATGTCTTTATAAACGTGCACTGTTTTTTTCTTCTGGTCAGTGACTGGAGATGGAGATAGAATCATGTGTTTTAATCGTTTTAATCTGTGCTTTCATGTAGCGTTATTAATGAAACAGGTAATCCTATTTGTTTTAAAATCAAGGCAAATATCTCTTGTGTTCTGTCCATCTGTTCCAGACACCAACAGCATGCTCATCACCATGGTATTGGAACAGCCTGGTACACAAATAGCAATCAGCAGTTATTAACATAATATTATTACTTGGTCCATAAAGCTAATATTGGCAGAGCTACTAGACATCACGCACTGTGATGAATATACTTTGTTCTGCCAGAATATGATAATATTCTGTATAAAAATCAGTAAAAGGATGCATTTTTTTATTTCATGCAAGCAGCATAAATTGCCAGTATATGTCAAAATTTTCTCTTTGCATCCAGTAATTTACGATCCATTGCTATCTTGTTGTAGAACAGCATTCTTTAGAAAACAAAGGGGTTTTTTTCACATGCATTAGATGAAATCAAACCACTGAAAGTTCCCTCTTCCCATCCTTTCTCCCCTAGCTGTTGATACAGACTGATCCAGGAATGGCTTTTTACATGTAGAAGGCCACTTATCTCAAACTTGAACTAGACAAGTTAAGGTTTATTTAGCATGCAATCTGCTTCTGTATTGTTGGGGGGGTGGCAAGTTCGTTGCAGCCCGCCAGGAAACTGTAAGTCACTCTCTTTCTGCACACACTAAATCTGCTCTCTGCTTTTCTAGCCTGTGGAAGGAACATGGACCTTTCAGACCAACTTTTTTTCGGACTTAACTTACAAGGGAAGCAGACTGCAGTCCCCCTAAAGATCCTGAACACCTTACAAAATTTGGAGGTTCCCCACCTGTCCTTACTCCCCTTCACACATCTCACTTACACACATTCAAAAATCCAACTTCAAATGTCTCTTTTTTATTTGGTCACTTTTCCTATGATACAATGTATAGATTTGTTTCAGAATTGAACAGACACACTTTTAAAGTCTCTGGTATTTAAATTGCTAGTTAAAATGAGCAGCCTCCTCTCAGGTGGCATATTTGGGCTGATCTGGTTAAATGAATAGCCCATCTAGATATCATTTTTCTTCCCTTCTTAATCAGAATATATTCTTGGGAGACCTATTTTGCAAGCTTGTCTACAGAGACTGCTATACAGAAGCAAGATGGAGCCTTTTCAGATTGCAGCTTCACAGTTGCAGTGTTTTAACTATGAAACAAAAGTGAAACCAAGGCATTAGAGTTCCTAGTTCTTATATTCAAGAACTTTTGCTTGCTTTAGATGGCAAATTGCTGCTCAACTAAAATTTCTGTAAGCATTACAGTGTCCATACAAGTGCTGCTATAATGAAAGGGAATGTCTTTATCTGAGCTGGTTGTGATTATGTTGGAAGGCACAAGCAGATTGTGTCAGCCGTTATTACTCTTTCAGTGAACACAAAACTCATGATATTGGTCAGTCTCCATTTTTATATCAATCGCTTTTTTTAAAAACAAAGTTAACTACAATAATCAAGTTTTACAATAAACTAATTAAAAGTGTAAATGGATTGTTAAGAACTCTCTTGCGAAATGGGAGGTACATATGTGGAGCCTAACTGAAATGGATGGAAAGGACAACCGGAATCTTGTTATAAAAATGGAGGCTCATTCCCTACAGTTCAGCTCTGTCTTGAACGCTTGGCTGTTGGCTCAACTATGGGAAGGAGTCTAAAGTACTGGGTGACTTTCATACATGTCTAGATGCAACAAAGGGCAAAGTGCAGCATTTTTATCCTGTCATTCCCTTTTATCAATCTCAGTTATTAAGCAAGTGGTGGATATTAAGATCAACCTTGACTTAAACATTTAATAGACATATCTTGTTAGACAAACTACATGTCCCATTTATATTTCTTTCAGGATCTGTCTCTCATTGGACACATGCCAGACTGTCCTCCAGAATATAGTCTAGCGAGCAGGAGAAGAAAGTTGGAATAACTGCAATGAACATAAAGGTATAGTTGGAACTTTCTTGGAACACTCTCTTCTGTCTTGCTATCGTAGGCCAGTATCTTGGTTCTCTGCAGTCAATTGCTTTGGAGCAATGTTATTGAGAGGAATGAGTCACTTCTGGCTCAGTTTAATGGGTTTATCAGGACTGAAATAGCTGTAGCTGGACTAAATGCCATATCCGCAGCTCATTTTATGTGGCTCTTTTTATAGTGTACAGTGACTGCCCACCAAAAGAAAATGAAGATACATTACTTTCAGCTTTTATAAGGAAGATCTGTAATGGTTTTTGTCATCTCTGTAACAGAAAGTAGTTACGGAGCTCTTTAGCTTTCTCTGCTCCCTGGTTGCAACGTACATCACAACATTACATGTTACCATTGCACAGTTTTCCCTTGTCCCTTTAATTTTAGATAGGCTGCATCCTCCTCAGTAATCCTTCAGGTTTATGACACAGAGCATAAAATGTAAGCACTAAAATAGGGAGGATGATTATTTTGCACAGTTTTTAATGACTACTCAAAGTAGAAGTTGGGGAAGAGTATGGCCCTACAGTTTTGTAGTACTGGATGCCTCCCAAAATAGCTGCTCTGAGTGAGGTGGTCACTCAGTTTACCAAGTGTTAAATTAGTACATGGGCATACCCTAGAAAAGATCAGGTGGACTGCTTTGAATTAATGAAGGAGGCTGGGGTTCTCTGATAATGCTAATTACGTGTTGATGGAAAGCACAGTAGTCCACTGCCCTTTCTGAACTATAGTTTTAGGATGAATAGCAATGAAAAATCATCACAGTGGGAGCTGTCACCCTTGTTCCCATGATTGTTATATCTCTTCTATCAGGATCTCCTGTGGATAGGAAAGCAAATACAGTTGTCCTGGTTTTTTTCTTCAAGTGCTATCTCACATAATAAGCCTCTGTGGCTTTCTGCCCTACCCCACTTTTTGATGCTCTTGATTTAGATATGATATTACGATGTCTTTTGAACCATGTATTTTAGCAGATTTTGTATTTGGACATAAAACCCCAACTATGGAATGAATATTACATGGGGCAATATTGTGTTAGATAACAGCCGAATTTGAATAGTTAATCTCATGTATTCAAAATGTGACCTTTTTTCCCGCAGTACAAAAAGAATCTCATTAGTTAATGAACATAGGCAATGCATGCATGGTATAGGGAGTGACTGCATTTAAGTATGAATTACTTAATCTTTAAATAGCTTTTTTTTTTCTTAAAGTAAAAGGAACAAATAACTTCAGTACCCTGTCTTGAATAACATTCTTTCTAATTATTTTCACCACAGTAGCCAGTGGAATGTAAATAGTGGTTTTTTTTTTAATTTCGTATTGGCAAATTTATAGCTCCTGAAATGATATATCTGTTCTCTCTCCTTTTGTTTGCTTTTAGGGAGAAATTGGAGCTGCTTCATCAGTGCCATTTCCAAACTGTGGCTGGTCTCAGGAAAAGTCTTGCATTGATGAATTAGTGCAACAACCCTCCCAGCCATGGAGGAATACATCTTACAAGAAAATCCATAGGTGACTAATAGGCCAGATTGGTCATCCCTCACCCACAGTGGTAAGCAGTCTTTTGAGAGCTGGGAGAAACTTTTTGGTATACCTGGAAATCAGTCTAGATCTAAATTAAATTAAATCGAGCATCTAAATACAGAATTTGGAATTTAACATGGTGTGCCTTATGAACAAAAAACAAAAAAAGAAAAATGAATTTCCGTGGCGGGCATTTTAGTCTTGAATCACGCTTTTCTACCACATTTCAGCAATGTGTCTTGTATCTTAATACCTTTGCTTTCATGTTTGTTTGTTTTTTAAGTTTGTCAGTCATTACACCATGTCATTTAGAACCAACCCTTCCATTGTGTTGAGTGGTTTCCAGTGAATAATGATTGCAGGATTAGCCTGCTAGTAATTAAATGTTGCCGCCTCTTAGATTGAAAATGAAACACCTCTATGGAATTTAAGAGTTTCTTGCTTTATTTAGGTTGTGTGTCTAAATAGTATAGATAGGTGTACCAGGTCAGTGAAGACAGAGTGCCTTCTTCAAAAAAAAAAAAAAGGGGGGGGGGGCAAAAAGAAAGAGAGAGGGAGAAAGAAGAGAGCAGGAAAGTAAGAGAAGGAAAACAAATTCACCCAATCATTAAAACTTTGAATTGCATGGGAAATTTTCCACACTTAGCTGAATCCTGGGGGTAATTTCCTAATTTTGCCTTTGTACAATCCAGATAAAGGCCTCACATCTGTACTCACTTTCACTCACAGATGGGTCTTCAAAATTTGCAAGCAGTAAGTTGTGTAAAATAGAAAGTATTGCCTATTTGTTGAAGCCTATAGGTGTACCTATTTCAGCAAAGCAAAATCTAGGTTCTTTTACTGCTTGTGAACTAAAGAATCCATTCAGTGCTTGCTTCTCACATTGGGTTTACTGATATGCAGAGTTTTACCACCTGAATTCACTGACTAATGTTTTAAGCAAAATGAAGCCTTTATTTATTTTATTTTTTCCAAATCTGCTACCAAAAATCACAGTATTTCACTGTTCAAAGACAGTCTTTTGCTTCTTCAAAGACTTTATAAAACTGATCTGTAGCATCCTCCTCACAGGACTGTAGTGGCCTACCCTCGTATGACACAAATGAGCTTCTGTCTGAAATAATAGGGATGATACCTAATCCTGAACTGACATCTGAAGGATTTTAAATAAAGGTGATCAATGACGGGTCTGTCATCTACCCTCAGTTAGTTCTGTCTGTCCTGTTAGGATGAAGATGAAAGCATTTGACTCTTTTAACAGATCCCGAGCCTGAACATTTTTCCTTGAGCTTTTGTTACATTTAAGGATTCATGATGAATAACAATAATAAAAGATTGAATCCCATCTGGTTTTCTGTTGATTGTTAGTTTAATTTAGTGTATGACTACTCAAAGTTTAGTCTGCCAGCCAAGGAAGGTATGCAGTTATCAACATTACTGATAGGATAAACCAGTTATGTAAGCTTATTTTCAAGTCTCCCTAAATCCCATAATTCTTAACAAAGTGAAACTCTTGAGCTGAAATGCACCTGTTTACAGAAAGATACAGCATCAAGTAGAGGTTTCATTTAGAGCTTTGGGTAGACTAAGTGGCCTTGTTGACTGATTCTTTGCCTGTTGCCATTTTAGGCGTAAAATATAGCAGGAAACTGAAAGGAAAGTATGGACAAGAAAAACACAGGGTTGTAAGAAAGACTTTTGTGCTTAGAAGGCCATGGAGGCCCAAGCACTGAAAAGATCAGTATGAGCTGTGTTTCGGGGGTCTAGTTAGTGCTGCATCTTGGAGCTGTAACAGGATTTCTCAAACTGTGCGTCCAGCCATTGCCTTGGCAGGACTCCAAATCAGTCCTGTGGGGGGAGAGGAAGGTGCCCGTGGGGCTTGGCAAAAGTTGCTTGTCCTTTCCTCGTGAAGATATGCATTTGTTCCTGGGTAGTGTGGGAGGTGGCTACTCCTTTCTCTCTGCGTTTGTAGCCACTGTGAAAACAGATAATTCCAGGAGAGAGTCTGATATGCAATTGCAGACCCAAATGTTATTGTAGAAGTCTGAGACTCTCTTCCCTGACACAGAGCTGAATTGTATGTGTGCATGCAAGCGGTTTCACAAGCCTGCTAATGAATGCCCCAAACCAAATTAGATGGAGCTCCCAAGGGATGAGTAGGGAGAGAACAAAATGCCAAGAGGCAAGAAAGATTAAAAAGCACAAAGAACAGTGAGAAAGAAATTCAAAATGTAGATCATGGAAAGTGTAAAATGGTATCATTGATGTCAGGCCATGAAACAAGCGGGGGGCATTCTCTTGTTGAATCACCTGTTGCAGGCCCCCATAAGTGTGCAACACACAAAGTATGGAAGATGCTGCACAAGGCAGGTGTGGGAAAAGGATGCGCAAACGGAGGAGGATCATGAACAAAGAAAAATTGAGAAGACAGTTTTTGAACAAGAAAGAGGTCAGAAGAGAGAATAATGGCACAAAACCTGGTATTGAAGAAAAGAGGTGGGACAGTAGAAGGAAAAATGAAAGGAAGTACAGCCACTGATTTGATTTACTGTTTTTCATTAGAAAAGTATCCTTTTGCCACTTCTGGATGCCATATGCATATATTAGAAAATACAAGCTTTTCAGCTTAATGGGGTGAATCTCCCTTTCAGCACCTTGGCATCTAAATCACCCGCAAAACCCAGTAAAACAACCTTCAGTACTAAATCGATGTTGGTGTTAAATACCATCCTGTGCCAAGCGGGGAGATGCCAGCCCAGCTGGATGAATACATGCCAGAGCATTTAGATGATAACTGGTATGATGAATTGGACTCTTAAGCAAATAGATACCTAGGCAAAGAGCAGAGGGACCAAATTCCATGGTGCACTACCCTCCTATCTCTGCTGGGTTGCAAAATGTATGAGTCAGAGGTAGAAGATAGCCCTTGGCAGTATCTGTGGTGAGTACTATGATCCCCACTTAAACAAACCTGAGTGTTCTTACTTCCTCATGTTTCTGGGCCCTTTTCAAGTATACTTTCTAGCAGCACTTAGCCCCAGTGTCTATGTGGCAGTCAACCGAGGTCTGCATCAATGAGAAAGGGTTCGTTTACAAGAAGGAAACGGGTGCTGCAAGCAGTACATCAGGAGGCGGCAACCTCAGAGTCCAGCCTCCTGTTGCACAGTTGTGGTCCAGAGTCTAAGCTGCCATTATAAAACCAACAAACAGGCTGGATCCTCAGCTGGTGTACAGCCACAGAAGCTTAGCACATTGGCTTGAGCTCTCTCTTCTTTATCTCTTGTGGCACCAAAGATCATGATTAGAAAGATGCCCAGGATATAACAGATGAAGTAAAGTGTACTGAATTCACCAACAACCTTAAGTAAAAGCCTAAGCTGCTTAATTTGTCCTTGGAATCATCTTACCACTGAGCTTTTTTTTACCTTTCTTGTGGGTGCTGTCATAAATGGGCTGTGGAAACAGTGGAATTGTCATTTCTGGAGGTTTTCAAGAATATCGCTATTGGGATTGAAATAGATGCCACTGATGGAGAGGAACTGATTAGATCATCTCTTGGTGTCTCATCCAACTTGGGTTTTTTTCTATGATTTTAGCAAATACATTCAGTTACTGTCCTAAGCTTGCAGCGTTACGCTGCTTCCACTAGGCTTGTGTAACAAAAGCCCCAACTACCAAACCCCTCTGCTTCCTCCACAGCTACTCATGCAAGACAAAATGTGGTATTGTCAGTTTTGCATAAGGTTGGGAAATCAAGACCCGAACCGTGGCAAGAGCGTAAAGTAAAAAGTTAAGAAAGATACCAAAGTTAATATGTAGCCAGCTTATTACAGTGTTTCATGTCCTGCTCAAAATAATTTTCTACTTCAAATTTGGGTGACAGTTGCCACAAAAATTCCCACGTGCTCACAACAGTGCTGAAGCAAACTGGGCCTGGATTCTGAAGAAAGGAGCCAGAACAAAGTGCTAGTTCTCCTTCTAGGAGTTTCCCAAAAGAGATTTAGCTCACCAGAGTGGGACATCTGCTCTCTTTTCCTTTGCCCTTTACTTCCTAAATCAAGAAGTAACAAGGAGAAGAATTTGCTAACACCATTTTAGGTGTGCCGCTGGCACATCACAAATGGACTGGTTATATTGTCAGAAAAACACTGGTAGCTGACAAGTCCTGCAGAGAGATTAAATACAGGGGAGGACTGTGAGCAATATGAGAGAGACCTGCTGCTATTGATAAGCTGAAATCTGTGTTTCTTCCCCTGCACTCCTGATATCAAGAGAGTCAGTTGCAACATCTCAGCTGGCTGTTGTGCATTCCTGGTACCTGCCTTCTCCGCAGGGCTGTTGTGCATCTGTTGGCCCGCGAGCTTCCCACTACGTGGATCAGATACTGGGAAGGGGGAGGGGAAAAGAACAGAGTAAGGCAAGAGGGGAAATAAACACCTAAATTGTTTTATTCTGATTTTGTACATAGTCTAGGGAAAAGGACACTGGCAAGAGCTGAATGGTATCCGAAAATGTTGTGCTAGTGTGACAGCTTTGTGGGGAGGCAGGACTGGGTCTGGAGCCTGATTCCCCCTGCCTTTGGTTCAAGAACAGTTACACAGGGGAAAGCGAGATTTACAGGTTGGAAACTGTGGTAGAGTGGTAGAGAGCAGACCTGAAACCTTCCTTTGCCCTGTGACTGTGTGGTGTGGTTATATAGCCACAAAATATTGACCATTTCATATGAAATAAGGGTGGAAGAGGAAGGTAGAATGAATCCTATGCCGGTCACTGCTTTCTGTAGGCTCCAATCCACGGGGGCGGATTGTCACTGGGTCCTCCCAGACAACCCCGCAGCAGAGCAGGCATGCGGGCTCCCTGCTGCAATGCAAAACCTGAGCTCGTGCAGCTGTAACCTTCCTCCTCCGTCATCTGTGCTGTCTTTCCTCCTTTCCTCCTCTCCCCTCTTACAACTGCCTGCAGGCACTGCAGCTTGCTTTCTCCCTCCCTCCCTCCTGTCCCCTGTCCTCCTGTCCCCTCATTTCCCAGAGGGAAATGTCCCTGTCCTCTGGCACATGCCTTTTGTGGCCTAGGGAGGTGAGAGATGGGAGCAGGGGATGGCAGGTCACCATTACAGTTCAAGGTAACCTGTGCTCACGGCTTTTCCTGGGCTGCTATGGTAGAGCGCCATAGCCCAAGCCAAAGGCAATTCTGCAGCTGATTTCACTAACAGGATAAAATCAGCCTCTCTTGGCACAGGCAGAATTCAGCCCTGAAGGTATATGAATAATGTTTCCCTAACTGGCATCTGATATTGCTCCTTGCATTACGCTCCTATTAGCAAGAGACAAGTGAGGCCTCTCCGCCCGTCCGGTGGTTCGGGGTGTCCAAACTATGAATCCCCAGTGAAGGAAGGAGGGGGGACAGGGCAGAACGTGATACCCAGTGAGAAACCAGGCGGGTGTCCTGAGCCTCTTCATCCAGTTAAACGGGTACATATGCAGGTGACATCACAGCAGCAGATGATCTCATCCTGCAACACGGGCAGCAGAAAGCCCTCCCTGCAGAGCTGAAGCGGACCCAGTTTTCCCACTGCTCTTACACCCAGCCTGGAGCTATGGGTCGCTTCGCCTGCTGCGCTGCCCGTGCAGTCACACAGACTCAATATGCTCTTCTCAGGCACGGACATTATTATTTCTCTGAGATGAAACAGCATCCCACACTCCTATTAACCCGTGCCCTACTTCAGAAGGAAATCTCATTTGTGGCTTTCGTTGTTAGCTGGTGCTGGTGTTGGTTTGTCCCCGTGTCTGCTCTGACTTCACTTTTATGCAGTGCCACATGCGGAGAGCCCTCTGTACTGTGTGGCCTGCGAGCATTATTCCTCACAACAGAATAAGGAATTGGGGTGGTTGGAGCTTTTTGTTTCGCTGGGGAAGAGAGAAGTAAAAGCACAAATGTCAAAAATATCCCTGCAAAACCAATTTTTTGTATTCAGCAGAGAATGAAGTGCTGTCTGCTAAACAAAGTTTGTCAGCCGGGATATTCCTGCACATCCAGTCACCTTCCACAGAGTGTCTTGAGAGTCGTGCTGCACAAAAGAGAGTTTCAGAGGATTCACTGGATTTCTGATGGCAAACCTCACACGAAACGGGCATTGTTTCACAAATACACAAAGTAGCAGGGAAAGGGAAGTGGCATCTTCAACGATGGCCACCACAGCAGCAGTATGTACAGTAACGTGTGTGGTAGGTTCATCTGTAGATCATGTTACCTAACAAGAAACGCAAAGAAAGCAAAGGAAATTCAAGACCTTTTTTCACTGATGCTCAATATTTTCAACTATAGCCGGCACGGCTTGACTTTTTTTTAAGGAATTAAACAGAACTATATTAAAACCATGAAGATGCATGGAGTGCAAGTGACTTTTCACGATCTTACTGTGGAGGCGGGGGCGGGGAAAGGACAAGATGGTGCAATTTCAGTTCCTCTGGGGATTCAGATCTGTTGCATTGATGTCCAACGGAAAGGCTCCCGTTCACGGTGTTATCCCGGTTGTCCCTTGGTGTACTGACATGGTCGGGTGACTTGCAGCCCGTCAACAGGTTAACACTTCAATGGCCACAGCAACGCTGGCCATGGGAAGACGAAGCCCCTGTGCACACGGGCTGTTTTGACGATCTCACAATCCATTCGCAGACTGTCCCTCCTGTCCTTGGAGCCGGCTGGAAGATAAACTTTGGTCAATGTATTATACTATGCCCTTTGTCATGAAATAACATCAGATAATATGTATTTAGTGGGGATTTAAATTCCCCAGCTGATTACAAGGAGCTGTAAAGACTCGTAAGGTTTAGCAGTGTACGAGTCTAGAATGATGTATAACGTCGCGGCTGTTCCGGTGGCGCTGAAAAGGGCAGGACTTCGTTAGGAATAAATCTGAAAGCATAAACAACTAAAAATGCCAGCCATACAACTTGATATTCGGTAAGAATTTGTTTGAAGTTGTTGACCAGAAAAAGAAGCTCCTGTATTCTGAATTCTTTAAGAAGTTGTTTGCTCTGACACCCCAGGCGTGTGACATGTAGTGATATGACGAGGGGTGATGGTTTTAAACTGAAAGAGGGGAGATTTAGATTAGATATGAGGAGGAAACTCTTTACTGTGAGGGTGGTGAGACACCAGCCCAGGTTGCCCAGAGCAGCTGTGGCTGCCCCATCCCTGGAGGTGTTCAAGGCCAGGCTGGATGGGGCTTTGAGCAGCCTGGTCTGGTGGGAGGTGTCCCTGCCCAGGGCAGGGGGGTTGGAACTGGATGATCTTTAAGGTCCCTTCCAACCCAAACCATTCCATGATGATCCTGTGAACCTCTCCCTGCCCCTTTCCCAGCAGTAAAACATTCACTGCACCCAAAGAACATTATGAAATGTGACTAGATCATGCTTTTGAGGAAACAATGTCCTGCTTTGACAAAGATGCAAAAAGGGATTGTTACTGATTAAAGTGTGGAGAAGAGAGCTCCGAACCCCCATGGGCGCCTATCGACGCCGGCCACCCCTGCTGTCCCTGTTTTGATGACAATGCCTCCATTTTTACCCCCCACCGGGCACAAAGGCAAGTGGTAAAACGAGCAGCAGAGCGGGCTGTCCCCCTCCATCCCTTCCTTTTCCCCTTCCCTTCCCTTCCCTTCCCTCCCCTTCCCCTTCCCCTTCCCGACCCCGCCCGGGGCGGCCGCTGGCCCCCAGCCCGCCGAGGTCCCGCCCCTCCGCCCGAGGCCCCGCCCCCTCGTCGAGGCCCCGCCCCTCGCCTGCCCGCGCCGTGACTCGTCCCAGCTGCCACGTCTCCCCGCCGACGTCACCGCCCGGCCGGCTCCTCCCCGGCCAATCGGCGGCACCCAGCCCCGCGCCCAGCCGACGGGGCCGAGGGAAGAAAGGCCGCCCGCCGCGCATGCGCCACCGGCGCCGCGGGGGCCGCCGGGAAAGCGAGTCCTCACGGGCAGGGGCGGACGGGCGGCGGTGACGGGGCGGACTCGGTTTCCCGGCATGCCCCGCCGCCGCCCCCCGGCCATGTAAGCGCCGCTCGGCTAGAGGCCGCCCCGTTTCCTGGTTGGGCTCCGGCAGCCATTTTGGGCTGAGGAGCGAGCGCGGAGGCCGCGGAGAGCGGGGCAGGGCGCCGGCGGAGGGGGGCAAGGCCGAGCCGGGCGAAGGCGGGAGCCGTTGGACGCCTGCATCCGCGGAAGCGCCCGCCTCGGCGGCGGGAGGTGCCAGGCCGCGACCGCCTTCCCTCCCCCCCCCGCCTCATCCCCCCTCACAGCGCGCTCGCCGGGCCGCGGGCCCCACGGACATGTCCAGCATGAATCCCGAATAGTGAGTGCGGGACGGGGCCCGCCGCGCCGACATCGGCGGGCGGCGGCGCTGGGGGGGGTGGGGGGGGGAAGGAAAGGCCGCCGGCAGGGCCTGGCGCAAGGCGGGTGTGCGGGAGGGGAAGGCCGGGCCTTCGGGCCTACGCTGGGCCCGCCGGTCACCGGGGGAGGCGTTAGGCCTGTCGGTGTTGTCCCCGAGGGGTTGGGTTACGGCCACCGGGGGGTAGGGGGGGGTGGGGAGCATGAAAAGTTAATGATGTTTCTGCTGTAAACCGGCGCCGTGATCCGTGTAGCTTCGGCATTCCCCCCCCCTTCCTTCTTCCCTCCCTCCCCGGGAGCGCTGCCGGCGGCGGGGTGAGTATGGGCGGTGTTTTTCCCGGTATTTCCCGGACCTCGAAAATGCGGAGCCCGGGCTCCAACAAGTGAGGTGTGTTTGGGTGGTGGGGGGGGTGGGAGAAAAAAAAACCAGCCCCGGCTTTTTGTGAAAGCCGATCTTCCTGGCCGGTTGCTGCTGGCAGCTTAGTAGTCAGAGGTCCACCCTTCACTTTAGCTGCAAGTCATGTGTGTGTCACATGGCTCTTGCAAAACACTTCTTGCCTATGTAGATTTTGCAACGCTGTGACTTGATAATGAAATGCTCTTGGGGCTGTCTTGAGCTGAAATAGCTCTTGCCTAGAAAACCTGGTCATGGCACGGTTTTTTGGTTGGGTTTTTCTTTTTTTTTTTTCCAGAGGGTCGTTGTACCTCGTTGTGTGAATATGGCCTTTTTCTTCTAATTGGCCTGCTGGGGAGTAAGGGTATCTGAGCTCTCTGGTCAGTAGTTGTCTGTATCCTGGCAACTGTAAGAGCAGTGGCTTGGCCACCAGGATGTCAGGGACAATAAACCTCGTTTTGCTCAGGGCTTTTTTTGAGTGAATTAAGAGGAGAGACTTGGGACTAGTTTAAAAAGCACTTTAAAAACCGGCAGCTGCACTCTCAACACTTTAGTGTTCCAGGGCGTTTCTAGGGTTCCTTCACTGGTGCTGGCTTTTCTGGCACTCCAGTTTGGGATGATGAAGCTGCTGTGCCCTCCAGTGTAACTGGAGTGGTTATCGTACTGAAATGCACGTGTAGTATGGCATTAGTGCTCTAGATGCCCATTGTCTTTGTTCATGGATTACATTTTAACAACTTCTGGGTGACATTTTAACAAGTTTTGTCCTGAAAACATTATTTTCCACACTGCTGAGGCTACACTTGCATGGTCATGGCTTTTATGCTCTCTGCTTATGGCAGTGTGGTTGCAAGAGCTCTGTGCCCATTAAAATCACCTGAAAAGCAAGTAGGAGTGGAAGGCAAAGTAATCATCAGCTCGTGTGAGGGAGCTGGTGAAAACTAAGAGGTACAGCCAGGAACTCAAGTTACATCTTGGCAAGGTTAACAAACAAGCTTGCTTGTGTGGCTTTGGAAAACACCAAAACAGTAGCTGGAGGTAGTCAGTGGGTGAAAGACCAACAACTTGTTGGTGTTTCTGTGCTGCTAGTAATGACCCTCGGGGATTTAACTCAAATTTACTTTGCAGGCTGGTGGGTTTTGTAGTGAAAAACTGCCTGCAAGGTGTTAGGCCATTAACACTGTGCAGAAACAGGATGAAGGGGGCTTTTTCTGTAGTTTTGTTGCCTTTCCTAATGCCTCTCAGCTTTCTAGACTGATGCAGAGAGTAGTTCCCTGCAGTGAGACACTGAATGTTGCTATAAAGATGGGGAAAACATTTTGAGGGAGACTCATTCTTGGTGAAGAGTACCCATTCCTGGTGGTGGGGACGGCTGAGTTTCTGAAAGTGAAACAGAGGAAAAGCTGTAGTTCAAGATTAATTTGTACTATTAAATTGCTGCTTCCTGACAGGGTTGTGCCTGCAGGATGAGGATAGGAGATGAGAAGAGTGCGGTGAGATGGACAGAAAATATTTGTCACTGTAATATGTATACTTGGGCTGAGGTTAAACCAGGAATAAGACTTACGGGATTATAAGGTTATTCCTTCTAGTTACCTGTAACAGGTACAGATATCCATTTGCTCTTGAGAAGTGCCTTGCCTGTAATGTAACACACTCCCACTTCCTTATCACAGCTTCAGCTCAGGCTGTAGCCCCAAATCCTCTCTCCCAGGCATGCTAGAACTGTCAGACATCAGTGGGATGGCCTGTTAAAATTTCTTAATAAGAAGACCTGCCTCCTTCAGTTTCCAAGAATTAGAAGCTGCTGGTGCCAGGGTTTGCAGGCAGTGTGTGTTTAAGAGCTTCCTTGAAACTTCAGGGCTGTGGGACAGCCTAGTGGACTAGTTAGTGTGCTTTTTCATTTGAGTGAAGGAGCCCAAGAGAGATGGATGAGATGTAAGTGCTAGCATTTGGAAGGTAAACTCTGAAAACACCTGCCCACCTATCCCTGGGATGTATGTATTCCTTCTGTGTTACCACCAGCATCATCCCCCTTGTGGTGTAAATGAGCAAAATGTCAATATTGACTCTGTGGTGACTCCGTGGTTGTCAGGTTCAGCATTTCCTACCCCTTCTGCAACTTGCAGGTAGTCGGCTGACTAGCTTAAACATCTTGGTGGGTGAGCTGTCAAACAGCTAGGTGGTATCAGGAATTGATTTTGATTGATGCTTTATAGTGTCTGGATCTTGTTTTAGATACCTTCTTCAAGGGGAGATGAGGAAATGAAGTGCTTTTTGGAGTAAATCTGGGGTTTTCTGCATTGAGGTTTTCAGTCTTGTATGAGTTCAGTAGATGACAACTGAGTGACAGCTGCTGGGTTGTGGGAATGATCTGAAATTGTTTGTGTTCTAACCTTTCTAAACAGCAATCTGCGATGCAAAGTGGCATTATGCGTTCTGGGTTCTGTTTACTTACAGAAGCAGTGTGTAATCAGAGTGACAGTCATGCTCCTCTCAAAATTTCTTGGGTGGTAGAACAAAGACTGGGGATTTGGCTGCTGCGACTACCTGTTTACAGGAAACTTGCAGCTGACATCGGTGATTAAAGCTGATTCCAGCAGTTCCTTGTTGGAGATGGATGACTACCTAGTCTTGTCTATTCTGGCATAAAACCTTCCTGGCATTAAAAAAAAAAAAATTCCCATGCATCTACCTGTATAAACAACAGTATCTGAGGCCCACGGGTCCCTTGTTCCACACAACTTTGGCCAGGTCTGTCCTCAACTTGACTTCCTGGTCTTCTGCTGAACTTGTGCTGCCTAATGCATGGAAAATGCACATAACAGGAGGATGCTGCGCTCTGCTCAGAAATTCCCATGTTGTTTTGGAGGTGCCTTTTTTGCAAGATGCAATTAAACTTAGCGTATCTATCCTCTGTCTCTTTGGCAAGAGGAAGTTGCCATATCCTCTTCCTGATGGGCAGGATTTGAAAGCCTCGCCCTTACTGATGGTACCTACCTGCCTTGCAGCATGTGTCCCTCTCTTACAGGCGCTAACCATGACTTGCCTGTATAAATGGGAATGAGACATAATTGAGTGATAAATCTGATCCACACTATTTCCAAGTAGTGTGGAGAAGGCTACACTGCATAGCTCAGCCTGCTTTGTTAAGGCTCCCTAAACTGAAAGAGCTGATGAATTAAGTCTTCAGGTTTAGTGCAAAACTTGTCATTTTTATTTGATTTAAACTGTTGCTGCATCCTGGGACCTATCTCTAGCATCACACCAGGTGTAACAGGCTGCTCACTTGGTTCTCAAGGCCCCTATATAGGCACCTGCTGTATTTTAAAAGGTCCTAAAGCAACTGTAACTAGAAAGCAACTGGAATATGTAATTATTTTAATTTTTTTAAAACCTACGTAGCAAGGTTCTACTTAAATTACCTCTGAATGGATGCAGGTCTAAGTGTCTGCCTTGCTCACCTGGCAAAACGTAGGTTTTTGTGACACAACACCCATGTCTAAGGTCAGAGGCAGACCAAACTCAGTCATGGCTGTTCCCACCCTGCTGCAGCCTGAGTGGTGCTGGCGCGGGGCTTGGGGGGTGAGGCAGGTGGCTTAAGTCACCATATGAGCCTGGGGTGTTCTCACTTGCTTCTGGAAATACTGAAGCCCGAAGAGAGGTAAGGTCTTAATGGCAAAGATGTCAAACCCAGTATTTAAGGCTTTTGGGTTCTTGTTGTGTCAGCTTAACAGTAGTGCTATGTGTAAACCATTATTGTTCTTATCTGCTTCTGAGCAGTGAAAGATTTATAGCGGGGTAGATAGATCTGGTTGGGAGCCGCTCTTAGCATTGAGGAACAGAGGAAGAAGAGTTGCTTGATGTTTGGGGGCTGGGGGGACCTGAATTCCCCTTGGAAGCAAGGGGAGGCTCTTAAGTGCATCCTCAAGACTCATAGCTGAAGCCTTACCTACTCCAGGAACGAATTAATTTTTTCCCACTAATTTTAGTGAAGACAATATAGTGGTAATATTCATGTGTTACCATTCTTAAGGGGATTATAACATGCTGCAAGCTCTAATTCTTTCAAGTGTATCAGTGCTTACTGTAAGTAATCATTTAACTTCAGGATTGCTGAAAATTCTGGTTTTGCAGAGAACTGAGCAACCAAAACTTCCTGCTGAAGTAGGAAGGAGCTGTTTGAAGGCTGAGGCGATTGTAGCTTCAGTTTATGCATAATCCTGGGGAAGGAGGCAGGGGTTTAACAGTTGACCAGGTCTCAGAGCTGCTGTACTGTACCTTGGGCTCTGGGTTACACTGAGTTTCTTTCTCGGGGAACTAAGTTGTTAGTGAGGGTAAGAAGTTTTAAATGTCTCTTGCTGTGGTTGTTATTCAGTAGCATCTTGCCTGGGTTCCTGGGTGATGATGGTGGCTGAGAGGCAGCAAAGTTGGATAGATGAGGGTCACTAACACTGGTCAGTACAGTCCCACTTCAATGATCCTTAGGCTTAAAACGCTTTTTTTTTTTTTGTGATAAAGCACAACTGTGCCTTCTCAACCACTAGCTCAACAGTGTGGCTGCGGTGGTGTTTCTGCAAGGGGAGGTGCAGGAAACGCAGTGCTGCTGTTTCGGAGCACACGGGGGGGGCAGCGCTCGGCGCTCCGGGATGTGGGGTGGGGTTTTGGTGTCACCTCGTGGGCAGCCCCAAGCCTCAGGAAACATGTATTTTGTCAGTGATCAACAGTGTAGGAGTACCAGCAGTAATAATGCTTCTGGTCAGTAATAGTGCCTCAGCCATCTTGAAGCTGTTAAGATATGTGGGTTATGATGTAATGTAACTTATCTCCCCAGAACAGTTTGGATTAATAACTGTCATTTTACTAAAACCATCTTCCCTTCTATTAGTACATGACTTGACAGATGGAGTAGTGAGTTCTGTGACTGTAAACTGCTAGGTATCCTTTGACTTTGATTTTTTTTTTTTAAATACCACAAGTGCTTTTAGCTTTACACTGTGGGGGAAGGTTGTGTTTTTGAAGGATCAGCTTGTCAGTTGCTCCATTTACCTTCTTCCCTAACCTTGAGGAGCGCTGTGGAAACTGGTGAAGGTTTCAGTTGAGCATGTCCTTGCAGCCCGGGACCAGCCAAGATGCCAGTCCTTTGGGCATGTGAGCAGAGGAGTGGTGAAAAGCCGAGCAGTTGACCATCTGCTTGGCTGTTATCAGCTGGGGATGGATGCCGTTTCCTGGCTGGATTCCTGCCAGGCAATAGTCAATGGCAATGTTAGTAGGGAATAATAGGTGGGGATGGGTGACTTCAGGCATTTGCATAAATCTTATCTTCTCAGTTTGGCAAAGTGGGCATGGAAGTGTGTCTGTTGTAAACTTGAGTGGTTAAATGAGAACAGGACTTAATCCTGGATGCTACAGGGCTGGAAGCTGTAAACCTAGAATGGGTTAGTCTGGTACTTAGAAAGGAAGATAACTCGGGTAAGTGGTGGTTCATTGCTTTTTCTCTGCTACTTGATCTCTAGTATTAAACTGTCCCATTAGTCTTACGACTGACACAAAATCTAATGTTTTGCCAACAATGAAACCTTCACTCCCTTTGAACTATAAGACTAGCTCAGGCATTGATGATACTGTGCTTGCTCCCTCAATATTGGGAGAAGTCAACATCAAGCAAAACAATCATTGTCACCCCTGCTGGGGTGACTTCAGGATTGCTAATACCACACCTGACATCCTCGAGAGAAGGAATGTATCCTCATCTGGCAGTGGCTTTAGCTTTATTTTAGTTTCTGAAAGGCAAGCTGAGTATGTGGCCAGTGTCAGCTGTTAATAGTCTGTCGTGGAAGGTGGGTGTCCATTTTGCTGCAGAAGGCCACTAGACATGGTGTGAACAGCTTGTATGTTTGAATTGCATGTGGCACTAATGGGTTCTGCTGGAACCTAAATTTGGGTAGCATAACCTTAGGGAAGAATGGGCTGCTTTTGGCCAGCTACGTGGTATTTGTGAAGCTGGGCAGTGGAATCAAGCCTTTGACTGTAAAGATGATACGAAGATAATGGCTGTGGTGGACAGCAGGCTGTTACTGCCATCTGCATGGCACTTGTGTCACTCAACCAAACAACGAGGCTTGCATTTAATTGCGAAGCAGGATTTTAAGGTTAGCTAGATCACAAAGGGCTGAAGTAGGACTGTGTTAGTCTTGGTGATAGCCACACTAATATCCCCAGAGTAACTTCCTAAGAAAGCACAGTTCTGTGCAAAAACACTGGGTTCAGCATTTTTCTACCTCACGCTTGCCTTACCAAGTAAATTGTGGGAGTGCCTAAGCTGGGTGGAGAAGCTTGGGAGTTGTAGGTGACTTCCATAGTAGTGAATTAATTTACCCTTCTCAAACATTATAATATACTGGCTATAAGGAACTTGGTTCTCGGTAGTGTTTTTCATTAAGTGACTTAATTTTCTTTTTCCTTCTGCAGTGACTATTTATTCAAGCTACTTCTGATTGGAGACTCCGGTGTTGGGAAATCTTGCCTTCTACTTAGGTTTGCAGTAAGTGATCATGCTTGAAAACTCTTATGTAAAAAAGCTACCAGGTACTTAGCAAGGATTTCTCAGCTACAAGAACTACTTGAAAGGACCGGTGTCTGTCAAGTCTGGTATACCAAGGAATAATTGAAGTACTGCAGAGCCCTCCTGTCTTCTGCTTTTTTTTTGTAGCTGATGTATTTGTTCATGAGTGAGTAATATGAAAAGAAATAATATCAAGAATATGTCCAGTTAAGCTTAATTCTCATTTTCTTAAGAACAAGAAGATACCTTAATTTAACTTCCATCATTACACTAGTGGTAGAACACTGAAGATGGAAGAACATACTTGAATTCTGGGGTGCGTGCCTTCAGGCATGAAGAGTACAAATATGTCAGGGTAAGGTCTTGATCAGTTACTACTTGATCTGAATATTTTCAGCCAGATGAAGCTTGATATCTCCATTGAAAAAGCCTACTAATTGCTTAGCTAGAGGGAGAAGTAATTTAAATAGTACTCTAGGAATAATAAGGCCTTATGGTTCCTTTAGTGAATGAGTATATAATAAATGTTAAAACTGCCAGTGGGCTGATGTGGCTGAATTTTAATGCAAGAAGCTGTAGTTTTCCTGTCAACAGGAAAAGTTAAGATGTATTTGACAGCTCTTGGTAGAAAAACCTGGAGCCCAGTGAATGCCTTATCTATGTCTGTGTCAAAGTGCAGCTTTACATTGCTGTGGGAGGAGAAGCAGGAAGGGACAAAATGGGACATTTGTTTAGAAAGGAGAGTTTGATACCACCGCAAGATGATGGCGGTGGTTTCACAGCCTCAACAATTGCTGTAGGCACCTCTGGGAACAGCCTGTTGTGTTTCATGTTGCTCCCAGGAAATGGCTGGCTGGTGTGTACAAACAGCACCACTGCAGTTAAAGCTACTGCAGCTGCCGCTTGTGCAGTGTTAGGACAGGGAGAGGCTCAACCCACAAACACTAGAAAGATGCGTCCTGCTCTGCCCTCAGAACTGGAGGCAGTGGATTGGAAGTGACACCAAGGCTGGAGCAGTGCTCCCAGAGCAGTCTAGCCTGCTTCTCTTGCAGACACTCTTGAATTAATTCTGGCTTCATGTGAATAATCTAACTTGTCCCTTTTTTTGATATCCAGCTTTAGTTTATGCTTAGTTACCTGGTGCTTCTTAAACTAAGTAGCTTTTTCCCTTAGAAGTTTGACTGTCTAACTAAGCTATTTTACTTCGACATAAGGAATTACCGCAGCATTCACTTACCTGTGTTCTTCCTGCTGCAGGTTAAATGCGCTGGGCTTTTCAAATATACCCTTTTGAGTATTGAAGTGTTAAGGAAATAAATGTCCTGTCATTCTAAAAAGCTTAATGCTTTATTCTTACTTGCAGATGTATCATCTAAGGTATCTTCCATTCACAACCCAAAGAAATCCCTTGCTTTTGTGGTAGCTGTTGGTTGCATAAAGCCTTTTGTGGTATATTTTACCTGAAGTTCTATCCTACTGGTACTCTGGGGATAGAATTTTCTTTCATGCCGGCAGGCTAACAGTTGCTAGAAGGTAGCAAAGGCTCTGATCCAGCGCTTCCTGCTGGAGACTGCTGGCAGGTCTGTGTGAGCTGCCAAACCAGTGCTGCCTTGTCCTTCCTGTATTTACGCAGGCTGCGGAGCAGGGGACTTCACAGGAGGACCCAAGTGGTAACTCTAAACTGCCTCAGCAACCAGCTGTGGCAGCAGAGGGTCTGAAATTCAGGTGTGGAGTGCCACTGAGGCACCGCTGCTCACTTGTAGGTAGCTGCTGTGTAATACAGGTGGGGAAAAAACATTGGAGGAAAATAAAAATCTGAGGCATTTTAGTAACCATAATGGTTATTTTAAGTAGCTCTTCGATCTGCCAACAGGAACAAAGACTATTTTTTAAACTACAGTTCAAAAGGACTTAAAACTAGTTTCTGGAAATAGGGTTACTGGCTAGTTTTTGGAATGTAAATCTTATTGTATGAGGTGTTGCTTTTAAAAAAAAAAAACAAACCACAACCAACTTTGCAGAATTTTTGAGAACTAAATACTTGGTGAAAGTACCTAGCTACCTCCTGGACTTTGCCATGAACGATGAGGCTGTTTTTGCCAGGGAATTAAGTACCTTTGCCTGCCTGGTGCATAATAAAGTAGGTGACTGCAGAAGAGGTGCAGCAGGCTTGACTTCTGTTCGCTCTTTCTCCTAGGATGACACGTACACAGAAAGTTACATCAGCACGATTGGTGTGGACTTCAAAATCAGAACTATAGAACTAGATGGGAAAACAATCAAGCTTCAGATAGTAAGTAGTATTTCTCAACTCCTGGGTACTTTAATCTGTCGAAGCACGGAACTGCATTCATAACTATTGGTAGTTATCTTTGTACTTTAATCCTTAAAATATAAGCGATATCTTCCCTCTTACAAGAGGGTAGGCACTTTTTACAAGATTACAAGACTTCCCGTGACCCTGTCCTTAAAGAAGGATGCTTATCAAGGCTGTCTGCCTGAAAGAGAAAGTGACCTGTTACAAATGTATTTTCCTGGGAAGAAAAGGTGGCTTCAGTATTTAAAAGGCACTGTGAGCTGAAGAAGGGCAGAATCCTCGCTGGGTTCTGCTATCAAATAGCATATCGGATTCTGCTGTCTAAACCGAGGTAGTTCTGCAGTATTTAGCAAGGATTTGCATAAGTGGGAGAGTATCCTACAGTTGTCCAAGATGCCTGAATGCTACAGCAGCTGTTAGTAGTTGGCTGCGCTGTCTAGCGCTGGAAGTGCTGCTTTTGTTGACCTGAATGGAAAAACTGACACAAACGTGTTGTAACTGGTCTATCTGCCTTGGCACTGGGCGGTGTTTTCTGGTTATGCTTTTGGCCTTTCACTTGGAATAGGCAGGAGAAGAGACTTGGCAGTTCTTTCCTCTAATCTTGAAGTGCTCTAAAAGGGTGGCTGGTGTAATGAAATCTAATATCTATGCAAGGTCACGCAATCCTTGTCAACCACTGCTTCCAGCTCAAGCAGAGGCTCTTGGGACTTGAAGGCAATGACTCAGGGATTCCAGGCTGTGTTGTGGAGCAGGAGTCCAGTTTACAGCCAGAAGCCTGAGTCTGAGCCTGCAGGCTGTAATGTAGCTGTCCTGAGTGCAGAGCAGCCCACTGGGAATGCTGTCCCACTGAAGTCTGTGAGCCTGGCTGTGTTTAATACACAGCTGGCCCTGTTCTTGACAGGGCTCCAGGGAGAGAAGGGTTTGGGTGAGTGCCCTTCCTGTCCCGGACTGCAACTTTTTGGCCACTTACCCTGTTACACTGCTTCAGAGGTGCCCTTTTCTGTTGCAGAAGGGGTTTGGACACCCTTCATGACTAGTTTGGGAGAGGTCAAGCACCTAATGTCCCTCCTTGACTCTCCCAGCAGGAGAAGGGAGCCAGGTTTGGTGTGAATTGTTTTACTTCATCCTCTGAAGAGGATGTTGCCCTTAAATACCCTTGCTGCAGCTTCTGTACTGAGGAATTCAAAGGGAGTGGTCACGTTAGACACCCGCATCTCTCTGACCTTATTTCTAACAGGTTTTCAAGCCCTGGCTTGTGTTTATTCTTCTGACCACTGAACCATGGCTTCTTCATGGGTCAAAACTGCTTAATGTTTTCCTCAGTGAGATCTCTTGGCTACGCTTGTCCCAAACCAAAAAAGGAGCCCTTCTAGAAGAGGACCTACTGAAGCGTAATTCTTCCCCATTCAGATACCTTGATCTTCTCAAATCCTGTTTGTGTACAGTTTCAGAGCCACTCCTGTAGCTGTTAACTCGGAGACGCTTGTAGTTGGATGGCTGATGAGCTGAGCTGTGTTTCTGGAAGCTAACGTGCAACACGGGTACAGCTACGCTGCAGTAACTGATGCTGTTATTTGTCTTGTAGTGGGACACGGCGGGACAGGAGAGGTTTCGAACTATCACTTCCAGTTACTATAGAGGCGCTCATGGCATCATAGTTGTGTATGATGTTACAGATCAGGTAAGTGTTCAGCCTGTGTCTAGAGAGTTTCTCCAGGTGGAATATACCAGGCTGATAAGTAAATAAAAGTGGGAATTGAACAACTTGGCACTTCTTAAGGAGACAGTGACCATGTTCTTCAGGCTGTGTTAAAGTTTATGAAGCCAAACATGTTAGTCTCTGGTTTGGGGCTACACACAGAAATAAAAGGAGCAGTGGGATGTGTGGCTCTAAAGTAGTTGGATCTTAGGCTTAACCTAAAACTTGCTGGGCAGGTGACTGATTGTTCTGTGTGAATACTTCTCACCCTGCCTTTGGTAGCAGGAAGTCTGAGTTACCGATGGAAGCTGTTGAAAGGTTTCTGAATGTACTTGAACTTTGGTCTACAAGAAAAACGGGCATTTGAAACAGAAAACTGTCAGCATGTGCGCAGGGTACAACTGAGCCAGTGTTTCCTGTGAAAGACTCTCTGCAGATTACTGGTGCAGGTGTCCTGTTTGAAGGGCTCTTAGGAACTGTGGAGTTTCCTGAAGTAATAGGAAAACGAACAACCGGGTTCAGTCGCTCACTTGAGTATCTGTTCAGCGTGGCAGTTCTGCGTTTCTGGAGTCCAAGTTTGTTCCAGCATCTCTACAACAATGCGGTTTGCACCTAACACCCGGTGCTCTGTAAAGGCCTGGGATTCTCCTGGTTTCAGCTGCGTGCTGTGTCTTTTATCTCTGCTACAGGAGGAGGAGGAAGAGTGCCAGATGATAGAAGTCGTTGACCGTTCAAGATACGAAGCAGGGAAAAACAATGTGGGGGGAGTACAGTGAGGGAGGAAGGGCTGATTGTGTAGGGCTTGGAGCATGGGCTGAGGAGCAGCGTATTCCCTGGGGTGACTCCCCTGTCCTGAGGCGATGGGGGGAGCTCTGTAGCAGCGAAGGAGAGAGTTCTCTCTCTCTTGTGGTTGTGACTCACTGCTTTAAGTACACCGCTTGGTATCCTTTCCCAGTCATTATGGAATACGGCTGAGCTTTGCTCTTGGTGAAGGGTCTTGCTTACAGTTCTCTTATTTCCTAGGAGTCTTTCAATAATGTAAAACAGTGGCTGCAGGAGATAGACCGTTATGCCAGTGAAAATGTCAACAAGTTGTTGGTGGGGAACAAATGTGATCTGACCACAAAGAAAGTAGTAGACTATACAACAGCAAAGGTATGTGGATATTGATGTGTATTTGCTTTGGTTGAACGCCTAGTCTGGCTGGTAGCGCTCTTGAGTACGTTCTAGTGCAGGGAAGTGTCGTGGTACCCAGATGTCAAGGTGCCATAAATGCAGGCGGTTTAATGACCCCATGCAGCAAAGTCACCGTTGGACTGGAGTCTGGGAGTGGGGTGGTGGTCTAGGAACTTGCGGCTTATCCACAAGTGCACCAGGAAAGGAGGTGAGGTATAAATCAGTGTATGAGCTTACTGTTCACTGTTTCTTGATTTGCAGGAATTTGCAGATTCTCTTGGAATTCCATTTTTGGAAACCAGTGCAAAGAATGCCACAAATGTAGAACAGTCTTTCATGACCATGGCTGCCGAGATTAAAAAACGAATGGGTCCGGGAGCGACAGCTGGTGGTGCAGAGAAGTCCAATGTTAAAATTCAGAGCACTCCAGTCAAGCAGTCTAGCGGAGGTTGCTGCTAAAACTTGCCTCCCCCCTTTTGTCTCACAACAATGAATTTGCAATCTGAACCCAAGTGAAAAAAAAAAAATTGCCTGAATTGTACTGTATGTAGCTGCACTACAACAGATTCTTACCGTCTCCACAAAGGTCAGAGATTGTAAATGGTCAATACTGACTTTTTTTATTCCCTTGACTCAAGACAGCTAACTTCATTTTCAGAACTGTTTTAAACCTTTGTGTGCTGGTTTATAAACGTGTAATCCTTGTTGCTTTTCCTGATACCAGACTGTTTCCTGTGGTTGGTTAGGATGTATTTTTGTTTTGATGTTTCTATTGGCATGTTTAGATGTCAGGTTTAGTCTTCTGAAGATGAAGTTTAGCCATTTTGTATCAAACAGCACAACAGTGTCTGTCACTTTCCATGCATAAAATTTAGTAAGATATATGTAAGATCTGATTTGCTAGTTCCTTCTTGTAGAATTATAAATGGAAAGATCACACTATCTGATTAATAGTTTCTTCATACTCTGCATATAATTTGTGGCTGCAGAATATTGTAATTTGTTGCACAATATGTAACAAAACTGAAGAAATGTTTAATAAATATTGTACTTATTGGAAGTAATATCAAACTGTATGGTGATAAATATTGTCTTAATTTGTATGGCTAAGGGGGAAATCAGGCTTGCATTGTGCACAAAACATATCTGTGTGCAGCCATGGCTCTCAGACCTTCTGGTAGACCAGAGACCTTCCCTGCAACTGAAACTAGTGACTGTGGCCCAAAAGCCCGAGCTGTCATGGTGCTTAAGGCATGTACGCTGTACCAGGGACACCCGGCCCACGTTCACGGAGGCATAATGCACTCTGAATGTACAACAGTTCCCTAACTTAGTCTTGGAACTTAATTTATTTCTCAAGGACTCGATGTGTAGGGAATTCCTGTCTGCTTTGTGTAGTAGGGGAGAGAACAGTATTTCCCTAACATGAACGACTTCAACGTAACCTTGAGGTGGTGTAACTTTCTACCAGTACATTATGTCTTTTCTATATACTGTTAATTCCATCCTCTTTTAATCACTACTCTTCTGACTTAGTGCAACAGCTTAAGTTCCTATTCTGTTATGCATAGAGGTGTCAGAAGGATGAGACGGGGACAGTAAGGCCCCACACCAGACTGTTGCTCAAAATAGGCGCTATCTCGAACAATTTGGAACTAACCAGCAGCCAAGAGGTTTTGGACAGTGTGTGATTCTTTGTACAGAGCTAATCAAATCATTAGTGCCTGATGTCTAGCTAAAAGCCACAGGAAAGCTAGCCTATAACACTTCCTATACATGTAAAATTGTTCAGCTTTATCTAAACTCAAATGTTCAGCTTATTCTGTAAATAGTCTCATGTTTGAAAGACCATGTAACATTCCCCTAGTAGTAAATACACCCTGTGATAGTAAAAAAAAAAAAAACCAAAACAAAAAAATATAGCCTAGGTATGTTGTGAGGTATAAACTAAAATTGGTGCAAATATCCTCTGACTTTTTTTTGGGGGGGGGAGGGAGGGTGACTTTGGCTAACAGCTTTCTTCAACATAGTTGCATCAATCAACAGGCAATTGTAATACATGAAGTATTGTCATGGTTAAGTTGAACTCTTCCACTTGAGACCTTCACAATAAAGTGATGTGCTTTCTATTAGAGATGTGCTTGTCGGTATAATTCATTATCTAATGTGACTCGCTCCTCCCTGGGAGCGGTAGGAGTAGTGAGCGCTGCCAAGATCAGGAAGCGAAGCAGAAGGAGGTGTGTTGAGGGTGAAACATCTTCCCTTCAGAGAAGTGCACAAATGAACTTAAATGTCAAGATGCCTGCTGCATACTATCCAAAACAATGTTAATATATACAGTAATAAAAGCATTGCAAAACCAACTTGGCCTACACCAGTTGTTTGGTGGTTATTTTTTTATTTTTCCCCCTAAATCATTACTGTGTTACGGTGCTGTTCAGTGCTAGAGCCTGGGGTGGAAGAGGGTAGAGCAGGCCTAAAAGTCCCTGGTGAGGGCACTGTAGCCTCCTCCCTGAGAGCCAAAATAGTAAATACCTTTGCTGTAAGACTCGCAGGTGGTAGCGAAGAGGCAGCTGTAGCCTTTCCCTGCGTGTAGCGCCCGCCTGGCCCCACTACAGGCTCTGTTTGAGCATCGCTCCGAGGGCCCAGAGGTGCGGAAGCCGCTGAGACCAGTCTTGCTGTAACCATTTGCTTGAGCCTTTTTGTTGAACTTCCCCTGATTTATAAATGTCACCTGCAACTTGGCGATAAATGTTTTTTTTTCCCTTTAAGCTAAAGAGGTGGAAGATAGGAGAGTATCAAAAAACCCCAATGAATTATTTGTCATTTGTAACTGCTTCAGTTCATGCTTTCACCTCCTGACTCGCACAGTGCAGAAACTTCACGTCGTCGTGTTCAGAAGAATGGGAGGAAATGATGTATTCTGCGCAAGAACACGATGATCACCATTTAGTTTAAAGGTTAATTAAAGCCAAGTCCCAACACTCTTGTAGATGGCTGTAACTGTTTGGCCACTTACCTTGTTACGCTGCTTCAGAGATGCCCCTTTTCTGTGGCAGAAAGGGTCTGGAGCTGCTTTGTGAGGGGGGTGTGAGCAGCGATGGACTGCGCTGGCTGTAGGAGGGGACAGGCACAAACTCCTCACCCAGGGAAACCAACTACTGCAAGTAACAGCGGTTTCCGCATAACCCGGTTCTTCCCTGAGCGCACTCACCTGGTCATGACTTTATGGAGATTCATAGAACATATTGGCTCTTTAGGTATAAGAAAACTGACAGTTAAATAGGCGCTGCGTCAGCAGGGAACGGTAATTACACACACGAGTTCAGTTTGCTCCCAAGAACCAGGAGTTGCTATTTCTTGGCTTCTAGCGCCTATTTTTGAGGAGCATAAACAAACCATGAGAAGACAGCTAATAAAACCACACGGCTTTTACTTAGAAGTGAGTTGCACGGCACACTATGGATTACTCAGTTAAAAAAAACCCAGCGTGTTCCTGACATTTTGCTAATGTGTGGAACAGGACACTTCAATAAAAAAAGGAAAGCAACATTAAAAAAAAACAAGCCAAACAAACAAACAAACAAACAAAAAAAAAAAAGGCCAGCTGTACATTCCTCACGCACAAACCACCTCCCCGACGTCGTCGGCACTATGAGCGAGCCATCCGGGTAGCCAAATGACTGCTGTACAGCTTGCCTTTCTCAAGCCATGGTAAATAAAACCAACCAAAGTGCCATCAGGCGGGGCTGGCCGACTCCGCGCACGGTGCCCCTACGGCTTTGGCATCGCTGCGAGGGGCGGTTTGGTGCTTGCTGCGGCTCTCAGCCATCCCGCGACTGGCTCACAAAGCCCAGGGCCGACGGAGGCAGCACCTGAAATAAAAAGGATTACGTTTGCTACTGTGCTTCGGCTGCAAGCCAACAAACCCCCCCCGCTGTACTGAAATCACCTCCGCACACGCGTGGTAGCGTACAGCACCTAACGATGTATATTAACCTACTTAAGATGCTGTTACTCTCCTCTAAAGAGCTGGAAATAATTTTTTCCCCTTTGCAACTCCAAATTTTAAGGCGTGTCGTGGCTTGGTCCATGGGGAAATCTGAGCTGATGGAGGGGCGGGGGAGAGCGGTAAAGGGTTATCCTGCAGTTCCTAAATTCCTACCTGGTGGTGCTCAGAAGCTGTTGGGAGCCTTCCTGCGCCTTGCCAACACCCGGGCTCGTTTCGTGCAGACACAGTCTTACAGGGACTCCCCATCACCGCCGGCGTGGCTGAGGGCTGTAGCAGCCCCCAGCTGGCCCCATTTACGCTGCTCTGACTGCCCTGGGCCACCACACACCCCCTCCGCCCCTTTACACTAACCCCCCCCAGCCATGCCCACCCGAAACACTTCTGTCTCTGCAGTTTTATTTGAAGAAAGCTGTTCAAAAAAAAAAAATCAGCAAACAAGTTTCCTAGCCTGCATTTTTACACCTGAATTCACTTACCTCCCTTCCCCACCACGACGTTGGCAAGCAGAATTTTTCTTTGAGAAAAAGAGTGGAGGAAAAACAACCCAAACAAACAACAAATTCCCCTTTCCCATCTCCCCTCTGCTGCCCCAGTGATTTGGGCAGGTGCCCGTGCCGGACTGCTGCCCTGCCCTCCACCCCGAGTGACAGGGCCCTGCCTGCTGCCCCCCTCCCCGGCGCTGCCACCGCTCTCACCCCGCTCTTGGGTTTCACCAGCTGGTTCGTGGACACCCTGCTCTCCCCCGACACACGTTTAAAGATGGTGGGGCAGCTATTTTGAGCTCGCCCTCGCTTCCTTCTCCTTTTAGGCTTTCCAAACATCAGATTAAAAGAAATAGCACTAAAGCCTGATGTATAGTGTTTGCTAACTTAAGTGTTTCTCTTCCTACGCCTCCCTCCCTCTCACCCCGCCGCAGAAAGGCCGGTTTGCCCCCCTGCTTACCCACTGAGCAGCCTTCTGCTGCACCCCCTCGTTCTCCATTCCGTCCTCGCCCCGCATGGGACCCACGGCCGCTAGAACAGACTCGTACAAGTGCTCCGCGTGTGTTTCTAGCTCTTCTGACTGTTTGGCAATCAAACCCAGCGTGTCTTTCAGAGCTGGAAAACAAAAGGTACGCTGGAGGTGGCAGTAACATCACCATTCAATGGCTGTCAGAGCAGTAGGAGTTCCACTCGCCCAGACAGACTTTCAAAGGAAATCTAGTGTTAGAAATCAATAAGCTGATCTTCATCCCATCCCGGTTGCGATACTGAGTTTGGAGGGGGGATAGGGAAGGAACCAGGAGGCTCCAGGTTAAGAGTGAAGATACATAAATAGGGGCTCCTGAAGGAAAACTTTAGGAGGGTGTAAGCGCCCTTGAGCGCTCCCTTGTGCAGGATACACCACGTCACCGGTGTGGAAATCACCTCCTCCCAGCTGCAGGCCGACAGCATCCCACAGCCCAGTGGGATCAAGATAAAAACCTAAGAAAAGGCATATAAGAGGCAGAACCGCCTCCATCACTCACGATGGACAGCATGGCGCAAGGCAAGGGCCAAGGCATGGTGCAGCTGAAAGCACTCAGGTGTTAATTCCTTCAAAACTCCAAGTCTCCCAGCAGCAATGGAGGTGTAAAACCCTTTTACTCCCGTACAGCTGCTAAATGGCAAACTCTGCCCACACAAGTGGGGCCAGGGGTTTTGGGGGGCAGACACACCACCGGCTGTGTCCACGACACATGCGCTCCCCCTTACCTGGCGAATTCGACACCATGCAGTCGAGGAGAGCTTCTCCCCTCTCCAGCACGCTCTCTGTCAGGCTCCGGTGGTCGGCCACATCTTTCCTGAATTCCTGGGAAGGGAAGGAGAAGAGGAGCGCTGCTTAGAAGGTTTTTTTTTTTGGGAAGGCGCACACCTGTGGCAGGTTGTCTGGGGAGCCGTTTCCTCCCCCCAGCAAGAGTTGCTTCACGCTGCTTGCTGCCCGCAGCGCCAGAGAGGGGGAAGAAAAGCCAGCGGCGATACCTACCAAGCAGCGGTGCAGCGATGCCTTCAGGCTCTCGGCATCCGGCGAGGGTGGTACCCAGCTGTCGGTGATGTCCGCGACGTTGTATAGCCAACGGATTAGCTCTTGCAGCTGGCAGCAAAACATCTATTTAACGAAGCATAACAAAAGGGGTTACTTATCTATTTCTGCAACAACGATAGAACAGGCACAGCAATAGGTGAGCCAGCGGCGTTTCAGAAAGCTCCTGCTCTCCCGCCTCTCCCCAGCACACAAATATCCCTACACTTGGGAAATGAAGGGTCGACAGAAAAAAGAAAAACAAAGGCAAAAAGCAAATTAAACCCCTAAACACTCCCCAAACTCACTGTGTGGCAAGAATTGAGGGTCACCCTGACATGGCCACTACGCAGAGGTGTTGGAAGCCAGTGGCACCCAGGCTGAAGGAAGGGGTTTGCCTCCACCACCTCCCAGCCAAAGAGACGCCCTCCTCCTCTCTGGAGCCACACAGTTAATTCGCAGTTGCTTTTCCCCAAGGGTTTGTCTCGTTCAATTAAGTGCTTTCATTTATTTTTAAAGCGTCTCGGTTAAGGGATTATTTTTGTAAGATGCTGCACAAGACCCAGGGGCCTCTGCTCACACTAAAACCAGACTCCAGCCCGGCTCCTGCTCCTCGGGAGTCGGGGTTTTGCTATAAAGCTGAGCTGCTTCTCCCCGGCACCGCGATTTGGGGCGACAGATAACACCCTAATGCTGACTGTAGAAAAGACCCTTTTATATCAGAAGAGTTACTGCCATGCAAGAGGAGGGGATGAGTTGCACTGGTGTTGGCAGCTATGTGCATGATAATCATGATGACTCTCTTGCAAACAGCGCAGCATCGCTTCCAAATTCAGCCCAGGGCTGGGGAGGAAGATGGAGGGGACGGCGGGGAGCAATCCCTGCCGGCCGGGGAGAACAGCACCGGTGCCAGGATGGCCATAAGGCATCACTCACCTGAAAAATAAAAATTCGCAAAATAATCAGGAAACTCTTCAGAGAAATCCTGCCAGTTCTGCCTGGCCTTATTATACCCTTAAGCAGGACCCAGCCTGGGGGAGATGAGCGAGCCTGGGGATGAAGGGCAAGTCCATCCACGCCACATTAAGTAGCCAGAGCAACAGGGCAGGTGGCAAACCCCGGGTTTTGCACTAGTCCAGCCCCAATTGCAGCTCTTGGCTCTTCCCACTGCCGCAGGACGGGCGGGCTGGGGGAAGCTGAGTGCCACGTTTCCACCGAGCCTACCCCCGCGACGCTGAGCCTCAGGAAAAGCGAGATGGGCTCTGGCTCCATCAGAATAAATTATCTGCTCTGGTGAGCCCCCCTGCATAAATTAACATCATGCAGAAGGGGAAGCCTTAATGAATTGTGCCATGACTACAGGCATGTTTTACGCGAGATCTTCCCACGATAAAGTTTCTTTCTCATCTCAGCCTACCTTAATGCACTGGGCAAGGGACTCGCTCTGCTGGCTCTTCTTTGGATGTCCCTTGACCTGTGGTTCATTTAGGTATGTCCCACCCAATGTGTCCCTGAGACCAGTCGGTAGATGAAGCCCCCGCAGAGGATCCCTATGGATCTGGCCACGTGATCCAGTGTTTTCCCAGCTGGGTTTTTGAGAGCTGCAGCGGTGCCACAGCCCAGCATAATCCTCAATATTCCTTCTTTCGTCCTCGCCACCCGATTCTCCGAAAGGAGCCACCACAGAGGAAAGGGGCCACCTGCCATCGCGGTGACGTGGAAGGTTACGGTGGTCGTGCCTGGGCGTCCTTATAGTTAAGGAAAGATCGGATAAAAAGTGAGCCAGCCTTTCCAGCTCCTGCAGTCTCGGAGGCAGGGAGAGAAATTCTTCATCATCCTCCCACTCTTTCCTCAGAGGGAGCACTCGCGTTGCAGGTAAAAACCTATTAGTGCTTTTTGCTTGCCCTTTGTAGTTTGGGAAGGGGCTCCCTCTGGTACACCAGCTTCTCCCATCTGCAGCAGGGCGGCCAGATGAACCCGGCCCCACTGACTCCGTTGTTACATCCTTAGCAAAACCTCTAGAAGGACGAGAGGAAGCACTCTTTGCAACGGATGCTTTTGCAATAGGTAAAGTTTCATAGGACGAGCCAGCTCCTGAGCAGTCTCTTTTTCCAGGCCCTGGGGTGGAGGACCTCACTGTAGAGGCCATGAACCTCCGATGTCCATTTTCTCCGCTTCCCCGAGCCTGCCCACCTCGCCTGTAGAGGCTGGTGGACCTCGACGTGCCCTCGGGGGAAACAGAAAAGCTGTCCAAACCTATTCCCGAGTCATTGAGGAAAGGCTCCGGCATCTTCCCCAGCTTGTATCTTGGCTTCAGCGGATAAGCATAATCCAGCAAGTCCTCGTACTCTTTATTGGGGTTCCAGTGGGGTGAGCGACGGTCTGGAGAGGGGGGTAATGAATCCGGTATGGCACACGCCCAGTAATCGGCTTGGTAGGATGACATCCCCCTGATGCGCTCCATGATGGAGAGGTCATCAAGCAGAGGACTCATGGGCTTGCGCACCCGCGGCACCCTGCCATCTGCCGCACCCCACCGACAGCACAGGTCCCGGGCAGCGGTGGCCGCAGGAGAAGGCACATCCGTGCTGGCTGGCAAGCTTCGGGACGGCTCTTCGGAGAGGCCATTTTCTTCTGAAGACAGACTGGAGAAGCTCGATGCAGAGCGGCTCCGCAGGGCGCTCTCGGGGCTGAGAGGGGTTTGGGGCCGCAGAAGCTCTGGGGTGGAGGAAAATGGGGATTGAGCTCCCAGCTTTCGGCTCCGCCAGCTGGCACGGGCACTGTGGCAGCCGCCAGCGAGGATGCTCTCCTCTGCAGAGCTGTGCTGGCTGGGAGGGCTGGATACTGGCTCCCCACAGTCTGATGCTTTCACCTGCTCGAGGATGGGGGGAAAAAGGAAAGGGAGAGAGAGATACGTGTAAAATGAAGCCCAGCGTCCAGACAAAAGGCTCCTTTCAGCCAGGACATGGAGATAAAAGCCCAGCCCCGGACCTGCTGTGAGGAGAGGCTGGAAGGGGAACTGTTCCATCTGCGGGATGGCACAGAGCTGCCCGGAACCTGGAGTGGGGCTTGTTTTTAGGGAAAGGGCTTGGGAAGCTTCACAAGTCATTTGGCAGCAAAAGGCGCTTATATAAGGAGCCCTGTCCTGAGCAACTTTCCAGCTCCCCAGTGGCAATATGGGAATGGAGCTCAGGTGTTCGCGCCCAAGCCCTTCCCCACCACATGGCTTAGCCCAGGCGCTGGAGAAGATGGAAAGCCCTTGCTAGAACAGCCCAGACACAAGTCCCCACCTCGCCTGGGACCTCCCAGTGATGCAGCACCACCTGTACATACAACCTTCTCACCTGCTGCTCTCCGGAGGAGAGGAACCGGTGGCTAACATGACGATGCGCATCACCATCGTCATCAGCTGTATAAATTAACGTCTCTATCTCCAAGAGGCTTGCTCTTGCTCTGGAAAATCTGGATGCAGATGCTGAAGACACTTCTCGGTGGTAGCTGGAGCCTCCCTGGGTAACACCAGTGGCCAAGTGACTGTGTCCACTCATTGCCACGCTCTCCGTCCCTTGCAGGCAGGGCTTGGCTTCCTCTGCCCCTAAAAGCTGGTGCAGGCTGTCCACTAGCTCCGGGTAGTCCGTCTCCACCTCTGCGCACTCCCACCTACCATCGCTCTCCGCCTTCCCACTCAGTGGAGCTTCAGAAGGTGATTTTCCCACATCCACGGCCATTGGGACAGAACTTCTTCCGCAAGATGATGCCAAGCCTCGGGCTCTCTGAAATACACAACACACAGTAATGGCAACTCGCCATCCCCCCTCATCTCCAGGTCAAGTAAAGAAATTGGATATTGGATATGTCTAATAACGAAGAGCTTAGGCATGTTCTGGGTCAGACACCTAAAATCATAAAGTCGCATCTCAGTGCATCAAGTGGGGCAGAGGAAAGAGCAAACCTTCGCATCTCAGCAGCATTTTCTTGTTTCGAGGACATGACACGACACACAGAGGAAATCTAATTAAAGCTCGGGCCGCACTAAGAACAAACCTGTGCTTTGTACCTTGCTGGCACTGTGCAACTGTCTCCTAAATTAATGGCCAATTTCACAAACAGTTTGTGCACTATGAAGTTACTGAGCCCAAATGAGACATCATTAATTAGGACATAAGGCACCTATTAGCATGGCTGAGCCCTGAAGGCCATTGGGGTGGAAAGCTGAGGGTTTTTTAAGAGATAAACTCTAAATGTTGAAAGAGAAGCCACCCAGAAGTGAAAAGCATATATAAAAAATTAGAGGGGGAGGTAGGAGGCGGTAAGCCCCAAACCTGGCGCTTTGCTCTGCAGCTTCTACCTCAATTCATGAAATTAACTCTTTGTGAAATTAATTAATGGAAATACTTGCTCAACCGATGACACATTTTCAGGCGTGCTGTACAGCCAAGCCCATTGCATCTTGCTGTAAATCCTTCCAAAACGAGGTAATTATTCTCGAAGCGTGAGCCCCAGGTGCTCCACACATGGAGATGCTCCACCACAACCCTCTCACTGCCCGTGCTGGACTCGAGCGAGGAGCAGGACAACCTGATGAGCCAAATCAAAGGGAGCCAACAAAGCACACGGGAGATCTTGTTTTGCAAACACCAGCCAGAGCTGAGCACCTCCGCTTGCATTCGCGAAGCTAGCAGGACTCAAAAATACATTCTCAACACCAATGACACCTTGGGGGTTCCCTGCGGAGCATCTAAACCAGCGCTGCCAAAATCCAAATTGCTTTGGCAATACCGAAGCCTCTTCCAGCAACTCCAGTCCTAACAGGCTGCCAGCATTAGGAAAACCCTGGCAGAGTGGTTTTGCTGTTACACACCCAGCTAGTGCCGGGCTAGGGATGGAGAGGCCAGCCAAGGGAGTATCAACAGCAAACTCAACTTTGAAAGAAATTTAAAAAGAAAAAAAAGGAGGAAAGAGTATTCCCAAACAATACATGGAAGTGGGAAACAAGTTGATACTCACACCCTCCGTCAGCTCTTTTTGTCACAATCTCATTTTATGATCCACGGCTCCAGCGACGGGGGTTTTCCCATGGGCCGAGCCCATGTAGGCGAACAAAGGGCGGCGAGGCAACGCGTCGGGTCTCCAGGGGAGACCGAATCCCCGGCACAACCCATGGCAGGCACCGCAGCTGCCTTCCCCCTCCCCGTCACACTGCCGGGCAGCTATATTCAGCACAGTGGCAGCAGCTGCACAGAGGGCAAATAAAGCCTGGGCTCTGCCGGCCCTCCACACGAGCCGTGTCCCTCTGCCGACACCTGGGCTCACCCCTTTGATCGCTTAAGTCGCTACCAAATACAACCCCATGCGCACTGTTATCCTAAAATCGACAGCATTGCTCTCTTTTTTTGCCCCAAAAAAGGTCGTATATCCAAACAAAAAGGCATGGTGATTGCAATAAACATAATTGATAAACCTATCCGATAAATTCCCTACATATTATACAACAATATATATATCTTTAAAATACATGTAAGCAGATCTATCTTCTTTAACAGAAGGTAGATTTCTGATGCTAACAGAAAGAGTATCCCAAACCACTCATGAACCTATATGTGCCTCCCACATAGCGCATGTGGGATTTCTTCACATACCCATCATATAGATCTTTAAGGCTGGAAATCTCCTGAGCCCCAGGCAGAAGCCCCCTCTTACCCGCCAGCCTTCACTGACTCCCATTAGTCATTTAGACAGTCAGGCGAGCAAGTATTACCGAATCGAATGCCAAATCCAACTTACAGGTGATTTAAACGGCCAGAAAATCCCCTGAGATATATTTGTTTAGTGGCTTTGAAAGCCAGGGCCTTGGCCGCAAGCAGAAATGATGCTCACTGGTTGGATTCCTCCTCTTCCAACCAAAACCTAACGAGCAGAAAGACGCCGGGTTAACAAATCATAAGGTACTGCGCATTAAATCCCAGGATCCATTTCAGAGCCTAAGAGCCTGCTTCAAATTCACCATTTTGGGTGCTTTCCTCCGTGACAAGAAGCAGGTGATTCAGCAGAGAATAGCAGTAATTATCATGACATTAACGGGCATCTCACTGGCTCTAATCCCTCTTTGCACGTACTGGCAGCGCTGCACATACAAAAATGATCCAGTAAATATAAATCTTAACAGAGAGGAGGGTGCTGGACACCCATAGCTTGGGACGTAAGTGCCTCGACATCAATTCTATTGTTGGGTAGTGATTTTAAAAAATATATAAGCGAAAGAAAAGCTTAAGAAGGCACCAAAGCAGACTTTAAAGTTTTAAATTGAATGTGCAGTAATTAATGATTGACCTCAGTACCTCTTTATTTTAAGAAGATGCCATGTTAAATTCAAAGTGATGTTGAACATCGTTATCTCCAACAGATTCAGTGGCCTGAGTCATGTGTCAGTCAGCGCAGTAAAAACAACTATTAAAAACATATAGAAGCTTGACCATAAATCTGAAAAGCACGTGTTAAGCAACATTAAAAAAAAATTATAGGTCACAACCCATCTGCTATTTTTGTAACTGTATGCAGGAGCGCAAAGGTTGAACTATTCTGAACTTCAAAGACTATTTGTTGGCCTTATGGACACAGCATGCAGTGATGTACATTTCTATGAGGCCATCAGTCTTTAAAGAAAGAGCAAACGCTAGTGCACAGGCTCATTAAATCTCCAGAAGCTAAGTGGAAGTTAAAGAGAAACCAGGAAACCTGCCAATACACAGGAGTGAGAGTAAATCTGCTTATTTCAGAATTAGTAAGGATATTCTAATGGCCACCACAGATGTCGCTGCATTTTCAAAAGTCTCTAATTCAGGCAGCTAATTTCAATTAATTTCGGGGGGGAGCTGGACGTCTAACCACACTTGATGCAAACTAGATGGGGAAGTCACACGCATCCTGTATGCAGAATTATCAGGCAACAAGTCATACTTAAAAAGCAGAGTGAAAATGCTAATGCCACTAAGTGCAACTCCCAGCTACAAGAGCATCTAGGAATTTTCCAACAAAAACGCAAAAATTCAGAGGTCAGGCTGACAATGGTGGCAACAGATCAAGATTAACCCTCACGACGGGGAGAAGCGAGCCCAAATCCTCTGGTAAGACTGACACGGCTCTGAAGAGGGATGTACGACCCCAGCTTTAGGCATAGCAGAGACTTTCCACTGGCCTTAAAACCACAGGAAAACAGCCATAAATCCCGGCTACACCCAAGCCCTCTATTGTCTCACCAGCGACGGGGCGGCACAGCAATGGTATACTCGTGGCTGATGCTTTTTTTCGATAAGAGCTGAAGACAGCATCTGTTTCATTCATTTCAACGGGGGAAGGTCCATGGGGATCTCTCAAGAAAAGTGACCCTTTAACTTTTTCACGTCGCCAGAAGAAAGCTGCCTGCCAAAGAGCCGCACAAAACCCGGCGGACAACGGGAGCTCTGTCCCAACGAGTGACGTTCCACCGCCCGCAGCTGGGGGACTTCAGCAAGAGCAGCGGACACTGAGGAAAGTCTTCATCTCCCACCAGCTCGGGTTTTGCTACGGATGGGTTTTTTGGGGGAAAAAACCCCACCGCTCTCGCGTTTCAGGCCTGCGGGACCTGAGTTTTGGTGTTTGTTTGGGTTTTTTTGCTCTTTTTCTTGCATGCTTTCTGCCCGAAAAGCCTTTCCGCAGCTGAAAAAAAGTGGCAAATTAACGTAAAAAAAAAAAAAAAAATTAAAAAATTAAGAAATAAAGGCAACAAAGCCGAGGAGGCACCGCACCCCGGGGATGCCCTGACCCGCCACGGGTAACGGGGACGGACTTCCAAAGGGAAAGCCGTCCGCTTCCCAACCCTCTCCCCCGCTACGGGTGGCCACCGGGGCTGACTCCTCGGTCCCGGTCCCGGTCCCGATCCCGATCCCGATCCCGATCCCGATCCCGGTCCCGGTCCCCCCCCTCCCTGGGGACCGCCGCCGCCCCCGCGGCCCGGCCCGGCCCGGCCCGCACCTACCGATCAGCGGCCGCCGCCGCCGCCACGCCCCCCCGCCGCCGCCACGCCCTCCGCCCCGCCTCCCAGCCAATGGGAGCGGCCGTCGCCACGTCAACGCGGGCGCCCCGTATCGGCTCGGCAGCCAATGGGAGCCGAGCGGTGGCGCGGGGGGCCCCCGCGGCGCCGCCGCAGTGGTTCAACCCCGCTGGGCGGGGAGAGGCGGCCCCGGCCACGCCCCCTGGACAGGCCACGCCCACAGACTATCCCCGGTCCCGCCCACTGCTCCTCTCTGGCCACGCCCCCGGCCCCGATCTGGGACGCGTTCCCGCTTCCGGTCCCGATCCTGGACCCGTTCCCGGCTCTTGACCGAACAAGTCGGTCGAGCAAATTAATCGCCGGCCACCGAGGACCTGAGGAGCCCTCCCCCCGGGACCGGCGGGCACTGTCCTGGATGGAGCAGCGTCCCCTCCAGTGCCCCTGAGGAGCTGGTTGTCACTTTAGGGTGTTTTCTTCTATCCCATACAGGGACCTTCCCGGGGCGTTACCCTGCTGTTTCTGGGGTGGAAAACCGTGGAATCATAGAATGTGTTTGGCTGGAGGCAGGGACATCTTTAACTAGATCAGGTTGCTCAGAGCCTCATCAAGCCTGGCCTTGAATGTCTCCAGGGATGGGGCCTCCACCACCTCTCTGGGCAACCTGGGCCAGTGTCTCACCACCCTCCTTGTAAAGAGCTTCTTCCTAATGTCTGATCTAACCCTACCCTGCTCTAGTTAAAGCCATTGCCCCTCGTCCTATCGCTACATGCCCTTGCAAACAGCCCCTCCCCAGCTTTCTTCTAGCCCCCTTCAGGGACTGTGCTGTGTCTGGGGTGGAAAACCATCTAAAAACAGGATACCCTGAGCAACGATACTACGCATAACAGCAAACAGATTTTAGCACCCTACGAGGGCAACGCAAAGGAGGAGGTCACCAAGACCTTCATCCCTTGCAGCAGAGCAGGCCCAGGGTTGTCCCCCAACATTTGGGCAGCTTTCTGGGTTGGGTCCTCTCTTCACGTGGGGAAACGGTTTGCTCTGGGGTTTGTACCCACCCTCGTTTTGTGGATGGAGCAGCCATATATGCCCACGTCCTGTAGAAAATACAAGTCTGATTCTCGTCTTTTTCTGCCTATTAATGAGAAAATCCGTTATTTCACTTACTTCTCTGGAGTCCAAACATGTTTGTGGGGTGAATGTTGCTCTGACCAATCTCAAAAAGCTTTTGCCACCAAAAAAAAGTCTCTATGTTAGGAACCAGAGCGCACTGAACTTTCTCACTACGCAAGAAACCAGCGCTGGAGGAGGCAGGCACCTCTAGAGAGCAGTTCAGGCCCCCTAAGCTGGGGTAGGACCAGCCTCCTGACTGGGTTTTCTGTCAGATAGGATGAATCTGGTCCTCAGAGCAGCGTCATGGCTGTTCTTGGGCAGCTGGATGGATCCTCTGAAACCAGGAAGCTGATTTCTTAGATAATACTGAGATTTCCTAGAGGTCGGTTATCATAAAGCACTTTATGAATGACACTGGTGCCAGCTTTAGGCCATGAAGGACCAAAGCGATGCCTGGGGTTCTCTCAGCAGGCTGGTGGCAGGGTGAAGGGAACACCATGGGTACCCCAAGTCCCTGGCTGGTGTTTAGATCCGCTGGCCACACTCCTTAGCCAACCCCGTGTGTTACGGTTTATTCTACCAGCTTTATACTACTGACCTCACTGGAACTGGCTCCATTTACGATCCCGGCGGATCTTCTCTCTAGAGACACAGAGCAGGAGTATCTTTTTCAGGGCTGCTTTCAGAAGCTGTAACACCATGGTGTAACATGGTACAGCGCTCTCAGAAGAGCTTGCAGCCAAGAAAAAGCTCACATCGTCTCTGTTCCCGCAGAATACTTCTATATTTGGGGTTTCTTTGATGAACGTTACAGCAGGTCTTCCGGAGGGCTGCACATCCCCCTGCCTCAGATGCACGCTTTTTTTGAGAGATGTCTTTTTTTGTTGGAATTCACAAAGCCTCTGCGAAAGAAAAGGCCTTTAAAAAAAAATGTTGTTTATTGCTTATTCTCCAGGGAGCCAGTTGCCTGCCAGTCGAGGCCATGCTGACTTCAGGGGAGCCGAAAGGCCGAAGCAAACATGGCTGGGTCATGATTCATACCCCGGCTCGGCTGTTTTTAGCTGGTTTAAATTACTCGCGAGCTGCCAGACATTGTTCTCAGAGCTGAATAGCGCTCGGCTGCGGTCTCAGCCCCGGCAGGAAAGGTTCACGTCCTGTTCTGCCTCTGATCAAACGAGTGCCAGGATGTCTACAAGAACAGTCAGAGCGCCGCAAAATCTTTCTCCTCTCCTTGGGCTCCTGCTGAGAGGGTGTCAATAAACAAGGCAGGGGAATAAACTCTTGATCTAAAGGAAAGATTAATTAAAAATCGCAGGGAAATGATACCATTTTTCATCCGCTGACATCTGGCCCTCTTTGTTAGGTAATTTGCTGAAGATAAACTAGTTTATTTGATCTTTAATATAGGGTCAAGTCCAGCCAACCTCCCACCCAAGGTCACTCAAGGCTGGCAAAGACTAAGATGGATGTTTTCTTGCTGATTTGAGACCTCAGGATTCTTTCAGATTTGTGTTTTTCAGCAAGAAGGTCCTCCAGCAAAGACAAATGATTTCACCCACTCTGTGGATGACAGCACTCCAGCAGTAATCCCCATATCTATGACGTCAAGTAGAGCTTTCTTATCATGATCAGATTTGAAAGTGGTGCATTTCTAGTATATGAGAAGCTGGGATAGGAAGACTCAATTTTCTTCAAAAACTTCTACCTTCTTGGTGGGATTATCCATGTTTTTCTGCAGAACTGGATCTGTCAGGAGTACCAGCTATATATATCCTGAGTTTTAGTATGCCCCAAACTGTTATCCAGAGTTTTTTGGCACATCAATTTGTAATTTCTTTCTACCTTGAACGGTCTCACACTACAAGCCAGACAGTCTGCGATGAAACCTGAAGCGCAGATGTGCACCATATGCTCTTGCACAGCATCTGCACTATCTTCAGCATCAGATTTCAGTCTAACAACGCAAATGTTTGGGATGGATGAGATGTCAGCAAATGCAGGGCTTGGACCTGACCTATTTGTTCCCAGAGCATTGCTAGCAATATTAATAGGAGTACTGTGGTGAAAAGAAAAACTGGTTGGATTCACTTTGCCATCTTTTGTCCAGCAGTATGGCATTATCTGCGGGAAGGATTTGCCTGCGTTTGGAAAATTATTCCATTTTTGATGCTGTGTCTCAGACAGCCAGAGAGTTAATATTACATGTAACCTGTTAGTACACCTGCTTGTCTTTCAGTGTTATCATCAAGGTGGGAAGGAGCTGCCACAAGCCGCCTTTGTTTCTGTTGGCTACATCAAAATGATTGACATTATTCGTCTCCTGTGTTGAAATTGCTCAGGCACTGATTTATAAAAATACCTATGTTGCAACCCAACAGTGCCACAGTTCCTCTCTCCCTAAGGACAGGTTGGCTGGCAAACTCACCTGTGGTTCTGGGCAGGAGCCGACTTCATACAAACTGCTGAGGACTCTGGTCGCTGTGCACTTGCTCTGCCTAACCCCCCTCTGAAAGGTGTTTGCAGGGAGAAGTCCTTCTCTTCTTGAGGGTAACAAACCTTTTCTTTTCCCCAGAGGTCAGGATTTTCACAGCTTGGACCATTCCCCTTGTTCTCCTCTTGATTCTCACTCTTTGGGCCACATTTTTTTGAAGCTCAACACCTAAATCCGGTCCAAAACTCCAGTGTGGGCTTGGCTATGATTAGGCAAAACTGGTATGGTAGTCCAGGCTGCTTTTCTGTTTACACACCCTGGTATAGTATCTGCCTTATTCATAGTGCAGGGCATTTGACTCATGCTTCTGTCTGCCTGTAACTTCCTGATCCTGCTCCTTGATCTACCGTTTCCCACCAGTATTAGTGCAGTAACTACTCTCATCTAGATTAATTCTTTGCAGCCTCTTGTTGCCCAGACCTTCTCTCAGTTTTTCTGATGTTGCTATGAATTTCAGCCCTGTGTTTTTCCATGTTCCCAGACGTTCCTCCTCCAGGTGGGACCTGAAGATTTTCTCTGTTCCAACATTTGTGTCACTAATCAACCACTTACGGTCCTGGAACTATGGTAGGCCCCTGAGGAATCCGGTCATTCAGCTGGACCGTCGCTTCAGTAATGTCTAAATAAGCAGGTTCAAACTCAGTGATGTAGCTTGAGCTTCTTTATAAAGTCATGAGAAGACTTGTCAAAAGCCCACAAACTTTCCCTCACTCTTTTAGATCGTCATAGCTACTACTGCACTATTACTAAATATTTCCTAAAAAAGGTAGCTGCTGCTTTTTCTTCCCAACTTTGGAGAAGCACCTGAAAGTATGACTTAAACACACCCAAGGCAGCTGACACAGGAAATACGTAAGGCAGGATTAACAGAGGAAAAACTAGAGTGACATCTATTTTAGTGACAACATTGAAGTGCAGAGCAATGAACCCCAGTGCTAGCAGCTGGGCACTTTCAGTTCTTTACCACTTGGTTGCTCAGCTGGACAGAGTGGCAGGATTTAGCCCAAGAAAAAGGTCAAACAGAAACTGCACTTCTCATTTCTGGCCACACGATGTACCCATTACACCACAAACAGCCTGGCCAGACACAAAGGCAGGTGTTCAAGTTTCCATATTCCCCCAAAATATCTCCCTACCTTTCTCCAGGCCCTCTAAAACGCCCACACAGCAGTAGATTAGGGCTAGGTCCTATGTGCAGAGCGGGGTGAATGGTGTGGAGTCGGCTTCCTCTTTCCTCTTGTTGGATGAAGGTGATACATTGCTGTGAAATAAAAATAGGAGCCGTCTGGTCAAGAGGCAATGAATAATTGGGATTAATGTTACTTTTTAAATGTGAGATTTTACTGCTGCTTTCAGTGGGGAACGTGAGGGATTTCTTTTTCATTCTAATTGCTGGGACGTCTTGAGCCTTTGTCATTTGTACGTTGTCCTGAGCAGAACTGAGAGGCTCTTCAAAACGAGAGCTGGGATCTGGAAGAACCAGTCGTCAGTGCAGGGATTTGCAAGAGAGATATTGGGACTGGTACGAATGAAAAACTGTTTATGTAAGCATCAGAAGAAACAGCAGAGCAGGGGGGGTTAAGAACGGCTTGTATTCATAACATGAGACACCATTCCCAGCCAAAAAAATGAGACTATGTTGTTTCTGTCAAGTCCAGAAGGTCTGCACACCAATAAGACCACAGCACACACAACTCATCCGTGAAAGACCCTCCTCTCTGATAACGGGAGGATGGCAGCATATCACGTCTTCCATTCCTTCTCCTGGCAGCCCAGCAGGAAGAGAGACTGCAGCAAAGGACCATCATAAAAAAAACTATCAATTCTTAAAGATTATTAAAGAACTGTCCCAAAACTGGGAGGTTTAGTGAAGATTTGACAGCTGTCATCCCTTGTTGTGTATGTTGCATGCAAGTGATTTGGGCCAGACCACTTGAACAACCATGTCTCACTGCTTGCGAGCATGAGTAAATGAAAACTCTAAGAGAACAAGTGCGGGAGGGTAAAATCAGCTTGTGTGGCTTTAGCTTATGTAAATCAATAGAATCATAGAACGGTTTGGGTTGGAAGGGACCATAAAGATCATCTAGTTCCAACCCCCTGCCATGGGCAGGGACACCTCCCACCAGAACAGGTTGCTCAAAGCCCCATCCAGCCTGGCCTTGAACACCTCCAGGGATGGGGCAGCCACAGCTGCTCTGGGCAACCTGGGCCAGGGTCTCACCACCCTCACAGTAAACAGTTTCTTCCTAATATCTAATGTAAATCTCCTCTCTTTCAGTTTAAAACCGTTACTCCTCATCCTATGGCTCCGCTCCCTGATCAAGAGTCCCTCCCCATCTCTCCTGTAGCCCCTTTAGGTACTGGTGGGGGCTCTAAGGTCTCCCCGGAGCCTTTTCTGCTCCAGGCTGAACAGCCCCAACTCTCTCAGTCTGTCCTCACAGCAGAGCTTCTCCAGCCTCTGAGCATCTTCGTGGCCTCCTCTGGACCCGCTCCAACAGGTCCATGTCCTTCTGATGCTGGTGGCCCCAGAGCTGGAGGCAGCCCTGCAGGGGAATCTTCCCAGAGTGGAGCAGAGGGGCAGAATCCCCTCCCTTGTCCTGCTGGCCATAGTCCCCTTCTGTATGAACTGTACTGAGTTTGGCCTCATGAGTTTCCTACCTCAGCAAGAATGCTACTGCTACAATGACAAAGCCCGGTGCCTTCAGCATGTTCAGTGAGTCAAATTACTCAAGCCAATTAGCGATGCAGTACCAGGGAAGTTCAGTCTTAGTGATTTGCCAGCTGTTGGTTGGAACCTACTCAGTTTACGAGACTTGAGTTGCGAATGTTTGTAGGCTTCCCTCAAACTCTAGTAACTGTAGGCATCGCCATCTAATTATACTCTAGCACACCATGATGAAGAGAATCCAGATCTGCCTGATTGTGTACATGTTTTGGTGACACAGTAATAACAGTAATTTACATCACATTGCTGATCACTATCCTGCGGAAAGGGTGAAGTCCTGTTACCCAAGTCTGTGGACTGGCTTTGGGTTGCATCTCTGGTCCTAGGTTTCAGAGACAGTTTGTAATTTGTCTGGTCCCTGGCATATGTTTTGACAAACTCAACCCTTACAATCATACGGATAACTTTCAAAATGTGGAAATAAATTCCAGCTGCTACCCTGCCTGCCCCGTTTAAAAACACGGGTATCTTCCATAGCGTGATGGCTCAACTCTGACATCCACGATGCAAGAATGTGAAAGAACAGCAAGTTAGCTGTAAGCTTGCCAAGCTATTTTCATACATATCACAGCTCACGAAACTCCCGAGAGGTACAACGTACTTGTACGTTCACTTGAATGATCATAATGGGGAGATAGTAGAGATTTGATTTTCAACAAGCTAGCATCAGTCTACATATTTTAAAGATGACCTGCTAGCACAGCTGTACCACAAAACCTGCTCGACTCAAACCATTCATATCACAGTAAAACAAGATGGTGGTGTCTTGTGTTTAACTAACTCACAAAGCACTTCCCTATAATTATATCTATCTTAATCAGACAAACTGGGGTTTAAAAAAAAAAAGAAAGAAAGAAAGGACTAATCTGCTCCTTGGCCATAATTTGATTTCCTCTGCAAATATTAAGTTACAACAGTAGCTGCAGCTTTAGTTATAAATTTATTTTTAAATGCTTTTCTTCATGTGAACTAGACAAATGCGTGTTGCCTGCCTAGAGCTTTTTAAAAGGAAGAAGTGGGGAGGATTTTCCCAAAAAACTCTCTTCCTCTTAAAGAAAGATGAAATTATTAAGAAATTGGAAAGCATGCAGCCAGATTAGGAGGTTGTGGTAGAAAAACAAAATAAAGTCATTAAACTTGAATTAGAACTTCTAACTTTTATCTCTTTGTTGAAATATTGTAGGAAACTTTATCTATTTACCTATAATAATGCCTAGCAAGCTGTAATAATGTCTGGCTTGAGTCAGTTCTCATTAAGGACAAGCAATCATTCCACATTTTTCCATGGGTCTCATAAAGTTTCATGTGTTCCAAACTGGCAAGGCACTACAGTTCTGCCAACCACCACTTACCTCAGAAGTCTTCAGAAAATCTGCTTGTTTTAGGCAGCAGCCATCTCTGTATCCAAAGCTGACATTTGAATGGCTAGAGGCTAAGGTTCAAGAGGACATCTCTGCTAGCTCGTTGGTCTAGCATTACTCCAGGTATCTCCTTGGGGTTTCAGCTAGGAAGCGAGAAGACAAAGACACAACCATGGGGTCAGATAGGCTTTTTGGAAACCACCACATCGATGGTTTTGCCAAATTCACTTGCCCAGACACAATACCAGTCACAATTTGTAAATCATACATGGGCAAGTCCTTCAAATTATACTTCTTTCTTCTGGTGCTTGCAATTCTTGCAAATGTTGCACCCTTGTTTATTAGTTCTGGGACCAGAATTTAATGCTTGAAACTAACAAAACTACACTTAAGTAGTAGGTTTTTTTCAAGATTTGTGATATGGTGTTGTGCACCTCAGGATAAACTCTACCTGATGGAGACATATGAGCTTTTAATGTAAAAACTCTATCAAAACCACTTTGATAGCAAACCCAGGCCCTCAATTCTGGAACCAGCACACTGCTCAAACTGACTGTGCATGTCAAATGCAAAATTACCCTGAACTTACCAGCCCAGTTGCCTACCGCAAAGGATTTGCTAGATCATTTTTCCCACTCCTCAAATCCTCCTCCTGGGCACAGTCTGTTTGCTTGGCAGAATAGGCATCAGGCTTGTCTGTCAGCCCTTGTACTCCACTATGGCACACATCAATAAAAAATACCTACTGATCTGGGCTCTGCCAAAGCCCCTTTAGAGCCAAGTACCCGTGCAGAGGGCTTGGAGAAGTGCTACGCTGTGTAGGTTTGCCCTGGGTTCCAGGGGTAGGAGTTAAATGCAGCAGTCTGTCAATAATCAGTGTCAATAAACCGGCATGCTGGCAAAGGGCATGGTCTGGGAAACTGGACCCGAATACCAAGTTACACAATTCTCATTCAGGGGCATTTCCAAAGGAGTCGCAGGGAGCTTGCCAGCTGCTTAGACAAGGTTGATCCAGCTAAAAGGCTAGGTCTCCTCCAAACAAAGATGGAAACGTGAATTCTATTCGGGGTGATTTTTATTTCGGATTGAGAAGCTACACAAAGAGAAAACAAATATACATTGCCATGAGAGAAGGGAAAAACAAAGAGAGAGCATCCTATTGTGTCACCTCCCTAATACAACAAACCATCTCAACCTGAGCCACAGGACTGTTTGCTCCCCAGGCAGGCAGGGAGAGTTTTTACACAGTAAACATCTGTAAGATCTACCCCAGGGTCACACACCCCCAGACACAGCAATATGGTCTTTTTTTGCGTATGTGCATGTACATCTGTTCTTGGTAGATAATAAAAAGGCTGATACAGAGTCACATGGATCAAACCCATAGCTTTAAAAGAGGAACAGTTACAGATGTTCACAAGGATCAACACACCCACGTGGCACAAGTACTTACTCAACGGAGTGGTTACTCCGAGCACTAGTTTTATGTGAAGGCAGATATCTTTGTATCAATGACACTGGATTGTACTGGAGCAGATGGCAGTGAATTTCAGAGTTCATCTGTCTGTTGTTTTATTAAGGTAATTAATCAAATGGCTTAGCATATAAAAATACAAGAACCCTCCCTCCTAATTAGAGCAATTTGTGTTCATGTAGAAATAAAAGCACACACACATACACACATCTGAGGCAGGATTGCTGACTGAGAGCTTACAGGATAAAGAAACTCACTTTCCCCATCCCACACTAGGACATCACGTTCTCCCCCACGATTCCAGGGATAACGGAGTCTCTCACCTTTGGTGCATAGTTATATTCGAAAGCCAAACAGCAACTTGGAAGTTGTCCTGAAAGAAACCAGGACAAGGCACCTTTAAGGATAATAAGGCAGATCGTGTACCTCTGCTGCAGAGACTCCTCGTGTCTCAGGGGTGGTCCTGCTGTCCCTGAATCTAGAGGGATTAATCAAAATCTAATCAAAATCTTCACCCTCACAAAGCGGTGAGTGAGTCAGTCTCAGTTTGTCATGAACAAGCAATTCAGAAAAAGAGGCTTATCTCCCATTAGTAGAGGTACACTCAGCTATTTGTAGTGCTACGCATGGTCTCCATCCTGTACAGCACGTGCTTTGAGGATGACCTTACCAAAGCGTAGCCAGGATAGTGACAGAGAAAGTCTAAATAAGACTATATTCTTAAAAGACTGCATTATTCAGGGATGGCAAACACATTACCTCCACGCTGGTCCTCAGGGAAGTAATGTCAACAGAGCATCTATTGTGGGGCAGGACAGGGAGGCAGCCAGGGCTGGGCTAGCTTGGTCACAATTATTTGACTTATTAAGTGTAAAATGTCATTAAGGTATTGCCTTAATGAAGTAGGGTTTTCTTCAGCCCAGCCCCTCCTCCCAAGTTGAAGCTATGTCTTTGTCCCCTCATCCTGGGATGTGAGACAGTCTATGTCCTCTCATGGAACTAGAATACCACTAAGTTTAACCTATGTACTATAGGAGCCTTGTCCTGCTGGGGTCTCAGCAGACTGCAAGGACCACAGCAGACTGCAAGAGAGACACAGAGAAGGAAAACCGATCAAAAAATGAGGAAGCTTTGCTTCAACACTGACCATCTAGAAAACACATTTTTCTTGTGGGAGGCACCATGTCATAAGAACAGTATAAGCACATAAAATGCCTCTAGTTATAGCCAACGAGTTTTAAAAATGTTCCTTTACTGACCATGATCATCTTAAGAGGACCAGACCAAACCCCTGTGCTGCTATGGAGATATCGTCTCCATCAGAAGTCCATGGGCCACTGAGGGCTCAGGAAATTACATTATTGCACATCAGCGAAGGCCCTGGCCCATCTACTTTGTGGCATTCCTTCTGGTTCTTACAAAAGCTACAGTCCAAACCAGTTAATATTTGGAGTATTTTTTATGGTTAAGCACAATTCTTTCTGTGTGAATGTAATCCAGGGGGATTCAGGCATGTGTAAACAGTTTCCTTCAGAGATTTCCCTTGGTAATTGCTTTCTGCAATGTGTAACTGCAAACTTAAGTTGCATTGACATGCCATATGGAGTTTAGTTTCAGTTACTAAATACATGCTTGCAAAAGAAGTGTATTACAGCACTGTTACCAGGAGCAAGTGAAAGCTATCCTAAGGAACATCTAATACCAAATTTCTTGGTCTCTGTGACTTAAAATCACACCGTTAACTTTGCATTACAACAGGGTTGGCTCAAAATTAATTTCCTCATTTTGGTTCGCATTGGTAGGCCCACTTGCCTTGCAAACAGCATCTGTGGCCTTGGGAAAGACAAGTAGAAATGTTTCTTGTGCAGGAACTTCAAGTAAGAGCAGTTGGCCTGCTGAAACGTCCACAAGTCCTCACCTCCTGCTGGCACCGAGATCAGAGGTTAAATCCAAATGAGATTTCATAGCTGATGAGGATGATGTATCTGCTGACACTGAGATAGAATTAGATAAGTAACCATACCATGAACTCCTCAATGAAAGATTTACTTTTTCCTTTTCTATTAAAACATCCATCCTAGAGGGAAGATAACTCTCCTACTTCTACACTTTTCTTCCATTCCTCCCAAGAGAGGTGATCATTCTGCAGTAACATGCTATTAATACTCCAGTATCAATACTCAAATAAATAAATTTATAAATCCCTAGATGTTAATTTTTTTGGGTAGATGATAGTTGTTAGCTAACAATGAACTTGACTTCAGGATTTGAGATCTGCTCCTAGCCTGCTTGATGATTCTTCACGTGACTCGAGAAATGTGTTCTTTCACCTTTTTCTGTGTGCATTCACTTCTGCAGCTGTGAAATGGTGCCTGCTGGTCACAAATGTCTGTAAAGACCCCATGCAGAGAATATCGTGTTAACATTAACTTCCCAAGCCAATGCTCAGATGTGAAGACAGACAGCTACAGGAGCCAAATAAGGCTCTTGATCACTTCTTGTCAGACTTAAAATACTCACTGGCAACTGTCTCAACACGTTGCCCAATGTCTGGAAAAAGTTTCAGATCATTTGTCGTACCCTTTTCCCTCCTCCCTGAAACTGCAGCAGCAAGCGAACATGGCTTTCATCAATATGCTCGCACAGATAACAAGGTCGTCTTTGTCCTCAGAGAATAATGGCTACCATGCCATTTATCTGAGGGGCATTTGTCCCAGCTATCCTGCAAGGAGGAATGTGGGTCAATCCCTGGTCCAGAACTGTACCGCTATTTCTCTGTGGTCATGGCTAGCAGCCAGGAGCAGCTTATCAGAGCTCCACGGCGACACGCTGCATTGTTGCCCAGTGACAGCGCACTTCAGAAAACATCAGCACTCAGTGTCTGCCTCTCCCTGCAAATGCTGGCCAGTCAGCAGGCACGGATTTGCAACTTCTCTGCTACATGCCGGACAAATGCCTGTGGACTTTTTGATGCTATCTGTATCAAAATGCAGGAAAAGATGCTTCTTTCAGTGTCTTAGGTTCTTTATCCACTTGCTTACCCTGTCCTCTGTGATGCTGCCCTGCAACCCTCCAGTTCTTCCTTCTTTTTGCTCATACTGCCAAGACAACTTGTTTTTTCAGTTGAAAAGCTCTTTCTTCCATTGAAACTAGACAGAAACAAAGCTGTCAAGACTTCTAATTTAGACATAGAATCCATGGTGAGGTCTGTTATTTTACCTGAACCTAAGTTTTCATGGGTGTCCCAAGTGGGGAAGAAGGCAGACGTAACAGGGCACTCTGCCTGCCTTGAATAAATCACATCTGCATTTTGAAATGCAACTCCCACTGACAGTAGCTCCCCTGCTTCCCCAGAGCTAGCCCAGCAAACTTTCTGTCACACAGTCATTCAGGCTCTAGCACAACGCAACTCTTGACTTCATGATGCTTGCTTTAATTATTTGATTCCTTTCTGATTTTTGAAAAGTTCATTATTATTTAAGATTTAGTGCTCTGTGTCTTAGAGTGCTTTCCAAATGCTGTGACTTGCTATTCTCCACACCGTTGCCTGTGAGAGACAGGTAAGCATCTGTAAACTTAATTTACAGAAAAGGAAGTACAGGCAGAGGATTTGTGTGACCTGCCTAATTCTGTGCTGTTCATCAGTCACAGGATCAGTCATTACAGGCAGGTCTGCGAGTGATTATGAACTGCCATAGCCCAGTTAAGAATCAATGAAGACATGACATTTTTCCTTTGGTGACGGTTTGTCTTTTTGTCCTTTGACTTCCTACCTGAGGCCCATTGCTCACTGCTTGTGAGAAGGTCAGGATTAAAAATTATGATTTCCAACAGGAGGATGCTTTCCAGTGGCTGCAGAAATGTGCTGTGCTACCAGAGGACCAGAGTGGAGATTCAGTCCGGATTGTTGCCCAACACTGCAAATCTTTGCAGAAAGAGGTGTGGGTTTATACCTTTCATAAGCTCTCCAGGACATAACCTACAACACATGGCAGGGTGGTCACAGATTCCAGGGCCTTTGACTTGACTGAAAGAAGAACTGCCTAACACCTCAGTTTTCATTATTCCTGCTGGAAAATATGGAGGAATCACACGAGAATGAGCCTAAGAATGGTGACACTGGGTCACGGCCATCTCTGGCACTGGCCACAGCAAGTGTCCAGGGAAGAGTATAGGAACAGAGCAAGCACATATGAAACCTTCCTGCCCCTCATACTGTCCCCTCAACCTCTTGCCACCTCCAGCTCAGGACACTGCCTCTTCAAGCAGTAACAGGGCTGCCCAGAAAAGGCAAAGCAGAGGTTATTTTCTTTTCTGTTATGTCCGAAGGACACAGTCCTGTTTGTTACATCCCTGCAGGGGAAGCCCTGCGTTTGACCCTAGTCTGTTTTCAACACAAAAGCCATCCTGATTGCAAGAGCCATCCCCAGAAGGGTTTTAAGCCCTTTGCAATTACTGAATTTTATAGTGCAATTACCAACACAACAGCCGAGACTCAGCTAAAGCTCAGTTCCTGGGAATAATGGTTTTTTACTGAAAATATCCTAATAGCAGCCAAGTGCTGGCTCACTACAGCTTCTAATGCATCCATAGCCACATCTCACAGCACAGAACAAGCACCTTTCACAGGATGAGACACATACTGCTCCGTACTCTCAGAGCAACTCTTTAAATTACCAAGTCTCACAAACCTCTGATGAGTTAAGGACAGGAGCAAGGCAGAATGCAAACTACTTTCGCAAGGACAACATGGAGCCCTCAAAACTTTGTCCACTCTCCCATTTATACCTGAGCCACTGATACATAAAAACAGCACAGGGCGTTCCAGGGAATGGGACGAGATCAGGCAGCGATGGATAAAGCATGGAGTGGGAAGCCAATCCTGGAGAAGAAATAAAAGATAGTCCAAAACAGTCAAAGAAACTTCACTGAAAAGAGAAGTTAAAAGTGGAAGAATAAATGGCATTGGAGACAAAATGGGACTGCATGTGCCAAAGACTTGCAGACTCTTCTCTTCCATATTCCCCTACCTTTCTCCCCAAAGGCAGCTGCTGTACTAGAGGGTAGGACATGAGCTGCTTGTAGCCTGCTCTCCTAAGGAGAGAATTTGTACCTTCCAAAAAAAAAAAAAAAAAAAAAAAACTAAAGCCAAAAAGGAAAATTGTGTTTTCTAGATGGAATTTATTTCCTCTTGAAAGAAAAAGCAATTGACTAAAGGTTTCCAATGTACAGTCATGTTGGGAGAACATAAACATAAGTCTGGTCAAGAGACGTTGGAGTTAAGTACCACACCAGCACCAGATTTGCAGAGTGTCTGGGTGAGAGCAGAGCTGTACTACTGGCTGCACCTGCGCTGCTGCTGAGCACCTTCTCAGCTCAGAGCCTCTTGGAGTGAGGCTGCACGGGGACCCAAAATAGGAAGCTCCCAGTGTAACACATTGCACTGCAGGTCAAGGACAGCATCTAAAATACACATCCTTTAACACAGCCCTTTCATTTTTCTCCCAGTGGCCTTACCTGAAGACCTTGACCACTTGAAGCAAATGGCAAGCCTTCAATCTCATCGGGCTTTTGATCAGGATTCGTGTTGCTACAAGGGCAGTTGCTGGAACGTGTCAAATTTTTACAGTCCAAGAAGAATGTAATATCGGATCTTTTATATTTGTAACTTGAGAAAAAAATCCAAAGCCAGGTGGAGAGCCCTAGAAGATGCGGCACAGCCATTATGAGGAACAGGAATATCACAGAAAAACAAGAAATATAATTTCTTACACAGATGATACAGAAAAGACCAAGAAGATGTTCTGACAAGTAGTAGTTGCCTGCTTCCATGGAAAATGGTGGGATCTCTCTCGCTGTACACGAATAAAAAAAGAACTAGCACCTTTGTAAGTCGAAAGTAGGGCTTCTGTAAGATTACAGATTTCTGGCAGGTTAAGACCCGAATACCCATGCTTTGTATAAACCTATGGCATCTGTTTCCAGAAGGAGCATTAGATTTCCTTGGTTAAATTCCTGCTACGAGAATGATTTGACCTCTTTAAATCTGACTGCTCTAATAAGCTTTACATGGGACTAGACATTCACATTGATGCAAAATGTGGCAATCCACTAGCGGGGACTGGGAGAGGCATTCTTCAGCAAAGACTTTGAGCTTCTGCATTGCTATTGGAAAATACTACGAAGACTCTGAGGTATTTACTTTAATTTACCATTTCCTGGGATCTGCTGTCAGAAAGAATGTGCCACATGCCTATGGCACACTGCTACAAGGACAAGGCACAGTCAAGCTGCAGCACCACAGGGAAGAAAGATTGACACAGCAATGGCAAGGTGCTGCCCGTGAGGAAGCACAGCCTTTGGACTTGCCCAGGCGAGTACTTTTACCTGTGGGCAACAACAGCTTTGGGGTGGAAAAAAATAAAAATTGAGAAATGTTCTATTCCAGAATGGTGCTGTGATGCTTTATAGGAACGTCATTTGAGTGCTGCATGCTCTCATGTCCTGATCCCAGCTGCATGTGCCATGGAGAGGACAGGGAACGGTCATGATTTTCAGCTTCCTTGAGACATCCACATACTGCTTTAAAAATCAGAATATTTGGGGTTCTGGTGCATTCAGATTTTTCAAAGAAATACTTAGACTTGTTTAAAAAAAAAAAAAAAGACAGACAAAAGGTTTTGTTGAGAACCATTTTTTCAAAACTCCATTTTTCAAAACACCTCATATTGTTGACTTTCATTGTCAGCTACAAAGTGCGTTTTTGGTTTCCTGAGTTGAAAGGAGTTGGGATGATTCTAATGGGAGGAAATGCAAAGTTTCAGTGGGTCTTGATCTGCTAAAAATGAAATAATAAATACTGGGCAAAGGATGTCCCTAGAGAATTGTGTTTGTCTCCTTCCATTTTGAAGATGAGCCAAGGAATGACCAAATTTCTTGGACATGGTTATAAACAAACTGGTTAAAAAGAAACTCCACCTGCAGTTTCTCAGTGGGCTGACTAATTATTTCCTACCTTGATTGTTTGCATAGCCCTGCTGCACATGATTAAACAGCCAGGAGTGACGCACTCACTGTGTTTTCCCTCAGAGGTAGCCACATCTCATTCTGAGTGTCTTTTTGGAAAATTCATTGTGTCCCTTTACCAGGAAGGCTGCTTTGCAAATGAAGGCTGCTGCTGCTGCTATGAAATTGGAGCTGCCTCTTCCTAGTGCCGTGAACATAAACATCAGCAACTGGTTATCTTTCCAAGATAGCTTCCTCTGAAGCAAGAGAGGAGAAAGAAAAAGGGAGACTTAGCATTACTTTATATCAAAGCTAAGTGTAAATATATATTGCTGAATTAACAGTGTGGAGTCTGACCATATGCAACTATCTTGCTGAAGTAGCCAAGGGAAAGCATCACAAGTCCAGGCAAATCTTGGCATATGCACAGCCATAATTTTGTAACTATTTGCTGTCCAAAAAGCCAAGAAAAATCAACAGGATCTTCACAATGAGTTTGCCAGACTTTGTTTGGGTTTGGGGTGCAAATTCAGGAAGTATGTTGTAAAGGAAAAAAGGTGGAGTCAGAATCCGGATGCATTTGGCTCAGCCTCAAGCAAAGGTTACCATCTGCCACTAAGTATTACCCTGGCCCAGCACTACCCAGAATTACGAAATGTAAGCTGCTGGCAGAAGGACATTTATAGCAGGACCAAACTACTAGCAGGAACAGGTATGCAGCTATCCCAACACACAGAGATTACTGAACTACATGGGGTTATACACTCACCTCTTCTCTTCCCCTTTCAAGCCAACACCGAGACTTGCCTGTCGTCAGTTCCCAAATGATGTGTGTTCAGATTTTTTCCTCCCCTGTTCAATTTTGCTGGAAGAGGGATATGACTTAACTTGTTTGGACTGACCCATTAAATAGACATAAGCAGGATGTGGTGTGCTAGCAAGGGAGCATGCGTGTTTTCATGAAGGGAACTGACTTTTGATCTCTTGATGTCACAGGCAAGCCTCTTACAGACATATTTATGCTGGAACAGACTCTACATTTTTTTCAGCCCCAGAGGGGTTACATTAACAAAATTTATGTTTCCTCTGGATTTTTTCTTTAACAGCTTGTTAGAGGAAAGGAGAAAATGAGTCTTTGATCTGCATGATCTCCTGTGTTTGGTCCCAAAATTTGGGAGTTACTCACCAAAATGCAGGAAAGCTGTTATGAGCTGCAATGCAGTGGGGCAATGGAACAAGGGTTGGACCCTTGTAAGCTATTAATTCAGATATGAAACAAAAAATTTTTAAAAAAAGAAAAAGCTAGTTTTCAGGATATATGTGACGTTTTTAAGGGATCGGAGAACAGGAGAGGAAGGGGAGTGGGAGAAAAATGTTGCTTCATGTAACGTCGGTAATGCTCTGTAAGTGTTTCCAGGCCAGAAACTAAATTTAAGCAACATTTTCATCCACTCTGGAGTTTCTAGACTGCATCTCCATTTGAACAGCAGCACAGTAAACTTACTAATTTTTCCCTACAATAAGCACATACTGGGTTTGTCTCCAACCCATGAGCCTTTACTAACAGAAGTCTTGTTAAACCAGAAGCCTCAATGGCATTGTTTTCACATACATGTATGTGTGTGCACATGCAACACATATACATGTATACATAGGAATTATCAAAATACTATTATAAAGCGAGTGTTCTTTCTCAACACCCCTTCTCTGCCCACCCCACCTCCCTCCCCTTCCCCAGGCCAGCATATTTCAAACAAGATTGTAACTGAAAACTTTCAAGAGCCATCCAGCCCTTGTTAGCACTGTAAATGTCTAGGTGCTTTAACAAGTCCCTGGTCCACCTCTAGGACACGTGTTGACGAACGGCCTCTAGTTCACAATACTGATTCCTTGGATTCAGGGTCTGCTGTACTGGTTGTGTTGGAGACTTGGTTTTTGTGGGTTACCAAAGGCGATGTTTCCTCTTCAGACTTGCTGTTAGCAACTGCTTCTACGTTGACTTCCTTTAGCTCCTGCTCTTTTTCTTTCTTTTCTTTTTCATTCAGGTAATTAAGGATGCCTGCTCCTAGGGCATCCCCTTCCACATTCACCACTGTGGTGGTTCGGTCCCTGGTCAAGATCAGAAAGAAAAAACAAAGCAGCAGGCTTTTAGCTTAAGAGAGTTACAACACAATAAGGGGAGCTGATTCACCCTTGCTGAGCCACTAACATGAGTGGAGCTGGACAAGGGAGACATTGTTACCATAGGTATTTTTCACAGAAGTATCACCATTTCAGAACCGAAAATGTGCACTGGAGCTGGTTTAAGGCTGGCCCAAATGTTATTTTCAACTGGTTCTGGTCTCTCAGTGGGTTGCAACAATGGTACTACTCTTTCTCAGGCATTCTTCTTTTCCCAGACCACCTCCTTCCTCTTTCCCTTCCCTCGGCCAACATTTTTCAAATGCAAATTCATAGCAAGAACTTAATTTGGGCTTATTCAGAAGGTGAATCAGAGCACCCAGCTCTCTTTATAGAGACTCATACCTTAACCCAAACACCTACTTAAGGGGTCCTTCCAAAAGCAGGGAGAATGACCATGTTCTCTGGATATCTTGCAAGTAACACCTGTCCAATCTTTGGTCCTACAACACAAAACTACTGTGTCCCAGGGTCTAACAGAAGAGGTTTATGGGTCATAAAGAAGAACAATTTTTTCATGTGCCGTTTGAGACTTCTGTTAGTCATTCTGCAGTCTAACTTCAACATGCACTCAACTTGTAACTGTGGTCCTCTCTGGTAATTAAACGGCTGGCATTAAAACAAGACACAGGACTCTCCTCTCTCCTTTTGCTTTTTGTTACCACAATGCTGAGTTCCTTGACTAAAACAACAGTGTGGACCACAGAAGGATGCTACATATTTTGAAACGAAGGCAGCGAGCACAAGACAGTCTTTTCATTCTTGCCTCCAGGCACTTTTAAGTACAGCTTGTGGAAAACACAGCTACTGCTGTAATCCCTGAGGAAGACGGGATACAAAGAGCTAGCCGCTGCTTTGCTGATTCCCAAGAGGTGACAGCAAGAAAGAGTTCGATGGCCCTAATGAAGCCGTAGGAATATGATTACTCTCCACAGACAGTGGAAGGGAAGGAGGTAATACAGGCTGCAGCCTTCCTCAGCCTCTGGAATTCAAGAGTGTCCTCAGGCATCCTAATTTCCACATCTGCTGTGGAAGTACACCATCTATACACAGAGGCTGGTGTTTCCAAAAAGCAATGCAGAGGGAACTGCCGAGAAACCCACCAACTGGAAAAAAAAAAACAAGGGAATTCAAATCACTTGACCCATACTAACCAGTCATTTCAGCCCACTACCCAACTTCAACCAGATGCTTAAAAGCAGATTATGCTTTTAAATTACCAGATAATGCTTACTTCACTAGCATTTAAACTCCAAGCATGCTGTCATTCATAAATGCTCAGAGAAGTCCTTCCAGTTTTTTTTTTCTAGTATTTGAAGAACAGTAGCCAGCCAGGCTTGTTTGAGGAAAACCGGAGACACCCTTTTCCATGGGGCACATCTAAGCTATAAGAAATGACCTGCATGTGGCATTTACACTTATCATGCACTTGTGGCTGAGTCCCCAATACTTAAAGCAAAACAAATTTTCTAGGCTTTCCTTAATCTAATTTATGTGGTACAGAAGGTAAATTTAGGCCTTAACAAGGACATAACTACACTAAGTGGTGAGATAAGCTCTTCCAAACAGAGCTGGGCAAGGAGATAATCTCTCATACTTCAGAGGGGAATGGCTCTTGGAAAGAAGAGAAGCGGCTGAGCAAAGATCTGACCTCTTATCTCTTTCCCAGAAGATGGAAAGGAAAGGTGGTTATACTGTGTACGAAACTTGTTTTCCCAGCAGCATGTTTCAGACATGACAGTGCTCACAGCTGTGATGAGGGCCACAAACCCTCTGTTGTCCCTGCTCTGCCAATGGACAACACCTCTCTGTGTTGGTGCTTTGACCAGACCTGAACTATAAAAATAGTTCAAACAACGTCTGACAACAGCTTCTGATGGAGACTGCTTCCCACATGTGGCCAAGAAAGCTTTCTACCACTATTCAGACTCAATTTCCCCCCGCTTCCCTCCTAGTGTCCAACTAATTTCCAGCAATATCAAAACCTTCTGAAAAAACTTTTCGTAATCCTTCTGAAGAGTATTGAAATCAGGAAGAAATAAGTTTCAATAACGGCTGAGTAAAAAAGCTGAAGATGGATTTTAGCATACTAACTGCTTTAATTGAGAAGGGACCACCTTTTCCATTATCTGTCAACAGTCACCTGTCCTATAGGCAGCCATATCTTCTACATTTTTATTTCATCCTCTGCTACTTTAACTACCCTCTCCCGTGTTTCCAGCTGAACGTGATAGATGTCATGCAACAACAGATACATGTGGCCTAAAGTACTTACACAATCCAGTCCACTGCTAATATCAAGGAGAGATCGTTGGTCGGAAGTCCAATGGCCTCCAAGATGATAGCGATGGTGAGCACTCCTCCGGCAGGGATCCCAGCTGCACCCACGCTGGATGCGGTAGCTGTCACACTGCAAATCAATTTGTGTACCCAGTTAGCAGAAGCTCTGCAGCACTCCTCTCCTACACTTTAGTCACACGTTTCCCTGCTAAGGGAATTGTAAACAAACTCTACAGCACGGGACACACAGATCATTTGCTTCCCAGGCAAATCCTTTCTTGCCTGCTGATGCAAAGTAATGGGTACAGAGCACATCTACTCAGCAGGCATCCACAGCAGCTACCAAGGCAATGGCTCTGTGTTTAATACTATGATTGCCTTTTCAAAAAAAAAAAAAAAAAAAAAACCCAAAAACAACCAACACAACTATATCCTGCTGCCTTATTAATATATCCATTTCCAAGTCATCTATCAGTTGAAATATGCTGAGTACATTACATCTCCTGGTCCCAAATGTGTAAAGGTAACCCCTGCCATGCAGGGTACTGTCCCTTCTCTGTGTCTCCTTTGCATTCAAACACAAAGACCAAATCAGGAGCAGGAAACCTGCTCTGCATGTGCTATAGTCATGGACGACACCTTTTCGTGTGCAGATGTCTACAACTGAATTTTCCTCAGGCTATCACTACGTAATCCTCAGGCCTGTGTTAACACCTGGTTCACTAAGAGTACCTGAAAGGCTAATTCGGCCATCTGCAAAGAAAATAATGCCCTGGCCCTGCCTTAAATAGACAAACAATATACTAAGAAATGCAATAAAGAAGGAAATAAAACCTGGCCAGAGAGGGTAAAAAATACCAGGAACCAGCCCTAGGAGGCATCGGGTGGATACAGCTATGGCTTCTTGGCACAGTGAGGGGCTAGAACTCCTTGTAGGATCCTCACTTTAGGGATTTTAAGGAGGGAAATAAAGAGAATGACACTTCATGGGGTAAGGGACATGTAAGGATATTCCAGGCATGGAGGGAAGAGGGTCCTAGAGAGAAGGATGCAGGACTGAGGGTTGGAGGGGATAATAGAGCAAAGCAGTCAGAAGGAGAATGATAATGAGTCTGACCTGGGAAGCCAGCGATGGTAGGAATGGCAGAGGTAAGCAGGAGCAGAGTTTTTATTATGAAACTGATACATAAGGAAGTGAGAAGCTGGCAGAGGGATTTTCTAAGACATGCAGAGGGGGAAATCATGGCTAGCTTTCTGGGTAAAGCAGCATGCCTCAATTACCCAGCTTAATGGTGAGTGGAGGGTGGGGGAGTGAGATGCTTAAGGAAGGAGAGGAATTTCATGTGAGAAAGAGCTTTAAACAGCTCAAAGTCTGTTTCGGAATTCAATTACCCCTCCCAGGTTCCACCTTTTATTAAATCGAGATTCTGGCAAATCCTACAAAGCTTGAAAGACTCCATCCTTTAATCACCCTATAATTATGTTTCATAGCAGTTTGTAAGCTTTAAGTCAGAGATGTGGAATGAAAACTGCTAGCTATTAAGAGAGAGACCACAGGCTTGAATGTGTCTGGGGGCCAGAAGGATGTGGTTGCAATAGCAAGCAACTTACAGAATTGTGAAGATTTGCCCAGGGTTGAGGTCGACGTTGTTCAGCTGAGCAATAAACACAGCTGCCATGCACTGAAAAATAGCAGCTCCATCCATGTTTACAGTCGCCCCGATAGGAAGGATAAACCTGCTGATCCTCTTGTCGACTCCATTGTTCTCCTCAATACACTTAATCATCGATGGGAGAGTGGCTGAGCTAGAAACAGGGAACAGGGAAAAGTCAAACACAAAGCATCAGAGCGCACTGAATGGAAAGTCAACATCTCATGGCTTTCATGTTTCTAATGTGCTGCAGACAGGACTGTCAAGACAACGATGCCATTTTATAGTCTCTCTCTGTCACGAGAACAATAAGAGACCCTCCTTGTTGGTCTTGAGCAGTAGTATTTAATAATCTGCTTCCATCCAGAAATAGCTAAGGACTCTAATCTCTCAGAACAACTCATGACTTAACACAGTATGCAGCCTAACAGGGCTGTGGAATGATCAAGTCTCAAAGCACAAAAATACACCAATAGATGCCCATATAAACACAATCGATGCAACAGCAATCTCTGTTAATGTTGTACCTTCTCAAATGAACAGAAAAATAATAAATAAAAATAATTTTTAAATCGCTGTTGGATTTATTTCTTGAATTATAAGTTACATGGTTTTATTCATAAACTCTCTCCTTCGTGTACTTCAGCTCCTGTGACAGACGCGCATCTACTTTTGGGGATGACCTGAAATGATTTTATATAGTTATGATATTTGATCAGGTCCTTGTCCCTTGAGAAAAGTGTAAATGACATGCTTGATAGTTAGGTTACGACAAATAAAAGCTGATCTGTGACAAATAAAAGCTGATCAGGCCAGATCTTTGCAATCAATAATGTTAAGTCCCTTTACGCTAGCTAGCAAGCCTGCTTTGCTCCTGCAAAATTAGTCTAAACTTGTTCCAGATCCTTCTGAACTTGGAGAATGAAACTTCTCAGGACCAAGTCCCTCACTACTGACCCTCACTTTACTTAAAATTGAAAGGACACCTGGCAGGATCTTTTTCAAGGCAAGTACTTTCACTTTTTCCAAAAAAAAAAAAAAATCATTTCCAACTCAGCATCATGCTACAGTCCCAATATTTTGAGGAACTGTTTTCAACAGCTAATTATCAGTATGTGCTGTGTGTCAGGCTGCTGACAGCAGTGAGACTCTCTATGCTCAAAAGTCTCTTTCTGCAATCTCAGGAACAATATTCACACCTAAAACTCAACACAGCTTAGTGCTGGGATATAACCAGTTTACAGTGACAAATATAACCAGGCTATAATACCAAAAGAACAGAAACTCACCTGGAACAAGTGGCAAAAGCAGTGGCAAATGGTGTGATAAGTCCTAAGAGAAAACGATATGGATTTTGACGTGTGGCTGCAAAATAAATAAGTGGCAGAATGATTCCTCCATGGATGAAGTGTCCCAGAATAGAGGCGAAGATGTATTTTCCCAGACTGGTCACTAGAAGCACAATATCTTCCATTTCCACAATCTTGCTCCCAACAAGGAACATAATGCCAATAGGTACATACCTGTGTAAAGAAACATTGCCTGTCATTAAGTACAAACAAAAAGTATTGAAAAATATGCCAGCTTCTGTCCTGGAGACAACATTCTTCTAATGAACATGCTGCTCCTACTGAGGGGCAGTGCCTTATTCACCACACACTCAAGTTAAGCAAATATGGAAGGCCTCTCTAACACTCTCGCTTGGTGGACGGCAAGCAGTCAAACCGAAAAAGCTCTGTTTACCTAGGCCCTCAAAGACACAGCAGCTAGGAAAGTGTCAAAGGAAAGCCAAGTGGGAAGCAGTAATGCTGGCAGAAGTTATCAGGACAAGACACTGGTATGGAGTTTTAGTCCATCAGGGAGGAAGGCAGGCAAAGACCTAAAGTCACTGCTGAAGGGACAACAAATGGAGGAAAGAAAAAGAAGCAGTATAATGTCACTGGAGCAGAGAACGGGATGGAAGAGTAGGATCTTACACATGAGGTGACTATCAGCAAAACTATGAAGTTAGGTCATTAAAATGGTAGACATACTGGGTGCCAACATATTCAGTGTGGGAAAGAAAAAGCTATGCCCATACCAGAGAGCTCAGCTAAAGGTTGCTGATGCACACGCCAAAGATAGCAATTAACTCTACTACTTGCCTACAAAAGCCCAAGTTAAATGATTAGGCTTCCAGAGCTTCCCTCAAGCCAACAGCCACGTATGCATACATTGCCATGCCTCCTATCTAGAAACATGCCACGTCTTAGGACGTCAGCATTTGTTTGAGGTTTCGTTTGTCAAGAACACTTGGAGCTGCTCCAGGGGAAGGGCCACCTGCGGGCCGCAGCCACACCTCTGGTCCTAGAGGTGCAGCTGGGAACAGCCCTGAAAAGACAGAATTGCCCTTGCACCTAGAGCACAACAGCTACTAAATAAACTGCAGGAATCACTTCAGGCCCAGGGTCAGTTCCTCCAAAGCTCTACTTGGGATGTCTGTGTCTGAGTGCCTCTGCTGATGCTGTCCATGCTCCATCCATTTCTGCTTCTAAGATTAAGAAATACTAAAAGATAACTCAGCTCTCCAAAACCCTGCCCCTGGCACACATGTGACTACAAAAGGTCTGCCTGTACATCTCAGGAATAAAGAATGTTTTTGCTGCCACTCTCCCCTCCAATCCAATGCCCGTGTTCAGAGAAGCTGATCTGTGGAGTCGGGACAAACTTCAGAAGGTTTGGTTAAGCATACAAAGGTTTGGAAAGGTGGGCAAGCCATAAGGTTGCCCAGACCACTTTTTTCTAGCCTGCCTCTCCCTCAGTGGTTCTGCAGCTCCTCTGTTCTGTGCAGAGAGCACCTCCTTATGTCCCAGATCAATGTGAGCATCCTCTCTCTGTCGTCCCTTGGCCAAATGGCTAGGGGGGCCTGTTGAACCTTCCCCACTTAGCCTCTGCCAATGCTGTGACATGCTGCTTTTGAACTATGTTTCTGAAACCCCAATTAGCCAGATCGAGCTGAGCTCTGGTCCTGCATGAGCTCTGCAAACATGAACACTGGATTCAGAGCTGAGACTGGACCCCTCCCCTGGAAGAGGGAGGCTGGAGAGTAAGGAACTGAAAGTTGAGACCGAAGTGCTGCTAAACATGAGAGTGGCTGTTGAATGGGACTAGATATGAGCTCAAGTTGCCTTTTTTCTTGGTAGTATGATTTCACCGATTCCAAAGTACCCTTTGGGAAGTACATGCAGCTTGACAGATTTTTAATAAATACCAGGCTGACACAAGAGCCTTAAGGAAGGAAAGAGAACAAGTAAGGGCTACGGTGCACTGCAGTGTTAAGAGTCAGCTGCGGTGCCAATAATCCACGAAGTAAAGGATTATATAGCAACTGATTGGCTTGAAGTGTTAGCACTGTAATCAGCTGAATACACGAATACAGCCTCTTATCAGTATTCAGTGTCCAAGGAATTACACACAAGAGTAAAGGACTTAATCTGCTTTGAGACTTTGAATTTCTCAATCCCTTATGACAGCAACTAACAGAGGTCTGCCTGTGTAAAATCAGGTGTTTTGTTAAAACCTTTCTACTTCTTAGAGGGAGGAAAATAGTAGGAATGAAAAATGCAGAATGAAGGGAGAAAAGACACCCCTGCTAAGGTAAGCTTATAGCTTCTCCAACAGCTTTGGAAAGGGAGTGAGAAATGTCCCACTGTTAATTAGTTAGCTAGCTGTCCTTATAAATATTTTTATTTTTGCGTGTGAGGTATTAGTACTGTTGGTTTCACAGGAGTAGCCTAGACCCATCCATCTGCACAAGAACAGCCATGACACTGCTCTGAGGACCAGATTCATCCTACCTGACAGAAAACCCAGTCAGGAGGCTGGCTCTACCCCAGTTTACGTGGCCTGAACCGCTCTCTAGAGGTACCTGCCTCCTCCAAAGCCGGTTTCTTGCGTAGTGAGAAAGTTCAGTGCGCTCCAGTTCCTAGTCAGCACTGCTGTTTTGGTAGGATGGAGAGCATGGCCCTGGAGACTGTTCCTCCCTCCACACAACAGGTCATAGGTTCTCCATCACCCTTTGATGCAATGGAGCTCTGTATTTATGCACTCAACAGGGTTTGTTTTTTCTAAACCAATACCAGTGAGTAGGCTATCTTCTGATTTCCTTGGATATCTTTCAGGTCAGTACAAGTAAACTTTTGATCAACAGAAAAATCAAGGCATGAAGCTGCAAGTATAATTTTAATTAAGCACTGCATTTGCAAATGCACTCCAAGCACAAACATCCCTGGCCTTCACATGACCATATTCCTCACTTGCTCATATCTCCTTTACTCACTTAAGGCCAGTGCCTTTAGGCACATGATGGCAGCTAGCCATGGGTTTATGCTGCTTTGAAACAGAAAGCCTTCTTTCCACTAATTAATCAAAAAGGAGTCCTGGAGAGGATTTTTAAGCAACCCTCTGAAGTGTTCCAGACTGACGCCTTAAGCTATGTGTGACTGTCTAATTACAGGGCACAAGCAAGAGGAAGAGACCGCATGGTGTGACACAACGACGTTCACTTTTGCTGTGATGAGGGATCTGGTAGGAAAAAAGCTGGAGAGATGGATAAGTGGTGAGATTCCTGAACTGAGCATAATGTTGTACTGCAGATGTATCTGCAGTCACACACACTTACCACATAATCCAGGAAACCAAGACCATAGTTGCTTCATTGAATGAATTAAAGAAGCGAATCAGATCTTCCCCTTCCTGGCCAAGCTTTTTCAGCGCCACTCCTAAAACCAGAGCAAACAGCACCAGCCCCAGGATGTTCATTCCTTCTATCTCAGTACCGACAGGGATCTGTAGAGGCAAAAAAAGAAGGCTTATTAGATGGGAGACCGGCACAAAACCCAACAAAAGGGTCACCTCATTTTGTTGCTGCTTGATTGATCTGAAATCAACAAGCAGAATCTATTTTGGGAAGGAAGAACCTATTTTCTTGAAGGGAACCAAAAAAGATCTGGATACAGTCCAGATACAAACCTCCCTAGTTATGAGCTGGCAGGGATTCACTGGAGAAGAAAAGGGCTTGCCACGACCTCCCCTCATGCTGTTCAATATGACACATGCTCTCAGTGACCTGAAGAGGATACCCCCCAGTTTACTCAGGCCAAGCTCCACTGCAGAGGGGAAACAGCACCGGCACCAATCACACATGTGCAGCTAAAAGACGGAAACTTTCCTCCCTGTTTCCCTGTGAGGGGACATGAGTGTTGGAGAGACTGCAAGTATAAATAGCAGATAGTGGTGATATTGACTTCCTATCTCTGCTTATTCCACCAAGCATCATTCACTGTTGGCACTATGATATTCTACCGCCTAAACAAATCATACCTGCAAGAGGCTTGCAGCGGTCTGGCCCCAAACATGATCTTATTTCCTGACACCTCTGATGGGAATCTGCTCTCAGAAACTGCCAGCTCCATCACTTTAGTGCAATGTTTATACTAAAGTGAAAACCATGAGAAAACAACCAACGTTATGAAGCAGAAAGGGAGGAGAGAGGCAGAGAAAGGTAGCAAACCATAGAAACCTACTCATTCATCTTTCCAGGTCAGCTGTGGGAGATACAGAGAGAACAGAAGAAATATCTGTTCCCCTTCTCAGAAACCACATGGCTGCACAGTGAAAGTAAGAGGATAAAACCAGGATCCATCTATTGACAAAAACTAGTCTACTCATAAGCCTGCCCTGCTGGTTCTCCACATTTTGTTTCTCAAAGAGAGCTGGAGTTTGTTCGGCAACGTAGTGTTATATGAACTGAATGAGTGTCCTTGTGGCTACATAAAAATATAATTGTTTTGACAAACTGGTTTTTTTTTCCCCCCAACTTGGCAATACAAGCTCAGTATGTCAAATTGTTGTTTTATTTGGAAGAGCTTCTAAAACAGATCAGGTTTGCGTACAAGTTTTGCCCTTCTGGCTAGTTTAAGCAGACACTAGCTCAACACTAGGAAAGAAAAATATATTCTGAGCTAAAAGCTTGAAACGAATATTGACTAAAGAACTTAGGATACTGATCTGCTAAATCTGATAAAACCAGCCTGCTTGAGGTGATATTTTTGCTGGAAGTATACTGCTGAACTGGACCGTCTCTTAGTGGCAGGTGGAAACAAAGTAGTGCAGGGAAGGGGATAAAACAAATTATACACAAAAGCATGCAGGCTGAACTGCTGTTAACAAAAGTGCTTACAAACAATGAAGTTTCTAGCTTTTTTTTTTTTTATTTATTTGCTAGGTACATAATAATTAGATATAGGATCTGCAATTTTTTTAATGGTAGTTCCTTGTCCAGGGCTGAGTTGTCAGTATTTATTTGATTTCTGTTTGAAAGAATTGAAAACCTGGCCAGGATATTAAGAATGGGGCGCAGTGTATCTCCAGAGATGTCTGAAGAAACATGCTGTTCTCTCCACACACAGTAACATTTTTCTGTCTCGATAGTTCTGTCTATATTCTGTTTTGTGTGCCTGAAAGCCCTAAACTCTTCTGTGGTTAGAAAAGTTAGACAAGAAAAATGATACCCTCCTATTAATTGAATAAACTGTGTACAGGGCACGTACGTTTTTCTATTTTTCACTTCCGTTGGTAAAATATAACTCTAGGGTAGGAGATAAGGTTTACCATAAGGCTGAAGAGAATCTAACAAAGTTTCAGTGACAATTTGTCAGTAACAATGTACAAATTGATGTATGAGTCTCAAATTTTATGACTAATTTATTAGCAGGAAAAAAGTAAATGGGTAGTAAAATGATGCTGCCAGGTCATTTAATCAAAACCAAAGCTTTCTCTGGGAAATGTCAACTTGGGCAAAACGTGAACATTTTTATACCACAAAAGAAACGTTTACTTCATCCACATGGAGTCAATGCAACGCTTTTTCATTTTGACACAACTTTTCACCTTGTTCGTTTTTGGGGTTTTTTTATCCAATTCATTACTTTATAATATAACATCTTGTATCAGGCTCATTTGATACAAGGCTAATATGAAAAGTTCAGCTCGGTATAATGGGCCCAAACTTTTTCCACAAATAAACCCCAAGTGAAAACAGTCAATGCTCTTCCAGGTCATTCAGTCCCTACAAGCATCAGCCACTCCACCTTCTTCAGAGCCATGGGTGCCAAAGGCTTGACAAATTTTGGTTTTGGGAAGCTAGAAGAGGGCAAGAGGTAGTAGCATCTCCAGTTAGCTACAGCCAGGACACAGGTGGCTCCTCACCTTTCATCTTAACCTTCACAGCAGCCTACTGTGCATTAACTGGCCAATTCTCTTTGAACTCCCCTATACCTCTCCAGAATGACAATACATGGACTTTAGTCTTCTTTTACTCTTGGACATGTCTCTTTCCACCTTGCTCCCAGCATTGAGATCACTGCTGCTGTTCTCCAAGTGCTCACACTAACTAGTCCTTCAAGCATAGCTCTTGTGATCTGGGCATCCCTGAATTCTTGGTGACCAGAGAGAAGACTGTGCACTACTACCAAAAACTTCTTAGCTGTTACCCTCTATTCACAGTCATCTTTGCCACTCCTTTCAGGTCTTGGTCTCCCTTTCTCCTTCTTGAGCCAATTTCTTTACAACACATAACATTCACCACGTAGGCAGAAGGTGCATCATTTGCACAGAGTAGTAACTTACTGCAAGAAATTGCTCCCTGCAGATCAAGGAGACGGTCTGCAGCATTCAGGGAATTTCACCTCCTTGCAGCACAATATGGAAAGAGTCCAGCAGTAAATCCTCAGCAGAAGTTCCTCACAATCCCAGCCTCTAAAACTGACAGATGCTGAATGGCCATTTTGTACTCTAACAGAAGAGTGCATCATCCCAAAGGAGCTGCCAAACCAAGCAGCATTGTGAACACCAAACAAAAACAGCTTTCATGAGAGCTTTGTTCACGGATAAACTATGGGACATGTTATCGTTCGCTTGAAATTATGTGTTCTGGTAGGAAGATTCACAGAACTCTTCTGGTCCTTGGATCTCTCTGAAGATCCTATTGTTTTTTAGCTCTTGCAACAAAATGCTTATCAAGGAAACAACTGCCGACATTGAGCTGTCCCAGTAGTAGGTGGCTGAAAAGAAAACGCAGCCATGTGATGTGAGGGAGAAGAGCAATCACGGGTTTGTGTATTTTTACTGCTATCACAAGAGGAACTCAGAGGCCCCCACAGCCTCCCTGCGCTGCAGATGCGGAACTGAGATAGTCTGTGCCCCAGGAATCCTTGCTGTCGAGAAGATAGAGAGGATGTAGCCATAAAAGCTAGGTAAACATGAGGGGAGTGTGTGAAACAACAAAAAAAGACATGGCTGAGCAGATATCTACGTGCCCCACTATTAATATCATCAGCAAGAGAAATCAGGGCCTATTAACCACCAGGAGAGGAGGATGGTAGGAAATCAATGGAAAATTTTGCTCTGAAGTATTCATATGGGGAGTAGAAGGAAAACATTTCTCATCTTCAATCAAATATTCTGCTGATGAAAGAAAATACTAGATAGGAATATCATCCCGTTTCCCTGGAACCCAACTTCTATCACTGATAGTTATACTACGTATTACCGAAAAACGATATTCTTCCCTTTCCAAACTTAATTCTCATCTATCCATAAATAATATGGTCAGACCAGTACTGAAACTGAGCTAACACTTTGTTTTTATTTGGCCCACTCTTCCCTAGAGACAGTAGAGCGTCTTCCGGAATTAAAGAAATTCAGCTCTGGTTTTGCTCCAATGACTGAAGAAAAGTTTTGGAAAAGTAATAGCGGCAATAGCCTTTACATCATAACCACTGGCAAAAACAGGCACCGGTGACAAATTCAGAATATTTTTACAGATATTGCATCAAACAGGAGTCTGATAAGTGGGAAAAGGAAAGAAGAAAACTGTAAAAGAATCTCATGTTTTAAATTGGCAAAAGATGCATTCTTATCTCTTGAGGAAGAATGATGGCTTTGAACAAGCCTTAAAACAGTACTTGACAACCAAGCTTATGTCCAATGGATATGATTGGCCCTGATCCATGCTTGGTTACCAAGGAATCCCTATCAAACTTGACACTGAAGATGAATAAGAAGAGTCTTACTCCCCTTTCATTTACTCCTGCTTAAATGAAGAATAACTCTACACTCTGTAAGCAAACACACATGTCTAAGTGCACATTGCTACAGCCTTTCATATTGCACTTGGTTTTTAGCAGCATGAGGCTGCATGGGCATGTACTGCCCAAGGATGTAATGCTGTGAGAAAAGAAAGTGCTCTTTTTGGGATCACGCGGCCCTTCTGCAGTCACTGCCGCACATCCATGTCAGATGGGGTGAGTGCAGCTCCGGGCTGATGCAATCTTACAGCCACAGGCAGAGCCCAGGCAGATGGTGGCTGCCTTCCTTCCCCAGAGAAACCGCTGTGTGATAGCAGGCTTCTAGGCAAGGGCTGACTTTTCCCCTGCTCAGGTCTTGTGCCATCCAAGTCACCTGTCACCCTGCCTCCGGGGCTGGTGAAAGTTCAGGCCTTCAGCCAAATGCAGAGTTCGGAAACACACTGTTCTGCATCATCTGCTCACGCATCATGCATGGTGAGGAGAAGGTAATGAGGCCAGTACTTCCTGCACACAGGGATACGCTTCAGAGTCCCTCTGGATGAGCATAAACTGCTTTTTCATTGATGGTTTTATGAACTGGCAGGCAAGCCCCAGCTGAACCCTTCCACGACAAATACAAACGTGACAAGTCTCTTGCCCTAGGGACATTCAAATCATATTAAAAATATAGTACCCCAACATCCGATACTGATCTCAGATAGTCATAATGAGCCTGAAAAATAGAAAATAATCCTGAAAGTAATCTCCAGTCTCAGACCTGTCTCCCCAAAATCCCATGAAAGCACATGAGATATTTCATTTGGAGTGAGGTGACACATCACAGGTGGGGATATTGGGTGTGTTTCGTAACATGCTACCTGTAAGGTAGTTATTGCTAGACCTGAAATATGTTGGCTCTGTCCAATAATAAAGATGTTTGATAGCCCCATGTTGCAGGAGATATGCCACTCAACGGGACACAGAGCATCTCTGGAAGTCCTATGAGCTACATACGGAAGATATCAGCTACGCATGCAAATTACTTTCCTTTTTGACACCACTGCAATAGCATCTTATTTGTAATGTTCTGTCTATAATTTTTACTCCTTCAGACCACCTGTTACTGCTTTAAATAAAATTTCAGCAACATGGCAACAAGAAAAAAATTCTCAAGTAACCTTTTTTTTTTTTTTTCTTTAAAGAGCCTTGAGGGTAGTGGAAAAAGGATCATTCTTTCCAAAACTGCTAATGAAGAGCAATGTTTAGGGACACATTCAGCCAGCCTGATTGCTGTTTAATTCCAAGTCTACAGAAAGTTATTTGGAAACATTAGGTAGAGTGACTAATCAAAATTTAGACCAAGTGAGACCAGCTCTAAGAAAACATCGCCTAAAAATAAGGTCTCAAGGGTCAGATCAGTTGAGACCAACTCTCCTATCCATTGTAGCTTTCCTGTGTGGCTGTGGGTAATTCATCTGGCTTGTGTGTGTCTCAGTTCCAGGCAAAGAAAAGTACTTGTTTCTGTCCAATGACTGCTGGAAAGGATTAAAGACTACAAAGTAGTCAAATATTACAGAAGACAAGGGTTTGTATGGAAACCTAAGAAGTGATCTTACCTTTTCCCATGTGACGTTTCCAGAGGTAGTGTTTCTGAGCAGCATCTTATATTCTGTCGCGTACTGCAGGTAAGAAAAAAAAAAATCAAACTGTTTGCCAATCATCTAGTATTCCACAAGGAGAAGATTACTGTTAGGAAGACATTTTCTGGAGACCATACTATGGAGGCTAATGAGCTTGTCCTGAGCAGAAAAGGCAGCGACAGCAAACGCAGCTCCTTTCCCATGTGTCAACAGAGAAGTGTTCTGTGATTTCCTGAGCTCCTAGGTTTGGGCAGCAGCTGAGGAATTCCCCTTTCCTCCACCCTGCTGTTGCTCACACACCATGCTGTTGCACTAGCTCCTGCAGAAGGCAACTGGCTGTTTCACTGTTAGAAATGGTGAGGCAGCATTAAAATTGTCAGTAAAATATCTAAAATCTAGGGCAACAGCTTACTTTGATAAATAAGCTAGACACCTTGCAAAAGCAGGGCACTTGTTTGGGCTTATATCTTTCTTCAGCTATAAAAATAGGGGAGAGAAAAGCTTATGTACTTGCCAATTACCTGTGACAACAGCAGCACAGAAGAAAGGAGGACTTCATTATTTCATCCCTGAACATACAGAACCCCGACACTCGAGGTACCACAGAATATCTTTTTCTTAATTGTATTTTTGTACTGCTCCTATTTTTATTTACGGCATATTGACTTGTACTGTATTATATATACACTCAAAGCTCCAAACTACATACCCAAGGGTTTCCCAGATAGCTCCTGCAAAGTTATAAGCAGCCTGGCACAAAGCAGAGTTGCCATTGCTGCCCAACACAGCACCTTAAATATAAAAGTTTAAAGAACATTTTTGGTGGAGGTACAAAACATAGGCTACAAATCTGCTTTTGTTTGAGGAGTATTTTTCAAAATCAAACCCTTTGCCAAGGAAGTTGTGTGTCTGATTACGTCAGGTGCTTTTAAAAAAGACCTACTATGAGTAAACTTTTGGTATTAACTTATTAACTTAACTTTTGGTATTTTCTACACCATCTTTCTAGTCGTCTCTCAAAAAAAGAGCAGTCACTTTTTCTGTCTGTGCACTGTACTCATGTCCAAAGTCCATACATATCTTACCGTTCGGAAAGCTGCAGCAACAAGATTTGCAGGAAATAGGTTTCTGTAAAATATAAACAAGAAAATGAAATATTTATTGTAGAACTTCTAAAACGAATGCACTAACGTTTTTCACTCTCAGAAACTCAATTCCTTTTGCAAAGGAAAGCATACTGGCATTTGTGAGATACGTACTACAGAAGATACTCTGGTAGCACGGAGCAGATGTCTCACCACATCTCCAGAGGTGTGAATGCCATCTTCTTTGGCTCATGTAAAAAGATCCCTGCTCATCTGCCACACCTAACCATTTGGGTAGGGACACCACAGGCAATGAGACATGATGCTGGTTACACACACCCATCAGCCAGTGGCTACAGAAACTGCCTTAGCCACACCAGCTGCAGCAACAGCTTATGGCCTCCAGGGTCAGGCAGATTTCTAACATTACTCATGTGATTACACTTTGCTCATAGCATCAACATGAAGGACAATCCAATCAGCAAAATCCACTTAAGAGAACGGATTAACCCTTCAACACAAGGTCAGCGTCTCTGAACAGCGAGGTAAAGCAGAACAATGTCACAGGCCAGAGTTGCCTGCAAGGGCTCAAGTGGTTAAACAGCACAGATGAAAGTAGGGGCAACTCATATGGAAAGCTGCAACATCTGAATTCGGTTGTGCCTTCATGCAGAAATGCAAATCAAGCATCAGTTTTGCACGGAGAGGATCACATGGAAAGTGACACACGCTTCTACTGGGCATCCAGTATGTATGTGCATCTATGAAGAAACAAGGACAGGAAAAATGGTTAACTGTATGATTTAAGGAAAAAGCTGGTTCTTGTTGTATTTTATAGTTGTTGTTAATGCTACACTTCCTTTCTCCCCTTATGGTGGGCAAAGACCCTGTGTTTCCTTAGCCAAATGGCAGTTTTTTCTGTGTCAGAAAACAAAATAGGAATAAAAGTTGAACTCTGGGGTCACAGCAGGACTCTAGCTGACAAGGGCAGGAAGGTTAGGGGTATGAACTGAAAATGCTGCCAGCCAAACGCAACAAGGAGGCATGAGAACTCTTATGGCAAGGAAAAAAAAAAAAAAAAAACACACCACAAAAAACCCACACCTTACCCAGAGTGAGCTAACTGTGGCAAAAAAACATTTGGGTAGCTGCTCCCCATCCCTTGCTCCTTGCACTGCTCCAAGGAAGCCTCAGGTACCTACAGGCTGTGTCCTGCTAACCTGCCCCCAGTTTTTGCCATAGTTACACTGGCAAACATGATTTTAAACCAGGTGTCTGGTTGCGATCATTCCACAGATGACATGGAAAGCATAAATCTGAACCACAGCAAGAAACAGAGCAGCAGAGTCAAATCTTTGAAAGCAAGAGGGAGATTAAGATATGGCACAGATGAGGACTTAGGCCTTTTCCATTGCATAGCTCCGCCACACAGTGAGGGTTTTCCCACAGCCTTGACAGCAATGTAAAGTACACGGACCTTCACCAAACAAGTGGCTGCTGTGAACTACCTCAGTCTCTCTCTCTGTTGCATTATTGTAATAATAGGAGGCAGTTGCAAAAGCCAAATTGCTGTAAGAATAATTTGGCTTCTGGAGCCTACATTCCACTGAGCATGACAGAAACAGCAACTTTTCCTCCTTAAAATTTGACAACACAGCTGTCTGTCTGAAAGCAGGAGAGCGAGCTCTAACCCTGCACAGATGCTTAGGAATTGGTCAAAATAAGATCAACAGAACAGCTAACATGCATCAATTCTTGGACAGCTAGAACTCTCTGGTGGATGAAAACCTCATGTAAAGTAAAAGCAAACTTACTTTTATCAGGAGTAAAACATCACATATATAAATGGGCTCAGCTCAGTGCACAGTTTTAACCAAAAAAAAGAAAACACATTGTTGGGAAAATAAGGATATTTCTTTTCAGCTTTTCATAGCAGGGTGATCACTTTTTAAAAAAAGAATTGACTGGATTTTGATGAAGCAAAGAGATTAAAAAAAGACTGAAAACCAACAAGAAATCAAATTATTTTTTTTTTAAATCAGCTTTTCCACCCTGACCAAACAAAGCCAAAGGAAACAGTCCTAAAGTCTAAACAATATGGTTCTCCAATGTTTAAATGTGGCCAAGAAACCAAACCCTCTATAATTTACACACTATGTCAGGCATGGGCCTCAGTAATTAAACACTAACTTAACTCCAAGCATATACTTAAAGCACATACTTGAGTGATGCCAGCAGCCCTGCTACAGCAAGGGGCAGGTTCATGCTTCAAGTGTAAATAGCACTAAAACTATTCAAACACAAGCATACAGCAGTCATTCTTCTTTATCTCTGGAGCACCAGTCACAGGACCTGACGCCGAGAACAGTGAAGAGTATTTTTGACAATCTACCAAGTAAAAAATTTCAATCTTAATTCAGCAGCTCAGAAGGAGCTGTGTTTTTTGTTCAGTCCCACTTTAAGTACACCTGCTTGCAAAGTCCCAACAACATGTGAAATAATGTTTTGCTCCTCTTTGTTTCAAATCTTGAAGTTTAAGAACAAAACATGTCAGGTCACAAGAACCAACCAACAAATAAATGTCTTGTCTTAGAGGCACGAGTCCTGCACAGACTACATTGCTCACCTAAGATCAGTCAGCTTGCAAATTAAATTAAGCTTTAATAACAGGCGGGTCAGACTGCGGGTTTTTACCTTAAGATGGATTTGTGCAAGAACACCACTGTAGTGCCTGAAAAAAACAGGTCGGGATGCTGCGTGCTCCAGGGAGAGGCAAAAGCTGGCTGGTGATCTGCCCGGGCTCATCATGTGCTCGTGTCTGCAGGCTTTGCTCATCATGCACAGCGAGGCAAAGTTCACCCACCACGGGAATCCAGACCCAGCTCTGTCCCTCTGTTCACCGTGTCCCCCAGCCCAAGTGGAGGAGTTGCATGGGTAAGCACAAACAACCCTCCTGTCCGAGTGAACCAGTAAACAGGAAAGCTGATGAACTGGGTAATTGGGCATGCAAATTAAATGCGGGTGTCTGCCAGTCAGTTTTACAACACAGACCAAATCTTTAGAAAGTTTTTTAGCTTTGAAAGCCCATACCAGATGTGAACATGGAGTTTAAAGAAATCACCAGTTATATCACCAGATTGCTGACTACTGCTGCTGTTTCTAATGTCCCCATCCCTGCCACTGCTATCCCCCGTGCTAGAGAACATGGTTGCCTTTTTGAAGCAGACACGGGCTATCGCAAGAGCGCACTGCTGAGGAAACCTTGAGTCTGGGTGATAAGGAGCCCAGCACCAGGGTCTGGGATCAGGCAGCCTTGGCCCTGTGAGGCAGAAAGACAAAACTTGGCGTACATGGCAAGAATAACATGAGCCAGCAATGCATGACATTACGGCAGGGGTACAGACATGCACCCTGGGAGCTCCACTGCTGCCGGGACCTCACTCCTCGGAGAGGGATGGATCATCCACGCACAAACCCAACGGCTCTGTGGCGTAAAGGCGAAGTAGGTGGTACAGAGAGACTTTATGCCCCTCGCCAAGAACCAGGCAGGAAAGTCTCTCTCTGCCTGTTGCAAGTCATGCAGACAGCCCAGAAAAAAAAAATGTATCAGAAATCTATCGGAGTCCTGGGGCTGGAGCAGCAGCTGGTCTGAGCCAGGAAACCTCCACGTACCTGCACAACACACAATGTGAGAAAGCACATGTTTCAAATCCTCTTAAAATAGGAACCAGAAAGCAGCAGCACCAGGGGCAGGAGTTTCAGGGTCTGAATACTGTACTCGCTGCACCATCTCCCCATGCACAGCCAGATAAATACAGCTTTCTCCTTTCTCCAATGAAAAGCTGCTCCGACCAGGCAAGAAGGGACCATTACTGCCCTAACTGAACTTAGCAGGAAGGTCTCACTGTACTTTTGCTGTAACAGAAATCTTTAGTTCAGCTGCAGCATCCGCTACCAGGAATCCTAGATGACTAAGGAAACCTAGAGCTGTAAAGGGAGCAAAAGGGGCTGTAGCTCCCATTCTTCTCAATTTTGATACTACAGGCAAATTCCTCTCTTCCTTACCCTGTATCTTTCCACTAGCAGGATAAGGATGGCACAGGAACTCCTTCGTTACATGTGTAAGGGATTATTATTAATAACTGTTGCTGAACAATTATTTGCTAGAGCTCTGCAAACAACTTTGCTCTGTCAGGAAAAGCATGAAGGGAAATCCAGGCAAGCAGAACGAAACCCTAAAATACTACGCATTCCTCTTGCCCTGCTTCTTACAGAAAGGTTCCACTTCCAAGGCCAAAAACCTTGCTGTTGGAATACATATTTTTGTGAGGAAATCTAGAGAAAATGTTCTGTTGCGTTATCTCCTGTTTGGTTTTTTTGTTTGGTTGTGGTTTTGTTGTTTTTTTTTTTTTTTGTTTTGGGTTGTTTTTTTTTTTTTTCAATGAAGTGTTTTCAATGGTAGGAGTCCATTGACAGCAACTTTATTGCCATCTGTGGCAACCTGCCAGACGCCAGTTTGGATTGCTCTTTTGTTTTTCTTTCTGTCCCAAGCTTTTCATTCAATATCACACAACAATTTTTCTCATCTGCTGTTTGATATGTATGTGGATGCACAATACATGCCCTGAACATATACATATTTATGAGTGCTGTAACACAGAGAAACTTGAAAATGTGTTTACTTATAGCAGATATTTGTTACTTTTTTGCCTTAACAGTCAGGTCTGCATCTTTGTTGCTTGGAAAATAAAACATAACTGAGGGGAGTCAGTAGTAAAAGGTAATGAATATAAAGAAAAAAAGAAAGGAACAGAAATGTTCAGAGTCTTCCTAAAAAAGCCCCACCAGACAACGCAGGCACATGAATGAAAACAGTGAATTCTGCCTACAAGAATCAGTCAGCAGTTGCTATACTTCAAGAGAGGATCCAGGCTCAGAAAACACCACAAGCAAAGGTGGACAGTAACATCTACCACTTTCCTTTTTCTGAGAGTACCCCAGAGTTAAGAGCTAGCCATACAGCTATGAAGCCCAGTGGTTAGCCTATCTCAGAGACCTGCCGTTGGTGTAATCGCAGCTGTTCCCTGGCTACTTCTTATTCTATTTATCACTACCAAAGGTGGCATCTCACTCTCCTCTCCTAACAGTCAAGCTTTGCTCTCTTTCCACACTGGGATTTCAGAGACAGCTCTCATGGTTGCTGCTTTTTTGGGTCACCCACTGGGAAGACCAAGGCTATAAGAAGCAGGTGCTACTGGAGCCCGAGCAAGGGTCACCGCACGAGTGCTCTGCACCCCAAGGTCCACCCTGGCCCCCTGCTCTGCAGCCCAGCCAGCAAAGTGCAACTGATGCTTCTCCCTGTGCTCAGGTTCACACCTGCCTTCCCTCCAGCTCCAAAGGCACTTGGAGCCAACGCATGGGCTTGCTGATGGCACCGTGGGTACTCCCTTTGGCAGCACAGCTGGTAACCTCTGGCAGAGAGACAGAAAGGGCAGCGAGGAGCAATAAAATTTAAATGGCTTTTGCAGACTTGCCTGGCAGCCTGAGAAACCCTGAGCTTACTGCTGAGGGCAGACACCTGGACCTCTGTGTACCCTTCCTATAAAAAGCAGATGATGCTACCACCTCCTTCCCTCCCTGGACTATTACAGCTAGAGCTGGATTAAAAACAGAATTCTCTTCCCAAAGTCAATTCCACAGTTTCAAAAACATGTTTTCATCCCAAAATTGGGCAAAGAACGCCTGTTCTAGATGTTTTTTCCCACTAAAAAAATATTGTAAAATGTTCTGTTGAAATGTTCCTTTTTGATGAGTGAGATTTTCTACTCAAGCCTTTTGTATAAAATTACAGCAAAACATTGACCTCACTTAAATGAAATGCCAGGATCACCCGCTGTTGGAAATTGTGACAGGATCAATAGGTTCCTGGGAAACTGTTTAATTTTATTGAATCAGCAAATATAAATCAGAGCTAAAACAAAACTCTGACCTTATCGAAACATGCAGTCTTGACAATTGCCTGTCAAAAGTGTTAACAAATCAATAGATTCTTGCAAAACACTTGATCCTGATGTTTCAATCACTTTCCAACAAGCTATAGGTGGGCTGTGTTAGCTGGTGGCTGGAATCACCTCCTTGTCACCACCTCTCTCTTCCTCACCTGTTTCTCCCAGATTAGATTTCTCCCAGGTCACCCAGCATGACCAGAACCAAGCTGGCTCTCTGCAATGTCACCTACCCAGCTGGGTGCTGAGCCCCAGAGGCCACCATATCACAGCTAGCCACTTCCTCCACCTGCTACCCACTTCATAGCCAAGCTGACAAACGCTCTTTATTCTCCATTGCTTTGCCTTCTCCGCCAAACAAATGAATAAGGGACGAAACCAGAAATTCTAAAATTTCCCTTCACTCTCCTTGTCTTCTGCTGGCACTCAGCCCTCTCGCATTCTCTACAACTGAGCTGCTCTCCATGCCAGATGCTCTGGAGAGGTTCACAAAGTCCACCTTCAGCTAAGACCACAGGGAATAAGAGTGCTCCAGAGCCTAGCTTAGTGTAAGAGCCTGAACTGGGTGCTTTGGAGAAGCCTGTCTTTCTTCATTGACATGGGACAGAGTTAAGGAAATCCATGGTCCTCCTTGGGTTCAGAGCGCACCCCACTTTTTTTTTTGGTTTGAGGGTTTTCTTTTAAGCCACCAACCTTGTGGAAGCACCTCTGAACTCTTGATGGATCCCTCCCACCATCACCTAGCTGCAGACTCTCCCTGCCTTTGGCCATGCTCATCTTTAGGGAGCTCCAAAGTGCTCCACATGGAGATGAGATGGGCTATCAACATCCCTGCTGTGGGGCACAAAGGCATCTTCAGGACAGCTCTGCTGTCCCCACCCTGCCTCCTGGGGCAGGGGACAATGTGTCTAAGCCCTAGCCCTAGCCAACCATGCTGGAGGCTTGCCTCCTGCACTTGCCAAAAGGGAAACCAGGATGGTGTACCAGCCAGAAGGCGATAGACAAATTAGACCTGGAGGTTATGGTCAATGGATGAAACAAAACAGGGGAAAGCCTTTTGGTTCACCAGTGAGTCATTATTCATCTGCTACCAAAGCCCAAGACAAATCTCTTTTCCAGAAGTCATGTCTGCATGCATACATGCATGTTTGTGTGGAAGCATTAGACTTGGAAATGGAAAACCACGATGAAAAATTAAGCTGGCTTCCAGACATTGCTGCGACAATGGAAAGAGACATCTTTGCTCATTAACTAATACACTTCCCAAAAGCAGAAGGGATTTGCACCCTGGAAAAGGACACCCTGTGTCATCCCTGCAGAAGCTATGGCAAATACTGACTCACAGCTGTGATTTCCTCTTAGCCGTTCCCTCCTTGGGCCGTGTTTTACATCTGCTTGCAGTGCTATAGGGGGACTCAGTTTACCCATTTGCGCCTCATTTTTACCTTTTACCTAAAACTGAGCACTGAAGCCTTGAAGGACACAGCCAGTCTTGTGACACAATTGAAACCAAAGTTTTCTTGCGTCTAATAAAAAGTTTCATGAACAAAAGAGAGAAAAAGAAAAGCAAAGACCAGGATGCTGCAAGACCCACACACACTGAAGGCAATGGCTTCCTCAAGGCCTCATTAACTGAAGACGAGGTTACTCTGGTACCTTCAACCACAGCAGGGACCAAGATCGATGCTCAAACCAGAACACCCACATTTTCAAGAACAGTTTTAAAAATAAAAAATTAAAAAAAATTAAAAGGTGGAGGGAGAGAGATATTATTTCCAGAAAAATCACGTAACTCACTCCATCCCTAGGTCTGTCAGGGATTTATGCTAAGACTGTGAGTTTTAGTGATAGCTGTGTCCAAACACATCTTTTCTGGATTGGATTTTGCTGTCACTGCTGTGACAACCGGACTGCCTGACAATGTGGTTGCAACAGCCCTTCCAAGAAAAAGCTGAATTCACAGCCCACTGTGGAAAAGTCCCCGGCCCCTCACTTCCCAAAAGGAAACCCCTTTGCAACCCGCATGCTTTACCCAAGTCTTATCCTTATGAGCGTTACTTTCGAGTTCAGGACTCAATCCCACCACCGTTACAACCCCTTTGAAGATGAACTCTTCACTTGCATTTACAGACCAGAGCAAGAAACAGCTTTCTGCTCCCACTTCACAGATATTACCCACAGCCTGAAGCTTGCTGGAGCATCCCTGCCCCGTTTCTCAGCCACATCCTACTCTGTGTTACATGGTGACACAGGAATGAAACACCAGCTACTGCAACCACACCAGGACACACCTGCGGCAGCCACTGCTATGCTTGTCTTCCCAACTCCCCGGGTTGTGCTGACTCCTTTTTTCTGTAATTTTCCTTCATCTGCCACTTCACTTCCATTCAACTCCATGTCACCTTCACAGCCAGCCCACCTACTCCCACTGTCCTGTTATTACGTCTTAACGTGCTCTGACAGGAATTATTGGTCCTTAAGAGAGGTGGGCTGAGGACACAAAGTACACAGCTGCCAATGGGACAAAGCGGACTTACTTTCTGTCCAAAGGGAACATACTTCTCTCTGGGGGAGGAAAGGACATTAACATAGAGTTGTAAATACAGTTTTGGTTTTGTTTTTCATTTTTGTATAAACTCTTTTTATCTTTGTTGCCACATCTGTTTACCCAGACACAGCGAAAAGGTTTCTCAGCTGAATAACTGAACTCATAAAAGCAAAGCAAGCGATGTGAATAAAAATCCCCCACTCAGTTTTGCAATTACCAAGATATCTGCTAAGCACAAGGCTCCCGCCACTTCACTGGTACACAGGTCACCTCCCTTACTCTTCTGTTTGCATCCTGGTAACAAGATCTACCACCTCCAAAGCCATTCATCTTCCAGTGTTCCAGCAAGCATCCACACTTCCCATCCCTCCCTCAGTTACAGTCACCAGGAGAGACTGTAACTCTCAGTTTTTCTTTATTCCACTGTTTTTCTCAGGTGCCTGTAATATACTTTTCCATGACTGCCCAACACTGCTCAGATGTGAATAAGTGGCAGAGCCAGACCTGGGATAACCTGGGAAAACACATCAGCAGTGCACATCTGGGGTTCTGCACCAAGATTCATCAAAGTACAGGAGACTGCAGTTGGAAATCGGATACTTAAAAAGCTGGCTGGATGCTTGCCTCATTTGTGTAAGCGTTCCTCTCTTATTGAAAGAGCTGGACAGATCTCTACAAGACATAGACTCTGAGAAAAAAAAAAAAAGGTTAAATCTGAAACTTCACAAGAAGGAATATGGATAAAACAAAAAGACTATGATCTGGTTAGAAGTGGAAGCCTTACTTCCAGGTAGTTCTGTGGAATGCGAGTCTTGTCTTTGCAAGGTCCAGAGGTGGGATGGGAAGCTCATGAACATACCAGGTGTCCTCAAGCTGGACTATGCTTAGGGCATGTCCTCGATGGAAATACAGGGTTACATTTCTATGTCTGCGTCTACGGGGGGGCTGGGGGGGGCACCATAAAAGGTAGGTTGGCATTTGCGTGAGGAGACTGAGTCAAGGGTAGGGGAATAAAAGAAAAAGGTGCGTGTGAAGGACAGGGAAAGATGCCCTGCCCTGCCTGCGAGACATAGGCAACAACAGGCAGCAGCGAAGTGGAAGGTGCCAGGAAAGGCCATGCCTGCCCTGCAGTGAACACCCAGGAGCCACTCTCTCTCCAGGTAGGACCAAAAACGGGCCCAGGCACCCAGAGCTCTCAGCAAGTCTCCACTCATCCTCACAGCCACCCAGCCAACATTAAAAATAAAGGCGGGGGTGGGGGGGAGACATAGAGCACCACACAGCCCTATACCTGACCAGGCTTGCAGGTACCTGGGCAGAAAGCGGTGCCTCTGGAGCAGCCAGGAGGATGAAAAGAAGAAGGAGGAGGATGAAGAGGAGAAGCAGCAGCCAGGAGGAGGATGAGAAGAAAAAGGAGGAGGAGGATGAGGAGGAGAAGCAGCATCCAGAAGGAGGATGAGAAGAAAAAGGAGGAGGAGGATGAGGAGGACAAGCAGCAGTCAGAAGGAGGATGAGAAGAAAAAGGAGGAGGAGGATGAGGAGGACAAGCAGCAGTCAGGATGAGGATGAGGAGGAGAAGGAGGAGGATAAGGAGGAGAGGGAGGAAGGGGGGGTTCCCCCGCCGCTAGCTGCAGCGTGCAACACCGCCGAGTCTGTCATCATCCTCCGGCGGCGGCGGGGAGGGCGGGAAGGAGGAAGGCGGAGAAGGCGAGGAGGCGGAGGGGGCGAGGGGGGGCTCACCTGATGAGGTCGAGGAAGGAGTCCACCGTCTCCTTGCTGGCGGGCACATCGCCCGACAGCCCCAGCCTGGGGTCGTTGAGGGCGGAGGCGCCGGCACCGGGGCGGATGATGAAGCCGAGGGCGACGGCGAGGCCGGAGGCCAGCAGCGTGGTGCCTAGGAAATAGGCGAGGGCGATACCTCCCAGGCGGCCGAGGGAGCGGGTGTCCAGGCTGGCGGCTCCCGACACCAGGCTGCAGACCACCAGCGGCAGGATCACCATCCGCAGCATCCGCAGCAGCAGCTCCCCGGGGAAGGCCAGGTAGGCCACCTGCGCCGGGCCCAGCGACGCACGGCGCACGGCGGTGCCCAGAGCCACGCCGGCCACCACCCCGGACACCGTCAGCAGCACCAGCGCGTTACGCCGCAGGAAGCCCCGGCAGCCCCGCAGCCCACCCCCGCCGCCCCTCTCCTCCGCCGCCGCCGGTCCCTCGGCATGGCCGTTGCCCGCCTTCCCCTCAGCTGCCGCCGCCATCCCGCCCGCTGCGGCAGCGCCTCGTGCACCGCTGCCTCGCGGCCGACTGACGGATTGACTGACTGGCCGGCCCCGCCCCACCGCGCGCCCCCGGGGATGGGCGGGAGGGGGGCGGGGCCGGCTCCGCCCCGCGGGGGGCGGGGGGAAGGCGGGCGTTGGCGGGGGGGGGTCGCCTCAGCGGCATGGCGGGCGGAGGGGGTGCTGCGGAGGGCCAGCGGACGGCGGGGGGGATCTGCTGTGTCCTCAGGCCTCCTCATTGTCCTTTCAGAGTCCCCTCATTGTCCCAGAGCTAACGTATGTCCCCTCAGGGTCTCCCTCAGGGTCACAGAGCTCACACACGTCTCCTCAGAAGTCCCCTCAGTGTCCCCACAGCTCACGCGTGTCTCCTCGGTCTCCCCGTGGTTCATACAGTCTCCTCAGTCTACCCACGGTTCACACAACATGCCTCCTCAGTGTGCCCGTAGTTCACACGTGCACCCATCAGTGTCCCCACAGCTCACGCATGTCCCCTCAGTGTCCCACTCAAGTGTCCCCATGGCTCATGCATGTCCCCTCAGTGTCCCCATGGTTCACAGACATACCCTCAGTGTTCCTATGTTTCATACACATTCCCTCAGCGTCCCCATGGCTTACACACATCCCCATCAGTGTCCCCACAGCTCACATACGTCCCCTCAGTTTCCCACGGTTCACACACATCCCCTCAGTGTCCCCTTCCTCTCTCCAGGAACCTCTCGGAGAGGCAGGAGCCATCCTCTGCACCAGGACAGGTTGTGGCTGTGGCTCCCGTCCCCATGCTCAAAGCCATCCAGCATGTCCACGGGCTCATCGGTGGCAGGGTGGCACGGACGCGTGGGCTCTGAGCATGCTTCCTGGAGGAACCGGGCTCAAACCCACGTCTGATCACACCAGCAGGTTGTGTGAGGAGCAGACGATGCCTCTGACGGTCCGAGGGGCTGATAAAGGACACCTGGGTCTCTCAAATCTGCAAAGGCCTCGGAGGTACAGGACTGTTGCGTGTGGCCCACGGAGCCAGTTGCACAAGCTGCAGCTTATGTTTGGATTTTAGAAGGGGCTTCATTTCAGTTCATTCCCTTGACATCAGCAAAGCACAGCCTAGCAGAAAACATGCTGTGAAAACAACCAGACACATATTTGCTTTTCGAGTGGACCCAGCTAATTAAAGAGACTGACAGGGCGTGATGGGGCAATAATCCCAATGTAGTGAGACTCTTTTCTGCTTTCCAGCCTCATGGATAGACCCGAAGATCCCTACGCCATGGCTGGAGCTCCTGGGAATTGTCTCCGTCTTCACCGACAAGCAACTCCATCCAGCACCACCCACCTCAGAGCTCGATGCAAAGTCTTGACTCGCAGCTTGCTCTTGCACTGAAGTTTGACTCAAGATACCAGGCATATGCTTATTGATTTTATATTTTTTTCCTGATAACTTTCCCTTTGAGGAACACTTGGTTTGTGGAAATCTGGGAATGAGTGTTCCACCAAATTAGGATAAGCAGAGAGAGGAAACAGAGACTAAACTTAAGAGGAAAGCAAGTATCTGCAAACTTTCAAAGACATTCAATTCCACCAACCTCAAAAGGAACAAAAAGCTACGTGGGTGTTTTGAAATCAGGTTTGAATTTTTTTGTGAATAGGTTTGTAAATAATAAACAGTTAGCTCTCCAAAAAAAATTGTTTCTTTCCCCATCAGAAGCATTTCTAAAATGGATTTTTAATTAATATTTTGAGAGCATTCCCTGTGAAAACATCATGCCTCGTTTTTCCCTTGCATTTTTCCTTGCCGTTATCTCCCGGTCTCACCCTTTCTTTCTTTTCCATTTAGCCATGAAAAGGGGAAGAGAAAGGGAGCAAAGAAAGGACAACAGAAAATTATAAAATGAATACAAAAATATAGAAGTCTTTATTTTCTGTTCCAGTTGAGAAAAGATTCTAAAACGAAACAACGAGCAGAAATGCTGTTCTCATACGCAAACAGAAAAGCAAGGGGAGAAATTCAGGGAAGTGTGAACAAGAAGAACATTTGAAATTGGAAAACTCATTTGTAGCAGCACTTGTACCATATCAGTGCGAGAGTTAAAACACAACCTTTTCCACCAAATGGATTAATAGCAGGCTCCTTCTCTCCTGGAGGATCTCCCCATGTCCTCGCAGGGTTGACTTTGCTCAGAGCAGTGCCATGAGAACAGCCAGGTGACCTGCAGGAACACACACCTCCAAAATCGTAGATCCCACTGCGTGTTTTTTAACCCACGCTAAGGCTGGTTGGTGATAGCCAACCCTTCGTGAAGAACACCTTGATGTAGGGATGCCAGCATCAAGCTTCCGGTCAATGACACCATAAGAATTCGGATTCCCAGTTTCCCCTCCCTTTTTTTCCCCTCTTGATTTTCTGATTTAAACAGATTTAAATCAGTTTAAACTGATCCAAACAGTTATCCTTCTTCGCTTCAAGAAGTGAAGTGTATTTGTGCTTTTCAAGCACAATTACAGGCTGGGTGGAGAATGGACTGAGAGCAGCCCTGAGGAGAAGGCCTTGGGGGTGTGGATGGATGAGAAGCTCAACATGAGCCAGCAACATGCACTCACAGCCCAGAAAGCCAACCCCATCCTGGGCTGCATCCCCAGCAGCGTGGCCAGCAGGGCGAGGGAGGGGATTCTGCCCCTCTGCTCCACTCTGGGGAGACCCCCCTGCAGGGCTGCCGCCAGCTCTGGGGCCACCAACAGCAGAAGGACATGGACCTGTTGGAGTGGGTCCAGAGGAGGCCACCAACTGGAGCCCCTCTGCTGTGAGGACAGGCTGAGAGAGTTGGGGCTGTTCAGCCTGGAGAAGAGAAGGCTCCGGGGAGACCTTACAGCCACTTCCAGTCCCTAAAGGGGGCCTAGGGGGATGCTGGGGAGGGACTCTTGATCAGGGAGTGGAGCAATAGGACGAGGGGTAACATTTTAAACTGAAAGAGGGGAGATGTAGATGAGATATGAGGAAGAAATTCTTGACTGTGAGGGTGGTGAGACACTGGCCCAGGTTGCCCAGAGAGGTGGTGGCTGCCCCATCCCTGGAGGTGTTCAAGGCCAGGCTGGATGGGGCTTTGAGCAACCTGTTCTGGTGGGAGGTGTCCCTGCCCATGGCAGGGGGTTGGAACTGGATGATTTTAAAGATCCCTTCCAACCCAAACCATTCTATGGTTCTATGATTCTGTGATTCTCTTAACATACCTTCAGATGACAAGGCTTTCGTCAAGAAGATAACAGAGCATGTGAACCTCCCACTATATGAATGGACATCATCCCAAAGACGTTCTAGGCAAAGCTAACTGTTTTTCTGCACCCTGTGAGAGTTCATGGATGGCTGCAGTGATTAACTCTGAAGCCCGCTGACTTATTCAGTAGTAATTGTTGACTGATGCATTGTGTCATGTTTTCATTTCAGTGCTTGTAGATCTTGGGAGCATTCCAGTGAGTGAGTCTTCATGTTTCCAATGTCCACCCTGCTGGAGCTTCTAAATTAGGCTTTTTGATTTTCCCTCTTGCAACTTGAAAAAATTTTGTGTCTTACATGACTTTCACTTGCACAGGGCTAGAGTGCTTCCTCCAGAAATCAGCAGAGGGATCGTAAACAAGCAACAACAGATAAACGCAAAAAAAAAAAAAAAAAACCAAACAATAAACCAAACTAGAACAAAAATCCAGTTCCTTTAAAATAAAATAAAGGAATTCCTTTTGCTTTGTGTGAGGAGATAGCCAACATAGTTTTTAGCACTGTCCCAGGAAGAAAGAAGTCCTGCTGATTTCCAGTCAAATTCTGCTTGTTATCATTTTTTAATGGTGGGTATTTGAAATTCGAGCCTCAGAGAAGGGAATGAAAAAATCTCGATGGATGTAAAGGAATCGGGTCCTTCCTCTCTCTGTTTCAGCACCAAGCAAGCAGAGTGCAGGGCTTACTTTGAGCCGTTCCCTCAGAAAAGGTCCTGCTTTGCTGAGGGAAGTTGATACTGAGACCTCTCTGAGGAAAGGCTTATAATGCCTTTTTCCTATAGCTCATCCGTTCCCACTGTTAACCTTTATCACAATCTTGCTGCAGATCAGTGAGATGGACACTTAGGGTGGGATCTACGTAATCTAGTTGTTGCCACCCAGAAATTTAATGCCTAATTCTAGCTTTTTCCATAGTCAATAGAGATATAGGGAAGGTTACCCCCTTTTAAAAGATGTGTCTGAGGCAGATGAGATGAAATTCCCATGGGGGTAATCTGCCATGCTGCACTGAGTATGGAGAAGACCTGGAAAATTGGTTTAGGATACCCAGGTTTCAGGTAATTTCTGTTGTGTGACCCCCTCCGCCCCTGACTTACAATGCAGGTACCACCAAAACCAGACTGTGCAACAATATAATAGAAAATCATTATTTTCCTCCATCTGTGACTTCTGTGTATATTATGGTCACCCAACATTAGAAACTCAAGATGATTTTTTGTTCCTCAGAGGTGATTTAACCTAGCATCTGAACTGCGTCCTACTTTTTTTGTGCCCTGACCTCCAAAAATAAATGTACCTTGGCCCTGAGGACATCCACGTCTGGAGCTAGCTCTGAACTTCATGGTGGCCTCTGTAATAAAATCAAACCTCTGCACAGAAACAGCTGTGATCTCTGGAGAAAGTCAGATTTGACTGTTAACTGCACAGTGCTGCTCGTCTCAACCAGAAATGAAGGTACTAAAGAAAGCTTCTGCCTTGTGATTTTTGGTTTTGGGGAAGGAAAAAGGTGGAATCCTCTCTGCATTACTACAGAGTATCTATCTGTCCTACTGCATATGTTGGGTATTATTATGTACTATCATGAAGCACAAGCATAATAGACTGAACTTAACAAATACTTCTGAAAGAGCAAAGCACATGAAATAAAGTAGCAGTGGCTACACCCTTAGCTTTTGATACAATAAACTCATCTGGTGAGCGTTTTCTCCTTCACTCATAGGGTCACATCAACACATATTACATTGCTGGCACAAAAGTTCTCCACTGACATTGGTTTCAGAGGGTCGAAAAGCCGATAAGAAACAGAGAAGAAGGTTTTCCACACCTGAGGAAGGTCAACCCAGTTCTTTGCTAGGGAAGGAGAGGAAGGCTTTCAAAGAGCATCTCCTTGGGTCTCGCACCTGACACGTGCCCTTTTGGCACAGGTTAGAGTAGCCCTTGAACCACGTTTCCTACAAAACCACATACCAGCTGCGTGCAGCAGGAGTGCAGTGAACACTCATCCTGCCACCTCCGCTTCCCTCTATCTTCCTGCTGCTATCTCCCTCTTCCTAAGACCTGCAAGGTCGTCTGCAGCTTTCAGGAGCTTCCTCGGGTCTGGCTGCTGTTTACCCTCTCTTCTTGGGAGACCTAACAGAAACCTGTGTTGACTTTGAAAGATATCATCAATCAGCCCTGTCTCCCGTGACTGCTTTGATTTGAAGTAGTTTGGAGACTGACGCCTAAAAGTCATGGTGGGGGGAGGAGGGAGCAAGATGAAAAGGAGGAAGGCAGGAAGGGCTTGGGGTTTATATTTGTGTTTTTTCAAGAGAAGCTTGAATAAAGGTGCTCCCAAACATCCCAACGGAGGTGTTCTGGGCAGCCTGCAGTGTCCCACAGGGCTGTGTTACAGAGTGGCCTTTTTCTGAGGAGAATACATGAAAAGCATGTGGGAGAGAGCTTGTTTTCCACTGGGCAAAACAAAGTCCTCAGAAGAGCCACAGCACGCTGGCTGTGGCAGGAAGGCCTACAGCACTTCCTTGGTATGCAGACTTTAGCTTGGCAAGGAGACTTTGTTGGGGCCTGGGATGCCAAGCGATTTGGACAGAATCCAGCCCCATCACAGCAAGGCTCTCTGCCTGCCTCTGGGAGGAACATGAAGTGTGCTCCTCAGCTCTTCTTGGTGCCACCAACCTGCTCGCCCCATTGAAAGCTGGATGCAGGACCAGCCACCCACACACAGCCACCTGGACTTAGTGGAATGAGCCTGATTTCATAGAATCATAGAAGGGTTTAGGTTGGAAGGGACCTTAAAGATCATCTACTTCCAACTCCCCTGCCATGGGCAGGGATATCTCCCACTAGACCTCTGAAACCACGGAAAGAACTTCCTCCTGTCCCACAGTGATGCCAGATCCCAAGAATCATAGAATCATAGAATTGTTAGGGTTGAAAGGGACCATAAAGATCATCTTGTTCCAACCCCCTGCCCTGGGCAGGGATACCTCCCACTAGATCAGGTTGCTCAGAGCCCCATCCAGCCTGGCCTTAAAAACAGGGATGGGGCTTCCACCACCTCTCTGGGCAACCTGTTCCAGTGTCTCATCACCCTCATGGTGAAGAACTTCTTCCTAATGTCCAGTCTGAATCGTCCCATCTCTAGTTTTAATCCATTCCTTCTGGTCCTACCATTACCCAACATCCTAAAAAGTCCCTCTCCAGCTTTCTTGTAGGCCCCCTTAAGATACTGGTAGGCCACTATAAGGTCTCCCTGGAGTCTTCTCTTCTCCAGGCTGAACAACCCCAACTCTCTCAGTCTGTCCTCATAGGAGAGGTGCTCTGATCATCCTCGTGGCCCTTCTCTGGACATGTTCCAGCACGTCCATATCTTTCTTGTAGTAGGGGCTCCAGAATTGGACGCAGTACTCCAGGTGGGGTCTCACGAGAGTGGAGTAGAGGGGGAGAATCACCTCCTCAACCTGTTGGACGTGCTTCTCCTGATGCAGCCCAGGATACGATTGGCTTTCTGGGCTGCTAGTGCACACTGACGGCTCATGTTGAGCCTCTCATACACCAGCATCCCCAAGTCCTTTTCTTCAGGGCTGCTCTCAAGCCAGTCACTGCCCAGCCTATATTGGTGCTTGGGATTGCCCCGGCCCAGGTGGAGGACCTTGCACTTGATCTTGTTGAACTTCATGAGGTTGGCATGGGCCCACCTCTGCAGCCTGTCAAGGTCCCTCTGGATGGCATCCCTTCCCTCCAGCATGTCAGCCGGCCCACACAGCTTGGTGTCGTCAGCAAACTTTCTGAGTGTGCACTCTATGCCACTGTCCATGTCACTGACGAAGATGTTAAACAAGACCGGTCCCAGTACTGATCCTTGAGGGACTCCACTTGTCACTGGCCTCCACTTGGACATGGACTCATTGACAGCCACTCTTTGGGTGCGGCCGTATTCCTGAGGTCCTGCTACATGTAGGTTCCTGGCTAGAAACTGAAATAACCCCATCCCAAACATAATCCTACCATAGTTTCACACATGGATTCACGGTCTCTCCAGGTGAAGGAAGTTCTCACGACTGATCAAAAATATTCTGAGGATGAAAAAAAAAAGGCCTTTGTGAGTGCATTTACTAATAGCAGAGGCAGGCAAGGAATTTTGCAAATACCATTTGCTTGCCCAAACTCCAATAAAATATAAACTCTGCAGACAGGCATGGTTGACCTAGGGTAAATATTTAACTTCATCCTCCAAAGGCACATACAGTTTTACCGGGAAGAAGATGAAAAATATAGAATAATACCTTCCCACATACCTTGTTTACTCTAAGCTCCTTTGAATGGCTCTGGAAACAAAGTTTAATTGAGACATGAGTAAATTTAAAACTGTGTGTGTTGTCCCCTTTTTCAAAGCCATAATAATGTACAAACATGAAGAAAACCAAACCAGTAAATGCTGGAAGAGAAGGGCCCTGACTCGCCTCGTAAGAATAATGCCATTTTCTCCTTTGTAGAGTCTCCCTGGGATTTTCTTTGAGGGTAAAGTGAGGAAAAGTAGGAAAAAAGGGCAAGATTGAGCACAGACGTTCAAGATCTTGGATGTGTGACATCCTGTCCTAGCAGGGGACATTGCCTCTAGCTGGCAGGGGAAATGCTGGGTCAGGCTTTTCAAAACAAGCTGAGCTGATCTGAAAACAAAGCTGTGTGATCTCCTCTCATGGCGAAGCTTTGCTACCGAAGAAGCAAAGGGAAACGATGGGAGGGTTTCAACTATGGTAAACATGCTTGGATGAAGAACTTGCAAGTGATCGCGGTAGAAGCGGCTGCTGATTTCTCCCGTGGTTGTAGGTGGATAAAGCCCCTCGCCGGTGGCAGGAGGCAGATAAATTGGACAGCTGAGGATTTGCCGGGCATTCAAGGATTAATACACAAGCCGAGCACGCCTTGATTTACATCAGAGCTATCGAATATGCTATAAAAAGCTACGTTAGGGAGAGAAAAAAGCATGAGCAATTTCTGAATGCTGGTTGTGATTCAGTGACTAGAAGCAGCGAGGGGAATCTTGATCCTTACCCGCTTTATCCCTGATTATGGTATGACAATGAATGCTGTATCCCTGATTATGGGTGACAGTAAACCGTGATGACAGCGAACAGGAGTGGTAAAGCTTCTGCCAGGGGATGTAGGGGACCGTGCAGCTGCCCTTTGCCCACTGGCCTGTGAGGATGTCTTCCCATGGCCCCAGCTTGCTTCAGGAGTGTGACAGTGGCCACAACAAGGGGCTGCGGGAGCAAACAGGTGGACCAAACAGGTCTCTGAGAAGTAACTGCAGCTTTAGAGATCCTCCGGGCTATGCAAAAAGAGCAGCAACATATCCTAAGAACAGTCATACTGGAAAGGAAGAACATAAGAATAAGCAAAGAAGGAACATTATATTTTCTGAGAATGCTTTCCAAGTATCCAATAGCCTGCAGCTCAGATGTTTCCAGGTGCAGTCCTTCGGATTTAAAAGCCTTCTGTGCATTTTCCTCCTGCAGTTTTGTCTGCTGGTTTTTTGAACCCCGTCATCTCTTTTCCAGAGATGCCGTTAGTCCCGTGCAGATCTTGCTACATGCTTTTGTCACCCTCTGCGCCTTTCACAGTTCTTCCAGAACCCTCGAGAAGCAGAGCACAAGAGCGTGGCACGGATTGATGGTAGGTGGCAACTCCTCTCTCCCCTGCCAGCTACAGCCAAGGCAGGGCAGTTGGCGGGCAGGAGCTAACGAAGGCAGCCCGTTAAGACACGAGGAGTTGTTTCCCTACTTGACGCTGCCCTTCAGCAGTAACACTGCCACATGCACTGCTGCCAACGTCCGTGCCAGCAGATTCAAGCATGGCCAGTAGTTACAAGGCCCCTGATGGCTGTGCATGGATCAGACAGAAAAGTAACTAGCCTGGAGCAAAGAGCAATTGCTCCATGTGTCTGTGTGTGTTGCTGTAATGCTGTAACAGGAGTAAAAGTGCCAAGGAGAAAGCAGCTACTTCCATTTTTCAGTCTGCAATTTTAGCACCACGCCGCTTTGCCTGAGATTGTCAGATGCAGTTTTACAGTAACAGCTATACTTCATCATCATCTCTGAAATAACATCAGTGGTCAGTGTAGAGCCCTCCCCTCCTCCCTGAAAAATTAAGTTTATCCCTGATTGGGGTAAGATGTGGAGACTGTTGAAGAAAAGAAGTATTTGGTCATTTATGCCAAGACCCCAGGACCTTAAAAATCTCTTTTAGGGCAGCGAGAGGCAGGTAGCTACCAGGACTGCCTCTGGCCTACTGTAGAAGATGGCATCTGGCCAGTGATGTGTTCTGACTTGGTGGATTCACCAAGTGGGTGTATTAACCACCTGTGTAAAGTAAAACCACTGAAAACTTGCTGCGTTTGCTATATCCGTGAAACACAGATTTAGGGAAGTGTTACAGCTTCTTTGCCTCTGTTCTGCGAGGCTGCCGTTCAGCCACCGAGTGCAATTCCCTCCTTTGGGATGAAGGCAGTTCGGCATTTGGGCCCAGGAGATGCCTAAGACCAACCCGTCTAATGAGGCTGCATATCTCTGAGGCTGTGAATCCTCGGATTTCTGCTCAGAGGTAATCTCAGACAGCTCCCCAGTGGAGGTTTCTCTTCTGCCAACCTGCCTATTTTTATGAAATTTCACAGAAATACACTTCCTGTGAGATCTCCATGCTTTGGTGACATTTTGGTGAAATTGCATACAATCAAGAGCTATTAATGAAGGGTGGACAGATGGAGCCACATGGAGCCACATCTCCCACTGCATATACCAATGTACAATTTTTTTAGGAACCAGGCTAAAACTTATCTTGTGTCCACTGTTGTCCCAACTCTCCGTGTGAATCACAATGTAGTTGTCCTAATATTGGAGAAAGGGGGGAAGTAGATTTTCCCTTTAATCCTGAAAAGATACATAGAAATATATGGAAATGTGGGGGAGTCACATCTACATAAGGAAAATGGTAAACACGTACTCAATGCTTTCCTGGGCAGCGAAGTAAAAAGCAAAGTTAAGAGAAAGGGGAAATGCAGAAGCTCGTGTGATGAGGCTGCAGGTTAGTATGAAAATAACCTCAAATTCTTGAGAAGTCACAGCAGCGTGTTGCATTGCCACTCTCTCCCTTCCCTCCCATCATGTTTGCATCTCGGAAAATGAGCTTTTTGCTGCTGAAGTCCACAGTTTCAAATGCATTTCTTAGCCAGACCCAGAAAAGTGCATAGGTACATAATATTTTTCTAGGTGTAATTGTCATTGATCTTAAAGCCTTTGAGAATTTGAGCTTACGTTATCTATTATACAATTTGCAAAGCTGTCTAGGGTACCTGCTAATGTAGGTATCTGAGATAACTACTGGGAGTTCCAAAAGCCCTTTTATTAGCCTGAACTAAAGCAATTTTGGCTCCCTGATTAAGTAGCATCATTATCAAATCCAGGAGAAAAAAAACCAAACCCAAACAGCAACATACCAGTGCAGAGTAGATTACACACCACAGTGGCTGTGTAAGAGTCCTGTCACTGCAGGTTTTGGAGTAACAGCCCTGCTGGGATTTAAGACGAGGAAAACAAGGCAGGAGGAGACTGCACTTTCCACCTGCCTAAAATCAGAGCCGAGACCTCCTGCATCAGGCCCCTGATGGGCTCGGTGCAGCCACTGAGCAGGGTGGCAGCCCCAGGCTGAAGCCCCCCTGATCCTCCATGGAGGAGGATGGGAGTGAAGAGGTCCTCGCTCAGCCTTGTCACCTCCAGCTTGCAAAGGAACTTTAAGAAAAATAAAGAGAGGCAAAGCCATCCTCCACCCCTTGCTCACACGCCACCTCTTTTCAGAGGTGAAAGAGCGGCAGAAGATATGCTGAGCAGAGCCACCGCATCTTTCTGGTGGATGAGGAGAGGCAGCAGAGGCGGCAGCTGGAGCAGGCTGAAAGCTTTTTCTGAGTGCCACAGGAAAAGAAACCATTATTGAGAGCGTGCTAAAAGCCTATTCATTGCTAAGGAAAGGGCTACTGAAGAATGTGGGACGCATGCCTAAAGCTGCCAGCCAGAGCAACAGGAAGATTATTAAAGCTCTTTGCAAAGACCTTCGTCTCCTTCCTTTGGCAGTGGCAATTCTGGACATAGAGTCGCTTCAGACCTACCCATTGAAACCCTGTAAATAGCTGTCTGCAGGGAGGGAGAAGCTGGGTTACAGCCAGGGGGGTTTCTTCGTGTGGGAACTGTAGGTAAAACACCCGTACCACGGCTGAATATGGTTGGGAAGGACGGCGAATGCATACCCCGGAGAAGTTCTCCTTGAATTATCGGGCCTTGCAGGGAGTGACTTGAACTCCTAAAGGAAGCAAATGTGGCTGTTTTCAGCTGTGCTCCTCAGCAGGGAGCAATGCCAACCTTCTCCACGCTGGCCACTTGTGCAGGGTCTGTGCGTGCAGGAGGCGTTTCAGTCTTCAAATGGGAATATTTAGCCCCGAGTCAGCAGCTACCTGTTCTGACAGACAAGAGAACTGTCTCCTGCTCTCTGTCTCCCAGTTTCTGTCTTCCTTTCCCTCCTACTGTTCCATTCCTTTCATTTTCCCCACTTTAGCTTTTTATCTCCTTGGAGCTGTTTGGGAAGAGTGCCTGTGAGACAAACCCTAGCCAAGGGGCACCCATCCAAGGAACAAAGCCCCCGAGAAATGCCTCCTACAAGCCAGGCCCTTTGCTCTCCACGGTGATGCTGATCCTGTGGCCCTTGAATGAGATTGCAGTGCCCATAACTATTACCTTTTTTGGACCTGATGCAGTCCCTCCCTGATTGGAACCCTGTAGTGGTAGGTGCTGTACAGACACGGCAGGGAAAAGTCCTACCTACCATCAAGGGTTTCTGCGGGGTGAGGAGAGAAGCAGAGGCACAGGGAGGTAAAACGACTTGCTCAAGGTTACCCGGTACATCCAGCTCTTTCATCTGCTTTGTTCCACGCTGTCCCCTCCCTGGACCTGTATCACATATTGGGAGGCAATAGTGTAGCTTCAGGCAGGGAGTGTTGCTTTTCTGCCTCTAGGAACAGCTTGGCAGGGAACCAGCACAAAGGAGGAGGCGAGGCCATACTCCTCATGGAGTTGCGATGGTCTATTGACCACTCTTGGCTGCAAGGAGACTCCAGCACCACTGCTTTCATACCCAAGGGTTTAAAAATCATGATTCTGGTCCCTGCAAAATCACAAGACTTTATGGTTTAAAACCCATGGGGTTTAAAATAAAAATAAGTGCATGTTCTTCATTTGCCTTTGGATCTGGAGCCCTTGAGTCATATTTTTGAGCTTTTCCCCTGAAAGCACAGTATCTATACTGCCCTTTGGTTAGGGAATACAGAGCATCTCCCTTGTCTGCTCACTCACACATATTCACGAGACTTTCAAAACCTGAAGTCTCTGAGCCCCCTAAGTCTCTGTCCACCTTCATTAAATTTGGCTATTGGGTTCAAGTTATGAGGGAATCAATAGGCAGACATATACATACTCATGCATAGCACCATTAAATACACCCTGCGTCCTTGGAAAATGGGTCAGAAGTAGAGATGCAAAAGGTTACTGCTACTTTTTTAAAGGATAAAACTAAATCTTCTCAGAGTGGAAGAGAGGAAAGACATGGAAACACTTAATGTGTTGGAAAAACAGCCCAGGGGCTGGACCAGGAGTCTCTCTGCCAAGAAGAAAGCACATTCAATAACCAAGCTCAGCTGAAGCAAAACCATAGAAAACAAACTGCCTGTGCCAGGAATTTGGGGAAAGGGCCAATACTGGGAAAGGGGGAGAAAAGAGCACAGAGAATTATTTAGTTCAAGTAAAAACAGAGCAGTACATCAGAAGAACGTAAGAGGGAGGTGCATGTTACAACTGGCCAGGATGAAAAGAATCAAAAAAGAGAGAAGGAGAGGCAAACACAGCTTTAGAAGTAATGACAGCGGGATCAGATTTTCAGGCAGAGCTCAGACATGTCAGCTAAGTGGAGCCTTGTGAGCGCTGCATGATGCTTAATCCGAAAGGAATCCCAAATTCCAGTAATGATAGCCACTTCAAGCCAGCAGATGCACTGTCTCACCTACACCCTTGGGGCACAGAAAAACACTGGTGTTTGGAGTTTGCCCTTCCCTGCATCCATTCCAAATCCTGACTTACCTGTGCAGGGGCCACAGCTCCTAACGAGACAGGAAAGGAGATGTTCATCTGGGCCCAGCTAATGAAGGGGCCGGCGATCTGTCTGCAAAAGCCTCATGGCATTTTTTATCCCCGCATGGCCAGGAGACGTGTGGCTGAGACAGGAGTGCAGGTCACTTTGATCTCCCTGGTTTCCCTCCCCAAATTTAAAAGATTGAGTCCTTATTAATTCTCCTCCAGGGGACTGCCTGTGCTGCCAGGGAGAGCGCAGACACCTCCAGTGCTGCGGCACGTTTATGCAAGTGGTGGCTGGGTGGTACTTGGGTCCCCTAATGGGGGGGTGCTGAGCAGAAAGAAAGGGGAGCTGCCAGGGTACCCCAGGACCTGCACACGGATGAGTTACCTCCACAAACCCCATGACCGGAGACTGGCTGCCCCTTGCCCCCAGCTGGAACAGCCAGAGAAAGGGTCCAGGGCAAATTGCGAGGTCCATCTGGAGCTGAAAACATGAAGCTGATGGGGACAGGAGGTCAGTACCGTGGGTCTTCCAAGGTAGGAAATTCCTCCACAATAAAACACTGCTGCCTCCTACTTCTGCTCAATCCAAAGTGCAGGGCGAGTGACCGGGCACAGCCGTGTCCCACCCTTGGTGGCACACTCCCCCATCTTGTCGATTCAGTTCATTCCCGGTGGGGCAGGATGGGGCAGGATCTGGCCTTTTGTCTCTTGTTGTCCGCACAATCTGTGGGCTTGCAAGCAGTGAACCATAACAAATGAAGAGTTGACAATTAAATGGTCAAAATCTGCTAGGACTTTGTCCAGAGTGGGCTAAGCAAACAAGTACAGATGGAGTGACCTATGATCTGCACAGTTAAGGGTGTACTGCTTCATTGGTTTTAATCATATTAATTTATGCCCCAGGTTTCTTGCTTAATTAGTCAAAAGAAGAATGAAAAGTGACTGCACAGAAGTGAGCCTCAACTTGTTCATCCGGCTTATAACCTCCATTACTGAGCTGGCAGGGTTGTGTTGATTTGGTGTCTGAAGGTTTAATGTGCCTGTTCACATGGTGAAGAAAATGGTGAAGAATCAGCAAAGAAAGGGACTGGGCTGCTCAATAGCCCTCGACTTCAGGGCCTCTCAGCGAAGACCGAGGCAGTGACCATGTGATGTTCTTGGAAGGACTATGTTGGGTAAAGGAGGATGCAAACCTTTGAGATGCTGCTATGCACGACACAGCACTTGCCCACAAACCTGAAGCAAGGTTCCCACTTCATCCCCAGATGGTTCCTCCAGAAACACAGGGACATCACCAGGGCTTAGCATCTTTCACGTGAGAACATCACCAGCCAGCTCCAGCAGGTTCTGGATGCATTTTTCTACACGGGACATTGGCCACTGTTGATTACGCTCATGTGGAACAAGGCGAAACCATCTCTCATGCGCCTCCAGCCAACTAAAGAGGACCACGGGGAAAACAGCAAAAAATCTTCCCTGGGTCAGCATTTTCAGACAGAAAACTGTTTTCAAGGAATGAATTCTGATGATAGGGCAGGATTGGTTTTTTTCCACTTGGAAATCAATCTTTTTCTAGCTTCAGAGGGTTGTTCCCCCCATACTGTCAAATAGGAAAAGTACTCAAAAAAAATCTGACACAAATGCCTCAATTTTCTTTTTTTCCTCCCCTCTTTTTCTTTCTGCTGCTTTTAATTTTTGGACCAACTCTATTATTGGATAATTGCATTGGCTGATCACATTTAAACAGTTTTAGCAAGATTGGGTAATTACATTCAGAGCGAATGGGCTGAAAAAGCACAGAATCTGGTAGAAGCATTTCACAAGAGGCAGAACTGGATAAATAAGAAGGGATGTGTTACTTTATGTGAGGGTACACGCACACGCTTGGGATACACAGCTCCGACTCTGAAACAGGGAAATATTCTATTCAGGACACCGAACCCTTCCCTAGGACCTGGGCTCAATGGAAAGCCATTCCAACTGGCAGCGGGAAAACTCCTAAATGTACACCTAGGTTTTCATTAACATCAGATAAACCAATTCCAAAAGTGAAAAACCCACAAATATCTTAGGAGCTTCTCTTCTCGTTGTAACAGAAGCCTCCCTGGCAAATACAGCTTTTATTTGTGGATACATTTGGTGAAATTCAAGTTTCTAATAATTGAACTGTGGCAACCAGGTATTCAGTTGTACTCTCAGTTCTCTTGTAGCCAGCAGGAATATGGCAATTCCCCTCTAGCCTTGTGCATATTCAAAAATAATTTTCTGGGAGCTTATAGCCCACAATTTGTGAAGCAGGTATCCAGGGCGAAGGGGACATGGGACAGTTTTACCCAACCTCTTATTGCTGGCAGAGTTTCCTCCTCCAGATCTCAGGCAGATGGGAAGGCTGGTGGGAAAGGCTACAGATTTTGCTGAAGGGTTTCTGGACAAACTTGGAGGTTCCCCAGCCACATGGAGAGCCTTGTTGGAGCCCAGTACATGTCGCATTGTCACTCCCCCCCAGCACACAAGCAGGATGGGTCATTTCATCTTCCTTAGCACCGTGCTTTGATCCTGGTGAGGATATTAAATCCCATCATTTTCTACTCCCAGGGAAGGGTTAGCTGAGGAGCAGGCAGGAATTGCACGTCAAAAGCCCACTAGCAACATCTCTGATTTAGCTAAAGCAATTTGCAGAGCCTGGGACGAAACCTACAGCAGTCTGCCTATTTACCTATCTTTCCTCTGTCTATCTCTCTCATCTGAAAGTGAGACACAAGTTTGTGAGTCACAAGCAGCCGAATCTGAGAAGAGCCAAAGCCACTTCTGAGAGCCTCTGGCTCACGGGAGAGACTCTGGCCCCAAGGCAGCAAACCTCCCACCAGTCCCACTGAGGCATCCAACCGAGATAAAACATGGCAAAACGCTTCTCGTTAAACGACCCTGGCAGAAATCGTTTCATAAAGGGCATCTCGTTGATGGTAAGTCCTTCGGGCCAGGGCTGTAAATCCCCCACATTACCCATAATGTCCAAACTTGGCATGAAGAGGAGTGATGGAAATCAAATCCGGGTGGGCAGGTCTGAGCCAGGGGCTTTCTGAGCATTGCAGCCTGTGTGGGCACTGGGCAGGCACAAGTCTGGGCGAAGCTCAACATTTCCCAGCTGCGTAGGCAGAATTTAACTTTGCCACCCAACGGATGAGGAACTGGGGCAATGTGCTGTATGGGAAGGGAACACTGGGGACAGTCCTTAGGCAATAAGCTTCTGCTCCCATTGGAGGAAGAAAGATGGGGGACTGGTAGGGATGATAGTAGGAGAAACTGGACCCCCAGGCTCTGGCATAGGTGACAGGACCATGGTTGCCTTGTCTACTTTTCCATAAAACATCACAGATTTTACTGCAAGGGCAGAGTTTGGCTTTTCTGTTTGAAAACCCACACCACATCGACAGCAACTCCCACAGCGGTGGACGTTGTCACTCGCTGCACCCCTGCTATTGAGCACCATCCATCCGAGCAGAGCTGATGCTGTGAAGGAGAGAGTGAAGGTCTGGCCCATGTTGTTCATACCCTGAGCCCCAGGGCCTCTGCAAAAGGGCGCAGGGAGGCTGACTTTCTGTTGAGGTCTGTGCTGTTTCAGATGCCGAGGTGCAGAAAGGCAGCATGCCCCCGGGAAACTGGTGTTTTCTCACACCCAGACATCTCCCTTGGGGGAAGAGCCCCTTGCTGTCCCATCTGGTCCCAGTAAGATGAACCTTGCTGGAGCTACGCTGAAACATATGGCTTTGCTGTCAGCAAACAGGCTGAGCCAGCCCCTAGTTAATGTAAACTCAGTGGTTGCAGAAGCCGGGCTGATATATAGACGCTAGAGAATATAAAGTGCTGGCATAAAGTCCATGGAGTCATTTTCTTTAAAATAAAGAGCAGGCTGTGACCTTGACACAGCTGTGAGAGGAGACACACATGGACACCCACTGTTAGCACAAGGTGGTTGGGATCAGCCATGGACTGACGTCGTAGGAGCTGTCGTCCCTTGAGCTGGACGTAGTGGTACCCGGAGACACCAGCCACCTGCTCTGGTCTGCAGAAGTGGAGTGTGCTTTGCAATTGCCAAAGAGGAAAAAGCAGTGCTCTCCCTGGCACAGTCGTGTCCTTTACTGGTGTTCTATTGGGTCTGCAATGACTGTCCACCAGGGTTGCATGAACCCCGTGTATGCTTGCCTGGCCTCTCACTGTGCTTCAGGAGGATTTGGTGTCCATCACTGCTCTCCCTGAGTGTAGGGACCAGGTTTCTGAGTGCTGTGAAAGTCTCCTTTTCTCTAGCATGGTTATTCTCCCAAAAACTTCCTCCAAATATCTTCTAAGAGAATGAAGAGTTAGCTCCTGCATAACTCCAAGGTCCTGGGGAAGCTCTCTCTGTGGAGGGAAGCTTGGTCCCATGTCACCACAATCTGCAGGGCCACCCCCAGTCCTCCTGGTTGCCACCACCAGTGCACACCCCATTGTGTGACATTGAGAATTTCCAGTGCACAGACTCTCTTTGCATTTTATTTCCCAGGCATGACTTATATTCATGCTGATGGATATGTCCACACAGCCAGCATCCCCGGCAGGGCACAGCCTGTCCTCTAAATTGAGCCTGAGGTGCTCCAGGCACATCCAGCAGCCCCCAGGGTCACACAACTTTTTTGGCTCTGAAGATGTTTGCATTTCAGTTTCTTCACTTGGGTCCTCATCTGCCTCAGGGAAGTGGAACTGGCCAAGATGTGACAGGCAGTGGAGGACCCTTGGATAAAATACGCTCCAGGGAGATGATGTACTGTTGTTTTACTAATGCTCCATCACCCTGACTTCAGCAGGGTACCACACATTACTTGGGCTGCCTGAGTAAAGTGTGAGCACAGTGTTTTACTCCTAGCATCCTATTTAGGGGTCATTTTCATGGATTTGTACAAATGTGGATATACCCCTGTCCTATTTGAAGAGCTAAACAGAGCCGTAATTCCCCTACTGGCCTCTTTAAACAATGCTGCTTTGCTCCACGGACCATGATGCTGTGGAAAGCTGGTCCCATGCCTCTGCTTAAAGCAGGGGCAACTTTCCATCTAATAGGATCCAGCAGGATTCCCAACGGCAAACTCTGAGCAGCTCCTACCTTAAAGCCCTCACAAGCATGCAGAGCAGAGGCAGGAGACACTGACACCTCCTGGTCTAACGTACCGCTTGGAAATGGTTCACCAGCCACCCCCTGAGAAACTCTGGTTTGGGATATCATAAAATATACTCAACACAACACACTGGATTTTGCTCTGGTGAAAGGGCCACCTTGAATCTGGGTCATCCTTTGAGATGTCAGGAGACTCTGCATTTTTGTCATGAAGACATGGTTGTTTTCTCATTATTTTTTTAGCATCCCACTGTTCCCCTGACAAGGTTGTGTATTGGTAAAATACAATACAAGGTTGTGTATATGGGTAAAAAAATACCATTCGGCCATAAATACAGTTTGCCACACAGCTCAGTGTTTGCTAATATCCCAGAAACTTTATTAATTTCTTCCAGAACGTGGTTTTCATGTGGGCTCGAGTGCTCTGCGCTCCTGCCAAGCCTAGCAATCTGGGCAAACGTTTCTGTGCCCTTTCCCCTAGTGATGAACCATCACATGTATGAAAACACGCTCGTACACATGGACCACACCGTCTCGCTGTCATTCGCTTGCGGTCAGTTCAATTTAGCAGAAGTTTTGCAATGGGAGCTAATTAGGCAGAGCCTGCTGATGAGAAAGTCCTAGGGCAGATGAAAGCCAGACCTGAGTATCTCCCTTGCCTCTTTAACAGAAGAGAAACGCAAAGAAAAAGTATTGCAACAGATGCCAATCACGTTCCACATCTCCTGTTATCAAGAGCGAGCACAACACTGATATTTTGAAGTTATTTGTAGGAGAGAGTGTCACAACTTAACACCATCCTGAAAAAGTGGACCAGCAATTATTCTCTATGTTTTACAAGAAAAAAGGGCAACAAAGTAACAACCATACTCGTTTTTTCCTAGTAGACACTTCTTGCTCCTTAAATAAATAAATAATTTAAAAAAAAAAAAAAAAGGGATGAAGAGCACAACTCAAACCAGGCTCAGCCTTCAGAGTAGCTTCGCCGTTTCTGATTTTCCTAAGGAAGCATCCTCCGGGCAGCCTGCAGTTTGCTGTACCCGTTCCCCACTAATGAACCTCGGCTTCGAGATGCTGTGGGTGTGAAACCTGTGCTCCCTGCCCCTCTGAAACCGCACTGCTCGAACCCCACCAGGCTGGAAAATTAAGAGTGGAATAAAGGGGAAGCAAAGCTATTTTGATTATATAGTGCCACCCACTGTTGGAGAGACAGACAGCACCGTAGCTGCTGCTCCAGCATGGGCTGCACTTGCTAGTCGGATAATTAACTAAGATGCAGCTAAGACGTATCATTCAGATATCTAAGACAGCTAGGATATCGATAAGGCAGCTCTATACATACGGTGGGATATCATAGAATTACAGAATGGTTTGGAAGGGACCTTAAAAATCATCTAGTTCCAACTCCCTGCCATGGGCAGGGACACCTCCCACCAGACCAGGCTGCTCAAAGCCCCATCCAGCCTGGCCTTGAACACCTCCAGGGATGGGGCAGCCACAGCTTCTCTGGGCAACCTGTTCCAGTGTCTCACCACCCCCAGCGTAAAGAATTTCTTCCCAATATCTAATCTAAATCTCCCCTCTTTCAGTTTAAAACCGTTACCTGTTGTCCTATCGCTCCCCTCCCTGATCAAGAGTCCCTCCCCATCTTTCCTGTAGCCCCGTTAGGGACTGGTGGGGGCTCTAAGGTCTCCCCGGAGCCTTCTCTTCTCCAGGCTGAACAGCCCCAACTCCCTCAGCCTGTCCTCACAGCAGAGCTGCTCCAGCTCAAACCAGAGCATCCCAACACATCTCCAAACCTACGAAACGGTATATCCTGGGAAGAGATCAAATTGTATTTGATTGTATACATCCACCACCCATGGCCAAAGGCAACTCAAGCAGCCAGAGAGCAGGGCGTACTCTGGTGAGCTGGGAGCTCTTGCAGGATGGCGTGCTCTTCTGCAGAGGCACCCTCAGAGAAGAGATCTTTCATTAAGATTGTCATTTGCTACCATTTCCATCCCTGCAGAGGCTGCCTCCTCCTCAGCAGGCGCCGTCCCCAGGGAGGGAGCGCTTGTGAAATATTCATACATCAGAAGAATTTATATTTGTAAGCGTGGACTGCGGAGCGACAACTGGCTAGAGGGGTGAGCGGGGAAAAACAATAGGAGGAAGGGAGAGAGGGGGAAAAAAAGGCAGAACATGGGAATCGAAAGGGGAGCTGTGATTTGCCCCTGCCAAAATGCAGGTTGAGTCTCATCACGGTGAGGAGCCTCCTGCGCTCTGCCGGGGTTGGTTTCTGGCAGTCGCAGAGATGCTCCAGCACCCATTAGGGTCCGGAGCATGACTGGCTCTGAGCATGTGAAGTGAATTGATTTTCTCCTCGCTCAGGGATGGCTAAACAGTGTTTGGATTCGTGCTTCTGCAAGGCTGGAGAATAACCTCATCCAAGCATGCACAAGAGGCAAACCTGTCCCCTAACCACTGGCAGATCTGTGTCACTGGGTTGAGTGCTTTGGGCACCTCTGCAGGCACTACCCTAGTTTTAAAGAACTTTAAAAAAACCCCACAAAACAACATATCCATATTTTGGGATCTTTGGTCAAATTGGATTGAACAGCAGGGGAAAATGCAAAACCAAGCTCATTTAGTCCCATGTAACAGGAGGCTTCAGGTCCATGACCAGCAGGACACAGCTGGGGGCTCGGTGCAGCCCTCAGGTATCTCCAGCATGTAGCTGCGAATCTTTTACATCGTGATGGACCGCTATTGCCCCACCATGCACTACCTCCTGGAGAAATGCCACCCGGTTTCTTTTCCTTTGCTCTCCACATCTCACACTGAGGACTGGATTCCTTATCAGGGTTAGATCAGGCTAAGATCTCTAGCAGTGGCAATAATAGTAAAACCAGGAATAATCAGGTTTTTTTAATGCTGCAATCATTAGGATCCCCTTGATGCTGCTGTCTGTTGCCCACTGATGCTTAATTTACCCAGATGCCTATAGGGAAGGAGTCTGAAAGCATCCTATAGATGTTTTCTCGAGGGGGTCGTTTCCCTCCTGCATAGAAAGGATCCTTACAGCCTCCCTGCACCTTCCTAGCATGGTCCTCGCCTCCCTCGCAGGAAGCATAGGCACACTCGCGTGATGCAGGAGCAAGTTTTGACTATTTTAGGGCCTGAAATTTCCCTGTCGGCATGGCAACTTTCAACTCCTCACCTCTGACGGAAGCTGCTTAAAATAGAAAATCCAGAAAGCGGGCATCGCGCTCCATGCTCGGCAAGCCCAGCTCCAGTATGGCAGGCAGGGCAGGATCTGGCCTCTCAGGACCGGAGAAATGCCGGGGATGACCCGTGGGACCCGCTGTGACTGCAGTTTTTAAAACATCACCTAATCTTTGTGATACCTAAAGGTATCCTCTCTCTGTCAGCCCTTCTTTGCTCAGCAAAGCTTTGTCTCGTTATTCTCAGACCCATCCACAGACATTAAACCTCCATCTTTCCATGGATGCTGGCTCCATCCTAGATATACTTTCCCCCAGACACCTGGGGCTGTCCAGTGCCATGGGATTGCCATTTTGACAAAGTCTCCCCAATCTCTCAGGTTCCTTTTTATTATTACTTTTGTTCGCTTTGGAAAACCCATTAATTTTTACAACTGTTTTCTCCCAAACCATTTTTTTCCCCTGCAGCTCACACACAAACAATTGCGATTACACGGGGCCAAGCGGGCATGTGGTGTGTCTCCTCTAATCCCCGCTTAACCTAATTCATTTTCTGTCTAAGAACAAAACTCTGCGAGATTCATTCAAGGAGCCTGGATTATGTCTCTCTCAGCCTACAATGCTCACGTAGGATTAGGGAATAAAAAAACCTAGAAGGCATCAGCGAGCCACTAAACCTGCAACAACCCAAACACCCAGAAAATCCCTCTCTGTGCCCAGATTTGAGCTAGGAGCCAGGATGTGCAGGAAGAGCTTCTCCATCAAAATGTCATTGCCAATGCAGAGCCCATTTTTAGGGCTATTTTTAGGTCTTCGAGGATCTGGACCTTGCTGTCATTTTTCGTTTCTGACTTGTTTTTTTTTTTCTTTCCCCCTCTCTGTTACCCAAAGCTTTCTGGAGAGTTCAAAGCAGGGAGTCTGGATGTTTGGGGCGTTTTATTTGGCTTTCTTGTGGGAAAGGTAGATGAACTGAAACCGGAAAAATAAAATCACTCTTCTACATAGGGAAAAAGGTCTTGTTTTGTGCAAGCACAATCACTGCTGCTTGTTGTTGCTTCCAGGAGAGCTTGTTGACATTTTTCAATCAAAATACTTTCCGCTCTCCCTCCAATTGATGTCTTCTTCTTATCTTTCCCCCCTCCCCCCCCCTTGAGTTTTGGCAGGTAAATATTATTTAACACGTGTTTTTTTAAACAGTTTATAAACTTCCACTTCAATGTGTTTTTAGAAGGGCAACAAACGTCTGAGCATTTTTTTTCCCTATCTGCAAGCAGGCAGTGAATATCAGTATCAGGAAATTCTCTCTCCCCTGGCTTTATTTTATTCACTCCCATCCCTTCCCACCACTTCTTTCCTTCCAAAACTTGTCAAAGCTGCTCTGATCAAGGAAGGTGGAACCCTCCAGTTTTCCTCCAGAGAACCTGAAGCACCCCACTGCGCCAAGCTGGGCCAGTAGCCCTTGCTTTCCTGAATAAAAATGGATTTACTTCTTAAAGGATTCCACTTTTTCCTCTTATTTCATAATTTGGGATGTACAGATGCTTGACTGAGCCACCTTTAACAAGGCACCTTTCTCAAGAGCCTGCTGCAGGCTCTTGGCTCCAGGGGGAAGCAGGAGACAGCTGGGAGGAAAAGTCATCTCCAAGCACAGGGATGAGCTCCGGCCAGGAGTGACCAGGACATTGTTCCCTGCAGCTGTTTCCAGCCTTTTTAGGGTATACAGACTCCCTTAAAAGGTGCCAGTGGAAATGGAGACCCCTGTATTTTACCTGTCTTGTGTTTCTCAATTGCTGTTTGCAGATTCCCTTAGAGGAAAACCAGAGATGCCCATTCCCCAGGCCAGAGAGAAAACCAGGGGTTTGCATCTCTCACATGTTAACGCCAGAGGTGATTTAATGCTTTACTACCACGAGTGTGTGCTCTTGTTTGGCCTAAAAGGCAGCAGATCCCCATTTCCCCGGCAAGGCTCCTCCTGAGCTCTGCGAAGGGCAGGGGAGATGCTACAGCCTCCAAGGAAGATACTAAGAAAAAGCCACCAAGCTGGGCAAGCAGGTATCAGATGCTCACCCAAAACACCCACGGATAAGAGAAAAACAGCAAAGAAATTCCAAAAGAAGAAAAAGGGAGGGGAAAAAAATGCAGTTAGAGTCTCATTTCCAGGCTGTCGTGGTGTGAGCCCTGCTGGGCTAACAAATTAGGTGTTTGGGAGTGATTTACTGAGGTGTGGTCACTCCAAACATAAGCTTTCCTGGAGCAATTGAACAGCGAAGCAAAGTTAATATATTCATGTAGTTGCATTTCTGTATGAGTCTATAGTGTCATTATTAACACAGTCAATCCCAGAAGCTTTATTTCTTGATTCTCCTGGGAGGGACACGAGTCCTGAGGTGCCCCGGGCACAAAGCCTGTCAGCCTGGAGCTGCGGGTGGGTTCCTGCAGGGGTGGAAGGACCACAAAGGGTGGCTGTGCTCGGGCTGCCCGAGCAGACAGGGTAAACACCCTCGGCCCCAACTATTATAGGAAAGGGCAAGCCCACAATCCTGACTCACTCCCCGAGGGACACCCAGCAGAGGAGCTCGTGGTCACCCGCACATCCCTCCTGCCCCACCACTTGCCTTTGTCGTGGCTGCAGCTGGCCCCCTCCAAACAGCCGAGACTTTCCAACCTCTGCTCCCAGGGGGGTGCAACCCGCCTTTCCCAAATTCACCGTTTGCCTCCTGTTTCTCCTCCTGGTTCCTCCTTCGGGTGCCCCCTCCTCCGTGGCAGGGACCAGAGGTGATGGAGCTCCCTCCAGGACAGCCCTGGGTGAAGATTAGCCCATTGCTCCCTAGTCATGGTGTTAATCTTGCCATGTGAGCAGAGGTGGAAAAAAGTCATGGAAAATAAATCAAAGTTAAATATCTCCCCGGTTTTGAGCTCCTCCATTAGCCTCACAGCCTCGCCAGCTAATCAAATGATGGCCATGCAATCATGTTGCTTCAATCTTTGGCACAGTGGATAGGATAGAAACTTTCGTGTGTGTGCGTACAGAGGAAAGGGGATGTTCAGGATGAGGAGAAGGGATCACGGAGCAGCACAGCAGATTTGTCCCAACAAAGAAAGTTTTTCCTCTACGCCACCTTCGCTCCTGCTTCCCTCCTCCCAGCCCCTCACCAGCCACCAGCTGAAGCCCAAAACAGCTTTGAGGGCTCAGGCTCTGCCTGAGGGAACAGACACCTGCTGGGAGAAGCATAAATGTTTGTGTGAAGGTAGAAGGGATCTCCTAAAATTCTTAAAAAACGTGAGCTACTACTTAATTTAGAATACATTTCTAATGAGAATTGCCTGGGTAGGTTGTACAGACAACTAGAAAGTCCCTTTCATATCTCAGGGTTAGCCTGGCTATTTAAAATCCCCTCTCTCCCCTCCCCAAATATCCACACACACACACACACCCCCCCGACTGCTGCTGCTTGCAGGACATCTACCAGGGAAGGATGATGCGACAAAGAAGCAAACATAAATCACAGCCACTAATTGCAAAGCCATACGTATCTGTCCTTGCCCTTTTGTGCCTCCGCCTTCAATCCACGGCTTGCCTGTCCGATCCATCTCCCTGTCATTACTGCTCTTTCCCATCTCTCTGCGCTGCTCCCCTTTTTATGTTTTGAAGCACAGCCTCTTCTCCTCCATAATCAGCTTGACTTCTTGTGTCTCTGTCCTTGAGCACCTCTGGCCGCCTTCTTTTTGCCAGCTTGCTCACTCCTTTTATCCCTTCTTCTTCCTCTAGCATCGTCACCCTCTTTTCCTCCCCGCTTGTCCCTCTGAGCACATAAAACGTTTCACTGTTGCTGTGCTTTTCAGGCATAAACTAATTACGGTCTACAAGCCAGCAGGTCAGCCGTATGATCCTTATTTTTGCAGCCCTCGATCCCACTGTGTCAATGCACACACCAACGTGCACGGAGAAAGCATGAAGGTGTTTCTGGGAGACGGTCAGACCCAGCCACCATAAACCTGTAAAACCAGTAAAGAAAGGCTGGTTCACACCATAGGAGCACTCCCTTATCAGCACAGGCTGCTCTTGGTGCTCAAGAAAAAAAAAACGCCTCAGCTGCAATTTAATGTCAGGAAATATTCTGGAGGAAAAGCTGCCAACCTTGGGGTCATCTCCTCATCCCTAAAACAGTAGCCAGCTTCCAGATTTCCAGGAATGGGGTTTTTACTGGCCAGTGTCAGAGTGTTGGAGAACTATAAGAGGCCACAGTTTTACTTTCAAGTGATTAAAAAAACTCGTCAGGAATAGATCCCAGGGAAAGAAGGAAACCCCTTAGGGATGACTACGAGTTAGGTTAGTGCTTCCCTGGGGAAAAAATAAATTGCTGGGCAAACCAAGAACTGACTGTCTCTGGGGCCGTGTTTGACTACCTGCAGAGAACGGTGCCTGACGTTTGCTGTCAGTGCTTCGTGCAAAGTTGTTCCACAGGTTTCAAACACTGAAAAATCAGAGGAAAAACAGGGTTAAAATATTTAGGAGGGCAAAGCAAACCAGGGAAGTTCTTCTGTAAGCCAAATGCCATTATGTTTTGTGGCATCAGTGGGAAACTTCTGGACTGTGGGACATCAGCGTTAGCAAATCTTGTTAACAAGCTGCTCAAGTGTTCATGCGAGGTAGTAGAAGAATGGGTTATGTGTCTTATTGATTTAATGACAACTATTGCTGCTGGGAATTGATGCTTTCATTAGAGAAAGCAGATTAGCAATAGGCTTGTGGATGTTTGGCCAGCTCAGGAGATGGCAGGGTACGAATGTTTTCCCCAATTGAAATATAACTTACAGGCAAGATGTAACAGAGGGAGAACTTGCTAATATTGCATTGCTGTCTCATGTCCAACTTGGTGTCTACCAGGACCCCCATTTTTTTCTCTGCAGAGATGCCTTCCAGCCAGAGAGCCCCCAGTGTGTACTGGTGCCTGGGGTTACTCCTCCCCAGGGGCAGGACTTTTCATTTCCACTTGTTGAACTTCATGACAGCTCGGTTCTCCAGCCTCTTGAGGTCCCTCTGGATGGCAGCACAACCATCTGGTGTATCAGACACTCCTCCTAGTTTGGTATTGTCTGTGAACTCACTGTGGATGCACCCTGTTCAATCGTTGAGGTCATTAGTGAAGATGTGGAACAGCCTTGGCCCCAGTGTCAACCCCTGGGGTGCACCACTCGCCCCTAAGTGGACTTTGTGCCACTAACCACAACCTTCTGGACCCAGCCATTTGGCTGGTTTTCAACCCAGCCTACCATCCACTCATCTAACCTGTACTTTGTCACCTGATCTATGAGGATGTTATGGGACAGTGTCAAAAGCCTTACTAAAGTGGAGGTAAAACACCCACCACTCCCCCAGCGTCCACCCAGTCACCTCATTGCAGAAGGCCATCAGGTTGGTTCAGCACGATCTCCCCTTCGCTTTTCCCTTTTTTCTGCTGAAAGAACAGCAGAGCCCAAGGATGTGATATTTCAAGAAAACAATGAGATGAAGAAGACAGACGCTAAGTGTTCACAGCGCTTCTGACAGAGATAAACTGCGGTATCAGTTTCTATCAGCTTGAGAGCACGCGGCCCGCACTTCAGGGGAGAGGCTTAACGATTTAATAGGGCTTTCCCATCCCTCGCGAGCGAGCTCCAAGAGCGCACACAGATACGTGAGCACCAAGCGGAGACAATCACCGATGTAAATAAGTAACTAGAAGTCCTCGTTCAGGGACCAAGCGCTGAAGATGTTGCTTGGGCAGATTTCACGCAAGACGCAAAGCAGGTTTCCCTGTGCCGGGTTATGTCCCACATCTCCTGGAGGAGGGATAAGGTTTGGCTCTCTTCATTCTTTCTACCACCCCTGGGGCTACAGCCTGTGTTATGTTTGGCATTTCAGGCTGTTTCACCAGCACTTAGTGTTCATGTTAGTGTACAGCGATCACACATGTGGTGGGAGGGGGGTCAAAGAGGAATTTTCTGGCTTCTGCTTCCTCTCTTTCTCCTTTTTCTTGTCTGTCACCCTTCCCACCTTGGCCCCAGTTTCTGCTTCCCAGCGGAGCTACCCTGCCAAACAAGGACATCTCACAGTATGGCTCTGTGGGCTGTCATCCATCTGTAGCCTCCACTCTTAACACTCAATTGGGTGGAAACCTCTGACCTTCAACTAGATGGAAAAGGAAGAAAGGAGAGAAGCTTCCATGCGGTTGCTTGTGGTGCAGCCTGTACCATGTTTGCTGGGGAACAGGAATTTAGATCTCTGGCATCTTAACTGACTTCATTATTGAGGACAGATGTCCTCTGCAAGCTTCATCTTCACTGGTGGCTTTGGCCACCAAAGGCCAATGTTTAATCCTTTAAACATGCCAGTATGTGTGGACCCAACAAGACCTACCAAGTTTTATCTACAGGCAGAAGGGAAGCCTGCAATGGTACCCACTGCTCTATTTCCTCTTAACTCAGCACCCTCAACATGTATTTGCTATGGCAGCTAATAATCACACGGTTTAGCTTGATAAAATTATGGAAGAGAAAGGGAGAAGAACACAGCTAAAGATCAAGATCAAGCATACAGATCGCCAGAGAGGAAAATTCCTGAAAATGCCATAAAACCTAGCAGACTTCCTTATTGCTGCCACTGGGGAAGAAGGTTTTTTAAGTATAATGGCAGCAAACAGAGCAAAGAAACAAAAAACCCATGTGCTTTCAATGACCCCCTAAGAAATCCTCCTCCTCACAGGAGCCTATGTGAAGCTTCACGTTTTTGATTATTTTTTAACATCCTGCTTGGACCACCATGATTATGAACTTGATTAAGCTGCTCCTCCAAAATCAGGAGGTCTACACTAATTAGCACCCCAGGAAGCTCTAGTCCCAAATCCCACATAAGAGGCTCTGGCACCCACAAGTTTCACAGGATTTTTGGGTGCTCATCGCCTCCCAGGCAGGGTGCGTCCTCGAATGACAGAACTGAGAAGCAAAAAAAAAAAAAATCCTCTCAAAATCCAAGTAAAACATGCTTCTGATGCAAAATTAGCATTTGGCAGAGAAGTGACTCATGGTGGCTGAGGGCTTTGTGCATCCCTCCTCTGAAGCAGCCAGGATCTTTTTCTGGCTTGTGAATCACCAGAAAATGGTAGATGAGCACGTCTTGACCTAAGCAAAAACGGAGGGTGTGAAATAAGAAGATGAACGGCTCTTTTCTGCTCTCTGAAATAGCACTGCTGGCAACTTTGTGATGCCAGGAAGAGGGGAAGCAGCATTTCCAGGGGTGGGTTAGAAGGTGGAAAGCCTTGTTTACAGTGAATTCTCAGGCTTTGGAAAGCCCGGCTGTGAGCTAAAGGTGGATTCAGCTGTACGTGGGGAAGGCTCCTGCATGGGAAGAGGACATGTCAGTTCCTTCGAGGACATTACACATTCTTTTTTTCTGCAGGACCCCATGCTTTAGAGGGCCTGGCATGTTTTCCAGATGCTTTTGTGACCATAACCCCTCCCACAGTTCAAAAACCCCATCTTCAAGCTCTTCACAAATCCCCTTCAGGCTCCTTTGAGAAGAAGCGGTGGGAGTGGAGATCAGGAGAGCACTTGAGCATCACTCTCAACCCCACCTATATGTTCCCCCGATTCCTGCCGTGTGAGCGGCACCGCGTGCAGCAGAGCCAGGTATTCAAGGACATGCCACGTGAATTGCAGTTTTACCAGCTAAATTGCTACAGGACAGAAAGAAGGAGACACCTATATGTTTATTAAGCCCATACATAATTGGTTTGGATTAGAGTCCGGATGCATGAAACCGGGCAAGCATGGCACCTCCGGCTTCGCAACATTTTGGCAAACCCTTTCTGACCAAGGCAGGGCACAGCATGAAGCCAACAGACACGTCTGGCTGTCCAAACATCACCCCGATGCCCCAGATGTGCTGCTCTCTCGCTTTTTGCCTGCGTGGGGTGTGCTTCGCAGGGGGGGATGATCGCAGGAGCCCCGGCTGTCCAGGCAAGGAGAGGTATTGAAATACATTTTGTTTGTGATCGAACAGCTGTCTTGCCTGGGTTCCCTGATTGCTAAGGTAAAAACATCAGCCCTCCTTCTGCTCCTTGCTTCGTAATTATCCCCCTTGTCACTTTCACTTCTCCATCTCCTTTAAGTATTTTTTTAGTCCACTTGACTCCCCACAGCAACGCCCCTGACTCAAGCAGTCTCTCATCCTGTAGCACAGAGAAACCTTGACGATGATCCTTTTTTTTTCTTCACATCAAGCAGAATTAAGTGCCAGCTTTTGTCATGGCTACAAAACATTCTCCCCTCTCGGCAGAGGATTCCCTTTGGATAATTGCTCATCACAAAACAGTACCTTCCCAAGCATCCCTCATTAATTATCCCCCTGGTCAAGATTTCCAGGACCTTCCTACTGCAAAAAGACTGTGACACTGATGTCATGGTTTAACCTGAGCTCGTCTTAAACAATCTAGCTCAGGTTTTGCGGGAAGGGTAGCCACGACTACAGAGAAATACTCAGGGTAAATACCCAAGGTGGTGGTGGGGGAAATCTTAACTGAGCTCTGTTTTATGGCAGCATGATGGTATCGGTGCTGCTAGTAGCACCTGAAGAACGCCTGGGTGAGCCGTTGGGCATGTCGTTCCTCGTGACTCCAGATATCCAGGTGTAAACCCCATGTTTGCCACTTGCGTGGTGAATGCGGGCAAGCGACCGCAGGCTTTTGTGCTTCCCTTCTTCAGCCTTGAAAGGAAAGAGCCATACGGTGCTGCTGCTGAAGGGAAGCTGAGGAGGAGCCCACAGAAGCTTTCCCACAAGGATGCTATGCAGTAGGATCCTCCACCTGCCCCAGGGTACCGGCTGAATCTCTTTGTTGAGTAGCAAAAGAGTGATGCACAAGCGATGTCGGGCCAGCCATACAGATCATAGAATCGTAGAATCACAGAATGGTTTGAGTTGGAAGGCACCATAAAGACCATCTAGTTCCAACTCCCTGCCATGGGCAGGGACACCTCCCACCAGACCAGGCTGCTCAAAGCCCCATCCAGCCTGGCCTTGAACACCTCCAGGGATGGGGCAGCCACAGCTTCTCCGGGCAACCTGGAACAGGGTCTCACCACTCTCATAGTAAACAATTTCTTCCTAATATCTCATCTAACTCTCACCTCTTTCAGTTTAAAACCATCACCCCTCATCCTATCACTCCACTCCACTCCCCAATAAAGAGTCCCTCCCCATCTCTCCTGTAGCCCCTTTAGGGACTGGAAGTGGCTGTAAGGTCTCCCCGGAGCCTTCTCTTCTCCAGGCTGAACAGCCCCAACTCTCTCAGCCTGTCCTCACAGCAGAGCTGCTCCAGCCTCTGAGCATCGTCATGGCCTCCTCTGGACCCGCTCCAGCAGGTCCTTCTTATGCTGGAGGCAGCCCTGCAGGGGTGTCTCCCCAGAGCGGAGCAATGGGGCAAAATCCCCTCCCTGATCCAAGTACAAAACGCTGCCTTAGTGAGGCTGCCATATCGAGCTCTTCAGCTAAGCATGGCAACAAAGGCAGGCGGGGGAAAAAAAAAAAAAAAAAAAAAGAGTAAAATTCAAATACTGCCATTGCTTTCATGATAATCAGCACAGCATTATGCAGAATGATTTGTAATTTTGCACTGACGGCTATTATCTTCTGGCAGCCACCATGACTTAAACAAATGTCTGATATTGCAAGGGGCTGGGTTTTTTGTGCCTTTGACAAGAACCTCACCACAATAAGGAGCCCAAAGAGAGGGAAACGCTGCTCTGCAGTCTGTTTCTCTCCTGATGTATGAGTCGTGGCAGTCCTTCCTCAGCGCTTATTAATGCTTGGTGCTTACGGTAGCGCTTTGATGTCAACCTCGCTTGAAGTGCCTTTTGCATAGCAATAGAAGAAACACGCCCTGTGGACTTTGCTTGTAACATTCTCCTTTTCTTCGGATGGAGAAGTGCTCGGAGTTAGAGGGGGTTGCAGGGATAAACTCCACAGCTTGACCCAACATGACAAATTTGGAATATGAATAAGTAATGTCAAAGCAATACCCAGGCTCCTACTTCAGCAAAAATATTTTTTTTTAATTATTTTTTAATGCCTTCTGGATAGGCAAGGCAGGTAGCAAGTGCCTGGGTAATAAGTGATTAAATAACTGTTCAGCTGTACGGGTTCACGGCAAATCACCTAATCTTCCTCACAACTCATAAAACAAAGGAAGCAGGAAAGCAAGAAGCACGAAAGAATACAGAGAATGAGAAATACTCTATTTTGCCTTGACTTTTGTCTTGTCTTTTCAACCGAATTTCTTAGAAATCCAAATCTTGAACTGCTCCAGTGACTGGGAGAGCTTCAGACTTACGAGGTGTCTGGTCCTGGACACTGAACAGGATCAAACACAAAATGGGACGAGGCTCCAGAGCTGGAATTGTCCAGTTTGGGTTCATTCATAATATTAATATTTCTCCAGCCATCGGCTCTTGTTCATTCAAGATGCCTGGGTTGCTCAGGGTCTCCCAGCAACCATAAGAATACCCTGCCAATCCACAGGGATTTCCTATAGCACTATTTTTAGAAAAAAAATGAGAATTTTGAATCAAAGGAAAACTGCTTGGGCCGGTGTTCCATCCGTGTCAAGGCTGGCTGGTTTTCAATCAAACTTTTCATCAAATTTTCAAGTTTTGATAGAAAAGAAAGGAGGACTGAGTACACTCTCTAGGAAAATTTTGTAGGGAAAAATTTTACCTTTCAAACAAACCAGCTATAATTTGCCCTAAACTGATTCACACTCACAGAACTTCTTTTCGTTTCTAGGGATATTTCTAGTTTTTGTCTGGCTAGTTTTGATGGTTTATTTAAGGTGTTGTTGGCACGAGTGAAGTATTTCTGGGCACTTTTTTAAAGCTTTTAAGGTTTTTTTTTTGCTTTTCTTCTGGAAGCGTTCGTGTGCCCAACAGCTGACAAGCTGTTTCCAGCTCTAGGGGCTTATCCAATAAAATATATTAACATTCCCTACGGCCTTGATATGTTTCTGGGATGCTCAGAAAAATAAAGGGCTGCCATTCCCACCTCAAAGCCTCTTACCAAGTACTCTGCTTGATATGTAAAAACCCCACTGTCCTGAGGCATTTGTAATTTAAAGTTGAGGGGATATAATGTACTATCCCCTTCAATTCCCATTGGGCCAGCCTCGTCATCCTCCTCCTGGTAGCTTCAGGAGACTTTGTCACAAACCCATGGCTTCTTGTTTAATGATTAAAAGCCATGCTTGAAAATCTTGCCTGATACCACCAAAAGCTCCTTAGCCCAAAGAAAGATGGTTTTTGCAAAGTTGTTTTTTCTTTGCGATACTTTATCTTTTTTTTTTTTTTTTTTTTTTTTTCCAGGAGCTCCTTTTTTAGGGCGGGGAGGTGTTAGCACCTTTTTGAGATGCCAAACACATGGAAGCCAAAGTGAGGTGGCCCAGTGGTCCCACCTAAGGCAGAGGGACAGCCCTCCCAGGTGGCTTTGGCACATCTGTCTGGGGTTTTGTGCCGGGTGGCCCCTTCAGTTTGGAGGCCCACAAACCCAGACAGATGGTTGATCAACATCAACCAGCCCCATCCAAGTAAAGCCAGTTGTATTTATTTCAAAGATGTGGCTGCTCTCCTCATATGCCAGCAGCGGGCACGGATCAGTAGCCTCTCCATTTCCCTCCTCCCCAAGCCTTGGGTGAGTCCTGGGGTCCTCTAATGTTTGAGATCTCCCTTTTGATCTCAGATTTAGCCTTGAGAAGAGTAAACTCTTCACCGCCTGGCTGGAGCCGGCCAGGAGCTACTCCCTAATAAACATCTTCTCCTTTGTTTTGCCCAGGAATGTTATCTGGGTCATTGTTTTACCTTTCCGTCTCAGCCCCGCTCAAGGTAACCCAAAAACACTTATAAACCATAACACTGGGAGCTCCCAGTTTGCAGGATCTGCCTTCACCCATCCTTTGGATGCCCACCTCACCTTCTCCATCCTATTCCAACCGAGTCCAGAGCTCACGAGATTACTTGCTGCCTCATGGCGATGTCTCACCGATCCCCCTGTGGGTAGGATTTGCTGGGGTAATTCTGTACAGCGGATGCAGCCAGATCCTCATCTCTCTGTGGCACCTCGGGGGGAGTGGGGTGTCCCCCATCCAACTGAACAGGGTCTCTGTTAAAAAAAAAAACAACACCCTATGGCTCAGCTCCTTAACAGTGAGCAGGTCTATAAAAAAAATAATAAAAATTCAGAGAGAGTTGACTTTTATTTCTCCACTCAGCTCCATGTTTACCTCTGAACACCAGCACTCACGGCAGGGCTGTGTTTCCATATAAAACACACCCGCCCCCCCCCCTTAGATAATTACACTTAATTGCTGGTGTCGGTGGCTCAGACGTCTGCCAGGCTCCACTGTGATTACAGCAAAGGCGCTTGGGAGCCGAGCAGGTCCACCGCGCGTGGTCCAAGCTGCATCCCAAGGATGCCGAGTGCCGCTCGTGCCCTGGCCCTGCTCTGTTGGCGGCTCTGGGAAAATCAAAAAGACCCATGATCTGTTACGGTGGAATGCAGAGGTCTGCCCCAGTGCACAGGCAACTCGGGCCAGTAGTTACCTAGAAGGTGGGAATAGTCCCTTTCATCTCAGCAAATTAACTCCAAAGGATAAATATGGTGACAGAGCTGAGAGCAGCTGAGTTTATCACAGCTTTTAATTTAGAAGAAACAACCTGCTAATGTGTGCTCTGAGCAGATGGATGTCACACAAGCCAGGGTTTTATGAAGCATTCCCAATTTTTCCGGACTTCTTAAGACCTTCCCATTATCTTTTTTTTAGCCCCATAGAGATTGGCATGGGCCAAAGTGAGATGGTGGTGGGTCGGTGGCCAAGGAAAGGTAGGAGGAACTGGCTGGAGCCCCTGCGGCCCAGGATGGGGAGCACTGAGGCTGGTGTAACTTCTGCCCTGTGGGGATCTGCAATGGATAACCCTCTCCCATGAGCAGAGGCATTGCTCCTGGGCTCATACAGCTTTTCTCACCACGAAAATGCCCCCTTTGAGGGAAGGACCTCACAGAAGCTTTATGAAGGCAACAGTCTGGCCCCAGCAGCTAATCGAGATGCCAGGTTTGCAAAAGCCTCTAAAGCATGTTGTTCATTCCTCGAACGGGTTTCTGTCTTATTTCTCCAGCCCTTTGCTTGCTCTTAGATTAGTTTCCGAAATACCCAACCCTGCAGGAAGGTTAGCAAGGGCTTGGTGTTCAGTCCTTAGAGTAGAAGTCGGTGCGAGCAGGCACACACTAACTCATAGCCTGCCTGCCTGGCTGCTCACTTAGGGATCTGTTCATTGATGCGCATAGCACCAGGAACAGGGGTTTATTGCCAAATAATCCTTCATTCTTGAAATCCTCTACCCTGGCACTCTGAAATACCAAGCGATAAATGCTAATTACAGCGATTCCCCAAGCCGCATTCACAGAACTTGTTCACAGCATTTATCTGTATCACGTCAGCCAAAAATTGTCGTAATACTTCTTCTTGGTAATTATTTGAAAAAGCCGTAGCAATGTGCCACCTGCCCCCCCACACAACGTGCCTGTCCTGTTCTTTTACTGGCAGCTACAGGAACCAGATGCCAAGGTGCGGAAGATAATTTCCCCATGGCAAGGAACATCTGGTTCTTTGGCAAACTCAAAAGACCATCGTGCCGACCAACCTGTCTAGCATCGCCTTTAGTTGTACAATGAGGTTGTACATGAGTTGGCAATAAAATCTTGCTCTTCCAGGCACTTTCTGTTTTCAGGTGATTTTTGCGTGTAGAAGATCTGTTGCTTTGCCTGAAAGCCCTGGTTTCTGGAAAGCTTCTGAGCTTATCTATGCTGTCCTTGTTTCTCAGATGAACTTTTTTGCTAGCTTCAGAACTAACCACCCTTCTGCTATTTACAGTGTCCTCCTCTTTCCTTCTAAAAAGTTTATATTATGTATGACACCAAGATTTACCAACCTTTTCCCCACATACCTCACATTTGCCTTGTGTTTATCTCACCCGAATTTCAAGCAGTTCTCTGAAAAACATAAATAAGGAGCTTTGTCCTCCTAGGTTGTCCTTATAGTCAATGGCCCTGAAGATGCAAGAGACATTTCTCCCAACAGGAGTTACAGCTAGGCAGGATTGTCCTCTATAGGGTGTCTCTTTCCGTTGAATCTAGATGAAGGTCTTGAATGACCATGGTCCTACCTTGGACAGCCCAGTGATGTGATGGCACCAAGGATGCTTTGTCCAGACCTGGGGCAGGCATCACACAAGTTTGCAAAATGACAGTCTGTAAGAGCTGGGCTATGGGGCAGGGTGAGATTCCCCAGGTCCCAAACAGAAGAACCTCCTGGATATCTGCTTGGGGGAAGCACTAGGGGTATAAAATTCAGCTCAGTTTGGTGGTATGTGTGGTGGGGCTCAGCTTGAGAGCCAACAGCCCCACAAGGTGCAACATGGCAAAGAAAGTAGCCTTCCACTAATGTTATTTTTTGGCTGATGAAAAATATGCCTTCTATCAAATGCACTGAAACATACAGGTTTTAAATTAAATAATTTCCTCCTCTTTATTTTCTTTTTTTTTTTTTTATATACCCAGCAGGTTTTTTCATATATTAGCATTTACTACAGTAGAGTGGTGAATTATTGTGGTAGAGCTGAACTGCTGTGGCTTAAAGAGTTTTGCAAAAATACTTGGTTTATATTAGACAAACATGGAGTTTTGGTTAGTCTGAGATAGCAGCAAATGAGGCAGAAATAAAAAACTTGGAAAGTTAAGAGACTGCTCTCTCTGTTCGGTTTGCTACTTACGCAGGAGGCATTCTTCATTTTATAGGAAACTTTCTTTATGCCCCTCCTTAATCTGACGCTGTTCTTTGCCAGGACCTGGAACATAAAAATTAAAAATAATGGACCATCCTGCATCAATTATGAAACATTTACACCTTGAATGTAGCCTATTGCTATTATTAATCTATGATTAATTGTCCTTGTTCCAGTACGGATCGGGAAAACCAGGCTGCTTTGAAAACTGGCTTCCCCTAATGGAAGGACGGATGCTGGAAATGGTTTGCTGGGATCCACATCTTGTTGTTCCTGGGGCACCTCCTGCCTGTTTGTCCTGCCTAGAGGGGAGAAGAGGAGTCCAAAGGAGTGTGACTGCCAGGCCAGAAGTCACGGTCTTCACTAGGTTCCTCCCAAAACCCACCGACATGCTCACACTGGAGGGTTTCTCCCTTGGGGCTTTTGTTTCTGCAGCTCTAGCTGAGCAACCAGAGAGGGGCCACCAGGTCCCTCCCACAGCCATAGGCAAAAGGCCCAGGAGACCAGGTTGGTGCAAAACTAGGTGTGGGATAGCTGCTCTCACGAAATGGTCGCGGGTTAAGTGTCTGAGTGGAAAAACTTTACTAAGAGGTGCATTGTGCTGCCTAAAAATAACTACCGCTCCTTTATCCAAACCACATCCCTCCGGAGAGCTCCAGTATTTAAGCACATTTGGATGCTAAGAGGAATCCCAATCAGGAGACATTTTGCTTTGGCCGCAGACCTCTCTGAAGTCACTGGGCAGCATCCGCAGAGGCGATGGGAGAACTTGGCCACCACCCATGCCTACATACTGCAGCAGCCAGTTTGCTGTTTTAGTGGTTTCCTTTAACTGGGGTGATTGCTCACATGCAGAGGAGCAAATTAAAATCCTGTGAACTAGGCTAATATAAAGAAGCTCACGGCTAGGCGGACAAGGTTGGATGGACTGACATGAGCGGGAGGTATCACTTGTCACCCCATCCTCTGTCCCGTGGGAAAAGATCTCTCCATATACCATGTTTGCCTTCTCAGAAGCATTTCCCCAGAGGGAAAAGGCTCCTCAGGGTCTGGTGTCTTCCCGGGGCTGTCCGCAGCGTACTTTGAGGAGACCACGACCCGTCGCACCGAGCCTGTGCCTCCAAGCTCGCTTCTCATCTGCCTTCCCCGTCGACAGGACTCCTGCACCTTCCCCTCAAGCAGGCGGGCAGGATTTTGGGTGGGAAGGGTCAAGATCCAACTGAATCCAGCAGCTCCCATTCCTCCACCACCCTCAACCTGCTCCCTTCATGGAGGTCGGCTTTGCTCCTTCCACGACAGCAGATGATTCAAACATTATTTAAAAAAAAAATAATAAAGTTGTCCCACACTTCCACTCTCTAAAGCGCCTCTTGTTTTCCTTCCCAGTGACTTTCTCTCTTTAAATTTAAGATGGTGCTGGTCACCTTTGCTCCAAAAATACACAAAGCCGCTGCATAACTATTTTCCAAATAATTAATCTTTCCAGTGGAATAACTTAAAGCCCCACGTTTCCTGTTATGTTATACAGCTGCAATTTGTAACGAGAGATCCCGCGCTGCGCTACGTGGGCAGAGGGCCAGGGACATGGTGCTTTACCTACACAAGAGTCCTACATAAATAATCCTCAGCCGCAAGTTAAACAGTTAGGTACTGTTCAGTTCAAGAAAAAAGGAGAGGGAAAACAAAAGCCTTTCTTCTGGTTGTCCTTTCACAGTTCCGCATTAAATTTTCCGTGGCATTTTATTTTATTTCGTAAGATTCAGGGGTTGGGAATGCCCCTTTCTCATGTAGCGGGGAAAGACATGTTCAGTTCCACCACCAAGATGCGGGTTTATTGATGAATTCGCGTATTTTGTTTGCCATAACGATTATCGTCTCCTGTATAGCTGGGATCTGAAGATATGCCATGCATAAGTGTAGCAATCCTTGCTTCTCTGCCCAGAACCAGGCTCGGGGTGGAGATGGCCAGGAGATAAGGGAAGCGCCTGGGACAGCCCTCGGAGGGCCACCGGAGCCAGGCATAAATCAGAGCTGCCCTGAGACAGCAAGAAAGGGTGCCAGGAGACACGCTGGTCCCCAGCCAGCTGCAGCATGGGGGCAGCCCCAAGATGATATAAAGCCTCCATTGGCAAGCCTTCGTCCCTCCTCCGCCTGGCACGACGGGCAGCGCCGTCACGCTGGAGCGTGGGGGGTCTGGACTCCCGAAATCGCCAAGTCTCGCTTGCCACGTGTGTTTTAAATGCCCATAATAACAGTGTCACGTGTACTGAGGAAGGGGGGAGGCAGGGCTTAGCTGCAATAGTAGCAGTGTTTATAGGCATTATAAATCATCATCATCATCAGAATCGTGCATACTGCTATTATATTTTCAGGATAACAGTGAGAGGGACTGGCATATGGCAAAAATCGGCTGTTAATCACTGTCTTCCCAAGCTGTGGGAAAGCATTTCGAAGGTTTACACCCCCAGGTTCCAGTTCAGCAAAGCTCATACGTGTGTGCTCCTGGGTCAAACTCCCAAGGCTATTTCATCCCTACAGACACAGCAAGGAGCTTGGCAGAAGTTTCCTGTGGGATGGGGAAGTCCAAAAGCACCTAAGCTAGTTCAGCATCTACCTCCCCATCCTGTCAGTAGGATTTTAGGCATCTGTTTGCACTTCCAGGCCCCTAAATACACTCAAAGCATCTAACCTGTGGTTAACAGGGGATAATATGAGAGGGATGGGATGGAGTGGAGGATGCGTCCCTTGTAAGAGCAGGCACTGGCTGTTCGCTTCCTCTTTTTGGTGAGGAGAGGAGCATCTGAGTGCGCTCCCTAAAAATCACAGCTCACCCAGCCCAGTGAGGGAGCGAGCTCAGCAAGATTACCGCCAGCCCTTCCCAAATTTGCAGGATATCCCTCTCTATTTTGGGGTGTACCGTCAGACCTCCAGGCGATGGAGTGGGCTTGCTGGGAGGAGCGAGCGAGGAGATCAGAGGCTGCGGTTTCCCCTTGGCCGTATCCACGATTCCTGCTGACACGCTGGGACTTATTCCAGGTGATGGAGAAGAGCCTGGTGCCTGTGTCAGGATCGGTCCCGGCTGGTCAGATACACTGTCCCAGTGTCCGGGACACATCAGCTGCAACCTACAGGAGTAACCCATCAAAAGGGAAACAATTCGAAATTAGGCGAACCGGAGAACGGCTTCCACGAGGCGTGAAAATTATCTTATTTCATGCTTAGAATAACCCCATTACCACAATATCCTGAATGAATTATGCCAAACTTCCCATGCACTCGCATACACACAAAAAAATCCCCCTTTGGGCTACTTAACAACAGAGAGAAATTTCAGAAGGGGAAGCTCCTGAAAAGAGGGAATTTGAATAAAAAGTGTCCTTTGGAACGTAATTACAAAGTGGGTATCATCACGCTTTGATATCTTTAATGGCACTCGTTCTCCTCATTGTGAAATACGTTTCTTTTGTACCAGCAAATTCTTGGGAAAAAAACTTAATCTTGCACACATTGTGCATTAGGAAACAACTCAAATTAAGACCTCTTTGGGACGCTGATCAATGCAGCAGCTAGGAAGGCCAGGAGAAAAAAAAAAAAAAAAAAGCAGCTCAGAGAGGGAAAATTATTTCCTCCTGGCAAGAGAGGGCTATTTATTGCAAACACGGACGGGGGTAGCTTATGCTGTGTCTTAATTTTTCCTATCCAAGACCATAGTTGGTGGATTTGCACCCAGGCAAGGTGCCCGTAGAGGCAGTCCCGCTTCAAGAGCATTTAACATCCTCTGTGCATGGGGGCAAATACCCCACGTGCTGTTAAACGCCCGGCGTCTAACGCAGCTGCTACTGCAGAGCTGGAGAAGCGACTAAATCACGGTCATTGCTATAGCGTCTCAGTGGCCGATGGGGCTGTGATGATGGAAAAGCGAAGCCCTTGCAAGCCGGCTGCGCAAAGAGAAGATCAGAAAAGAAGAATGAACACCCACCTTGTTTCATTAGCTGGCTCTCGGCAGCTAACGAGAGGGGTCTGTCACGTCAGCATGCTCATCAAAATTTATGGGTGCTGCCTAAAGCTACCAAAATATTGACTGAGCTATCAAAACACATGGGTTATTCACACAAAGACCTTCTCACTTTGTGGAAAGATAATTTTGGGGGGCTGAAGAGTGCAGGTTCTCAGGGAACCACTGCTGCGACCTCTTGGTTTTGGCAAAAATAAACAGCAGGGGAGGGGAGGTGTCTTGGAATTAACATAATGACCTGACATGGGTAAAATCAACCCTTTGGGGTTTAGGACGGATCTGGTTCCTGGATAATTAGGTATGTCTGAGTGGTGTGCAAGCCCTGGGCTGCACCCTGCTCTATCCTGAGCTGAAATGCTGCTGGTGGAGAGGGACAGGCTGGGCGAGCTGCTGCTGGCAGTTAACGGGAGCTGGGAAGAAGCATAACATCACGAGTGATGATCCAGCCAGTACCGGTAAGTAAACAGAGGTTGGTTTTAGTACTGCTAAGGGGTTACTTCAGGGATCGGGCTGTGGGTGAATGTGTTAAGGATATGCCTTGTGAAATGAGGTGGTGAATTCAGCTGAAACACTGTGAGCCACCTTTGGTATCAGCCCTGTCCTCTCACTTCTTTTGGCCAGTTGAGCTTTTCGGGAAGTTTTCCTATAGAAAGGCACTTGGTCCTCGAGTGTATGCCTCTCTCCTGACATCCCCCTCTTTCCCCTTCGGTCCTATTCCCCCAGGCAGAAAACAAATGGAGAAGGGACACAAAGGCTATGTCTACACCACCAAACAGAAGAGGGCCCTGGCAGCACTGCCTGGCTGTTAGCTGGTTCCCTGGCTCAGATGCCGTGGATGGTCTCTTGGGACAGAGGCAAGCTGGCCTCCAGCACTGCTGGCCCCCATCCTCCCACCTTATCCCAATACACTCATGCCACCTGTCCCTGGGCACGCAAAACCCCCTTCCCGGCCATGCCATGAAAACCTCTTCTTAGCAAGCTGCAACAGAGAGCTGGCACTATTTTAAATACTGGGAAAAAAAAACCCCAAACCCATACAAAAAATAGTAAGAATGGCTCTGAGGCGCTGCACAGGGAACACACTTTTGGCTTTGGGGCTGGAGGCTGCTCCCTGGCTCTCTTATTTAGCAATAGATAAGATGAATGCACAGAAAAGGCTTTTCCCCAGGGTTTTGGGTAGCAGAGCCCCGCTGAGGGAAAAGCTAATGAGCTGACATCTTCCTCTCTCTTAGGGAAGTCCCACAGAGTCATGATATCGCCTGCGTCAGGAGCGACTCAGGTACGGCTGGGCTTTTTCCCGTGGCGTGGGTTAGGTGGTCAGCAAGATGCTGCACGCTTCTATTGCTGCGTTTCTAGCACGACTGGAGCCCGAGCAAGCGCCGAGAGTCAGCACTATACTGGAAGCAGGGGTGCTGGTCTGCGCTACACTTCTGATTTAATGGAAGTATTCTGGGTTTCTGTGAAGCTTTTCTCAAAAGTAATCAGTTTACCTTCTTTTTTTTTAAAGTTTTTTACTTTTTTTAAAAAATTATTATTATTTAGTATCTTTTCTTTTCCAGCAAGGAAAAGCTGGAGGGAGGGAGAGGCAAAACCAGGTGAACAAACAGAACCCAAAATGCTTTAAAAACTAGTCATGAACATTTTTCGTTTCAAAGCAAAATAAGCACAGAATAAAACACTGGACTCGCGTGAAATCCTTGCTTTTTCCTTGTTGATGCTCGTAGTTTCTTCTTCACGTTTGACAAAAGCATGAATCCAGTTTTTTCATCAGACTCCTCCCAAAGGCTGTGTACCACCTGGAAATGGCTGCACGTCAACACAACTCTTGTTAGACATCAGAGAATCCCTACCAGCAAATTGCCCCAACCCTGGGAAAAACTTCTATCAGCTCTGGCATGTCATTAGACAAGGAAGAGACAGAATTCTGGGGTGAATTTGGCTTTACTTTTTTCCACCATTTATATTTTGGGTAGTTTCTCCCAAGTTCGAAGCAAGGGGTGGGAGACAGGCAGAGAAGGCTGGGGAAGAAGTGGAAAGGCCAGGGTGAGAGGGAAGGGATGTAGCAGGAAAGGTGATGAATTGGTGAAAAAAAAAAAAGCAAACCAAAAAGTAAAATAAACTTAGAGAAACGTGGAGGAGTTCCAGTAAAAGAGGAAAGAGAAACAATCTGGAAATGGCAGACAGTATATTTAGTTAAGCCACTGGCACTTTCCTCTGGTGGGAAAAGTGACAATTGCAGGGTTTAAGTCTTAATCCAACAAGGGAATTTCAACGCGGGTTTATTTTTAAACATTTGAGTAATCCTCACGATTTCAGTTCAGAAAGGTAGATCCCAGCTCTTATCAAGCCTGTTGCCAGCATGGACCTCCCTGTCAGAAAAAAAAAAAAAAAAGAAAGTTTAGAATCTCTTTTAAGTCACATGTTTGGTTTTTTTTTCCTGTGAAAAGATGTACATATCCAAATCTCTTTGGATTAACAAGGATGGGATAAAGGGGTTTGAGGTTTCCCTGGGACTGAACAGTTCTCCCTGGGGAGGCTGCTCTTGCTCCGGTTGTGTTTTGCTGAGAGCAGAGTTGGGGACCAAATCAACGTGATAAAGACATTTCCAGCGCAGTGGAAAAATGCAAGCGGACAGTGGGACGTGGGCACCCAAGACACCACATCCTCAGAAGTGGGGTTTGCCTGCTGTGGAGAATACGGGGCAAGGCACAACCTTCTCCGTCCCACGCTCTTGCAACCCGCATGGAGCTTGGCTGGGGTGCAAAGGGATGCAGAAGAGCAGATCCGAGGGTGAGCCTGGCTCCCGCATTCAGAGCTCAATTTATAATAATTATATTTTATAGAATATAATATTATTATATTATAACCTTTTATTGATTATTCCCAGATCCACTTTCCCCTCCTAAAAGTCAGCCTAGGCAGAAGTTTCACATCAAGAATTTTATTCACTGGATTTTAGGGTGGTTTTTTTGGAGGGGGAGGCAGGATTGTCAGTTCTTTCTGCACCCATCCTTCCAAAATGCTCACAAAACCCAGGTGTTTTGAAGCTGAAACTTTTCAGAGACTGAGAAAACAGGGAGGCTCGGAGTCAAACACAGCTTGGGGGTGAGTTGTTCCTACACGGGGATGGTCCCGCTCTCTCTCAGTGGCATTTTATCCCTTGCTGCAAGCACTGCAGTCTCCCCTGACACAGCAGAGCCCACCGTGTGCTGCTCCTTAAGTGCCATCTGCCTCCGTCGATACCCAAACAGATTAACTATTGTCCTCATCCCCCTCTCTGCCGGGTTTCGTACTGATAAAGCCGCCGGGTGTTCAAACATCCACGGAGAGCTGCGTCTCCTCTTGCAGAGGCTGCTCTTAGCCAACGCCATACTGCACTGGGGCATCAACACCTACATGAAATTTAGGGAATTAGGGTGCCTGGAGGGGTTTCCCGTTGCTGGATGTGGTGCAATTTCACAGAGAGGTGGTTCCTCCACCGGACATTGATGTGGTGCTGGTAGACCCCACGAATTGCCCCGGATCTGGGAGAATTTACCCTCTTCCTTGAAAAGGAACATATCCCACAGCATGGGCTCAGCACAGAGACCTGTCTCTGTCAGCCCAGCATCTTTTTGTTTAACAGGTCAATTTTCGAGCAAGTAGACCCAGATAGGAAGAATTTGCCAGTGGGTTACTCCACTTATTTCCATTGGATTGACATCAGCAGTTACCACAACACTCTGTAACGAAAAATTTCTTCTGGAAGATGGTTGAAAACGGTGAGATTTGGCCAGTTTGTCCTCACCCTTTTGTCAGTGGCGTAAGTTGCTGAAACCAGTGTCTGATAAGGAGATGCCAGTTAACTGCGCTCCTGGAAATATACATCAAATTGCATCCGAGTTTGCAAGACCTCCCAAGGAGCAAAGAAGGGATACAAAGCAGATGGAGAAGAGAAGTGACTGAAATAAAGCAGGTCAGGATGCTGAAAAAATATAGCACTGTGGGAAAAAAAAAAAAAAAAAAGGAAAAATGACTGGTGTCTCATTTTAATTAGTATAAAAATACTCTCCCCACATTTATGCAAGTGTTTTATACTGTCTTAGATATAGGTTCTTTGCAAGAAGTGCTTTACCATAGCTTGCTGCTATGGGGCTGAGAGCAGGAGCTCAGAAAATGAAGGCACCAGGTCCTCTAACACCCCAGCCCTGAAATCTGGATCAGACAGCAATGGTTTAAAAAGACCAGGCAAGAGCAGTAGCCTTATTTACAAAAGGGTTATCTCCGGTGGTGTGGGGTGGTGGTGACAAGGAGGGGAAATTTGGGCTAGAAATCCCCTCCAGCGTCCCTCAAACTTTTGCCTTTAGTCACCTCTGAGAGTGACATTTAACCTGTGGAGAAGGGGTCACTGGCTGGTGGCACTGAGCCCGCCTGCCCGTCTTGCTGAGCTTACTCCATCACCTCTTCTTCCTCCTCTGACCCCTACTATAGGGTGAGAAGGAGCGAAGTGGGGGAGGCAGGACTTCAGAGATCCCCCCAACATCCGAGTCAGGCGGAGACACAGACCTCGGACGCCCATTTATTCCAGGAAGAGGCATTTCCCCGGTGCCGACTGGGCAGCCAAGAGAGCAAGAATCAGAATACGCTTTGCAATTCTCGGGTGAGGTGACTCGTAAGGACGTGTGGCTCATTTTTTCCCCTCCTTTTTCCCCCTTGCACCTCCCGGCCTCCCTCTCCCGTCTCGGTCCCGTGCCGAGCCCAGCTGCTCGGCTCTGGGTGCTGCTGCAGCTCTCGCTGGCACGGCTGCTGCTGATCGGAGCTGGGGAGGGCCATAATGACGCACCCTATTGGTATTAGAAGACTTCACCAGCTATTTATAGGCCCCCGCCGACCGCAGAAGGCTCTCTGTCTCTCTTTTTCTCCCCCACTCCCTCCATCTCGCTCGCTGCCTTCAGCTCAGCACAGGAGGGGGAGCAAAAGAAACGCTGTAAATAAACCGGTGAGGTCCAAGCCCAACATTCCTGAGCACGGCAAGAATCCTGCCCCTCCACTATCGGAATCACACGGCGGACTCAGTCTGAATAAATTATTTCCAGTGCATCGGCTTTTCACTCTGCTGTTCTTTCATCCCAGGTTTTCAGCTTGGATTTCTTTCTCTTTTTGCTCCGTCCCCCCCCCTCCCCCCCCAACTTCTCTGTCTTTGTGCAGTTTCACTTTCCAGTTCTTGGCATTGGCTCGGCTATTCCTTGGCAGGGCCGGATAAAGCCCAGAGAGGAGGAGACCTCTATTGAGCTCTGCAAATTTCCCCCAGTTCCTGCCAAGCACTTCCCTGTGTGTCTCTTCCCATACCCACGCTGCGCCCTGACCCTTATTTTGGCCCACGACATCTTCTGATGCTCTCCTGACCACAGGGCCACCCTACAGCTCCCACGCTCACTCTCCGAAGGATTCGATCTGAAGATGATCACTCTCTGAGGGATCTGAAGATGCTCAGAGGGCTGGAGCAGCTCTGCTGTGAGGACAGGCTGAGAGTGTTGGGGCTGTTCAGCCTGGAGAAAAGAAGGCTCCGGGGAGACCTTACAGCCCCTTCCCGTACCTAAAGGGGCTACAGGAAAGATGGGGAGGGACTCTTGATCACGGAGTGGTCAAGGGGTAATGGTTTTAAACTGAAAGAGGGGAGATTTAGATGAGATATGAGGAGGAAATTCTTGACTGTGAGGGTGGTGAGACACTGGCCCAGGTTGCCCAGAGCAGCTGTGGCTGCTCCATCCCTGGAGGTGTTCAAGGTCAGGCTGGATGGGGCTTTGAGCAACCTGGTCTGGTGGGAGGTGTCCCTGCCCATGGAAGGAGGTTGGAACTAGATAGTCTTCAAGGTTGCTTCCAACTCAAACCATTACATGATTCTATGATCTACTGGGTGCTGGTCCAGCATCCTATTTCACGCACATTTCTCTCCAGCCCCTGCCCTGGTCCCATGCTGGTCGATGAGGACCAAGCTGAGCATGGAAATGGTCAGTGCAGTACCCGTGCGTCAATCATGGTCACTCCTTCAGTGTAGATAACCAGAGCAATAAGTTTTGAATTGCTGTTGCAGGAGCACAGTCCATCCCAGCTCGGGGCAAAGGTGGCATTCGGAAACGTGAGTGAAAAATTCCGCACACCTGGGTATGGGCAGCGAGGTAAAAACAATGAATAGTGTCCATGGCAAAGGCATTGATGGAGAAGTAAAGCCATTTATAATCACTCCAGTGAAGTGAAAAATAGAGGTCACTGGAGGTGCACATCCATTCTTTTTTTAACAAAACAATGCTGATTTTCACAATATTTATTGTCAGAAGCATTTCTAACAGAGACACTCCCGCCTGCATGCAGGCCCTCAGGTTTACAACAGAGGTAAGCAAGGACAACTGTGGGAATTAAATTTGTAGCAAGACATTTTCCTTCTGCTTTCTCATTGAATTAACCATTGCCCTGCCTGAGAGACTGAGCTCCTTGCAGCTCCATCAGCACCCGCAGTGATAAAGCAATCAAGGGGCGCAGGAGTGTCTTCTCGGGAGAGAGGAGCCTTATCCTTAAGTAAATCACTTTACCTCTCTGTTTTTGTATGGTGCCCTGCTCCGTGCTTATCTATTCGGTCTGGCAGGCTCCAGGGCTGTCTCCCACTGCCGGGGAGGGATATAGAGCACCAAGTCCAGCCACATCCCTCGGGGCGGGTTGAGGCCTGCAGAGATGCCAGCTTTGAGCAACATGGTCTGGTGGGAGGTGTCCCTGCCCACGGCAGGGGGGTGGAACTAGATGATCTTCAAGGTCCCTTCCAACCCAAACCATTCTGTGATTGTACGATTTTTGCATCCTTCTCAACCTGGAGATGCTCCAGCCCTGCCTTAAGAACTGCACAGTCACCCTGGAAATGTGGGATAAGCCGGTAAAATTTCAGGATGCCTCCAGAGGGCTGTTTTAAAAGTGGATCGGAACTGTCAGCCTGCGCAGGAAAATTTTGTTTTATTCTCCAGTTCTTGGTTCTTCAGTTTTGCAGAAGCACATTCATAAACCATAAAAGCGAATTACCCCTCCACCAAAACAGATCCAGCCTTGACCTTTCTGCAGCGTAATTAAAATGTAAAAGCACTTTGCCCGATTGCCATATGACTAAAGTTGTTCTTTTCATTTATACCCCACTTTCTGCCAGCACCGATGTGTAAGGAATCGGTGGTCGTGGCTCACAATGAATGTCTGGTAGCTATCCTATGATAAAATCCTGATTTTGAGGGACTTGCAACTTGAGCTGGACAAACACTTCACAGGGTGTAATTTACTCTTGAATTCAGCACGCTTGTCCACAAGCAGCTTAGTTTTCTCAGACTTTTGTGTTCAAAATTTTCTCATCGGGTATTTCCTACAACTAAATCCTGTTCTCAGGGACCACACGAGAGCATCCCCGCTACAAGTACCTGGCACTTGGCGTTTGACAGAGGAAGTGTGTTTGGTTCACTGCTATTATTTCTTGCATTTTTGTGGGCGTCCCAGTTCTGCCGCTCCATTACTAAGCAGGAAAACCCATACGGCCTCTGCCCTTAATGGGCTGCACTCAGATGGCAGCCGGCAATACGGAGGTGCTCCGCGTAATCCTAATGCTTCTGGCACACTTGGCTGGGGAAGTTTGGAAACAAATACCCGTTAAGCATTTAAGAGTGTGAAAGTTCTGCTAGTTTTTATGATAAATACAGAGGAGGGGGGAAGAAGATGTTTAAACTGTGGTTCGGACTTTGGACTTAGGAGTGAAGTGTTGAGTATTGTATTTTTATGTAATAAATGCCACGTGGTTTCTGGTAATGGAATAATACAAGCAACTCAGTGCATTATACATTCACGTATTAGATCAGAAATGTTTGTAAACCAGGCAATAAAGCTGATTGAGCAGAAGGACTTACAAGATGTTTGAAGTGATTTGACTTCTAAAATTACATGAAAAGTTGGTGTTTGACAGTGCTGTGCGGGGACACAGTGAGCTCAGGCAGCCGAAAGTGTTAACCAACGGAAGCGGCATGGTGTAAGGTGTAGGGGCAGCTTACAAACCCACATGTAAATGGTACACTTTTGGGATAAAAACCATTTGAATTTTTTTTTTTTTCCTTTAGGTAAAGGAAGGTCTGTTTTCTTGCAAGAAGAGCTCTGGATCTCCTCTCTGGGTCATTTGCTAAGCGAAGGGATCAGGAACACAACGCTGAACTGCTGGAGCACGCACATTATAGCCTGATTATGTGACAGTAGGAATGACATTGAGCTTAAATCTCAGCCTTTTAAACTGCACAATTATATTGTATGTCCTGTAACAAACCCGATAATTTTCATATAACTATTTAGAAAGATGAACCTTGTTTAAGAAAAGTAAGTATATTACGTCTTTGTTCCCAATTCTACCGAACCATCGCCAAGAGAGAAAGAATAAAAAGTGTCTGAAGATCTACATGAAAGGTTTAAAATGGCAACTGACTCTATCTCAGCACACAGTATTGTTATTTCTTTGCTGAATTCAGATGGTCTCCAAGAATCTAGAAGCTCGTTGCAGCTGGACAGTGTTTATAGACATATGGCAGAGGATGGTTTTCAAAGGAATTTAAATATTGCAGGGAGCGGTTTTATATTCCGGGGCCCCAAGTTTGCTTTGTGATAGCGGTTTGCTTTCACTGTTGCTCAAGAAAGGAGCCCTCTGTTCAGAGGGAAATGCAGAAGGTGTGAAGCGAACAAATAAAATGTTACATTTTCCATCCCTGGCACAGCAGAGGAATCGGAAGCAGTTAGGGCCGAAAAAGAGACCGGGGCTGGATAAACAGGAGAGACACACAACCTGAACAAATCAGACATATAATACTGGTTTGCATTTCCCTGAGTCGATGAACATAAATTAACACCCGGTAAGATGACTGTGTTTTTGAGATAAAAATTTTGCTTTCCATGAATACCCTCTAAAACGGGCTTAAAATTCTTTCCATAAACATTTCTAGCCACTAATCTAATTGACTGGAATGTTTTCGAAAAGCAAACACAGCTGAAGGAAATTCACTGCTTTTATTCACATATAAGTGAGTATTTGCAGGTTTTTAAAGGTATTCCCCGAGGTCAATAACTAACCAAACAACCTGATTTTGTAAACAGCTATCGTGCAGCAAAAAAGCCAGGCTCTGAGGTCTTTGCGTGGAAGCTATCCACCAGGCACGCTCAAAAGAGTATTTTTAGTAAGTGTTCCCTTGAACACGATACCCGCCTTCCGACTCTAGTTTAATTGTAACCAGTTTTTGCAGCAGTTTGGTGGAAATGCTGTAATTTCTAAACCCGGCCTAACTAAAGAGGAGCTCGTCTCAGTTGAGTCGAGGCAAACGCGCTCCTAAACAACTGGCCCAAACCAACCAAACTCACAAAAACCAAAATAAACCCACCCCCAAACAGAAATCACCTTGGGCAGCGGGCCGTGTTTTCAAACTTTTCTCTGTCACTGCGAAATTGAGATTTTTTTAAAAGTAAAAGCCGAGATCTCCAGATAATTGCTTCCTCGCCGGCCCTGAAGAAAGCCTGCTGTTTATTGGGAAAGCTGCGGCGTGGCGACGATATGAAATATTAGCTGGGTTGCTGTCTCTGGGAGCACGTGGAGCCCCCGTAGTAGGTTGTAGCGGCAGAGCGGGATGATTGCTTGTAGACTTTCGCCCTCCAGAAGCAATCGTGCCCAAATCCGCAAGCTCCATTTCTGTCTCAATTCCGTTAGAATATTGCTGTTAAAGAAGATACAACCACAAAAAAGACCGTCTACCCTGAAATTCCCACCCCTTTCGGTTCTTTGAAGAGGGTGGGTGTGTGTGTATATATATATACACACACATTTATCTCGCTATCATTGAATGGTAAATACTCTGTTCTTCATGTTATTTGCCAAATTGCACCGAATCTGATGCAAAGCCCTCTTTTGAGAGTGTTCAGAAGTTGCTGAGCAGGAATCTGTGTTCGAGCATTGCTGCAGGTTGCAGAATCTTCCAAGTATTTTAACCTATGGCAGGAAAAGAAGAAAAAAAAAAAACCAACAGCAAACGACCCCCAGATCTTAAATTCTCTGCTTTTGCTATCAATTCATATATGGGGATCACTCACAAAAATCCTTTGTTATTCCCAATGATTAGCTGAAATGAATCCTTACATTTTGGGCGTCAGCGGAAACAGGGCTGTGCCAAACAAAATGCGAGTTCGTCTTCATCAATCTTAACACAAACAGCCAAACACTCCAAAGAAGAGCAAAATGAAGCATGCGTAAAATAAAATGCAGTAAAATAACAATAGGGTGGATTCAGTTTATTCTAATCCAAGAGCAGTTAAAGCAAGAGCATTTACAATAGCAGAGCTCAGCAGATTCCAATGGGAAAGGAAATATTAGTCAACAAATCCTCAAAGTTGTATGAACGCGCCAGTCTGGGTGGGGAAGCCTTCAGATGCTTTCAAAGCAGGCTGAAGGAGCAGGGAAGATGGGGTAGTTATTAAATACCGTTATTTTCCCAAATTTTTCTTAGAATTGAAAGATTTATGGCTTTACGCAGCTGATGAGCAGGACAGCACCACTGCCCAAGGAATTCTGCATGTAAGGAAAACTCCCTGAAGCCTCAGCATGATCGTGGTGCTGTTGGAACAAACCTTGCAAAATAATATAGCTAATTTCTTAAAATTTACTGTGTGCCAGTGCTAGATGCTTGGGAAGGCCTAAGACCCCCCTTCTGCTCTTTTTTTGATGAAAGAAAAAAATCCCACTCAAACCACACCAAAGCTGCATGCCACCATTTTATTTTCTTTTTTTTCCCCCCCTTTTCCGCCCCCCGACATTACAGCCTTGCCGGTCTTATTTTTCTTCCCCTTTCGTGTTAGAGCAATTTGAGTACCGTCCATCCCAGATTTCTTGCAGGACACTATGGACAGCTGGCAGGATGATGCCTGAGATGCTAAAAGCCAACTCTGAAAGACGTTCGTTTTTTTTTTTTTTTTGGTCTGTGTGTGTGATTTAACATTACTGTCACAAACGAAGACCTGTGAAATCTTCGCTCCCTGTATTTAGTCCCACTATTTCTAAAGTGAAAAACAAGAACGAATTATTGCAGGTTACAGTTTTTCAGCTCTTCAATTACTGTGGATGCCAAAATAAGGGGGAAAAAAAATATCTGTATTTATAGCACTCTGTCCAGGGAACAAGTTTTTAAAGCAAACAAAACTGTGTATTTTTTTCAGCCTGGGAAAATGCCAACGTAGTCCCTTATTCTGATAGTGTTATCTCATTATCTTACAGAAGTGTACCAGCTATTTTATGCTTCTACTGCAAAAAACCAAGTCTTAATTTAAGAGTTTCTAAGTAGACATGAAGAAGTGAAATACAATTTGAACATCTAATGTCCTTCACTGGGATGAAGTTTTTGGTAAGGCTCCAGTATTTGTTGGAAACTCCTAGCGGGCATTACTTCCTCGCTCTACCCAAAATAAATTCCTCCAATATTAAGCACTTGTGAAAACAGTGTTGCTTTTTCACACTACTGATACCGCTCCTATCTGTCGATTTCCCCCAGCAGCACAAGAGGAATTGCACTTTGTAAGGCAGCTGTCAGCACTATTACTTTTATTTTTTCATTCATTTGGTCTAACTTTGACATCGCACCAGAACCTGAGATGCTCTTTGTTCTCTAAAAATGTCAGAATAAAAAAAAAAAAAAAACAACAAAACAAACACACAACAAACACAATCAACAGAGGAAAAGGTGGGGAAGTGGAAATATTCAGATCTTGAGCCGTGACACCTGTCAAACACAAGCAAAACCCAACTTCCCGCTTCCAAACGCCGGGGTCCCAATGGAAACCGAGGTTTTCACAGCCGAGCTGGCTGCAATCGGCCTCCCCCACACCCCGCTTCAGGCTTTTTACCTCCCGGCCGGCGCCCGGCCAGCCCTTCCCCGCCCGGTGCCAGCGGGGCCGCCCCGGCTTCCCCTGGAGCAAGCCCCAGCTCTGGTCTCCTTCCTCCCGCGGGAAACGACCTTGGCTGGGCCGCGTTGCCCCGGGCCGAGCCCCTCTCCGCCCCGGACATCTCCCGGCCGCCGACCCCGCTCGGCAGCCAGCCCCGGGTCCCCTCCCCGGGGTCTCACAGGCGCCGGGCCAGTTCCCTCCGCCCCGCCTCGCTGAGGTAACCCCCGCCTCAGCCTCCCGCTCGCTGAGGTAACCCCCGCCTCGGCCACCTCGGTGATCGCCCCCTCACTGAGGTAACTCCCGCCTCAGCCACCACGGTGCCCGCCCCCGCTGAGGTAACCCCCGCCCTCACACCGGAGCCGGCTGGGCGCCCCCGCCCGTCGCCCTCGGGGCCGGCTGGATGCCCGCGCCCCTCCCCGGGCCGTGCGGCGCCACCGGCCCCAGTCACGCTCCCTCCCCCGCCCTCCGCTCCCTGCGTGACCATCTCCCAGGGAGAGGGGGGGAAAAGGCGCTTCCCCCCGACGCTATCCTTCGCACCATTTGTGATTGGGCGAGCCGGGACGCCCATCAACCCAATCCTCAACACTGATTGGTAGGCGGCGGCAGGCCAGGGCGCAACTCCCGCCCCGCGGGGTGGGGAAGGGGGGGGCTGTCCCTCCCCAACACTTCGCGGCAGTGTCCTCAGAAGACTCATTGGGCCGAAAGGGGAGGGGGGGGGGCGCTCCAGCGCTGCCGGCAGACCCGCGCTCCCATTGGCCGACCGACGCGCCAATCCGCCGGGACGCGACGTCCCGTTGGTTGGCGGATGGCCCAGGGGGCGGGGCAAGATCCCTCCCCTTCACCCCCTCCCTTCTCCCCGGTCCCGCCCTGTGACTAACTCCCGTGTGTGAGTCACGGCGCGGCCCGTCAGCGCCGTTAAATGCCGTGTGCGGGCGGGCGGCGCTGCCTGGGCTGCCCCGGCCCCCTGCGCGCCGGCGGCCGCCTCCCCCGCCTCCTCCTCCCCCGGTACATGGCTGGCGGGCCGTACTTGTCACGCTGTCACATCCTCCCCGCCGGCCGCGGCCACAACTTCCCCCCCAGCTCGGCTGCCGCCGCCGCCCGGGGCCACCCCAGCGGCATGGGATAGAGCACAGCCGCCTCAGCGCCTGGCCTCCGTCGCGCAGCCCGGCGCCCCGCCGCACGCCCGTTTTAAATTAATTCCCCCCCCCCCCCCCGCCCCCTTCTCCGGTTTAATTTCCTCACCCGTGTGTGTGTGTGTGTCCCCGCGCCCCTTCTTTCCATTACCCCCCGCCACCCCCCGCGCCCCCCTCAACGCCTCCCTCAACGGTCCTGAAGGCGGCGGAGCCCCCCGGAGCGGGTGAGTGCCGGGCACGGCCTTGACGGCCCTTTTCTGGGTTGGGGGGGTGGGGGGCTTAAGGTGGGGGTGGTGCGGGTCGGGCTGGGGCAGGGCAGCCCCCGGTTGCCCGGGGAAGGCGGCGGTGGCTGGCAAGTGTTTGAAAGTTGGGGGCTAGTCGCCTCGCAGCGCAGGCTGGCACCGGCCGAGGAGACGCTTTTCCCCCTCAGAGTGGGAAAGAAAGGTGGTGGTGGTGGTGGTCGTGCGGAAAATGTGGGGGGGGAAAAAAAAAAAGTACATATGAAACCCCGACGTCGTTACCAACTACAAATGCGTGTCATGCTGCCGATGACACATTTTATTGCGATTTTTGTTTTATTTTTTTTCTCCCCCCTCACCCCCCCGGATGAGACAGCGGTTGAGGCTGGGGCGAAGGTGGACACGAAGGGCTCCCAAAAGCCACCTGGCTCCAGCCGCTGGGCCAGACCCCTCCAGACCGGGCCCTGGCCACAGTCTCCCCTGGCGAAAAAAACAGGGAAACCCAGCTTTTTTGATTTCCAGGTGCACCATCCCTCCTCCCCACCCCATCGTGCCGGGGTATTTCAGTATTACCTGGGTTTGACTTGGCGTGGAAGGAAAATCCATCCATGGTAGGGTGAAGCCGTGGTCCGCAGTGGGGAGTTTTGGTGGCTTGTATTGATACTGGGGGCACTTCACGTAGAACGGTTATGTCTCTATTTCATTGCTATTGATTTTGTTTTTCCCCCCCTCCATAATGTATTTTTAGAAACGTGAATGTAGTGTATGTTCCCATGTGCTGTACGTTCAGGGTAACTAAAATAAACCAGATACACGGAAAACCCCAGCAAGTACGGCAGCATTTCCATACACAGGGTGTCTTAAGCCTTAGTACTTTGCTGGCTTTAGTTATTAATATTAATTGCTCGATCTTTGTAATTCATATCGTATGGAAACTAATTGCTGAATTGAAGGTTTATCAAACCTCACAGCGCTCCAAAATCAGCTTTCTCAGACATCTGAAAAATAAATCTACTGAACTTTTCTTAAGAGGAAAGGCCAGCATCATTATGAGAATCCTCCACATGAAGTTTCTTTTCTTAAGACAAGCACTCTTGTAAATAAGTAGTAAAGTATGGTTTTAGTCAGTGACTACTTAAGTGTAGTCTCAAGTATGCTTAAGATCAGTGAATTTCTAGAGGAAATGAAGTCTTTAACAAATCTTGTCTTGCTTCTATCTATAGGGGGGGGGGGGGGGGGGGGGGGGGGGAGGAAATCAGCCCTGAGACTGATACCAAGTAGAAAATCACTCCTTTACCCAAGGTGTAACTTGCCCACTGTAACCCATAAACTTCCTTAATGTTGGCTATTTTGCCTTTATGGGAGGTCCTTGAGCTCTTAAATCAAGATGAAGTGGGCCTGCTTCTCCTCTGGTAATAGTTTAGCACCAGCGTAACTTCGTTAGCTTTAATGGAGTGGATTTGCATTAATGTGAAAAGTAATCAAGAACCCCCTGTTTTCAGAAAGGCCCCTGTAGTAGTGACGTGAGGAGCTCCGATGCCTTCTCTCATCAGCCCCGATTACGCCACTCTTACTCACGCTGAGTGGTACTTTACTGCGCAAGTACTCCCTGCGATGCTTGTATGACTACTTGTGTACTACAGTACCAATCTGGGTGAGGTAGAGCGGCGCTTATTTTTTTCGTAACTATTTCTCCCCTCCCGACCCTCCTTGAAATAAGATTGTATCGGATAACTATTTTTCTTGGGTCATGAAGAAAACTTCTGAGGATTAAATGTAAAGCTGCTCTGTTAAGTGACCATACCAAAAAAAAAGCCCTGTTAAAGACTTCTGTGCTACCAGTGAAACAAGCAGGTAAGTTTTCTGTGTGTTTAGCTTTCCCTTGTTGCTATAGAAAGTAGGAAAAAGATTGCTGAAAAATTCATTATCTTGTCCTGAAATTCCTCTGTGCCTGAGGGAATCCATACCTACATGCGGTGTTCAAGTTGGGGTGGTTTTTGGTTTGGTTTTTTTTTTTCTTACCCTCCTTCTCCAGACCCCCCCCCCCCCCCCCCCCAAACATTCACATTGCATTGTTTAAATGTTTGCTATTGAAATCACTGGCAGCAGGATCAGGCCCTCGGTTGTTTTTCTTTAAAGCAGTTGATAATGGCTTGGATGTGATGTTGTAGAAAGATAATATTATCTGGTATGCCCACAGCTCAGATCCACTGTCTTATTGCAATCTCAGAAAAAAGCTCCGTACTAAGCAGCCTGTAAAGAAAATATATCTAACAAAGCAGAACCGTCTACTGCCTTTGTGTTCTTATTTATAAATCTCTTGAAAGTTTGCTTGATACTCTTTCAGAACAAGACACAATCCTTTCATGTTTGTTTCATGTTTTCACTTCCTTGTATGACTGTGTTCATTGCTAAGCTTTTGTGTCACTGATTGAGATGTTATTGTAATTAACATTAATTATGCAAACTAGATTGTTTTTAGAGGCTCTCCAACTCTGCATTGATACTGTCAACTTGTTTGTTTGTTGAACAAAAATCCACACATTTCACCATTCTCAGAGGAAATAGATTAACCGGTTCCAAATTGATATATGCATGGGAAACTATAGCAAAATTAAGCTCTTTTAGCTCAAACGGCACATTGAATCTTGATGGAGATGGTGAATACAATACGGTTGGATCTGAAATATCAAGGCAGTGTAAATGGGGGAGCAGGAAAGGGGACTAGGTGCAGACATTTGGGGACGGTGTTTACACTGCAGAGTTCCACCACGTTCTTTCCAGATAGACAGTACTAGATTAATTGGGCCAAATTCTGCAGTCCCTAATTAAGCAAAACTCGCACTGAAGTACACTGAAGCCGTCTGCTTAGTTGTGGAGTGCTGAATTTGTTTGAGAAATGGAGAAAAAACTGGCAGCGTTTACTTCATTATTTAGAACATTTTGGATTTTAGACTCTGAGAAGGTATCTTCTTTTAATTTGGTTTAGAAGGTGTTCAAGGGTGGTTTTTTTTAAAAGAAAAACTTATCAAAAATATCTTTAGAAATATACATTTAGTTATAAAATATTCCCTATAGCAATGATAGCATTTTACAATTTTTAAAAGGTGTTAATTATAGTGATATTCACAAAAGTCTCTATGTCTGATTCTGAATCACCCCCTTGAAACACTTCTGAGCTGAGAAGGACTTTAGAATCTCTCCCTAGAAATTGTAATTGTTGCAATATTTATACCTTGTTGCATTGTTGCGTACTCTCACGAAGGAAAAAAAAAAAACCAACAGGGGTGGGGAGAAGAGTTTACATGAGAATTTGTTGTCACGATATCAAACCTGAAAATATACGCAGACTGGCAGACTATTCTCTGTTTTAAAAATTAAGTCTCTCTAATTTCCCATTTAAATAAGGAAAATTTGGTTTGCAGTTTGCTTTGGGTAATGAAAGAGAGGTTTTTTTGTTTCTACTTTCGGTGCAGTGGTCCTCTGGAAAGTTAGAAACAGCGCCCTGGGGCTCAGCGAAGTGGAGGGTGTATAATTATATGGGAAGGCTCCATAGCATCAGTGAATTAGCATTAGCAGCTGAGTGAGTTTGTTAAGCTGTAGAGATGGTATTATGGAAATCAATAAAATGCTGATTTCTTTTTCTTATTGCAGATTCCATGTTTAAAGGAAAAGATGCTATTTGTTTGTCTGCCTTTCATGTAGGCTTGCCAAACCATTAGTTGATTTGGAAAGGCAGGTTTTTCAGTTCAGACAATAAGTAGTCAGATTTTTATTTTTTTTTAACTCTTTTAAACCTTTAATTATTAGATTGTGTTCCAGAAATCACACTAACATCCTGGCCTGCAAAGTGGCTTCAAGTGTGTCTGTCTGTCAGCAGAGGCAAGAGTGAAGGTCACTTATTTTTCTTATGACGTGCTGGTGTGGCATTGTTTGTTGTAACCTAAATGCTGTATGTTCCTGACATTCCTGTTTCTGCCTTAAATTATCTCAAGTGTTTGGAGGATGCTTATAAGATGTACTGAAATCCACCGTAAAAATAAAAAAGAAATAGTGACCTTAACTGTTTTCAGAGATGTGAGTTAGGAAGGCTGATATTAATCACTGTAAGATCCATAATATGCATTGGCCTTTATTTCTTTGTCTCAAAGCTTCTCCTGCTTTTATACCAGAAAGACAAGTAACTGGATCATTCATCACATTAACTGCTTGCAGAGAAATGACAGATCGACAGCCTTATGTTGAGCACTGTGTAACATGTATGATGCACTAAGTTCTGATGATCTATATAAAAACATTTTAATTGGGAGGAACAGTAAATGGGAATGGCTGTCTTCGAATCCAAGGACTTCATGGGTTGTTTTTTTTTTTTTTTCCTTCTTCCTGATTGAGAATTAAACTTAAGTTCATAATCAAATTATTTTATTTTAGAATATCTGTATGCTACGACCCTTGATAAAATGCTCTGAGACATTTTATTCAAGCAAAGATACACTAAGAGCTTTGCGGGGAACTGGGCCGCCTTAGTGGCGTATAGCATAACCAATGGTGATCCGGCGGACTTTATGGAACTAGGAAGGTCCAACTCGGCAGCTTCTTCAGGCACGCTGCAGCGAGTGTCTGTCTTGTGCCATGTGAGAGGCATGTCTACAGAGCTTAGCTATCGTGAGGCGTGCAGAGCATGTTCTGGTATGAACAGAAAGAGTTCAAAATGCTGGGTTTATGATGCAGGCAACAGTAAAGGTCAGCAACTTGGAAAATTAATAATATGGTTCGTGTTGACATTTCAGAGGGAATTCTGATGGGGGCGTGGTTCCAGTGAATTTAAACTTGCTGGTTAGGCTGTGCAGATAAAATAGGCAGCCTTCCTCTTATCTCTTTGGTAACCCAAACCTTTTTACTGAGAAACTGGCAACATTATGTTTATATTCTCCCTACGCTTTATTGTTTCTGCTAATCTCTAATTAAATAGAGCCAGTGAGGGCCAGCATGGTGCTTTCAGTGCTCAACTACAGCTTAGAAATGACACTCTGCTTTCTAATTATTATGAGCAGGTGAAGTCACAGGAAGGGCGGGGGAGTTGGAGTAACGTAGTATGCAAGTAAATTCCTGATTCTTTAAAATATTTGCCTGTAGTTGTAATCATCCACAGTACTTCGTATCTCTGGCATCGCCACGAGTGCCCAGTTAAGGACAGTTTAAGAACACAGTAATGAAAAAAAAACACAGGGATGAAGACATCTCGTCTGAACCTGAACCAAACCTTTTTAGCTCCTATAATGTGAATTAGGGAGGAAGGTCCCAAGGAATAATGAGGATAAAGTCTTTCATAACTGCAAAATTACAATAGTGATGGTGACTCTGGAAAAATAGCTTCTAGATAGAGAAGGAATTGTAGTCACTTTGCTGTCTTTTCATAAGCTGTTACTAACGTGGTTAAAGCATTAGCTCTGAGGACAAGTGCATTGAGAGCCTGGGTTCTTCCTCTTTAAAATGTAAAAGTCTATATTCATATATTTGCTGTGGGGCAAAATAAGATACTGCTTGTTTGATTATCAAAATTCAAAATTCTCATTTAAAAAAAATACACACCCTGGTTTTTCTTGAAATGAAGTCAGATATTCCTGTGGATGCCTTTTTTACTTTTGGTTGTCTTTTTTTTAGTTTCCTTTCTTCTAAGTATCTTTTCATTATCTGTTTTCCTTCTTTCTGTCCTACTGAATTCCTTTTCTTCTGCTTTCCTTCTTTCTGTCCTACAGAATTCCTTTTCTGTTATTGTTTTTGATTCATTCCACTTCTTTCCAGCCAACTTTTTTTTCCTCCATTTGTTGTTGTTCTTTCTAGTCTTAATCAACTACCAGTGTTGCTGCTTGCTTATAGCAAAAGCTCTGAATAACACTGCTGTACACAGGGTACAAATAAATAGCAACCGATCCTTCCTTAAAAAGCTTACAGTGGGAATGTAAAATCTGGGCAGAGTGGCATCCAGCTCCTGTTTTTTGTGGCCCACACTCCTCAGTTTTGGTATGGAGAGCCATTGTGCTGCTGTCACGCAGTGCTAAGGCACATGTTGGGGTATGGGATGCCACTAATATTTAGTGTCCTCTGCCCTTGGCAAGGAAAAGGTTCACCACCGCTGACCCGTAGTCCAAGAGGAAAACGTGAAGGGAGAGCCTGTTGGAGGTGTGACATGACTTGGTGCAGTCATCCAGAAGGAGTCAGGACCACAGCCAGGAATAATACCCAGGTGTCATCAGCTTCAGACATGTGCCCTGTGCTGTAGCAAAGCAGGTTTTTTGGTTCTTCTATGCTTTGTGGAGCTCGGTTCTATTTTTTTTTTTTGTTCTTCTGCTTCTATTTATTTGGCTGTCTTCTCTGTTTTAGTCTTTTCTCATCTTTAATATGTCATGGCTACTAGTGACCTCTCGTGACAGGGATGTTACTAAGACTTAGACTGTTTTCCCTCATCCTCTGCTGGAATATTTGTCTGTTGCCAAAGAAATTGAGGTCAGAATCAGGGCCTCTTGAGTACCATGCACTGAAAAGTATGTATGTAGGTGTTGAAGGTACCAAAATACTCTTTAAAAAACAAAGACCAAACAAGATTTGTGAAGTTAAAAAAGCTAATATTTGGTTTGTGATACAACGTGAGGACTAAGGTATAAAGGTTTTCTGTGGTGATGTAAGGGTAAAAGGTGCAGCCTTTTTAAGAGAACCTTTAAACTATTAAACCTTTTTAAAGCAACGCACCAATCTTTTGCTGAACCTGCCAATTTGAAGGTTTTGGAAGGTAAGTGGCCCTCCTTCCTGGGAGAGGGAACACATCTGATAGTAAAGTTTCTAAACAGAGCTGATATCTCTAGGCCTGGTGGTGATGACGGTGATGGTTGTTGCCTGGTATCAAGTGAAAGAGTTAGCAGCCAGATATGCAATGGGAAAATGCCCAGGAACAGGGCATCCTTCCAACACTCAGCCAATGCAAAAAGGCTGTTTTAACTGCCCTTTGATTTGGAATATTTTAAATTTATTCCCTGTTTTCAGATATTTCAGTGCAAATTCTAGGGAAAGGCACTCTCTGTCTTTCAGATTGGCAGATTTTTGTGGCATTCCTATCTTGGAAAGGCCAAAAGAGGGGAGAAAAAAAAATCTCGTGTATAGTCTTCTATTCTGTCCCCTGCCATGTTCAAAACCAGATACTCTTCCCTTGTTCAGAATAAAATATCCATTTCCTTTGCTGTGATAATCCATTGCCCGAATGTCCTGGTAGCATAATTTGATTGTGATGTTTGGACAGCTAGCATGTCACTCCTATGAAACAACCGTGTTTGAAATGTTATAATCCAAGAAATCCAGAGTTAAAGTGCTTTCAGCAGTGACTAATTGCATGCTAGTGAGTATTACTGTGTCTTCCTGATTTATGTCCCTCATTGGCCAAGACAGACTTGCAGATGAGTTCTTAACGTATTATTTAACAAGATGGTAGTGCTGTGTGCTTAAATTGCTTGTTGTTGTTTTTTTTATTCTCCCTCCCCAGAGTGGGGTTCAGACCTCCTTATTAGTTTTATGGGAAAGCCACAGATCTAGATTTCTTCTGGAGCTGTTGCAGCATGAGTGAACAAACTGTGTAGGGCTTCTTTCAAGAGCTACAAAAGTAGCCTGTGCTCCTTACCCAAGAAAAGTTATGAATCCTTATTATCTTTGGGGCCTTTCTGTGTTTTTGATTTTCCTTTTTTTCTTTTTCCTTACCCTTTCTTCCTCACTTGAAACCTGATTCTGAAGGAGTTGGAGCAATTGCCCGGCCTATCTTACATCTTTCAATTCAGAAGAGGGTGGAGTGGGAAAGGAGGTCTGCATCAGGCTGCAGATGTTATTTCTAGCCCCCTTGCCATCCCCAAGTCACGCTTCTTCAACCTGAAAAACAGCAGAGATAAAATTCCCGCTTGAACACTTTTTCCTGTCTTTAATGAGAGATTAAGGAAGAATCCCTCTTTTACAAAGAGAGGAAGTAGCGTAGCATCTTAGCACCCTTTAGGAAAGGGTCACCACCATGGGGGTGCTGCTAAGAACGGTTGCCAAATCCTCCCAGACTCTGCACCAGGCTGTTGTGAAAGGCTCCTATGAAATGAAGAAGCTATATAACCAATGTGTGCATGCGTATTTCTGAAGGTTACGCTGGATTTCTGCCATGCCACAAAACTGATTAGAATAACTTATAATAAAAAGTGGGGCATGGATTTCAGAAATGGATAATGTGATGGGGAAAGGAGGGAAGTGGGTAGCAGGGAAGGCGAATCTGATGTTTTTCCTGGTCAGTGGATATACCCCAAAGTGTAAATTTTCTACCACTGTCTGTAGGAAGAAGCTACCACCCTTACTTTTGTTGTGAGAGATGACTGCTCTATGCTTGGCTTACTGTACATATTGTGTATTTATGCATTGCTGTTTGTTTATTTACTTGCAGTAAGACTCAGGATATTCCAGGTGCTTATGGATAATCTCTGCTCCAAGGACTTCACAAATCTGAGAGAGGCCAGAGGAAAGTAAATAGGTGGCACTTTACAGGTTAGTACTGAGGAACAGGATGAGATTCACGGGCAACGGGGCCCTTGAGAGGATTGCCAGTGTGTGGCAAAGGTGTTGTGCAGCTGAAGTGGGCAGGAGGATATGCGCAGTGGCCTCCATGAAAGAAACGGGCACTGTGCAGACAAGTGCTCTGACTGCCGAGCCTTTATCAGCCAAGCATTTATCAGCCATCTAGGCCTAGTAAATGTGTGTGTTTGGGTCCCTGGTGTGTCTGGAAAGAAAAGAGATCCTTTGCTTTGCTTCTGCATTACAAGTCAGTCCTTGGTCAGTTTATAGCTCCCGACACCTGATCCGTGTCTTGGATGCTTTCCCCTGCATTTGTCATTGCGCGATGTGACGACTGTGTAAGTGGAGTTACTCTGTCATGTTCTATGCAGAGAAATGCTGTGAAAAGCAGGGGAATGAGGCACGTGAGGTGTGTGCGTGCAACATGAGGCTTGACAAGGCCAGTGAGAAGTAGCATTGGGGTTTTGCACATGCCTTCCTTGGGGCACAAAGTGTCATCATCTTCAGTTCAATCTTTGCTGTGATTAAGGCCCCTGAGCATGTCTGTAACACAAAACAGAAAACAAAAAGAAAATGTTTTCTCTTCAGCCGTCATTCTAGCGTTGCTTGTGTGCTTATGAATCATTCCTCCTCCATCTGGAAGGATGAGATGCAGAGCTCTTTTCTAAGGAGGTATCTCACATACATCCTCATAGCAGCCAGCAATTGGCATGACAAAAGGGTTACAGCTAGTGGCTGGCGCTTTTCCCATCCATCTTGCCACTGGAAACATAATGCTTTTGCAATGTGCTTGTTCTTCAGGCACCAGCGCGCAGAGCCAGTCTTCGGGACACGCAAACAGAGCAGTTGCATGTTGTTCGCTTTTGTTTGTGGTGCCTCCTCAGCAGCCCAAAAACTGGGGAGTGGGAGTAACAGCGATAAACTGGTTTTCTTTATTAGACCGTGACATGGAGTGGATGGGAACAGTGGGGTACTCATGGAACATCCCCAGGTGTGGGAAGACGAGTAGCAAGGAGTCTAGCACTGCCAGTGTAACATCAAGTATGGGAGAAGACCTTGTTTTGCATCTAACCTTGTGTGCTTTCCACAGGACAAGGCAAAACTTAGTAGCATTGAGTACACAAGAAAAAAAAGTCTGATTTAAAAAAAGGTCATAACATTGTTCATGTAAACTGTCTACCTTGTATATATTCTGTCCCTCACTTGATTTGCAAGAAGACCAAGGCTCTAACTCAATTAACTTAGTCTCAAGTGTTCCTGTAACGTTAAGAAAGAATTTTATTGCCCATGTTTTTGCAGAGGGGTATTTAATGTGTTGCCAGAATGGGCAGTAGAAAAAAGAGCCCCTTAATCTCAGTACAAATCTATTGTTATCTTTCTCTGTTGCTAAGCGTGACTGGAAATGTCCTCATCTTGCAGCAGTGACCAACTCAGTATGCAGCTCAAACTTAAATGTAGAAGCTGGATGTTCTTCTGCTGAAGAGACACTCTTGAAACTCACCAAATGCATGCCCATGGTATTGTTCATGTCTTTGCAGCTTCTTTCTTTTGAAGGACAGTTGGAGATGAGGTAGAGGAGAGTCCAGGATATGCTGCCTGCCCCCAGGGCCTTTGGTGCATTTAATGTGCTGGTGTTTGGACCAGTTGTTCTTGGAGCTGGGACCAGTGGCTCTTTCTCTCTGGGAAGCTCCCATGCAAACAGGAAAAGCCTCTCTGCTCTGCATTTTAACCAGTGTCTGTTGTGCAAGGCAGGCTCGTTTCTGCTGTTGGAGCTGAGAGTCATCTCTCTACCTTGTGTAGTCCAATGTAGTCCAGAGGTTTACTTCAGCCATCTTGGGTTGGGGTGAGAATGGCAGAGAGGATATCATCAGTTTGCCTCACCTGAGGGAGTTAAATCCAGCTCTACTGCATGAAGGATACAGACTTGTGGCCACTGCTGCTAGTGCCTTGTATATGAAGTGAGGAACTTTGGATTTTTGAAAGGTAGGTTTCTGTCATAGTGCATGGATGGAGGAACCTCATTTCTGCTTCTTTGTGATGGGTGGGTTTCAGATGCAGCCCTGTTCTTAACATCCCTTATTAGCTGACTCTAGACAGTGTCATGCTGAGCTTAGGGATGTGAAGTACTAACTTGTTCCCTAGTGTGCTTTGGGTCTGGGGGAGAGGGAGGTGGCTGATGGGGTCTGTAGGCTTTCTGCAGCAGAGTTCCTATGCCCCTTTCCTTTGGAGGCAGGACACTGTCACTGCAGGTAGGGACTGTGAGCCCTCCCACACTGCTGAAGCTGAACGCTGTGTGAGAGAGACTGTATGTCTGCTCCCTCCCAAAGTGCTTTTGGGAGGATGCTCTGAAGCTGGGATATGAAACGGTGTAGTAGAAAGCCACTCTGCCCTGGAGACTGAAGTACTCCTGCATATTAGGGCTCAGTGCTGGACTTTGTATCTGGGGAGAGCCTTTCTTTTACTATGTCTCAAGCTTCTGCTTTTATCTTTCCTCTGATAATAGCCTGGAGAAGACCCTTCAGGCAGGGATACTTTGTTACTTTCTTTAGCTTCATGATTGCTGTTTATACTATAGTGTAATAAACACGATTAGCATTTCTGGCTTATTTCAGGGTGTGTGCTTGCGTGTGAAAAATATTTGGATACATTCATTCTGCCATCTTTCTTACCTGTGCCTGAGATACTATCTGGTTATGATCTTTCCTGATACATAAAATAACACTCCCCATATGCTTGGAAACATTTCAGTAGCTTGACTTTGGTAAGCAGTACAATGGTAATAGGGATAAGGGGTGATACGTACAGTGAGTGTCTTACTTTGAAAACTTGCTTCTGGATCCTGCAGAGCACAGTCAGCAGGTGGGGGTTGTTCGCATTGCACACTTCACCTGCAGTGTCTGGTGGCAACATGCTCCATGTATATGAATTCAGCTCTGCTTTTCTTTGTGTGACAGGTCAGAGTTCAAAGCGTGGGGACCCCCGAGGCAGAAGAATTGGGTTGCTGTGTGTGTTTGTATGTGTACACTCAGCAGGTGTAAGGTGTTCAATATCTTCCAGCCTGAGTCAGCTGTGGGTATTTCCACTTGCTGAGAGGCTGAAGACCAGGTTCTCATGGCCTAAATCCCACCTAAGGCTCTGTGCTCGAAGGCCAGGAGTCAGCTGGAAGCAAATAAAAGATACAGGGACTTAGGTGCAATTTAGGGGATGTGAATCTGGCTCCTTCTGTCCTGTAATACCAGTGTGCCATAGGCATCTAATCTGGGAAGACAGAAGTGAACAGGCCAGGCCAATGACCATATTTTCACTTGCCAGAGTGTTTCTAGACATACAGAACTGGACTCCCCACTTCTAACCCATGTCCAATTTGAATTCTCAAGCTAATCCTATCAGTGTTAGGCAGAGCAGAGAACCTGATCCAAGCAGTGTTGCTTATTCCTGGAAAGGTCCCGACATCTCACAGCATTTACCTTCTAGGGGGTAACTGGGATGGGGGAGAGGCCTGGAGCTATGCTGGTGCATGTGTTGTTTTCTGGCCGTGGAGTTTTTTTGCTGTTGCTTTTGTAGGTTCTTTTTCCCTCTTGGAAAGTCTGAAGGCTGGCATTGCACCCATAGCCTAGAAGGACTAGGCAATGCTCTGTTACCTGTCAGCATCAGGTAGATCTGGTGTTGAATGAGGGAGACGCTGGGGCTCTCAGACAAGAGATGCTGAGAGTGCTCAGCTGTGGGGGAACTGAGCCCTCCCAGGCTTGCTTGTGGCCGTAAAGAGTGTGATCTCTCACTATGTTAGCCCTGGTAATCTCTGACTATCAATCATCCTCTTCTCGTTTGGAAGAACTTTGACTTAATAATAATGAGAGATATATCAGCTTGAGTAATTTCTGTTTGAAGATACTAAGCTCTGTGAATACTGAGGAATATCACATCCTAAGCTTTTGAGCAGTTCTGACTGTAATGTAGTGCTGTTCTTGGAATGATTTGTTTCAACTATAGGGCCAGTTTAAATAGAGCTATTTAAGTATATGTTGCTGTTCCTCATATATCAAAAAGTGAAGTTCAGTGAATAATGAGTTATCATGGGGCACCACAATGAGATAAGAACTCATCATAGCTTTGCAATAAATGGCAATGTCATTAGAGGAAAAAAGGCTTTTTCTCTATAAGCTTAATTGGAAAAGCCAGAAATCTTGAGTGGAGATTTTTAGTATGCTGACCAACTGGAATATATTGTAATAAGAGCAAATTTCTGTGTGCAGAGGGTGTCCAAGATTTTGATTGCTGTGTGAGCCACATGGCTGTAGGATATTTTCCTATGTGTGCCTTTTATATAGATAAGTGACAGTACCCGATTTCTGGTCCTGGAGGGGAGATGTAGTACCTTATTATTGAACAGCTTTCCAAGATGCAGCAGTTGTCATTAAAACTCAGCAGTGGACAATGGAGCTGTATTTGGCAGGTGTGGACTTTTTTTTTTTTTAAACTTCTAATGGCAATGACTTGCAGTTCTGTCATGCTGTAGTTTAAACTGTGCGAGGCGGTTTGACTCGTTTATGTTCTGATTCAGGTCTTTAATGTGCATGCAGAAGCACCTGGTTTCTGGGATTGTTGATCATACAGACTGGAGGTGGGGATGACCAGCCCTGGTATACAGGGGTATTAGCCACTCGCTCTTTCACTGAGTTTTGTAACAAAGCCACTATCCTCGAATTTCCCTGTCCACGGAACATGGGTCCATCCTGCAGTTTATAAAGAATTTTTAGAGGAATGACGTGCAAGATCCATGCCACTTTTCTTCCCTTTGTGGCGCTTACTTTAACTTATTGCTTTTCGTAAGTAGAATCATTGTACGGCTGTGGTCTCAGTGATAGTTAGCAGGACACCGCGATCTGCCCATCTGCAACAGCTCTGCTGGAAAGGTCTAATCTGCAGGAGCCCTTGTTTGCTCTTAAGGATGAAATGCAATTGAGCATCTGGTGAAGTCTGCTCTATGGTAGAAATTAACTATAAATATATACCTGGGGATTTTTTAATCGTTAGGCTTAAATTGGTTATTTCCTACCAGTTTTATGACTCCTAAAAACTGCTTTTTCTCCTTTCATAAGAAAAATACCAGTTTGGTAGGCAAAGGCTATGCTACAGGTAAGATGTGGCAACAATAATGCATGAGGAGCAGTGTGAAGAAAAAGACAGCTTCCTGCTCTGCGTTGTTTCAAACTTTTTTTTTTTCCTTCCTAATTACGTGGAGTCAGATGAATGAGCTGGTAGGATATGAATTTTGCCATACCATAATAAGAGTTGTGGTCATGGGTGCCATGCAGGCATGAAACTTCAAGAGACTGTGATGTGTTTTGAGGATGTATTCCACAGACCAGGAATAATTTGGGCCTGCACATGGCTTTCTCAGGTACAAGGTAAGCTAAGGGAATGTCTGCAAAGCTAGTGCCCAAAGATGGAATTGTGCTCCCTGTTCCAGTTAAACCAATACATAAACAAACCAGTTCACTTGATGTTCCCATTAATTTGGACTGCTTACCTTTCCAGTTTTTCCAGCTTGTGATTTGAGCAGAATGAGCCAGTAGGAAAAATGACAGTCTGGAACTGGCTTGACTTGTCTCTGTCCCCAGTTTCTTTTCTACCACCAAAATAGGGACGGGCTTCAGAGCTATTGTTCAGGACACCTGAGACTCCACAGCAAAATCATCTGCCACTGCCTAGAAAAGGGACAGCAAAAGAAAATTTGCAATCCTTTGCCAGCTCCTTCTGCGCCTCTCTACCTACTAAGGCTTTTCTCCACTGTACAAATGGCGTAGCAGCTGCGGCTTGAAAATCCCTGGGGCTTTCCCCTCACCCTGGGGTATTTAACTGTATCCAGCCCTGGCACCTTGACAAGCACAGGCAGCAGAAGCTGTGTGTGGGGCCAGTGTCACGTCTGCCGAGCACGCTGCTCCTGACAGCCATGCTCCGCCTGCGTCTCCTTCCAACGTGACCACAGCTCACAAAGCGGGACAGCCCATGGAAAGACAAGTTGTGCTGTTCTTCTGACTTGAGGCCTTTGGGCCTGCGATGACCTTGAGCTTCTTGTCCTTGAAGATACCAGGGAGTAGCATGAATAAAAGCCTTTCCTTTTTAACAGAGAACCAAACACTTGAGTTACTGAGGGATCTCTAGGACTTGTTGCAGTGGGTTTTCGCACTCTGTGTTTGTCAGAGGAGGCATGGTAGGGAGAAGGAGATCGGGTACACGGTACAACATTTGATTGTGTAACTCCACCACAGCATGCTCATGACGTGCGTTTCTGACTTAATCAAGAACCACCAAAGGTGCAAAGCCCCCTCCATGTCCTCCTTGTTCCAGGAAGTCCTGACAAGCTTCTGGCTAAACAATCAACAAGTCCACAGAGAGTGCCTTTGGTGTTTTGATGCCTGTGGAAAGAGAAGCTGGCAGTAGGAGTCATTTTCTGGCTTCTGTTGCTGACTGTGACAAAAAGAAGTCAGCTTTGTTGACCTGGAACAACGCCGAGGCTGTGTGCTGGCTGGAGAATGCAGGCAGTGGTCTGTCTTTCCCTCATGCCTTGGGTCTTTTGAAAGAGATTTTTGGTATCAAAAGCAGACCCTAACCTTCCATGGGATCTCCTGGTTGAATTCAGAGGTCTGTAGCTGAGCCCTGAGGCCTGCTATCAATATTTATATAGCTCTGCATGGGGCACCATTATAGATTTTGATGTACTGTATTCTTACACATCAGTAAGGGCTCAATGCTTTCGTATGCTGCCTGTGTATCAGTGGATACAGCTGCTCACCTACCAAAAGTGTTTCATTTGCTTCCTTGATATTTCTAGAAGCCATTCTCAAGTACGTTCTGCCAGACAAAATAAAATGAAACCTGTGAATCTCAAAAACTTGGAATCTTGACGAAGACCAAGTAGGGAAATTGTATCTTTGGCAGCACCAAGGCTCTCTGACACAAAAGATCACAGCAGTGATCCATGTCTCTTGAGACTCTGGAGATCAGGGGCTGGATTTCTCTTCTTATACTGAAGGTTGCCAACTTCTGAACAAAAGAAACTGGAGGGGGAAGAAAGAAAGAAGTATGAGTTGGTTTCACTGGAAAAAGAAAAAGGGATATGCTGAAAACCTATAACTGAATTGGCTTGAGCTTATAATCAAAACTCTTGCAGTAATTGGCTGTGATCTACTATAATGTTCACACATTGCACTGGGGTGGGTTTTTTGTTAGCTGCTGGCTTGCCTTATAGTCTTGTGTGTGCACAAAGAGGAGGGAATACCGTGTCAGGTGGCTAGAGGCAGGAAACAATCTCCCATGTGTGCATCTAAAGGACTGACGTTCAGTGACTGGAGCTGGGACTAAACTGTGTCTTAGACCAGGGAAAAAAAATAAACTGAGTAAATGAAGCCACTGGAGTTGTTTAGTGTGCAGAACAGAGCCTGGCAGAGGAGATGCTGGCTGCAGCATTGCACATCTTCCTGGACTGAGTGATGTTGTGTCAGGGAATTGGAGAGGCTGAAATCCTCTGTGTTGGTTCTGAATCTGGCATTTGTGATAATCGAGATTTACCGTAGGCTCCAGTGGGAGAAATGGAGAGGACTGCAAAATCCCAGAAGGTCGTTTGAATGCTGTGTGTACTTGCATGAGGAATACCACCTGGGAAAGGGGGTATTCCTCCTTCGTTAGAAGGAACTAGAGATCAGCTGAGACCATTTGCTCTAGCATTACATAGTAGTGTAGAAGTCAGTCATGGGATTTTAATTTTTGAATAGTTAGCAAATTGGAGAGTTGTAATAGAAGTCATTAGAGCCATGATTAACTGTGTTGCTTTTGATTTTGTGGCTGAACCAGAAATGTGTGTTGGTTTGAACTGAAAGATGAAAATTTTCTCTTGCTAACATGAAAATTTAAGGTTTTGGGTAATCCTAAAACCAAGTATGTTGGATTGTCTAAACTCCTTTAGGTTAAAGAGTAAGTGATTGAAGACAGTTTTCTAGTTTTAGAGAAATAGGAATCTTAAGGGCTGTTCCTTGAATTCGGATTGATTTCGGTCCTCCTGAATTTTGCGGAACGTAACATGGGACAGATTCACCTGCAGAGGGAAAGAGCTGTAGTCCCCCCAGCTGCTCACAGCAGAGTCTAGCTTCTAGCAGCTAGAATCTCTCCTGTATCACGGGGGTGTAATCACAACCGTTCCGGTTCCTTATTCAGAGCGGTGCTATGCACACCCTTGAACTACTTCTTCAGACCAAAAAACTTCCCAGCATCTATAACAGATAAAACTGAAAGTCAGTCACAGTGAGAAATAGAGCTGGTTTGGTTTTTTGTTTTTTTTGTTTTGTTTTCCCCCCCACCCTCCTTCCCCCAAAGAGCAGTATGCAGGTGGTAGACAAGTGAAAATGGTTCCTTAATGAAAAAGCAGTAAAAGAGCTGAAGAGCACAGCTAACCAAAGGTCAAACCGTGTAGACTGAATGCAGACAGAGGCTAACCCTATTTGCAATACATACAGAGAGTACGGTATAAAATGAAGGTGGCCCTCCCAAGGAATGCATAGATAATACGTATATTTGTAGATAATATATGCGATCATACATTATGAAAGCCTGTCATCAGAACAAATTGCCAAGTGTAGAACACGCACAGGAGTTCAAAAAGACATAGCTGGAGAATGTAATACCAAGATCACCACAGAAACAGTGTTCCTTGAGGGTCACTTTGTTTAAAGCAACCCTTTAAGGGTCTACAATGCACTGGCAAGCAAATGCAAAGGAAGTGAATTTCCAAATAGGTGCTGGAGGTATAGTGGAAATTCAAGCACATGAATGCTTAAAGGATTGGTGCCAGCCTTATAAAACCAAAAAAATAAACCCCTTCAGCTTCACCTGCTGGGCACAAGATCAGACCGTGTGGCAAACCCCATGTATGTATAAAGCTTGATATTATCCAGTAGTGCTTTGCTGTGGAACAGAAAGTCTCATGAGCTGGATTGGAAACACCCTGCAAACACAGTTTTACAAATGTGTGCGCTGAGCGGTGTTTTTAAAGAATACAAGAGGCATTTCAAGGAAGAGCGGATTAAGTAAGTTGTGAGAGATACTGGTGCAGGTCCTTGCGCCCCAACAGTGTTTATGATCCATGTTGCATCCCCCTTGTCCCTGAGACATGAAGCAAAAGGTGAAAGTGTTAAAAATAAGTGTTGCTGATTCAATGTAGTTATCAACCCAAGTTATTAGCGTATGGTTCTGGTTTAAAGAAATAAAAGCTATTTTGAACTGTTGTCCGTACACTGAAGGTCTAGATGAGGCCACCTTGAGGACTCGTTACCCCAGTGTGGTTACATGAGGAAGGTACAGAGATGAGAAGACTTCCAAAAGAGGAAATCATGTCTAGACTTCAAAATGCCAGTTCTCAGTTTTGTTTTAGGTGGTGATATCCTGTCTGGTGTCTTTGAGCCTGTATGGAGGAGAAAGAATTGATTGAGAGAAGGAAACAGTCAATAACATGAGGACATGCCATGTATAATTTCAGAGTAAAAGTTCCCAAACTTTCATATTGAAAAATGCCACCAGCCCTCAAAATTTGTCACAGGCAGTGTGTATTTTATTGTTTTATAGTGTATCAATTTAATATCAGCAGTGACGAAAAGTGATTTTGTGAAGGTGATCTGCAAGGTCTTGACTAACTTGCATCCTGTAGCCAACATGCTTTATTCATACATTTCATGCTAAAGGTTAAATATTTTGGCTTCTTTCATGTTTTAGCTGTCTTGGGGGTTGGGATGGATGTGCTGCTTCCCAGCTTTTTTTTTATAGGTGACTTGATAAACGTAAATATAGAACATTGGACCTAAGAAGTTAAGTTCATTATTTCTGGTAGTTCAAATTAAGTTCCCCCAGTTTTGCATTTTTTCAGTGTGTACTGTGCCACAGATGTTGGGGGGAGTGGATGTCAAACTCAGTAGTTCCCTAAATTAGGAGGAAAACAATTATTTATGTTGTTTGTCGTTAACCTACAGAGCAGTATTAATGGTCTGTAAAACCTCCCCAGATAGTTGACTCAATAGAAACTTTGGAGAAACTATTTAAACTTGAAAGAGAAGTTCCATGAGAAGATGAGATAAGATGGAGTTAAAATCATCAGGAGAGGGAGTTGGTGTGTATATGAAGATCCTCTTGTGATGCATTTGTGGGAAGTAAGAAGGCAGAGGAGTGTGCATTTAGGTGCTGAGGGGAAGAAGCCATTAAGTGGAACCAAAAATCTTCATCACAGTTACTTCTTTCAGTGGCAGTCCGTCCTTGGCGGCAAATACTGGAAAATTCACTTGAGGTACAAATAATTGCATTTTGTATTCCTTAAATTCAAATATGCTAAAGTGTTTTTCCATGCAGAAATGATAGTATAACACTTAAAACTTCAAATGGATCCTTACAGCTATTGAGGTAATTATATTTGTAATGTATAAAAGCTGTGCTTGAAAACAGGACTTGATGCTGTCATGTATCTTCTGTCCCTTCCCATCTGCACATATTCACTCACAAATAAAGCCTGCCCCTTTATGGGGAATAATGTAAGTGAACAAATGTTGCAAAAAAGTCAGACTTGGTAGGATTTCTTTTTTCTTTTTTTTTTTGTCTGGGCTGTTAATATGTTTTATCATATTTTCATATAGCAAATTTTAATTAAGTAATTTTACTTAACACTGACCTGGGGCTTTCCTAGTCTTAGAAGAGGAAGGCAATGCAGCTACTCTGAAAACTTAAATAGTCCTAGTAAAACTTCACTATTTCTTCTATGCTGTGAAACATTCAAATTTTCACCTCGGTCCTTTTATTGATGGACAGGCATTGTTTTTCAGTTATTTAATTGTGTAAGCTTCTTTGTAGGGATTTTAAGAACATCCCAAGCTTTCTTTTACTCCATTATGTTTTCATGATTATTTTCATCCGTGCTGTGATAGCTCTTGCAAGAGAACTATCAGTGTTTCCCTTTCTCTCCTTTGCAGTTTCTCAGAGAAGACGGAGTGTTGCATTTCTTGTTGTTTTTACTTCTGGTATCGCAGTGGAAAACAAGAGCAAGTAGTTTTCCCCCCCGCATTTGTGTGCGCCCACAAATAGACACACGTGCACACTCTTTCTTTCCCACATGTGCCTGCAGACACACACAAGGAGTTTGCTCTTGCTTGTGCGCAGCCAAAAGAGGCCGAACACGGCTGTCTTCAGCTCAGTGGAAATTGGCACCATCCCATCTCCAGTAAACAACAGCCTGACGTCAGCTCACGCCGCGGTGATAGCAGTAGAACTTGAGAGATTTTTCAACCGGCCAGGCTGTTGAAAGGCTATCGCTGGGTTTGATAATCTCTGGCTGCACATGAGAGGAATTGGCGCAAAGGTGGGGGGAGGAATGGTCAGTTAATGACAGAAATAATAGAGCAATTCCTGATAACTTCATATGGGGTGAGGAGGTGATTTTTAAGTCTTCCACCAAAGGTTACTTTGATTCCCACCTTGGCAGCTGCAGTCTTTCTCTCCAGTGTTATTCCAGGTTCTGAAATCCTGGCTGCTCTGTAGAATTCATATTCGTTCCGTGTTGGAAGTCGGAGAACAATTAAAGTGCCGTATAACAGTCAATCAAGCAGATGATGAAATTTGACTTTTCTATTGTGTTGAATTAAGCACTTTCATTATGATTTTAATTCCTGATGTTTGCTTTATTCGGTGTAGATATAGTTCAAAGAACTGAGCCTGGCAACGCTAAGCTTTTTACTGGTTTCTGTATATTCAATTTCTGTTACTGGGATGTAAGTACATAAGTTGTTGAGGCCCCAAATTGCGACCACAACACCCAGAAAAGGCTTACTTGAAAGATACTTGGTTATTTATCATTATCAAATTAGGCTGGAATAAAGCACTGTTTTGTGGTGCTGGTTTCAGATTGGGCTTTTAGAAAAGGAGCAATTTTCCTGCAATGCTACAAACGCCTTGACTGCAAAGTTAGCGAAGCCTCCGTTGCATTTCTGAAACAGAGCCACTGTGACTTAAATCTAATAACAGATGGTTCTCCTCATACCCGACAGTTGAAAGACTTTTCTATTGTTCAGTACTACCACTGAAAACACATTTCCATTATGAACTTAGAGTACTCTTATGCCAAAAGCAACAGTTAAAAATGAATGGTTTGCTCTGGTAACAGGACAAAACAAACATGAAAATCACTGTGTTGTGTGACAGAAAATCAGAATATTAAAGTAAAAAATAGTTGATAAGCCTATCAGAATAACTATTTGATGGGCTGTTCTTGAATCAATGACACTTCCAAGGAAATATTTCAGAAATATAAAGAATAGTGTATCGACTTCTGCTTTGCTTCTTGTACTGCTGCAAAGATAGCAAAAAGTTCATATTCCATCTAGGTCCTGTCACAAGGGATTTACAGAGTTTTGTGAAATCCTGCAAGGGAATGTGAATAACTGCCAATATTAACATTTTCTAATGTACAAATTTTTACATCTGCTTTTAGGGTATATTCAGACTAGGTTAATCATAAAATCTGTCTGAGTAGGGAGGGACAAGAATGCAAGAGGGAAAGAAAAATTGGACTTTTCCTAGGATGGTGTCTGTCCTAGTAGTAGCTTTTGAACATTTTGACCAAATCTGATGGAGATGCACAAGTCTCAAAGATTCACAGCTTCTGTGAAAGTGGTCAAGAAAACGAGGATCTGTCTGAGTCCATGCTTGTCAATGAATTCATCGAGATCAAAAGCAAGCGTGGGATAGATCTATGCATCTCGTTAAGAGAACGATACAATTGGGATTGCTGATCTTGCAGAGGGGAAGGAAAGGGTGAACGGCAGCTCTTTCAAAACCAGGAAAGTCCTGACTCGCTGTGAGTCTGACTGTCCTTGGAGACTTGTGTGGCTGCTTGACATCCTGCTCCCCAGAGGGGCTGGCATGTGGCAGGGCCTGACTGTTCTTGATTTATAAGAAAAGCCCCGGACTGTTTTAGAAAAGACCAGGAGCCAAGCCGTCAGAAAGCTTATGCTTGAGAGCTTGCAGTAACATGAGGGTTGACAGCTCAGGTAAGGAAACTTGCTCAAGAGGAATTGGCTGGAGCAAAACTTTCCAAATTCTCAGGCTAAATAGCCAGGCTGGTCATAAGTGAGCTGATGACTGGCTGTGGTCAGAATGGGAGCTCTGCTGCAGCGCGGGAGACATGCGAGGTGGGTGGTGAGGCCCCTGGAGCTGCCTCAGTGTGGCAAGGTGACCTTTCCCCAGCTGCAGACTTCTTACACTTCAGGGCCCACAGGGCAACTCCAGCATCACAACTTTGTCCCCAAGCAAATGTGAACTTGCTGGTGTGCAGGAGAAAGGCAGGCCTTTTTGGTTGTCCTTCCCAGGCAGGTATGACACAGGCTGGGCAGTGTTACCTGCATACAAACTTTGGAGCAGGGTGCCTTAGCTTTAGGTCTGTTTATTATCTCTTTCCTTCTCTATGTTCTGGTACATGGCTGCTAGACCGTCAGTGTCTTCCCTACAGCCTGCCTCCTTTTCTGGGGTCTGGCTTGTGCATGGGGAGGGTGAAATTGTGACTTGTAGGACTGTTGAAACTCTTACAGCGGACTTAGCTGAGCAGGGATCCTGTCCTAGGTCACTTCAGCAGTACTGTGTGTTATGTGGGGCTTGACACAGCCCCCAGCAGAACTTCCCCTTCCCAAAACTGTACCAGCAACTAGCAAAGGCAGTTAATCTCTCAGCTGCAGCCTCGCTGAAGATCTGTTATGCCATGAGTGGGAGGAGACGTGCAGTAGGAAAGTTCCTTTATGTTCCTTTTTTTTTTTTTTCCTTCCTTTACTGTCTCTCATCTTGTCTAACCCGCCTGCTACTGCTCTAAGTAGGGAGATGAGCTGGTGGAAAAGGCCTGGGCACTTCGCCTCTACATCCAAGTGGGTAACATTTGCATTTGCTGCCAATGGTAAGAGTTAGCCAGAACTCCTCATGCTAGCCTTGACCTAAACCACAACTCAGACATGTTATAGCATGTTTCCTCTTGCTGGGAACCTGCAGAATGGCCTTTTGGATAGCCAGTCCTGCTTGGCTCTTTTCTTCATGTAACAAAGTTTACTTGAATGTCTGTTGAGGTTATGGTTCACTTTGTATTGAGCAAAGCATTAAATTTAGCTTTAATGTGGCCAGGGATCCAATAATACGGAATTTTTAACCAGTTGCAAAAAAATCTTGAATATGCTTTTGGTTTTATGGAGATAGTCCTAAAAAGGCTCCCAAATAGGCTGGCCTGTTATCAAGGTGCAATTTTAGTATGATTTTGTCTTGTTATCTTAAACAGAATTATCCTTCCTCAAAGGTTCAGCAAAACCTCGTGGTCAGCCCCTTCAAAGTAATGTTGCAAGGCTTCTAAAGAAATGATGCTGAGTACTTCTCTGATTATTTTTTGATCCTTGCAGGTTGATTTTTTTTTAAATATTTCCATGTTAACATAAGGGGCTAAAAACCAAAAGAAAAAGAGTGAAGCTGAAGTTATTTAATCACTTCTCAGTACTTGGCAACACTGCATGTTCCTGCCTTTGCCCTTTTGTGCTTCTGTAACAGTTACAACTTTTCTGATTAGTAAAGAATGATCGTAAGGATGGCCTCTCCCCATACTTGATCACAACGTGAGATGGGAGAAGACTGCACAAACAGCTCTGGACAAGACTGAGGGAGGGAGATTTCTTACTAGCATTTACCACTGGAGATTTGCTGTTTATAAGGCAAGAGCTGCTCCCTGACCTGTTCTGTGTCTGCTACAGCAGGCACATCAGCAAGTTTAATGAGGTGGAGGACCATCTAAACTCAAAAACCCAAGAACAGTTCCCAGGTTTGGTTTCATACCTTGGCAGGGTCCTCACAGCTTACTGTTGTAAAGTCTGGGTTTCCAACAGGAGACCAGCAAGAGCAAAAATGAAGGGAGCCACAGTGATCCTGCTTCATAGCTTAGAGGTAGCCACCATGGCCTATTCCTCCCTTTGAGTTTTTTTTTTTTCTCTATTATTTTATTTCCACCTAGTGGACACAGGGTCCTATGGAGCACGTGATGCCTTCACATCCCCTGCCTTGCTCATGTCTCACTGAACAGAAGACTAATCCCACCCGGAATGATCCCCAAATTCCCCACCGCCTTTTCCTCAGGCTGGAAAGGTTCTCATTCTTATTTGACCTTTTCAAGGCTAGTATCAAGGACACAAAACTTACTGATTTCTTCTTGTTGGCAATGCTGTGAAAGCCCAACAGGGAGGAAGAAATCAAGAAAACCAGAGCAGAGGGTGGGGTAATGATGAACAGGAGGAATCAGACTTTTATGGATCTACACTGAGCAAAACAGGGATTTGTGTGCTCTTTGGACAGTCAGGTAAAGGGGACAGCCCTCTGTTCAGCTCCATAGTACTGCTGCTCCCTGTTGAGGCTCCCTGGTTTTACCTGTGCAAATGCCTTGTGGGTTTTACTTCACCCTGATTAAAACAGTATGGTTAAAAAAAAAAAACAAAACTAACCCAAAAAGAAGGTCTTGCAGCTGAAATGCCTGTTTCCACCACTAAACGCTCAATTTTTTCATTACTACAATGTGTTGTATTAAAATGGCTGAAGACCTAGTTTAATTATAACACTGATTTTATTTTTCTTTTTGGTAGCAGTAATAGTCAAGCAATGGCATGCCGACAAAGACAGCTTTGAATGAGCACCAGTCCTGAGGGGCACCATCCTGCTCTCTCCCCTCAGCCCCATCTCCCAATTCTTGACAAAGAAAACAAGTTGCTGCCTCTTCAAGATCATTTTTTATTTTCTTGTCCTGTCTGCTGGTGACAGGCGTAAGTGTTAGTAACATCTGCTTGGCCGGAGCTCACTTCCTCCTGCAGCGCTGGTGTCGGGCAGGGCTGTGTGGAGGAGGCGGGAGCTGTGGGTGCCCTGTGCCAAGCACCTAGTGTGGCTTTGCCAGCCGAAGGCTTGGGCAGAACTGCGTCTGCGATAGCAGCAGCACAGGCTCAGCACGACAGGCAGGGCCCTGCTTATCTCGTGCTAGCTTCTTAGGCGCTAACTCTCACAAGCGGCAGGTCTTGGGTTTTTTTCTTTTTGAATAATGAATGCTATTTTAAGCAAAATAGCCAAAGGGGATAAACAGATCAGCATGTGAATCTGAAAACATTTTCTATTAGCTTTGACTTAGAAAGTTACTATAAATGACAGATATTAGAGAGAACACAATTCTTTCACAATTCATTCTTTAACTTGTTTCTGTTTTTTCAACAACATTTTGTGAGTCATTAGTTTTTTGGTTTTACTTTGCTCTGTCAGGTTTCCTTGATGGTGGCGGTATTTTCTAGAGCAACTAGGAGGGAAGATGTATCTGTATATATTTTAACAGGGTCATGGCATCTGTAAAGTCACAAGAAAATGATCAGACTGTAAAGACAGATGCAGACCTTGCTTTATTTATTTTGTAGTTGTTTGCTCTAGAGTTGGCTAGGTTTCCCTTTCCATGGAAGGGACAAAAAGTATTTTGGATTGTTTTGCTTTTTTAAAGTAAGACATAGGTTTCTCTGCTGCCTCCTAAGACTGGTTAGTTGTTTACTTTTATTTTTTTTCATCAAATTAAGGAACACCAACAACACCACCTAAAGGAATACATGGAGATTTGGTCGATTTCATGTCACATGTGAAGTCAATGGGAAAAAAAAAATGTACATCTAAGAGTAAAATTTATCTCAGACTTGTCATTTCCTAACAAGTAGTGATCTTACTGCTCGCTCTTAGGTTGCACAGTGCCTGTGATATACAGAGGAAAAATAGGCAGTAATGAGATGCTGTGCTTCACATCCATTTTTTGGGGGAGGGTGGGGAGTTCCTGAGGTTATTTTATGTGCAGTTTCCTGATGTGAGAAGTTTTAAAGACTCTTGTAATGATTTATTTGGAGACTTTCTTTTAACAACATCAAGAGGCAGCCTGAAGCTGGACTGACTTGTACTTCACTCAAATCAGCCTTATACAATAATCCAGTTGTTTCTTCCCAGTACACACCGACTGTGTGTGGTGATGATCCTGGTGGCTGCAGGTGGCTGCAACAGCAAAGGACTTCCGTGGTTTGCTTGTGCTTTCTCTTCCCGTTCCCTCCATTTTCATATATGTTTTTTAGAAGGCTGAGTTTCTGATGGACTACTTATTGCAAGATCAGTGGAAAGTGAAACTGTTTTGGGGGTTGTTTTATTAATTCTTTTAGTTTTGATATAGCTCTCTATCAGAAGGCTCTGTTTTTAATATTGAAAACAACCCAGTGGACCAAGAAATTAAAAATGTCAATTGATAAAAAATAAAATCTGAACTTTATCTGTAGGAAATATTATTAAGAGAGGAGCTGAGTATATGTCTCCCCCCGAGCCCTGCCCCCTGCAGAATGCCGAACATAGTCACTTTGCATCATTTAGGAGTAACCCTGAAGTACCTCTAAGTAGCTGAAAGTGAAAAGATTAGAAATCAAGTTGATAATGCAGTTTCTCTTCAAATGCTTCCTCTAAATGTTTAATACTGTGTCCCTGAGGAAGTCCCATTATTAAAGCTGCGTGACTATGAAATCACCTTGACTCTGAGGGGTAGATATTTGAGAGATTCTGGGGATTTTCTTCATCTGACTCTTCCAGCTTCCTTTCCCTGCAATGATTACAAAGTTCTTTGCAAAACATGTCCCACAGAGTTTATATCCTCTCCAGTCAAGTCAAATTGACAGGAGGTGGCAGGGATTACCATGTATACTCCAGGCATATATACCCAATTGTGTTACTAAAGGTTCCCATAAACCTTTTTCCAAAGGGTTTTAGAGCTTGTTCACAAATAAATGCTGAAAAAGAGTTTCTGGGCTTTCCAGACACCTTTTCCCCCCATGCTGTATTAATAATGCTAATAAAAATAACTCAACAGTGCATACTTCTAACAGACTTACTCATGGAAGATCCTAACACACTTTGCAAATGATATATACTTGAGCACAGGAACTGTTCCTCTCTCCTCTGACACAGCCTGGCGTGGGGTGGAACACAGCAGCTATTTGACAGCACGACAGCATATGCGGCATTGGAACGAGAGGTAGAACTGCACTGTGTCCTGTAGAAACTATGAAGAATTTAAGGTAAACCCAAATGGAAGCTGATCAGGACACGTAGGTTTAGCAGTTGGCTGATTGAGAAGTTTCATTTCTCTGCAAAGTGCATGCTATTGTTTTATTGGTTTTTTGTTGGTTTTTTTTTTTCCCCAAAGGTATGAAAACCTGCTTGTTCTTTGGTTCAACTTTACTTGCTCCAGGTTTGGTTATAGGCTAGTTAGCAAGCCAAGGCATGGGCTATGCAAGGCGATGTACAAGGTGCCCTGCCTTACCCCTTCCTATATGGATAACGCGATATCTGCTTTGGAAGTGGAGTTATCTGTGTTGCATAAGTGCATCTTATGTCCCCTTTGATAATCTACACAGAGAGTTGTTAGGCTGTAAGATACCATGCTGCAGATACGCAGCCAGGTGACTGTATAGCAGCTTCCCTGGGGGGAGGCAGTGCATGAGAGAGAAGAGCAGTGCTGCTACATCGCTACCAGTGCTTGGATCTTTCCCTGGAGGCCTCTCCTTTGCGTATTGACCCAACCTGACCCTGCTCGCCTTGCAGGAACTGCCTAGATCACAGCTAAAGGTGGTGTGGCTGTAGGCAAGAAAGTGTAAGGTCTAACACTGATTGTATCAATGAGCAGGAAGCCTTATGCTGCTCTGTGTTCTTAATGAATGCTGAAGCCAAAACATGCGTGCATTTCTCTTTTCATCTATTATCAGTAGAGCATATTTAACAGTTGTTTGAAAACTACATGCTAAAAAAAAAAGGGGGAGGGGGTGCAAACCCCCTTAATTAAACCATTTCCAAAGCGTTCTTCTTATTCAGGATGGGCATGAACGTGGGCATAATACCCTCATGATTTTCTGACAGGATCATTCAGCATTAAATTGAAGTGACCTCATTCTGGAGGGATGCAAGGAGCTCAGACTCTAAATTTTTTTTCTTGCCACGGTCGGTGGTGATTTTTATACTGTTAGCAAGACTTTTGGTGGGTGATGTACCTTTTGCGGGGACAAAAATTACCTATGAATTCACCAAAGGGAAGCTCTGTGTGTGTAGGTTTCAAGGAGAAGAGGATGCCTTTTGGATTTTGGTTATTTCACCTTGGGCTTTGATTTTGCATAATGGGTCAATTTTTTTTTCCTTAGTTATGATCAGTGTTGATGGGTTTAGTAGGGCTGGTTTTGGGGTATAACTCAAGGTATAACGTGGTCCTTTGTGTTTAGGTATCCATGAGCACAGAAATATTTTTAGTGACATGTGTTCCTACTTGAAGTGCATGCTCTTCTTAAAGCGTTGGGTTTGTTTGGTTGTGTATATACCAAAAATGCTTTCTGTTCTGTTTTCGTCTTTCTGTTCCAGAAACTGACTGGTCAAAGATCTGTTTGACTTCAGGTTTTGTTTTTCATAAATTTTCTGTTACCTTAACATTTCCCGGGGTGAATTGGGCAAATTTCAGCAGTGATTTAAATGATAGAAGTTAGGCATAAATGTCATAAAATTCAGTGTCTGTGAATGATTTCAAAACTAAGCAAGCAAAACTGAGAAGCATTGTTTTCAGTTCTGAAGACAACTCAAATTGCATAGCAAAGCAAAAAGAAAGTCCGGTACTTCTAATGCTGCTGAAGTTTGTGCAGCTTTTGAAGCCACCAGCCATTAAAACATGCTAATTACTCCACGAAGAGGATAATGTTTTTGGAAGTCAGCTGAACAGTTGGTATGAAACTTGGGCCCTAGAAAGTCAGCTGCTACTGACTGTAATGGAGTCAGTGTCACCTGCTGACCCTTTTTTTTTTTTTTTTTAAAGAGTTTAGACACGGTGCGTAAAGGGGTAGAAGATATTTTCCTTCACGTAACTGGAGATATGGGTGTGTGACTGTAAGAGTTGCCACTGCCCAGAGGCAGAGACTTGAGGTAATTAAGCAGGAGCACAGACACCTAAAGAGAGAGAGAATTACCAATAACTAGGCATATTAAATTAAACCAAACTGGTGATTCTAGTTCAAGGTAGTGACTGTACTGGTTTCGCACGGCAGAGACAGTGTACACAGGGAGTGTTAGGTTATAGTGCCAGCGATAGCTTTCCAAGTACCACTCAGACGGCCACAACTGATTGATTTTGCGCCTCTAATTTTGACTTCTTTTGATGAGTGGGAAAAACAGATTCCTCTAGGCCAAGGGACCAAACCCCAATATGCTGCAGTTTTGAGTAAAGCCTGGTTCTCTCCACACTGCATTGCGAGTTGTTGTATCATGTGTGACTCATGGCCTAATTAAACAGTCTCAAAAAGAACACGATCCCAGCATTAGCTGCATTTTACTAAGCATATCCAAGGATTTTTCTGTCTCTTGGAAAGTCAGATACACGGTGTTAAATCATCTGCCTGCCTCCCAGCGGAGTGCCAAGCCATAAGTGATATCTGTCATGAGTGTGCAGGACTGGGATGTCCTGTGAGTGTGCTGGATGGCTGCCTGGGATGGCTGGTTTGGAAGGGGAAATTTATAGGGCTTATCAACAAGTACCCGCTCCTAAGTGTTAACTGGGCCCTCACTTCTTAGATGTGCATGTCAGTGTGAGTGCATGAGGAAAAAAGAGCTATGGAAAGTAAAGCTTCCGATTCTCTGTGCAAGTAGAATGGAGGAAGGAAGCAGCAAAATGTATTTTGCTTAGCAGAATAATGTGAGGAGGCTCAGCCCTCTGTTTTCAGTGAATAACTGCTTGGTAGTGAAATGAAGTAATGAAAAACGTTCAATTTTGGGAGGCACCATGCCTGTGAAATATGACATTTTGGCACACTGAGTAGGATGCTCCAAGGGATGCATAGTCTTACTGTCTGACTTTTTTTTTTTTTTTCTTTTTAATATGGCCCTTGGTGAAAAGCCAGACCTACTATAGGTAAAATTTCCATCCATGATCTCTTGCTTCTAACTTGGTTGAGCTCTTAGATCTGCGAACTCGTAGCTTTGAGTCTCTGCCTGTGGCGCAGAGCTGTTTGTGCATCTTCCACTCCTGTTCGTTCCTGTTGGTGCCAACAGAATTATCTTTCCAGGCTGAGGCGCCCTTAAATGAAACACCCAATTTTTATTGTTTGGTACCTAATGTTTTATGACTACAAACTCTTGTGAGAATATCAATGACTTCAGAGACTTTCATCCCTTTGAATTATCCTCTTTTTGGATGTGTTTGCTTTAACTCTTGCCTATGTTATACGTACTTCCATCTTTTCTCTGCTGCCCCAAATTTGTCATGATTATGCTATGCTAATACCTTCTTTGGCTTTCCAAGCTGGCTTCTGTTGTTTTTTCATTTGGGTTTACTGGTTTCTTTAGAGGGGAAAACTTTTTGGTTAATACTTAACCTACCTGATAGCAATAGGTGCTTTGGAGAATAATTTTTTAAAAATTCCCCCAAAACAGGTGTCTTCCAGTGGACTGGAATATAGGAGAGGAGAGCAGAGTGTGTGCAGGGTGGGAGGGCAACTCAGGAGACCCGAGTGGAGCGCCCAGCCCTTAAACATTCCCTTTGCTGCATTGCATTTGCTATTCCCTTTGCTCTGTTTAATTCCTGATGGTTATATTTCCTCTTCCCATCCGTCTGACATATCTGTTTAGCTTCTAAGATGTGTGGCACAGAATTGTGTGTCCATCGTGGATGTGTGTGCAGAGCAGGACCCCGGTGAATCTCCCAGCTCAAGGAGAGGACAGCAGTGACAGCCTTACCATCCCGCAGCTGCTGCGAGCACGTTCCCATCTTGTGAGCTCCTGTACCTGAGCTTGCTTGTCTCTAGGTAACTCCTCAGTGTAAGAACAAGAAAACCATGCTCCTCTGCAAGTGGCTGCAGCATGTATAACCAGGAGCATCCTGCCACATCCAGTCCTCTCCTTCCACAAGGCTCCGCGATTGCTGCGGCCCATATTACACATGCCATCCGAGGAGATGCAGTGCTGGTTATCTGGGAGCCCCTCACTCCATTAACCGGACCTCCCGCCCCCAGGGTGACTTTGCCCTCACCCCTTTTCTGGTGAGGTTTAGGGGATTTGCTGTCCTGTCTGCAGGTGTAAAAAGGCTTTTCTACTTCACTTCTGTCTCTACAGATTTCCCTCTGAAAGCGGTGTAGCGCTGCAGCTGCATCTGGCTCAGGGTGGCACTGCCTAATTTGTGTGCTGCTGTGAAGCCTCATGGCTTCTGCCATCTCTGGGAAAACTACCTTTGTAATAGTAATCTGCTGTGTCTGATTTACAGCTGCAGGATGCTTTCTTGTTTTTCCCCTTCCTGCTGCATCCTTCTTACCTTTGTTCAGTAACTAAAGAGTAGGTGCTTTCTGTAGTCGGTGCTTTCCTCCCCTGCTCCCTTCCGATGGAGCGCACATCACATGATAGCAGGCCTCACCCAGACCCAAGCGGCTGCCTATCACAGCGTGTCGTCAGCTGGCACCATTCCCGATTCTCCAGAGCTGGCAACTGTCCTCTTTTCTTTGAGCTCTGATAACGGGAACAGATTAGCGGTGGGAGCAGCCGGAGCACTGCTTTATGGGGCTTTACTCCTGTATACCTCCGCTTTTCCACAAATCTTGCCAAGAGAGTTTCCTGATCGTGGGCTATGTCATTTGCTCTGCTCCCCTTCCCTGCCCCCACCCATTTCCTGACATCACTTTTATTTTAAATCCTTCTGCAGCAGTGGTCCAGTTCTGCTGGGGCACTCCACCCAGGACTTCCGAATGCAGTAAATCTTGCTGACTGGGGGACTCATACGGTGTATGGAGCTAGAAAAACTACAAAGCTTTGTTGAGCTTAGGAAAAAAATCCTAATAAAATGATTAAGAATATTGAACTTTTTTCTTCCCCCTCCCCCCCCTTCTCATATGGTGTAAACTTTGGTGAGGCTACTCTACCCTAAGTAGAAACAAACAAACAAAAAAACTTAGTTTGTCTCTACTGCAGTCTCCTGCAGTGATTTTTTTAAATGATCTGTTATAAAGGAGTAAATAAAATGCATTCTTACTGCTTACACTCGTGGTGTCTTTCTAGACTGTCATCATCATCATCTTGTGAAACGCTGTGGGCAGCCTTTAGTTTGCCAGTGGATACATTGTCTGGCCTCAGAGATAGAAGCTGGTCATTCTGGGGCTGAAACTGTCCAAAGCAAAGGTTCACAGTGATGGTGATTATTATAATTTCTTGGCAATCTTACTGCCATATACCATGCTAAAAGAGGGGATTTTATTTATAAGGAAAAAGTTGGAGCCCCAACAGGCATTATGACCAGCTACTTTTCCGCTGGAGGTCCCTAAGATCCAGGATTTCCTTACTTTCCTGGCATTTGGGCTTGTCCCACGTGCCTGCTAATGCAAATAATAAAAGTAGACATAGGCTCGGTTTTGTTCTTTGCTTTTCTGTTAAGCACGGACACTGGGAATAAAAGGACACGTCAAATTTTGAGAATCGTTTTTCCCAGTGTAAAGTCAAAGCCCTTCCAGCTGTGTAACTGGGAGAGGGATCAGATGGGTTTGAGTTAGATGTGTTTATAACTGGCCCCAGCATGCTCCTGTTCTTAAGAAAACTAATTTATTTAAACAGTGGGCAATTGATGGAATTTATAGCCCAGTACTATGTGCTACAGGATTAATAAGCAGTGTCCTGTAGGACGCCTGCAATTTGCTGCCCTGAAACACTGCTTGGGATCAAAGTGCCCTTCTGCCATATTGCCCATGAGCTATGGATGGTGACCGGAAGCTCTTGCAGCCCAGGGCATGTTTGCTGCTCTTTCCACAGGGAGGAGACGGAAGGCTGAGTGGGGTTACTTGTGTGTGAAATGCCCTCAGGTTCTTTCTTCCAGATCAGTTGTCTGATGCAAACATAGCCACCCCTTCTGCCTACCTCTGCCTCCTTGCCTTTAGCCACAGTTGAATTTTTGCTTGCTTTGTATTAGTCTAAAGATACCTGCCGTCATAGTGGAGTGTCAAAGCCCTGGAGAGAAACAATGCCTGGTGGGAAAGATGTATTTTGTGGATTTAACTGGCTTTGATGAATACTGCAGAAGGAGTGATGCTTGCTGGTGACAGTTTTTAAGGGACCTGGCCTGTTTCTTGGCAGGGTACATCATGGTTAATTCTTCTGGATGCTCCACCATCATGATCAGGCAAATGCTCCTTTTCATTTTTGTCTTGCTGAGGCTTCTGCACCATTTTATTTTTTTTTTAATCAGCTGTGGTTATCTCCCTCACACTGGGTTGAATTGTAGCATGGCACTTGATCTGAATTATTTGTTATGTCCTGTGGCAGACCACAGTGGTCCACTGTGAGCAGGGCATGTTTGCATGATACCCTTGACACCCTCGTCTTCTATGCTTTATCGTGGTTCTCAGGAACTTCCAGGGGAAATTCCAGGGACTGGCTGTTGTGGGGTGCAATGTCACGAACGGACTAGGACCAGTCTGTGTCCACAGTGGTCAATTTCTGTGTGTCCTCCCCAGAAGTGACACACACTGGGGATTTTTCTGCTGTGGATGCTAACTGTGCTTGCAAGCGATACCGATGTGAGAGGAGCTCTGAGCTTTCTGGAGAACAGGGCTAGGATTGAAAATGTTGACCAAGTGGAGAAATCACCTGGAAAAAAAAATAAGAGGCGATTCAGAAAAGGACGAGCACAAAGTTGTAAACTGAGGTGAGAATAACAGATACAGACCCCAGACACAAAATGGGAGATGGCTGGCTGAGCAGCAGCTCTGCAGAGAGGGGCTGGGGTTGATGGTGGGTTCCAGGCTGACCGTGAGTCACTAGGCTCCTACAGTTGTGAAAAGGGCAAGCTGGGCTTTATAAGCAAGAGGGTGCAGTGATCCTTCCACGCAGCTCAGCTTGGTGAGGTCTCAACTGGAGTCTTAAGCCATTTTTCTGTCCACAGCCTTCAAAAACAGCAAAACAACTCAAAAGTGGGCCAAAAAAAAAATTTAGAGGAAACTAGCATGAATGGGTGATTTAGCAGACATGACCCATGAGGAGAAAACGAAGGTATTGGGGTTGTTCAGGCCATGGAAGAAAAAACTGAGGGGATGGATGGACATGATAGCACCTGTAAGATAAATGTAGGAAGGAATAAACCGTTTAGGCTGTACCCTGGGAACAGGACTGTGTATTGCGTCTTGTGGGAGCTCTGTGCAGAGCAGCCCTGGTGACAGGCTGTCACCACAAATCCATGGGAGCCTCCTTCTCTTTTTAGCAGATGCATTTCTTTCTGGGTCTGTGCTTCTGTGGTGATGTCCCTTCTTCTCTCCCGTGTCATGGTGGCTGGCCTGAGAGACATGGGGTGCAAAGGGAGCCTGTGCTTCCCATTGCAGGAGAGCCATCTCTCCTCCTGTAAGCCGACGAGAAGAGGTTGTCTGCAGAGCTGACCCGTGCCTCTGATCAATACATGTAATGGCAAAGCTCGCCCTGTGCTTTCCCGCTGAGGAGGCAGCAGAGGAGTATCCAGGTGCGTCTCTGCAAATGCTTGGTCGGAGGGATGCTCTCACACCAGGCAAGGAAGTTTCTGCCTCCTGAGGCAGGGAAGGTGAACGTCTGCATTCAGCTTGCAAAAGAAGACCAGTCATTTTTCTCCAGGACTCTGAAGGCATGGGAGGTGACCGGGGTGAAAGCGAGAACGCCGCGTTAGATCTGCTGCAGGACTGGGTGGTAGGGACACACAAGATAGAAGCTCTCAGGATATGGCAGACATGCCCTGACAGACAGCCCCATAGCACCACCTGTCAAAAGACAGTGGTCACCTTTTTGCGAGGGGTTTGTTCCCATCTTTTAGGGAGATTTTTGTCTCGGGGATGGACTCGCTCTCCTCCATTATGTGGCAGCTACTGCAGCAAAGCAATATTAGGAAGTAGCATTTAAGCTGTCTTCCACGTGATTAGTCCTTCTTGAGGGGAGGGGGAAGGGCCTCACACTCTCTATTAATCATTTCTTCTTCCCTCCTCCCATCTGCTCAGTGATTCTCTCGCTCTTGCATACACCGCTGATATTGGATCACTTTATTTCTCTCTCTCTCTCTCTCTTTCTGTCTCCTTCTCCTTGGTGGTTCTTTCTCGAGTCTCTGCCCTCCTTGCTCCCAGCTTCTTGCACAGATGCTACCTGATGACCTGATTCTCTCCCCTAGCTCCCTTAAAAAAAAGAAAAAAAAGAAAAAAAGGGAAAAAAGGGAAAAATCCTTCTAAGTATTCAGTGCCTCATTCCCCTCTCCCTGGACATTGTGCTGTTTCCTAGTGGTCAACACCTTCAGCCAAAGTTGTGGAGCATCTGTGGGCAGTGCCTGCTTCCCTCTCCTCCTCTTCTTGCCCTCCCCAGAGGCAGCAAGCCTGGCTCCTCCTCCACCTCCTTCTCTTCCAGCTGCTTTCACTAGCCTCCTAGCTCTTCTTGGCAATGAGGAGCCCGGACATCTGTAGAAGCAGCTGGAAGCAAGATGGAGAGCCAATATCCTGCAGCTCACCAGATCTCTACAAACCTCAGCTCAGGAACCAACTGCTTAATTCGCTGTGTTTTTGTACAGTTTAGTTTGCACTGCACACCGCTCGTTTCTCACCATCCCAACAAAGCTATGGCTTTATTGATATATGTCATTTCACAGCTACAGCTCATTGTTTTAGAAATCTTATAGCCAGTCTGTAAAAATGAGTGCTCTTATGCTGTAGTGGAAGAAGGCAAAGTTAAGCTTTTTTTTCCCACCTGGATCTTCAGCATAACCTGCTGGTATCATATGGCTCTAAGGACAGGATTTAATCCTGCATTAACTAAAATTTGACCTCTGTCAAACAATGAGTGGTACCACAAACTCATATTCCTGAGAACGCACCAAAAGTACTTTTGCTGGTTCCCCATTGCTCTCCCACCTGATTTATATCTTGCAAAGATGACTCTGGTGATGTTTGGAAAGGTGGCAGAGTTATCTTTCCCTCGAAACGCTGGGAGCCAGTGTTAAACCCAGCTCAGCAGGGCTCACCCTCCTACAAAAAGGAACAGAAGAGGCGCAGGATTCCTGCTACCATTGATGCGGAGGTGGGGTAAGCCGGCGGATGTCGGGAATTACAGCAGGGCTTTTGGGGATGGATCCCCAAAGGGAAGCCTGCGAGTCGTGTTGCCGTGGAAAGCCTCACAGCGTGTTACATGATGCAGGCTACTTGGCAAACGCTGTAATTGTGTCACTGAAATGGCCAAGCCACAAGGCTCAGGGAGAAGGTTTTTGCCTTGTGAAGGCACCGTACCCTTGCCTGGTGCAGGAGGGCGGTCTGGGAATGCCAGCTGTGCTGCGAACTGCCGCGAGGGCTGTGTTTGCGGTGGGTTTTCTTGTACTCTCTTTTGGGATTTGAAATTCGCCAGTTGTGTGGCTGAGAGCACGTAACAAGACATAGAACTAGAGAGATGCCTTAAAAATTTTTTCAAAGGACTTGGAAGATAAGCATGACGATTAGGGACAATATTTTTATAAGGCCTTCAGCCCGGCATCCTGTTTTACTCTTGCGACAAACTGGAGTTATGCAGAAGGCAGCTATTGGCATTTTTAATGTCTCATTCCCTCAGCAGCTAGCAGTAGCTCTCTGCTTTTAAATGTCATTATTTGCACCCACAGCAGTTGGAGCCGAGAGGTACAAAGTAAAAGGAATGGCTTTAGAAATCAGGCTTCAGGCCTGATTTGGGTTCAGGCTTCAAACCACCAGCTCTGACAGGGTTGAGCCGTGCTTTGTAGCACGGCCGTAGGTATGTGTGTGTGGGTATGTACAGCCTACATGTGTTGTTCCTGTCAGGTGTTAAAGTCCAGCGTAAAGCAAATAATATTTGCAAGTAGCCCTGAAATGTCGTCTTTTTTTTTTTTTTTCCTCTCCTGTCTCTAAACCTTTGCTGCGAAACAGAGCTCTCATATTTTCCATTCCTAATTCAAGAGCTGGAGGGATCGCTAAAGCCAGGTATCAAATTACAAGAGAAAGAGTGAAGACATTTGGTTGCAGCTTCATCGGCTGACACAGTACACCCAAGCAACCATTTTCATCAGCCCCCAAGTCAATGTTAAAACTATGGAAGGCAAATCATCTTTTCTCCAGGTCTGTCCTTGGGAAGGACAGTGACTGCAAAGAAAGTTCCCACCAATAGAGGTGTGTGAGGGCTGGGAAGAGGAGGAAGGAAAAACCCTGTAATGTTCAAAAAAGCATCTCGTCGGTAGTACAGGAAATGTTATTCCTAGTCAAAAAAAAAAAAAACCAACCCAAAACCAACAAACAAACAGCAAGTTTCAACAATAACAATTTTCAAATGAAATCCTTTGAATGGGTAATGTATGTTAGCTTAAAATGAAAATGTGACTCAGCCAGGAATTGTTACTATTACTGGTACTGTTTTAGCTTTTAAACCAAGTCTACTTTAAGATGTTTGGCATGTCCTTGGTTGTGATAGGAGGCTCATTAGAGGTGGTGGTGAAATATCCTTTATGGGCTAATTCAAACTTGGATCTTTTCTGCTGAAATTGAGATTTGAGACTCTTCTTGAAGTTAGATGTGAACTTAAGCAAAGATTTCAATGTGTAAAAGAAAGCCAAACCCCTGTATTCTGGTTTTGTGTTTATTCCCCTTCTCGTTACCTTTTTTCCACCTCCTTGCTATCATTTCTTTTCTTGTTGGTGTTTTCCAGACCATGGTTTTTACTCAGGCAGAGCCTATTCTCCTCTGTGTTTGGATGCTTTTTCTTCAAACCTTCAGCTTTTTTCTTTGATTCTTAAACTGGTGTGTGCGTTTGGCTGTTTCCTCCGTAGTTTGTCCTGCCAAAACACAGAGCCTCCTCACCCTCTTTTCCTTTCCTATGTATTCTATTGGTCTTTCCCCTGCATGCTGGTTTTCTTTTCCCTGATCTCCACGTGTTACTCCTTTTTGTTCCTTGGTTGCACTTGTCTGGGTGGAAGAGATCTGCAGCCAGATCTCCTGTACTGTGTCCCCACCATGCCTTTCCTCCGGTAGAGCTGATGGGAAATGCCGTATTTCCCCTTTCCCTCCTCCCACTGCCCCCTTCCTCTCCTGCTTCTCTTTCTTGTATAGCTCAGTGAAAAATGCTTAATGAAAAGGACTTTTGGCAGAGAGAGGAGGAGGGAAAACTCAAGTTATTTCCCTGTGTGTATTTTTCTACTGTCTGCCTGTTCCTGCGAGCAGGCATTTAGCCTTTGAAGCTGGATATTCTTGGGAGGCAGTGGAGAGATTCATTTTGGAAAGGGCAGTAGTGGACTGACACTTGATTTCCTTATTTAAGTGTGACTGTTACCCATATGCTGGAGACCACGAGTGACTTGCAATGCCTGTTCTCTGCGCTTCCTCAGTTTTTCTGCCCAACCTTCAGTTCACATTTTGGTGGCTATCTTCACCATGAAAAGAGGTAGAAATTGTGTTCCCTTTCACACTGAAAGCTTAGGTTAAGACTAAAACACAGAGAGCTGCAGAAGCTCTGGGACACATCTCCTAGAGCCCCAAAAGCTGCCTTATACTCAACTCAGGGGCTTTTCAGAGAGCTGAAAAGGGGAATTTCAGTGTTGTACGCAAGTGTTTTGCTTCCTGCTGCTTATGTGGCCGTTGTGAAGGTGTCTCTAAACCATAGTGTGTGATTGCTATATTGAGATACTCTGTGAACCCTAAATGTGAACCAAATGCATAAAAGCATACTGAAATGAGAGGGGAAACGTAAATGAATTTGTGTATTTTCAGCTTATCTGTCCGTCTTTTTCCCAGTGTAGTGGCCAGTGATTTGTTGTGTGCACCACTTGTGCACTGCCTGACATGAACAAAGAGTGCCCATGTAATATTAAAGACACAAACTGAATTAAAACTGTTGAGCTCTTCCCCTCCTCCTGCCACTTCTCCAGGCCAATTTTTTCCTGTGTGGGCTGTGTGTTGCTTGCGTGCTTCCAGAGCTCAATGAAACATGCAGCACTTCTGGATAACAGACAAAATAGAATTAGGTGCTTTGTTGTTCCCCATATGCCCAAGACTGAGGATAAGAAAGGACTTGTCTCTTCCCTCCCTCCTCTCCACAGACCTTCAGCGCAAGGAGACAGAGTTTGAAGAAACTGAGTGAAAACTTCAAGGGAGCCCAAATTCTTTTTATGTCTGCGTTAATTCATGGTGGGAGTGATGTGACGTAACACTGAGCAGAAGCACTGTGCTCGCATAACTCTGGACCTGGGCAAGGGGAAGAAATGCCTTGAGACAGCTTCTTGCTAGGAGCTTTTCCCTGCAGTCCTCCAGACAGGCTGGCTGTATTCCTGAAAGACAGGTCATATCCTGCCAGACATGAGAGACACCGAGTGAGGCTGTACAGCCTGTGCTGTGCAGGTCTGCAGACTAGATGGATCCTTTGAGCCTTTGCCCATGAGTACAGGAAGGACGCCCTATGAAAGTTCCTTTATGTGGGTGCCTTCATATAGGTGAGGAAAAAGGGAGCCTAAGTAACCCGCCTCCTCTTCCATCTTGCCCTACAAATGCCTCGCACGGTTACTAGCCCCTTACTGGGAAGCACAAGACCCTTCCCTCCAAGGAGCTGTGGATTGGAGGTGGTGAGTGCTTGCACTAGGGCAGCCCGAAGAGCCTAGTCACCTTTGAGAAGAGGAGGAGGATATAGGGATGGTACCCGCATGCCTTGTCATGCGCACTGGTGCTCAGGAAAGGTTATTACTAGACAGCTCTAACAGACAAAGTTCAGATGAGCAAATACAGATGTCAAACATATTTTCTAGCTGTCCAAGCTGCCCCTTACCGTTGTAGAGCACTAGAAGGAAATGTGCATCCATACCTTCTGCAACTGAAAACATAGCCCCAAACTCTGAATTGCTGGTTTAGCTGCTGTGTCAGATGGGTAGTGTGAGATACCAGCACACATCATCTTCTGTCAGTGTGGGAGGCCCCTGTTGCAAGGTGGAAAAGATGCTTGGGGTGGGACAGCTTAAAAAGGCTCCGCAGAGCTCATCTACCGGTGCTGTTGGTCACTGCTCGTCCTTTACTCATGCAAAGCTGTGCATGCGTTTCAGGCTGGCTGCTGTTGCTCACTCTCTTGACCCCAGGCGCACAAAGCTTACCTTGTAACAGCCAAATGGAAATAGCACCATCAGATTTACTCTCTGCTACCTCCTGATGATTTCTGCACCAGCAGTACTTGGCTTACAAGCTTAAAACCCTGATCCTAACTACTTATGAAGTGTCAGCCGCTATAAGAAACCATCAGCTGCCTAAGCACAGCAGTGTCTTTTCCTAGCCCTGAGCCTGTCTCGCAGGCTCTGCTGGCCAGGTTTTGCTCCCTGTCGGCTCCAGTGTCTCCGGCGGTGTGAAAGCAAAGTATGGCACTTAAGAAACCGATTAGCTGTGCTAGAGATGGCATGAGGGCAGGCAAGGCAGGGCCGTGGGACCTGACCAGCTCTGGCCCTGCAGAGGTTGCTGGCAGTGGTGTGGCCATCAGGTGGGACACACAGAACAGCCCTCTCCTACTTTAAATGTGAGGAAGAGATGGACGGGAGCAGGCAAGAGCAGAATTGCATTTTAAGCTTCACAAACATTATGTGCATTGTTCAGATGTTTGCGGAGTGGTTTTTCCTTTCAGACCCCTACAGAACTGCTGCGCTGGGGTCCTAATCATTTATTTTCCTACACATGTTGGCAGATGGTTGGAAGAAGAGCCTGCCGAGCACGGTGCATGCTTGAGGGCAGTGATTTTGAGGCAAGTTGTTGAGATTATCTGATGTTTCGCATTTTCTGTAATTTAGAGTGTGTCTGTGAAGGGAGTATTTAAAACTTGTAGACAATAGTTTGCTGGGTTGCAGGGAATGAAACCCCTAATGAATAGTCCATTGTTTACATCCATTTGAGGCTGTTTCTTTGCTGAATTAGTGCCATGAAACATAGCTTGCAATTCTGTTGTGTTTAACTCCCCTCTTCCTTACCCATCCCCCTTCCCATTCCTTATGGTTGCTAAATCCTGCTGTTATCTTCTCTACACAAGTTCCAAACTTCCTTCTCTCCTCTTGATTTCCCTCTGCTTAAACCTCTTGTCCAAACTGAGTCATCTTTTGCTTCTAGTTTTGCGAATTTTCCCATCCTTGGCCTCTTGGACTCACACCTCAGTCCTTATTATTTTTATCCAAATGAACGTGTATGGGGGGGAAAAAGGTGCCAAAAATGTTTCTTGTTGCCATAGTCAGGTCCAGATCTCCCTCTTCCCTTTACCTTTGCCTCCCCACCTCCTTGCTTTGGAGCTTTCCCTGCCTGTACATATATATTTTTATTTTTATCTTACATTTGCCTGCAAGCCTCCTGACCAATTTCTAGCCCTTGTTTTCCCTCTCTGTTCAGGTGCTTCCTTCCCTTGCTCTGTCTGTACTTCTCTGTGCCGCATTCTGGTGACCCCTACAATTTGAGGTACGGTTCAAACGTACCATTAAGTGTACTGGCCCTGTGACTGCCCCTCCGCCTGTCAGCCAGAGCGTTTACACAGCTTGTTCACACAGCTCAGGGAGGAGTGTGGTCAGGACACGATGACTGCCTTGCTAAATGGTTTTGTCCCCACATCTGGTACTCCTTTTGCGATTGAAACTCCTAAAAGTGGAATCTGGTCTCTCTGGTTGTCTTGGACAGTGTCTGCTGGGGGGGAGGTAGCTGCCTTTCTCCCCTCTTTAAACTGATAAGTGTGGCTAGTTGGTAGAGTTGTAAGCTTTTCTGTACTCTGGTTGTAGATGATTTTTTTTTTTTTTTTTTTGCTAGTTGAGGCTGTGTCGCTGTTTACCTGCATGACTTGCTGGAGCGATTGCTCAGACTGATGCATACCACACTCTGGGACTGTTTCTTCTCTTTCCAGCCCTGATTTATAGATAACTGGAGAAGGGAAGCTGCCCTGTTTTGAAAACTATTACACTGTAGAAAAACTCACAAAATGAAGATGACACCTGATACAAAATGAGCTCTATTCAGTTTTCTGGTTCTCCCCATCAAAAAAGCTTCCCTTTATTATTCAAACAATAATTTCCCTCAAATTATACTGTAAGGGATGGTAGGCACAAGGGCTTGCCTGCTTTTCCAAGAGTTCCTGGAAATTTGAACTGGGGAGGTTTCCGTAATCAATAGAGGGAATTGGGGTATTTTGGAGAGGGTTTTTTGTATTTATTTTTTTTTTTCCTCTAGATAGGCAGTATGCACATGACGCGTAGTGCAAACCAGCCACAGTGCTGTAGGGGCTGTGTGTGCAGACTGAAGTGCCAGGACAGCTTATCTACGGGGATCTGCAGAGACTTCCCTATGGCTGAAGAGATCAGCAGGTTGGGAGGGTTGGAAGGCCCCAGAAATTTCAAGAAAGTACATGCAGACCAACTGTCAGTCTCCTTTAATTAAATGAGCGCTATGCCGTGTGCAAATCAACAGCTTTTGCTTCCCTTTTCTTCCCAACCTCTGTGGGATGCCCTCTGGATTGCAACTTGAGGGCAATGGTGTAAATTTTGAAATACTGTTTGTACATGTAGGACAGCGCTGGCCTCCTCATGGGTCGGAGAAGCCACAGAATATGGCAAAACTGTCAAGTGACGAGAAAACCAGCGATGCTTCAGCCCATGCCAAAGAAAATCCTGCAAGAGGGATTAGCTGTGAAGATCTACCGTGTTGCTACGGAGCTCATTTGGTTGCACGTATCATGTGAGAGAGGAATGACTGAAGAAAATACTCCACCTGGTAAACGAACAGAGAACACATTTGCCCCAGTTACAGGACGGTTTATACCTGCATAAAACCTGAAACACCCGGTAGTGGTGCTGGGCAGGTACTGTCTATTAATGGTTAGGTGGGGATACATATTGTTTCTGAATGAATGGGCTTATTGGAAAGCAGGGGAGGAGGGAATTGCCTCTCTGTCTTTAAAGTATTTCTCCTCCTTGATGCCATGTGCTGTTAAGGAAACCAGATTTTGGGGACATTAGTTCTGCAAGCAGCAAAAGTTTCTACTTCCCACAATGGGGATGCTTTCTCCTCCTTACTTCCACTCCAGATTGATGGTGAGGTCCCGAGGCTGTGACACTGTGCTTTCATTTTGGCCTCTTACTTCCCCCTGAAAACACAGAGCTGATACATAGGATTCAGGATTCATTCCTGACTTTCTCACAATGATTTCTCTCCTCCTCCTTGCTCTGCCATTAGACTTGCACGTTCCTCCCAAACGAAACTTCTGTAGCCCAGAAATAGGTCACACACCGCCACCTGGACAACGGGCATTGCTTGCGTCATCTGTTGGTGTGACGTCCGGTGAGACGCAGAGCATGCTGTGCCAGCGCCCGGTTAGCAGGACCGGCTTTCTCGGAGAGCGGGATGTGAGAATGCCTCTCGTGATATCTGCCATATGGGCGTTCAGAGATGACGGGGTCGGGGGGGAGAACTCTGTTTGCAAAGGAGAGAAAAAAAAAATAGAAAAAGGTTTAAGCCAACTCCATCAGCGCACAGGTTTTCTGCTGGCTGCTTTGGATGATTTATAATGGTATACAGAGCTTTGTCACCTTTATGCTGACTCGTTCCAATGCTGCCCAGAGGTCGGCCCATTGGCCTGTAAAAAATGAGTTGTTGATCTATGTTGCTTTTCCTAGTGGCCACAGTACTGGAGCTGTCGTCAGTCTTACTGCAGAGCAAAACTGGGGGCTGGAGGAGGCCATCCACGATATTCACTCGGCCTCTGGGCACTAATGATTTCATTTTAGGCATCCTTATAACATAACCCTATGCAGGACATAAACAAATCTTTTCACTTAGTGGGTAGAAGAGCAGCAACGCCAGCAGCCAGACTTGTAGCCTTTGCGCAAGGACGCGATGTCTCACCTAGGTGGTTAGGTTGGGAAGCTTGCAGGAGAGGAGCACGCTTTCAGGTTTTTTCAGATGGGGTTAGCGCGGAGTAACAGGGCCAGTTGCTGCAACAGATGAGCTGCAAAGGGCATGGACGCAACGCAATTAGCAGAGACAGAGGTATCTGCGGGTGTGCAAACATTTTCTTAGGACGTGTACATTGTGCTTCTCCTTCCTGAGAAGTGCTGAGAACAAATTGTCAGAGAAATACAAAACGTGTTTAGTCTGTTTTGGGTTGAGGCAAGAAACCAGGGCCCTATAGCCTGGAGAGACGTGTATGAGTCTGTGTGGGGAAAATGCACCTTAATTAGATGAGTTGACAGATCCTGTTTCTCCTGCTCCTTCCGCAGTTAGCAGCATTCAGTCTAGGAAACGCCTCCTGAATTTGCCCATTAGTGTCCTCACGGTAGGCCTGGCACACTCACCTAGAGTCTTCCATGTCGTGTGGCTGGATGTCACTGGGACCTGGTTCATGACCTGTTTGGCTGGATGGACAACTCCACCCTGGGAGGGGAGCCCAGCACATCCCATGCCCTCCGTGCACCACGTTATCGAATGCTTCTTCCCAGTGGCTGGCCAGGTTTTGGTGTGGAGACGACGGCGTGTCTCCTGACGGGGACGGGCCAGGGGACACGTCCCCTCCTCTCCCATGGTGGAGCCTGCGGTTCCTGCTGTTTTGAGCAGCACTTCTCTGAAAGTTGCTTAATAGACACGCAAGGCTCTGCTTTATCTTGACAATACACCCTTTTCTTGAGAGAAATGAGAAGTTTCAATTTCAGTCACTAGCCTGTTTTTCATTAACCTGTTTTAGTCAGCAAGTCATGGCTTTACTGTGCCACTCTTTTCAAACTGTGGCTCGTAAGCCTAATGAGATGGGGGAGCAAAACTCCTGTCCTCTGCAGAAAATGCAAAGAGAGAAGAGGCAGTTTTACCCCAAACATTGGAGGAGACTCAGTCAAATTAACGCTGCAGTAAATGTCAAATATTTTGAATTTACAGGGTACTTTAAGCCCCAAGTGGGGGGCAAGGGGGAGAACGGGGGGAAGGGATTGCAGTGAAGTTAATAAACCTTTTAAAACTTTTGACTTAATCTTTTATTCGGTGTTTGTATAACTCAGTTATCTGCTAGTTAATGCCAGTATTTTTGATACCTCTCCAGAGCCAATACACTGCAAACCTTCAGCCCTGTTGAGTATTTGTGCTACAGCATATTTAATAGCCATGACAACAATTCAACAATTGTATAGCAGCCTCCCCTCCCTGTCTGAGTGTTGCAGGCACCAGAGTGTCTCCATTGGAAAACCCCTAAACATACAGTTTCAGCCAAAACTGGTTTAATGATAGTCCACTGAGAGCTTGACAGGCTTTTTTTTTTCTTTTTCTTTTTTTAAAAAAAGGCACTTTTTTCCCCTTTCTGCCTGCCATCATTTTTTTTTCTTAACTTCTTCGCTTCCTTTGAAAAAAGCTGCCGCTGTAAAATACACGGCGAATTAAAAAAATAAATTGCTTTAAATTGCTTAACAGGCTTGATGAGACAAAGACTGGTGTGTTGGAGTGGCTGCAGGGAGCTCTGCGGCTGCTTTTGTATGATTTCAGAGGTGAATTTAGATGGCTGGAAGATAGATGGGTGCCAGATGCAGTTTGACACAGATTCCGGCAGCTGCTCCTGCGTGAGGTTTCATTAGTGGCGAGTTAGCCAGCAGCAGAGCTCCGGCGAGGCCCTGAACGCTGAAATGACAGCGAGAACAGTGAAACAATACAATATTCGCTAAGTGATTTTAATCTAGGAGATTAAATGACACCCAGTCGGTTTCCTGACTTAGAAAGCCAACGTGGTATAAAGCTGTTCATGGCACTCACTCTATGCAGGCCCTTGTCATGTTTATTTACGTTGCGAGTGCTTCCTCGACCCTCCCCCCCACACCCCAAAATGGGAAGAGAAGGGTTGATTTTATGTCGCAGTCATATTTTTCCATCCTAACTGTATAATGTGTTTTTAACAGCGACAGGAAATATTGGCCTCGCTTCGATAAATGCTTACATTGGACTGAAGCGCTCGCGTGCTCCTGCTATGCACTGGCATAGCTGTTTGAAAGATTAGGGCCACGATCCCTAAAGCAAACGGCTTCCTTTTTAATGGATAGGCAAGTCCCAAAATCAGGAGGTCATCGGTATTTATGGGCTTGGGGAATTGGGTTTGGTTTTAAGTAACCAGCGTACGACGATGGATGGCTTGATAGAAATGGTGGTGGAGCTGCTGTTCTCCAGGCAGCTGAAGGGTTGTTCGTGGAGGGACACTGAAGGGTGGGATTTTGTGAAGGGAGAGAAAATCTAATCAAATTTATTTGCAGTGCAGCTTGGGCTGACTCTGGTTAAAGATTGTTCCGGGGGGCTTCGTGCATTTTGGGAACCCTCGCTGTAGGTGCCCAGGGCTGGCAGTTACCATGTGGTTAATTTAGGCTTTGCGTGAAAAATAACTTTGTGTATTTCTGATTGCTTTAACAAGCGAATCCCTGACTAGAGGAAGAGGTTTTCTCTCTGTTAGCTGGGGGAAAGTATATAGGGAAACAAAAAAGTCTCTTTTCTTCCATATGTGCCACCTGGATATTGCCAATACATATTTAACTGCTGATGTCAAACTACTCTGTTCACTTTGAGTCATTTACAATCCTCACCGTAAGCAAACAAACCAGCTCTTTTTTTTTTTTTTTTAATTAATATGCAAGTTGGATGTGTATGGGTTGTCTTTCCCTCTCAGCCGCTGTTTGTTTGTAAATGTTACAATTCCATGTCTAGATGCCTTTGGTAAGTACCCCATGCATGGCTTCAATTAAGCTTTCTATAGCAAGAAAGTATGCCTTAATTTAGCAGGTTAAAGATATCTCAGTTACATCAGTTTGTTCACAGTGTGTTGTGACCTAATCAACTGGGGATGTAAGCCATTTCATGAGGAGTAATTACTCAACAACAAAAAATGTCTCTCTTTCCTAATAGCCGTGAGTGAGTTGGCTAATTGGAATCCATTTTGGTAGTGGCAGGTCAGCAATCAGGAGGTGACTTTCCTGGCTGGTTTCTAGGTGGGAGGGAGAAGCTGGCAGAAAACAAACACAGAGCTATACGGCTTCCCGAGGCCATTGCCAGAGCATCGCTGCCATTCGTATCGGTGCCCTAGCATCCTCCTTTACCAATGACCATGACACGGTTTGGTCAAAACCCTTTGCTGGATGTTTTTGAGGGAAAGAATTTGTGAGTGGGTTGGAAATAACAGATCTGCTCTCAAGACTTGCAAAAGAGCTCTGGTTTTATTACTGTTACTGGGGGCAGGGGGTTGCAAGTTGGTGAAGTCATCATGTGACATATCTTCTCCATCGCCTGGTTAGGCCTTGGTCAGGAGATGGGTTTAGGGATGTTGGCTCATTATGTCTCTAGTCAGAATAACTTATGACAGTGACAGAGCAGTTTTTGCTTTCAGTGCTTCACCGCTTAGGAGCATGGGCTGCCAGTCCTGCCAGAGGTGCCGTGCTGAGGCATCTATTAGATGACCCCACTGGTTGCTGTCCTGTTTTTCTATTTCACCAAGAGATAGATCATTGAGGTGCATTCTGATTTTTTTATTTTTTTTTTTTATTTTTTTTTCCCCTCCTTGGCTTCAAATCTTGCTGAGAGGGAGGTGGAGAGGAAAATCCTCATGAATTAACATTATTTCCCTGGTGGGCTTTGCTGCCATTTTATCTAATTACGCCTGCTGTTTTCCAGATCACATTGTAAGCATTTGCATGAAGGGGCTTTCACTTACCTCCTCAAGTAAATTAAATAACAGCCCTTAGGCTGGGCTGACAGCATAATGCATTTTCATGTGGGAGATCAACAGCTCCCATACCTTGAGATGGGAAATGCTGAAATGACAGGGAAGCTCTGCGCTTTCGCCTTGAATTAGGGCAACTAGACTGAGTTAGGGCTACTTTGAAAATGCCTGCTGCTGACTCCTGTGGTGTGTAGGGATCAGTAGGAAGAGAGGGACACGGAGGAATCCACAGCAAAGGAGAACAGACCATGGTTTTCAACTCACAAGGATCCACAGGCTACGTGTAAGATGTGCAGGGAAGCCAGAGAAAGCAAGCCTGGCCTGTTGTCAGCAGGTTTAAACGCACAGCCCTATTGGAAAGCGTGAAGGGATCTGCAAACCAGGAAAGATCGGAAGCCACAGACGTAAAGCAAATGTGAGGTGCAGGCCCTGCCCTAAGGATGTTTACAATGACTTCGTGGATGAGGAAGGCTGGACTTGTGTTGAGTGCTCTGGAAATCAAAACACAAGGGCTTGACTTTCATTTCCCCAGTAAGCCATCCCGTAGTTTTCCTGTGCTTCGTTTCTTCAATTTGCAAAATGAGGCAGCGGCCTGTCTGCTGAAATGACAGTCCGCTGCTTTCTTTGCCTGACCCGTTACTCCCAATGAGTATCCAGCCTCAGGACCATCCTCCTCCAAACGTTTCAGAGCTTCTAGAGCCCTTCATAATATCAGCCTTATGGGATGATCCAGTTCCTTCCCAGTCATGTGTGGTATACGTCAGAAATGTATATTAACCCTTCCCTGGCTGTGGTCACTCCTCCATTTCTGTGACAGAGTTGAGCTTCTGAGGAGGAGAAGGGATCAGGAACAAATGACCATGAGGAAATTTCAGCGTATTTCTTTAGCTCCTGATCAGCTCAGGCTTGTCCTGGCAGAAAAGAGGAGGCTGGTGGGAAGGCAGAGAGAGGAACTCCACCTTCCCCAGCTACTAGGCTTGGAGAAGCCTGGGGTGGTTACAGCCACCCTCTCAGCATTATATCCATAATGTTGAAGTACCTTCTGGCTTTTGGTGCTAATTCTTCTTTCCCAGTGTCATTGGTTGGGGATTAAGGAAATCATGCAGATCGCTCAGATCTGCTTGAAGGAGTCTGCAGTGACTCACTTCTGTCTGGGGACATTTGCTGAAGAAATGCAGTTGACTTGTTTTTCTTTTGAAAATCAAGATTTCTGTTCCATCAAAATATAGTTCCAAGTCGAAGGTGGGGGAGAGCTAGAAATTGTCACTGTGATGGGGGTGCAAACACCTTTAACTTACATGTTAAAACATCTTGACTCTTCCAAGTAACTAGAGAACTACTTTGTGATGCATTTCTGTGTCTGAGATTAATTTTGAATGCCAGTGAGATAATGAGATTTATCAAATAAAAAGCCCGTCTTTCACTTTGTTCAAGCTTGGCCTCATGCCTCAAATACATGGAGTTTAGCTCAGAAGCAGCTTGTAATTTGTATCACAAAACCACCGCGTGTAATTCATGATGGATGGTAGCCGCTGGATACGAGAGGTTTGCAGTTGGGACGTGCTAACGGCTTTCACTGGCATTTGTGCTTGGTCAAAGTCACTGCAGTGGGACAGAGGACAAGTGAATGGTCACTGGGAGGTTACTGTCGGAGAGGGTGAGGAGGTGTTTGCCTCTGTAAATCAGGGATTCCGGTTTCGTGTCAATAATTTTTTTTTTTAGCATGAACATGCATGACATTTACGATGCAAGACACACTGCTGCTTTTAACACGTTAGGGGAGATGATTCAGAATTGATGCAGCTTCTTCAGTGATCTGGTAGTATACATCCCATTATTATTATTATTCATTCCCGGTACATGTTAGAAAGCTTTCTAACAATTCACAGTATCTCTCAAGCTCTCATCCCCTTCTCCCTTTTTTTTTTTAATTAATTTAATTTTTTTATTATTATTATTATTATTATTCAGACTCCTGCTGTACACATCCCCCAAGCAGGTGGGAGGGTGAGTTGGTGGGAGATGACTTGGCTTTGTTGGAACTTCACTTAATGCAGGGTGGGGGCAGAGAAAATGAAGCTAAATTACGCAGATCCTGAAGGCACAGCAAGTGTGCTACATCACTTGTGAGCATGACTAGAACTGAAAATGAATCACAGCCTTGTTAGACACTGTATGTGTCAGTGCATGTGGGCAGAAATATCATTCAGTGAGAGAGAGAAAAAGACAGAGAGACTACATCTTTTAAAGCGAGCTGGTCCCACTGAAATTGTTGTAGTATTTAACCTAATGGGTGAGAGCTGGGAAATGGTGGGACAGCTGCTTTAGGATACTTTGCTACATCAATTTTTCTTCCTTTCTGAAAGTTCAAAAGGAGTCTGGACCTCTCAGCAGTGCCATCTATTTTCTAAACCAGCAAAGGCTGTAATTGCAAGTTCAGGTTTGAACCCACTTTCAAGGACTTCATAATACAACAACCAAGATTTATTCTGGGCTGGATTTGAATGTGGAGTTGCTTCAGTCTGTGTGTTCATTTTGCATTAGGAAGCAAATTTGATTTGCTCTTTCTGTAAACTTCTGATGGTGCACGTGCACACGAACACACAGGTACACACACATGTGCACACTGAGCTAGTTCACATATTCCATCTACAAAAATCCAGTCTGGATCTGTAACCTTGATTCTTGAAGCTGTATAATTGAAACAGGACTTAATTCTAAAATGGAAATTGGTTTTACGGTTAGGTTGTAACGTGAGCCACATCAGGTGATTTGATAGAGAGATGCTGGAATCAACTAAAATCTGCTATATACGGGTCTGCACTCCAGAAGATAATTGCCACAAAGGATAGCGATGTTCCTAAAGAAGCTCTCCCACCTCTTGCAGAGACTTATCCATGGCAGCTAACAAGCAGCAGCCATGTTAAAATTCCCACCTGGCACACTAAACCTGCACTTTTTCAAAGCCAGATGGAGTCAGCCGGTATATTCTTTTGGGGATTTTGGGTGTGGGTTTTTGTAGGTTGTGCTCAGTCCTGCAATCTGCACTTTTTTTTTTTTCCCGCTAGCCCTAACCCTGCTACTTCTCTAGCAAAGCAAAGGGACCATTTGTGGACTATGGATCAGGTTGCCAGGCTCTTCTGTCTTCTGGCCTGATACTGGTACTTTTGGATGGAGATAGTCTCCTCCTGTTTCTTATAAATTCAGGCATGGCTGCTGCATCCTAATCTGGCCCGAATCTGTGATATGCATGTTTTGGAGTTGTACCTCTCCAGTGAGGGGGACAATCTTACCTCCCTAAGAGGGATTGCAGATTAAGTTTCTTTGAGGGTGAAAAGGGGAATATATCCCCTTTCTTGAAACCTGGAATTGTTTTTGCTCAGCATAAACTAGAAGCTATGGTAGGACTAAGATATGTTCCCAAATGACACCTAATAGAAGAATGTCGTTGTTGACAGCACCAGACTACAAGTGAAAACTTTAGGGAATTAAAAAAAAAAAAAAAAGAAGAAAACAAAACAAAAAGCCAACAAAACCAACAGACTGTTAATGTTGATTCTCCTGAAAGCCCTGTTACAAGACTATACTGTTTGTGTAGCTATTGCGGGTGCTGTAGGCTAGACAGACTCCGTGAAAGCAGCTTTAGATGCCATTTCACAGCCTAAAGTTTAACAAGAACAAACTCTTGTGGTGTTTTGTGTTGATATTTTTTTTTTTTCCCGTGCTCTCCTCCTATTTATATTCCCTTGGTTTCTCATCTATGCAGTGCTGGTATGGCTAAGTTCCTTGTTAATTGGAGTTTTATGTTCTGTTCCAGGTTGGTTTGTGCTGTTTTTGTCTCCAGCCTGCTTTCCAGTATCTCCTAAAGGCTTTTATCCTACTTACCCTTCTGCCTGAATCCATACTAGCTCAGATTTCGTCCTAGAGCATGTTAAAGCCCCTTGTCTTGAGCAGAACAAGTGCATCTTCTTGTACTTTCCTGCCTGAAGAGGCTGAACACATTCAGCTCCAACCAGGTTTGCTAATCCGCTCTCTCCCATAGCCAGGGACTATCGCTGTTTTCCTGCTGGGAGGATGAACCGCAGCCTGGGAGGAGGAAGAGAATTGAGGAGTAGGATCAGTGGGGATGCTGTTGTCCTGTCCGCCTAACCTGTGCAGTGAAGGCAGGAGTAGCCGTCAACCCAGGCGGATCAATCTGAACTATCAAAACTCCAAAAATCATTTGGAGTGGTTATGGTTGAAAATGTTTCCTCCGCAAAGTGCAGCCAGTGCTTCCCGTATGTGACACTTGTCTTACGGCCAGATCAGATCCCGGTGCCAGGGTCTTCTGATGAATTTGGGAAGACTGTGTGCAGGAGAAGACAAGTGGTCTTTGCTGGTAACATTTGCAGGCATTGGCCCGTGATGTCTTCTATAATTTAAAAGTTGATGATTCTAAACACTAGCCTCTTTTTTTATTTATTTTTTTTTAAAGTGGCTAGAGATGTGTGGTTTCTCCTCTATCCCCCTCCCCACAGACCAGGTGCTCTGTACTTTCTGAACACAAAGTGGTTTCTGAACGTTAAGAAGGATGTAAACTGTTCGCAGCTGAGGACACAACAATGCACCTCCCCCCTGCCAAAAAAAAAAAGGGGGGGGGGGGAGAGGGGGGGAGATAAACCCCCACCATCAGTAATTTTTGAGAATCCTGGTCATCATGTAGCATTCCTAGAATGTCCTTACTTATTACATGAAATCTAATAGCTTGTGATTTTCGGACTCTTAGACATGACTCTTTTGGGAGAAAGGCAAGGAAGGGATCTGTACTTGCAACAAGAAAAAAAAAGTTTTAATTACTTAGAGCAAGAACATGTTCTAAAAAGTAAAGATTTTAGACTTAATGTGCATGGAACAAAAGGCCGTTGTGAGCTATGTACGAGAGTTGCTGAGAGTTTGTATTCTGCCCTTTTTTTCTGTGGGAGTTATTTCCTGTTGTTGACTAGAGTTCTTTATTTAGAACCACCTAGCTACTGAATGACGGCTCGCTCGCAAGAAGAAAAAGTGTGATTAAAACTTGCTAAGGCTTATTTCAAGATCTCCCCACTTCCATTTATTTAAGGGGAATCTTTGCTAAATGAAAGGGGGGGGGGGGGGGAGAGTTCCAAACAACAACTGCATTTCCTTCTCATGATTTTGCCCACATCAGCTGTGACAGCTAGCAAAAATATGTTGGGTGTCTGAGGTCTTTCACCTGAACATCTCATGGAAGACAGTGTTTCTCTAACAGAGGTGGTTTGGTTTAGGGTGTTTGGTTTTTTTTTTTTTTTTTTTGGTTTGAAAACCAAAACAAACTCATCCAATGCCAGGTTTCCTTTCTCACTGGTAAGAGTAACACACCGACATTCTTGGGGGGCAGCTCTTTCGATGAACCCCGCAACTAGAGTAGGAGAGTAGGAGTGGGCGCTTGCACTTTCCCAGCTGCTCAGATGAGAAAGAGTTTCCTTTGAAGAGCACTGCCAGCAAAAAGAGGTTTCGGTCTGCTGACCTGCATGGGAATAGTATTTGTGTATATGTGTGGAGTCAAATTAGCAGCACTTCGACATCTGTTTTAACTTCTTCTTTTGCTCTTATGGCAGGGGCTGAACATCCAGTTAAGAGTTAAGAAAAGTTAGCAGAAGACCAGATTGGACAGGAAACAAAAATAAAATTAACCTGAAGGTTAACACTACTGGACTGTAGGTGTAGGTAAGCAAGGAAAGTTACCGGGGTCTATTATGACTTTCTTGCTTAGCAGGAATCACACGAGGAATGTCCCCTGGATGTGGATGATTAGAAAATGCCCTGGGGCATGAGGTATATAGCAGATGGACAGTCATTCCTCCTTGACTTGGCCGGCCCCTGGCTGTGAGCCCCTTGCAGAGGGTGCCTGTTTCTGCCCAGCTATTGCAAATAGGCTGGTGCCCCTTTCTGTGAAGTACCTGGCTGCTGGCCACTCTTGCGGGCAGGTTGTGGAACAAGAGTGATGGCTCAAGACAGCCATTCACATCTTTCCTTCTACAAATGAAACTGACAGAAGCTATTTTGTAAAGCTGAATCTCTGCAGGAAAGTGGATCTCTCTGTGATAGAGAGAGGGGGTTTGGGAGCTTTCTGCCCATTCCTCCATGCGGGGAAAGTCCATGGTTGGGAGAAGCAGCAGGGAGAACCTCAGTGATATTCCTTGTGGTATTTTCTTCTCCTGCTGCTTGTCCAGAGATCAAACCAGAGAGCACTTTGCACTCAGTAGCAGCACCATCGATAGGGGTGCAGCTCTTCCTCTTTGTTTCTTGGATCTGCTCCGTTCCCTTGGCTTCTTTTCCTTTGTACTCCCATTGCGTCTCTGCTCTGCTCCCTCACCAAAGCTAAAATTAAAAAAAGGGAGAATTATGACTGTTTGAGAGAGCTGCTTATGGCTCAGAAAGCCACTACTGGCTTTAGGGAGCAGAATGCCACATGCAGCATCTCCTTCCCTAGCTCCGTATCAACCTGCCCACAACATATCTCCTCCCCTCCTTCTCCCCCAGGCGAAATCTGACACATGCTGTGGTACAAGAGAGATGGGGGTGACCAGGCAGGAGAGCTGCCTCTCCCCTCTTCCAGACCCCCTGCCACATTTCAAGGACATTAACACCCCAAAGCCACTGTGGGAGGAAGAAAGAGAGCCGAAGAGGTGTGAAAGGAAGGTGAAGATGGACGCTGCTGATAAATAGTGGATTCTCAGCTTTTTTCTTTGTCCTGGTGATAGATCCTAAATACTGTGTGGGTTCGCAGTGATTTAGTGTTTCATCTTTGCTTGGGAATACTAATTAGGTGTAAACCTCTTTTAGCCTTTGGCTAATGGTCACTATAAACGAACAGCTTCCTTTAAAGTGAGAGAGCATAAAAAGGGTTAGAGGAGAACCTAAATTAACTTGTGCAGTTCCCTTTTTCTTTGGAAAGCTAAAATGCATTTCTGACCGTTACAGGGGTGGTTTTAGGTAGAGTTAAGAAATACACGCTTCACTCACAGTCTGTTTACCTGTATATACTGTATGAGCTTTTGCTGACTCTTAGCTGTGCTAGCGCAAGGGAATGTAGAGAGGCAAAATGAATCATTACCACAGGCATAGTCAGTAAAAACATATGATGTACTCATTCACTCTTTTTTTTTTTTTAATCTCTTCTTCGCACATAATCTAAGAAATCACGCATTTTGTGAAGGGTTAAAACGGAAAGACTTGTGCATTCACTGCATTGACTCAATGAGTTCAGTTCTATATGATCTTCATTTATTTGTAGTGGAACAGAATGGCAGTGGGAGTTTATGCTACATTTGATGTTCTTGTGCTAGGTTTTATGCCAGCTCCTTTCCCCCCACCCCCCCCCTCCCCTCTTCTAAATTTGGCCCTGCAGATTCAACTTCTGTTTTATCGGGGTTTGTTGGTTGTGGTTTTGTGTGGTTTTGTTTTTTTTTTTAAAGAAGTGGTGTAGGTCATTCACTGTTTACTTAAAATTAGACCCTCAGAAACCTCTGTCTGCCTGAAAGGAGTACAGATAAACATTGCCTGTAAAGAATTTTGCACCTGGGACCATCAGAGGAAGGATTTATCACTGCAAATTTGAACTACCTTGAAAATGCCTCTCTCTTACTTGGTAAGCATTCCTTGAATCTAGTGGCTCTAAGACACGGCAGAAACTAGTTTTAAACAAAATGTCCAAGTCCTTCAAATGGTATAGGAGTGTTAATGTGCTCTACAGGTTGTATTCCAGCCAGCAGAAACAGATAGAAGTGGGTGCATTCATTTGGATGTCGATGTATTAACCCATGTTTTCATGTAAATAAGGATTGAAATAGTGTGTTCTCGCTGGTAATGCATCTGAACACGAACACATTAAACTCCAGTGACATGGTTTTAAGAGCTATATAACATATTGCAATGCTGTATAACACCCTACATCAACACCGCAGCCATGACACCATTTTGGTTTTGCCCTCCCAGCCTCAAACACATTGCTACTGTTGTACAATGCTTTAATGCGACAAATCTGAGGAGGAACATCCACTAGAAGCCTCTAGTCAAGCCGCTGGTGGCCCCGTTTGGTCTATCAAGCCTTTGGCATCTCAGCAGGGTTGAGCAGTGCTAAACACACTCAAACTTGCCTGTGCAGCCAGGCCTCTTACAGGTTTCGAGAGTGCTTAAGAAGAGTGCGAGGGGCATCTGTGCTCCAGAAATGTCTGTCTCGGCTCTGTTGGAGTAGCTTTCCTTCAGAAAAGGGTTGTAATATGTGCAGCACACGTGAGAAGCCCCATGGGTTGGAGCTGCTCTCCCCTAGTGAACCAGGAGTCCATCAGCATAGGGGAGAGGATGACGATGACCTTTGTATTGAAGCGTGTGTGTGGCTTGCCTGTTTGACAGCCTCATGTTGTTAAGATTTTCAGGCTCACGTTGGGTTTGTGCTCAAGACTAGTGGGTGGCCGAAGTCTTCTGGCTTGATTGCAGTGACATCTGTTTATACCAGTGGTTAATTAGGCCTGAAGACCGGCCATCTCTCTGTGTTTTTCCCCACCGTTTCTGTGGTTTTTTTCTTCATTAAAAGTGTTCCCTCCTCAGTTGTAAAACAGAGCCTTTGGGTTTATCTGCAGATATTTATTTTTTTTTCTCTTAATCCACCGGCCCCAGTATGAGATGAGTATCAGGACATCAGCGTAGCCTCTCTTCAAAAAAGTAACCAAGTGTTCCAGAAAAGAATGACTGGTGCTTTTGATAGAGATGGCAGAGCGAGCACTGAAAGGGAAAGAAAAGCAGCCTAAAATCGTTTAGGCTCAATGCAAAGTACAATCCACTGTGTCTCGAGAAGCAAGATTGGAAAGGGGAGACTGCTTTAGGAGCCTGTGTGCCGTACAGACAGCGTTGGTGTGAACACTCTGGCCTGGGTCAAAAATGAAGCACATCTTGCAGGTGATACAGCCTGAACAGGATTTGGGAAAGAACAGGGATGTTTATAAACAGGCAAAAAGATGTGAGAAGATAGGATTCTGTGATGTACAGCAATGGTAGGCAGCTCGAACCTCTGTCAGAGGACAGAGTGTTTCAGCTGGAGCGAGGATGATGCACACCAGCCGTCTCCAGAGGACTGGGAGTGCACAGGGAATTACAGAGGGAGGGAGTCATCTCCGTGCATGAGGAATGCAGCAAAACCTCCTCTGACTAAGCCAGCTAATGCACACTGCATTTTTTTTTTCTTTCCTGATAATCCTGTTCCATAATATTTCCTTAATAATTTAATACGTGAAGAGTAGCCCTTTTGAAAAGCATCTAAATCACCAAGTCTTAGGTTCAGGCGGAACCTTGCCATCCTTGTCCTTGACGTGCACTAGGGATTTTTACTGGCTATGACTATTTGAGAGCTATTGTGGACTTTAGGGGTTTGGGGTTTTTTTTTAATTATTTAATGAATTTACCAAGTGGCACAACCCTTGGTACTGCCAAGCAACAGCTTTCTATTACTAGACTGTATGGGCCCAATCCTGGGTTGCTGAAGCCAAAAGCAGTATTTGGGAACAGACGCTGGCATCGAAATCTGTAGGAAGGCTTAGAATAACTATACAAAAGGGGTTAGTTGCACTCAGAATATTGATTCATGAGCTCCATGGTTTTTTGCATCTCTGTTCATTTTACCCAAGCAAGATCAAGTGCCCAACTGGACATATAATATATGATACTGCATTAGAACTAAGTCTGCATTTGGTCATACTCATTAATTAAACTGATTTCTCCTGTAGTTGTTTTTTTTTTCCTAGAGAACTAATGGAGAATGATAATTAAGCATATTATGCATTCTAGGGAACAGTGTTTCTTCTACTGCCACAGAAACATTAAAGGAGAAAAACCTGAACTAAAGCAGAAAATGGAAAGAAAAAAAAAAACCAAAACCCTAAAATTGGAGTGAGAAGGGGGGAACAACATTCCTTCAGTTTTAACCGATTCCTCTGTGCCTTGGGACGTGTGGGGCAGCCTTGTTACAGTGGAAGAATTGCACCAGCAAAAAAAAAAAGGAAAAAAAGCAATAGAAATCTGGAGGAAAGCAGCCCAGCTCATCAGTGCAGCTCCCTCCCTGCTGATGTAGAGGTGCACACTACAGTAATGCAGCACCCCAGGGTTTTTTTTTTGAGGGGCTTGCTTTTATTTGTGGCTGAGCCTTGCATGGGAAGAGCCCTGCTCCAGAAGGTCAGCATTGACCCCTGAACGGAGACGGCACGAGGTCTTAGCAGTCTTTAATCATGCCTTTGCTTGTAGCGTGTTTGCTTCTCGCCCACGAGTCCCACATTGCTTGGTGGGGAGCTGCTCTATTGGAACGAGCATCCTTGGCTGGAGGGGAGGCCCTTTGCTTAGCTTCTCCCAAGTTGTTGGTGCTGACGGGGTCTTTATTTGCAAAAAAGTTGTCTGCTTCTAGGGGCAGTATTAGGTGTTTGCCTGTCAGCTCCTGCACGCACTGAAGCCAAAAAAAAAAAAAAAAAACCAGGGAGAAAATGAAGATGTGGTGTTGTACAATTACATGATGAAATCTCACAGTATTAGCATGTACTGCAATTAGAAAGGAAAAGGCCAAGGATGCAATTAGAAACATAGGAAGCAGTTCACTGCCTCTCTTTTTTTGAAAAAGGTGAGGGATGCCGACGTTCCAGCACACCAAACATTGCCACTCTTTCCTAATTAGCACACATATTGATAGACAGAGATTACCTGGCAGTCCGTAGTATTTCTAATGAATTGCCCTATGAATCCAGTGTCTGTTTCCCCCCTCCCAATCTTTCCAGTCTTTGATTTCTGTTTGTTCATGTATTTATCGTTAACACGGGAAGGGTTTTGAATGATCTACAGGAGACCTGGCCTCAATCAGGAAAGCTTTGACCATCCTTGCTCAAAGACAAGGCTGCGCTCAGACTATGCCTCTGGCCCACATCAGGTCCGTATCACTGTGGAAAAAAAATGCAGTTTGGTTCCTTCTCTTTTTAGCGTTGTTGTCTTCATGTGTAAGCAGTTGGAGAGCCTGCGTCGAGGCTACGACTGCATGATTACATCTGTGCTCCCGCTCCTTGGGAAGCCCTTGCCTGCCCCGTTCCAAAATGGGATGTGTTTTGGGTGGCTCCTCCTCACAGACACGCAGGCTTTTCCCCCTCGCTCCTGCAGGCTCTGGAAGCCTCTGCCGACACGCTTCCTTGTACAGTGTTCCGTGGCTCGGTCACAGGCTGTTTCTCCGTGCTTACCGACATGTTCGGGCAAAACTGTGACTGGGCCTTGCAGACACCTTCTGGTCAGATTGCTCTGGAGCTGCAGAGCGGAGTTTCTTGGCCAGAAAGGTCTCGTTAAATCCAGGCGGGAAGCAACGTGAGGAGCAGTCAGCAGTAGGATTATTGGCCTTGCATAGCCTAACCTCCTCCCGCCACGATGGAGCCTCTGCTGTGTGCAAAGTGTAGGAAGGAGCTCGACTCGTATCGATTTGTATCGTGACCTATGCTTGGTCGAGAGCACTTCTGAGCGTGGATGCAGGTTGTACTAGTTGTGTTTGGAGGAACAATCTGAGTTAAAGCATGACTATAAACTCCTGCCAAGAAAGGCCCAGGGGAGTTACAGTAGGAAACAGAAGGGGCGGTGAGTTTTCTCTTCTGCTGGCGTAAAATTGGAGCAACCTAACAAAGTCAGAAGCGTTCGAAACTCAAAATACAGGCTCAGGCCTTTTACTGCCGAGTATAACGCAGCAAGAGCAGGGCTGTGGATATCGGTCTGGAGCTCAGCTGCTTATTTAGCAAATGTTTGTGGTTATGCCTATGGTGCTGGCGATAGCATGCACACACCCAGGCACCGGGACTGTAAACCTGCTGTGGACTTTGAGCTCCAGAAGGCAGGCACTGCTCGGCTGGGTGCATCCATGGCGCAATTGCGCAAGGCCAGATCCTGCTGCTTTACAAATCTGATGTAAAAGGAGGGCAGAACGTGGCCCTGAAATTTGGTGGATCTGGCATGCAAAAAAACCCCATGTAGCTCACTTGAAAAATGTACAAACATTCTGGCTGGCTTTTGAGTAGCCTGACGCCCACCAGACAGGTACCACTCCACTCTTGCTGTAAAGAAAATGAAGCTTTTCCTTTTATGTAATGACCTTTTTTATTATGACACTTGTAATTTCGAGAAGGGGCTTGTTTTCCCAAGTAGAAGGACCAAATTTCAGCGCCTGGCTGCTGGAAAGGATCTAGCTGGGGGAAATTCTGGTTATAATTTTTGCCAGCTCCTGAGCAATTCACAAGTCACTCGTCAAAATTTCGGTAAACAGTTGTGAATTGCATTGCAGATCTGGTTCAGGGCTACCTCTGTACCGTGGGCAGAGGATGAGAGAGTTTGGATGTCCTCAAAGGAATGGCTGACCGCAGGTGGAGGGGGAAAGGTGTGCTGAGGCCTCTAGAACTGGCCAGTTTTTTAGGTCTTTCCTCCTGTTTTAGTGGCTTCAGCAGAGTATTATATGAAATACCAGTCTTGGTGTTAAACTCTGATTGGGTGGGGTCTTTTCAATTATAAGAACCCATAAAATCATCACTTTACTCTCCTTCTGTTTTGGCAGATTCACTATTTTGTTTTGTTTTGTTTTTTTTTTTTTTTTTCCCCTATGTGGATTTTTGATAGATAAATTTCTCAGTTTAAAGAAATCTTTCCTCCAAAAGTATCCTCCCTTTCCTTTTCGGTTTTCTAGCTGAAAACGGAACTTAATTTCTAACAAGACCATCAGCTTGATTGATCGCAAATCATTACAGACCATTTTGAGCATAATACCTAAACGAGTCGTGATATTAATGACTAATAATCGCCTTTATGTTCGGTCTTAAAGCTTTATCGTCCCGAAGTACAAACGGTTTAGTAGAACATGAAAGGCCGGAATGGTCCGAGATGCCGCCGGGGCTGCAGTTAAAATCGTAAGGTGTTTGAACCGCATTTTACAGCGCCGGCCGGGATTACAGTCCCTTTCCAAAGGCAGTAATTGAGGGAACTTAAAATAATCGTCTTCTTTCCAGATAGCGCCTGGGGCCGAGCTCTCTCCCCCCCTCCTCCTTCCCCCCAAGTCTTCGTGCGCTCGAACATCTCCGTTTGTCCTCATTTTTGTGCTTCGGTGGGATCTGCACGGCCCAAATTAGCAGCCAGCATCCCACGGAGGGGGGGTGGCCGCCACCTCCTCCCTAGCCTCCCAGGTGGGCTCCCGGGGCCGGGGGGCGGCCGGCAGCGCTCCCGCCCTTCACCCGCCTGTCGTGTGGGGGGGGACGGACGGACGGACGGACGGACGGACACACCGCATCGGGACGAGCCCTGGGCCAGCCCCGCGGGGGAGCAGGGCTGGCCGGGGGCAGCCGAGCCCCGTCCCCCGGCCGGATAGCAGGGATACTTGTCATATTTGCGGTCGGGACGCCTTGGCACCCGCCTTTTGTCCCGACGCGGGGCCCGGGGAACCCCCCCCTCCTGCCCCGGTGGCGGCGGGAGCCGCGCCGCCCGCGCCCGCTCCCCCCCCGCCCCCCCGGGGCAGAGACACGCGTGGGCAGCGCGGGGAGAGGAGGAGGGACGGACGGGGGGGGATGGAGCGGGGGGAGGAAGGCCGAGGCGGAGCTTTGACGCCGGCCGGAGGGCGAGGAGCTCGCCGGAGCCGCCCCTGTCGTCAGTGCTGGCGGCAAGTGCTGGGAGCCGGGGTTGGTGCCTCCTCCTCCTCCCCCCTCTCCTCCTCCTCCTCCTCCATTGTATAATGCTGCGTGATCACAGCCGCCGGGGCACAGCGGAGGCTTAAATCCTCACGCCGCCTGCGCCTGCCTCCTCCTCCTCTTCCTCCTCCTCCTCCGCATCCCACCCGGCCCCTCCCCGGAGCGGCGCGGCGCGGCGAGGGAGCGACATATGGAGCTGCTCTAGGGCGAGAGTTTGCGACCTTCCACCCCCCAGCCTCCTCCATGCGTTAGTTCTCAGGTGGAGCTGCATGTGGTGAGTGGGGCTAGGGGGGCTGCGGGGGGGAGGGAAACAGGGGACGACGACCCCCGCCCCCGGCTTTGCGAGTCATGGGGGTTTCATCTCTACCTTTAAATTTGCGCCTGGGCAGAGGAGCTCCGGGCGGGTGTCCTCCCCCTCTCCTGCCGGGGGCGGGGGGGGATCGTGCTGAGATGAGCAGAGGAGGGGGAGCGGCGGAGTTGCTCTTAAAATACTTCTCCCCCCTCGTCGATGCAGGGAGATCCTAGGCAGAAGCAGGTGCCTGCGTGTAGTTGGAATACACTTTTTTTTTTTTTTCTTTTTAATCGGGATCCCGATAGTGCGGGCGGTTGTGTCGCGCTCGAAGACACCGGCTTTATTCCGGTAAGTTAGCCTGTGCCCCGGGGTGGGGGAGGCACAGCCTCCCTCCGTGTCGCCCAGCCGGAGCGGGGCGAGGGGGGGTTCGGGGTACCCCTGAGAGTCCGTGCCCTAGTGCTGGGAGAACGAAAAAGGGGAGACTTTCACTCCGCTGGAGCAAAGCTGACATATGGCTGGGCAGGACTCGCCTGCCCCGCTGGCTGGACCTTTCCAGGGGTTTGGAGTTAGGGATTAGCCTGTCTTTTCCCCGAGCAATAGCGCGCTTGGGTCTTCCTTGGGAGCATCGCCAGCACGGAGACACAGGCGTCGGGGGCGGGGGGGGCGCTCTTGTGAGCAGGGTGGTTCATCTTTTGGAAGCGACGGCGAAAAAACTGTTTATTGGGATTTCCTTCAGGGTGGGGGAACGCTTGAAAAAAAAAAAAAACCCTTTTGCGATGCCGCTTTAACTTAAAACATTTACTGCTTTACTTTGTCAGGATCTGGAAAGATAAGTTCTCCTTAAGTGTGAAAATAAGAGTGCAGTTACCTGCTGTCATTTCTTGCGTTTTGTGAAGCATAGCTGGAAAACCCAGGGCCACTTTTGTTGAAAAATCGATGGAGGGGTTCATGCGCTTCTCCCCTGGGACCCTTGGTGGCTGATTTACAGCTGCGGGTCAGCTGCCGGTGTAAAATAAAGCGAATCAGCCCATTTCATCTCCATCTTGGGGGAAGGGAGAGGGTTGCCAGCCCCTTACCCGAACTTGAGCGCAGCATGGCAGAGCTGTTGCATGTGGCAGTCTGCTGTGTTCAGGCAAGTCCAGAGCTCTCGGGATATGAGGAAAGTCCAGGCTTTTTCGGCTGGTGCCCGGTGAAGTCAGCAGGGTGGCTCTCGCCGCCGTCAGTGGGTGCTGGATTTGGCCACCGTAGAAATATGCTATTGCTCAAACAATGGTGGTAGAGGGCTTGGCTGCCCCCTAACATCAGTTTTACGCTTCTGTCTCTCAAATGGAGTAAACAGTTTCTGTTTGTGTGAGTTGCAATGACGGCTTCCTTTTGATTCTGATTTTTAGGGATTCACCTGCAAAAAATACTCGACCCAAATGAAGATGCCTGTGTTTTAGGGGCTTCTCACAGGGTACAAAATTGACAGGGGCACCTCAGCTTCCATCGAAGTGCAGGGGAAGCTTTCACGTGGTAAAGTGAATGGTAAAGCGAACCGTAAAAATCAATTGTTTTCTTAAAAGTTGCTACTGCTGGTACTTATATTGCTGTAGAAATGAGGCAGTTTGATTAATCAGGGTAAATTGGAAGTAGCCCTTTCTGCTTGAAGTTAAAATGCGTACATTTTTACATAATAAGGTGGTATCTCTGGAATCTGATTTAACCTAATGAGCGAGTGGTGGTGGTAGAGATAGGAGGAGGATTAGCAGTTTGTGCTGCCAGACAGGTACCTGACAGTGTGTTCTAGGGAATACTTCCATTGTCCAGGCAAGTATTGCAACATCTAGCGTAACAGCTGTAGATCTTCCTCCTTTCGTGACTGATCCTACTTCCATTTAAGTTGGTAGCAAAAACCACCCACTCCTTTCTGCAGGAACTGGATTGGACTGCTAACGAACGAAGCTAGACTTTGTGCATATTAAAACACCGCTTTGATTTTTGTGTCAAGCTGATTTCTTTCTCTCTGAAGCTGATTAAAAACAAACAAAAAGAAACTCGCTAGCCATAGGTACTTCAGGTTTTGTCTGTAGATGAAGCAGTCTTAAAGAGCACTAAATACGTCTGTAGGTGCTGATTTATTAAGAATTGTAATTGTATTCCTTTATACACCTGCTCCTTTGAATGGAAAAGATGAAATAATGACAGTTTCTCAGTGTTTTGGTGGAAATAATAATATAAATAATCCAAGCGCTCAAATTGTCTGCCTGAGAGGCATCATGGAGTTTGAGATAATGTCCTAATATCAAGGAAAACCTCAAATTGCGTATTCTAATGTTTTTTTTTTTAGCTTTTCATGAAGTTCAGCAGATCTTATATAATATCTAGTTTGAAGGATTTTACCATCATTTACACAAGCTGCTTTTATTTTTCCAATAAATAATTCATAGGGAAAAACTTATTTATTTTTTTTTTTTTAGAAACTCTGACTTTTCACACTGATGTAAAACACTCCTGGCACAGTTCATCTCCAGCAGTGCTAACACTAGACAGGTGATCCAAAATACTTGTGACTATTTTTGCTTTTATGTAACATCTTAAAGTGTAATCTGTCAAGCAAGGAGAACGCAGTAGTTTGAAAGCGTAAGTAGTCTTCTGGTGATCTACTTTTTAGAAGGGCTGGGTAGCAGGAGAGACACCTTCTTTTAAGTCAGCTTTATACGTGTAACCGGCTCATGAGGAGACGGGTCCAGTTGTGGACGGTTCCTTAACATGCATGCGGATCTGTGCCAGAAACAGCAGCTTTCAGTTACCAAGTCCAAAGATCAGGAGCGTTCCAAAGGAGGGAGCAAGGTTCAGCTTCAATGTAAGCAGGCTGGCAGTCAGCACAGATGATGCCTAGCGTAGATGAGTCTTTTGCTAATTAATAGTTGGTAGAAAATGGAATTTGCCAGTCTGAGAACAGAGCTCATTTTCTTCTGGGGGATATAATTGCCTGTTTTCTGCCACTTGTTTCATTTCTAAACTTCCATCAATCAGAGAAACTGTGCCGTCACGAAGAACTGCCTCTTTTCTGTAAATGGCAAGAGACCCTCAACATGTGTTAGTTCTTCAATTCTTTTATAAACAAAGTCAATTTTTGTGTTTGCTGTAGTGGAGGCTTCAGGTTTGTTCAGCATTAGCAACGCAAACACTATAACAAAAAATAAGATAACAATGCTGACTGTTCAACGCAAGTGGGGAAAGAAAGCCCTGGAAATGCCGTGCTCACTTTGCCGTTGGGTGCGCTGAAGTCGAGCAAAACGGAGTCCAAAGCAAACGTGTGGCTGGGAGACGGCAGAGGTTTTGTGGAGGAAATAGGCCTGTACGTCCTGCACCAATGACAACAGGGTCCCTGCCCTTCGTCTCACGGCTGTATGGGTATTAAACCGTCTGTCGTCGTGCAGAATAGAAACTGCACGTCGACATTTGCTTCACTGATGGCTCCCGATGACTGTGTCAGATGCTCGGTGTCATTGCAAAGTGGCCAGGAGGAGCTGTGAAGACGTGCTGGACCTGCAACTGGGGATTCCTCCGGCACAAAGGGGAATTCCTGGGTGGGGAAGAGCTGATCTCGGGGGCATTTCCAAGGGAGAGTGGGGCCGGTCTCCAGGGGCATTGGGCAGCTGGCAGTCTCATGCATCTTCAGAAACGACTTTAAGTTGTGATGAGGAACAAGGTGGTTTGAAAAGACCAAAGAAGCTGTCAAGTCGCCAGAGAGCCAGTTTTTTGGTTTTCACATGTCCCTTCTTTGAGGGTGGAGGCTCAGCGAGCTCAAGTGAGACAGCAGCCACCACCACATCAGAGCAACTGTGGATTCAGGCTGCTGCAGTGATATTAAAACCATACTCAGAGTCCCACGTTAGGTGAATTCAAACCATTATTCTTCCAAATAAGGGGCCGGGTTGAGTGCTCTGCTCGGTACGTACAACCATAGGTGTTGCCATACAACGCCCGAAGGTCCCAACCTATACAACATGATCAGTGTTCTGAGGCGCAGTGGACTTAAAGAGGAATTCCTCGTTAATACCATTCTGGAATTGAGTTTTAAGTGGCATTGAACAACACGAGTCTCAGTCTGTGTAATTATTAGGAGCCAAAGCCTGTTTGATTTGCTTTCACACCAGTAAGATGTATTGGATTTCATCTGACAGCTTCTGCTTCCAGTGAAGTCAGAATAAAAATTGTATTCTTAATGTAGTAGAATACGAAAAGTATAAATGTGGGTTGTTTTCTTTTAATGTTATTTTTAAAACTGAGTGGTATATGGAAGTAGCAGAAGAAAGAAGTTCCCTTTTTAAAGGACCCCGAAGTTGGTGGAAAGATCTAAACTCACCCTAAAACTTGCTCGGAGGATCTGTAACAAATAAAACTGTTTTCTTGATCCCAGATTTTCCATCCCCTGGGAAACCCTTGTGCTGTTCGAACCACATTCACCTTTAATGGAAAGGTGACAATTATCAGCTGTTTTCTTACAGTTTCTCATAGTAGCCTGTAACATTAGTCGTTAAAAAACCCCTTCTGCCGTGCCAGGCAGGCAATAAGGTTGAGTGAACTGCGCTATAGAAAGAACCACCCATGACTGGAGGTAAACTATGCGGATATATGTTGGGGTGGAGGTTGGAAGGAGCGTGGAGGGCATATTTGAAGCAGACTGTGCAACTGCTACAGCAGGTCTGACTAGTTTGAGATGCCTAGAGGCAGCTTTGTCTTGACTTCAGGTAGCTGCAAAATGAAGTTTTAAAACCTAATTCAGAAATACATCATCATCATCTTCCGGTGCCTCCACAAAGTCTTTACTTTTCATGTGTTTTTGCAGGCAGTCTTTCACCCTTGGAAGAAGCATTTAATAGATACACGCACACGTGCATGCATATCATTTGCGTATTTTTAAAATATACATTTCATCAAGATAGGAGACGGGCGTTCATGCACAAACCACAGTGCTTTTTTTTTTTTTTTTTTTTTAAACAGCGGTAACATTTTGCTTTCTTACCAGCCTGTGTGCATGTGAGAGAGAAGCCACTCTATTGAAGCATTTTTTTTTGTATAGCATGATTTGTTGCCAGTCGGTTTTTGTGCCTGTCCCTGTGTAGGAGGAGTGACTTACACTTTATTAGTCTGTGCTGCGGTCGGAGGGATTTTGGCCTGGGCTACTTTCATGCTGGCTGTCCCAGGGGTACAATAACCTGCTTAGGTTACCCTCCCGTCATCCAGCTCACGGTCTCCTTTACCCTCCTACTCCATCTGTTTGGCAAAATCGGCTCTTCTATACAACCCTTCCCCTTTTTCCTCCCCCAACTAGAGTATTCCACAAATAACTTGCGGGTGAATAGGAGAGAATATTTTCTGTGTGTATAACATACAGTGTAAAGCTTCCTTGTTGCTGCTTGGCTTCCCCTTGCTGGCAGTGGAACATACGTGATACATATGTGCTCTGACAGTTGGGTTGTTGGTTTTGTTTGTTTTTTTCTTTTTTCTTTTTTTTTTAAATTGTGGGGAAAATCAGTGTAATACTGTCTTGGGTGAGGTGAATGGGTTGTGCCTGACTGAATATGAAATGAAGTTTAGGACATTTAGTTTCAGTTTCCTGTTCTCTTCTCCTTCTGTATTTTCCACTCCCAATTTCCAAAGACTTAGTTTGTGGTTAGGTTTGTTTGTTCCATGTTAATTGACCTGTACTAAGCCTGCTTCAAAATACTGGTTTAATACACATGCCTCTAAAATATGCTATTAAAAGGGTGTCCCCGTGTAAGTTTAAATGATTTCTTTGAGATTTAAATCACTGTGCATAAAAGTTACGTGGGATCCAGTGGTGCCTGTTTTAAAGGGTATCGCATAGGTGTAGTAGCTTTTATTGTGAAATCAAGCAGGTGCCACGAAAAATGGCATCTCTTTCGTCTCCAAGTTGTAGCTGTTAGAGGTTGAGAATAGTTCAAGGCTGGCCAAAGTTCCCTTTATCAGTTTTCAGAAGGCTCCTTCCTTGGACGTGAAAACACATGCTGTATTTCAACAGCCGCCAGAGCTTTAGTCCACTGGACTGAAAGGCCAACAGTTATCATCTTGTCTAACATCACTTAACGCCATCTTAGCAAACTTGCATGTCAAACTTTAACTACCTTTTTTTGTGTGTGTGTTTTGTTTTCACTGCTGGTAGAGAAATGCCTGACAGCTTTTCCACCTCTTTAAGAGAAACTTGGGGGTGGGTGGGTGGGTGCTTTTTCACACAATATAGTTGTTTGCAGGCCTGCATTCATTTCATTTAAGCAAAAATGTTGAAAACGACTCATGCTTTTAACTGCTTTTAAAAATGCCAGGGAAACACCTTCTTTCTTTTCTCACCTTTTAACTTTGAGTAGCGAGAAACTGGTTAGCAAATAAAACCTGCAGGCCAGAAATGAAAATGACTTGCCATTGCTGGGATGGATGTTGCATTTTGCAGTATGCATTTCTTTAGAGTTATGGGTTTTGGTTGGGTTTTTTTTTCCCCCCTCTCCTTCCCCCCCTGCCATTCGCTGCTTTTCAGTTTGACTGTGATAATTTATTCAACAGTGTTTTCTGAGCAATAACCTACTTTTTGGCAAACCATTCAGTTCTTTCCACAGTAGCGTGGGTATTTCTTTTTTCCCCCATGTATTTATTAAGGGTCTGCTACAAGGGGGAAAACCAAGGTATCTTTGGGGAAAAGATGCTACGACACGCTTGAAAGCAAGGATTCAGTCCAAGTAATTATACATACGAGAGGAAAACTCACTCGTTATACACAAAGGGGTCTCGTCTCTCTTGGATGCATGCACAATTCTCATTAACCTTTGTAGGAATTATACACATCCAGCGAAGATGGGTCTACAGTACTCAGTCCCTACGTATGCTAAAAATATCAGCTAGACCGTGACATGCCGGTGCCAATAGAGATGTCTTGTATAATATAACACGACATTGCCGTTATCTATTGTTCCGAGCGACATTGCAGGGGAGGAGGGATGTATGGCCGGTCCTGCTATTTCATCATTCTCCCTTAGAGTCTGACCAGTAGCATCTTGTCGTTACAGGCGTGTAATTTTAGCAGTGAAAAGGGAGCGTGTGTTTGCTAGCCCGTGTCACTTTCTGGTGGCCATGCTAGCTCTTTCAGATTGTTTTGAATTTCATTTACAAGTCAGGTGCCTCTTAGCCAGCGCTCGATGCCTGCCAGGCTCTGCAGTGGGAAGAAATGGAAGGCAGTCAGCCCTTGGCTGAATTGGGCCCTGAAGCGGTCTACAGCCACCTTAATTGCTGCCGCTCCACCGCTTGAAGAGATTATGGCCCCGGTTCTCCTAGCGTGGAGCTGCGCTCACCAGCTCCGGTGTGGCACCTTGCCCACCGGCGGGGAGATGTTGTCGTGCTGTGGTCCTGCTTTTGGGACCGGCATCTCCTGCTTCCAGGGAAGGGAGGCCCAGGGTGCCAGACTTGGGGAAAAGAAACCATGATGTGGAGCAGGGGGAGCTTCTTGGCTGATCCTGGGGAGGTTTGCGCGTAGAAGCCCTTGCATATTTTTCGGGTGACAACAAGCAGAGTCTGCTGAATAATCAGCTAATCTTGTAGTAAAGTCTGAGGAGCTTGGCCTAGCACTGTGCCTGGGTTTGTTTCCTGCAGCTCTGATTTCCTACTGATGCCCAGGTGTGTAATGCGGCTCCTGGTCCTCCAGCTTTTGCTGTTGGCAGCAGAGTTGCTCAACCCATGTGTATGCAGTGCGGTATAATTTGACTCGTGCTTGGCAGGCCCGGTGGCTTCCTTAACACTGCCACGTGGAGACCCGAATTTCAGAATCGCCTTGTCCCAGCTCTTTGGGGTGGCTCTTGGAAGCACAGAGTCTCAGGCAAGCCAAAGCCTGGTGAGGAAGTTCCCCCGTGGTGGCACGGGCGCTCTCGTGAGGAGACAGTGCGTGCAGCCATCCTGGAGAAGGATGTAAAGAGGAATCTGCGCCAAGGTGACCCGAGGAGAGGGTCTTGCTGGAAATGTCTCTCCCTGCTGTGACTAACCCTAACAAAACAGCTCCTGGTAGCGGGAAGGGGGGAATCCTCCACCCGGGTCGGGCTCAAAGCAGGTACTGCTGGGGTTGGTGGTCAGCGGGGCTGCATCTGCACCGGGCCTGGGGAGCACTGAGGCGACGTTAGCAATCGTGGAAAGCTTGTTTCATAAAACTTCCAGTTAAGGACAAGACCAAAAAAGGACAGGCTGGGGTCTTGTTTGCGTCTGCTGGGCGGTGTTGGAAGGATGCTGATGGGAAGTCCTGTCTGAAGCAGAACATGTGAGAATTAACATTTTGGCTGTGTGATACCTCTGACACTGAAATGACTTCTGCTGGGCAATCCAAACCTGTTCGTTCTTCCAGTAAGGACAACTGCCTTCCTGCACGTGAATAAAACTTATTTTTGAATAAATGTTTTCCAGCCTCAGTATGTTGCAAAGCCGCATTCACCCCCTCTTGCTTCGTGCTGGAAAGAGTTGTCAGAGTTGCTCGGAGCTTTTGCTTCTTGACTTGGGCCGGTTTGAAATGCGCCTTGCTAGCTTTCCACGCACAGAACCTGTGCCGTCTTGCTCACCTTCTAATTCTGCCAGGGTAGTCTTTAATGGTTTAACGAGCTAACAAGTGCTCGTCTGATTTAAACTTGCATTACATTCTGCTACCCTGATAGAATTCCTAATATTATAAACACCCTTAATAACATGGCTATAATCGAGAAAACCTGCTCTCCTTTTTCCAAACAATTACTTAATGAGGCAGTAATTTATTCTAAGCTATATTTATTGGAGCCCATTCCAGCTTTATCGGACATACTCTGTTTGGTGTGTGCAGTTAGTCAAAAACATTAAAACTGCTCCACTTCTTCCAAGGGAACATGTTCCATTTAGCAAACTGACAGCATTAGAAACTGTTTCCAATTTAATAGAAGCATATGTTTCCTGCAAGACTTAACACACTACAGAGTCAGAGATTGCCTGAGACTGCGGCTTTGCTTTTTTTTTTTTTTTTTTTTTTTTTTTTTAAGTGTGGTAAAAAGGAGCTGGAAACTGAAGGCAGAAGTGGAGTTTGTAGCCGTGTTTTTGGTTGTTTTGCTGGCTTTTGTTTTTCAGAGAGCCTTCTAGCAGGGCTTCGACGGGCTGCAAGTTTTAAGAAACTATCAAGAAAGTAGTGTGGGCGGCGCGCATAGAGCTCCTGCTCGAAACGCAGTTTCTGATCATTAACAAACAGCAAGAGCTTGGTTTGCCCTCTGGGCCTCAAATAGTACAGTATGCAACAAGGGAGAGCAGGCAAGGCACGAGGATGGAAACAGTAGGATCAGATTACAGTTTCAAAATATCGCTGGAACACGTTGGCTGGCGTTACGCTATTGACTGGCTTTATAATTGCATTGCTTATTTGCTAGGCAAGGCTTCACCTTACTTTGTGATTAGCATGGACATTCCCTCGGGGGCTTGGGGACTCCGGGCTCCCAGTACCGAAGTCCAAGCCCCTCGAGAGCTGCATGGCTTCAGACGCTCCTCGGACGCAAGTCTGAGCTTCCTCTGATGTCTTGTCTCCTCTTTGCCGGGAGGTTTCCTTGCTAATTCCTGCATAGATTAGCCTCTGAAAGTCACCCACTATGGGTTCCCTTATTATTTCGATTTTAACTTGAGACTAGAAAAAGACTGCTGTCACTCAGCTTGCTAATTGCTCTCTTCCAATCTTCATTTGTAGGTGCCTGTAGCGGGGGGCCAAGGCTGCATTTCTGCAGGGAGAGGGAAGCTGCCTTTCTTGCTAAATGTTCAGGAGTGGGGTGCATCCCAACAGGGTGCTGAGCAGCTCTGCTCGCGCCTCTCCTTTTTCTGGGAGAGCCGAGGTTCACCCATCCGCTACAGGAGATGGGAAGAGTTGGGTCCCTGTAAAATATACGTGAGAAATACCTGCCAATTATAGTTACTGCTGGCACCCCCAGCCTTGCAGTGAAGGCTTGCAAACATAAAAACAATTCCCTGTACTCTCTGGAAGCACAGAGCTACCCAGGAGGCCAATTTTTTGATATAGCTCTAAAGGAGAGTTTTGTACATGCTTATTAAACCTCACTCAGTTAAAAAAAACAAAAAACAAAAAAACAAAAAACAAAAAACAAACCATGCTGCCAGAATTAATGTAAAATGTAAGTGTCGGGGAAAACAAATCTTGTAAATGGGGAATGTCTGAGCACTGGGTCTGGAGAGGACAGAAACCCCAGCACAGCTCTGTTCCTTGTACCTCTTGCCTAGGGTTGGGGGGGTTTATTTTCTAACTCACACGTGACATGAGACCCAGTTCTTACCAGGCCGCGGTTGTCAGGAATCCTCTCTAGCCAGGCAACATGGATGCATTGCACTCGAACAAGTAAAATCTGCATCAGAGAAGCAGCCTTGCAAAAGAATATAACCAAACACAGCGCAACCCCACACCACCCGTCAGTGCACAAATTGCGAGCCAGCTGCAGCATATTGAACGTAGCCATGCGTTACTGCGGGGTACACGCTGTACTAGCTCCCAGGGATGCGGCCGTGCCAGGATTTAAAGATCCCGGTGTCAACAGACGAAATCATGAAGGAGGAGTGATTTTCATCTTGCGGTGGGTGTCACCTCTGAAAGTCCATGCTGCTTATTTGCTCCAGTCCTGGAGTTAAACCTTCACACCTGGGCTGTTCAGCGTGCTTCCTTGTTTTTAGGGAGGCTGGGAGAAGGGTGCCAGTTTTATACTGGCGTTCCCCTTGACTCTTTCCCTTCCTTTCCAACTTTGAATGGGAGGAGGATGCCTGCGTTCTCGGGGGACAGGCCAGTTCCCAGCTGCCGGGGCAGGTTTGCTGTGGTTTGCCAGGGTCCTGCAGGCCAAGGAGCATCGTTCTGCAGTGGGTGAGCCCATGGGGGTCTTCCCCAGAGGCGGCCGCTCTCCCTCTCCCTGCCGTGGCCTTGGGGATGCAGAAACATGGACAGGGAGGGAGCATTTGCCTCCCTAGCTCCAGGGGACAGATGCTTTGAAGTCCTGGGGGACTGGTTACAAGTTCAGGTGGTCCCTCAGGCTGGAGCCAGAAGCGCTGAAATGCCTCGCGGCAGTCCAGCCTGCCTCTGCTCGCTCAGAGGATCTAGCCCTCCTCTTGCCAGTTGAACCCAGTTGGCACAAAAGGCCTTTTTATTTTGGTCCTGCAGCTATCTATGCCAAATCCTGATCCTGCTGAAGTCAGTAACAAAACACTCATTGACTACCGTTGGGCCAGGATACAGCCAATGCAACCCTCAAGGATGAGGGGTGAGGGATGGAGGAGAGGAAAATAATACTTCATGTGCCAGAAGTGACACAGAAAGCGCTTGCGTAATTTACTGGATAGAGTCTCCGAGAAACCCTGGTGAGGTTCATTTACACCTGAGGTTTGGAAACTTTGTTTTGGGAATGAAATATATGAATTCAGTACTCTGCGGTTTGGGAGGCTTTTATGGGGGGCTTTTCTGTTTTGTTTTGTTTTTTTTCTGCGCACATATGTGTGTGAAGTTAGTGTTTTATTTTAATTCCCCCAAGTTACCTTTTTCTTTGTCTCTTTTTTTTTTTTTTCTTTTTAATTTCCCCCTGTGGTTTTAATAACCCAAGATTTCAGAAAGTAACAAGTCCTGCCTTAAACTCCACTTTTTGCATGAGTCCCTGCTGCTCACGTGTCTCCCTCGACTTTCGGCTGTGTGGGGAGGAATGGGGACTCTGGGGCCTGGGGACTCTGGGGTTTGATGCTTTTACCTTTTTGAGCAACGTGGTGTTAGTTCTAGAAGTGAATTTCACTGTGTTAAGCTGATCATCCTCTAAACTGACTGATACAGTGGTGTAAATACGCGAGTGGAAATGTGACTTTTTAAAGATCCTTCTCCACCGTCCCTCTTGGTGTTCGGATCCTCTTTCTTCTTTTTCCTTCCTGTCCGCCTTGATGAGCGGGGAGGGACTAGTGGGTTGTGGAATTGATTTCCAAGAAAAGCCCTCAGTCTTGAGAGGCGTTTTAAACTAAACTGTTAAAAGCCTTTGAGAATTAACACGAAAGGGTATTTTTATTATTGGTGAGATAACCAAATCACTTATTCCCCTACATTTTTATATATCCAGTGCTTCCCTACGCCGAACTCCCAGTTATTGAAGACTTCAGAAATAGTCCAGCAGTGACAAGGTATAGTGCCCTAAGTACAGTCGATAAATACGATACTTCTCTCACGATGTGTGCGTACCCCTGTCCTCTGGAGAGCGGAGGATTCGTCACTAAGTGGGCTCGGAGACATCGTCAGGCATTGCACAAGCTTTTCTGTGTTTAATCGATGATGGTTGACTCCAGAGAACCACCCGCTCCAGGCTGATTATCTCTTCCACTGAGCCCCAACTGCGTTTTTTTCCCAGCTCTGTCTGAAGAGCATGCAGAGCCAATAAAAGGAAGCTAAATGACATGCAAATGAAAAAAATATATATTACTTTTGTTTTTCAATTAAGAAAAGCCAACTCCCAAACAATGCGAGGGTTTCGCTGGCTCTGAGGCGCGTGCAATCGCCCTAAATGGGCAAAAAAGCAAGTTGAATCTTTCCCGGCAACAATGGTTCAGCTTTTGGGCCTGGGTCTTCCAGAGCTGGAGCCAACTGGTGGATAATATCGGGGAAGATCTCCAAGTAACTCCCCCCCACCCCAATCCCTGGGTAAATGCAGCTTTTCCGTTGCCTTTCTTCAGCTTTCTGGTTCCACATACCTAAGAGACATTGAAAACTAACTTGCATACCAAAACCCTGCAACACCCTTTATTAAAGCAACAACAAAAACAAAGCGACATCCCATCTCAACTCTTAACGCTTGGCCCCAAAATGACGTTTGCTGGCAGGCAGATGGAAATTCAGCAGAAATACATCTGGCTGGGATTGTGGCCCCGCCAAAATAGATGCACGAAAGACCCTCCATGGACATGATCCTTTGTCGCTGCCTGTCCAGTCTTGCGTTTTGGGGGGGGTTGCCGTTGTCTGGCCGTCCCCATTACGGCCATAGGACTTGGTAGGCCAACTCTGTTTTCTGACACTTGGGAGGGTGCGTATATCTCATTTTGTACTGATTTTGGCCAAGCTGATGTGTAAGTTTGGCATTTTCATTTTCCCAGCAGGATCTTTGGCTGGAAAGGCTAGGAGCAAAGTTTTTTGAGATGAACAGAACTGAAACAGATCAAATGTTATCTTTGTACGGCTTGCCTTTTTTTTTTTTTTTTGCCTAATGTTGTTCAGTATTTTAGTATCTTAAGACGTACAAAATCAATCTCTTTAATGTAGGCGTGATACGGTTGAAGGAGGGAAGAGATGGTTTGAACTGTAAAGAACAAACAGGCAATGTTGTCTTAAGCGGTGGTGGTCAGAAACTATAAAATTCCTTTTTGGAGATCTGGAGAAAAGCTTGCAAGCTGTTTGTTTTTACCAACTCCATCAGTTGGTCTAAAAAGATACTGCCTCCTTACTTTGCTTAGAATGAATAAAGGGATTTATGGAAACTGGAGGAAAATGTTTTTACAATTCCCATTTGCATGCCAGAGGAGAAGGGGGATAAAAGAAAACTCTGTAAAGTTGAGAGTCTAGAAGGGGCTTATTTGAACCCCTGTTTTGGGGAATAAAACCCTCCTTGCTTAGGCTGGCATCCTGCTTCGCCGCTTTAATAGTTAAAACTCGCTTCAGAGAGCGTTTCTGGGGAAAAGGAAACCGAAAGCTGCGCTGAAAAGCGAGTAGGTGAAATTGGGAGTTGCCTGATCTGCTTTATCTTTTCAAAGGCTCTGAACCAAGCTGTGTGGAGATGGAGTGAGATGCGAAAGCTTGACAGTCATACATACAGGAAACCTTGAATCATTTCTGAGCTTCCTGGAAAATGACGTAGTGAAGTTATTGTCATGTTTACTAATGATGATCCCATCACTCTTACTGACCAGCTTAAAAAAAAGTCTTAACTACCAGCCCCTCAATCTTGGATACAAATGGGGTCAATTGGATTCATTCGAAATGCCGGCCAGCGTCCCCTGACAATAATAATTTATAATCGAACGCAGAGGACGGAGCGTGGCCACCCGAATGGGCTGTTTTCTTTATCATGGGGGAAAAAGGTTTGCTTTGTGCGGTGAATATTTTTATACATCCCTCGCTGAGCCTGAAAAACTTCAAAACTCTCCTAGTCCCCAAGCCATTTAAAAATTTCTCCTTTAAATAGAGCATTGCGGAAGGACCATTGGTATGTCTTTAGGACAGAGTCTGTCTTTTTTCAGGGGGAGGAGATAGTAGGAAGGGACAGAAAGCTGCTCGCTCTCCTCCTAACCCATCGCCGCTTTGAAAATGCGCTGGGCTTGGGCAGGGGTTTGGGTTCTTGCAAGCCTGGTCCTCCTTTTTTTGCTCTGTCTGTCTGAAGTGGAAGGAAGCGTGTCCGTCGTGAACGTTTGAACAGCAAAACTCCCCCTAGCACCCCCAACCCACGTGCACAGCTCTGGAGTAGTCCATGGAAGTGACACAAGGGAGCAGAGAAAAACCAGACTTCGGCAGTAGTGCTAAATTTCAGAGGTTTTGTTCACCCGCGATTCCAGGCGCGGGGATCGCTGGTAGCTGGCCAAGGAGCTTGGATGGCAGCCTACCCGTTCCTCAGCTCCGCTCAGCTTGCTCCCTATCCCCCGCCTTTCTTTTTTTAATTGCATAATATGCTAGAAAATGATCTGGATTTGGGACTTATTTTTAACCAGAAGAGGCTCACTTCACCCAATCTGATTTTGGATTTAACATCCAGCAAATGCTTTCTGAAGCTCTTTTGTTTTCGCATTGAAACCTTGACTTCTTTTGCCCCCTCTCCTGCTTCACAAGGGCTCTTTGCTTTTAAATGTTTGTCTTGGGGATGTTTGCCAGTCTTTAGCTATGTTGTCTGTCTGCAGCACCGGTGTGTGGCGATCAAATTGGTGTTAGACCTGCCTGGAGCAGTAATTTCACAGGCACGGATCCCGCTGGGGAACCGGGAATTGTACTCAAATGAGGAAGGCGAGTTTTGTCTCCTAGATGATAGCTTGGTGATAGCCACGTAATAAAGCTCATACAAGAGGACTTGGGCTTGAGGTTAAAAATCTATATCCCTGTTGCAACTTCTCTGGTTAGCTGGGGCTGGAAAGCATCTTCCACTTTTTAAAAAAAAAAAAAAGAAAAATGAGGCAGAAATCTTCATCCTATTCTAGGGTGCATGGGGGGCGCATGGGAGGTGATTCTACCCTCCTGCTCTGATGAGACCCCACCTGGAGTACTGTGTCCAGCTCTGGGGCCACCAACATCAGAAGGACATGGACCTGTTGGAGCGGGTCCAGAAGAGGCCACGAAGATGCTCAGAGGCTGGAGCAGCTCTGCTGTGAGGACAGGCTGAGGGAGCTGGGGCTGTTCAGCCTGGAGAAGAGAAGGCTCCAGGGAGACCTTAGAGCCCCCACCAGACCCTAAAGGGGCTACAGGAGAGATGGGGAGGGACTCTTTATTGGGGAGTGGAGTGATAGGATGAGGGGGAATGGTTTTAAACTGAAAGAGGGGAGATTTAGATGAGATACCAGGAAGAAATTCTTGACTGTGAGGGTGGTGTCCCAGGTCGCCCCAAGGATCTGTGGCTGCCCCATCCCTGGAGGTGTTCAAGGCCAGGCTGGATGGGGCTTTGAGCAGCCTGGTCTGGTGGGAGGTGTCCCTGCCCATGGCAGGGGGTTGGAACTAGGTGATCTTCAAGGTCCCTTCCAACTCAGACCATTCTGGGATTCTATGATTTGCATTTTGTTAAATGGAGGGAGGGATGCAGCGATGAACAGGGGTTTGTCTGTGATCCTATTGAAAGAGCGACTGGGCTGGCTCTCCAGCACCTCACAGCTCTGCCTGGGAAGATGAGAGAGGAAAGGCAAACGTTTGCCCTGAGACGTGGCAGCTGGCCGAGTGCAGGGTGCTGCTCTGCGGCGCCTGCCATCTGACCCCCCTCTCCGCAGGACTTTCCCTCGTCTCATTCGATGCAGCCCATGGGACAGGCAAGTGAAGTGTGGGAACGGCCTCTGCTCCTCCTAGTTGTGATTTAGATGCGATAAAACAGCTCGTCTGGTAAACTGGGTCCGTGCGGGTAGTGGGGGAGAGAGTCAGAGGGAACCTGCCATCTCACAAGCACTGAAGGAAGGGCCTGTCGCAGGCACCCTGCTGTTTCACCCAAGTAATCGCAGATATTTCAATAAACCAGACCCCGGTTACTCACTGGAGATGGGTGGTGGCTGCTGACCCTAACGCTCTCACCGTTCAGATGCATCATGTCACAGCACAGCAGTTCCTGCATTCCTCTGCGTTTGGGGGCGGGGGGATCTTCATGTCACGAAAATAATGGTGACAAAATGAGGCTGGGACTGTGCTGAGTAGACGAGCATTTCCAGGCGCTCTGAAAGATCCTGGAAGAGACAGCGCTGGGGAGTGAACTGCCCTTCTTACTCTTAGCTCAGAAATGATTTATGACGTGGGGCGAGTTTGGTAAAATTCCCTTTGTTTTCTTCTTCAAAATCTGCCATCTGACCAGGAGAAAAGCACACGCGTTTACGCTGACTTTTGTTCTTTGGGAAGCCCTACGGCATTCTTTTGTTCTCAGATGAAACCTGACATGGATGTAGTCCTGAGTGAGGAGCACACTTTGCTGGGGGAGAAGCGAAGATGAATGGTGCATCTGGAGGGATGTCTGTTCTGTCTGTGGATAGCAAACTCCTGGAAGTCTTAACCAGAGGGTGCCTTAGCCAGGCAGAAGCTGAGGAAAGGATTTCCACCACTGCCCTCTGAAAATGCTTCCCCTACCCAGAAAAGCAGGGGGGTGAGAGCTGCCACTGCTGCGTGCACAGATGGGGACGCAGGGCAGGGGCGCACAGATGGATGGACACAGAGTGTGGGACTAAGGGTGCTCCTGGGGACCCGGTTCCTGGAGGAACTGGAGCACTTCAGGAGACACCAAATTCCTGTGAAACTTTCTGAGGCAGGTGCCCCTGTCCTCAAACTGGGACCCAGCACGGTCAGGATGGAAGGCCCTGGCTGCTGCAGAGAATGGTCTTGGAGATTAGACTAGAAGACCTGACGCATCTTCTTCTTTATTGGAGTGCAATAACTGCTTTTCCTGCTCTAGCAGCTTAGTCCTTAGGTGCTCAGTTAAATAAACCCAGGTGTGTGTATGTCCTGCTGTGCCAAAAGGTTGCGTCTCCTGACTTCACGCGGAAGGTTTCTCTCAGTGTACAATTGCTTCCCACCATGACCACGCTTTTGACTAAAAAGGGAGATTCACCGTAAGAACCTGGGTGTGTGGTGGTTGTAGCGCATCACTCCGGAAATTTAAAGGAACAGTCAATATCGCACCTGTACTTGTGCACCCGTGTACAGATATTTGGGGACCATATGCTTAACCTATGCGAGAGTGAAATTTGCTGCCAAGTGTGCAAGGGCTGGAGTTTTATAGATGCTGTTTGAATTCCCGCTTGGAATTTACCAGCGTAGCCGTGCTTAAACACGATGGACCAGAGCCCTGTGTTAAGGCGGCTTCTGCTTCCCCATCACGCTGCTGTGGGCCAGGAACGAGTTCTTTATGGGGACAAATTTCCACTCGTGACTGTTAGGGGTACATGAGGAAGGGACAGAGCGGCCAGTCTGTCCCCTCCCCTGGTGGAAGGGAGGAGGTGGGCTGGGGCGGTGATCCAGGCGGGAAGAACAGGCTTTAGTGGCTTCATCGGTCTCTTCTCTTTCCTTTCAGATATATGTTGGGGAAAGGAGGAAAGCGGAAGTTTGACGAGCATGAAGATGGGCTGGAAGGCAAAGTGGTGTCTCCTACTGACGGTCCCTCTAAGGTGTCTTACACCTTACAGCGTCAGACTATCTTCAACATTTCCCTTATGAAACTTTATAACCACAGGCCATTAACCGAGCCGAGCTTGCAAAAGACAGTTTTAATTAACAACATGCTGAGGCGAATCCAGGAAGAACTCAAACAAGAAGGCAGCTTGAGGCCCGTGTTCATGACCGCTTCGCAGCCCGCCGACCCGCTCGGCGACAACTTCCGCGAGGCCCAGCCGGCGTTCAGCCATCTCGCCTCCCAGCCCCTTCTCCCCACCGACTTGGTAAGCACTACGCCCCTGGAGTCCTGCCTCACCCCAGCCTCTTTGCTCGAGGACGACACTTTTTGCACTTCCCCGACCGTCCAGCACGACGGTCCGACAAAACCACCACCTCCTGCTCTCCAACCAGTAAAGGACAGCTTCTCCTCAGCCTTGGACGAAATCGAGGAGCTTTGTCCAGCACCTACCTCCGCAGAGGCAGTAGCAGCCGAAACAGCAGCCCATGACTCTAAAGACCACCCCAGCGAGTCCAACGTTCAAAAGCCTGAGGGCCTCCCGGAGAGCAGAACGGCCGAATCAAAACTCATGGACTCGCTGCCCGGCAACTTTGAGATAACAACTTCCACAGGTTTCCTCACAGACTTGACCCTGGATGATATTCTCTTCGCTGACATTGATACGTCCATGTATGATTTTGACCCCTGCACGTCTGCCACGGGGGCTGCCTCAAAAATGGCTCCCGTCTCAGCAGATGAGCTCCTAAAAACTCTGGCTCCCTACAGCAGTCAACCAGTAACTCCAAATCAGCCTTTCAAAATGGACCTCACAGAACTGGATCACATCATGGAGGTGCTTGTTGGGTCTTAAAAATATAGAAATATAGCAACTGTTTGGTTTTTTTTTTTTTTTTAATTATTTTAAGTACCAGTATATACACTTGGTAGTATTTCCATAGTCCCTCCCACCCCCCCTGATTCACAGCACTGTGCATGCGTCCTTGCTTGCCTTTTTTGAAAAGAAAAGGATCACACTAGTTTTTGCTTCGAGCAGAGTTGGAGTGCCTTCATCCATGTATGACCACTTCTAATGTATTTTTTTTAAAAGTGGTTCCTCACGGAAGACCGAATATCCTGGGATAGGAAAGAATATGTATTGTGGACAATGTTATGTTATTACAAAAAAAGAAAAGGAGAAAAAAAAAAAAGAAGAAAAAAAAATTGTAAAAGCTAAGCACAAGGATTATGTTGGGGAAAGCTGTAAATTGCATGTGCATATTTGTCTATTTTTTCTATAAGTTTTATTGCAAGAGGTAAAAAAATTTTATTATTTAGATAATCTCAATACCATTTTAGCCCTGTATAGGTTGACTTAGCAATTCAGCCTTTTGGAGGCATTAACCTGCTCCTCTTTAAGTGTTGCATTTACATGGCTGTTTAGAAACTGCTGCCCAAATTTATTTTATATTTTTGTACAGATTCTGCAGTTTATGATATTGTTTTTTCTAAAAACAAATGCTGTTTATACACACAAAAAAAAAATAGCTATTTTGATAGGATTTGCTCACATAGTTCCTGCATAATTCAGATGTACAAGAACCACTTGTACTTTTATACAGAGTTGTAATGTTTTATATGTGTATGGTGCAAAGAGAAAATTGGATCAAATAAGCCTGCAGTCGGTTTCCCTGAATGCAAACAAACAAACAAACAAACAAACAAACAAACAAACAAACAAGTGCTTTAAGAAAGGGCTGGGAGCTGCTTCTGTAGGAGTTTCACAAGTGTTTGCTCCCTGCTGTACCCACTGCGCACTACTGTGATTCCTGAAACTCAGAGCCATGTCCTTTTTCCAACACGTATGTGAAGCAGTTGGCAGGAAACAGTTGTGGAACTTCACCCCAAGAGGTCCTGAGCGCCACCGCGGCCGCAGCCTCCCCGTCCTGGCGCCGGTGTCCCCGTGCTCGTCCACGGCCCCTGGCGGGGGCGTCCATCCCACCTGACGGCAGCCCATCGGCATTTCCTCACCTGAAGCTCCTGGGAACGGTTTTGAGGGGGTGGGGGGGAAATGTGCCCGTTGCCCACCGAGAGCCAACCTCTGGCAGCGATCTTCCTGCAGACCGCCGGGCAGAAGAGCGGCGTCCACAGCGTCCACTCGCCCTTTCTTGGAGCATTTCTCCTTCCCTCGCCCCGCCTCACTGTGCTAAGTGCTGAAAAAGGCAACTTCAGTATTACTGCAGCGAAGCTCATCTCCGACCTGCACTGGATGGACTTGCGTTCACATCCATTGCTGTTGAAACTGGAGCCAGTCGTGTCCCAGCACTTGGCATCTCCCGTCGGGTTGGTTTCTTGTATCAACTGCGTTACCTGCTTTACACTTTATAGACCCGTTTTACAACGAATATACAGACACAGCTTTCTATGCATGGTCCCATTCCCCGTAACACCCGAGAAGTCTTCTCATTACTGCACCAATAGCTTTTTTTTTTTTTTTTTTTTTTTAAGTTCATCGTGGTGTACATTTAATTTAAAACAAACAAAAAAAACATTTGCAATGTTTCATGCCTATTGCTGAAGTTGCTACGGCATTTTAGTTTTTTTTTCAATGGTACTTTAGCTGTTGAGCGCCGGTTACAACCTATATTGTTGACATGCCTATGGCTTCTTTAGGAATAACTTTTATATTTATTTAAGAAATTTTAAATTATATTTTACGTCATTTGGCAATATTCAGTCCATTCTGCTCCCTTCTTGTCATGGATGAAATTGGGTCTTGTCTGCCTTTTAAGGAGGCGGCTTTTTATAAATTGGCACTTTAAACCAGGCCATATATATTTATTAGTATATAGCTAGATAGACGTAACATAGATATGCACACAGACACAGTATAAAAGCGAATACGTTTTGCAATGAAGGAATTCCTAATCGAAATGAAATGCGTAACATACGATTCCGAAATGCGCTTCTGGCTCCTAATTCATGGGCGGGGGTGAGGAGGAGGGGGGGGGACATGACCGGCTGAGGCGGTGGGTTTTGCTTTCTTCTAATTTTCCAAGCTCAGCTCAGTGAAGCAAGGGGCTGCCGAGGGATTCCCAGTTGTTTCCTTACACGGACTTAAAAAAAAAAGAAAAAGAAAAAAGGAAAAAAAGTTAGTTATTGCTTCAAACAGAAAACCATTGACCAAGTGTAGCTTTAGGGACCATCAGGAGTGGGGAAGGACGGGGGGGGGGACACACAGCTCCGTCGTACACCTGGCAGCGACGGGACCTTGCTCAGCCACAGTCCTCAGCTCCTGCAGGGAAACCAACCGCCCCACCGGATTCTGCACCTCTTGTAACTGGAGTAACTGGGAGACTGTTAGCCACGCGAGGGCTGTGTCTGCAGGACGCTGTAGGCAGTTTCACAGGGTAACGCGGTGAGCACTTGCCTTACCGTGGTTAAAAACCGATTTACAGTATGCTGGAGCTGCCCCTTTTTTGGGGGGGGATTATTATGCATTTAAACAAGTCCCATATGCCAGGCAGAAGTCCCCATCCGTGCCATTTTTGGAGAGCTGGGCTGTTAAGTGGGGTTAGTTGGCATTTCTGTATCCGCAGCAGAGGAGACGAGCTCTAAATCCACTTCCCCACTGGGAGGACAATGTCTGTGTATCCTTGGTGCTGACACATGCGTCCTTACGGCAATCCCAGAGGACGTGAACCATACCTGACTTACGGGGCTAGGGAAAAGGTAGCCAGGCTGGTGCCGGTCTGTAGGAGGGCAGGGCTCCCGCTGTGGCTTCCTCCCTGCACGGGCACGTGCTGTCTCTGGCGCGGTGGCCTTTGCCATGGTCCCAACAGCAGCCACGGCTGGAACATCTCGTGAGACCTACACCAGGGATGGAGAAGTGACATTAATGTGCAATGAAGTGACAAGATGGGAGCAGAATAAAAGAGCTTTGGATTTGAAGTGATTTTTTTTTTTGTTTTTCATAAATTATTTATTCTTTTTTTTTTCCTTCTGTAAATATATTTATTTTATTGTGAAGCTAACAACATCTGGATTGTAACATGTACAGAATGTATGGTAGGAATGTATTCTCTTGTAGGAATGTAAATCTGTATGAAAAAAAAAAAAAGGGTATGGGAGCCAGATTCAGAGAAGATGAATTGAGTTCCAGTCAGGATGTGCATGGTTCACACGCCTTCCCCTTCCCCTCCCGCCTCTCTTTTTCTAATATGGGTCTGGTTGTTTGAAATATGCAAAAAAAAGGTATGGATGAGGGACAGTTTGATGTGCAAAATTAGTCCTAAGTCAGGCTCCTACCCTGTCAGCCTCTCAAGACGGGCCTCCTCCGGCACGCTGCTGGAATCTGCAATGGGAGCCAGGAGCCAATGCAATCACCTCCATCCGGCTGGGCTGGCAAAAATGTTTGAAAAAAGATGATTTTTTTTTGTTTTTGTTTTTTTTGTTGTTGTTTTTTGTTTTTTTTTTTTTTTAAATTATTTAGCACACACGGGAAGCCCAGCTGAAGTCCCTGGGGCTGGAGGGCTGAATAAGGTGGCAGGATGTTCCCTCCAGCCCCAGGAGCTGTGACAGAGCTGGCACCACCAGGAGGTAAGGCCGGACAAGAAGCCAGCACCCCGCTCGGCACGTGCGGCAGAGGGTTTCCTTGCTTGAGGTTGAACTACCCGCGTCCCACCAGCCCGTCCTTGGCCACCGCAGGTCCCCTCCAGGGCCCGAGGGGACGGCGCAGCCCTGTATGCAAGGGATGGGGACCTTCCCTCTTCAGGAGAACGTCATCGAGCAGCGTCATCCACCGACGCGTCAACCTGGCACCTTCCAGCCTGACAGCAAAGCCACCGTCTGCAGCAATTAACTGTAAGAATAAATCGGGACCTTGCGAAAGGTAATTTGGTTTTTCCTCAATGCGGTGTGGTCATTGCCCGGGTTGTTTAAAAACCAACGTTTTGAATCCAAAGTTTACACTTTTATCACCATTAAATTGAGCAAATTCGTAATGGGTCCTGTCTGACAAACAGTTTGATTCACTCCGGCACGCGTTGTGAACTTCTTACAGGGTTTCGTTTGGTTTTGGGTGGGTTCCCCCCCCCCCATCAGGTTTCAGTACCCCGCTTTTGTGCAAGTTGCTTTCAGTGCTTCTATTAATTATTGACACTGAACATTTTTTAAAGAAATTAGTTCTTTTTTAAGCACTTTTTCTTTTCCTGAAAATAAGCCTAATGCAAGTTCTGGAACCTCTTTAACAACGCCCAAATTGCAGCTGAAACTCCCACCCTTGACTCCTATCTAGTTCTGAGCGTAATCCATACTAGCGGCTGTAAAGGCCAAGATTCTGGAAAAAGGTGTAAATAGTGTGACATGTTCAGTGCATGGTTGTTTGAACAGGGCCTGTTATTGTCAACAAAAAAAAAAAAAAAAGGAAAAAAAAAGGAAAAAAAAAAGAAAAAAAGGCTGTATTTCCCCTTCCCCTCCCACAGACCTTAGAGCTGTGCCTTTTCTATGCAATATTACAGACATATACATCTGAAACCAGATTACTGTATTCACATGTAGGTATGGGCTGTAATCAAAAACCAATTGGACAAATGTACATGGAAATGAGCAGTCTTACTTTTGTAGTTTTATATTATACAATAAACAATTAAAATAAATTCTGGCTCCATTCTTTCCCTCCGTGAAATGTTAAGGCAGGGGGACAACCCCCTCCTTCTGTCCCCAGGTCGGCAGCAGGAGAGGGTCTCGCCCGCGGGAGGTGGCAGGGGACAAGGGAGGGACAGCCGGGTCTCGCCCTGCTCCACCTTACAGAACAAGAGAAGTGTCACCTGGTGCAAGGCGTGGGGCTCCTGTCCCTGATGTCCCCTCGGTGGCCATGTCCTTCTGTGGCTGTGCTGGGGCTACGAGTGCCAAGGGATGCTCGTCTCCACCGCAGTGCATGCAGCTCACCGAGGCGCTGCCAGCCCGGCCCACAGCAGGATCCGGCCAGTTTTAATACACGTAATGCAGCGTCCCTCAGGGCATTAAATCCTGGCAGGAAACATCTGATACCTTAATCCATCTCCTCATTTATCAGTACCCTCTCCCCCTGCCCCCAGGTGACTGGTGTTTGCTTTCAGGGCCAGCCAGGAGGGACATCTCCCCCCTTGTTCTTTGGCTCGAGCCTTTTGCGGCGCTAAAGCGGCACGCGTGGCCTGGGATTGTCCCTTGGGCTGGCCCCTGGCGCGCAGAGAATGAGTCACCCCCTCCCGCCTCCCCCCCACCGCCAGCGCACCCACAGAACCACGACTGCTCCCATTTTGGATTGACGGCGATCCAAAAACCAGAGGGAAAAGCAGGAGTTTTTTCCCCATCCCGCCATGCGCCTCAGCTGCGGCGAGCTGGCTCATGTTACCGGTGCGGCAGCGCAGAGCACAGGGCCCTGCGCGCCAGCTGCCGCACGGGGACAAATGGCTGCAGGGACACAGGGGAATGCAAAGAAAGGAGAAGAGGAAGAATCCAAGCCAGCCCAGGGGAATGAAGAATTTCTGTCCGCCCGGCAAGTGCCGCCGGGCTCGAAGGGGTGAAATGCAGCTGGGAGGACAGTGCAACCGCTCTCCCCAGCGTCCCCACTCCCTTCCAGGGCACAACGCCGCTCGCCCCCACAGACACTTACAGTTGTCGGTGCAGCAACCTGATGCAGGAGACATGGAGATGCTGCTGTTGCCTTCCCAAAGCTGCTCCCGTTTTTGTGGCCACCTACCTTTCAAGAGCTTGTTTTCTCACCTGGGACTCGTTAGTAAGAGATGCCCCCAGCTCAAAACGCAGAGCCCAATTACCCCTTCGTTACGCGAGTGGCTTGTCACCCACTCCAGACCTTTCAGCTTTCAAGGGTCGGTGAGAGCAAAGCCATCGCTCTGGGCTTTTAAAATGGGATACCCGTGGGGGGAGCCGGGGAGCTGCACCTCCCGCTGGTGTCTGCCCCTGGCCGGAGGAATCCCCGGCAGCTGTCTGGCATTTCAACCCCACCAGCCCCTGCCATGAGCTCGCAGGAGAAAGCGGGTTCAGGGTTCAGCACAGGGACTGGCCTGCGGCGGACAAGGTTCAGGTCTGAGGTATCTCACACTGACACCACACCGGAGGAGAACGGCACTTCCCTAGGAGTGGGGTTTCCAGGCCACCACAGTGCCAGCAGCAGCTCCTCGCAGGCATTGAGACCTTGGGACCACCAGCAGCAATGGCCTGGACCTGGCCCAGGTCTGGATTCAACTCTGCTGCTGCCCGGTATCACTACAAGCTAACATGGCGACTCCACAGCTGACACCAACCACTAAGCTCCTCTCTGGGCCCAAATAATTAGAATCACAGAATCACAGAATGGGTTGGGTTGGAAGTGACATTAGAGAACATCTAGTTCCACCCCCCTGCCCTGGGCAGGGACACCTCCCACCAGACCAGGCTGCTCAAAGCCCCATCCAGCCTGGCCTTGAACACCTCCAGGGATGGGGCAGCCACAGCTGCTCTGGGCAACCTGGGCCAGTGTCTCACCACTATCACAGTAAAGCATTTCTTCCTGGTAGCTCATCTAAATCTCCCCTCTTGCAGTTTAAAACCGTTAATTGGAAGACTGGGGGTGTTGTGACCAGGCAGTCACCAGCTTTCACAAACCTTGCTCAAGCACATGCTATGTGGGCAGAAGCACACTCAAACGCAGCACCGAGGCAAGGAGGGGACAGCAAGGGGCACCCTTATCCCACCGCACTCCTGGTGCCCTCAGCAGGAGGGATAACTCTCCCTGCCTCTAACCTGCCCACCCGACCCAGGCCTGGAGGGACGCGTGTTCCTCCCCATGCTGGCAAGAGGAGCGAGCCCCGCTCCGGGCCCACGCAGCAGAGCCAGCTTCCCTGGACCACACACGTCTCGTACTCACCAGGGAAACCACAGAGGGGAAAAACCATCGGTTGGGGGGGAAAATCCTCATAGAGCCACCCTGAACCACAGCTAACCCATCAGCCGAGGCAGCTCCGTAGGGATGCCAGCTCCACAGCAGAGATGTTTCTCGCTGGCCCCCCACCCTGCCCCTTTCCACTTCACCCCTTTCCTCTGGGCTCCATCACTGCTGAGCCCACAGTCCCACCTGTTTCCATCGCTGGTGATGGCAGGCTCCTCTCTCCAGCCGGTCCCTGCGTGCCTCATCTGCCTCCTCTCCAGGCAGCTCCATCCTTCCATGGCTCCTCTCCCTTTGGGAGAAACTTGCCTTAGCAACTGGCAGCAGGCCAGCAAGATCGTGGGTTTTTTTCCTCCCACACCCCCTCTTCTCCTCCAAATAACAAAATGGTCAGTGAGGGAGAAGGAACCGCGAGACCTTCATGAGCCAGCATCCCTACGGACCATGGCAGTGGGCTGGACACACCTGTCAACCTCCAAAACTCATCCTCAGGGACCGATGGCTCCAAGTACAACCAGGTGCTCCAGGGCCACAGGCAGGGAGGTTTCTTTCTAGTCCTCCTTCCCTCTCCCTTTTCCAACCGACACGTCCCCAAAAGCCAGCTGATTCCTCCACAACCATCTCCAGATCTAGAGCATCTGCCAGGGAGGGCACATCACGGGGCACAGAAGGAACAGGTTTTCAATCGCCCATTTCTGCAAGGATTTCCTTCCATTCTTCTGGCCCTGCCGTACCCACTTCATGCTGCTCTCCCCAGGCTATTCCCTCTCCTTTTCCCCCTATTCACCCGGCTTCCTCCCCCTGTTCCTCCCCTTGCGCAGTTTGGCCTCCAGCCTTCACTACTTGCTGCCTTTACATCTCCCTTCTTGGTTTGAGCGGGGATGACATCGATTTTGTGCTTGTGCCAAGTTCTGCATTTATTAAAGAGGGTGAATAAAAGGAAAAAAAAACCACAAAACTCTGGTAGTTTTCTAGAAGACAATACTGTAACTTCACTCGCATTCTCCCTGCACGCTGCCTTGCAGCTGGTGTGGGGAAGGGATTTTCAGGCTGCTCCAAACCAGAGTTTATCGCATCGCTTGCAATCTCTCGGCAGAGCTGATGTGGCCAACTGGCTCCTGCTGCCTGCTGGGGGGGTCAGCACTGGGGTGGGGGGGCGCAGAGGGACGAAACCCCCTTCCCTCTGCTCTAATGTTGTCACCTACCACCACCTTTTTCCTGCCTCAGGCCTGCCAGGTGTTAATATTGTTGGAGCCATGGTGGCACCCTACTTCAATCAAAGGTTTGCTCCTAAATCACAGAATCACGGAACAGTTTGGGTTGGAAGGGACCATAAAGATCATCTTGTTCCACCCCACTGCCATGGTCAGGGACACCTCCCACCAGACCAGGCTGCTCAAAGCCCCATCCAGCCTGGCCTTGAACACCTCCAGGGATGGGGCAGCCACAGCTGCTCTGGGCAACCTGGGCCAGTGTCTCACCACCCTCACAGTAAAGAACTTCCTCCTCATATCTCATCTAAATCTTCCCTCTTTCAGTTTAAAACCATTCCCGCTCCTTTCAGCATTGTCAGTCTAAGTGTTGTGCATCTCTTCCCCTGCCCCTGGGTTGCTGGGAAAGCTGGGTGAAGCAGATCTGCCTCATATGACCTTAAATTAAGAAGCAGGGGGTGGGGAGGGAAGTAACCAGGAGACCCCCCTGGGAAAAGCCAGCAGGGGAATTCCAGCCATAGGGACACAAACCCAGGGGCCTGAGGGATGCGGACAAGTGGGGGGATTCGAGTCCTGACTGTTTTAGCAGATGCAGCAGCATTTTCCAGCGAGGCCAGGCAGCTGGCTCAGAACACGAACACGAGGGGCTATCAATTTCACGAGAGCCATTTTTAAGCGTAGCCTTCCGTCGGACTGGGAGTGAGTCAGAGAAAGGCCTGGGTGGCTGCCAGGGGGCTGCCTGCCACGGGGAGGTCTTGCCCGTAATGCTGGCACCAGCCGATGCCCGGCCTGCAGGAATCAGCACAGGTTCTGCAGCAGCTTTTGCCTCCAGCAAACGCGAAGAAGATGCTTCTGCTGCTCTGAATGGGACTGAGGAGCACCTTTTCCCAATTTGTGGAAAACCTGTCCTCTAACTCCATTTTTAAAGTAGGAGACCACCTGGTGTGAGTGTATCAGAGTATTTTACTTCTCTCCAGACTACAGGCACCTCTGTGAATCCAGCTGCAAGGACCCAGCTTTAGGCTACACCAAGGTTTAAGGAAGGTCCGGTGAGCTGAGCTGCCAGCCCTCGGCTTTCCCTGCATGAAAGTCAGAAGCAGGGTCTGGACCCAGATCATTTCCCCCACACCAGGGAGGAAACGTACAAATGGGATCAGCAGCAATACCCAAAAACCACAGAGGGGTCTGGCCAGCGCAGCCCAGAGATAATCCAGCTTCAGCAGCAAGACTTGATGCCAGATATGGAGTTTTCATCCAAGGAGGGGCATGGAGGTCAGGACAGCATCTCAAAAGCCTTCGGCGGTTACCTGTGGATCCTAGTGGCCTCCACAAGCAGCAGCTGCTCTGTCTCCTGCCCTCTGACGCTGTCGAAAGCGAAGCCTGGGGTGCACCATCAGCACAGCCCCGAGCTGGCCGTGCTCCAACGGCATCATGGTCACGGTTCCTCAGACCAGTTCCTCCCGCTGACGAGGCTCACGAGCACACTGACTCACAGATGCCTTAGCCGGGGAGGGAAAACTGGATTTTGCTGCTCTGGCAGCCAGGTTGCTCCCACCTTGCAGAGGAAAAGAGTTCAGGGAAGCAATCGGGCAGGGGAGGCGGCGAAGAGCCGAGCTTGCAGTTTGCTCTTTGACGTCTCAGATGCAGGTGACAGCTCTGGCAGAAGCGACGGTACCCCTGTTTGGATGACAACTCCCCGCCACTACTTGGCAACAGCCTCAAAAATACAGAGAGCAGCTCTCAGCAGAGTTCAAAACACCCTCTCCATCCCTCCAGCGGCAGAGATTACTCCCCAAACACTGCGTGGCCTTGCCAGTCTCGCTGCTTATTACTACAAACCTAATTCTGGATGGTTACAGCTGTGCAATCTAAACGAACAACCCTAATACAACCAATAAATAAATAAATAAATAACCTAATCACCTCTGCCACCCAAACTGGGTTATTGAAAAGCCTCAACTTAATAACGGTCAGGGATCCCCAGGACACCCAGAATTACTTGCAGAAAGGCGTCTGATTACGATTTGTACATCCCCGCTGTGGGACGGGGCAGCGCCTGGTGCATGGCGGGGGCTCCCGGGACGGCGGCGATACCGAACGACAGCTAACACGTCTGTAAAAATTGCAAGCTGCTGACAGATGCTGCGGGAACAAAGTGAGGGCCGAAACGCGTCCAATGAATCACCTGCTACGAATTGGTTCAACCAGTCTGAAGTCGGTCCCACACCCAAAAGCAAAGACAACCCTGGGACTACGTAATCCCAGGCAAAGGAGTGGGGGAGAAAGGGAGAGAAACGTGCCAGGCAGGAGAGGGACGGCTCTCTGGTGTGGCCCTGAGGATGAGCTTGGAAAGGCGGCAAGTCCCAGCTTGCTCCCTCCTGCCAGAAACTCTTATTCCTGCTTCCCCTCCCACGCCCTGTGCTCCTGCCGCGACCTTCCTCTCCTCCCGGCACGGCTGCTCCCTCCAAGGCAGGAGTTGGCAGCCGGAGAGCAGACAGGAGCCTAGAAAACAAGTCCCCGCAGGGAGCGGAGGCGCACGGGATGAAGGGAATGAGACAGGGAAAGGAGAAGGACTCCACGGGCGCGGGACTTGCTGAACTGAAACATCCTCAGAAGGGATGGGAGAAAAACTGACCTTTCCACGGGCTGCTCCCGGGGGGCAGCGAATCTGCTTGACTCCCACTAACTTCATTTCGTGCCTTGACCTGAGTGCTCTCCAAAGGCAGGGATAAAAAGAATAATAACTTTAAAATAAAGAATACCCCTCTCCAATTAATCCCAGCCTGGCCGGTGCCTTCCTGGCCCCGCTTGCCAGGTTCAGAGAGTGCACAGTGGCACAAAGGGAAAACTGCAGCCTGAGGAGCACTTCACCCACTCAGCCTGCTTTCTGGTGCTGCTTTACACGCTAAAAGCCTTCAACTGACAGGCATCAAGATTTAAACTTAAATTAAGATTTAAGACGAACAGCAGGAACGGACCTATTTAGTGCGACTCCTTTCCCTCCAGCAGACTTGCAATCCCTACCGGGCGAGCAGGACTAACAATTTCTGGTTACAGTGTCTGTTCTGCAGGAAGAAACCTAAACTATTTTTCCACCAGCTTCAGTAAAACAGGCGATTTGGCCCCGTCTTTCCAGAACGCCCTGCGCCGTCCGCAGACAACTCTTTATAGAGGGAAAACGCGCCCTGCTGAAAAGGGTTAAACCAACCTGTTTCAAATAAATAGTTTCACCTTATATACAAGCCATCACGCAGAGTAACCATAGGAAAAGCACATTTTAAATGTGGGGTTTGGCTGCGGTTAACCCTGAAATTAGGGACTTTATCTTTTCTCGGTTATTGCACTCATCTTTTTGAAGGACGGCTTATCCCCGAAGCCCAGCTCGACTCCACCGCTTTAGAACAGCTGCCAACGCGACGGCCGTGCGCCTTTCTGCGTAAAACGGGTCCTGCAACTGGCAAAGTTAGTACCTGCCACGCAACGAGAATAAAGTTAGAAAGGGATTTTGTAAAACACTGCCTCCCTGTTAACCCTAGGGAGAAAAACCAGGCGCTCACTGATGGTTGACCATCTCGCGTGACCCTGAGAAGCATAATCATTTACCGACGTATAAATGGAGGGCTTAGTGGCAGCTGCGCTACATAGACAGTCGCTGGGGTGCTCTGAAGTTTCTAGCAGTATATGGTATATAAAGCTGGGTGAATAACTGATTTTTTGGTCCGCTGGCAATCCTGAAAAAAAAAAAAAAATTCATTTGGGATTGACCGAAACAAATGTTTCACTTTGACTCTTCAGCCCTTTACAAAAGTTAGTTCTGAAGATCATTCAAAATGAAAAGCTGCGTCAAAAGAGAAAAAAATCTCAAAGCCTTTCATTTGGAAAATGCTGAAACAAAAGAAGTTGGGTTTTTTTTTCTTTTCTCTCCAGAAAAAAAAGTGTTTGACAAATTAAAACAACTCATAAAACATTTTCATTTTGCCAAAATTTGCCTTTTTTGCTCAAGATTTTACTCAGCTCCAACACAACCAATTTGCACCTATAATAACTTAAATAGAGACAGGAGTAATTCTGATGAAATACAGTCTTTAAAAAAAAAAAGAAGTCGTTTCAGCCACTGTACAACTGTCCCGAAACTGAAACCCAGAAGAAGAAAGTAAGCTAAAAACCACTAAGCTTTTCTTGGCTCAGCAGAAGAATCTTATTAAGTCTCTGAATCGTATAGCCACAGATTTGGGACGTCGTAAAAATTAAATTAGTCTTACTTCTTATTAGCTAGGCAAGAAAGGAACCAGGAGATTATGATACAGCAACTCCTATTGTGAGCCAATTTTTCCAGTGTGTTTCTGCTTTTCTTCCGTAAACCAACAATTAGCGGGCATTCTTGCTCCTCTCATAAAGGCGGTGTTATTTTTAATCTCGGGATGCAGGTTTCTGACTCTCCAGTCAGACTAATGCAATTCAAGGATTTAATGCCATGCCAGAGTGAGATTCTCATTTCATTTCCCCGATTTGTTTCATTTGAAGCTTCTGCTTATGTGTGCTCTGTAGTTGCACCTACCTACGCAGCAGGCAAACCAAAGACCCAGGGCAGCCAGGAGTTAAACCCTTGGGATACAAAGGAAGAAAAGGCATCCATCCATACGCATTTCCAGAGAGTCGGATGGCCTCACCTCCCTCCTGTTTTGCCTTTTGCAGGGAGTTTAATAGAGACTGCTCGATGGCTACGATGCCTTGAATGGGGACACTGGAGTACTGTGTCCAGCTCTGGAGTCATCAGCCCAAGAAGGACATGGACCCATTGGAGAGGGTCGAGGAGGCCATGAAGATGCTCAGAGGCTGGAGCAGCTCTGCTGTGAGGACAGGCTGAGGGAGTTGGGGCTGTTCAGCCTGGAGAAGAGAAGGCTCCAGGGAGACCTTACAGCCCCCACCAGTACCTAAAGGGGCTACAGGAGAGATGGGGAGGGACTCTTGATCAGGGAGGGGAGTGATAGGACGAGGGGGAATGGTTTTAAACTGAAAGAGGGGAGACTTAGATGAGATATGAGGAGGAAATTCTTGACTGTGAGGGTGGTGAGACCCTGTCCCAGGTTGCCCAGAGCAGCTGTGGCTGCCCCATCCCTGGAGGTGTTCAAGGTCAGGCTGGATGGGGCTTTGAGCAGCCTGGTCTGGTGGGAGGTGTCCCTGCCTATGGTGGGGGCGTGAACTGGGTGATCTTCAAGGTCCCTTCCAACCCAAACCATTCTGTGATTCTATGACACAGGTTGGCCAGCTGGGACCAGAGCAGTGCCCTTCCTGTGGGCCCAGAGAAATAGATGGGATTCATCCACTTTTTCGTTCAGAACACGGCTGCTTCACATGCTGGGGAAGAAGTGGGAGTGAAGCGATGCGTTTTTCTTGCTGCTGTATTTTTTTAAATTAAGCCGGGCTTTAGCACTGCCTGCCTTCGTAATTCACAGCTTCCAGACATCCCACCACGCTCCTCAGTGGAAACGGTAGAAAGCAAAGAGCAGATATTCCAAATGTCACATCCAGGCCTGGTTTTAAAATAGTAGAAAACAAAATAAAAGCAGTTTTTCTATTTCATAATCACACAAGGATGGGCAGTGACAGTTGCTGGAAATTGTTTTAACAGCTCTCAACTGAAAGTGGCTTTGAACCCAGAAAAATCCTTGGAAGAAAAGAAAAATCCAAAACAAAGCAGAACTTGGATCATCTCAAAGCACAACTACACTACGAAACTGTAGCCTTCCAAGGACAAACTCCAAAGCAGTATTTAATGAGCCAGTACCTCCATTTATCATGAGTTCATTTGAATACTGGAGTCCCTATATAACACTGCAGGCAGGTTTGATTTATTATTATTGTTTTTTAAATACCACCTTTAATCCCCAAACGGCTGGCTATCAGCACTCAGTGGCCCAGCGGGGCCAGGGGCGAGCAGCTGGGCAGCACAGCACCTCTGGTCCATCAGGCAGTGGTGTTTCCAGCAGGTGAGGTGCGAAGGGCCATCCTGCTCATCCATCCTCAGCTCTGTTGGGGAACCAGGGAGAAACAAGCCATCTCCCACCCTGCTCCGAAGGAAAGGAGCTGGAAATCCCTCTAAGGGTGGTATTGCTTTTAACCCTGCACGCTCAGAGTGGAAGCCCAGGGAGCTCAAGCACCAGATAGCTCCAGCTACCACTTCTTCAGCCGAAGACAACAGGATCTCATCCCTTCCCCCTCCCAGTTTGCAGCATCCCACAAAACACCTGGGTTTTACGCAGTGGCTTGCTAGCACGAGTTAAATTAAAGAGTAAGAAAGGTTGTTTCTGTGCAGAAGAGTACGGAGCGCTGGGGTTCCAGCATACCAGGACCTCTGCAGTCCTTGGCCATGTTCCAGGAGAGACAAGCTGCGGGGGAGCTCCTGGCACACACACTCCTGCCCTTCCAGATAGGCTTGAACTTACTCCTGGTTCCACACCTCCTATCCTAAAGCTGCTGCTGCATGCTGCGCTGGAGGCACAAAGACATCCCCACCACTCCAAAAATCTCCCCCTCGCAGCCTTTTGGAAGCTGAGCTTTGCCCTTGTCAGAGGTCTCCAGCCCACAGCAAGCACATGCAGCCTCCCAGGATCAATCAGAGCTTAGAGACTCACTTATTTCTTGGAGAACTGCAGGCCTTGAGAGTATGGGCTGCCGAACATCACCAGGTGAAACCTATGGGAGATGTGATGTGGTGACACTGGTTTCCCTTTCAGCAGGGGACAAAGGGCTGAGGTGGTGCAAGCACCCTCAACACCACTGCTGTAAGCACCCCAAGCACCGCTGCAACACCAAAGATGAGCATCTCCCATGTGCTGCAAAACCCCAAGCAGCGCACTCAGGAGACCCCTCTGTACAGGACTCTGGCACCAACCTAAATAGCATCCAGGACCTCACAGAATAATCCCAACTGCACCAAATATCACATTTATCTACCTCTATGTATCTATCACTGTGTGTGTGTGTGTATAACCATATATATGATCATAATATAAAATAATCTCCTAACAGCAAACTCTAGACAAGGAAAATGGTCTGGGCAGCATAAATTACACAAACAAAAGCTGATGCAAAATCCCTATTTAGACATTGAAGTGTTTTGCTAGAGAAACCAGTCTTGAATTTATCAGCCTCTTCTTTGACCAACTCCGAAGAAGAAGGAAACAATCACACCGCGACTGTAGCATCTCTCTTGACCCTGGCATTTCAGCCAACTCTCCTGGCAGGGAAAGGGCGTCTGTAATTTGTGAGCTGCACCTTCTGCAGCTACATGAGCCACTGCAGGAGAGCCTTTTCCTCCCCCTGTCTAAGAGTTAATTAGAGTTTCCCAGGTGTGGGTTTGTTTTGCAGAAGAGCAAGGCCTACCTCTGTCTTGTTTTCCTCTTTTCCAGTGGCAGCTCTATTTTTGGGGAACCTACAGCAGCAGCAGCAGCAGCGGGATCTGCAGTGCTCCGTCAGGCAGGAGCGCAAAGCATGCCATGTTGAAAGTAGAGCATGAACTCCCTTGTGATCCTGCCAGCGTTCCCTCGTCCGCCTCTACCTGTTTGGGTTGCTGAGAAGACACTAGAGCCTATTATCAGGCCTGCTTCTTTGTCAGGTGTTTCTTTGATGTAAATTCAACCACGATCAAATCTGCTGATGGCAGCAAACAGCTGAGGAGTAACAAACATGCAAACTGCACAGTGACCTGCAGAGATTAGAGCAACCCAGGCTGTAGACAAATCGGGAAGATTAAACGCAAATGAGCTAAGAAGTCTTGGGAGAACTACCCAGGGAGACGAAAATAAGCAACGCAGACAGAAAATAAGAGAACAAGGCAGACCAAAGACTGAACAGACCCTACCAGTAGATAAATCAAAGTCTTCCCCTGCCTCCCAACGCTTTAGCTTTACCTTAGTGCTTCTGCTCCAAGGAAGTCAGTGCCAGGCTCGCTGCAGGGAAGCGGGCTGAGAGAAACCCTTAGTGCACCTCTGCTGTGTTCTGCTTGTCACACTGCTGTCACTGCAGAACCAACTCAGCCCTTACAGAGGAAAAAACAGGCTCTTCCTCCTCCTCTTTGCATTTTTTGCCCCTTTTTTTTAAAAAAAAACCAAAACAACAAAACAACAAACTGCTGGAGAACTGCTGACAGGAGTTCCTTGCAATCAGAACCACCCCGCTAATCTGAGCATCTGCAGAGTCCACCTTCACTTCCAACCCTGGCAAATTCAAGAAAAACCTACCTGGACCTAAAGGCACTAATCCATCTTCCAGCAGTGTAACTTGCCCAAGCATAGAGGACCAGGAGGCTCACAAGGCCAGAAAAATCATGTGCCCATATATAATGCGATGCACTCCCATGGCTGGTGCAGCTTCCCCTCCTGCTTTACATCAGGGACACATGTGCTAAGGTATGGTCTAGAGTTCCTCACACGCCTCACGCTGTGCGAACACACTGCAAATACGTCCCTGCCTGCAGCACAACAGCATCTTGAAAGGTTTCTTTGAAATTTGGAGGGTAGGGCTATTCTTTTGAAGGTGGAAATACTTAATTTGGGGCAGCACAGTATACCACTGCATCACTTCACTTTTCATCTGTTGCCAGTAGTGGTGTCATCACCCTGCAAACTCTCAGATTTGAGGACTAATACTGATTTAGGGACCACCCAGCAGTATGCCAAGTGGTATAAGGGTATTAGACACCCGAATTCATGGAGAAAACAACAGAGCACCTGAGAAAAAAGTACTTGAATCAACCTTTCTGCAGCTAAATGAGATCTGCTGCCTTATTAGAGGCTTATTTATCTCTCAAATCCCATTGTTCTGTATCCCTCAAAAAATGAACTTCTCTAGCACCAAGACTGGGAAATCTGTAAATTTCCTCCTGTAAATATGCTAAAATCCCCCTTGCCGCTGTATAACACGGCTCTTTCCACCATCACTTGTAAACCAGGGCAGTGACATTGTGCTCACACTTGCAAAACAAGAATGAATTTTCAACCCTGCTGATGAGAAGTGGCAGAATAAGATCAAGATGTCAGCGAGGCAGATTTCAGCACATAAGGCCCATTATTTCCTAATGAGATTTCAGCAGCGATCCTCCCCACTCACATCTCCGAGATCAAAACATGTTTCAGAGATGAGAACGTTCAAAAACAGGTTACCAGCAAGCCCTGAACTATCTCCCCATATGCTGCGGTGCCATTAGGCTGGCTTGGGCAGCACCACACCTCACCAGTGCCTAGTCTAAGTGTCCACCAGTACAGCTCTGGTCTGACTATTTTTCCTTGGGGGCCCAGTATATTTTCCAGCACATATAAGTGATACAATACAACCCGACATGCAACACACCAGCTTAGCAGAGCCACGATCCACATGCCGTTTGCAGGAAAACCGCAAGGGGACCAGCACGCATTTCAGAAGGCAAATGCTGTCTTTTTCACCAGGACAGAGGTAAGGTCTGCAAGTCCTGCAGAAGTCAGTCAAGTATTTATTCATCAACCCTTTCCCTAAATGCAGGACCCCCGGCTGCTCGTGCAGGTCAAGGGGAACCACGGTACTAATCGCACCTGAGGGGCTGACCCCATCCGTCTCATTTTCTTAAAACCTGCTCAACTCAGACGTTCAACCTGAACATGGCTCAATTGGAAAATCCAGATCTCCTCCCTAAATCCACTGCCAATCTCAGGGGAAAGTGGCTTTCACGAAAAGAAGAGAATTCAAGCATGCACACTGCAACATTTCAGTAGTTTCCTGAGACAGGCTAACCTCCCAAAGTGTCAGCACGGTCCTCCAGTGCACTGCATGAATGAAACACTGCGGATAGGAGCCTGTGCCAGCTGCAATGGTCCTAACAAGCTGGAAAGGACCAAACTCCCTACCTCTTTGGTCCTGGACCCGAGGAAGAATTGGCTCAAGCTGCCTCCTGAATGAAAGAGCAGCTTTCCTAATGACTGAGCTCACACTGCTGGCCTGCTAAGGAGCTGCATTGATTTCAAACCTAAAGGACAGCTGTTTCTTCCTCCCTTTCCACCCTGCTTCCTCCTCCCTGGCCAAAGGAGGAGGAAAGTTGCCAGAACAGACTTCATCTGGGTGGACAAGGAGAGAGAAAAAGAGAGGGGATACCCCCCCAAGAAATGGAGAAGGATGGAAAAACGTACCCTTAAGATCACAAAGCAGCCGTATAACTGCTCACTTTGCCATTGCCAGAGGGAGGCAGCTCAGTCTAAGAGAAAGTGGAGTAACCTGCAACACTCCTAAACAGCTGCAAAACACCCATCGCCAGCTGCATGTTGATTCTTAACTTGCTTCACCATTAACTAAGTGACAAAAGGCTTTAGTGCTCCTAATGAAAACACAGTCCCTGTGCTCAGTAAAATAACACAGCCATGAAAAAAACACCCACCTTTTCGTGTGCAAAGAGGTTTCGAGTCCAAGTTGATGAGATCCGGACAAAATGTTTGATGAGATCTGGGGCTGGGGAGGGAAAGGAAAGGGAGGGTTTGAAGGTGTCTGTGCGTGACACTTCATGTCTGCTTTCGATTTATTTCCAAAACAGCCACACTTTTGTATGTGCTAAGGCTCCCTGTAGTTTAAGAGCCAAAATTTGATCAGAAAAGGCTTTATAGACCCTGAGCCAACCTCTGCATTTTTGAACAAGCCTGTTAGATACTTTCCACTCTGCTCTGAACTCCTGTGGAAGCTACTCCCAGAGTCTTCTCCAAGGCTGCTATGAGGAGCTGAAGGGCCATAGGAAGAGATCCAGCATAATTTTTTGCCTCATTTTCTGTAAACTCCTTGGACTGGTGAGCATAAAGGAGTAAGGAAATCAGCAGTCCAACTCGTGGAGTGTCTGCACACAGCTGCCAGTGTTCACTTGTTCTTTCCAGGCAGTCTCCTCATATCCTTCTTTTCCCCAACTGAAAAAGACCTGAAAAACCAGCTCTAACCGCAGCAAAAATTACAATTCAGTCAATATCACAGCTCTGCAGACCCGAGTGACAGCCTGAGGGGACACCAGGAGAGACACTAGACAGAATCAATTCTGCCATGACCACACACGTGTCTTCTGCACATCCCACTGTACATCAACTTGCCCCTCTGACCATACGGCTTTGGAAAAGCACACTGGGATGAAGCTGTGTGGCAGGAACAGCAGGGCTGCCTTCCCTTTCCCTATGTCACTGTGGCCACGACTTCTTGCTATCCCAAGCAATAGGGCAGATCCCGATTAGCATGTTCTTTCAGATATTTATATGAAAAGGCTGCAGTTCATAATTAGAAATATCACTGGGACTAGCACTGGAGAAGCCAACTTATCTGTTTCTTTTACTATTAGAGTTGGACTCTGCTACAGATAAATTCCCCAAAGTGGTACCAGGTGCTGTAACAATACCACCAAGAGTCATTGGCATGGGATGGGAAGGCTTGTTCTCCCCACGATACAAGTCCAAAAGGGTCACCTCTTTGCAGAGCCAGAACACCACAGTGGTCTTTAGGGTTTGTACCACAGGAAGGTTTGTGATGCTCTCTGTGTTATAGCACAAGGCCACAACTACTTGAGGGATGCTGGACAACTTTTCCTACGAGGCATCCTCCTGAGCAGCTGGGGGCCAGTCAACAGATTCAAGTCTGACCCAAAGAACTTGCTTTTCTCTCCTTGTGTAATGCCTTCTGAAGACCAGCTCAGGAGAGACAACACTTCCTGCCATTTTAAAGATTAAGACCGCCTTGAAAACCACACCTGGCTTCAGTAAGCTGCCCTCACTGCGTTTCTTCACTGTCTGAGGGAAACAAACACCAAGTGTTTTATCGCTTAAAGATTTAAAAACAATCAAGCGGCATTTCATTGGAAAAGCAGAGACAAAGCCATAGACAAGGCTGCTGAGCTGAAAACTGCCCCTCTGCTTCCCCTCCCTCCCCATTTAATAACTTAATTTCTTTAAATATGGGAGGCAAAGCTCACACAATGACAACAATCCCGGCAGGAAACCTACTTGTATTCTCTGGGGATTTCCTTGCTAGACCTGCCATCAACCATGCAAATGCTTGCAGCGTGGGACTGCACATGCATGTGTATTAATAAACCCCTGATGGTCCAGCCCTAACAGGTAAGGATCAGCCACAGCAGCTGAACCACCAGCGTTGGCACAGGTGTAGCAGGTCAGCAGCAAGTGCCACCTTGGGCACAGGAACAGTGAGGACACAGGTGGAAGTCCAGCAGAGCACCTTAGGGCATATAGCCTGAGAGGGTCAGCTTCATTTCGATGCCTCAGTTCAGTTTATTGCACACATGGGTACATATTCTAAAGATGCAAAATTATGCCAAAACTGATCATTAAGTACATGGAAAACCATGCAAAAAGGGATCATCAGGCAAACATTCAAAAGTGTCTATGATACCTTAATTTTACTCTCCTTTGAATTAGTCTTTAGTTACAGAGTCTCATTATTTTGTTTTGCACAGGACCATAGTCTCTTTTTAGTACAATGAGAAATATTTTTTTTGCCCCTTCACGTTCTACAAGTAGTCCCAAGCCTTATTTAAGGCACACAATCCAGCTCCTATATGGAGTATACTATTAGGAACCTCTGCAGGTATGTGCCCTAGTGTTAGGTGAGTAAGGTCCTGACAAAATCAGTGGATCTGCAGAGGAAGATTCAGAGCCCCTAAAACAGGAATATAATTTTCTTTGGTGACCATACAGTGAATCCAGACATAAGACAGAAAGCGTTCCACTATGCTTTTGAGATGTGTGAGATACTTATATAAGCTGAGTCCTTCTCAGATGTCACTGACAAACTATAAAGATGAGCACGGCATTTCAAACAGAGCTGATCTCCACAACCTTGCTGAAATGCAGGGGTAACGACATATATTACAAGTTTAAGAACAGGCTGACAAGAGGAAAACAAGAACTCCAGAAGTTTCGTGTGCTTAGCACATGCACCTGACCCCTGGCGTCACAGAGCCCTGATTGTGTATCAAGCAAGCAAAGCTCCTAACTGCTTAAGCTACATCCCGGAGCAATTAGCATTTCTGCATATCCCTATCAGGCAACTCACGCTGGGCACCAAATGACAGAAATGCACAAGCGACCTCCTGAAAAAGAGCTGGCCTGGCCAGCCGCTTCAAGCCAGGAGAGCATCGCACTCCACCCTGCCGTCTCCAGAGTTTCCACGTAAGGCCATCCTTTCTCTTTAGCTCTAAGAAGCAGGGGCCCTGCAGAGAAGAGTTCCACTATGCTGATTCAGAAAATAAATCTGTGCAGGGCATGAGGCAAGGATAGGGTGAAGACAGGACGATATGAAAGCAATGACTGCCACACTGCAGATGCACGACAGGACTGAAGCTGCGGTTCCAAATCACAGCAGCAGAGCTTAGCTTTTGAGGATTTGATTTTATACCTACAGTCTGGATTTATAATGTACCTCCATTCTTAAAAGTAGTTTTTAAAAAACATCTTCTAACATCTGGACTTGTATCAATGCTAAAACATGCACCAGCAGCTGCATTTAAACCCTTACGTCTGCAGTCCAGCTCTCTACCAAAAATAATTGATAGCAATAGCTGGCTGTTGTGACACATACAACTTACATTCAACCAATAGGTTTGACACATTTTCCCTGCAGTATAGTAACACAGAGACTGGGGTCTCTGAGGCTCAGATCCAGATTTTGGAGAAACGCAGCCAGTGGGCACAGTGTGTGTGTCTAATCCGTCCCAGGCTTTCTCTCCTCTCCAAATGCCCGTGCTCCTCATGCTTGTATCCCACTTTCTCCACCACCTGCTCTTCCTATAGCTATCCCAGCTGCCTACGCAGAGAGTCCTGCTTAACCTTCTTATTTCCCCTACTCAGAGCTTCTCCTGAGCTCTTGCTTTACATTTTCTTCCAGCTCCTCCTCACCCTGTTTTTTGCCTCCTGAATTTGAAATGTGGTGTTTCTCCCCATCTCCTTTCATGCTCCAGGTTCGCCTAAGGGAGCAGAGCAGGCTGCTTGCTGCCTTTAGTGGCTGTGCTCTTCAGCACAGAGGCCAGATTATGAAAAACTTCTCTGCTTTTGTAGCAGACACTCCTAGCAGGTGCTATGCAATTACTAGATGCCACATGCTATTATAAATCATATTCAAGTGTATTTTGAACTATCCTGTATTTTCAGACTGCTCTGAAATTTAAAAGATAATTATGCACAGGTACAGAACCAGCACAAAGGAGTTGTACCTAGATGTAAGCAGCTGGGCCAAGGCTGACCCATCTCACATGTGCTGAGACAAGCCTCCCTTGCATCCCATGAAGCCTATTAGATATTCATCCCAAGCACAGCGGTCACGCAGTCCAACAACAAAACTTTCCACATGCCGATTTCATTACCAGGTAAAATTCTGTACAACAATCCAATGTGATGAAGGGTTAACTTCAGTACATGTTAATTGCATTTGAGGGCATCTACGGACATTATTTGTACGCTTTATTTCTAGCAACTCAAAATGAATCTGTCAAGCTAATGATATTCTGAGAAGGTCTTAACGTTTCAAGTGCTGTGGGAAGTACAGCACTGCTAACACCTGCAGCAGGTGGTAAAACTCCTGGTAAGTCAGCGCTGAACCACCGAGCGTCAGAGTGCAGTCTTGTGGATAATACAAGCAGAGCCCAGCTCTTCTTCGCAGTCATTCAGGGGCCCGCAGCTCGCTTCACAGTGGGAGTTTTGGACTTTGCTTCATGGCCATGTTCCAACTCAGGCAAATTGCATCTGAACCAAGTGTCCTCTGCCGCTTCTGTTGGATGAGCACATAAGCGCCTCACTATTAAATGACACTAGTTCTCGAGTGAACGTGATACACATTGACATGTCTGATGACAACGCACAGCAACACGTATGTGCAGAAAGTATCAATTACCATCGTGCCCATAAACCTACTGGCAAGATTCAACTAGATAAGGCATGCCGTGTCAATGGGAACAGCATGGAAGGACAAGCCCGAAGCAACCGGATCTGCTACACAAAACTTTCTGCATAAGAACAAAGCTGCCTGTACAAGATGGGGAGAGAGGACAAGGAGCCTGCCTGTCGACCCCAGAGTCGACAAGAAGGAAGGGAGCTTAAGTTAGGAGACAAAAAGCAATGCTATGTTTTAAGGCAAGGAGCATCCACCTCCAAAGGCTGGATTTAGATAGAAGATTTATGTCTTTTCAGCACTGTGAAGGTTTGTGGGATGCAATTTTTAATTTTTTTATTTTTTTATTTTTGGCAGAAAGAACATAAAAACCCCATAAACACACTCTAGGTAGTACCAGGTTTCACAGAGTTTCAGATTGGTACATCAGTCACAATAGAAATCTCCTTTTTCCCCTGCCATTTCTCCCCCCTCCCCCATCTACAGCGGGCCACCAGTACAGCGCTTGGAGACTGGAAGACAAATGGGCAGCTGCCTCTAGAGGCAATTGTGAGGAGACTAAAGATCAACTTGCAGCTGGCACTTCCACCCCCACCTCTCCTTAATACTTCAGTCCACTTGCTGCCAGACAAGGATCATGAGTCAGCTCCTAAACATATTCTCCTCGAAACAATAGCTATAGCTCTCTACTGCAGCTATACCGCTACTCTGGCTTCAAGGGACACGCCACAGTTATGAAAACAAAAGGACCGATTTTAACCTACATCAGCCCAGCACCAGAACTGAATGATGTAATAAGCATGCACTAAAGAATACTATGCTAAACCTGTGAGATTAGCACAGCTAATTTTGACATGAAACAGGCACGAAATCAGTGCTGTAACAAAAATCTGCAGAAGGAGCAAATAGAAGTGTTTTTGGGGATACACAGTAAAGCAGATGGCTTTTGCATAAGCCTTTTCAGCTACAACAGGGTACAGTTTGATACCATGGCGTTGTATGCTGCAGCACTAATTGAAGAGCAAAGGAGCCAATTTAGCCTTTACAAATTAACTTTATCACAACTGCAGGAGCCGTGCTCTCAATTCTGAGTGGCCAGCACTCACTGAAACTCCTGCGTTCACAAAGGTGGAACTCCAACACTCATCTCTCGAGGACATTTCAAGAGGACTCCCTAGAAGGAAAAAGCTTCCTTTTGCAAGGAAAACATTTCAGATTACCAGCTAATGACATGAAGCTCACACTGTAACTTTTCTGACTCAAGTGCTGTCAGACGATAAAGAATTCAATAAAGAGGTAAGAAAATGCATTGGCGATTTCTCAGAACTAGATGTTAACTGATGAACTGGTGCTGACTACTGAACACTTTAAGTGTTCTGTGCACATAGTAAAGGTTAGACATGGAGAGTCTCAAAAAATACCAACACCCAGAGCATGCCTTACCTGCAGACAGTCCACTGATATCCTCTGAAGAGATGCTGCTGAAAGAGCTATAAGTGCAAGCTAACATGTAAGGAAACTTAAATCCTACGTTTACGTTTCTATTTCTAGCTAAGAAATGGGCAAAACCAGTTGTCCTTTCTCACCTCACCATAATTTGTGTTTCTTACAGACGAGTGTCACCAATTACACTGAATAAGTCTCTAACCCAAAATACCGACATGTATTGAGCCACATCACCCTACAAGCCAGCAGGCAAGCTGGAAATGGAAATAAAAGACTACATCACAACACGGTCAAAGAGACAAGACAATGAAAGAGACGTCATCTTCTTCTGCAGGATCCTGACAGGTGTGTTTTGGGGGCCTGCGTAACACAAATTAGAAGGTTCTACTGTTAATGCAGAGCACCAACCTTACCATCAACAGAAATGGAAATAATGTATACATTCTGTATAAAAAGATAGCAGACTATATACGTATGTATCTTTTAAATTATTTTATTTTGTGTAAGCTAAAAGGAAATTTACACACTTAAATCTCAAAAGACCTTGGGCATGCACATTGACCTTTTTAGAGGTTCTTCTACATAGCTCTCTTTTTTCCATAGGAATTTCCCCAGACATTTACAACCCATAGTTTTTACTGTATATACAGCCTAAAACCATAGCAATCTATGATTATGTCATTTTACACTGTGCAAAATCAAACAGGAATAGTGGTACAACAGAACATAAAAATTTTTAACAGGTAAATTTCATTGTAAGACATTCATATAGTTTTGGTCCTTCTTTTCCAAATCAAACTGATTAAAAGCAGACAACCTTCTAATGACCCCAAAAAAATCAAGTGTTTAGATAGCGATCCATAACTGGAACAAGAAGTTACTGACAGCATACCTTTCAAAAGGCTATATAGTGACACAGCCGTACTATTGAAGTTTAAGAACATAAAAATTGATTAGCCAACCAATCAACCAGGGGGAGGAGAGGGGGGAGAAGAAAAGGAAAACCACATCTTAAGCTTGTTAAAACAGAAAAGAAATTACCGTGTTTTAAAGAAACAACAACAACTGAAAACCCGCAAAGGGACAATTTAACCTTTTGGTTTTTTCCCCAGCAACACGTATTTTAATATAAGCAGGAAACAAAAAGATGCTCAATGCAATTCGAAAACTTTTAAGGGGGACTTCACAGATCGTGAAGATTAACATTTTCATTATGTGTTTCTAGGATTTTAATTTTTTTTTAAACTTTTTAAAAGTTTTGTAAGAAGGACACCACCAGTGTATTTCACAAAGACATAAATGTATACACCCCAGCACAACAAAAAGAATAGATCTTCAAAAAGATTTACCCCCAATTATTTACATTTTTCTCTAATATAAATTTAGGACTCCAGTATGTAAATAAATATACATTATTATGTATACCTTTCTAGTGCTGCTTACCAACAAATCATCTGAACTTGATTTTTTTTAATTAAAGCAAGATTGCTTTTTACGACCCACAGAGGGAAGAAAAAAAAATCAATAGAAAATGTCCAATTCACATCACTTTAGTCTACCTTTTCTTGGCAGCTTGTTGAAGGTGTTAATGTGGCTGGGAACATCAACACCTTGGCATGCATGAAAGTTAAGTCAGGAAGGCTAGAAATCACCTTGGCAGCCTCTTCACTAAGATGTTCTTCCTTTTTAGGCTTCCTGTTGAGAAGAAAAGAACAAAGTACATTAATCCACTACCTGATATCCCTTGAATCACTGGAAGAACCACTGATTGAAGCAGTGTTCTGGCAGTTTGTCTCCCATTGACAGGCACTTCTGTAAGGTACTTGAACGTAGTCTAATGTTCTAATACCTACCTGCCTACCAACAAAATGTTAACATAGAAAGTCAGCAAAATGTTCACATAGAAAGTCAGAAAAACGTTCCTGAACATTGTTGCAATAAGGGGGAAAAAAAATTCCTATTCAAATGCTAATTTTTATATATTTTTCTTTTTTTTTTTGGCAGGTTCCAGCGTGCCATTCTGGGACCACTCACTTGAAGAAACAAGCATGCCCATATTCTAGGGATACGACAATAGGAGCATTACTTCTAAACTACCTAAATACAGTACAGTCTTCCAAAATAGAATGGAAAAATCTTGAAAGGAAATTAAGAAGTTCCTAACTTATTTCTTAATACTTTTAAAATAAAAAGAAGGTACTTATGCTGTGTTTCTGACATGACTGTACTCAGATTAGACATCAAACTGCTCTACATCGTGATCCACAAACCCTTTTTTCTCCTAGGGCTCATCAGCAGCCAAAGGTGGCTCACAACTTGTAGCTACTTGCTTTGAAGTGCAGTAGTATGTGTAGCCATAATGATACATACAGCAGTTTGGGAATCACCGGTGTTTACTTTGCCTTTTGCATTATTCACAAGAATTACCGAGCCCAAATGAATAAAGAGCTCGGAATCCCATGCCGCTTGGTTCTCACTATTATGCAAAAAACTCACATTTCCTAAGTTAAATGAAACTGGGCTCAGACTGTTACAGAAGACCCCCCTCCCCTGCCCAAACATCCATACTTTACAGACATCTGGCTTATCTTTGAAGAACACTGCCTATTACTAGAAATATTCAGTTTTCCATCAAACATTATTCCAGTTCCAAAAAGGCACCTGCTACATCCTGTAATGACATTAGAAATTTTAGCTAAATAAGCTAATTTGCTCCCTCTTTGGAGCAAAAAATAAAACTGAGACAAAATGCTCAAACCAAGCAAACTGCCTTTCCCTAGAACACTTCCGAAATTTCCTTTCTATATCTTGTCTTAGCTATAAACTTTAAAATGAGCCCATGACAGGGCAATCGCCACTCTGATCACGAAGCAGCATGTACTTGTATTTTCTTTTGTCAGCACCCATCAGGATTGTTTCCAGGGGAAAGCAAAGGGCTACGTGTTTGCTTCAGCAAGCAGTCTCAGAATTTCTTAGCTATGAGAAGAAGAAAAAAAGAGCCAGAGTCAAACTCATCCTTGACATCACTGATCATTGTGTTGACACTGAACTATCACTTTTGTTTGCTACTTGAAATCTCCACTTGATGAAAGATCTCTAGATGAGGCAGCCTAGATACTAAATCTGACTTTCCTTCACTAGAATAGCAATATTTTCTTTTCTCTGCTGCAGTGGAATTTCATGAGCCACTGACTAGGCATATTACCAAATTCTGGAGGATAAACAAAGCTGTGCGCTGGATTTACTGAAGGAAGAAGCAGAGAGCCAGCATGTGCCTCCTCTAACAACCTCACAGTCAGCTCTGTTTGCACTCGAAGGACTATCTCTGAGCTGTTGAAATGTGGCTGTCACCCACCACTGTGTTATCAGTATCTGGTGCCACTATTAGTAATCACTTACCACAAGCCTCTTAAAGGTACAAACTCCTGATGAACATGGACTTACAGCTAACAAAGGAGTGTTTGACAGAGGAAGCCAAAGGAAGAGGGCTGACTCAGAGATCTGCATTAAAAGGAGTTCCTGTAATTGTTAATCAGGCACTGAGAAGGAGCTCACACGCTCCTTGCTATTTATATGCCTCTTCCTCCTCTGCTCAACTGCAGCATGCTAAGAAATGGCACTGCTGGGTCCCACAGGCAGTGCTGCATTTTATTTGGTGGTCATACACAGACCTTTATCACAGGATGATGCTATTGCTTCTTGTTGTACTAGCTGGTCTCTGCAACATCGCAGTCAAATGTGAATCTCACCCAATCACTGATGGCTCCCCTCCTGCCAGAAAGCCCTTTGCAATAATTTACCTACTTAATGTGCTCTGTAAAAAGTAGCTATAGAGAAGGATAAGCTAACACATACAGCAAATGTTATTTAACTATGAGCAAGTTACAGCTATAAATACAATCACTTAGCAATGAGGCTCAAAACCGTTTTTTAAATCATCTCAGTTCAGAGGGGAATGAGACAGCCTAAAATCTCCATTCCTCAATGGACAGTGGCAGGTTCCTCCAGCAGACAATAAAACTGGACACTGCAAGTACCCTTTTCTGGGTAAGCCAGCACCTTCAGTAGCATGTATCACCACAGCAAACCCTAAAGAATTACTCACTAACTCTCTAAACTTAAAAGACAAAGTAGCATCATCACTGCAGACTGTTTTTACCCTTAAAACTTACCAAACTGCCTAACTGTAATGTCTTTTGATAGAGGCAAGAGAAAGAACCATGGCAGAGACAAGAGAAAGAACGATGTCAGGTGCATTAATTTCAGGCACCACTTTTGCTGAAGATATTCACACTGTCAAGAGATTCTTTTGCTAAACCTTGGTCTATGGGGAGCCATTGTCAGAGCTTCTGCTCATGCCCTCTTAGTTTTTAATTACTGTGGCTTACAGAATGGACACCTAAGTGGATTGTCAGCAGCAGCTGTACTACGTCTGCTTTGGAACCAGATGTTTTGATTACTAGACCATTAAAGGACCCAGCCCTCACTCAAAACAGGGTCCCTGCCTCTTTAAGTATTAAAACTACCTTTTACAAAGCACTTTGCCCCATCCATCTCTTCTCTTACACCAGGTTAGAGTTCCTCCCAAGAGAGAGTACAGAGGGGATGCCCTTACCCAAGCAAATAACTGCGAGCCCCTCTACCTGCTGGCATGAAGTTTCCTTTTCAAAGGCATGTTAACATTAAGCTGCAAGAAATTAGCCAGGCAGGAAAGTTGTTGGAAAAAAACTTAGCAAGAAATAGGGAATGCTTTGTCGATGTGTCACTCACACCTCGCTGCTCTGTTTTGCATTCCAGCCCCTTCCTGCAGCGTTCAGTCTTTCAGGACTTCAGTCATCTCTCATGTTTGCAGAGGGTTTTGTGCATAGCACCAGCAAAGGCCAGGCTCTAACAGCAACAATGAGTTGATTAGAGAAATGCACTTTAAAAATCACTCTCTAATTAAGAGTTAGCCTGCTCCATCCAACACTGCCCACAAGGAGTATTTCCAGTTTAAATGAGGGTTTTGGCCATTTCTTGGAAAGGTATCAGTGCTCTGCTTTCCTTCAAAAAGACAGCAGATAAACTTTTGATCTCTGCCAGTTCTATGGAACCGGGCAAGGCTGCAGAGTCTCTCTCGGTGGAATGCTGCACTGGATCCCTGACCTTCAGCACTCACTGCTGCCGCCAAGGTTTCAGGCTCAAGCTGAGGAGGACATTTCCCCTCCTCTCCCAACACTTTCCTTCTGAGAAACTGACTTTCCAGCTTCAAGAGATCAGTTTGCAAGAAAAAGATGGGGCTATTTCAGAAAGACATGACTCTTCGCATGGCTTCCCACAGCTGAACAATGGTATTTTCACTCTAAACTTTACCCTAAAGATCCTGAGTTCAGACAAGTTACAGACATGGGATAGCCTTAGCACAACTTTAGTTGCCGAAGTGGTGTTAAGCCACTGGCCACATCTTCCCCGATCAGTTACCATGAATGGCTAACAGTCCCCATTTCCAAGTTGGTGCATGAATGTCATCCTTCTTGAGCTGGCTGTACCCCGCCACTCCTATTTTAAAGTCTCCAGTTCATTAAAAAAAAATAAAAAATAAAAAATTCAGAAGAAAACCAATTTTATTAGAAAAAGCTGACATACTGCGACATATTTGGCATATTTCTGAGATAAGACCTTCTCATATCTCTGAAGGTTTCTAGCTTGAAAAACATAAAAATAGACTGCTTTTCTTTCAGAGAGCATGAAATTAGAAAAGAGAAAAAAAATTTAAAATTGAGTGGTGACAAAAACATACAAAATGTATTGACCAGTGAAAACAGCTGCTTTAAAACAGCTAATCCTTGCATGTGTCCGAACGTAACCACAAAGTCTCAGGTCCCCAGCCTCTCTCTACAGCCTGATATATTCCTACAGCACAGACCTCGGATCTCTTCCTATTGGTAAGCAATGCTCCCCAGAATGAGGAAAGAACTTTGGCATCTGGATAAAGAGCTTTACCAGAGCAAGTAAGAGCTTTAAGGTGCACCGTGGAAGCATTGGGAAAACCCCCAAACCCCTCATATCAAAAACCAACAATACAGAAAAATGAAGGTCAACATTCATTTAAGCAAAGCAGACTTCCCTGTTCCTTTGTAATGAAAAAGTAAGCTAAGCTATCTTAAAGTAAGCAAGCAGGTACAAATCTATGAATGGAGACAAAATAATTAATAATGATAATTTGGAGTTTGTATGTCCTTGCTGTGAACTTGTGGTTACTTTTAAATTAGACTTAGAATACATTACAAAAATATTTCAACTGTACCTATGTTTTCTAATTAGTAAAAGTCAAACTTTCCCACTAGTGTATCTTCAGAAAGAGCACATGCACTCCATGGACAGAAAACTAGGCAATCCAAAAGCTGAGATGCCAGAACCAGCATTGAAGCATGGAGTTCCCTCTACTGGTTCTCCCTTGAAATTTCATGCCTTGCTGATCTTTTTTACTCAGTGTTCACTTTGAATATTTTCACTGCAGGAAAACTAGCAAGACAGTTTTCTCAATGAAAAGAACATGTTTTAAAAGAGCTCTTGAAAACTATATTTTTACTAATTTTAAGAAAGCCAGCTACGTCTCACCATTACAAATCACTACATTTGCCACAACTCTCTTCAACTGTACCTCTCCTCTGTAAGTGCTGTGCTGGATGGACATGCATCTACTTAGTTTGAGAGTGCTGAATAAAACCTAGAGTTCACGTATGAGTGAGTCTATGTTACTATCTATTAGTTGCAAAGCAACTAATATTTATTGCATGTTGAGGCATCCATTTCCTCAACAATAGAAACCTTTTATTTAGTAAGAATCACTCAGCAATTCTTTATAATGGGCACAGACATTAATTACATGTTAAGACAGCCCAGGATCCTACTGCTAAGATACACAATTCCAAAAATAAACCCAAAGAATACAAGCTTTTAAGTGGTGAGACTATTCTGTACCCATTCAACAGGCCAGACTTAAAGGAAGATATTTGACATCTAAAGCCTTTTACATAGCCTCTACCTATAGAAAAAAAGCACGGTAGAACTTCACATGAGATCCAAAGCAGAAAAGACATCCTAAACCAACTACACGGTCGTTCCTTAACTTGCAATGGCAAAATGAATCTGATGTTTGGTCACTGAAGTTTTGACAGGTGCTAGAAATATATCGTAAGGGATAAATATTGTCTTAATTACTACTCAGCTTTATTATTTTAGTTGTGCAACATTCTGTACCTATAAGTTATGTGGAGGACTGAGGAGGGTCCTAGGTCACTGAACGGCATGATTCAGTTTACCCTTCCATTCTTAGGAATCAGCTCTGTTCTTCAGAAAGTTGCTTCCTCCAGTTCCATCTCTGGCTCTAGCTTTTCAACTTACGTCCTGGTGATCTTTTTCTTTCACCTCATGAACTGTTTCCCATCTTATTTTATGGTGCTATGTTAATTTGAAATATGAACTACAGTACTATGAATTTCATATTTAAATGTAATTATTAAATTTAAGCCTTTTGATAATTAAAGAACTTCTGACCTAACATTCACTCCTCATATTTCGTGCCACCCTTAGAAAACGAAGAAAAAAGTGCAACAAAAAGTATTTATTTACCTTGTGGACGTGCTTGCCTTCTCCACAGTGGACATGAGTCTTGCAAACGCATCAGTCACTCTGTTGCTTGCATTGGAAGTTTCCAGTTTTGAGGTTGTCAATTCATACAACTCAGGATCCACACCTTATAGTATAAAATGATAATCAGTGATGGTTGGAGGCAAGCATAGCCATAATTAGCCACAGACCAACTTGCTAGATACTGTTTTCTGTAAACATCTGAATCATTTATAATTTCAAGATACATGAAAACAACATGATAGAACATGTCTGCGTTTCTAAAACACCGTCCTCTCTCCCCACCCTTTTTCAGTAGCTTTTGTAGTTGTACTACAAACCGCACACACATTGGATCAAGTCTGGCATACAAGGTCTCAGTCTAAGAGCAAACAAACCGAATTTGATTTACCTTTTAGAATGAAACCCCTGTAAAAATGTCAGCTGTGTTAAAATGGATTGTTTCAATAACTTCAACTCAACTGTCTGTATTAAAAGAACGCTGCATGTTAGCCGGGACCAATTCTTCAACAAGAAATTACACACAACACTGGCATGCATTGGAGTGCATTTAGTATCCTGCTTTTCACAAGAGGTTGCGTTAAAAACATTTTAAGTGAGAAAAAGCAGCTTTTGTGACACATACAAGTGGAATGGCATTAAAAAAGTTACATACTAATATGTATAACACTACCAAAACTTTCAGTCTATGCTCCCTTTTCAAGTATTTATACAGCATCGAGTATCTGGATGTTTCAGCCCTGATTTCTGAGTTCCAGGTATCTTAAGTCAGATGCTGAATTTTGACATGACATACGTTGCGAATGGATTTCAGATTTTATCAACAGAGGTCATTCTGAAAACAATGCAAACAACGGGAACTTGCACCCCCAAAAATACATACATATGGGTGAAATTCTACCTGCTTAATATCAAGCATCACATCTCAGTAGGAAGTAGCTGTAGAATTTCCAGATATTAAGTATGTTTTCTTTTAAAAAAGTCTCTAGGAATCAGAATTATCAAAACAAATCAAGAGGAAAGACTGTTACAACACATTTTGTTGCTCAGAAGCATTTTAAATTGGTGATATTCCTCTAGTTCGTTTCAGCTACTTTACGCTTCATAGGTTTAAATGAAATGTGCATGTGCACCATCCACAAATATAAATATCTTACAAAAACAGCATAGAATTTTTGTACAGAAGCATCGTGTTTTACAGACACCTGCGTTCTAAACAAGTTTGACATTAGTGCCAGCTGGTTTGGACAACACAGAAACATTTCATACTACTGCAGAACAAATCTTGCAAGTACTTGGACATGACGGTCCCATGTAGCTACTTAATATAAAAACCAGCATTTATAAACCAATGTGATGATTATTTTACCCAGTTTACTTGCCTGGATCAAGACACTTTTAGAAGTATTTCTGAAATACCAAGATTACTAAATAAATAAAAAAAAATGCCTGTCCCTATTTGTCCTGTCTTTTCCACCCAGTAATTATAGTACTACGTGTGCAAACAGATGAAGTTAATAGTCCTCATGCCTGCTTTGCATGAACTTTCCCCAAGCAGAATCTTGACTATTTGTCATTTGCGCCCAAGTTAAGTACTCTTTCATTGTTAGGAAACTAAGCTGACCAAAAAGCAAAATTAAGAAAATCATCTGGTTAAACTGCAGGAGTTGGGAGGGGGAAGATTTGCTCCATTTAATATGAGTTGATTAGAAATTAATCAGTTCTCCTTTCAACCTACATTTTTTAAGTCTGCATTTGCAAAGTTAATTTCATCCGGTTTCATGCAATACATCAAAATATGTACTGTCCCGAGACCAGTATACCAAGACTTTAAGTATTATCAGATGTTTACAGAACTTGGAAATATGAAAAAGCCCAGCTATTCCATGAAATACCCACTTTCAAACAGGGAGAGGAAGACTTGAAGAAATACACTTTGACTTGCAGAAGCCTGCGAAATCCCATTAAGGTACAAATTGTAAAACTAATTGAAACAAGGAGTCCTTTGACATGCAACTCTGCAACAAATGCTAAATGCAACCTTATAAGTTACATCATTTAGATATTCACATTTACGGTCCTGAATTCATTTTCATTGTAGTGCGATGTCACTGCTCAATTTACTGTTCTTTAGGAACCTTTTACTCAGCTACATTTATGCTAAACTATCAACATGGAAAATAAAACAATACACTAAATCTGTGGGAACGTACTAGAAATGGGTAACTCCCTGTTCATGACATAGAATGCAAATTTTAATAAGAAGTGGTTTTGGCTGCCGATGAAATCAGGCTGAGAAGCATACAGTGTAGAGCTATAGTAAGTAAAATTAAGGTCTTCAGAGAAAGAACAAACTTCTACTACTGACAAAAGTTTCTTCTTTAAGCCAAAAGATCTAACAATTTGTCTTTCAATTATTTTAGTTATTTTTAAGAGTTGCATATTCAAATCATTAGAGAACGTTTAAGGAAAGCACTGCAAAACCTTAATGAGATATTGAAGGAAAGTTAGCCAACCAAACCCCACACAAAGCTCCTAAACACACACACAAACACACGAGCTGCAAGCCAAGAAACAAATGACTTTCCCAGAAACAAGTCAGGAGGAAAGAAAAGCCAAAACCAAAAAAACACCAAAAATAGGCGCTATAGGGCATACCAGGGAAGGTGATAACACCTGTAACTTGATGAAACAACAACATAAAAAAAAAAAGAGGCAATAAAATGCTAACAGAGTACCCCTCCAGTAATCAGTTCAAGTGTGCATACCATCAGGACACAAGACCGTACCCAACTGCCCGAGCAGTACACGTATTGGGTACTGACAACTTGTATGTCGATAGACTTGCACACACTTATACAAGAATCTGTAAGACTCAAACATCTTGAATTTGCTACCTATCACTTCCACGACAAACCTGCCACCTTTCATCTGATAGTGACATTTCTCAAGGGTGGAATAAAAAGACATTTGGAATGCGATGCCATAAAATTGCCTTCAATGATCAGATGATCAGATTTCAAAACTAAAAAAGCAGGTCTTTAAAAAACAAAAAATTACAATAACTATGAGCACTTATTTGAGATGTGGGAAAACCCCAAACCTCTTAAAAATTGATTTTTTTAGATTAAAATCACTAAGAGGAAAAAAAATCCCTTCCTATGAAGAAAGTGATTATCATGGCTTCAGGCATTGTATTGAAAGAGTATTTGCCTTATCTACTTAACCTATGCACTCAGATAAATCCCCAAAATATTCCCTTAAATTCCTGCAGAAATTTTATTCAAAGTGTAGGTTTTCACAAGCTTGCGCAAAATACTCAGAGCATGTCAAAACCATGTGATAAATTAATTCAATTAATTTTATGTGTTATTCAATGGAGAGAGTGCTGCTTTCATCTCCTTTTAAAGGAGTAAGTTGCAGATAAAGTGCTCTGGCTTTATAACTAACATTCATGAATTTCTGATGTCCCACAAACATGCAACTATCCTTGTTTTTATTATGAATGGTGTTAAAACACTTCTTTCGCTTTATCATTAATATTAGTAGTTCATACAAAGAAAACATTCGCAGCCTCCTGGTACCAGCAAAGACCAGAAGGGCTGTGATATGTTAAGCCCCATAACTTTATATTCACACATAACTTCCAATAATGTTATAATCCTATAATTTGTAGGCGCTCATTCAGAAGAGAGAACAAGCCTAGTTTTTTGGGAATTGTCATATGTACAGCATGTTTCAATTTTTCTTAAATGCTTTGAAAAGTTAACTTTCCAAATTTCTCATTTGAAACAAGTGCTTTAACACCTTATTTGCAAGAGCATAAGAGCCATTCATTCCTTCAGCACGTGACAAATACAGAGCTGACAGTACCTTTTATATACCTCGCACTTGATACAAAACATCAGAAAACAGAACACAGATTAAAGGAAAAACGCAGTAGAGAGACATTTTAGAGAAACGCAACGTAAAATTTCTCCTTGTTTATAGGAAAGTCAAGTGATGTGCCCATGCTTTTAGTAAGTCGTTATAGTATTACTGTTGTGGTTTTAACACTCTGCTGACCTGGGATTGTGGTGGTGCTGCTAGAGCTACTGTCATCCACGGGCCCAAAGAAATCAAGGTTCAGAAGAGTGGAACCTCCACTAGCTTGAAATTCAGTGACCGTGTTGGTAGGCAGCCATATAGAAGGTAAGCCAAGGGAGGGGTTTATGTGTAAAAAGGGGTAAGACACACACTTGAACATGCAAGTTATAATTAGTACTCAGTACACAATTTAAAAATTGACATGAAAACAATGCTTACAGTATTAGTTTGTACCTTCTAAAATGTTAACAACTTAATTCAGTGCACATTTCCTCATGTACAATGCAGCAAGGAAATCAACACTAGTAACTTTAAAATAGATATATTTATTTCAATCTAAAAATGAAAGAGAACCAGCACGACCCAGAGAGAAAGATGTGATCGGTTAAAGGGAAACAATATATAGATCAATTGACAGTTAGAATATAGCAGGCTTTTTCTCCCCTCACTGAAATCAAAAGCCATTCTTTCATCAGGAAGACTGAGCAGATCCCCAAATAGCAAAGAACCAAAAAAGCTTTAAAGTTTTATTTAGCAGCTTTAAGCTCTTAATTATCATTATCTTAAAGCAGTGTGAACACAGGGTAACAAATGCCACTCTTATATCCAGTTCCTCACCGGTAAATTATACTGTTCCCCTTTAGTACTAAAATAGAAATCAAACCAAGATACATTTTAAAGAAGTTGTTTGTTAAAAAGAAAGCATGATGATTGACTGAGGTAATAAGACACCAGACAACAGCAAAAGGGTCCATCCAGGCTTTCCTTCAGCACCATGATATTGCTCTCCAAACTCTTAACATCCCACATGTTCTGAAACAACAGCGTGAGGCAACACCAGTGCGGTAAGCGATGCAGTTTAGTTTAGCCTGCTTTTGAACAACTTATGTGTCATGAATTAATTGCTGTCAGCAGGCTCCTCATAAAGGTATCAGTTTCTTTACAGGTTTCTAGTCTGTCGATCAAACAAGTTTCCAAAACTTGTTTTATTTCCTTTGCATGCACTTACATTTCTGAGACTGGAGGCAGTGGCACAACTCACTTTGCTATTAAAATAGACATAGGTGCAGGGTCTTTTATATGATAACTATATACATTTACAGATACAAATAAGTTCGTAGCTACCTCTTTAATTTCACATATTAGCTGTAATTAGCTCTTGAGAGTAAGCAAAAGTGATAACAGGTGAAGTCACATTTTTGAAATATAAAATTATCTGTAAATCTGAAAACTTTCAGCTCAAGAAATGTATCTTTTGCAAACAGTTTGTGGTTAAAATATTGTGCTTTGAAGTAGCCACTATACACAAGTTTGTCATTTAAAGGATGTCTAAAGAGATAGTTTGTTGGTGAAAAATACTTTTAAGATGTAAAATTTGTCAATCTAAAATGCTCATTTGTTCAGAGTTTCATTATAATCTGCAGTTATATATATAATGAAGTGTTAATATTGCCACTGTGTCACTAGCATATGGCAGGAATCTAAAATAATACTTAGTTTTTTCAGACTATGTAACACTTCACATAGGGGCACAGTTAATCAGAAAGAAAGCCTGAATTTCCAAAGTTAGGAGTAAGAAATAAATATTATATATATTTTTTTATATATGTGTGTGCGTGTATATTTAAAAAATAATAATCAGCAGATAGATGTTTGTCTGAACTTTGTAGCTTTCTTATCTCTAGCTCTGGTGCTAGAGGCTCTACGGAGAGACGTACCATCTAAAGGGTTAGTAAGGCCACTGCTACTCCAGTCAAACTGGACAGGTGGTAGAGATTCCTAGAGTTGAAAAGTCAGAAATCAGATTTTACAGTCAGTTCAGGTTACAACAATGCAAAGCAGTTCAAACAACAGATTCTTTAGCGTCTAAATACTAAAAAGACAACTAAATGAGCAAGCTCCAACTTTTGGGAGGCGTGTATTTTCATAATATGCACAAAAGATTCAAAGTGGATCTGTTCTACCACAGGAAGTCTCATTAAATTCTGAACAGTACAGATTAGGTAACTTCTAACTCAAAGAGGATTTGCAAATTAACTAAAACATATGAATTGGATAAAAAAAACCCCCGTAAGGCATAGTTAAAAGTTAAACTATTATTACTTTCATGGAAGATGAGATATTTTGCATAAAAAGTTACGCATACACAATTACAGGGCAAATTTAGAATAGGGTTATTAGCGAAAGCTGTCTGTACATCCATGCTTTGTCCTGATTATATACAAAATCAGTTATTTACCATCAAATAGCCCATGATTCTTGTGGTTTATTTTGCTTTCAAGAAACATAATCCCGCCATGTGAGGGACAAACCATCAACATCCTCCCCACCCCCTTTAAAAAAAAAAAAGTATCCTGTGACTTATTATCCTTTAACTATTAACTCATTCCAATATATAAACAAACCATTGGTAACAATGCTTGAACAAGAGGAGCACGGAAATGTTGACTCCTTTTGGGAGCCCATCCTTGCCTTTTCATTGCCTCTTGTTAAGTCTTTTGTGCACACCCAGGTAAATCATGCAAGCAGCAGGGACCATGCTTTACAGGGAAAGCGTGTTCAGGTGCAGTGTAACTTGCAAGTGCTGTCCTCCTGTATTCTCAGGACACAAACTGGATGGGACAGTATCAGAAAGGTCTGAAATATGTTGATACTCCTGTGCATTACATTTCTGCTGTCTCCCCAGTGAAGGCAACTGTCAAGAAGTACTGGGAACAGATGTGCCTTCAGCTTCTAACAGAACAATCACACTTGTGGAAGAAAAAGCAATGGAATGTTTCTGCAGCATTATCCAAAATGCATCACTAGTTGTCAAGCTTCCGGTGGCTGAGACCACTTTTGCTTTTGTAGAAAGGCGGGCCTTAATTTCATTTATTTTTTTTTTCTCTTTTAACAATGTCAACTAGCCAATACTGAAAAAATATGCATATTCACGAGTCAAGACACTACCAACCTGAACTAGCTTTGTACAATTAAACTAACTGTAAGAGGTTTTTGATAGGTGATAGATGTTTACAGAAAGAAACATGAAGGGAGCTGGAAATTTCCGTATTTAGTTATAGTAAATGCCTTGCCTTAGAAAAATCTGTCCTACCTAACAACTTGGCAATATTTCCAGTACTGAGCACAACTAGCACAGTATTGACTCCATGGAGCTTAAAGAGCTGATGCTAACACTTTTTACTTTGGGAATGAAATAACTGGCATTGAAACGATTTGCATGGAAACATAATGTTAGCAGTGGGGAAGCTACACCTGATGAAGTAATCATCACTATCATCAGTAGCTTGTTTAATGTTTGTCACATCTAAAATATATTAACATTAAAAGGGATTTGTACAAAAAAAAAAAAAAAAGAAAAAAAAGAGGTGAGTATGACAATTGAGTAGCTTTCTACACTGAGGAAAATCAACTCAAATTGAAACAAAGTAGCTTCCTACCAACTCTCACTTACTGACGAAAACACCCACTACATTTCGTGTCAAAAGACAGTCAGGACTGATGAGTGCGACAGAACTGCATGGAAAAGGTGGTACCAATGGCTGGCAAAGCTTTTCCCTTTAATGATTACTTGATTCTCAAGTTTGCCAAGGAGGGGACAAAGGAAGTGATGAATTCTTCCTAAAATGGGGGGGAGGGAATAAACTGACTCCAAATCAGTAAGAGTATACAAAGTATATTAGTCTGCTCTGTGGGATGAGGTCACTCTGCTGACTTCAACCGCTTGCAGAGAGGGAGGTGGCAAGTAAAGCAGATCCCATCTATACAGGATGCTGGCAAACCCTGGTCTATACAACAGCAGAGTGAAAGGAGAGGGCACAGGCAAAAGCCCATTAAACAGAAAGGAAAAGTTTTCCGTTTCTAGTGACCTCGGCTCTAAGAAAACTAACTATACTGGGACACCTGAACACAGCATTGAAATCTCAGACAATGGGAACATGCCCTGCGAACGGCAATATAGTGTTTTGTCTTTCAGAGATTGCAAGGTTGCTAGACTACTGCATTTACAACCAGTATTTTATAACATGCTTTAAGGAAAAATGCCCAATCTAGAAGGATATTGAGAATCAGGGCAAACTGTTCTCACTCCTCCCTCCATCTTAGATTACAGGACACGGTACAGAAATGAAAAAGTATACTCAGATGTCAGAGTACTAACTCTGAATGTTAAGGAAGTAAGAAAGAGTAAACTAAAATGCCTGCTGGTTTTACTGCATCATACTTCACTTTGATAAAAGTGAGAGATGTTCTCACACAGTAATTTTAGAATGGTATTATGTAAGAGCTTTTATAATCCAAAGGAATAAAATGTAAATGTTTGTCTCTGTGCCAATAATTACCCAAAGAAAATTAAACAAAGACAAAGGAAAAAAAAAAAAAGGGGAAATCTTTTGCTGTCTTAAAGCTGGGGGAAAAAATAGAAGGGCTTGTAATACAAATATGGTATCAATATTTAGATAGATTCCACATAGAACAGAGCATCATAAACATTTCAGAAAAAAGGTTTACATGGAAGCAATTCATACCTTTCATTATGTGTATTCATTGGCAAAATTACAACAGTTCTGAAAATTATTTTTCTTAGACACCACCTTTAAGCAACTGTCCCATCTGATAGAATAGCAAGTTCTGCAATATCTCTTACCTGCAAATTGTACTCTCTTACTCTGTCAACAAAGCTACCTATATTCTTGGATCTTTCTCATATGTATAACTGGAGAGCAGTTCCATGATGGAGCCTTTGGCTGGTGGCCAATAATATGGTAGTTTGCATCTGTCATTGTTAGAAGTCCTGATGGTCCCTTATGTAATTAAAAGTGTTTTTAACAACTGTCACCCCATGGGGTTTAATTAAGGTTCAGTCCCTAATAGCCAGCAAGTGTAAGATACATATTTCTATTATAACCTGATCTCTAATTCAGTACCCTACATGCATGCAGACATACTGTCATAGACACCCACAGAAAACAATTACTGGTACTTTTCTTCTAGAAAGGTCTGGGTCACTCTAGATTTCTATTCCGATATAAAACTTCCTAAGCAAAAGTAGGCAGGTAAGAAATCCTGAAAGTATCCTGTATGCTGGGACAAAGCTACCACTAGGGTCTAGTGAAGAAAAACAGAACCACATAGAGAGAAGATGATGCTTTGAAGCCATACCGAAAGAGCAGAAATATCTAGAGAGCTTTTTGCAAAAAAAGCCAAAGATAAGAAGGTAAATAAACTTTAAAACTGTGGTAGCCAGTGAACAGTATCAAATCAAGAGAAAGCAGTCAACATTAACTACAGACAGCAGCCTTTTTAACAAGCACTGGAATATATTTTAATCACACTGCCTGAAGACTTGGCTGCGGTGTAGAAGCCCGCTATCGCAGATGCTGTAAAACAGAAGAGAAGGGTACCTATCTCAGGTTTCACAAACAAAGGTTGCCTATTTGAGCCTATCTTTCTTACACCTGATGTGCCTTGATAGAGCCTTTTACTTCAGACCTGAGAAGCCTTTGAGACACCATGTTTAAAGGCAACAGTAATCAGGGGATTATTTCATACTCTGTTTACTGCCTCACAGTTACAAGCACAGAGGAACAGACAAATAAGCCTCCGCCCATTGTCAAGACAAACAACAGATCAAAGAAGAATTTAGACGCTACCTTCAAATATAAAACAGAACGAGTTTACAAAAGTCATCTTTATACAATAAACTAATGTGATAGATCAGTCAGTAACTTAACTTGCTTGAGAGGAGAAATAATCATTTCGAAAACCTTGTCCTTTTATGGCTCAGATGGAAATTTTGTCCACTGTATTTCCACAGCCTAACCAACCCAGCGAGGTCCTCTGCAGGGAAGGAGGCCAAAACATACAGTTTATATAATAACTAAGAAAAATTCTTGCAGCTCATTTGCTGCTTTTTTCCTCATTCTTTTGATTTCTAATGGTCTCTAATTTACATCTCTGCAGGCTCTCCTCCTTTCGCCTACAACCAAAAGACTAAGGAGGCATTTCTGTGTTTTTACAAATATTCTTTCTACTCCTACTCTTGCGTCATCACAGTCTTTCTTCCAAAATCTTAGTCCCTCAGCAGCAAGTCACACATGCACACAGACAGACACGGATCATTATACAAGTCCCTTACATGCCAGGCTTTCAACAAAGAACTCTTTCCCTTTCCTTAAGCAAAGCATAGGAACCTATTAACCAGAGCCTCTCTTTTCAACAAGAAAGCCAATATGCTGAAGTTTCTGAATATAAAAATGACCGATCATCATTGCCATCTGCAAATGGAGGCATTTAGAAGTTTTACCCGATTAATGTGTAATTATTTAGTTAAGCTTAAAGACACCTAAGTTGCTACACCTAAACTACCAGTGTTTAGAATAAGAAGTTTCAGGGTCCACTAAAATTGACTATAATATTTCCATTGCATATCTGCCAACATTTATAACACAGTTCCTAATGAAATGTTTACCAAAGTTTGGGCACATCATCTTAATACCACTACAATCTGGAATATTCCTAAGAGGCAGCCTGCACAATGCGAAATGAAACTGGATTTTCCCAAAAGCAAACAGAAGCCACCAAACATTAACAGAAGACGAGGCCAAGAAACAAATAAGGTCTCTGAGGTGGAGAACTGATCGTTGCATGCCCTGAAACTTTCTGAATGTCACTTAACTGTGGCCTCTTAACAGTTAGAGCTCTAACTCATCTCTTCCCCAAAAGTTTATTTTAGTATTTGTCTTTTTGGAAAAAATAACCTAAGGCCAGCAGTGCAGACAGATGGCATAGAAGCTTCTTGTATGTACTTATGGACCACAATAATTGAACTGAGGTGGCTTTGTCAGAACAAGCTATGGGGCAGGATTATCAAACTGTGACAAGTAATGGGAAATCCTACTGCAGAAGTACCAAAAAGTACAAATTCATAATTAGAAAAAGAAAAAAAAAGATACTTTGATAAGTGGAGGTTCTTATTTTCAGCACTATGACTGCCAAGCAACTGAGAAAACGGCACATGTGAGAGATGCTGCTACTTCAGGCTCTAACAGCTCTCTACATTACGTTTAGTGTATGGTTTAATCTATGTTTTCCCCTCTGTAAAAAAGGGAACTTTGAATGCTGCAGAAAGCCAGTGAAATTTTCCTACTTTGTTCACATAAAGAAATCGCACAAGTGATTTCTTCAGCTTGGACTGGTTACAATAATCATTATTGCTACCTTTTCTAATACCCAGATGAGCTGCTCAGTTCCACTACAGCATTTGTGAGAAGCAGCTTAGGAAATGTCACCAAACATGTACATTACTATATAAACCAACCTCAGTTCTGAGCCCACCAACATACTGCTATTCCACAATGAAAAAAAAAAAAAAAAAATTCTCCTCTGGTACAAGCACGTCACTTAGAGCCCTGCACTATGGCAGAGCAAAGAGCGCCATGAATTCTCTACACTCAGAAGTACCTAGCATTAAGATTAGGTGTAGCACAAAGATAATTCATTTTGGAATACCTTCAATCAGAAGTCACAAACATAGCAAGTAACCAAAGATGCTGGGCAGATTAAACAAGACCTGCACTAAGGAGGGACAAGGCTGACACTCTGAATGTGTCGAGTACCACTGCAGTGACAATGAAAATGAAATGTCTCTGTACATCCCATTAGCTAGTTGCCAGCCACACACTTTGCAACATACTACGGCACTATAGTGGTTTTCTAATATCGTAATATGAAAACAACGACAACAAAACAGAATTCATGGAACTCAAAAGCTCACTCCTACACTCCTCTGAACTCATTTTGTAACAGACTCCTACAATAAGCTTCAGAAAAAGTAAAGATGAAAAGTGTTAGCCAGAGGAAGGACAACCGTAAAGTTACATCTAAAATTTGTGGAAGTAACTGTCCACTGTCTTTTAAAGAAAATTGCTGTATAACAGTAGATATCATCAAGACTCTTAAATGCTGGCCACCAACTGCTACAAGTCTTACCATAGGGACTCCCCTCCAGTCACACATGAAAAGTAGATCCAAGAGCAGGACTTCAATCTGGTACAAGGAACACCTGTCCTTTACATTCAGGTCTCTTTGAACACATGATCTAGATATTTTAAATATGAAGGAAGAGGCATATTGTTTCCCCTCATTCTTTGTTTTCCTCTCCTTTCCCTTCTCTATTTTTTACCTGGAACTGATCAGATGTACATGTGTTCATCTCTGGTGATACAGGAGGTGTCTGTCCTATCGAAGCTATTTTTTCTGCTGCAGATATTGGTTTCAAAGGTTCCTTGGTAGGCTCTAACATACCCTAAATAAAGAAATACATTAAAAAAAAATAAATCACATGCACACAGACACACACACATATATATTCCAAGAACTGCAGATGCAAAAAAATAGAAAACACACTACTAGGTAGTACTACTCTCAACTAGGGCCTGGGGGGTAACCATAAATCTCTGGGACGCTTTCAGTGAGGGGGACACGGAAGGAGATGGGGCAGGGGAGAGAATTATCCTGGTTCCTTAGGCCTAAGAAACATTTTAGAGCCAATAACATAAACCCAAGTGCTTAGCTGGAGCTTACTTTCAATAGTGTAATTTACGCTGGAGGAAACAGTTACTTGATAAGGTGACATTTTCTCCTCCCAATTGTGTGTAGACTACTCCAGAAATATCAAATGGCCCATGAGAAAGGTAAAAACGCATTCATTCCATTTCAACAATTAAGTAATTCAGAAGAAACAAGTCAAATTACTGGTTTGTGGAATGATACCAAGAACAATAATTACTGACAGGGAAATAGATGCATTAAAATGCATTAAGAAAATAATTAAAACTGCTTTTTTAATTTTAAACAAACCGTTCAAAGCTAAACAGTACTATGAAAAAATGTCCGAAATCTCTGGTGTTCCTGAATAAAACTGAGGGAGAGAAAGAGATCTACAGAAAGACCAAAGTTTGCACTGACACATGCAAACCACCTCAAAAAAATGAAGTATGAGAAAAGAAACCCCCAGATAAAACCACTGGATTTGCAACTAGAGTATTTTAAGATAATTTTAGGAAGTCAGCCACCAACATCAGCTGTCCCACAGATGTTTCTACACCATGTTAGGGGAGCTCAGAATTTAACCACCAGTTAAATCAATTCTTTTGAACAGCAGAGAAACACACAAAGCAGCGTGGCAACAAAAAGCCACAAGCCACTTTACTCCTACCATCATCTCTATCCACCTTATAGTGTGCACAAGTATATAAAAAATTTAGGAGATAATTAATCAGCAACAACAATCCGTTGCAAAAAAATAACTGCACATGTTGTGTACAAACATAGTCTTGCTCACAAATACGTTACAGGATGAAAACAGCAACTGCTATGAGATGTTTTATCTCTGTGTGTCTGAATACCACACTTACATCCAAAGAAGTGCATGGGCTGACCTTGGCACATCAAGGTCAAAAATAACAGCTCTAGAAACTGACTGCAGAAGTCACTCTACAAAATTAATCTACAGATTAAATTGGCTTAATATATACCAAAGAAAACTGTAATCCTTTAATATGCAATTACTGAATGATCATACAAAAGCAGATGTGTATGTCTGTGTATATATATAGGTTTCCAGAAAGAAGAACATATTTGTTCTGCTCAGACTAGCAAAAATGGCAAATCCTGTCTTCTGAATGTTTTTACTACCACAGACACTGAACAGAGTCTGAAATGCCAAACAGGAATTACAGAATATCGGCTTAAGTGAAAACAGTTGATCTTACTGCGCTAGGATACTTGAGTTTTCCTTCAGTCTACAAAAATCTAAATTATGCTTGCTATTTTTTATCTAGCATGGGGCAACACAATACTCGCTATACAATGCTTCTTGTATGCGTTAATAGCTTAATATATATGGGTATGCTTTATTAATAAGCCAATAACACTACAAAGCATTACCAGGCATCTCTCTTGACCTAGGGATATTGAGATGCAATCAAATAATTAATAAACAGTCTGTCAGAGAAAGAGTTGCACAAAGAGTAATGCTCAAGAGCGCCGAGAAAGCTTCCTACGCGCATTTCATGGAATACCATAACTATCTAGCAGTTCTTAACCTTCCTTTGAAGCATCTCTTAGTGCCAAGGCTTCCCACAATTGCTGATGTGAACTGATATTTTGATTAGTTTTGATGTTCCTTTGTCATTTTTGACAACTGTTTAACCATCTAGTTTCTTGTGTCAAGTTTTAGTGGACATTTTTTACATCCATACCTTATATTTAATCATTAAAATTCAACAAGAAGAACTTCTTATTGCTGCATACACATCAATACATTACTTCAATAATGTTTTTTCTTTTTTAGAAAACGTCTCAAACTGAGCTTGGGCTAGCTAGCCCACCTTGTTAGATAAATAGCTTGCTCTATGAAATAAGTAAATCGATTCTTTTTTTATTTAAAATAAAGTATCCGCTTGCACACATAATGAAAATTGCGTATTTGATGATTCCTTTCTAGCATTTCAAGTGACACCTAAGCCATAACTGTACCTACAAAAATATCTTTCAGCATACCTGGCACTTAATTTTGTTTAATATATTTCATTGTATAACGTTGTTGGAACTATAACAAAAAATAACACTAAAAAAGCTTACCAGTCCTGCTGCATACATGGGTACTATAACAGGCTGTTTCTTGTTGCCTGTAAAGAGCTGATAAAACAACAACAAAAAAAATTTACTTAAGAGTTTCTGTGTCAGTGGTAATAATATTTTTTCAATGTTACATAACTTGTAAGAGAATAATATCAGAGAATAAATACTATGTTAAATGTAACACCATGGTTAAAAACTAATGCAACTTTTAATATTAACAGGGCTTATAAAAACTAAGTTGTCAGATAGTCTGCTATGAAAAGCCACGTTCGGTGCAGCTATGCAATTAAGAGACAAGAATTCACACAGAAAGACTTCCACCTGATTCTACATTTAAAGCAGCTCCATTATTTAGAAAGCAAGTTTTATTGACAGACTCACAATATTTCTTGTGTCGATTCCCAAGGAGCACAAAAGCTTTTTGTTGCTGTGGGAGCCACCCCACTGGTATCTCAGTCCATATGCATCATGGATATCCTGCAGCTCTGTCCACACGTCCATCACTTCCCTATACAACCCATCATAAATCAAGTTATCAACAGGAAAAACAGCTTAGCAGCCTTGAATAGTTATTCTAGTTTTTATTGCAAGCGACTTATTATACATTCCAATTAAACTTACGTCCAAGCACAACACCCAGGGAACTAAAACTGCACAGTGTTCTCAGAACAATTATAGTTCACACTTATTATTGGAAAATTATGTCCACAGCAGACAGGATGTGGTCACCACAGGAATAAATACAGCAATTTATATCAAGTCTAACAAAGAAGACATATTCTGATTAACTCAGAGACATCACTTAAAAGAAGATGATATGCTGCTGACTAAGTTTATATGCTAAGTGAAATACTCTTGGTATATGCAGTCACTGAAAACAAGCATTCAGCTAGATAGCTAACTTTTACTCCATAGTTTTTAAAACCGCTTGAAGCAAACAACTCATTTTGAATTACTGCTATATGTTTTAAGTTCCAAAGATGACACATTTCTACTTCATTTTAAGTTTGTTGCATTGTGGCTTCTTACCCAGTATTTGCTAAAGTCTCCTCAGTTGTCACCTGCTTTTCACCTGCTTCCAACAAATGATTCAAGGAACTTATTTCTTCTTCAATTTCAAGAACAGGCATGGAAGGAAAACAGACTTCAAATATTCGTTCCAGACGACTTAGCAATGTTGTCTATATCAAAGAGAAAAATTCTTATGTCAGGTTTTGTTAACTGCTTTAAAATTATGAAAATAAGTGAAAATGGAACACAATACATAGTTGATACAAAGTTTCACTTACCACAAAATCTATAACTGTCAGAGGATCACAATATTTTTTTATAAGCACCAAATACAGGCTGCTAGCTACTGAGAAACAGGAAGGATCTTGCCCTCTGCAAGATGAGTTCTTACAGAAGAGTTCAGAATAGTTCTTATTGGAGTCACTCTTTGTTATAAATTAGCAGAAAAGATGCTCAATGAGTATAACGCTACATTTACTTAAAAATGTCTTAAAGTCTCCAATTTTACACATCCTAAGGGTTTTACTGAACACATTTTTTCAGCAAGCTTGGTATTCAACGTTATCTGAAATATGAACCAAAACCAGTATCTTCTCACTTAATGATGATGCACTTCAATCCAAACTTCAGACATAACATTTATTCAGGAGACAGCTTGACTTCTCACAAGACGTATGCAGTTAGAAGTCTCACAAAACTTAGCCTGATGTGCAACATGCTCATGGTGTGATCATAATGCTGAAAATGCTACGGAAAAGCTATTTATAGTCGAAAGATGGCACACTTCCCAAAAACTGTTAGTATCAATGACTTAGATGTAGGATCATTCCCAGTTTCATTTGCTACAGTTCACATGAAAGTCAGGTACAATGCTGAAGAGCCACAACTAAGGCATTTAAACATATTGTTTGGCAAAAAGTATTTGTAAGATTGGTTTTGTACTTCTCCAGACCAAAAAACTCAAGAAGAAAATGAATTCCTTAATGCCTTACTTTCTTGCCCTAAAACCTTTTTGTGTGTTTCCACACATTAGAGTCCGTTTAATTTAAAGAAAATTACTTTCCTCCAAGCAACTTCCCTTTCCTTCCTGCCTTTCACGATTCAGACAGTTGATGCTAAATGCTGTGATCCTGCAGGGGTTAAAAGCCAGTCTTGGGAATGTTTCTATTCTTGCCAAATAACTTAAACAACAAAAAAATCCCCACTCAGTTTTACTGTAACTGCGTAAAAAGCCAGCTAGATAGCAGCATGGTTTGCATAACCACAACTTTATCAATGTTACTCTTGTCTGACCTTCTTTCTGCTGCCTTACATTACAAACTCACAACAAGAGTATGTAAATAAAATAGAAGTTTTGCGAGAGGCCTATGGATCTATATTCCAGGGTTTTGAGAGACCAGGCAGGATTTCCTGCTTCTCACAGGAGTTGCAACTGTGTCTTGATGTCGCCATCACTTCAATGTCCCTTGGGAGAAAGGAAACTCCAGCATCTGAGGAAGGCAGACAAGGTTCTTAAGTTTCATAACGCAGCACACGTCTCCTGCTTTTTTTCCTCCTCCAGTGCCATGATGACTGCTGTTGGGTAGGGTAAGGTCTCAGCAATATAAAGACCATATATTGGTACTAATGGTTTCCAGGCATTTCAGTTCCACAGCTTGCACTGGAGAATGCTCTGTTCTTGCCGCTTGGGCCTTGGCAGCTGGATTTAATATTAAAAATAATAAAAAACCCCCAACTCTCAAACTACCTCCTGCCCCCACGAAAAGAACAAAAAAATCCACCCCGCCCCCCTTTTTTTTTGGACAAGCTTAGTATGCTTTCTTCTTTTTAAGTTGTTCCCTTACATTTCTACCTCTTCTCTGTTATATTTACACATAGCCACAGAATTTCAATTTTATTATAGCTCTGCGAACTGTCTCAGACATCAGATGTACCACTGCCATGGAATATATTTTTCCCCCCCAAGTTCTACGCGTTAACAACAGGTAACTGACAATCTCTTAACATTTATTAAAAAGTACCAATTGTAAGGTACGATCATAAAAATGAAATCAAAGCCTTTTTTTTTTTTTCAATATACTTGTTTTTAACAGCAGCATCCAAATTTCTCTCCTTGATAGGGGAAGGAGACACCAACCTGGCACAAAAAGAGGACTTCTATCTATCTAGTTGGGGAGTTACGCAACAGCCACCTCTCCAATGCTCTGCTGCATCGCACACAGGGCAGCACCCAGCAGCTCCAAAAACCACTTTTCTACTGGGGAAATAGAAAAGAAAACAAGTAGGCAAAAATGCCACAGTGTGTGCTACCATAGCTATGCCAGCAGAGCCCTCCTGTGGAGATGCAGTATATTCCAGGAGCAAAGTTGAATTTACAAACATAAACCTCAGATAGAGATTTTTTTTTTTTTTTTTTTTTTTTTTTTGTTACAACTGAAATGATTTAAGGTTCAGAGAAGCAAGGCTGGTAGGTGTCAGTTACATATTTTAATTAGACCAACTGATACAGTTGGGACAAACCTTTATGCATCAGAGTATCTGCTTCACAATTATAATTGTTACCTACAACATTTCTCATTTGAATTTTTATCTGAAAATTTGGCTTGTCTTGTCTCAGTTAAGGAAACCACTCATCATGTACATCAGAAACACAGTACAGGAAACGTAACACAGAGGCAAACACCACGTTTATCAGAATATCTTGATTCTGTATTGGAGTCAGGATGACAAGTCGGGAACTGGGAACAAAGTCTATTCAGTCTGTTCTCCGTATTCGACCACTAACTGCAAAAAGCAGGAAAATGAACTTGCTTAAAACATCAGCTCTTCAGTTGTGCTACCTGTGAAAGAAATGCCTGACAGGGACAGGCACCAGGTTCAGTTATTCGCAAAGCATAATGCCAAAATGCCGTAGTAGTTATACTCTCAAAGGATCTGAATTACACAGCATACCTGACTCACACTTTTTTTCTTTTCATTACCTCACTGATATATTCTGACTGTAATGAGTCATGTTCTACAGTACATAATTTTCCTTCTAATCATCTCTTAATGCCCAATCATTCTGGGCATACAGTAAATTACAATACTTGTCACATTACCTGGAGGCTGTTTTGTGTTTGTTGACCAGAACTAAGACACCAATTTACCTTTTTAGGAAGTAAAACTAGACAGCATTCCAGATTCAAGCCTGACGTTTCAGCATACAAAAACATGCTCTACTTAAGTTTTAAAACTTAACTTTGCCTACAGTATATCACTTGCCCTTATCTTACAGAAATGAAGCATCACCTGTTCATGTAATACAGCAAGAATACATATACCCAGTGAAAAGGAAGAGGCAGACGAAAGGCACTGCATCATGAAAACAGCAAGGTATCACGTTTCTTGAAAAGGATCAACATTTGAGAACATGCTAGTGACTAAGAATATGCTCACTTAGGTAATGAAAGAATTAACAGAAAGTCTCTAGGAACCAAGCAGCATCTCAGTCAGCACCCAATTTCAAATTTGAGCTCAAGAATTGTGCCAAAATTTCAGGAACAGTTTAATTATAGCATTCTTTACACTTCCTTTCATCTTTTCTAAATTTCCAGAAATGCATAGCCCTTATTTATATACAATAGAGAAGAACGGTTTCCATAGCAAACCACAGTAATTAATTCAGTGTGTACAAACGGACACAGGGACAAACGTGCAAGCACACATCTCCCGGGCAGCGGCAATGTCCTCAAAGGAAGCAGCTGAACTTGTTCTTCTAATTGGTAATGAAATCCTGTGGTCACAGCTCCGAGGTATAAAGGGCATTACCAAGATTTTGAAATTAGTGGAGGTGTCCATCTTCTAAAAACCTCAATCTATTGTTTGTACAAAACAGACTGTAAAAAATATTACTTCTGTCATAAATGGTAGTGTTACATCTTTCAGGGTGAAAAATCCTGAAAAAAAAAAAAAAAGGCAAAAAAGAAAACAAGAACTTTTTTCCACTTTTCATGTCACTAAAAGCATTTGATACCCAAGTGTTCTCCACTGCCATTTGAGAAGAGTAATTCTTGGCAGCACTCACTGAAAATGTGAATGAAGGCTACAGCTGCCATTCCAAAAATTAACAGTGATTCTCCAGTGACAAACTCAAAGCCCCATAGTTTCTGTGACTGCATAGAAGTTTTAGGTAAACACTTAAGATATGTGGTAATGACCACCTGAAACAATCCAAATATGAGAGATGTAACAGACTTTCAAGTGAGAATAACCACAGGATTAGAATTTATCTCCTCGGCAGTTAAATAGAGGGCAAGATACAGCCCTCAGACCTGACAGGCCAAAATACTTGGTTTACAGAATTTGTTTTTCCTCCTCTTCTCCACCACAAGACTATAGAATCTATGAACTCCTTCAAGACAGCAAATCTACATTGACCACCAGGCACACTGAATCCTCCCCAGCTGCCTCCACTTGAACTCAACAGTGACAGGTCACTGCCTTTCTTCAGAGCTATGAAAAGAGGAGGTACTAAAACTTGCCATAAGGAGAACATGCTTGGGCCACACTACAGAAACAGTTGATACAAATGGCAGGTTTCACTGTAGCACTGCTGTAATGCTTCTTGGGTGAAGTTTCAGGGAACTCTGTGTACAAGGGGGCGTAAAAAAAACCCCAGCCCAACAGTCATCTTGCTTCTCTCCACTGTCCCCATCACACATGAGCTGCAGACCAGACACAAAAGCTCATGCAGGGAGTTCCTCCTCATGCTGGAAACTGAAGAGCGGAGTGGCATTTTGTCCCTCCTTCCTCCCCACTCTCCATGGGAGGGGACAACCCCATTTCTCAACACAATGCCTCATTTTCCCCACTGTTGCTTACAGCCCAGAGCATCTCTGCTCTGGCAGCTTTCAGAGGTGCTTTAAAAGAAGGGGAAAGACTCGAAAGCGGAACACGCTTTCAGCCCTCCTTTTCCTGCTGCCAGGAAAAAGGGCTATGGAGGAAGCATCACTCAAGCTCTGGGCTGTTTGCATCTATCAAACTCAAAACTGGAAGACCTAAGAATACATAAAACCAGTGTAACAGTTAAATTAGTGAGAGTATTTGGACATTCAAGTCTTATCTGATAGAAAAACATATGAAAGGAGACAGAAATGAGCATACGAAGGATCCAAGATGCTAGATTTATAATTTAGGAAAGGGATAAAGTCCATATGGACATGATCGGCTTCCAGTTAGAATTCAGAAGCTGAGTGAAGGCTCTCAAAAAAACAGCAGAGCAAAGCTCAGAGGCCAGAAGCCAAGAAAAGAAACTGATTAACCAGAGATTTTTTTATTATTAATTTATTTTAAATCATGAACCCACTGCTCTGGAGAGTGCCTACCACAGGTCTTTATGACCGTTCAACAAAATAGAGCAGAGATAAGATGAGAAACTCCCTTTGCTGGGTTTTCTAACAACCAAACCATATTTTCCAGCAACACGTTCGCCTGTGAGGAGCTAAGTCACCATATACTTTCTGTACCTTCACCATATGTGTGTGTGCAGGGGGTTGGGTGGTTTGTTTTGTTTTTGTGTTTTGGTTTTTTTGGGGTTGGGTTTTGTTAGGTTTTGGGGATTAGTTTGTTTTTTTTAAGAGCCAAACTACATGACATTAACACAGGGGGAGCTGAGAAACTGATTTCAATGGATGCAACTCACCCTGGGGAACACACCCCTCAGCTTCAGCCGGTCTCAACATCTTTTGGACTCAAGCATTAAACAAAGCTGAACAGTTAACCAACACATAAGCAAACAAACAAATCACTAAGTTCCTAGTTAAATGGGAGCAGTTTTTTTCTTTATGGACCGCTTAAACTAAGAATCAGTTTCCCTTCCACATAGCAAAAATTTATTTCTTTCTCTGCTGTGCAGGCTCTGCTCAGCAAAGAGAGCACCTTCCCAAAAATAATGGGAGAAGAATTGCAGGCAGAAAAACTCTGGAGTGAAAAGAAAGAGAAGCAATGCTTGCAAGAACACTGGTTTAACTTCTCATGATTCAAATGTGATGGCTTTTCTCCACACCCTCCTCCGAAAAGCAGATAAATTTAAGATGGAGCTATAGATTTCTTACAGGTAAAAATCAGAATTATTAAATTTTTATTACCACAAGTAATTTATAATAGAAACACTGGTCCTAAACTGAGATTTACAAGCCAGGGAGAGGATGCCACAAGAGGTAAAAAAAACCACCTCACCAACACAAAATGAAGAGTAAGATTTTTATTACAGTAATTTAAAGAACTACAGAAGGCAAGGATAGTCCTCAATATCCCAAAAACATTTTTAAACAGTAACTATAAAGGCCTTGAGCTCAACTGCAAAGGAAATCTGAAAATTTAGTAGCTTGAGAAAGAAGAAGAATACTTTCTGCTCTTTTTATTGCTTCATGTAACAGAGTTATAAACTGCAGGGAAGTTCAGTGTAGAAGTGTGAAGCTGCCTCCCTCCTCCTTGCTGGAAGGCTTGCACACTTATTCTCTCTCAGCTGAAGAATGTACAATATCTTGCATCTTCCATGAGGGCAAAGTAAAGTTTAACAGCTATTTATATCTAGACTACACAAAGATTACCTCCCATTTCAGTTGGACATGTTACTATTATCTAGGGGTGGTGTACTAACTCTCCAGTCAGGCTCTGAAAATTAGTATAGTAGACAAAACTTACATGTAGAAGATGGAAAACAATTTTGATCTCTGGTATATAAACAGGAATGCTAAAACAACCCCCTCCCAAACTATTTTATTTTGTAAGATCCCCTTAACCAGCCTGTTCTGAAATACAGCAATTATGGGCTACTAATAATGGTATGGGTTTTACTGTTACTTAGCTGCACATACTTAAGAACTGTGCTATGGACTTAAAAAAACCCAAACCTTTCCAGACAGATATATTTACACTGCAAGTTGTTACACAACTGTCTGAACTTAATTTAGCCAACACTATCTTCATTTATCTTAGTGAACTGGGAGGCTGAAGTCTTTACGGTCATAATTACTTTTTTCCAAGAGGATGACTTCATTCATTGCCGAAGACAAAGTACTCTCCAAATGACAGGGTTTTCTTTGTCTTGATGCATACTTGTGGCTTAGTAACTGTACATCACCCACACTGTATGATTAATCTGAAGAGATGGAGCCCACAAGCACAGGCTCTCTAATAAGCAGAAAATTTAGATCTCATGTTGAGGACTGTTCAGGCTTCCCTTCCTCACTTTCCAGTATTTGTTAATTTGTAAGACTTTTGGCCTTCCAACCAGGCCACTATTCATCTCCTCCTCCTCTAGAGATGCCTTTACTTCTTGAATACAGCTAGGCACAGCCGTATTACCCACCTACGTGATTACCATAGGTAACAACTGCTCTTGTGCTTTGCTGCCTAAGTCCTATGTATATTCTTAATGCACAATACAGCAGACTAGCCCCCTCAGCTGACTAATGTTCAACACTATCTTACAGGAATAGCTGTGCTACGAGTCTTATATTCCTTATAAACATAACTTAGTTCTGTGTTATGTCATCACGTAAAGGGGATTAATGCATATGGCACAGTGCAGGTTCGCTCAAAACTTGTCAGATCAAAGAGTTCACCCACCACCACATCCTAAATCAGTTTTAATCAACACAAAGGCACATCTACATCTAATGCAAACCTGCAGCTATACCGAAACCAACTACTATTTATTTTTCAGCTGAAACAGATATTAAATAACTAAGGTATACTGTAGTATTAATATGGGTTCAAATAACAATTTGTGTACCTGTGCCCCTCAGCCTTTGAAACTGGAACCTTTTCTACAGGGTTACAAATTCTTTCAGTAGTTGTAACTGAATATCATATACCATGTCCTTTTTCTTCCTTCCTCCACCCAACACTACTGAATAGAAGAGGTCAGCATCTTACAAATCCTACATTTCATATCATATGCAGGATTCGGAGAGCCTAAGACCAAAGGCAAAGCAGAAAAGACATAATGATCTTTTTGCCACTACATGTCACTATATCAGGTCATTTCTGTGGCCTTTTACCTCTGACTTTCTTCTTTTATAGTCTGTATTTTGCAAGAAAAAAATAGATTTATTAGTTGAATTCTATAAAAGTCTAATTTTTAATTAAACATCATACCAAAGCCACAATCTTTAAAACAGTTTGCCTGACTGTTTAGAGTTTATATTACGATCAAGATCACATTCAGAAAGCACAAAGTTTTCCTGCTGCCTCTGTATCCAGAATACACAAACTAAGGAAACAGAAAGGAAAATATACAGAGACCATTGGCAAGGCAATTTGAGCAATGGGTAAATAACTTTCATGCTGCATTCTGGATGGATGAAAATTGCCATATATGTAATTGCCACATTTAAACAGTAGTGCTGCTGGCTAAGTATACAAAAGCAGACATCTGAAGAGTAAAGAATTACATTAGGGTCATTCTGTTTATACACCATTCAAAATTATTTCATTACCACATTACAGTGACTCTCCCAGCCTCAATATTACAGATCAAGTGCACACACTATCTTGTAAATGATCCCAGTTCACCTTTAGCCTGTGCTGAGGTCTCAATTTTCACACTTGATCTCAAGTGTCTAACAGACACAGTATTTCTCTCTTGCACAGCCTGCTCCCTTTAAGTTGCTACAGCGAGTGCTTTTTAGATCTGCCAGCAATACATGATGCAAGTGGTCTACTCCTCCTTATTCTTCTTTGGTCAGGGTAATAAAAAACTTTGTCCACTTACCTCTCCCTAGCTTTATTATGCGTGCGAATGTTTCTGCTTTTGCCTCAAACAGCTCCAGAACTCAGCTTTAATACATGGTAAACAGAAGATCAGCAAATACTTTAAAATGCTGGTTTGACCTCAGTGACGTCCTCTTAATTGAAAGTAAGGAAGCCAATCAAAATCTGAGTTTAATTTTACTAAGATTCTACACTCAAAGTACTAGGACTCTCTGCTGGCTCATATTGACTCAACTAATCTCAATGTTTCTAACTGCAATTTCCTAAACTGTGGCTCAATGGATTAAAAACAGAATTACTACTTAAGATTAAAACAAAGTATTTTTTTAAAATATAAAAAGGTTTCAATAGATCCTTCCAAAACTTAAAGCACTTACAGAATATGAAGTGATTTTTGAAAATGTGTAACTATTGTTTTAAGAGTTAACTGAAAAGAAAAATAATAATGTAGCAACTAACAGTCATTGCGAGGCTAAGGAAACTATTGCAACAGAGAAAACATCCAGCTCAACTTCCTCTACAGCTTATTTGTGTAAAACATTCTTTGGGTTGTACTTCCTCACTGGCAGGGGAGGCAGAACATCACTTTATATACGAACAATCAAAACTGGCTGTAGCATCAAGAGAAGCAATAAAAAAAAAAAAGTTTAAATCTTAAAACTTGCTTTACAATCTAACCAAACTACCATATGACTTAACGACAGATCACTGAAGAACTTCCATTGTAATTTGGCTGTTATCTTTTGTTCAGGCAGAATTATGGGAGGGGAAAAAAAAATAAAATTACAGAACTTCTGAATGTTCTGCTTTTATAAACATCTACATTCAGAAGTGTTTTCTATTGAAACACCACCATAAAATTACTGAAAATTCTAAGCAAAAATAAATGTCTGAAACTTTCAGACTATCAATTAGTAGCACGATTAACTAGAAAAATGGATGATTTACTAGAATCATCTCCCCACCCCATTTCTTTGTCAGATTCTTTCAAGTGGCAACAGGAACAGTTTAGATTAATTGCACTAATGACCTTAGTACTCTCCAGTTTTATGGGTGAATGACCAACAGAACAGGTAACAACAGATTCGTGCTTTCAGCTTGAGAAACAGACCCACGCATTCAGGTGATGATGAGCAAGGTTTTGCATAGGCACAAAAATCCACCTGCAGGTTCACTTGCGAGTCTTTTTTTGGGTCATAAAGCCAGTTTGAAATTTGGCATGTTAAATCACTGCACAAAACAGCAAGAAGTATGTGTCAGGAGCTGAGGCTCACACCTTTTAATGTGACAAGAAATCAGAGCTGAGCCCCAAAAGCTCCATTCCATTTGCTGACACATGCAAAGCTCCAGTTGGCACAACTTTCTTCTGAAAAGCCATTTCACCTGTCACTGGTAGGAAATGAAAAAAGGGAGGGCTGTCACCAAGCCTACGCAAGGTCCTGGAGGAAAGGACTCACCCCATTTCCTTAGACTGACAGAGAAAATCCAAACCTTTTAGACACATATTATTACTAATACCCTTTATTGCTGCTGTTGTTGCACGTTTCAAAAAGACAGAGCATATTCTGAACTACTCACATGGGATGACATGATTAAAAAGCAGTAGTGAAGAGAATTCAAAAATCAATTTGTTGCTCTGAATTTTCTAAAAGTAATATTAAAAATTAGCTATGTATAAACAGGCACATATCTCAAAGATGACTGGTGAGAAGACTTTGGAAGGAATTGATTAAGAATTAACACATACTTAGCCACTAAAGTAGAAACACTAGGGTGTGGGGGTAAAAAATAAACCTATCTACTTCACCCTCCCCAAAACTCCAAATTAGAACTAGCAGTAGCTTTAAGAAATCATCAGTGCTATTTTTGTGATGCTGCTATAACATGGAGCTTCCCACAATTAATGTACAACTGAGACTTATTTTTAAATAACTTTTAAATGGTTAACTTCCCAGGAGTTGGAATACCAGGGACAGAACTTTACCATGCTCTCTGCTCTAGGCAAATGAGTGCAGCGAGCTACAAGTTGTCATCACTTTAAATCAGATTTTGAAAACACTAGAGAATGGTCGTGAAAAGTTCTGGGAACCAGTAATCTCAGCTTCCAGTCACACCACTATTTTATGAAAAGGCAACATCAGAGTGCCCGCCCCCCGCAAAAAGCAGTAAACTATGAAGCAAAGGGAGAATTATCACAGACACTGAGATGTTTGACGGCTCATTCCTTTGATCAGTTTATGTAAAGGACTGCATATAATCATCAAAACATAAAAGTTTTGCATACAGTTTCCAGCATACCCCACTCATTTTTCTACAGGAAATAGCAGTACAAAAGATACAAGATGCAAACACAGCATACTATTTCATACCAGCCCGTCTCACCCACCAAGTTAAATCTCTCCCACAAGACAAACAAGGACTAGACAAACATTTGTTGTATGCAGAAGCAGGAACCAGGAAGAGGTGTATGCACAACAGCAGAACAAGACTGAATGAGATCAAGAACATCCTTACCTGAACTGAAGGTGCTGGCTCTTGAGATTGCTTACTGGTAGTTCCTTGGAAAGATGCTAATGCAAAACTATCAGTCTTGTGTAATACTGGACCATCAATCCTGGTAGACACGTCTGTCCTAAGTGACTGCCACGTCTCTTTTCTGTGATGAGATTCACTACCTTGCTCATCTCCAAAGGCAGCCCAAGAACAGCTGTCTTTTTGTTCATCTTCAAAAGCATTCCAGTCTGTAGCCTGGTTACAACCTGCTGAACTGAAGTCTGCAAAGTCATCAGAGTCCTGAAAAGCAACACTCTCATCTTGAGGTTTTGGCACTGAATCAAAGTCTCCAAATTCACTATCATCACCATTTTCTACCTCAGTAGTATGCTTGAAGTCTAAGCCTGAAGTTTTACTGGTAGTAATACATTCTAAAGTGTCAGCAGTCTGATTTACTTCAGCTTGATCTAACCTTGCTGGCTGCTGAGAAACAGTACTTGTGTCCCTGAATTCACCAAATTCATCATTAGGTTCGCTAATCTGTGCGGGCTGTTCGGAAGCTCCTTCTGAATCTAGGGCATTTATCGATTCTTGAGCATTAATGAAGTTGGGAGATGCACTGCTGACTGAACCAAAATCACCAAAATTATCATGCGCGTCACTGCAAGCTACAACTTCAGTACTACTTGCACCATTCTTAAGATCTTCAGAATCGCACAATTTTTCTCCTGCAAGATCACAGCTTAGGCTTTGAATCTTATCAACCTTGATGTCCTCTGTTCCCGAAGAGTCATCAGGCCTAGTAAAATCTTTGCCATTCTCTATGCCATGTTGTCTTCTCCTCCCACTGTGTTCTCCATTTTCAGTAGTGCATATTGAATTTCCAGTTGTCCGAGACATACTAGAAATCGCAAATTCATTATCTTCCAGTGCTGAGGGACCCTGTTCACAACTAATTTCTGAAATGCAAACCTCTTCTTCAATAAGAGTTACTCTGTTTATCCTGTTGTTCTCCTGAATGCTCAGAGAGTCTCTTTCATTAAGAACACTGCATATTGTAGGTCCTGTTCTCTCTAAATGGATCGGGGTTTTGTTTGAGAACGTAGCAAAATCTGCAAAGTCTTCACCTGAGCTAGGCATTGAGTTCAAATTTTGCTCAGTACTATGGACGCTAACAGTTTTCAGTCCCTTTGAGTCACTGATACCATCTAGATCTTCTGTTCCCTGAGGATTTACAGGGTCTGATGCTGCAAATCCATTTGTTAGAATCTCTAGACATGGAAGTTTCTCACCATTACAAGCATCTATTTGCTCATCCTGGCTCTCAACTGCTATACTAGTTCTAACCAGACGAGAAGAAAAGCCCTCCGATTTCCCAGTGTTGTCTCTTTGTTCCCCTCTTTTGTTTACTTCTTCTAAAGCAGTACCTGAAGTTCTAAACTTAGATTTTTCTTTGCTGGTACTAGTAGCCGACATATCAGAAAGTTCCTTACTAAGAGTAGGAAGCTCTGCAATGCAGTCTTTATCTTTAACATTTTTAACAGATGTGAAAGTTGCAATGCTAGCTACATTGTCAGAATAATCATGAAGTGGGATGAAATGATTTGTGGGTATAAACTCTTCCTTTGGATGACCATAGTCTGGTGTATCAAAATCAGCAAAAGCTACGCCAGCAGTGCTTACACCAGAAAATCCTCCAAATTCTCCAAATTCATCTTCTTCATCATCATCAGCTCCATTGTCTAGTGGTGGAGGGGATGAGGAGTACATTCGAATAATATCTGGTTCCATTGTTTAGTTCCACTTCAAAGTTAATGTATTTCTGTAATAGGGAAAAAAGAGAAGTTTATTAGAATTTGGCTAGCTTTTGTCATCTCATATGTTTTGTTTTTACTGTGAAAGAAACATTCCCCAAACCCATTTTCTAACCAATTCTTTTGTTTCGAAGTCACAGAGAATCTACTGGGGACAGTTCAAGCCTCTTGTAAACTACTACAGACAGTGCTGAAATGCCCGAACACAAAACATATCTGTCTTGAGCTGTTGTGCAACACGCTGACACAACTAAGCTCAGTTTTAACCCATCAGTTCTCTACCTCCCATCACCAGCAACTCATAAAACAGCCAATGATCCTGGTCCATCTTTTGCCCCACTCAGCTCATTGACTGTGTGACAGTAATTAGGCCACTTGATGGACTATACCACAACAATCATGTAAGTAAGGCACTTTCAGTAGCGTCGAAGATTTCAAAAGATGTTTCCATAACCTTTGAAACTGTGAAGGAGTGGAGAAAGGGACTGCTGTTATAATCATAGAATCGTCTAAGTTGGAAGGGACCTAAGAGATCATTGAGTCCAACCATTAACCTAGCACTGCCAAAACCACCACTAACCCATGTCCCTCAGCACCACGTCTACCTGTCTTTTAAATACCTCCAGGGATGGTTATTCAACCATGTCCCTGTGCAGCCTGTTCCAATGCTTGATAACCCTTTTGGTGAAGAAATTTTTCCTAATATCCAATCTAAACCTCCCCTGTGGCAACCTGAAGCCATTTCCTCTTGTCCTATTGCTTGTTAATCACTAGCTAGGATCCACTGCCCTGCTGTTTCTCTCTACCAATTCATGGGTCTCTGTTAGGTCTCCCTGTTGTTTGGATTTCGTAGCTGTGAGCCAACACGCTGTCTCCACAGCTGCTGCCATGTATTACGAACTGCCAGTTGGGAAAAACCATTATAAACATCAGCAAAGCCTAGAGCAAAACAAACTTCTTCATCAAAGCTTATTCTCAAAAGCAGAACGGAGCAAGACTATCCATAAAATATTTAAATGCAAATCACTAAATTAGAGGGGGAAAAAAAAAAGAAAGTAGTCCCATGGCCTAGATAGAAACAGATTAAGGACTCAGTCTTAACATTGCAAACCATTACAGTAACAGCAAGGTATAGACAGAAAACTTTCTGTCCTAAAGAGTGATCTTGATTTTTTCAATATCGTGTGTGATTAATGAAACAGTAACTACTACGATTTACAGATTCACAATTGTACACATCACTTTACTAGTTCATACCTTAAAGCCGGAGCTACGACCAAGTTTCCATTTCCAATGACACTTGTCATGAATAAATTGTAACAACATACTAAGCATTATCTACAGAGAGTTGAAACCTATACATATTAGCAAATACTTGAATTTCTAACCAGCAGAATAAGTGCAGATTTTACGATACTAGTTCTGAAACACAGATAAAACATGATCCTTAATTCCAACATCTTTAGCAAAGGACTTTGTACAGGCACCTAAACAGCAGCACACAAAGGGTATAATAACAAGCTCTGCAGTTCTTCTCAAGCATGACATGCCACAGCACTTGAGCCAAACAACTCTTGGTATTTGCCAGGAAAGTCTGGTATCTTTAAGGTGACTAACATACCTACAATTTTTTGTAAAAAGGTTATTTTGCAGTTATAAAAGAATATCATGCTTATCAGATGAAAACATGAAGTAATTTGTAACATCACATGCAAACTGAAGAAGACTGCAGAGGAATTTTGTTTAGAATAAAGAGTAAGTTGTCAACAAGCTCCCACATACGCTTACTCAGCACCAGCTGCTTAAGGTATTTGAGAGAAGAGCTTCACTCTCTTATCTCAGAGGCCTCATCTCTCAAGAGCGCTCTCCCTTTTACATCAAGGTCTAGCAATCGCTGTTTAATGTCATACAGGAATGTAAAAGATCTTTTCCAAGATTTCTGTAGAGTGTGACTTTGTGTTCCCACTGAGACTACTCTAACCTGTTCATTTTCCAAGCTTCGGGGTTTTCAATCCACTAAATACAATATTAGCATTTCCTCTTTGTAACTATCAGAGCAGCCATTCCTTCTTTATATCTGGATTTCCAAGGTTTACTGCAGTCAACCATCAACACTAAGATTAAACACCCAGTATATCCAGACTACAATTGCTTTCTGAATGTTTCACTGCAGAGGAAGATCCATATGCTATACACAAAGATATGCCCTGGCAGGTGGAGTGCTGGTTGTTCTTTTGTGGAAAAAAAGACTGGTTAGGTAGACATTGGTATATATTACCTGTGCTCACCTGAAGGCACCTTATCTGGAGGACAGCACTATTTAAAGGTATAGGGGAGGTGGCTAAACAACGAATGGCGTCGTGTCTGCAATTCATGACTCCTAGGGTCATGCATCAGTAGCTCTTTAGGAATACAGGACATTTAAGAGAAAGGACAGAGAAAATGACATCAACCAGGATTGGCCTCACTGCCCCCCTCTAATTCCTGGAAAAGGGAAAGGATTTCTTGGTTTCTATTTTTAAATTTAAAAAAAAAAAAAAACCAAAACAAAAACAAGAAAAACCACACACACCAAAAGAAAAGAGTGGGTTTATTTGGTTATAACAGATCATATCTTGCAATTAAATTTGAGTTCACAAGTTTCCCAGCGAACCTCAGTAGAGAGTAGCATAAATTTATTAATAAACTTCCTGAAATTTAACAATAGCTGTTACACCTATTTGGAAAATTTAGTTGACACTATATTTATCATCCTACCCCATGTGACAAATGCTGAAGAGACTGTAAGGGCAAGAAACCATTCCTTGAAACAAACAAAAAACCCCTCAACAATATTTCAAGGACAGCACTGTCTGGGTATAAAGCTTTATCATCCCAGAAGAAAAAGAAGCTTGAACAGAAACAATGAAATGGCTGGAAAGGAGGAAGGTGAAAACAAGAATCCTAAAAAAACCCACCCCGATCAGCTTCTGAGGAATAATACTGGAGGGTGGGATAAGCAGCTCCTTGACCAAGAGAAAGTACTGTGATTGAAGTCACTGCAACCTCAACAGTAGCTTTATGTCATGATTAGATGCTTTAGTCTTTATTAGGCAGAGATGTACAAGCCCTCTAAAGCACATCACTAAAGCCATTTAGAAAAAAAAGTTTCTAAAATAGAAAGTCATGGTTCTACAGCACATTGATTTACACTGGAAAGAAAAAGCCATATAACTAAACCCATAGAAATTTGAAGCAGAAACCCAAATAAAATCCCTAAATATTTCAACTACTCTCAAACAGGTAGTCTATAAAACATTACATGCTTTACAAAGTCAAATGCTTGTGTGCTGACACAAGCTAAAGCAAGGAAGTTAATGCATTTGATTTTTGAAACCAAGATTTCTGAAGTCTGGAAGATGCAACCTTGAGGCTTTCCATGCAGTATGAGTAATAAAGATCAAGTTTAACACAAAAGTATCATACTATATATAAAATAACTCCAAATGGATACAGATCAGATTTTTCTTCTTCTGAAACAGTTACAGAATAATCAAGTCACGCAAGCCATTATATTCAAGTAAAAAAAGAGACTAAATCTAGGTAGACCAACTTCCCCTCACCCAGAAACTTTGTTTTGTTGATGAAAAGTCATGAGAAGGGAAGGAAAAAGCTGAAAACAGAAGCAACCTCCAATTTGTTTCCAACTGGCAAATACATAAACTTACAGCACTGTACATAAAGAATGACAGTAAACTATGGTTTTGCTGGTTTGATAATGAAACAAATCTACATTGTATTCCTACAGCCTAAAGTTTTCTAAAATCTTGGAAAGTACTTTGATCAGCTACAACTCTTCTCCTTGGCTATGAAGCACCACCATCTCAGTGGCCTACCTAGATTACCATAGATTACATTTATGGATAGGAAATAGATGCAGAAGGATGCTGATGAGCCTCCTAATTTATGCATTATATAGGCCAATATTACTTAAACTAAATAACAAAATTGCAGTCATCATGATTCAGACTGAAAAACAGTCCAACTGAAAAGTTTGGGGTTTTTTTTTTACTGTATATCAAAGACATACCCTAACAGTATGAATCAGAGGCCTTGAAAAAAACCTCTGAACTTCTCCAATAAAAAGAAGATTTGTCTGTATGCTTCACAAAAACCATGCATGTTTTATTTTTAAACCTTCTCAGATTTATAAGCTTGTATAAGTTGGTTTTCCCTTGAGTTAATTGAAATATCACATTCAGCTCTATATTAGTAACTGCTCTGTCTCTGTCACTTGACATCAAAAGATCTCATGCAAGAAATGCCGACAAAAATGAATTCTTAACCTGCACTGGACATACTTCCATATATTATCCATCATAACAACTCTACCCATCTTTTTTGTTGGCCATTTACTATATTATTATCTTAACCTCAGCTAAAAATAAATCATAACAGAGTTGAGAAAATCCTTAGGGGCAAAGATGATCTAAAAAACCCCCAAGATGCAGCATGCAGAACACAAACTGAATAATGTGAGAGCAGCAAGCATCACAGTCAAAGGGAACTGGCGTACAAGACTCCTTTTCTTTCCAGTTAATTTGAAAAAAGGGAGGCAAGGAAGAAGAATAGTAGGGACAAGCACAGGACAAAGATAACATGAATAGGCTGCATGGGGGATGAAGCAGACTGCCAAAGCCCAATCAAACGTGTAGGAAGACCTCCAACATCTAAATATTTTCTCTCCTGCAATTTCTGCCGTAGAGAAGAAGAAACTTCCTTCAATTTTTCATTTCAAAGCACTTTTAAAACATCACAGGGATCATTTACACAGCAGCAGTCCAGTAGCACAATACTCTGCTCCAGATATGTTTCAATAATGGTTGCCAAAACAGGATCTGCACGGAACATTAATTGTGCATTTAAAAATGTGATCATAGGTTTGATAGTCTGCTACATGTTTAATCAGTTTAACCTGTAAGAACCAACTGCATAATCAATTGCAGGATTTGTGCATATTTTTTTTTAAAAAACTGTCAACTATTTCCAATGATGTTACAGCTGCATTTTAAAAGCCAAAGTTAAAGAACTCCAAAATGTATGAATCTATATTATATATGAGTATAAGGTTGTTAATACAGCTTAATTGTTGTTTACAGAACTCAAAAGAACATCATATTCAAAGTGAAACAGAAGGAAAAAAGTCACATCAGTATTCCCCATCCCCTTTACTGACTAATTAGTGATTTTTTTTTTTTTTTTAAATGGAGCATAATTCCAATTCTCCTTGCAATATAAAAAACAGCATGGGAATTTTTAGCCATAATGTAGTTTTCTTCAGAAAGAATTTCATTATGATCCCCCTTCTCAACGTTCAAAAGTGTTCCACCTGCCAACCACCAACTATTGAACCAAATTCGTTGCTGTCCACTGGAATATTAACATGGGGAAAACCCTCAGGTCTGACAGAACAACAACTTTGTCCATTAATCCATTTAGTTAATCCCTGCTTTGTCTGGCATCTCAAATAGGGCCTAAGAGCTGGAACTGTGGCTTCATCTTTTGTAGTACTTTATACCCAACTCAGACGTATTCTTGGTCATGACATTAGGCTATATAATGTTGTAAAGCTGGTATTTCAAGTGATCAACCCAAAACGTGATTTAACTCACTAAGTAGAATTTGACCAAATTTATGACTGATATGCAGATTATTTAACATCCCCATATTTTTGAGGGAATTGGCTCCCAAATTTAAAAGTCAGCTATGAAGTTAACATGCACTTTTATACCTATCTGTTCATTGAAACATGCAAGTTTTAAACAAATGCAAAACACTGATTTTTCAGCACACTATATAGTGAGGATGCTGTTTTGAGGGAAATTATAACAGTTTTTACTGGCACATAATAGATCAGCTATTTCCATGATTTGGAAGACGCAAAAACCCAGGTTTCTGGCAGCAGATCTTACTCCTTGAAGTGAAGAATCTGAAAGAGTTTAAGCGTTCAAGTGTCATGTTTGGACCAGATTATTTTAGCCACAATCAGATTTACATTGTCAAGTGTCAGCAAGCTTTTCTGAATCACAATAGTTGATAATATTAGACTGATGATGGACTTCCATCAATTCCTCATGACATGCAGTTGCCCAACATTTTCCAGAAAAAAAAAATAATTAAAAACTTGTGTTCTCTTCCAGATACCATTTTTTATCCTGCAAACACGCTGTTTTCAAAACAAAAATATCCAGCTGAAAACACTAGTTAACTTTCTTGCTTCCATATGTTTCTTTATATTCATACTTTGATATTCATTATGAAGGAATTTCACAAACAAGTTTCAGTATCATAAATATAAGACCACTGATAAAGTCATGCTATAAGTGTAATTCCCCAATACATTTAAAGTACATATTGACATTTTACTTTAAAGAAAAAAAAACAAACATGAACATTGCTGGTTAATTTGGTCAGATTCAATTCTGTTACTGCAGCTCTTTTTTAAACTTTTTGTCTAAGGTCACAAGCATTTAAGAATGCACCTCAGGTTGATTTAAAACACTCAACAGAGAAAACAGAAATCAGTAATACTGGAAAAGATGAGAGTAGTAGCTGATGTAAGTTTTTAGAGGGCAAGAATTCAGAAAGGCAAAATGCATACCCTTCTTTTATCTCAAATGACTGACTAGGTTTCTAAAACGTTTACTATGTTTACTATCAGACCAGGGTATCTTACTATTTGTCTGCACTAAAGAGGAAATAATGTCTGCTTTCCTCATACACTGATCACACCCTTGTTCGTTACCTTTTTGTAGAATAATAGTAACAGTCTAACAAAGACATGGCAGCAAAGAGAACAATGTAATTACAATACACAAAAGCAGGTATAAATAGTTCCTCTGTGTATCTTCTAAGGCAAAACTTGAAATAGCATGTTTGGCTCTTACATAAGACCTAAAAAAACCCAGGGAGGACACAAACAAAGAGTATCTCTAAAGAAATACTTGAGACGTAAATTTAAAAGAAACTGCTTGTAGAGCAGAGTGTTCCCTTTAACTTAAGATGGACATTAGCGAAGCAATGGATAACCTCTCAACTGTGGATTATTCTGAAAGCAAAGCTGAGTTAAGCAACCCATCGCTTAAAGCATAAAGAAAACAATCAGAAATGGCATGATCAAGATCTCTGTGACAGAAACAACAATGTTACTGAAATGCCCTACAGTGAAAGCCTTGCAATGGCAAGGAGATGGATTCAAGTCATTAGCTGCTAGCATCTGATCTTTCCAAGAACATTTAACTCTTCTACTGCAAGGGAATTCCTCAAGCAGATACCAAAAATACCACAGTAAGGACCAGATTTAGACTTCTCATTACAGCAAAATGTTGGCTTCCAATAGGAAAAGCTGTCCTCTTCTGTTATAACTTTACCTTTTCATTGGTTTATGAACAATGGAAAATAGGCTTACAGTCTTTCTGCATCTGAGAACTTATTTCTAGATGGGCCATTGTAAACGAGGAGAGTTTGTCTGTTAAAACATCACTCCTCCAACCCAAATCCACTCTAGAAAGAGAGTCATTGCCCAGGCTGAAGTCAATATGTTCCTAAATTGCTTTAATAAGCTTACTTTTATTTTTGGAATAAGTTACCAGAAAACAAAATAGAGTAAGAAAATGTTTACTTCATAAAGTCTCTGAGAAATCAATGTTTTCGATTTTGAATCTAATGCTGTTACAGCCAGAAGGTCCATTACCCAAAGCAGGAGTTTCAGAGCACTTTTTTTTCCCCACTTGGACACATATGAGCTGAGGAAAACAATGTTCTCCAGTGCTAATAAGGCCAATGTATCTGAGCCTTATTTCTCACTAACCGGCATTTGGAATTAATCGATACCACTGTACATTACTGTGGTTTCAACAAACACAAAATATGCTAGACACCTTCTATTAGAAAGTGTTGTATGTAAAATGAACATTAAAGTAACAGAACTCAGGAGACTGCCATCAAGATTCAGGCACATATCTCAGGCAGCTCATTCTTCCTCAGGCAATCCAGCCCATACAAGATTCAAACCTCTTTGACAGTTCTCCTCTTCCTCCCATCACTGACAGTAGAGGAAGACTAAGTTAGGTGGCACAAATGTGAAATTAAGACAGATTTGGGATACACATGCCTGTCTTTAAATCTTGTTAGATTATATAAAGCAGCAACTAAACATACTTTCACTAGTTGTTTTTCCCCCATTTCATTTAGGCTCAGTTGTAGAATCGGAAGAACATTTGAAAAAATACAAATCTAAATGTTGTGTTAGTTTATGAAACTCTTTTTTAACCAAGAACAGCACCACTTCCCCGAAACCAAAAGAAAAGGTTATTTTTATGAAGTTAATATAAGTAAAAAATTGTAACGTTTCAACTCAAAATCTACTGACTTGCTTTAACAGCTGCAGATAAAGACACTGTCTGTACCTAAATCCATAAACAGTGGGGAAAGTGCTGTAACAAGTATGTTTTTAATTCATATAGGCAAACACATCTGGCTGGGAAAGTCAATCAGGTTTAAAATCTGGCTCTATGGGAACACAATATTTGTGTCCTATGTAGAGCACACATCCATACAGTGTGTAACAACAGATGTCGTAAGTAACACATAGCTGGGATGTTTTCATTCTTACCATTTCTTAAATTCCTTTTAAAACAACGTTCAACTCAGTGAGAAAATTTGTTTCTGGATGTTACCCTGAAACACGTTAGCTGGGAACCTGTTCTAAATTAAGATGAAAAGATGCTGGATTAGAAAGTATTAGAACTAGATTATTTAAGGTCAACTGTTCACAAAGATTTATTTACAGAGCAGTATGTTTTCCAAAACATATAAACCCTTCAAACTTCACACAGACTACAGTAAAGAGCAGATTACAATTGCCCAGGGGTGCACTAACGGCGCACCATATGAATGGTTCTCCCACAGCTTGGCAGAGGAAATAGAGTCACATAGGGTGAACAACCATAGGTCCTCCTTCCATTACTGCAAACTTTTCCTTGTTTTTAAGTGAACAAATATTTTCTTCAACATGCAGAGAGCAAGTAGATGAGAAAAAATAAATAAAGAAAAAAAACAAATCCTGACTGAAACAAGTTAAACACATGTAGCAAGAACAGGCTTACATTATTCATCATTTATCCCACCTACAGACATTATCTCATATTAAAAACACAATACAGGAGGGACACCTAATACTCCAAAGAATAAAATCTATTTTCCATCACTTTTCAAGAGACATATGAACTTGAGGTTTCACACTTCCTTCCCCTGGAAACCTACTTTAGAACCTACTAAAGCAAAGACAAGATTTGCCCTTCTTGGGGTTCTTCCAAAACAGGACTCTTGGATTTGAAAAAGCCAAATTATTTACCTTACAGAAGCAGACTCATGACATCACCTTGCCACTGGTAGCAGTACAGAAACATTTCTTGCAGTATCAATCCAAAACTTGAATTGCTAAAGACATTAGCATGGAAGAAAGTCTACTGGAAATGAGACTGTCAGTTTTCAAATAAGACACATTTTTTTTGTGTGCACAAAAGCAGCTTACACAGTGTGTTTTCTGCACAAAGGGAAAATAAAATTAACAGACAAAATTTCTGAAACCTAGCAATGAGTAGGGTCTAAGGCACTTCCCTTAAGAGGGCTATCCAGAAAAGTTATGAGTATTTTGAATCCCCATGAAAACGTTAGCATGTCATTGCGCTGAAACGTTCACAAAGACATAGTTTAACCTGCCAAACGGTACAAGAGCACAAAAAGGAATGAACATTTTGTCAAAAAAGATAATGAGCATCTGAAAGAAGAGTATGTTGCTGAGTATAGTGAAAACAACCAGATCCAGCATCAGTTTCTTCACCGCTGGGTTTCCAACTGACACCACTACGTAGCCGCAAGGAAAGCTCTATGAATATTTCAAGAGTAAAGGGCAAAGAGTTGACAGAAGTCCATCTAAGCTGCTCTATTATTTACCCTGTGAAAGACAAGTCTTTTCAAAGCCCTTAGAGTTTCAGAATATTATTTTACGTAATTAGGGCATTAAACTGCATGCATTAACTTAGTAAGTTACTAAAGCAATTTTTAAATATAAACGGAAGATCACATGCTGTCTTCATCAACAGAAACATGTAACACAAATATGATTCAGTGTGTATAACTCTGAATTTTATAGACTATTAAATCCTTTGCTAAACAAAACCAAAAAACAAAACAAAAAATAAAATAATAATAAAGTAATCGGACAGCATGAACTGATCTATTGACACTGAGATCCTTCAACTGCTTACTTGTAAACAAATTAAGGAAGTAAAAGGAAGAGGTCATACTTCCACATGACCTTAGAAGGTCACACCACATGTACTTTATGCAAACATCATGTGGAATGGAAACACCATAGCCACATTAGTTTTTCTGAAGTCCCTTTACTATACAATTAACTGGTATTTTTAAAGTTAAATTCTCATATCCTCAAATTTCTGCTATTTATTTTCACCAATAGGAAAGGAATGTTTAAAAAAAAAAAACAAAACACCATAAAAAAAACCTCAGACCACAACCCCTCAGTAGCCACAGGTACTTCACCTCTTCCACTGGCTCTCCCAATTAATGTTATATTCCTCCAGGTACAGCTCCAGCTTCAGGATGAGGAACCGCTACCCACACATCAGCTGTATGAACACGGATACAAACTTCTGTGTGCACCGACAATACAACCTAACATTTTTACACTTAAAGTAGGCTAATTGGTTTTCCAAGTCTAGCTCGTACGCCCAGAGAATAAAGATGGAGGAAATACTTTTAATTTTGTTCAACCTCCAAGGACCAGCCCAGTTAAAAAGCAGCATCCATCAAACTCACTTTACTATGGACTCAACAGCTGAAGAAATCAGTTCTAATGAAGCAGAACACGCTGCACACTATGTGTGAAAACTAAACTTATACGACCAACACAAGCACAGCTCTTGTCAACGAAGCTTCTTCTCCCCACTCCCTTCATTTATGAACGGGATGTTTGCTTTAAAAGGAGCATCAAACTTCTGAAGGTTTCAATTTCTCTGCTGAACCTGGAAGGAAGGAGCTGTCACCATCGAGAATCCAACTTACTGACGCCTGGAAAGGGTCCCAAGGTTTAACCCTGGGTTTAAGGAACTGTCTTCTCGAAGGAAAAAAAGAATATTTTTGGTTCATCAGGTAGCCACTTATAATAGCAAACTGAAGCGTCAGCACCTAATCAGCATTTCAGCAATTTGTTCCATTTTACAACCTTGCCTCAGCGTGTCATCTTTAGCAACGGACACGCTTTACACCCCTTAAAAAAAGCAAGCTTATCGGGGGAAAAAAAACAAAACAAAACAAAACACAACCAACCAAACACGCAGGGCGGCAAAACTTCTTGTCCTCCACCACGGAGCCTTCTCTCCCAGCCGCGGGCCCGCTGAACCCCACAAAACCGGGGGGTGGACGCTCGCCTCAGGCCGGCCGCCACCCCGCCGAAGGACAAAGCCTTCCGGCCCCATCCCCTCGCTCCGGTGGGACGAGCCGAGGGAGAAACGCCTCAGCGAGGGGGGGAACGCTGAGGGGCTTCACCCCCGCCCGGCCCGGCGGCCCGGCCCCGCCGCCCTCCCCTGGGGATGAACGGAGAGCGCGATGCCCTGACAGGGCCCCGGCCGCTGCAGGCCCCCGGAGGACGGAGAGGGGTCCCCGCCCGCTTTCCCCGGTTCCCTTCCCCGGCCAGGCCCCGAGGGGCGGAAGCCAGCCGCTCCGGCGGTAGCGGTGGCGCCGTCTCTTACCTGAGGGCTGCGCGAGGGGCGGCGGGGCCCGGGCGGGCATGGCGACGGGCGGGGAGGGAAGGGGGAAGGGAGGGAAGGGGAAGAGGGGACGCGGTCGGTTATCTGAGGCCTCCCGCGGCAACCGCCATGGAGGGGGAACCCATGTCACAGCGACAGGAACCGCGTCGCTGCCGGCCCGGCCCCCTCCCGGCGGCCACCGCCTCCTGCCCCGCCACCGCCCACTTGGCCTCCCGGCAAGCACCGCGCCGCGCCACCACCCCCGGAGCCGCCACGCTTCCTGCGGCGGCCAGGCGGGGCGGGCGCGTAAATAAATAAATAAACGAGCGACTAACGCCGCTGCGGTGATACTTACCCTCCCCTCGCCGGGTAAGGTAGGCGGCGGTTGGACCACGCCGCCGCCATCTTAAGTGCTGGCAAGCTGTCCCCTACCGCGGCGGGGCGGCCATCTTGGGTGAGGGGCGAGGCGATGCCGCGGCCGCCATGTTGAGCTCGGGAGGAAGAGGGCAGCGCTGGGTTGCGGTGTTTTCCGTGCCCTGGCATAAGGCCATGTGAGGTGGTTTAATTTTTAAAAATATCATATATTTTTTTTTTGCTTTCTCCCTAGAGATGTCTTGTGGGCTGCGCTAGGCGAAGCCCTTACTTCTCGGTGCTAGGGATCCTGTCAGGGATCCTGTGAAGGAGGCCGGGGCCATGTGGGAGTTCACCTGCAGAGAGGTGGTGGGAAGAGGTGCTGACATAAAAACCCCCATCCCAAACAGAAGAGGGGAATTGGGGCAAATCCTCTCTTGGAGCTGGCGGGTGGTTTGGGGAAGCGGTGTGGAGGAGAGCAGGCCAAAGGGCTGCGCTTTGCCAGCGGGAGCTTTGCCACCAACACGGTCGTGGTTGTGCCCACGCTGTGAGCGGGTTTCGTTTCCAAGTCTTGAGGGTTAGGCTAATATTTCTGCATAGGAAATTGTTTACTGCAAAGTTTTGCCCCTTTGAAGTGTGCGTAGGGGCTAGTCTGATCTCATATGTATGATCCCGCAACCCTGTTTCCAAACCCGCCTCTGGAACAGGCTGCCATACCACTATTCCACGTTTTATGTCTCGTTGTCACCAGGGGGTAAGTTCCCTCAACTTCAGAGTCTGTAACCCGCTTAGTCCAGGTGGAGTCCCTGCGGGCCTGTCTGCATCATGCTGAAACCTCGTCTGCTGGAGTTACCACCTTCAAAGAGTAGCTTGGTACAAATTTGTTTCTGGAAAAAGAGATTTGTTTGTGCCTACGCTTCGTAGGGAAGGTGTGTGCATAGGCCAGTGGCAAGTGCAACACCAGTTGCTGTAGCTTTTCACCATTTTGTTTGCTTGTTGGTTGTACAAATTGTGAAAAAGTAGAAAGACTGTCAAAAAGGTATTCAGTGAAATACACCATTTTTAAAAATAATTTTAGTATTTTCTCTATATGTCTTATTTGCCCCTTTTGCCAAGGAACATAACTAGACAATGGTTTGACCTCATAGGTGAAAGAACGTTTACAGCAAAACCACTAAATGAAGTCATGAGAAATAACAACACATGCATGTTTCCATTTTTCAAATATTTTTATTTTTTTCTTTTCTAATACCTGTTTACACTGTACTGGTGAATATTGTCAGAACTGCCAGCAGGTTAGGTCTTTAAAAATGCATAACATGGTTTTAAATAATGTGCAAAGCCTGACATTCATCCTTTGACAATAGTGAACTGAACACTACAGCAGTTGCAACATGCTGGCAAATTACAATAATAAAATAGTGATCAAAGTGTAATATTAAAGCTTTGTTCCTACAGAGGCTTAGGCATATATTTGAACACATGGTAGTTTGGCTGAGGAAGGCTTAAAGCAAGGCTATTCACAGAACTTTTAATGTTTGAGATAGGTTTGTGGAATAAAAATGCTTCAAAGGCATTTGACAGTAATTATAATTAATCTGCTAATTTAATAAGCCATATAAGGCCTTTGTGAAGCATGGGGAAATTACATCATTAATACAATGTTTCCAGTACGTTAGGAATCCTGTTACAGTAGCTGAAGATACTCATAGGTGACTATTAATGAGGCTGTATGAGTATTACATTTCGCCGCCTGGTGGCTGTTTTCTTTTTTTCAGCTTAGTGTCAGAAAATGCAATGTAAAGCTTGTGCTGACCTGGCAGGACGGAAGGTGAAGCGGTGAGGGAACTGGAAGGTACGGCAATTTAGCAGTCAAAGATCTTTGATCTTCACCCAATGTACAACAACATGTTTTACAAATCGTAAGGGTGCAGAGAAGAATCTGTAAAAGCAGTGGAATACTTTATTGTAAAGCAACAGACAAGCTAGATTGTTTCTTCCCATATCTGTCAGTAGCCATTAAGTTCCAGGGGCCTAAAATATACCTCAATGTGTGGTGTTATTCCATGAAGAATCATTTCCCATTACAGCTGTGTTTTGTTGATGGTCATTGGCCATGAGTGGTAATCGTCCTCACGGCAACATTGTAAATAATATAATTAGAGGAAGTAATTTAATAATTATCTTCTCTTATACAGCTGATGTATCAATGATTTGAATGAGCGTACCGAATAAACACACTGTCCGTAAACTCCCCAGACAGCAACCTGAGCCCAACATGCTAAAAAAAAAAAAAAAGTGTAAAGCCCTTCTTTGTATAAGACCAAAGCAGCAAGCACAACCATGTACAACAGAAAGAGAGCAAGAAAGATCGACAGTGTCAGTAATTAGGTCCTAGAATAGAAGGAAATTTGTTAAGTAAAATTCCCAGGTGATTTGAGGAAGTTACTCATATCCTAAGCTACAAAGAAAGGCAGAAAATCCCTCCAAATTGTCCCTGCCAGTTTGACCAGAGAGAAATTTCCTTCTCTTTCTTTGGTGATATTCAGTAGTTCCTAGGACCAGAAGCTTTAATCAATATGCAGTTATGAGTCTGTAAAAATAATTTTACTTGAATGCAGGATCAGAAGACGTAAGCGTTCCATATAAAAAAATGAAGGTGATCTTCACTTAGGCATAGTGTGAATGATTGACAAGATGTGTGGGATTTCTTCAGTCACACCTGCGTAAGCTTTGCTGGTTGAAGGAGATTATGTTTGCTTACGAAGGCAGACTGATTCTTTATAATAGCATTAGCCATGTTATATTAGTTCTGTGAAACTGAATCCATGGGTTACAACACTAATTTCAAGGTTATATTTTCAACATATGAAAGTTTCCTTTACAGAATTGCATGCGTTGTAAACACTGTATGTTATTTGGACATTTTTTCCAGAGTGGTGGTATTCTATGCATTTTCAAACATATGTTGGTGGGTTTGGGTTTTTTTGTTTGTTTGTTTGGGTTTTTTTGTGGTTTGGGGTTTTTGTTGTTGTTGTTGTTGTTTAAAAGCATATACTTCCAAGCAATTTCTTTTCTTACAGCATGGTGAAAAAACGTTGTCATTTGAGATAACCGTCTTAATGTGAAGCCCCTCTGCATAGTGCAATAGAGGTTTTAAGTCAAGCAGGACTGGTCTTGGCAACTTCGTGGTCCAGCCTTGATTTGTTAGGGGCAGCAAAGCGGCTTTATCAGTCACTGCTGCCGAGTCCTAAACTGCCAGGAGAGGGCGCAGCCTTCCTAGAAGTTTCAAATGGGAAACGGTGTCGTGGTGTGTCAAGATGATTCGGAAAGGCGGTCTCCCAAAAACCCGCATGGGCTGGAGGCTCAGACACGCCTCCTGGGTCGGGAACTGAGCATGGCAGGGAGAACTTGTTATGGTCTACATCCGTGTCTTTCGTAAAACTTAGTCATTCATAATTCCGATGAAAATTGAGTGTTTATAGGGAAACAATTTAGCTTTTTTTTCTCTTTTGGGAGTTTACAATGTGATTCCTCAATGTAATTTTTAGTTATACTATAAGCTGTGCCATATATTGTGTAGTGTAATGCAGAATATCTTCTGAAAGATGTTGGATTGCTAGCAGTGGATAGTGCAGGTCTTGTTCTTTTTTTTTTTTTATTTTATTTTATTTATTTCAAAAACATGTACAGTACAACATGGCTCCTGGCAGTGCAAGTTTTTTCTGGTTTCCCCCCTCAGTGTATGGGGAAGAAACTTGCTCTAATCAAAGGCTAGATAAATCTTCAGACTTCAGGCAGTTTGTTTCCCTCTCTGCTGTGTCTGGCAATGCTGCTGATCAGAAACTAGGTAGTCAGTTTCCTGAGAAATTATCATGCTTGATTTTTCTTTTTTTTTTTTTTTTTAATTCACAATTGAACCGGACATTTGAAGATTTGAAATTATCCATAAATGAATTTAAAATGGTCTTTGGACCTACCAGATCATTTCACTTCACTAATACCAAAGGCTTTCATTTCTGCTATTGTTAGTACAATACTAACTAATTTAAATTTTTCTGTGGAAATGAAATATAAAAAAATCAAGTAAATTGAAAACAGGAAACCAAACCATTGCAATTTATCGTCACAGAATGTTTTGACTTTTTCCCATCCTGACGTGAAACTGAATTGGCACATTTCTCTGAAATGTTTTTCATTCAGTAAAACTGCATTTATCTGAGACCATTATAGTTGACATAACCCCCACTACAGCATTATCAAGCAGAAAGAGCTTGTCTGTCTGAATTCACCAATCCACCTCAAAAGCTTTACGTGAAAATTGTTTGTGGCTGTGGTTTCATAAGGTGGGCATTATCAAAGCTAACTGAATAAATAATACGTGCTTTCTTCTGGCTTCTAACTACTGGGGAACAGTTAGTAAAAGCAAAATTCTGCAGTTACTGTTAGCTGAGTTAAAGTTGCAGCTAAGCAGAGAATGAACCTTACTAAAGCAGCCTGTCACTAAACTCCACTGCTGGTCTGTCCTTTGGCATAGAAAGGTGGTAAAACAGATCTAGGAGCAACTGATGCTTGTTTCTTTGAGCCGTGTTTGGTGCCTTGACCTCCATCCAGAATTGGTGCAGACTGTCTGGCTCTTCCACTGCAGAGCTCTCATCTTCATTAGAGTTGAGGGAACCAGGAGTGCTTCTTGGCCCCAGGGCATTCCCCAACCGCATTGGGGACCCCGTTGTGAAGAGCCCATCTGGGTCTGTGAGCTGGCTGTGCAGCAGAGATCCTGAGGATCCCCATTCCCTGCAATTCTAACAGCGTCTGAATTAATTCCTGCTCCATGTGGTCTTCACATGTCTCTCTGCTGGCAGTGAAAGGAACTTGCTGAGCTTGGGCTCCCCGTACTAGGTGTTAGCCATTATGATAACCCCTATGTGGTGGTCTCTGTTTCCTCCCAGGGCTATAACACCTTTCAAATCTTTTCAGAGGCACTGAGGTACTCTTCTAAACATCTCAAACGCCCACGTCTTCTGCATCACTGCTACTTCCTTTAGCATTGACCTCTGGGCATGCAGAATGACCAGGCACTGGTTTCTCTTGTTTCGGGGATCCAACAAAAGTGTCATAGTTGTTCCCAGCTCTTCAAGGAAGGGACTGTCTCCATCTAGTTCTATTTGCACTGGCATACAATGTAAAACATTGTAAGACATGTTTTAGATGCAACATAAAAATCTTCCGTTTGAAATGCAAGTTTGTTATTGTTTTATACAACTCTCCCTATCTATCTTTACTGGAGTCATAATTATAAAAGCTAGAAGGCATTACTACATCAGCAGCCCATTCTGTGGTTATTCACAAGCCATTAAAACTCCCAGAATTGTCTGTAAATAATCCTAAATGTGTTAACTACAAAGAACCCTATGTAGTTACAGAAAACAGATGAAATGTCAGTTATTTTAGTGGGGGGTCTGAAGGGCATGTAGGTTCTTTGATTTTTAGCTCAGATTTATTTGGGCAAGGATAGGGTTGCTGACAACACTGTTTGTTGAGAGGGTTGGTTGGTTGCTTGCTTTTCTTCTGAGGAACTCCTTTCTGAGTCTCAGCCATGTTTGCAGTTGATTTGGAACCTCTAATGAACATGCAGGCTCACATTCTTGCCATACGAGGGCTACTCAGTGGATTAACCAGCTCATGAATGTCAAAACAGCCCCATTTTCCTGCCGTGGTCTAGACCACATCCTCAAAGTGGCAGAAGTTAATGACTTCTGTGTGGCAATACTATGCGTACATATTTTTTTACGTAACTCATTAGCAGCATGTGCAAAGTATATTTTGGTATACGTACATTTTAATACCAGCAAGGCTTGTCAGAAAAGCCAATAGACAAATTGTAGCTGGCAAAAACTGGCAAGCTGTTGGCAGTGCTGGCATGTTCAGGTGTGAAGGAGATATAACAAACTTTAAGATGGGTGCAGGCTGAAAACAGTCTGATTTCAGCCCTCATTTAACTGTGTTACTCAGACAAGCTGAGAGGGGAAAAAAGCTGGCAACTGTGGCAGCCCAGCAATGGACAGACAAAATGATGTGCAGGCAACACATACTGTTTCCTCCCACGGCTGACAATACTTCCTTCTTCTAGAAGATGGTATTGTGTGAGTACCTCATCTGTCAGCGGGAAAGCAAGATTTCTAGCAAAGCTTTCCAGTGTGACTAAATGTTGTTGTTGTGTTTTTTTTTTTTTTTTAAATAAAGGCTCTAAATGCAGAAAGCTGATAAGAAAAGAAATCAAAATTATTCATTTAAAGACAGTCCCTTTCCTTTAAGAGACCTGGCTTGTGAGTTTTGTACATTTAAGATGAAAAGTGCTAAAATGCATTATTCTGTTTTAATGATACAGTTTATTTATTGGATAAAGGTGAGCTGATTTCCATAGCCATCTTCCTTCCTTGTGCTTCAGTTCTTCTCTGTGGTGACAGGACTCAAGAGCCACCAAACACCCTTGTAGATCAGCTGGTAGGAAATTCTGAGGTACAAACTACTAACTAGTCCTGTGTATGGGCACTGTTACAGCAGTCTCTTGCATACTGGCCTGTTCAGGGTAAGAAGATATATGCCCATAATCTCTATTAGCATCTATTTTTAGGCTTTTTCATTTCTAAGGCATTTCAGAGGGTTTTGTGGTTTGTTTTGGTTTTTAGTTTGGGTTGGTGGGTTTCTTTGAGGTTTAGGAACACTGAAACTCACCTCTACAGATGATGTATATTTAAGAGGGCCTGCAATATCCTATTGTAATTGCACAAGTTCATTTCATATATATATGTCAACACAGTCAGTGCAATTCAGGTGACTGGTTCAGATGTTTTGGACAAGTTTTCCTCGTGAACTAGTGTTGTGTGACTGGCAGTGATGTGTATCAATACAAATAATTTGAGATTTTTTTTTTCCAAACATCATGCCCTTTTTACAGTGAATGGCAAAATGTCCATTAAACATAAGTGAAAGTAGGATTAAGTTCCAGGTTTTAAAATGGAAATGGCTAAGGTTTTTCTGGGTTAATGACAACTTCTGTCTCAAATGCAACTGCCATGAAAGGAACATGGTTTCTTTTGCAGAAATTTGTCAAAATTCTTCTCATTTTTCAGACTCATATCTGATGCCTGTTTTCGGTACCACATATGTCAATTTTATCCTCTGTCATATTTTCCTGCAATGAATTTGCTTTCTTGATCTATGTTCATTGAGATGCAAAGCATCTGGGATGTAGGCACATAGCAAGGGTAGTTCTCAGAAAAACAGGATTGCTTTCTGGAAAGCTCTTATACGAGAAATATGTGAGATTGGCCATATCTGGTCGTAAACTACCTGACAGGGTTGTTGTCATAGGTAAATTATAAACAACAAGACAAAATCTAGAGAGAAAATACCATGCTCCAAATAGCCAAAATGTTTTTGAATGCTACCAGAAGTACAGTCTGGCCCAGCTGCCCTGGAGTCCTGCAGACAGCAGCCTTTGGCTGCACCAACAGTCAGGATGAGACCCTCAGACAGAGGCGCCTGTTGGTCTCCGTGTGGTCCCCTGCTGTTATCTCACAAGGCAGAAATAAGCAAGACTGAAGCCCTGACGTTTGTACCAAGGACAGGCAGAATGTGGGAAGGAGTAGGCAGAAGGGAGCATGGAGAGCTGGTCAGGGAGGGAAACAGCAGGATGACAAAGGCAGCGGGGCAGATGAGATGAGGTCCGATCCCATGCCTTCAGCATCCAGGATCAGTGCGAGATCTCCTGAGAGCAGCCGAACTGGCTCTGCTGCCACAAGGAGAGCTAGGAAAGATGAGACTAGGTAAATCCAGGTGCCTGAGAAATCTGTTTAAATTCACCAGCCTCTAAGCAGGAATCTTCTCTCTAAATCATGGCTAACTGGGTTTCAGTACTGGGAAAAGCTGCTGTCTCTGAGCCAGCTCCTTGGTTCTAGTAAGCAAATATGATCCCAGCAAGCTTACATGATATCGCTGATGTGCTCTGCAGGAAGTGCTTCCCCTTGCCATTCCCTGCATCTCTGCACCAACCGTACTAAATGCAGCCTGTGTCATTTCAAGGGAGATAATGTGCATCTTAGCAGTGAGCTGGAGCCACCCCATCTCTAACCTTATTGAATTCAGTTGTGCATTAGTGGTGAATTTGGTGCATGGTTTTCAGCTTTTAACCACTGAACTGAAAAAAAGCTTAATAAGCACAATAGACCTATCAACTTATAGGGTCTAGTGCTTGTTGCGAGGAGCCTCAGTTCCCACCATAGTCGAGAGATGACTGTTTTCAGAGCACCAGCTTGGGCTCTGTACCCTCATCTGGCCAAAGAGGGATCTGTGGTCAAATCTAGGTGTTGAGGAATTCTTATACCCCCATCCTTCCACGTACACAGTGCTAGAGAGTTGGAAACACAGCTCTGAACAGCACCCAAAGCACCAAGACCCATCTTCCCAAGACAAGCTGATTGCCAGGTGTTTCGAAGGAGTAACTTTGTCTCAGTTTCCCTGCATTTATGGAATTGTTTATAATGTAGGCCACAGGGTATTTGCTGTTTGCTCAGTCAGATATAAGTCAGCAGTTCAGTGGATTTAAATGAAAGAGGATAGCGACTTACAGTCAGTTTGCATTGAAATGGCATTGGGCCAGTTGCCCAGTTGTGGAATGTTATATGAGCAGAGCAGATATAATTATTTCCAAATTTGGCCACAATCCATTTTATCCATATTTAACCATATTTTGCTGCAAAGGGGCTTATCTCCTTCGGCAAGAAATCCCCTGGACAGAAAGCATATCCTCAGTAACTCACTGTTTACCCCATACTGGATGGAGTTTCCAACAAATTCTCCTCTGTGGAGGAGACAAGATGCATGACCCTTGCTAGGGATGCAGCTATCTCCCAAAATCAGGCCTCTCTCTCCTCGGCAGCCTGTCTCACTTAGGAAATGTTGCAGCTTATGAGATAATTCACAGTTCTCTGAGCAGTAACTTATTCTTGACACAAAACCTGCTGGCAATAGCCTGGATTTTTCAAGGAGCAAAGACTCCTGTGCATATCATCACGTGGAGCAGGAGGGAGTTTCAGGAGCACTGTGGAGGTCTCTCACCAGTCAGGTTCTTGTTCTGCTTATTCAAAGAGATGGTGGGATGTGAACCAGCTTTCGTTCAAAAATAACAGACATTTTAGCATGTGACTGCACCCCCACCCCCAGCACGTCCTTTTGTACCTTCTGGGATCATTTTATCTGACTTGTGCTGATGGAACTTGATTGCTATCAGATGGCCCTTTGCAGAGTTGCTTCAGGGATGAGGAAGATACAGACTGAACTTGCTGCAGAAGCTGTTGCAAACTGACCTATTCTTCTCATAGCCAGACAGTCAGGGATGGATGGGATATCCACTTTGTGGCTGCGGAGCCATGAGTCTTCTGATCTTTTTCCCCTGTATAAATGTCTTCAGATGCAGTTTGACAGCAGGTTACACTGAGAAGATTTTTCTACTCTATGGTTCTGCACCATCAAGACATGCTTAAATTATCCTACAGGCTACGCCTTCAGAGAGACCCGTGTTACTTACACATCTCTGGTTTTGGCTGACAATTTATATGCAGTTACTAGCTAGGCCACTTCTCTGGAGAGTCCCCCTTTCTCAATCTGACAGAGATGCAGGCAGACAGAGCTACAACTCTGTGCTACCTAAAAAAACCCAGGGTGGTAACCCTCTACAAAGCATGACGAAGAGTCACTGTGTGCTCAGGTTTGCCTTGGGGCTGGTTTGCTTTTACAGAACTGGACCAGTTTCTCTTGAGTCAGATTCTGTTATGTGCAAGCTACTGTGGTGCCTTTAATTCAATTTAAGAGTGGACCAGATAGGTTTCTTCCCCCTTCACAATTATTACCTTGTTATTGCTCTGTTTGTTAATGTGTATTCTGGTAGTATTGCACAGCTAGAAGCATGCCCCAGGGCCTGGTGCAGTAAGTGTCCGTGGTGTGTTTTTCTCTCCTGATTGTGTAGGAGGAGTCATCACTGCATTATAAACTTATCTCTACAGCTTCTTGAGGCTCATTCTTGCCCGTGGGAAAGCTTCCTACTGGAAAAGTGTCAGGCCTGGCTTTCTGTGGGATAGGCTGGACTGTTACATCCTGAGCTGAAAGAGGACCGTTTCTTTATCTGCACTGCGACTGTTTTGAGGGAGCAGATAGCAGTAGGACAGAGCTGTGTTGGACCCCAGCCTAATGCTAGCCCCAGGTAAGGCTCCACAGCAGTTTCCAGGTTTCCCTTGGGAGTCATAATTTGGTTAGAGTAAATATGATGGCAAATGAGTGAGTCCCATGAAGAACAGAACATAATCTCTGCAGTTGTGGCAGCTAGTGCGTGGAAAATACATAGCGTTTGTGTGAGCTTTTGAGTAGCGGTTTTATTCCTGTGATTCTTTTTGACTGATCTAATACCTTGATGTTGAATTCAACCATTTCCTATCCCAAGAAGCAAATATCACCACCACAGGACCTTCTTTGGTGCATAAAGGTGCTGTTTACATTTCCCATTGCACAGGTACTGCTCAGCTATGAAAAACCAGAATCACTGTTTTACCAAGGCAATGGTTGCTAGAAGAGAGGGATCTCCCAAGGGATTATAGGTTGTAAATTGCTCTATCGGTGGAATGCAGCAAGCTGCAGTGATGTCTACCTAACATACATACGTAGGCTTTGGACTCATTAGAATTAAAAATGTTTTGAAGGTCAGGAATAAATCTGTGTGTGACTGCCTGTATGTATTTACACTTTTCTTGCAAAGGACAAAAAGAAAAGAAAGTGATACATGGTTTTCTGGTGATCAGTATTGTTTGTCTGCATGATGATTGTTTTCTCTGAGGTTTTTGTGCATGGTGTTTTACAGCCAGTGGGCTGCTCCTGTGTAAAATTCCTTCAGAGGATACTCCGGAAGAGCCAACTGCAATTAAAACCCAAGACTGTGTCCCAGTCCTTCTTTGACATCTCCTTCTTTGACTTCTGTTATCTTTAAATTACATCCTTAGTGCTGTCACTCTGTCAGAGTAGGACCATCTTTGCCTAGATCTTTGCCCATGGAAGGTTTAGTATATAACCCAGTTAGGAATCTGACGGTTTTTCCCTCATTTCCTTGGGGTGTATGTAAAAAAAAAAAAAAAAAAAAAGATTCAGGCTCTGAATGTCTAAGCTCCAAAGACCTCACCATCATGAACCCCATTGACAATAAAAAATGCCTGTAAATGCAGAGTCTTGTATCTCCAAAGTCTTCAGGTTTAAAAAAATAGATGAGCATATCATTGTCTCTTTATTTTGCAGTCCATCAGAGCCATTAGCGCCAAATCTTTGCTCAGTCTTTAGTTGGAAAAAGTAGACAAGGAATTTGAAGTGAGTAAGAATACATCAGGATGCCTGAGTTTAGCTAAGACTGCATATAAAAATAATATTGTCTTAGAAAATGAAAAGCCTGTGCCCTGCATCTGCTGAGCAAGGGGTTTCATGCCCGTGTTTTTTTCCTGCGTGCTGGCAGGTTCACAAAATGGGACGCATTCTGACTGCAGCTAAATAAGCAGCTGGAGGGCTGTTATCTCTGTGCAGAGACATGAGCCTGTTCCCTTTCTGTTTTCAGGCGCTCTGCCCATTCCACCTCCTTTGTAGGGGATGCAACCTTATGGGAGGCTGAGCATGTTCACATACGTCATAGAGTTGCTACTAGCTGAGACTGAGCTCAACAAATTGTTTCTGTCCCATTCTCCCAGAGGTGCTCACTAAATAATTAATACCTGGTATTTATACCTTTTGGTAAAGCACTCCGAAACACCTGTCAGGCTGACTTGGACTTTGTGTAGCCTGTGATCATTCACCAATCTCTGGCATTCAGCCATTTTGGAGTGATAAAATGTAAGCTATGCACAGAACTGGCAACCCAAAACAGATGAGGTCAGATTTGTTTGCTGCTGTAACCTCCTCAGCATCAGTCGAATACCAGTATTGTTTCCTCTAGAAGAGGAAATGTTTCCATTCAAGAGTAGGAGACCACCAAGGACTGAAGGCTGAATACTGAAACACTGAGCATTCACAGTGCTGTTTGCAAAGAAACCCAAGAGCCAAGAGCTATTTGGTAGTTTGGATTCTGAGAAGGCACTGTTCTGTGTCTTCCTTTATATGCCGGTGCTGAACAGTTCAAAAAGGACAGGGATAAAATATTACCCTGTTCAGTCTAAGCAAAATGATAAATCTGCTCTCTTGAAATGCAATTCTGCTTTATCTGGTTTTACTTTTGGTGAAAGGGGAGGCATGTGGTATTTTCCTATTGCCATCTGTTTCTGGCGATGGCAGGATCTACTTGAAAGCCACTGAAAGTTCCCCATAACCAATAATTTGGATCTGGCTAATAGGAAACTGCTCTCAGCCATATGGAAAGTACTTAAAAATAAATAAAGGTCATGTTTATAGAGCCCTTTCCACATCATTTAGTGTTTGTAGTTGATACAGAGTATTGTGTTTCTTACTCCTACATATAGAAGATGCGTGCATCACCTGTGGGATGTTGTGCAGGTGCTGCCCTAAGTGCCTCGGTTCCTTCCAGGGCTTTTTATTCAGATCTCTTTCCAAGCCTGACGGAATTGGTGAACCCCTGTGGAAGCAGAATTGCAAGTGTCGTCTTTGTTGTGTGAGTGATGCATAACCCTCTGCCTTCAGCACTGAAAGCCTTTGCTGTTCTTCACTTTCTTAGGGTGATCGTTCCCTTCCTATTAGCAGTTGCTTAAGGAAACATCTGGAGTCACCTATCTGTGGCCTGTTGTTTCCAGCTCTTTTGTTTGTTTGTTTGTTTTTTAAACACAGGGTGTGTATGTGCGTGAAGGGGAGATCAGGCATCTACATTTGGGTGTTTGGTAGAAGGCAAGTGTCCTCAAGATCCCTTTATAAACATTGGAACCAAAGCCTTTGGAAGACCATTCAGGGCATGAAAATTCTCTGCTAAATCATTCTCTGGAGAAGTGTCTCTCTTTCTGCTGTCTATATAGGGAACCCACAGAGACCAGACTGAATTACCAGAGCTGAAATTAGATGCTGCAGAAAGTGGTATGAATATCCCTGCAGTTTCAGCTACTACTCACCCACTAAAAGGCTTCCAGTTTTCCCATTAATGTAGCCACTCAGCTAGCCTAAGCAAAAAAGCAGTCTTTGCAGACAAAATTGTACATTAAGCATCAGTCTTTATTGCACCAAATAGGTCTTTTAAATCCTCACCCTGGGAAGCTGTTGACACATGTTCGAGTCACTCTACTACCTTCTCCCAATAAATGCATGTGTAATTGTATTTGTGTATACTAGTTACATGTTGCTGTGGAAGTTTTGGCATGCTGATATATATCTCCATGCCAGCCCTCACAGCCTGTGGCTTCATGGCCGTATATGGAAGTTCACCTGTGAAGGTATCCAGCTTTTCCCTTTGGATCTGTTTGAGGTCTAAACCAAGCAGCTCAGAAGATAGCAAGTGGAGCTGCTACGTGCCTGAGATGGGTGGCAATCTCTGGCAGTGAAAATTGTGGCCTCCTCTTTGAAACCTGGCTCACATCACCCTGAATGCCATGAAGGACGTTTCTTCCTGCCATGCTCTCTCCAGAACAAGGTGTTCCCTGTGGATTGGTATGCTCTGAGAGGCCAGATCTGGCTATTCCCTTCCAGCACTGCAGGTAGAAAAAAGATTGCTTGAACAGAAAGGAAGACACAAAAATTATTTGGAGGCTGGCCAGAGGCAGGTGGGAACAGGCTGACGAGGTGGAGGTCTGCTTGGTCTGGTGCTGTGGCTATGTAGATTCAGTGTCTAAAATCCCTTGTGGGCAAAGAATGACATGGAGGGAGTCATTGGCTGCAGGTAACTGGGGGGGTTCCTGGAGGCCAGGTGTAGGAAAGCTTGAAAGCACACATTTCAGCATAATTAGAGGTTTTTCTGAAATTAAGACAAAACTTGATATGCAAAGTCTGTACACTTGGATTTCATGTTGCATTACACCCCCTGGAGTAAGCCTTTATCTGACATTTACATCAGGATGTTAGGCAATATACCACCACCTGCAATTTACTTTGACTGTGGTGACTGTTCATTCTTATAGTGTGGATTGAAGCCATGTGCTAAAATGTTTTAGAAAAGTTTCCAGTCTGGTATTTGGTCATTAGGTTGAAAAGGACTGTGTACTTTGAAGACAGTGATAATGAACAGGATGAAAGTGTATACAAACCTAAATGATACTGAGAAGGTAGTTTAGGGTCTTCTCTTTATTCATCCACCTATTAAAGGATAAAAGGGCATATAATGAGACAGAAGACTGGTACATTGAAGGCAGACAGAGAGGAATTCTCTTTGCATGGAGTATATTGCCATTCATGAACAATATCAGAATGCATAAACATAACAGGATTTTGAAAAAGATCAGGCATTTAATAGCCTCCAACACCAACTGAAATCACTGCAATACCAGTGATAAATACATAAAATTCAAGACTGTTGAATAGGTTTCGGACCAATTCTACTTAAAGAGAACTGAAAGAAAAATCTGTCTGGGACAGGCTATGCTGTAGCTATACCTGTCTGCCAGAGCATCTCTTGTGCTGTCCTCCAAAACACATTCCAGTTAGTACAGCCAAAGACTGTGAACTATTTGGACAGCCAGTTTTATCAAGTATAATAATCACCATGCTCCTGTGATGGTCTGTGATCATCAGTTTATTTATATTGAATACAGCAACAGGCCTACTGGAAGATCCTTGACATTCTGACACCTACCTGAATGGCTGCTGAATGCTTCAAGTGTACGTTACTTATTTCTTCAAGTGAACCGAAATTGTGCTCTATGTAGAGCCACTTGGGTTAGCACTCAGTGGAAAGGTTAAGACCTTGAGTGGTCCTGTACAACTCCTGTCTAAACCAGCCCGATGACAGGACTCTTAATCTGGCTGATATTATTCCCAGAGAGTCTGAAACAGCTTCTTCTGCTTTATGAGGCATATAAATGCTTTACGAGACATGTAAGTTTCCAACAGATGCTGCTGCACATCTGCTCTGCACAGGCAGCTCCCGGTTACCTCCCAATTGACTTTGCTTACAGGCAACTTGGCCCTACCAACTGTGCGCCCACATCTGTACAGTTTTGTGACCAGCCATAAGCCTTGCGCTTCTGCAATCTTGATAAGATTTAGTGAGCCAGGGACCTCTGCACCATGCGCTGTTGTGCAATACAGACACCCTAACACTGCCCACTGGCAGCTGACACCCAGGATTGAGCCCCTGAAGGATGTCTATAGATGGCCATCAGTTCCCTTTACTGGTACAGAGATGTAATTTCCTGTGTTACGGGACCAGGTAAGGCAGGTTGAACCTGCAAATACATCATCTCTCCATCCTGGAAAGTGGAATTCTGCTTTTTACCAGCTTCCCTTTCAGGCTGGCCAATGTGAGCTACACAGCTCTCAGGGCACAGTCCTGGAGGTAGAAACGCTGTGCTTGTCAGTTGTTGAACTTCTGAGCTGTTCATTCCTGCCCTTTCCTCCTACTCCAAACAGTGAAATGTTTGCTGTCACTGTCCAGGAATTCATCTGTTGGCATTTTAATATGCATGTGTACAATCATCCAATTGCTACAGTTACACTGTGGGAATCTTGTTTCTAAAAATACACCAATCTCTGCTGCTCTCCAACACTAGCATGAGATAATGTATCGTGTTCCCTAGCTGCCAGTGACATGCAGGATGAAGGTAATCAATACAGCTGGTAATACATAAAGAGTACAATTATAATTACAACTGATTTCCCTTTCACTTAAAATCATCATCTTCTAGCCTGCATTATCACAGCTTCATCTGTACAATGCATTAAAACAATCATGTGCTTCCCTTTGCTAAACAGAATCCCGTTATTTTGCCTGAGAGCATCTTTTGAATAGCTCAAGGAGGTTAGGTTTATTATGGGAACCCTCCACCAGTTCATTCTCCAGCAGGTGCTCAGTTGCTATCAATCAGTGTACTTCCCCCAAAGTCGAGAGGGATCTACCTGTTTGCATCATTCAGGATGTGATTGCTGTATTTTGTCTAGGAAAATGTGTGTGTGCATCATCTTTTGAATTCAAGGTGCAGCAAACAACTCCCTGCAAACAAACCTGATCTTCCATGTTCCAGCTTCTCTTCTGCATTATTTAAATTACGGGTGAAAGCACTGTGAGTCAGTGGAGGCTGCAAAAAATTGACGGAATGCCATTCAATTTTTCCTATTTAAAAAACCATATTTTGGAAGGATTTTGCATTACAAATAGCCCTTCTGATCCCAGAGGAGCTACTCACAGTGTATGGCATTACTCAATCTTGCTGTTGGATATTTTGGTCCAAAATAACATGTCTGCCTCGGGAGCAAAGGAGGAGGCCTGGGAGTCTGAACTTCAGTGTTGTAGCCAAAAGTCACAGTGCTGAGACATTAGGTGTGTGGAAATCAGCATATTACAAATTACAGCACTGATTGCTGAGAAACTGTTGTTACATCTCTGTCCTTCCCTCTTCTTGCCCATGGTATAACAGCAGTAAACGACAAGCATTCATGAATTAACATGAATTGTAAAGTTTGCCAGTGCTTTGAAGTTCTTCAGTGAGTGGTGCTAAATAAAGTACACCTTGGTTGGTGTCTGTAGAGGACATAGAAAGCTCTGAAGTCACAAGAGAATTCTTCTGGCTGTGGGGTTTCCAGCAACGATCCTCTCTTGTGGAGAGGACCTGCCACCCCTGAGAAAAGGCAGTGGAAATGGAGGGGAATGGATGTGGAAACTGCGGTCTGCACCCCTGCAATAATCCAGAGCTGCTCCCAGCTTTGCCCCTCAGAGTCTGTTTTGTAGCCACTGTAGCTGATTGTATCTTTCTTCCAAAAATGGGGTGTAAAAGGACCCCCACTATCCTCGTTGTAGCCTTTGTACTTTTAAATTAAAATATTTAATTTTCCCCTGGAGATTGTAGTGAATCTGTTGCTTTCCCAAGAATGTTTCTTCTACATAAAGCCATATTCTGTCCTCGGTTTGGGGCTCAATCTCTTCTAGACAGTGATTATCTTTCCCATTGAACAGAAAATTTCTTAGAGAGCAGCCAGGAAAGAATCCTCTTTGCCTTTTTGAGCACGCAGTGCTGGAGCTGCTACTGTAGCTTGTCATACATTACAATACTGTCAGCACTGGCTTTTCTCCCATCGCAAGGGGTTTTGGAGCCAGGCGAAGGCAGAGCCACTGAGCACTCTCGGAAACCTCCAGCATCTCCATCAGCGCTTGGCAACTCCACATCGCGGAGGTCTGCCTTTCTGCTCGATTGAAGCAACACATGCCCGTGGCCTCTGGGCACTGAGAGAGCATGGCTCTTGGCTGCTAATATCAGATTGCCTAGTACTAAAATCCCTGCCTTTTCTCTGCTGCTAAAATTTACTGTTTGGCTTCAATGAAGTTTTTTCTAATTAACCAGGCTTTTGTTCCTACGTTTCAGTGTCCCAAGGAAGACCTGTTTTGCAAACCAGGAGTCAGTGTAGCTCTGTTTCACTGTCACTTGTGACTGCTGAGAGGGCTTGCAGGTCTCCTGCCTGCTGGGAAGAGAGCTGCTGAAAGACACCTCCTTCTCAGGGTCTTTCACTGAATGATCCCCCCTGTCCCCAGCATCACAGCCCTGGTCTAGCAAGGCACCAGTGTGGAAACTGAAGCCTCAAAACCTGAACAGGATGAGAAATGTGTAACCTTTGGAGAATGCTGGAGTCGATGTGATGTTTCGAAGCCAGCCTCTATTCTTAGAAGAGTGATGAAAGTCATAATTCAAAAATAAGATCCAGTGCAGTGCTAGCACTCATATTCGTGATATTCCTGTGAGTAAATCCCTCAGCATGAATTGGCTTGACTTCAAGTTCAGAAACACTCAGCCAAAATAAGGCCCAGCTGTGAGGCGTCCATAGTACTGATCTCAATGGGAGAGAAGTACACACAGCACTTGCCATACCAGGTGCTCTCAATGGAGTGGGCGACCCCTTCCTTTCCTTCCTTTCCCCCTAAAACTGATGTCTGTAGTTTACTCAGTATTACAGGTCAAAGGAGAGCTTTTCAAGGGCCTCTATACAACTTAGCCAATGCAAGTGGTGAAATTTTATGTATATATTCCCCCTTTTGAAAATCCCCCCAGGCACTTACACAGCTGCTGCTGTTCTGCTGTCTGGTGGGGACTAGATGGCTGCCTTTATACCATTCACAGCCATTTCTGGTTTGCATCTAGGTTACCTGATGCTGTGTTTGAACTCAAAATCTCTAGATGTCTTAACATACCCCCTTTTAGGGTCATGTATAGTAAACAAAGGGCCATTTTCAGGCTGGCTTTGAGCAGGGATGGCCACAGATCCATGCTCATGCATTAGAGCTAGGCTGAACTGTGTGGGGAGCATCTGATTCATAGTCATTTTATTGGGAGGAAACCCACAGAACTAGCTGTATTCAAATCCTGCTCATCTGCTGCTTGGATTTTGAGGTTTCCCTCAGAAACCTCACTCATCTTTAACAGCCACAACTGGATGTAGGGCATAATCCTTTCCCATTTGGGTCAGGCAGAATTTTTCCAATAGCTTTAACTGAAAGACGCTGAGACCTTAAAAGTTTCCTCTTGCACTTAGGTCAATGTGAACTTTAGTTAGGATCATGACAACAAGTGAAACACTGGATTTCATAATAACTTATATGTGGAGCCAATATGGTGGTTTTACTCACCATGTAACCCTCAGCCACGAATTTGGTCCTACCAGAGTAAGCTTGAGCATGTGTGTGAGTTATGCTGCTGATGGGCTGTTTTATCCTATGGAAAAGCGACCAGGCATTGGTGTCTCCTGTCCTGGCCGTAAGGTCTGAGTTGTGCCTGTTAACTCCTGGGGTTTACGCTGCCCAGTGATGTCAGCAGGAGTCTTGCATGAGTAAGCAAGCTATTCGTTCTTCTAATGAAGTTATTTGATTGTTTTGTATAGCGTGTTTAAACTGTAAAGGAGTTTTACACAAGCTGTTACCAAAGCTGCACATCTCATGCCAAAATTTCACGCTACGGTTTTATGAGGGAAAGAGTTAGCTACCTCCGAAAAACAGTCAGAACATAAAAGAAGCCAGAAATTAAAGAAGTCAAGAGGGTGTGTACTGAGCATTAATAATTCAGATAAAAGACAGAACAATCTAGTGAAGATTTCACATTTTATTGTTATTAAAAGTTCATTATGAAATTGGCACAACACATAAAAATAGATTTGTGGTGAATGATACATATTACTATTATTGCCCGGTCATTTTGTGTACGCCCTTCACTTTTAAAAATCAGAAGGTAATGAATATAAGACATTTTGTCAGCTAACTGCGAAACCAGTGTTACGGCAGCAGAAAAAAGCTGTGCTTTCTGTTGACTCTATCAAATGGATAATGTAGACAGAAATAGTCCTCTATTCATACTTAAAAATAAACTCAGTTTTTGAGTATGCCCCAGCTGAAAATAACTGGAGAGGGAGAGCTAGAAATACCCCTTTTCTTATGGACCTATTTCCATGAAAGTCAAAAGGATTTTTGCCATGGATTTTAAAATCAGCAGGATATGGTTATTTGTTGACAGACAGATGGAGAGGCCTAGCAACAGAAGCTAGGGAAGACCTGTGGCAAAGTTTGAGTTTATTATTTTGATCTTGCACATGCTGCTAAATCTCCTTGTTGTAGTAATTGTGTATGTTCGTAACAGCAGTGATTGCTGGGAGGAGCTGAGAGGGTGTATCAAAGCCAGATAAAGCGTCTGCAGCTCATTTTTTCTCCCTGTTTGTGTTGGCCTTGGTTCTAACCCCACACACTATTTACTGCGAAGTGACTTTTACCTGTATGCTTTCTGATCCACGTGTGAAAATCAGAACAATACCCATGATTACAAAAAATCTCACCAGGTCACTAACCGTTCCCAGCCTTGTGTAGCTTTTCTTCCTAATTTCTGAGCTAATCTCAGTGAGCATTTAGGGCTGCCCTCAGCCTGCCTCTTGTTCCTCATACTGTCCTATCAGTTCCAGGGGTGCTGGGGGGTTGCTTAGTTAGTTGAACTGGCACAGCAGAATTGCGGTTCTGCAGTTTTCTGCATGAAAAGGTCACTGTAACCAGCCTTAGTGTGGAAAGCAGAGCTGTGGGTTTCTGCGGGGAGCACCTGTCATGGATGGGAGGCAAGATGAGCCCCACATCAGATACACCGATTGAGTGTCTGCGGGGAAAAAAGGTACCTTAGTGGCATGGCTATTCCTATTATTTATTTGGGAGCCTCTTTCAAAGAAGGCAGGTAGGAACACGAACCCATTCATGCTTTCCAAATTTGTGAGCAATGCTGTTTTTTTGCTGTGTGTCCTGGTATGGTGTTGCAGAAGGTGGCAGCTAACAATGTGGCAAATGCCTGTCCCTGGGGCACTGTCATGCAGCTCCACAGCCAGTGCTGGCTCTGAAATGCCCACTACCTCCCTCTGTACTCGCACTCCGTTAGAACTACAGCACATCATGCTACCCCAACACTACTACCAAGGTTGAGAGTGCTGTGGCTACTCTTTTGTTTCCTCCACAGTGAATAGTTTTAAATCGCGGAAGATAAAAATCTCAGTGCTGCTCCCTTATGTTAAAATCTCAGGGCTTCAGTCTCAGCCTCACAGCCGGAGAGTGACAGGGGTGGAAAGCTGGCACAGCAGAATGGTGAATCAGGCCCTCCCTTTGGTTTTCAGGCTGTTTACTCAGAACAGCCCTTGAGAAAGATGCTATGCCTCAAGCAGATGTCACATTCAACCGGTTTAGCAATATTACGCCTATTTCTTCTCAAGCGAGTCAAGGAGGGGAGGGAGAATATAATATATGTTAGTGCAAGTTCACATAGACAACATATGAATATTTAGTACAAAATGTTCTTTCAAGGTGGGACAAACATTTCTAATTGTGACACAAAAAGAAGGTATTTTGTAACATTTTTAACAACTTGTCTGTGTGAAAAAAAGCCTTCATGTGAAATATGTTTAGACACAGACTACCTCACATGGTACTTAAGTATTTCAAGGCTCTTTCTGAGTAGGCAATAACATATTTCTTTTTTTTTTTTTTTTTTAATTAAATCAGCTTTATCACAGGCAATTCCAAACATAACTAAATTGGTCGTGGTTTTTTGGTTGTTTTTTTGTTTTTGCTTTTTCCTCTTTGGAAAAAATAAAGCTATGCTAAGTTGAGGGATTCCGCTCCTCATGGGTTTTACCCAATCAAGGCTTCTTTCATTTCAGAATTCATTTCCTCATTCAGAGGAAACCACGGAAATATTCAGCTAATAAATTCTAGCATAAGATTTCAAAAGTTGGTTCACACACTCACTTAGTCCTGAAGAATTGCAGCTTCCAAGAAGAGCTTCTTGTCCCTACTGAACTACAGACTACTTGTCCCTACTGAACAACATTTTGAAAACCTGTCCCAATTTGGAATCAGTCTTATTTCAGGTCTGGTAGGGCTTATATCCAAAATGAAGATCTGAATAATCTCTAAATTGTGGAGACCAAAAAATTCAGATATAAATTTTGCAGCACAGTCTCCCATCTTGAACGTTTGGATTTGGCTCAAAGTCCAACTGATCAGAAAAGTTTAAGGCCTCGGTTTTCTCTGACTTACACCGCACATAGAAGTGTTCAACAGTAGCTTCTGAACGCGATCAACCAAAGTAAGCCAAGCACGCGTGGAACAGCCCTTGATTATATGGACTTCATCCTTCTTTTGCCTGCCATAGCCTGGTACTGCCCAAGAGCAAAAGGAAAGTAAAAAGGCTTCCAAACCAGTGTTAGACAAATAGATGTGGAAGCCTTAACGGTGACTTTCTGCCCTTTCCTGAGCTCTCAGCCAAACCACAACCCGTCAGAAGCGGGTTCACAGCCCTTCTTGCCTCCAAGCCTGGCTCAGAAACCACAACAGGGCAGAATCAGGTGGTGGGCGCCACAGTTGGTGGAGTTACGCAAAAGCAAAACCAGAATCGTGTTCAAAAAAGCATCTTCCCGAGATGAAGTACTGGAGCAGGAAAAAACTGGGAGTGCCCAGCACAGCAGGTGGGAACAGAGGCAAGGCAGTAGCACTGAGCCCTTGCCCCTGACAGAGACGTGGCCATCATGATGGTGCGCTGAGTTCATCTCAACATCCCTGGCCTAGGCACTGTGCTGTGCTGAGCCTGTGCAGGATAGGAAAAGTCCAAGGCCTGTGCTAAGCTACTCCTGCTACCAGGAATCCCAAGCAGCTGAAAATTTAAGTCAGCCAAATCACTTTTTCTGGGCTACAGTAAAGGCACGGAGGGGAAATCTCTACTGGCATTGTGCTGTCAGGGAGATCCCTTTTGGTTTTGTGCTCCTGCAGGGTCATGGTGCTACTTGCTGTCTCCAGCCTCCTTCTTGTGGCCCACTGGACTAGCAGGACAGCCTCAGGCAACGGCACTGCATCAGCAAACCTGGCTTTACAGATTTAGTTGGAGAAAGTGCTAGGCAGGGAGGGTGCTAAACAGAATTCACCTTCTGCCAGTATCTGCTTTGGAACCAGAGAGCATTTCCAAGCTAGAGAAAAATCCAAACACCTCATATAGAAGCACCTTTCCCTTGGATTTTTATTATCATCATCATAATTTTTAAGAATATATTTTGTACCGAAACACTGTCAGCATTCTTTATACAATGGAAAATGACACAGTCATCGTGTATCCTGTAAAAGAGTAAAAACAGAGCAAGATAGGAACATTTCTTATCAAGATTCAATCTGGAGTACAAATAGAATCTGATGTACAACTTAAAAGACACACACCAGATAAAAAGATCATCTGGAAAACAACAGGTTCTCTCTTAATTTGGAAAAAGGGAGGAAAAGTCAGGGAATGTTAAGTTAAGGCTAAAAATTCCATTTTAAACTTGTATTTTGTAGCTGGCAGCCTGATTCTTAACTCGTCTGCAGCAGCAGCAACACCCCCCTGGCTTTACAAAGAGATTTGCACTTGCATGAAATAAGAATCAAGCTTCTATGCTCAAAGGACTCTGATTGACCTCAACAGGCTTTGGACTAGAGCCACAGTTGGAATTTCAGCTTGCAGTCTAAGGCTTCTTAACTGCAGGCCAAATTAGCGCAAAACGAGACTTTACAAACTGGCATTCTACCCTTAACTTTGGATATTCCAGTTCTGGTTGCTTTAAACCACAGCTTTATTGCAGGTTTAACATAGTTCTGTTTGTGAGATCCTTCTCTCTCTCTTTTTTTTTTTTTTTTTTAAATACCATGCTACAAAGGATGTTTTTGTATTCTGTGTCTTAGAAAGTCCCTATATTACATGTTTTCAAAATTGCCTAAATATATGTTTATATCATGATTTTAACTACTCAGAAAGACCTGCTGTAGTCTATTGTGAGCAGCCAAGGAAAAAAAGTGTATTTAGTCCTAAATAAGTCAAGAAAAGTGGCTGTGTTCATTTATAGTGTAGCGCAATGACTGTGTTTATACAGCTATACCTACTATTTAAAAAGCTACTTGAAAAGTTATTATTCATGTGCAGTAGCTGATTTTCAAGCATTAATAACTTGGCTGTCTAGACAAGTTTTAATTGTCATATCAAAGGCCGAATGTGTTCTCAAACAAGTGCAAAAAATCTCCCATCTCCCTTGGAAAGAGGCTGGTTCTCTTTCTGAACTAAGAGACTGCCAAATTTAAGTTATTCTCAGGTTATAAAAGCACAGTTAAACCTACAAATTTGCTGTTAAAGTTTTTAAAACAGATCGACTTTAACTCAAACCTATCCTGTGCAGCAAAGTTAGTAAGCCCTGAAAAACAGTTTCTAGTGAATATGCAAAGAGTTCCTCCCACCCCCACCAACTACCTTGCCCACATTTTCCCAGGGCCTAGAGGGCTCCATTAAAATGTAACTAAATGTTCAATAGGAAACATGATTTTTCAAGAATGATATGTAAAGTTTACCCAAAGAATCTAAGACATTTTGTACATTCAAAATGTTTACACTTTGCTGTCCTTAACCAATCAGTAAGATTGTTCATTTTTACTAATAATACATACAATGAGTATAAATAAATAAACTACAGATAAGCTTTAAAAATTGTATTAACAATACATTGTGCAAAAACTCGTAACGATCTACATTCTATGCAAATACCCTGACTAAAATATACAGGCTGTGTCCTCACACCCCCATTCAGTTTTTGCACAGTCCTTGGGCCAAATCAGCAGCTGGGAGCGATCAGCAAAATTCCATTGCAAACCAATGGAGGTAATGCTGATTTACAGCAACAGAAGAGCTGGCCCCCAGGCACGTGCAAAAAATCCCATAGAAATCAGTGGGAATTGTGCTTGACTAAGGACTAGACAGTTTGATTGTACCACATTAAAGTGAGTGGGAGTTTTGCCATTGATTTCCATGGAACCAGGCTCAGGCCCCAGGTAAGGACGTCAGCACGTGGCCCTATGTTGTGCTACACTACTCCACTTCAGTGCAGAAACAATATTTGCAAAAGAAAAACTTTTGTGTGTGTGTGTGTGTGTGTGTCACTGCTGTTCAGTAACAGGTTTTAGCGCTGCATTTCAGAAATTGCCTTTCTGTGATATTTGAAACAAGACTGCAAGTCTTTCTGAATCCATTCCAATTTGATTATCCAACACAGGTGAGCTATTTTGATCCAAGAAAAACGGCTCAATGTCTATTAACCAACAGTGTTCTTCATTAGGATAAACAACAGCCCGGTTCATCGGCACGGGAGTGAAGAACTGCATGCAGAAAAGGAACGAGGCAGCCTTCCTACCATAGCTGTGTCCAGAGCCGGCTGTCACTTCTCCAAACGGACGATGGCACTTGAGCCGGTTTGGAATCTGCAGTCCTAACAAGCTCAGCCAAGTTTCGTAAGCTGAAGATCTCCATTTATCTTTATCGTGTCAATTGCTGACAGTGTTTCAATACGGTGGTAAAAATCAAAGAGCTGATGTCCATCCACAAATATTCTAAAACGGGGATGCTCGCAAAGTATCTCGACCTGTAAAAATAAAATGATGAAGCATGTTGTTCACAGGGTAACTGGGAAGTTATTTCACAGAAAACAAAGAGCTCTCCATTAGCCTTTAAGTAGTCTTGGTGCTGTTACACATGTTGCTACTTATGTGACATGTAACAACCAGACCAGTTTGCCCCCATGAAACCGGTTACACTATATTGGATCTGCTCTTACTTTACAGGGATGTTAATCCAATCTCACGCTGTCCTGGTGGGAAGCACTCTGGAACCCAGTCCCACTGGCATCAGGGAGATTTTGCCTCTTGGAATAATGCCAGAAACAGATTCAAACTGCTAGTACAGGGAGAAGAAATTGTATCTCTGACCCGAATCTTGCATTCCTTGCTACAGAATTTTTTTTTTTTTTTCTGCAGAATGAAGGGGCAGTTCCCTCTGCAATGCTTTCCATGCTTCCTTTAATTTACTTGCAGGGAGTGAACACCAGAGGAGGGATAGGTTTGCCCTCCCCTCCCACACGTACGCACAGAGCTGCTGCAAAGCTAAAAAGCCTTTGCTATTGTGCCTGCAGCCAGCCCAGGACTCCATGTTGGATTAGGCTCCATACTGGGGCTGCAGCGAGGGAAACATGGTGCACGATGGCTTGAATTTAACTAGACAGTTCACACGATCAAGGAGGACACAACCAGGATCAGGGAGGGACACAGCTCATCCCTCCTCCTGGAGCCCGGCAGAAACGCTCTGGAAAAGCAACAAAGCCTGGAGCTGAACAGGCTTAGACAGGTCGGGAGATTCCTGATGTTTGGGGTGGCTTGAGAGGGTGCCCTGTAGTTAAGCTTCGCTGGAGCCATCCCGGCAGGAAGCAGGGATATGAGGGCACAGAACTTGCGCTTCTCGCACAGGCCCTCGGAGACCTCCAGGTCCAGACAGGCTAAGAAGAAAATCTGCAGGGAAGCCAAATGTAAATCCTGGGTCATTTCAAGAGGCTGGTAGTCTGGAGCTGAGTGCTGCTTCCAGGCACTTGACTCTGCTGCTATTACGGCGTATAAAAATGGGAACAGGGCCAGGGATAAACTCAGTGCACCGAAGCCCGACTGACTGAGGGCACATTGCAGCAGGAGAAGTGGCAGCAGACAGTCCAGGAGAACTTAAGTTCCTGGGGACCTGGTAGCACACCACATACACAGGGATGTGCCCGCGTTGCCACGTAGCTCCTGTGTCACTGCGGCAGGTGCATCCAGCCTTAGGCCACGTTATGTAAAAGATATGGTTAGCCTCAACACTACTTATGATCCATTTTTTTCCAGATCACCCTGGGCCACGCCAGAACGATAATTGGACTGGGTCACAAGTAATTGGCAAGAACACTTAATAGTCTAATTTATTCACTGAGAGGGAGAGACCATCAAAGGTACAAAGTCAGTTGGGGGCCTAAATTCCAGTTGTGCATTTGGGGGGGGGGGGGGGGGGAAAGAAGAAAAAGAACAATGCCTCCTTTTCTACAGTATCTCATGCCAAACATGCAATATTGCTGTCCTCTCATGTCAACTGTCAGTGGGACACACAGAAAACACATAATTTGCAATTTGACTGGCCCAGCCACCACCCACTGCAGCAGGTAGTGTAACCCTCTCTGCCGCAGCAGGACCAAGCCTCCAAGCCCTTTCAAGTGCATTTCCCACATGCACCAAAAGGGTGTTGCCCGCTCTGATGGGAGAGTTTGTAGGAGCAAGTGGAGCGCAACCCATTCGCGAGCAAAACCAGTCGTAAAGACCCTCTCAAAGCCCAAGCGTCTGGGGAGACGGTGAGCTTTTGGGGTTGGGGGAGATTATCTTGGGGGCAAGATGGATTAAGAGAGTTCGGCAGCTGGTCAGAGCACTGGCATTTAGCAGAGGGGCCAGCAAGGTTTCATAAGAGGGGTGGGGAGGAGGAGGAGGGTTTTTCTGGGTCAGCCGCGTGGAAAAGGCATGCAGCCTTTTTTCCTCAATGTAGTGAAGCTGCTGAGAGAGAAGCAGCCCTCTGCAGCTGCATACTTCGTTAGTCCCGATTTGCAAAGACATCTTCACATAACCATAAACACCACAGATGGGAATCTGCTTTTAGGTCAACCCAGTCCATCCCTGCACCACAGCGATTCCACGTACACCATTTCCAAGCAGCTACGGACTTAAATTTAACAGGAGATTTAATCCCAGGCTTCAGAAAAGAATACCACTATTGCTTAGCTGTTTAATCTGCTAACATGAAGGGCTACGGTCAACCTCAGCCTAACATCCCTGGAGACAAAGGATGAACAAGATCCTTATTAGCCTCACTAAACTGCAAACGCTATGTCCATTAAAAAAACCATCAAAACATATGGCAGTCCCACTGCGTATTTACATTCTCCAGTAATAACCTGTAATGCACTAATAACATAGAGGTACTTTTTAATTTACAGCTATAAAACTAAGCTCAGGAAGTGCACTTCGTCACACAGCGTGACAACCTCACGCTTGTCATAGCACCCCGGTGAGGTGTCCGCAGCCCCATCTGCAACTGCAGGCAGCAGCGGGATCTCCACGCAGCTCCCGATGGACAACAAACATTCCCGCAACTGGTGTGCCTCAGCTGGAGAAGCGCAGGCTAGACTGGTGATTTCATAAGAGGCAAGTCAGATTCTGCTGCAACTCTCATCCCATTACACTTTATCAGATCCGGTGCCCGCCGCTGTCCTCCTGGTACTCACCCTAAAAGGCTGGTCCGGTATAAATGGAAAATAAGGAATAGACGATTGCTCTTCCCCCCATTCTCCGGCCACACAAGAGTTTCTGACAAACTGTCTGTCTGTAAACACGGCTTTCAGCTCGATAGCCACATCCGCAGGAGGATCTTCCGACTCCCCACAAGTCAGGCTGATGCCAAAGCTGCAACACACACGAAACAGCTCTTGTTCACCCAGAAACAAGTAAATGGGCCCCAAATGCCACCCATCTAATTTCTCAGCTTATTAAAGCCATTGACGGTAAAGGCATGGGGGGGTGACAGCTCAGCTCATTCAGGCAATGCTCCGAAAGCTCAGCGGGGACAAGAACATGGTTATAGCATATATATATATGTGTGTGTGCATATGCATTGTATATGTGTGTGTGTGTGTATATATATATGCTCCTATACTCCCAAGTGAAACGCTGGGAAACAGGATCCCTTAAAGAAATGCCCCCTCTATGGGTCAAAGGAGAAATCAGCACACTATATTTAAAATGATAAAAATAATCCCTCTCCAGAACGGAGGGATCCGTGTGTTTGTGTCCGTGTGTGTCCCCGTCCCCCCTCCTCGCCCCCCCACGGCGGGGGACAGCCCTGCCCGGGTGTTACCTCTCGGGGTTGAGGTCCACTATGCCCATAACTAAGATCTTCTTTCCCGGCCTCATTCCTCCTTTGATGTGCCCACAGAAGGGGACGATCTGGAAAGGACAGGGGAGGGGGGTTGGCCAGGGTCACTCGGCATCAGCAGCGGCCGCCGTGGTGCAGGCGGGGGTAAAGGGGTTAAAAAAAACCCCAAACCAAATAAAATAAAAAAGAAAAACCCAAATAAAGGTGATTTACCAAGCGAGGGAAGTACACATCAGCTTGCACCGGGGATCCCAGGGAGTTGTTTAAATGCCCGTCCTCTATTTTCTGCAGGTAGAAAGGAGAGCGCTGAGGCAGGGGCAGGAGCGGCCTTTCCCGCCTCCCGCCCCGCCGGTCCCTGCCGCGGGGGTCCTGCCCTGCCCGGACCCCCCCAGCCCCATCCCGCTGCCCGTCCCGGAGCCCCGGGGAAGGGGTGGCAAAGCGGCACTCACCAGCGCGTCCCGCTCGGCCATGGTCCCCGCCATCTTGTGGAAGCGGCGGCGCTGGGGACGGGGCGGAGGGGGGACCGGCGGGGGCGGGGGAGAGGGAGGGAGGGAAGGAGGGGGGCCGTGTGGCAGCCCCGGCAGCTGAGGGGCAGCGGCGGAGCCGGAGCGGAGCCGGTGCAGAAGTAGGAAGGCGAGGAGGAGGAGGAGGAGGAAAGAAGAGGGGGAGGTGGCCGGGTCTGCCTCGCCCGGCGGGGAGCCCAGCCCATGGCCCGGGGGGGAGCCGGGCAGGGCGGGGGCTGCTGCCGCCGCCGCTTCCTCCGCGGCGGAGCCCGGCCCTGAGCGGGAAGACCCCGACCCTGAGGGAGGGGATCCCGGCCCGGCGGGCCCGGCCCCGCTGAGGGGGCGGCAGCGGTGGCGGGCCCAGGGTAGGCCCTGGCAGTGGCCGGCCGGGCGGGGGGCCCGGGGACCCCTCGGCTGTGGCCTGCAGGTGATGGGTGCTTGGAGAAGCCACACGATCTCTGCGTCGCTTATTTCGGGAAGCACCTTTATTTCTAAGGTCGGCGAAGAGGCCGAGCCGGGCGTCTTGGCTCACTCCCCTTCTCCAGCGGGGGGAGAGATGGCTCAGTGTCGTTGCCCCCGCGCCCCCCCCCCCCGCAAATGGCCCGCCACCCCGCTCCCCTCATGGGGTCGAGTCCCGGAGCGGCTGTTATTTGGGGCCACGTCTCCCGCCCGTCGCAGCGGGAGATCCCCTGCAGCCTCCCGGCTAAGTCGGGCACCAGCTCCTTTGAAATCCTCCCCGCCGACCTCCTCCTAATGAGAGGCGGTAATTGCATAAGGCTCGTTAGAGAGCGGGGAAGCTCCTATTTACATGCGGTGTCCGCAGTTATGCAACGTGGCGGTGTCTGTGGGTGTCCTGCTCTGCCGACAGCACGGCCGAGGCCACCGGCCCTGCAATGCCAGGAATCCCTCACCTTTACCACAGCGGGAGTGACTTGTCCCGGCAAGCACGCTGTAATGATCCTGTGGATGAGTTCAGGGTCCTGGGGGATGGAGGGGGGAACTGAGGAAGGCTTTCTCCTCGTTTCCTCATCGCTGGGATTCGGTGGCTTTAGCAACATGACATGGCGACTGGACTGCTTTCTTGCAGGACGTTGCAGGGGTCACTTGGTTTTTTGTGCCTCTTTTAACCTGCGCGTTGGGCTGGGTCCTTCCTCCTCTGAGGTCCGGTGAGGATTAATTACTCACGTTGAGTAAAGCGGCGTGGAAGAAGCGAAGTCACTGCAATATGTAGGGTTTCAGTATGACGGTGCGTACCCATTGGGAAATGCTTGCAATCAGTAGCTGATGCCATTTGAGAAATCAAGAGCGACTGAGTGTAAGCGCACGTTGTGCAAGTGTTTGGACGCTTGGTTCCTTTTTCAGGAGTGCCCGCTGATTTGGGGATGTTTTCATCTCTAGGTGCCCAGCTGGAGATGGCTCACAGAAGCTTCTGTTTGTTAAGGAAGTCACCTACTGAAGTCACAGCTTCTTCAGTTGTACCAGCACAGCTGGATGCAAAGGCAGTGGGCATCCCTGGTGACCTGGCATGGGAAAACCACTGGGTTATTTTCTTTATGCCAAAACATGAGGTGTCAGCCGTGACCACCTGGAAAAGCACCTTCCTCAAATAACTGCCAGGAGACTGAATTCGTCAAAAGGACAGTAGCATGAAAACATAGCATGTGAGAAACAGTTGGCTTTCCAGTGGTGAGCTGAGTGCCTTCACAGGCTCACCACAAAGAGGAACTGGAGTTAGCTTGATGGTTTTGTCAGCTCCTGTGTGCTGCTCACCTCACTAATGCTGATGCCAGCTGCATTATGCTTTTTTTTTTTTTCTGTTGGCCTCAGAGAGAACAGAAATTGCCCTAAGCTTTTTATTTTTATTTAGTAGTACGGTGTTACACCCAAAGAGCTCTTTTCAGAACACCTCGTCTTTTCCTCTCCTGTACAGGGAGCCGCTTTTTTCGATAAGGTTAAATTTATTGGACATAAAATTAGGCCAGCCAGTTGTTTGTGCCAAAGCATGAATTCTTGGAGAAGAGAGGTCATCATTATGTCTTTGTTTTGTAGCTGCTTTTAATTGAACTTTTTCATTTTGAAATAATTAAGTAGCAAGACTTGGCCATTTGGCTAGCTGCTTTGCCTTGTGTTTGTCTTTTTGGCATGTTTTCTGAAAACTAGCAACAAATGCAACGTTTGTTTTGTCGGCCATGGAAAGATTGACTGGAACAACCTGCAGTATGAAGTTACGATGGGGCAGGACATTCCCATGTCTTTAAGGCACTGGTGGTCTCTGCCTTTCTGTTTCTGTGACGTGTTCTCTTCTTGCCCCATAACAACCCAGGAGGACATTGAAAATCCTGTTTGCACCACAAACAAGGTGAGGCAGCCAGAGCAGGAGCTTTGCCTCTGCGTGCCGCTGTCCTGCCTGTGTGATGGCTGCTCCTGTGGTTTCTCCTAGGGAGACGTTCTCCAGCAGGACTACCCACCTCTGTCCTGCCCAGTGGTCTATGGAGCAGGGTTGCGTTTCTGCGCATCGCTTTGCCTCCTTACCCCATGGAAGAGCTTCCTCAAGACCCAGCTTCCCAGCAGGTTCCCCTCTGCAAAGGGCTGCAGGGTAAGTGCTGCCATCTAAGCTCCTACACTTGTTCTTCTGAAAAAGGGAGAGGTCTGAGCCAAACCTGTTCCCTCACCCATGCAGTCCTTGTTAAATCATCTGCACAAAACGGGCCCTGTTCAGTATTTGTACCAGCCTTCTCCATGGGGAAGCTCTTGAAGTTTTGAGCTTGCAGACCTCGTGGTAGCAGTTGGAGCAACACAGTGAGTATTTGTGTTCCACTGAAATAATGCTGAGGTACAAGTTACTGAACTTGACTGGTTGACCAAGTACAAAAAAACGCGTGGATAGGTATTGTCTTCCATTTCTGGGTTTGTATAGCCCTTTGCTCAGTGGGAGCCTGGGACTCTTGAAATACTGAGAGTTGTATAAGGATTAAAAAGAAGTGGCATGGTGTGAACACCATTTGGGAACAGTTAATGACATGCCCAGCCCAGCCACCAAAGCCATTACTGAGAACTGGCAAACCCAGAACTTCATCTTAATCCCAGTACCTTGTATCTTGCAGCCACTCCCTTTGATGATTTAAAAAGGTGTATCTAATTCTTAGCTGGCCTTCACCGGAAAGGAATGCAGCACGATGGCAATTTTGGTGTGGTATAATTACCCTGCCTTTCTTGCCCCATTACCACTGACATTGCTCTCCTCACACCTGGGTTTATAGGCTGACTCGTACAACCTCTTTGGTTTGTTTTGCTTTTTTAATGACGATCATGAGAAGATGGGAGGTGTTTGCTGGTTTCATGGAAGCTTCCTTTGGTTTCTGGGTGGCAAGGCACTGAAGTCCTGGTTTTTGTAAGACTCGGAAAAAGCTGAGTAATACGATAAAGGAGAAAGTCTGAGAATAAGTTTGACTCAGTGGTTGGAGCCTAGTGTATAACAGTTCAGAGGAATTCCTCCTTTTCAGAATTACTGCAGTAAAACCGCAGCGCTGATAAACAATTATTGGGTTTTTTTCACCTTTGTAGCTTTGTCACTGCAAATCCTCAGGTAGAGGTCTGGGAGACCAAACCCAACCTTGTATAAATTTGCCCTGGGCGGGTGCCCAGGAAGAGGATAGCAGCTGAAGATGCGTCGCAAGGGGCTGGAGGACAGAGTGGGAGATGTTCTGCTTGCCCTGTTGCCGTGCCATGTGGCTTCAAGGATGGATTCCCCTGGCACTGCGTACCGAGTCTAAAGTGCAGGATGCCGCGTACCTGCGGAAACGTTCATGAGGCTGCCCTCCCACACACACCCGTGGGAAAGAAAAATGACAGTTATCGGTACGGACAGTGTGTGGAGGGTGTTTAGCACGCCTCTGCGCTTTCACAGGCTAGCACTGTCACATCTTCATGGATGGAGGAGGGAATCCAGGGCCAGGAGCAGCAGCACCCCCATCTTGACATTTATTTCATGTGGCTTCCTTGCTTCTTCTTGCCTCCTGAATTATTCTGGCCTGAGTCTTGCCCCGAGGGGTTCAAGCTCTGGCTGTGCATGAATCCAGTGGAGAAGTCAGTTTTCTGGGGCTCTCGGTAGCAGAAATTGTGTAAACTGGTGTTTAAGGAGTTGGTCCAGGTGAGGGAGTCATTTGGTCGCACGCAGAACTGCTGCACGTCTGGTGCAGCACACATGCGTATCGGAAATATTTGTCTTGCAGATTGTTTACTGGAGTCTGCACCAGGAACCAAGGGCATGTACATAAAGGCATGTCAGATAAGGCATTACTTGCTGGTTGAAGGCTGTTCACATTCAGGATCTTTCAGCTCTTCCAGTCCTTTCTATAGAGAATCGATGTCCAAATACATCGGAGGCTGGTCTTTTCTGCTGTGTCTTATTTGGGACTTCTTGGGCATTATCATATCTCCTCAATTTTATTGTGAATCTCATAATGTTGGTTCTTTTGTCTCTTATTTTCAGCTTTGAGGTCTTCGTCATTTCACAAATGCCTGGCTTTTATTTTATTTTAGTCAAACTTTTTTTTTTTTTTAAGAGGCAGTTTCTGGCTATTTGAGAATTTGGCTACTTTCCTAACAGCTGCAATCTAGCAGCAAATAAAAAGGACCATTTTATGTATATATATATATATATATTTAAAACTCTTGTGATTTTCAGTCCAACCTCACGGTTTTAAAGGTGGAGATTCATGACCACGATGCATCATGCCTACATCACATCTACCAGGGGATGTGGAAGAAGACTGCTAAAGGACTTTTACCCATCATCCTCATGTCAAAAGGTTTCTTTCTTTTGACATTTTAAATTATTAGTGACTGCTGTTTATCCTCTTTCTCCCTGTCCCCTAACAAGAGGTGGCCTTCCCATTTTGGTAAGAGAAAAGATGCACTTGTAATCCCCATTGCAGTAGCCCAGGGAGACCTGCAGACATAGGGTGGAACTGACTATGAATGCCCCAGGCATGGGCATGGGAAATCCACACACACCTGTGACAGAGACACGGTGGCTTAGGGACCTCCTGGCTAACCAGATGGCAACAACGCGTTGCTGCTGATTGGAAACCCTGGACACTGCTTCCCCACCAAATTGCTGACAGCGAAGTGAAGACCACAGCTGTTGAAGACCATAAGGCAGGGTCGAGCACAGGAGAAGGCAGTGAAAATAGTTGCGATGCCCAGTTCCCCACAGCCACAAGAACTCATCTTACAGTAGAATTTTTAGGTGTTTGTTTTGTTCCATCTTAAAATTCTATGGCCTTCACTTGGCTCTGGCAACACTTGAGGCCGATCTAGGTTCTGCCGGTCCTCCTGGGGCATGATGGTTCTGGCAAGACCAGACTATAGACATCCCAGGCCCCAGAGACCTGGGGGAAAGGCTGGAGCAAAGAAAAGGTTCCTTTTGTGCGAGAGGATCTGCTGGGCTCAGGTGGCAGAGGATGAGCTTAGGCAACACTTGAGCAAACTGGAGATGCCCAAGTCCCTGCTGGGGCCTGCTGGGGTGCAGTCTGAAGAGGCGAGGGAGCTGGCAGATGGACTGGTGAGGCGACTCCAACAGGGAGATGTGCCTGTAGGCTGGAAGGAAGCAAACTAGTGAGACCTGGGCAGGCTAGAGAGTTGGTTGCAGAGGAACGAAACGTAGTTCAAGAAGGGCAAGTGTATGTCCTTCACCTTGGGAGGAATAACCCCATGCAGCGGTACAGGTTAGGGGTTGACCTGCTGGAAGGCAGCTCTGCAGAGAGGGACCTGGGAGTCTTGGTAGACAGCAAGTTGCCCATGAGCCAGCAATGTGCCCTTGTGGCTAAGAAGGCCAATGGTCTCCTGGGGTTCTGTCTTGGGTTGAGCAACACAGGACTAATTTCTCTTCTAATGTTGGGGAAAACTGAATTTGTGAAAATGTTTGCTTTATAGCCAGGTGCAGGGATGAGGAAGAGGAAGACCTGGGCATTTGACCAGGATTTGACCATTGAACAGGATTATTTCATACCATGAACGTCACATTCAATATAAATTAGAAAGTTTGCTGTGTAGTTTCTCTCTCCCTTAATGGCAGTGATCCTGAGAACTTCTTGCCCTACTGCCAGACCCTGAGCCCTTCCCTTCCTCCCGAAGCCATAGCGCTCCCAGTGTCCGACACTTGCTGTCCCCTGCTGGGAGTGCACGGCTTCCTGTGATAGAATGGGCTGAGTATAATCCTTGTATATTGTATCTTGGCATTAGGATCAATACTGGTTCTTTAGTCTTATTAATGTTAATTATTTTATTATTCTTCTATTAAATGTGTTTCTATTTCAGCCCTCTGGTTTTCTTTTTTTTTTCTCCCCGATTCCCCTTCCCAGGTGGGGAGGGGTCATCGGGTGGTAGCATAATTGTCTAAACGACAATAAATTGGGGAACCTGCAGAGATCGCCTGGTCCAAGATCTGCTCCAGCAGACTCACCTAGAGCAGGTTGCCCAGGAGCATGTCCTGTTGAGGTTTGGGTATCTCCTAGGAGCTGCGCCATGTGGTCAGAGCGAGGGCAAGATGTAGGCAGGGCACGGTGGCCAGGAAGAGCTAAAGGTCCTTATGCAGCCACTGTCACCTGCGGCTTGCTGTCCCCTACAGCCAGCCATCCTCCTCGCACGCTGTGGGGAAGTTTCCTCCTCAGCCCCCCCCAAACTCATGGCAATGGTAGGGATTCCCTTCCACACTGGGTGCCATAAATGCCTCAGCTCACCCAAAAAGCTTTGGAAGCGTCTCCAAGAGCAGCCAGAGTGCTGAGGTTCTCATGCATCCCCGGGGGGACAGAGGGGACGCCCGCAGTGTGATGGAGGAGGAAGGATGAGCCCTCTCACTCTTGGCAGGGAACTATTTTACTCTTAAGTGCACAAGTTACATGTTTCAGATTGCCAGCTATGAATTAGGGAATTCGTTAGTTTGAAACCTAATTAATTGAGGGGTGAATGAGTGAATTCGTGTGTTGCGCTAGTCTGTACAAAGGGGATTGAGCCCTTGTTTGCCATTTTTGTCTGTTTGTTTTCCTAATGAGCTCATCAAATACAGTTGCATTTGTAAGAGTACGTTGTCCTGCAAATGTGAGAGATCCAGCCAGACCATGACACTGCTCAGTTCATAACTGTTGCTTTGCATGGTCTGCAGGACAGAGTGGGGGCTCTTTACTATTTGAGAAGCTCCACAGGAAATATTCTTCAACTGTAATGTTAAAAGATCTGCTTTAATATTTCTTTTCTTTTTTTTTTACAGTGCTTTCTGCAAATGGAACCTGGAACACGGGAATCACACCTTTATATTTTAATTGCCAGTCTCAGCAGTTAAAATCATATGCAGAGCAAATTCTGCACTCAGTCAGATGTGGGCAATGCAGTGTCTCTGTGGGTTTTCTGGACATCCCTGGTTGGTCCAAAGTGGTGTGCTGGTTTTGGTGAAGTAGGAGCAGAGTCAGCATCTGACTGAGTCCCAAACATCTGCAGGTACAGGATAAGACTGAGACCTGCCCTCCATCCTCCAACAGTGCCTTCAAAAGACCACAGGCAGGGAAGGAGGCCATTCCTGAGAAGAAAAGGAAAGATGACAACTGCTCTGGGTGGTTGATCAAGGCAGAGTTTCGCCGCCTGTGCACATCGGTTTCAGGTGCCGTATTCTCACTCAGGACTTGTTGCAGTCTGAACTCGTCTTCATCATATGAGGATCATATGAGGTATCCTCCATTAGTGATACTTTGCTCTGACAGGCATCCTGCTGTGCGTTGCAGCAGTTCAGAGCTGAATAATTTATTTTGGAAGCATGTTTTAGAAACATGACTTAGAAAATGGAAGAGAACAGGGATATTGCAACAGTGAGATGTGGACAAATATGTTCTTCACTATAGTTTCTAAGCGTTGCACTTTGCCATCCATTGTTTCAAAATTGTTTTCTCTCTCATAATTATCTTTAAAAGAGAAGGTCGATCCAAAGTGGCTGTTGTTTTTTGTTTGGGTTTTTTTTTTTTTTCAGGGTGGTTCATTGATTTCCATTTTTGATAATAAAGGTGAATAAACAAAAGGAAAAAGAAACATGGTGATATATTACCTAACATTTAAAATAGAGAGAACGCGCGTATGTGCCACAGCACACTTCATCTGTGAACATCAAAGTGTCTTGCAGAGGTCATAATCCTCATTTCAAAGATGAGGAAACAGAGGTGCTGAGAGGGAAAGTGGCTTAGCAGGTCAGTGGCAAAGCAGGGCAAGAGTCTCCTGAGCCTGTACTGCAGGTGGAGGTGAGGGAGCAGAGGAGAAGAAACCCGTCCTCACCTAACCAGGACAGCCCAGGTCCCACATGCAATGAAGGCAGAGTGACACTGCAGGGAGAGCAGCAAATCGTGTCACAAGTCATGGAGTCAGCGAAGCCTGGTTTCCTCCAGTTTTGTGTCTAAGGGGTAATCTGGGGGTTGTCTCATGTTGGCCTTCGATGGTGCAATCACAGGGTGCCACTGTGTCTTTTCCCTCACCATGGGCACTGGTGGAGTCTGGCTCCTCAGCTTTGTTGTCTGTTTTCCCAAAACTTTTGGGTACTTAAGAATTTTTGAGCCTTTCTGTCATGTGTGATCGCTGTGAGCCAGTGGAGACACAAAGAATGTGTCCTTGCATGCACGCAGACGTGTATGTCTTGGCATTGCAATATAGGGGGTACCTTATCCTATGGAACTACGCAATCAGTCAACATTTTAATATTGTAGATCTGCAGTTTTGAATTTTTTTGCTCTGTAACAGAGTTCTGAAAGTGGATAAAGGGTGGTACAGCAAGGATGTTCACACTGTTGGTTCAGTGGCCATGGTTGTTTTACCTTACAGCAAAATGCCTCCCAAGGGGAGACACAAAATTGGAGTTCCAGCTCTGTAGCTGCATCTTCTTTGAGCCCGGAGAAACTCACTGCGAAGTGAGACTCATGCAGGTTATTCATTTGATGAATAACTTGAGAAGACTTTTTTATGCCTGCAGCCATGCCGCCTTGGGTCATGGTCTTGTCATACCTCGTTACTCGGAGAGGGAGAAGTTGAATGGGAATTTTGGTGTGAAGTTCTGAAGTAGTGTTTTTCAAGCTTTCTTCAACTCTGAAAATACTCTGGAGGGGCTGTTCAGCCTCCTTGATGCTAAATTGAAGCCTACTGATAAGAGGTCGGTTTTCTTAGCTTTAATGGACCCATTAAAGGTAGGCCATGGATGCCACAGGTCTATTGGCCAAAAGTTGAAAACAATTGCTCTAAATAACACCTCTGATATTTCAGGAGTGCTTCTTATGGCTCAGGACAGACCATCTTTTCCCTCTCAGGACTAGAAAACAGACAATCCATGAGTGTATAGAGTTTCATGGCATGACGTGGCTATGAGTTAATTCAAGATCTTAGAGTGTTTCTCATAAAGGGATTTGCCTGTGAAAAGCAGACACGATTTGGGGGATTCTCCCTCTCTACTCATATTGTTGGAAGCAGCACAATCAATGGGAGCCAGGACCCAAGATCCTGACTCTGTCTGTAGGAGAGCATCCATGTTCTGGTTGTGCACACGCATGTGTATGTGTGCAGGGTGCTGTTGGACGTGCTGTCCTGGGGAGGTCAGCTCTTGGCTCAGGGAACAGACTGTCCACCTTTCTCGCAAGCTGTGCTACACAGCTGGTAGTTATTATTGACGATAACCACGAAATGACTTGCAGTGTAACCTGATTAACAGCGCATCCCTGTCTGCTTTCTGCTTCTTCAGACAAGAGTTACAGAAGATGGGTAGTAAGGGTAAATTGTCTAGCTTTGACATTCACCGTCTTTGACCTTCAACTCTTTTTTTCTTGATGAAGTCCATGTTACCCATCAATTAAAAAGACACAGTGTGGTTCTTAGCCCACAGGAGGGTTGTGAGAGTTTTAATAATAAACTCTTCTAGATCATCGAGTGAAATGTGCTATATAAATGCAGATTAATGTTACTAGAAAGCCTGCAGGTTCTTTGCCTTGTGTCCCTCTTCTGTGGTGTCTGCCAGCAGACCTGAATACATTTGCTGCTCAGATTACTAATCTCAGATGTAATATATCAACAGAACAGACTTTTGTCCCTTATGTTTTAAATATTACAGTGCATTGTATCATGCAACCTATGATAATACTGTTTAGCATCTCTGTTATTAGAACATCTCTTCATACTTCTGTTGTTACAGGCCCCAGAGGCATTGTTTATGGGCAGACCTCAAAGACCTACTAGTACTTCTGTTTTCCAGATAGGAAAACCGAGGCCCATTTTCCAAGCAAAAACTCTGAGCCAGTGGTGTAGAAACTGGGTCTCCTACCTCTCACATGCTTTCTCTCCAAGCACTGAGAAACTGTGCTTTCAAAAATGCCGAAGACTATAAATTACAGGACATCAACACAGAGTTTGCAAGTGAAAGTAAGTTTGCTAAACTGATTTTTTTCTCCCTCCACAAGCTGTGGGTGACAGTTCCACTGGGAGCTGCAGCGGGTAGGATCCCTGTGTGTCTGGTTACTCGTGGCAAGATAATTTATCTGGAAGGGAAAGCCCTCACCCATTAGCAGTGGATCCTATTCTACTGGTTGGATATTGAACGTTTCGCATCCCCAGGTGCTTCATTAATATTCTTCTCTTAATACCGAGCCTTTTTGCTGGTTACCAATATGTTCCTCGGACTAGCAAGGCTGTAGAGGCCGTTGTTAAAAAAGAGTTATTTGGAGAACATGCACAAATGGTGGTGGAGAAGGGATACCTGAAGATCCCTCCTCTTCACACCTTACCAGGAGAATATCCTTATTACTGGGCAAGGTGGTCATGGTCCTCCATCTTTTCTGTTTCATTAACTTAACATTCCTTGCTGCCCAGTGGTCTGATGTCAAGATGAACCAAGAAATATTTCCCTCCCACCAGCCAACGTGGGTGCTTTGAAAGGAGATGCTGGCTTGATCTCTCTGCTAGGAGAAGATGGCAATTCCATGTCTGCCTTTGGTGAGTGCCCTGGTCCCCTTGGTTGATGCATGGAACCTTGGCATGGCAATGTGAGAAGTAAAGCAAGACGCAATCCTCTGTTCTGCCCATGTATCGGTGGGATTCAAAATCCACCTCAAGGAGGCAGGGGAGGCATTTCCTTAGCTTTCCTTATTGGCCATTTTAGGTGTTAATTGCAATTACCTGGCAATTATGGTACCTCACATCGGAGGTGTGAGTAGCCAGGGTTTGGGCATTTTGCTGCTGGAGCCAGGCACCTGGAAGGGAGGTGTGGGAGCTGCTATCACCACACCTAAATCCTTTGTCAACCTGGGGCCAGGGCGCCCAAGTTGAGTAATTGTTATTAGTGGAGGAGCTGCCTTGTTTGTCCACTGAATAAATAAAACAGTTTTTCCAGCTGTTCCCTCCTCCAAGTCTCTTCCAGCTTCCCCACATCACTCCCTTTTCCTAATCTCCCCACGTTTTCTCTGTGGCTTCCACCTGCTCTGGCGGGCAGCTCCCAGGGTGGTATGGTCTTCCCAACTGAAGAGAGCTTTCCAAGGGCAACCTGAATGTCCCAAATGTTCGCCTGCACAACCCTCTTCCCAAAATCATCAGTGTCAAAAAATGATGTTTTTGCCTTGCGTTACAATGATCATATTTAATTGTTAGTTAAATATCGAGGTCACTGGCCACTCCTATTCCTAAAGAAGCGCTACGCCTTTTAAACAAGCAGTGCTGGAGGGCAAGGGCATTTACTGACCAAACCATCTGCAGAAGAGTTGACCTTTCCATATGCCTTTCAAAGCCAATTTCCCCAGAACCTGTGACCTGAATAGCACGTTAGTGTCCTGCTAGAGCGGCTGGTCCCGAGGTGCCCACGTTTCCTGCCTCTTGTTTCAGTAACCTCAATGATTTCAGCATCCTTATGAAAAACAATTCAAAAAATCCATTGAGTCTTTCCAAAAGCAGAAACGCGGCACGATGGGGACACACCAAACCCCACTTTGATAATGGACAGACCCCGCGGAAACTCTGGGTCAATATGCAATAACGGCAGTGCTGTATGAAGCTTTTATTCCATCAGAGCAGCTCTATCACATTGATCTGTGCCAGAGAATAGCTGGGCAGCTTTTTTATGTGTAAATCCCCTTCCGAACCTGGCAGGCTTTATGGCACAAAAGTGTCAGGGAGATATTGGTGCTTGTTTCTTCCATGTGTTCTGACAGGGATATGTTTCTGGTTCTCTTTGCCGAGGGTGCAGCTCCTTTAGAAATGCTCTTTGTGGAAGAGCTTTACTTGGGGAAAGAGTTACTTTTAATGACAGTTTTATGCCGTTCAAATGTTAAAGTCTTTGCATAGCAGAGGTACCTGTGGTTATTCTAGCATAAAAATGCCTGTGTTTGCATGGTTCTGGGAATGAGTATAAATTATGCTAGCAAGAACACGTTTTTTGTTTATATGTTGGGAAAGCCTGGTACTGTAATTGAATATGACTCTAAACAAAATAAGCCTGGCGCTATTTTTCATTCACAGGCCACCCAACTGAAATATATCCTCGCCATCACCACATCGCCAAGGGCAACTCTGAGGGGTCAACTGAGTTGGAGTCAGACTCATCTCACCACCTTCAGCTGCCCAACGCCAGCACCAACAAGCTGACGCTGGAGACTCTCTGTATAAAGGGTGTTGGGATGGGAGGAACGGAACCCTGGTCTAGAATAATCTGTTTCTATCCGCTGGGTTATAAAGGAGCACAGATCTGCCACTTACAGTGTAAATATCCAGTATCGGCTCGATAAATCCCGTGTTTGACCCCTGAGATCCTCAGTAGGTCTCCAGACTGCCAGTCTCACCTCCCACTCACCCGGGCACAGTGCCCACTGCAGGTATACGACACCAGTCCCTGCTCAGCCTGTCTTAATTAAAACCAGTTTTATTATCTGATAGGTACCGGCAGAATATAATCGACGACACAGAAGGCTCCTGCCCTGAGGACGTTACCCTGTAAACAGATGGCAAGCAGAAAATATGCCAGAAAAGCTCTGCCTTGGAATGTTTGTGATTCCTTAACCCTTCGGACGTGGCACCATTGGTGGCTGATGCAGGCTCCAGTTACAGAAGAGTTCTTCAAGGCTAAGGCAGCATGGAAAGCCTGCAAGGGAAAAACATGAAACCAAGGGAGGGAAAAAGATCCAACCGATTAGTATTGACCAGTAGGGATTTTATTTCCACCCATCCCTCTTGCTCCGTGCTTAGCACCGTCGGTGTACACGGTGTAGGAGAGGAGCTCTGCCCAGGGAGGTGTAGCACCCACGCAGGCAGGAGAAGGGGTGGGGGACCGCACGTACTCGGCTTAATTTTACAGACTCGAAACAGATTTCGCCAGCTGATGTCACGACTTGCAGAAGGTTGGCGGGGATGTCGGTGGCCGAGGCGGTAATTAAACCCCTGGCATTCCCGCCAGAGGCACGGTCGCGTCCTGCTTCCTCTGAAGCAGACCTGGTCTGACACAGCAGAAGCTTTACGCAACCGGGCCAGATTTTTTCAGTTTCGGGGCAACATTTTCAGAACTACACGCTCGGGATTTTTCACGATTTATAAGTTGGAGAACGAGCGTACTTCTGTCCCCTTCTGTCTCGCACTTCCTTAGGTGGCACACATGTCAGGCAACGAGGATTTGTCTTCCGTCTCACTACGCAAGGCTTTCATTTGCATTCCCTCTTTGTTTCGTGTTGGGGTAGCAGAGGTTGGCGCTGGCATGCGAGACTTTTTTTTTATTGCTCCTCTACAACCGCAGCCGCGTTTCAGAAGCGTTTTGGCACGTTGCCCTGCTGGCAGCCGACGGTCGCAGTAGCAGCTTCTCAGGCTGAAATGTTTTGGTGGCGACGCGTTAGCCCATCGCCATTATTGCACAAGGTTTGCCTTTTCTCCTTGTCTGTTTTGGCCATATCAGAGGATATTCTGATACATTATTATCAGAATATATTTTTTATATATCATATAAGTAAAATATATAATATGTTTTATGTATTATATATATAGGGCATATATATGTTATATACCTATATATATATAATATAGATATCTGGTATATTAAATATATCAGAATATTGTATTCTCTTTTCAAAGAATCTTTCATCTTTTTCACCATTTGGAGAGGGCCTGAATAAACACTTGTTAGGGAAAAACTTGGACGGGAAAGACCTGGCATGTTTCTTGGTGTATTATCCTGGCTGACACAACCTCTGGCAGATGCAGTATTACAACAGCAATAGCGCAGCAATACATTTATAATAGCACGGCATATGCAACCTGTGGTTGTTTTTAGTGGGAAGAATGACACCAAAGTGCCCGATGTGTTCATTGCTTGTCCTAGGAGTGCTTTTCTTGTAGACACGCTCACCCTGAGGTTTCCTGGAAAACAGAGGCTTAAAACTGATAGGCATTTTCTGTCAGCACCTGAATAACACTTAAAATGGTTGGATAAGTGCTTTAATCCATCAGTTCCCTTTTCAGGTCAAACTATTCATTCAACCAGAGTAAGGACAATAGATGACTACCTGTGAGTTCATTGGCTGTAAATCTAGGGTGTAAAATAAACTCATTGTAAAACTTCTGCCCTGTTTCTTCCCACCTATTCTTTAGACTATTCATCTCTTTTGGAAAGCTTGTTAGTTTGAGACTTTAAAACCACGGGCTACACATGAGGAGCAGGTGTGACATGCACACGGAGGAGAAGGAGGTCTTGATGGGAAGCAGGGGTGGGAAAGGCAAGACGATGGTGCCCTCGGTCCGCGATGAAGCGAGCTAGAGAGCGGTAAGCTGGGGGGAGGCAGGCGTGGTTTGGGGATCGCTGCCCAAGTTCAAAGCACGTATGCAGATCCCTGCCTGTAATTATGCATTAAACCCAGACCTGAAGCAGTTAAATACGGGTACAAACGTCAAACCCGTGTCACCGAGACGTGTGCCTCCGTGCTTTGCTGAGCCAAAGGTGGGCTGTGGCAAGAGGATTTCTGGGCTTACACTGACTGAGGCCAGCGGGTCAGAGCTGGAGTATTTTGTAGAAACTCAGCTACAAATGTCAAGGTCTATAGAAGCGCAGCCTCCAATTAACATCTTTAATCTTATTATCTCAAGCCTTTTATCTTCAAATTTTCTTGGCTGTTTGTTTGTTTTCTTTACATTTGTTTACATATACCAAACTGAAAGTTTTTCTGGAAATGCTGGTATGGCTTTTAACTGTAAGAATGATTCACCGAGAATAATTAATTCAAAGATCTTGGCATCTCTTTTCCTTGTAATCTGGTCATGGATATTGTGTGATTTTCTTGGAAGGTTTTTCCCCCTGAATGTGCATGTTTACACTCACACCCACACAGACTCACACACCTTTGCAAATGCAGACACTTCCCTCTTCTTCTTTTGGAGATTTTAAGTTCTGGAGCAACACATCTGACCAGTACGATTAACCCTTTCTGCTCTGTGTCGCCTTTATTTGTGTCCAAAAGCACAACAGAGGTTTGTGGGACCCATCCTATAGGTTTTTGCCCATACCATAACCCCCGCTAAGCTTCCAGCACAGAGCAGGCACAGGCAAACCACACTTGAAGAAAGGTCTGTGCTCCATGCTAGCTCCACCAGTTCTTCAGGCTCCATCTGGGAGACTGCTGGCTGGCCTGGGTCAAACCAGGCATTTTTCTAAGGCATTAAACAGAACAGATCTGCTCCCAGGGCCCAGGATTGTTCCCCAGCATTGTTTAATTTATTAAAGAATAATAAAGAATATTATTAAAGAATAATAAGGAGAAGAGAAGGCTCCAAGGAGACCTTAGAGTCACCTTCCAGTACCTAAAAGGACTACAGGAAAGATGGGGAGAGACTCTTGATCAGGGAGTGGAGCGATAGGATGAGGGGGAACAGTTTTCAACTGAAAGAGGGGAGATTTAGATTAGATATGAGGAAGAAATTCTTTACTGTGAGGGTGGTGAGACACTGGCCCAGGTTGCCCAGAGCAGCTGTGGCTGCCCCATCCCTGGAGGTGTTCAAGGCCAGGCTGGATGGGGCTTTGAGTAGCCTGGTCTAGTGGGAGGTGTCCCTGCCCATGGCAGGGGGGTTGGAACTAGGTGATTTTTAAGGTCCCTTCCAACCCAAACCATTCTGTGATTCTCTGATTCTCTGATTCTATAATTCTGAATACTGTTGTTGATAGAGAAGTTACAGCTTGTTCACATTTTAATATCTATTAGCAGCAAAAGCAGTAATTTCTGCCTCAGAAAGTGAAGCCTGGACTTTGCAGTCCATGAAACAAGCTTACACAGAGCGCTAGGGGTAAGATTTCCCTACTGGACATGAAGTCTCTCATGAAACTTGGAGTGGCTCATGACTGTAAACATCTGTAATTTCTGAACTATTTGCTTTGTAGAGCTCACTGTGTCACTTGAAATGTAGGCACCTAAAGAGAAATCAGGGTGTTGAACACCTTTGAAGAGCAGTATCTTATTTTTTTTTCCCTTTGTTCTGAAAAAGGTCATTTATGCAATGCCAAAATCCCTCTAGCTTAGTGCTTTGCACTGTTATTTCAGAAGTTAAAAGCTATTTTAATGACCAGCACAGTGTGACAAAAAACCGAGTTGCTTTGCAGTGATGGTCATAACATTGTGATACTGACACTCCCTTAGGACCTGAGCAGGGTAAGCAACAGGCTGTAGGTGAGCCGGGTTTAGCCAAATAAATGCAATGCAAGGAGCCCGCAGCAGAATATGGAGTCGCTCCGTAATTACGCTCCTGGTTTTTCTGCCTTGTCTATGAAACAGAGTCACTGGAACAGGACAACTTTTATAAATTCAGGGAGGGTCAAAATTATTATAACTAACTATAACAACACTTGGCTCTTTGAGGGCTTTTATCCAAATGTTTCCAAGCCCTTGCTCTTCACAAAGAGAGATAAATGTAATTATCACAGTTCTAAAGTGAAGAAAGCTGAGGCTTAATTACCTGCTCATGGATATACAGCAAGTCAGTAGCAGAGATGGGAACAGAAACCAGTTTTCTGACTCCCATTTGTGCCCTAGTCACTGGATCCCGGTGCCGTCTCCATCAGGTAGCAACCGCAGCAAGATAAACATGACAAAATGTCCCAATGGGACAAAGCTGAGGGTGGCCCAAAGAGTACCCAGGCAGCCCTGTGGCCAGCTGAAGCGGCTCTGGGATACACCTATTGCCTGTGGTCTGGCATTTAGTGAACCCAGACCAGCACCAGGAACATGAACGTTCTATGTGTGAGAGACCAGTTTGCTCCTCATAGGTTTGTCCTTGAATAATCTTAAAGTTTGCTTGCGGGAAAGAGCTCCTGCTGCGGCATCGCCCACCCAGCTGCTCTCTGTCTGTCTCCACCACTGCAGCTGTGCTAACCTGGGACTCCTGGCTTTATCCTGGTTGGGAAGGCCAGTGGTCTAGGTTAAAGCCACAGCAATATATGCCCTACGCCATCCACTTAGGCTTCTTGCTTTCCAACCTGTGTCGTTTTGGTTCTGACCTGCCTCTCACCATCCATGTAGGCTCAGCCTGGACCTGCAGCCACCAAGACCTGTGCTGGGAGACTTCTTGTTCCCAAAAGCAGAGCCACGAGCCTGGAAGAAGAGACTGTACTAAGAGGTGGAGAGATGAGATAAGCCATGCACTGATTCCTCAAAGGCAGCATTTAGCCATTGTTCTCCTAAAAGTCTGACAATGGAAAAGGATAGCCTTAAAATGATGATGAAGATGAGCCAAGGGCTGGAGCACCTCTCCTATGAGGACAGGCTGAGAGAGTTGGGGCTGTTCAGCCTGGAGAAGAGAAGGCTCCGGGGAGACCTTAGAGCCCCCACCAGTCCCTAAAGGGGCTACAGGAGAGATGGGGAGGGACTGTGGATCAGGGAGTGGAGCGATAGGATGAGGGGGAAGTTTTCAACTGAAAGAGGGGAGATTTAGATTAGATATTGGGAAGAAATTCTTTACCCTGGGAGTGGTGAGACGCTGTCCCAGGTTGCCCAGAGCAGCTGTGGCTGCCCCATCCCTGGAGGTGTTCAAGGCCAGGCTGGATGGGGCTTTGAGCAACCTGTTCTGGTGGGAGGTGTCCCTGCCCGTGGCAGGGGGGTGGAACTTGATGTTCTCTAAGGTCCCTTCCAACACGAACCATTCTGTGATTCTATGATTCTACAAAAATGTTCTGTTCTGAATAAAGTGTGCCAAAGCAGAGGGAAGGATCTCTCACCCCTCTCGCCGACTCCAGGCCAGGTATATTCAAACTCTCTGTTTCCTCAATGCCTACACAACCTGGGCACAGAGCTACGCTGAGTTGTGTCCTCCTTGTGCACCACCAGCTCTGGAAGTCAAGGTGCTCACAGCATCTCTACAGGCTCTCTGGAGGTCTCTTCGCCCATCTGACTTACCTTTTTTTTTTCCCTGCAGTTACAGTTGTGATAGATGTTGTCTCAGCAAATGAGGAGAATTCATTGCTATATAAGCAACATCCCTTCCCTGTTTTGAGTCAAAACGTAACCTTGAGCTTTCGCAATAGATCAGACTCCTCTCCCTGCGGCTCCCTCAGCGCAGTGTCTGCAGCCATTTATCTAACGCCAGGAAGCAAATCAAGTTAAAATGCCCAGAATGCGATTTTTCTAGCGTTTACTGATGACTTATTACATTGCAGCAGTGAGGCTTTCAAAACAGGAAGGTATTTCTACTCCAGGCTGAAAGGACATCCTTTAGGACAGCCGGCAGGTAGCTTGCTGCTCACACCCTGGGCTTTTGCTGGGAGTGGAAGTACGTACAGCCGTGGCAAGGGCTGGCTCTGATGGCAGAGAGAAACCTGTAAATAGGAATTGTAATTTTTGCTTCCAGCCACAAGCAGAAGACCTATTTAGCATTTGCTCAGCTTACTACAGGACAACGTAGTTGTCATTTTTCTCCCACTAAAGCTTAAGGGCAAGCGAGGATGGGACTCCAGGCAGGCACCATCCTGCAGGAGGAACGCAGCCCCTGCACCAACGGCTTCCACAGGAGAAACACGGGGTGGGGCAAAGGGACCAGCGGGAGTACAACAACACAAGGGCAGAAAATACGCAAGTGCTGCTGTGCAGGGAATCACAAAATGATAGAAAAGAAGGGGATTGGATGTCTGTAGGAAGTTAGTCGTAGTTAGTAAGTCAGAGGAGGGGCTGGAGCTGAGACCCAGGCTACAAAGGACGTTCTCTGAGGCCACATCTAATTCTAGTAAATTAATCACACGCAGGACCTCTCTGTAGTGCTGAGCCCAACTGGCAGGGAAGAGCTGGTGTCCATACCATTAAACTCCCTCAGCTGTCAGAAGATGGTGGCTGACTCCACACGGACTCCTTTTGCTAATTCCCACGCCATGCCTAGAAACCTTCTGGGTGAGCGTCAATTTGTGCAAGCCAGAATCCTGCCAGGGACAACCCTGACAACTAAAATTGGGTGCCCAGGTCCAGCATTGGTCTATGCTTACGCAGCCAAAGTCTTTGCTTGGCCTTTGCTGTGACTTCCCTTGCCTGGATTCGACTAACTCCTTCTGCAGGCAGCTGCCAGCCCCTCCGAGCCGCAGGCACCACGGGGACGCCTGTCTGTAGAGAGGCATGGGCTGGGGACACGTGCACACAGCATTGAGCGTAGGCTGCTTGTTGCAGCACACTGATGGAGAGGGATCATAAGATCCCTGGAAGCCATACTGGCTGGTGCTGGCGGTGTCGACAGCGAGGGAAAGTAGTCCTTTGCTGCAGGAACAGTCACTCTGCTCTGCCCATTTCGCCAGCCAAAGCGGTAAGCTAAGATGGATGTTCTCCATTCCAATCCCTCCTTCTGCTCCTGGCCAGATCCCAAAGGCAGCAACAATCAGTTCTGCCGATAAACCATGAGCTGTGGCTGGTTATGCCACCGTCACATGTTCTCCAGGACAGAAATGCATGTGGTGGACACTTCTTCTGTTCCTGGGTTAAATGTACCTTTGAAAACTTGCTGTCTTAACTAGCTTGAGTTGCAGTGGTCACATACACACGCGTGTATGTACGTACATGTACTGCTATTTAAGATTCTCCAGTGTGACTTTACGTTCATGGCTTTCAGCTCAGATGGCACTTAGAGATACACACGTGCTGGTTTTTTGCTTCAAGTGCTTAAAGAGAGAAATGGAGACTCTGGCTGCTTGTTCTGGCGGCAGCCTGATCCGTCTCCCAGCTACCTTCTTCAGAGGAGAAATCTCAAACGAGAGGAGCTTTAGGAGGCCAGTAAAGGTGCTTATTTGTGAAAAACAGCCTGAAGACTGGAGGAAGGCAGCAACTGTCATCTGAAGGTGCTGCAAGTGGAGGTGCCACCGCAGCCCCCCTCGCATCCCCTTCCACCGTGCAGGTGCCAAGGGCTGTCAGAGGAGCCCTGAGTGCAGCACAGGTTTCACTGCCACCGCCAAATCCAGAAGCTATTCTTGGACACCACCTACCGGCATTTTCCCTTTCAACTAGCCTCAAGATGAGCAGTCGTGCGGGGTGTCGGCGGCATCCCAAGCCTGGAGCTGAAGAGACAAATTTGACCTTCCCAGACCTTTTCGGTGAATGCCCTGCTTGTTTCTCTGAGAGAGGGGAGCTTGTGAAAAGCTCCTTTTTTTTAAGGGAGGGATTTTTACGTGGGACGGGAAAGGGGATGCCGATGCAAAAGAAGTGCCATGAATGGAGGCGGGTGAAAGAAACAAGAACAAAAAGAAAAAGAGGGAGGGAAAAGCCTGCAGGCACTAGTGAGGAATTAACTGGAGGTCTTCCCTACCACAGCTCTGGGGGAGGGGACATTTTATACCCATCTAATGCCCGTTTAGATGTCCTTTCAAGACCCAGAGCATTTAAGTCCACGATCTTTCTTTTTTTCATCAAGGTTTGTGTAGCACTGAGAAAAACTTTTTTCAGTTTTTGGATGCAGCGTTTTAAATCAGAGAGGAGGAGGTACGGCTTCTGAGCGCTCTGCTTTTTGGCACCAACACCAAAAGCTGTAGCGCTGATGCTTATAATTCCTGACAGTCGCGACAGACGAACACAAAAAAAGCAAACAAAGGGCCATAGTGGTCAGTCATCCTCATTTGCCCGGCAGGCGAGGGCTGTGCTCAACCTTGGCACGGTGTTGCTGCATGCAATGGGAAGAAGCCTCCCAGCTGCAACTGCTGCCTGTGAAGGACACAATCCTGTTCTTCCTCCAGCCTCCTGGCCGTGACCTGCTACAGCTGTGGAATTTTGGCAAAAAAAAAACCCCAACAAGCTCCCAGCACACCCATGGGTCCTGATTGCTCTGAGCAGCCTCGGCTGGGGTCTCCATCCTCACCTTCTGCCCAGCAGCTCTACTTAAGCTCAGCCTTGGGCTCTCTTGTAGAGTGATGGGTCTCTGCTTTTGCTGCCTGTATGGACCCCTTTGTGTCCATGTTGTAGCTTATCTCCAGCCCCTCTTTGCTGATTGCAACCCCTGGGTCGACCCTGGGCTTGGTGCACCCCTTTGCTGTGTCTGGGGCTGCTGGCGGACCCTGCTACTGGTGTCCAGCTCTGCTCAGGGACTGTGACTGTGGGTGAGCGAGCTACCTGTGCTGGGTCTGCTTGTACCCTGTTGTGGGGCAGTGCTGCTCCCTCATGTAAGTAGATGCTATTGATACTCTTCTGTGTCTTGTCCCTCACCTAACTATCGCCTCTGGGGTTTTCCTACAGGAGTTTCTCCTGTTGTATGCGTATGTATTTTTTCCTTACGCATGCTGAGCCAAATATGTTTGTATTTGTCTTAGAAGCTACCTCATCCACTATTTTCCTCTGGGCAACAGGTCTAGATTTAATATTATGTTCTGATTCATCTTCTCATCAGAAGATAGAGAAGGCTATCATGCTGCCATCTGTCCAAGGCCTGTTGAGACCCCCTGTTGCCTACCACAGGCTTCCTGAGTCTCTTCACCTCCTTGTTGTCCACTAGGTCTCTGCTCATAAGCTGGTTTTTGCTTTCAGTCAGGTGAAGACTCGAGCCCACTGATTTTTACATCTCTGTTCCTCCTCCGCTCTCAGAGATGGTCTCACAGGTTTGTTTTTTAAAGTGCCGTGGATGAGATAGTTTCTCTGAAAGGCTGTGTTGACTGATAGAATCTTTCTGTCTGACTGTCATGAGAAAGAGTAGTTCTGAGCAACAAGCTCTATCCCTGTTCATGACACAGAAATCCCTACATCGTTCAGCTGGGAGGTCTTAGCTTAGTATTTGTCCTTCTGCACGACCTGAGCTCTTTTCCAAGCTTTTGTCTTGCCCTTTTGGGCATAAGTCTGACTGTCATTGGTGGTTGGGAGAGCAGAGATGTAGCAGGGCTGTTGTGGTCTGTGTACTGCAGGATCTGAGCAAGCCATCAGTACCTGCAGCGATCCTGCTGGCACCTCTGGATATCCTCCTACTGATGGTCAGGAAGGTGTGGGTAGGACAGTCTGGTGGGACTTTGAGGGGTTTTGTTTGGTTTTTTTTAAATATTAATTTCCTTTTCTGTTGGCTGGCTGTAGATGTTGAGGGATAAAAGATGCATCTGGCAGGTGGAGCAGCCTTTGAAAGAGGACTTTGTTCAGTACGGTGCACGTAGGGTATAAATCCATAGCTTAATGGCTATTAATATTAAGAGCTTTCTGAAGTGATCGTGATTAGAAGCCTCTTCCTCCAGCAAAACTGAAATTCTCTTCCTTCAAACACTTCCACTTTCTGTTGCGTGGCATATTGCAAAAGAAGGCTTTCATTGCTGTGCCATATCACCCAGGGCTCTCCTTTCATATGAGCCCTGCCAAGTGGAGAGATGTGTTCCTGGAAAACACTTACATGTCTCTGGCTCAATAGCTTTCTCTGATTGGGCAAGCTCTCTCTTTATAGTGAGTAAAATCGGAGGAGATTTATAGCCTACACTGGTATAATGTGATCCAGCCATGGCAGACAGTCCTTTCATCAGAATGAATGATGGATCTAGTTGTTATTACTTTATTTTATTACTGTAACAGGTAGTTTTGAGCTACGCTTGCCGCAAAGCATGAATGCGGTAGGCTGGAAGGAAAACGCCGGAGCTCTCGTGGTTCAAACTCACTTAAGAAGGAAAACTGCCTTGCATGTCAGGTGTGGACTATTTCACATTGCAGGAAAAAAAAACTTACTGTTGGGATTCGCTCTTTATAGCGTGCACTTCCTAATTTTAGAGGTGGAATTCATGTGTTCTTTTTCTCACACTGTTGGTGAGGTCTCTGAGAAAGTATCTGTGGTTGGAGCAAGTCTCTTCATAATTAATACTAGCCCTGATTCTCTTTAATTCCCAGTAGCTTACAGGTAGGTCTTCAAAGTGGGTCTTGTCTTCTGGTGTTTATACGCAAGAGCTCTGCAGGGCCACGTGATAGACTGGCAGATTATGTAGCCTACAAATAATTTGTTTTGCAGTAATAACCTTTCTGTGTCTATAAAATAAAAACGCTAGGTGGGAATGATGCTGATGTAGACTTAACTTTGTCATTTTCACAGACTTTAAAACAACTTAGGTCACAATACACCTAAATTTGTGTGGTGGCCTGAGCTTCTAATGCTGATGAAGGTGGTGTGGGGATTGACTGGCCAGCCAACCACCTGTGTGGTGGCCCACATTACATGCCAGTGATGTGCCTTAGATGGTGAGACTACTAAAGCCCTGTGCTGATGGCACCTTCAGACATTTGGAAGCTGTCACAAAGAAGAAAACGATGTCGTCAAGTTATCCGGAGAGCTGGCAGTTCAGCTAGCTTCCCAGGCAGGGGAGCAAGCTTGTAGTGATGGCACTACGGCTTTGTGGATTTTGACTCTAGACAAGCCTCAGCAGAATAACCAGATCAAAACTGCTAACACAATAAGTTTCACAAAAAAAAAAAAAGAATTAATTAGTAGGAAGGAAGAAAAGGAGGAAGGGCAGGCACTGCTTTGAAGACTGAGTTGCAAAAGGTAACACCATGATAATCCTGAAGGGTATTTGGATTAAGACAACACAGATTTTTTGGCTGTCAGTGGAAAATATGGCAAGAGGCTGATGTTACAGAGTTGATGCCACCACCCCAAGGCGCACAGTACTGAGACTTTTGTCAGCTTTTTCTGACACCCTGGGAGCTCAGTCCTCATCAATGCACTAGTGGCCTTCAAAAGGAGCGGCTGATCTTGCTGCTGACCTTTCTGGATGCCTGTTCTTTAGACACCTTCTGATCCTACCTGAGGAAGGAACTCCTGTCCCTCCAAAGAACAAGGCTTTTCTAAGGCATCTCAAGTCTGAAACAGAGGTTACCCCAAATCACCAGGTGCACTGGGAGCAGGTTCTCACCTACACCTGCAGGAGTAGGCAGGTCTCAAGTGGCGTGTGGTGGGGCCTGGGAGTCTTTGTAGGTTGAAAGAAGCTTCTGTAAGAACTTGCATTTCACCTCCCCGAGATGCAAAGCCTCTGCTTCCTGCTGACTTTCCATGGGCTTACTTCATCTCCAGCTTGAATGAGAAAGAAGAGCCCATTGCGTGACTCTGGAGGGGCTGCAAAGCGCTCTGTGAGGATCTACATATGTGGGTGTCCGTATATGTATCTTCATGAAATGCGTTTACTGTAGGGCAAAATGCCAACATTGTTTGCAGTTTTGGCTTCCTTCATGCTTCCTGCTAGAGCTCCCTTTCTTCACTTCTGACTTAACCAAAATTTCTTCTTTGGCTGCACTTTTCCCTTGTTGTTGCTGTTTCCCATTGTTTCTTGCTTGCCTCAGGCTTAGCTTTTGTCTGAGAAGTTATAGTACAGAAGGTTTTTGACTAAGTTCAGGAGGAAACTGATGTTTTTCTTTAAACTTCTGACATAGCTGCTTGATTATTTTAATGCTTCCATGTTCTGAAAGGCAGCCTGGAGACTTGGCTGGAAGATCGACCTGGAGCAAAGGGTGTGGGAGTTTTTTACCTTTGAAAAGCAGACAAACAATTCTGTCAAGTTATAGGTCTATGAAAATCCTTATTCACATCCTTGTTGTGGGAGAGGAGAAGGCAGAGGTTGGCAGAAACAGCCTTTAGAAATGGTATTTTCTTGAAGGTGATGGGGCAATTGATGGGGCAACTGAGACAGGTGAGTGGATGCGCAAGCAAGGATGAGGGGATGTGGGAAAGAGGGTGAATGAAGCTTGTATGGTAACATAGACACAAGAGGACCTTGCCCTTACCACTGTTAGAGGGGCTGCTGTCTAAAATCTGCCACAATATACAGAAACTTATGACCCCTGATTTCTGTATGGCCAGACAAAAGCTGTGTAATTTGTTGCCAAGGTTGTTCCTTTCCTTGGTCTGTGGAAAGTTAACAACTTCCAATGTGTATCAGCTGTGCCAGGATATCATGTGGTTAAGACCTGCCCCAGACAGAAGTGTTTAACAGAAATACTGATACTGGTGTGAATGGAAATGCATGGCTGAAGACACCAGAGAAACAGCAGATGAAGGGTTAAAGGAGTGGCACGTATTAATTGCTGCAGAGCCACCCCATGTGTTTCATGCAAATAACCAGAGGACAAAGAACAAGCAGAAGCCTTAGAGATAAGGTGACAAGATGATGATCAACGGTGCAGAAGCTGTGGAATACCCAGATAAGGATAACAAGACTCAATTCTGCCTGAAATTCTTGAGGGATGAGGCAAGACAGTGAAGAACAAGATCAGAATATCCACTGCTAAGGGGTATAAAAGACGCATCCAGAAACAGAGAGGAGCCCAGGAGGTTCAATGAGGCCATGATGGTGTTATCCCAAGTGCTTCCTGCTGCACACAGGTGATCCTGGCCAGACGGATGCATACAGCTCTGCACATGTGAGTGTGTTGATGGGCGAGTGGGAGTGGATGGAATCAGCTTATTGGGTTCTCTTTAATAAAAATCGCCTTCTCTGTCTGTAAGGTCTTGCAATGAGTTTTGTTCCACTAATTTTGTGCTGTGATGGAACTAAATGTTCCAGTTCTGCTAATGATTTATGTGGGAGGTGATATATATCCATGTGATGGCATTTTATATATGTTGCAGTTGCCTTGGAAAAAAAAAAAAACCAAACCCATAACTATCTAGATAACTAGATTGCAAAATTGCTATGTTAAAGGAGTATTCGTGCCAAAGCCAGGCACTCAGCTGCTGTGAAGTTGTCTGTTTAAGCTTCCTGCTGCCCTCTTGTAGGAAAGCTACTGCAATTAAAATGTTTGCTGTGTTTCTCCTTTTCTAAACGCTCAGCTTGAGATGCGTGCAGCCCCTTTGAGGGATGCACCGAACGCTGTCAGTCATAGGCGGCACTATGGCATTTAGGCATGTAAAGTGCCACAAAAATGCCATAAAGGAAATGGGGCCACCCAAGTCGCAGAGCAGGCTTTCTGCGCGAGAGGCTCCCGCTGGCCTGGATGCTGTGGCTATAAAATGAAGGCAGCTCTCCGCTCTCACAGAAGTCAGGAAAACTTGCGCTCTGACTGCAATCCAGGTGCTTTTTCTCCTTTCTTACCTGTCTCTGTGCCTGGCCATGCCGGCTGGCCACGTGGGTTCTGCAAAATAGCTGCCTACATCCACTGAGAGCTTATAGAGCATCTGCTGTGCTGCAAGGGGCTTGCTGCCAGGGTGCTTTTTGCTCTTTCTGATGGAGTTGTGGGAGGGGGAAAAAAAAAAAGGCATGTGAAGCATTCAGGGGTGACAGTGGTAAGAGCAGAGGAAAGCTACCCAGGAGGTTAATATTTTTAAAATCACTAAGGATACAGAAGTGCTGCTGGCCAAACAAAGTACAGAAGGGATGCTGTTGGTTGTGTGTCGCTCCTCCAGTGACAGAGGAGGACGTGGGGAGGTGGGGTGTCCGGTGAGCGGCAGTAGTGCCATGTGATTGAACCAAAATAAAGGTCACAAAATGAAGATGTCCAGCCCTATAAATGTGTCCTTTTTCATCCCTGCTTCACTCTGCTGGTTGTGCCATCTCTTTACAGCCGTCCTGTTTGGAGGGCTGGGTTGTGCAGGTGAGTTTCTAGTTTCTCGTACCTGTGCTCTGCCTGATGCTGTGGTTGCTGCCTGCCAGGCTCTGCCGCAGGCCCTTGGGCTGCTCTTGAAGAAGGCAAACCTCCCTGTGCTCCACCAGTAAGTGAGAATGTGTGGGGAAAATATTTCCAGTTGTTTGTCCCATGAAGTTTAGCTTAAAGACAGAAGTGCATTGTCCTTTTTTTTTTTTTTTTCCCCCTTCTTTCTCACAAGAGTGGGGCAGGGGTTAGTTTGAGTTCCTTGAACACTTACAACAGTGTCTGTAATCTAGAGTGCCAGGAGAAGATTTGGTGGAGATCAGTCAATGAATTTTAGCATGGTAGCTGCCTTAAAGTCTGGTTGAAAATAAGCAGGCAGTGGATTCCTATTACTGTTCTTGTTCTCTCAAACCTAGAGATTTCCCTGCTGCCGAAGGGTGGATCTGCTCTGTTCTCCAACAATAAAAAAGCAGACGATTTTCTGTCTTAAAAATATCCAAAGGGAATTGCTAATGCAGATCTTCTCTGCTGTGTGCCCATCCTAGTGTGCCTGGTCAAATCCCATCCCTTTTAGCAGTGTGGAAAGGCTAATCCCTGGCATTGAAGGCACCCAGATTAACCCAGAGCAGGATTAGGATGCTTGAGCTCTCGTTAGAAGATTAGTATATTTGGTGCTCAACGTTTGCAGAACTTGGCCTGGAAATTATTCCCAATAAGGTCTCTGACTCCTGGGTGCCTGTTTGCCTGGCATGTCGAGAAAGGCTGGAGTTAAAGCAAGCGGCTGTAAATATTAAATGGGAGTGTTGAGTGTGCAGAATGCATTTTGGATTTAGACCGGTCAATGCTGCTGATGGGGACAAAAGGCTTTGGTGATCAGGTCCAGAGTTGCTGAAGCTTCTGCCTCGCTGGGGAGGAGCTGGGGGTGGCTGTGAGGGCTGTCGGGCCCTTCAGCGTCTGTCAGAGGACAGAGTTTCTGCCTTGACCCGGACATCCCTGCTGGTGGCTGCATCTGGGACAAGGAGCTGTATCTGTCCTCTCTCACATCTGCATTTGGGACTCGGAGAGCTGCTTTTCAGGTCAGCTCTTCCCTGCCCATGTGCGTCCTTCGGCATTGAGACCTTCTCCCTTTCGTAGGCTATTTTATTTTGAGTCGCTTGGCTGGAAGCGAATATAACCACTACCCTGGCACTGGTTTTGTTCAACTATTTCTGCTGGTCTCCAGATAAGAGATAAACAACTCTGTCCTAGACGACATTAGAGTCTCTTCCGTGGTGCCTGTGAAATGGCTTGTCTGCTGCTTTTCTTTCTGGAGCTTTCTGCTAATGACAATATGTGCCATTAACTGGGTGAGGTGCCCACAGATGAACTTGTCTCAGTTCCTGTGCAGTACAAAAAAATGAGTTTTTCGGGGGCAGGGCCTCCGCAGTGGTACCTTTAGGTAGAAAGCAATTGATGCTTCCACTTTCTGTGCTGGGACACAAACTACCTGTACTCATAATGTCTTACTTCAGCAACTAGCAGGGAGGATTCATGTTTGTTTGTGTGGTTTTTTTGTTTTTTTTTTTTTTTTAAAAAAAACCCCAATCTTCCACTTGTCAGCAGGGCATTAACTCCAGTGCAAAGGCTGCTCACGCTGGCTCAGCACCTTGTAAATGCTTACACTGCATGGGGGAGTGACAGCAGAGCTGTAGTCCCATTGCAACCAGTCCCAGCATCGCGTGTGACCTGGTGTCTGAGGTGCGCTGATGCTGGTGGAACACACCACGGTGCTGCAGGGAGTGCGCATGGGGAAGGCTGGGCATGGGAGATCTCCTCTTCTTGAAAAGCAACTTTTTTCCTCTTTTTTTTTTTTCTATGGGAAATTACAAATGAGGACTCTAAGGATAGACCCTTCTTTAAAGATGTTTGGTAATACAGGAAGAGTATGTGCATTCCTCTTTGCTTTTCAGTGGTAAACTGCCATGATGGTAAAATAACTGTTAGCTGGGAACTGCGTTCCTCTACCATGACTTACATACAAACCTACATTCGATTCATCAGCTTGTCTTGAAAAGTCCTGAACACTGGCCGTGTTGTGGAATTGGTTCCAGTGATTTCATTGTTGCCGAGTATCTTGATTTCAAGACACATCCTTTTTTGAAGGTGGATGGTATCCTGCTTCCCTTTGTGCATACAAATATTAACAGCCACGTCTTGGCTGAAACGTATATAACTGCATTCGTTGCTCACCTGACAATAAAATTTCTCTTCCTCAACTGAAACCCATGTGGAAGACATAGGTCTAAAAGTCCTTTCAGTGAAGAAGACACTAGAAAGGTAGGGCTTTTCCATGAACGCTTGCTTTGAGTTTGACACTGGTGTCTTAGAGCTGTAGCTGTACTGAGCATTCCCGCTTCTGGTAACGCCGTGCAGCCTAGTGAAGCAAGAACTGTTCAGTTTTAACACATTTATAAGCACTAAGTACATTCCTCTGTACTTTCTAAACACAGCTGGGGGGATTTCCATAGAGCCACACGATAAAATTGAATATTTTATGCAAGTCCTGTGTTGCAAGCTATTCTGAAAAAAATAACTTTTGAAATCCAGAATGTGGGCCTAAAGCTTCTGCCTGGCTTATTGCGGCAAGAGGACAAGGCCACTGCTATGGTGGCACTCCTCCTGTTGTCTTGCTGGAACAAGAGAGATGCATATATAATAAAATATATGTAACCATCAAGAACGTGGGACAGCAAAGTATGTGTTGATTCTCCTGCTTGGCCAATGTTTACCCCATGTGGAACTTGCCCTTGATTTAGATGAGTGTGGACCTAGCTGATCAGCTGTGCCGAACAGTGTAAAAGATAGTTGTTTGTATTAAGTAAAGAATTCAGAATCCCGCCATGGCCCCCTCCCAATTCACTGGATGAAAATGCAATGTCTGATGTTGTGCTGAGGTTGTTTGAACTATCTGATGAGTAAAAACATACGGATATATACACTATATATAAAGTGGACTGTAAATAAAATATTGTGCAGTGTGGAAAAAAGTGTTGGAGATCTTAATACACTAGGAAGAGAGGGCCGCACAATGTAAGTAATGGTTCTGCTTGTATTTCAGCCCATACTCGCTGTAATGGCACTTACAAACTTGTAACTGGGATGAAGGCAGTTTCTAGGACGTGGGGAGAGCCCCTGTGTGCACATCTGGGGCATACAGAGTGAAAAAAGAGGGAGGGAAAGATGCCAGTGATGCCACGCTGTGAGCTTGGGCCTTGGTTTTCTTCAAGGACCATGTTAGGTGCGAGCTGTTCTTCTTTGTGATTCATGTGAGGAGCGTAGTGTGTTGTCTTGCTGATAGGAAATAATCATGCTTAAGCCCCGGTTTCCTCATTGGAATAACTTCAAAGGGTGGACCTCGGAGCTACACCAATGAGGTAGGCAATGGCAGTGCTGGCTGGATGCCCTGCCCTTCCCCACAGCTGGCAAATCCATGTTCACGTAGGCTTCGTACCCCTACCCCAAAGGCCAAGGAGGATGGGATTTAGTTTATTCCCTGCCTCTGTTTCATGTAGGGGAGTCCCCCACAAGACTGTCTCCTCGGCAGGCACTCTAGTTGCACAAGATAAATAGCATTGTGATGCTGAAGCTTATTTTTAATTGGCTACAATGGTTTAAATCTGAGGGGAAAGAAGCAGAAATATAAAACGAAAGGAGTGGATGTGGTGAGGCTGGAGTCCTGCAGCAGGCAGAGATGCTGGTGTGGCTTCCTCTGCTTCTGTGGGACTGCCTTGAAGTGGGAGCAGGAGCCTTCTTTGTTTCCAAAGAAAACCTTACCCATGGAATATGTTTGAAATCAGTCTTAAAAAACAAAACAAAACAAAACAAAAAAAAAACCCCCCAAAAAAACCCCAAAAAAAACCAAACCAACTTGTAAAAGTCCATTTAGCGTTTCAGGTTTGAGGTTATCTTCTCACCTTTCCTTCCTTTCTGGTTCTGACACCAGGAAGGTTCTCCCTGGGATTTCTAGAGTCCTTCAGATCTTGGAATTACTTTAAAAAGCCCAGCTTTGGGTATTTTTCAACAGAGTATGCGTAGCACTGCAAGGAATAGCTGTGAAGGATAAAAACACAGGACCACTATCCAAGTCCTTGCTGTGCATGAGAAGTTACTCGTACCTCTACAACATTTAACACTATCAAATGCCCCCTGCGTGCCAAGCCCTGAGAGGAGCTCGGGCTGTAGGAAGCTCCGTTTGCAGGGTCTGGGTCCCCTGAGCAGCTATGTGTCCCGTCTCCAGCTTCCCTAAACCCCAAATCCAGGCTGTCTCTGCAGCTGCCCCTGCCAGCGTCCCCTCTCCCGCACAGGAGTTTTGCCCTAGCTATGACTTTTTTGAGATACAATGATTTTGGAGTGGAGCGCTGGGTTTCCCTCCTTGTGGCAGAGACGGGGAAGGACAAAGCAGGCAGGAGCTCCTTAGCTTTTGTCTGCCAAAAAGCTGGACGCCTGCCTTGCTCCGGCTGTTATAAAAGGCCCTCGTTAAGTAATCACGTTTCTCTTGCATAAGTGCTTGTTTTTGGGAGGCGTTAGCTAATCGGAGGCTGCAGCTCACTGGCAGAAAGCATGTCTAACTACTGTGACTTTTTTTTTTTTTAAATAATACCTGTTTATTAATCGGCTGAAAGTTGTGTAAAATTGTCTCTCGCGATAAGGGTGAGCGGCGGAGACTCCCCAGCGCTGGTGGGAGCCGAGCTACAGCTGTAAAAGCGCTGCCAAAACGCCTGAGTGGATCCTTGTGAGTAATATTTCTGATTTTTCTCAAGGGTGTTTGCGGCCAATAACTGCAGGCAGGGAAATATTGCAGATGTGTATTGCCAGCAATAAATTAGAGGGAGGCAGGAGGGTGAGAGACAGTAGTGAAACTATTGACTGGTTTTTAAAAATAAGGCTCTCCTCCTAGGCTTCTGTGAGTAAGTATGGGTTTCTCTGAAGCTGCGTAATCACATCTCTTCCAAATATGCTGATAAAAAAAGAAATGTGGTGCTGAAGTCAATTACAGGACCGTCAGGAGAACACAGATTTGGCCTGACAGTGAGATCAAAGGACTACCTAGTCCCATGTGCTGGTTTGGAGCAGCCAAAAGTCAGTGTTCAAGGGAAGAATATAAGAGTAGGACAAGTGTACAGTGATATATCCTCTCCTATGTTTTTTCTGGCTTTCAGAAATATGCAGGTCAGTAATTTCATGAGTCAGAAATTATATCTTTAAAACGAGTGGATTTTTCTTTTGAGAATTTACTAGTGCAGCATATCTGTTGAAGACAATATGTTGTTTTGGGATTTGACTGACAAATCTTATCGGGATTTGATATCTTGAGTTAAATGAGTTCTTCCACATAGGATTTTCATTAAAAAAAAAAAAAACCAGTAGTTTTCTATTTAGATTAAACTGAAAAGGGGAAAGCTTGTAAGGATTTACAGAGAACATAATTTCCCCTCCCACTTCCTTGTGATATATCTGGATGCAGCTCAGCCCAGGAACAAAGCCCGGAACTATAAAAGCATCCACTGAAGTGGGGACTGGAATTTATTAGTTCGACGCTGAGCAGCTTGGAACAACTCAGTTGTTATTCCTGCCAACCCTGGAAGGCATTGAAGTGCCATTGTATAGAGAAAGGCAGCTCGAGTGCGGAGCTGCGAGGGGAAAATAAAGCTGTTGCCAATAGCATAGACGCATGTATGCTTAATCTAACAGGTGGCACAAAAATTTCCCTTGATAGAAAAATGTTGAACTAATGGAGATTGCTTAGGAGAGCTCAAGTCACTACTTACATACTACTTGGGTTTTTTTTTTTAAGGGTTGTAGATTTTACAGTCTCTAAGGTTCTTGAGCCCTGCTAGATAATTTATATCTTTTGTGCAGCCAGTAGATGAGGAGGTAATACCACCAAGTGATTGTTTTGTAGGAGTTATAGGATTAGAGGTATGTGTGAAAAGCTATACTGAACTAAAAGGCGCTTGGCTGCAAAGCCAGACTTCCATGTTTTTGTATTACCTTCCTAAAAAAGGGAAAAATGATAGGCCTGCTTGCTTCAGTAAAACTGCAATAGTGATGTAGGACAAGCTGGAATACCTCTTTTACGATCGCTTGCTAATTGTTTAGGCCTTAGAAACCTTTGCAATACATCCATAGGCAAACCTGAGCTATGTCCCTTGTGCTAGACCGGTAAGGGACATGTGGTGGCTGCTCGCTGGCCGCTCCAGGGCTTCCCATTTCAATCCTGCAACCGTAGCAAGGTCTTTTTGCTTCTGAAGTCAGGGTTGTCCAGAAAGCAGGCGGTCTTCCCAGGTGCTTGTGGTGTTTGCTCTCCATCTGAAATGTGTATGGGGGTCTTCAGCCATTACAGCGCTGGGGGCTGGCAGCGGGAGGTAGCAGCCAATCTTAGGTTTTTTCCACAGATCATCAGGTCACTTCATGGATCTGGAAAGTTTAGTCTTAAAAACCCGTGAGAGACTATTAAAGATGCTGCTACTATAACTTTTGGAGCTGTTGGAAGAATATTCTGGGGAACTATCAGTTGCTTGCCCTGTTTGTGGGCTGTTCTCTGGGTTGCTGACATTGACTGCTGTCAAAAGGGTGCTGGTTCAAAGAAAGATGCTCCTGGCCTGTATAAGGCCTCTTTTAGTTATTATGGAAAAAAACCCCAACAAATAAAAGTTAGCAGTTAAAACTGGGGAATTTACTATGTTACTTCTAAAACAGTCTCTGGGACATGGAACAAACCCAGGCGTGCATTAGGGTGGCGAAACAATATTTCTAATTTTTTGCAGGGTAAAATGGACGCTATACACAAGCTGAAGATTCTTGTGATGTTTCTAGCTCTGGCTGCTTTCACAGTCATGGTCATACTGAATGCTGGAAATGCCACTGGGATATTCAAAGGTAACGCAAGCAAACTGTTCAGAGCGGTGGGCGTCATGCATTATATCATTAAATGATAGAAGGTGCCTTGGATGAGAGATATGTTTGTCATCTCATTGCTTCTCCAAATACACCTTGAACTGTGAAAGGTGGAGGTAGCTGGTGCATCATGCAAGTGTTACAGCCAGGTGCCTGAGCCCTCTCCAGACCCTTGAAATCGAAGGAAATGGTCTTGTCCCTGGTGAACCTGGATCTAGCAGCAGGTGAAAGCCAGTCTTTGCATACGCTGTCCTTGTGTCACTGGTGGAAGCTGTTTGGGCGGCTGCTGTGGGTTTACAGAGGGCAGTGGTGGTTGGTTTGAACACTACCCAGCTCATGCGACTGGCTTTTCTGGCTCTGTATAAGAGGGAAGGTGCTCAGTGTTCCCCATAGGGACAGTGATCCCATAATGGGTGGCTAAAGGCAAGCCAACTGCAGCACATGGCTTGTTTTCACCAAGGGCATCCTTTCACCTCCCTTGGATCCACTGAGGTGTGCACTAAGCCTTGAGGAAGATTGCAGGGTGAGAGAAATTAGCAGTCTTTCCCCATCCTTAGTATGTAGCAACACTTTTGCCTGCAATAACGTTCACTAACATTTACCACCACAGGTCTGTTCAGGACAACCCCCGGAAACATCTCGGCGAAGTACGACACTGACTTCACACCAGCTGGCTGGACTTTCCTCATCTGGAATGTCATCTATGCCTGGCAGCTGGCCTGGCTTCTCTATGCCTTGTCAGGCATCTGTCGAAGGTATTTTCCCTGTTTACCGTATAAATGAAGGACAGTGGCTCTTCCCTTCTGTATCTCAGCTTCTTGCCTCATTTTCTGGGGTTTCTAGTCAGAGTAAACCCACTGCCATTCCTCCTGACTTGACCTGCTGAAGCTCTGCTGATGGAGCATCTTCTAAGTTCAGCATCCAAAGCAGGGAAGCAGTTTGGAAGTGTATACAAACTGCTCTAATGTGTAAGCAGGCTACAAAGCTCGTAAACTGTTCTGTGAGGCCTGATTTCCACTCGTTTGTGTTGTCTGACAGAGTTACCCAGTAGCCACACTTAGCCACTGCTGGATGCTGAGAATCCACAGGGGCAAAATTGAATGAATTACAGAGCTAATGCTTTGAGTTTACTTGCTGTTAGAGATCAGAGAATTGGCATGGGGAAGGCTCTTGGCTCATTGAACTGGACTTGAAGCTTTTCCTGGGGCTATGAGATCGCTAACTGCCTCATGCAGTACTAGGCAATATCTGTAATATTCCGTGGTGTCGTCTGTGGGACAGACTTACATTGCTGCTCTTGTCAAGGGGGACCATTGGCTGCTTAGTTTGACCCCTGTGTATCTGCTGTTTTCACATGATGTGTAAGAAGTCAAGCAGTTGATACTGGCCAACACTGAAGGCTGAGGGAAGAAAGATGTTTTTGTACAAGAGTGATCAAGTCCATATACAAGCATGTGTAACACAACACAAAAATATATACACTTACGTACTCACTCGACTATCCCAGGCGCTTTTTCTCCTCTGCGAACTGGGCTAAAGTCTCATGACTGTGCCATTGCCACCACCTGTGGTGGCATTGCAGCATTCATGGCTGGATGCTAAGTGGGTCCTTAGCACCCACTGAATCTGTGATGGTGCCGAGACCAGCAATAAGTTCTGTACCATGGGACAACATTCTGATGGGGAAAGCCAGAGGGACTCTACTGTATGCCAGAGAAGGATCCAGAAGAGAAATAGTCTGATTTAAGCTGAAATGTTTAACTCAACATAGAGTACCTGTTAGTATGAAGAAAATGAAGCCAAGAAAGTCTGGTCAACACAGGCATTGTTTTCCTTTCTCCATACCCACTTTTTCCTGGCAGGAATGAACTTGGATGTGTCTACCTAAAGCCAGACTTGCTGCCGATACCTTTTTATATGATGTGGATTCTGAATAATGGCCTCAATGTTGGATGGCTGTTTCTGTGGGACCGAGAGTAAGTCAGCTTTTGCTACAGATGTTTCCTAACCCTCTTGTTGGGACTGCCCCAATACTTTTTGTTTTCCCCTTGCCCCTATGTGTGAATGCTTAATCCAAGCCAAATCCCCTGGCAGGCCTTGGAAAAAGGTAGCTTTTATAAGAGTTTGGGGTTTTTACGTGATGCTTTCATCTTGCCCATGAGACGGATTAGTTATTGAAGTCTAGGATCTCCTCAAAGGTGCTGTTCTTCTGTGGTTTTTTCCCCCCACAGGTGGGACAAGAGCCATGCCTCTCATAAACACAGTTAAGCTCCTTGCTTGGGCCTGTTTTCATAATCGTGGTCACATGAAGGGCTTATAATAGCACTGCTGTCAAAAGGTGAAGAAATCAGTTGCAGTCAGGAAAATAATAACTTTGTGATTAAGAGAGTAAAATAGCAGTGTGTCAAAACGAGGGTTACGTGTAGTGATTACCTTCATTAAAGGCTGATTAACTTCAAGTCAGTAAAGGCCAGGCACTATGAATTAAAGCATTGTGACACCACTAAAATGTATTGTACGCGGCGTGTGTGCATGTATTCTTTGTCCTAGATACCTCCTCCCAGCCCTGGTGTTGCTGGCAGCCCTGACTCTTACCACGTGTGCCGCCCTCTTCATTTCACACCGAGCGCTGAGCATCCATTCCTCATGGTTTGTGAAGGGTCACAGAGCTGAGCTCTGGCTCATCCGCATCCTAGTAGGTGGCATTTGGGAAGATGTGCTGTTGGTTAAAGCTAAGAAAATAACAAAACCCTGAGTTGAAGGTATTAAGAATGAAAGATTCAATGACAGCAGATGGGTAAAGGGACAATTTCTGCCCTGACTTTAACTCGTGCCTGCTGCAGGTACACGCAGGCTGAACTGCACCTCAGTTTCCTATCGAACATCATAGGAATGATTCAGAGCAAGGTATACCCCTTGTACTTCTTCAGCTACTACAGAATGAAGTTTTCAGTGACACATGAAAACTTCAGCCTGCACTTTTGTTTGGGGTGGGGAGAAGAATATTTCTTATAGAGGAAGAGGCCATTGCTAAGGATGGCTTCTGTTGCTGTAGCTGATGATATCCCCAGTATCTGATGTCAAAAAATTTCTTATATGGGGAAGGGTACACTGCTCAAAGCTTCAAATGCAGCTGCCTTTCTGAGTTTTAGCAAATTCTGGAAGAAAATTACTTTTCTGCTGTCTCTGAGATGAGTAGCTGTTTGTTTGCCAAACTGCACAGAGAAAGTAAGATAAACATATTCATGCTCCATCACTCCTTGTGCCTCTCCTAGCTCAAACCTGCTACCCCCAAGCCCTTCCTCCCCACCCAGGACGCTGCAGTTCCTCCCACGGCTGCTGTGTGTGCTTTAACCGCCTTTGGTTCCTTTGCCTGGTGTTGGCATTGCTCACCGAGCAAAGTGGGTCAGCTGAAAAAGCACATGCTAGTGCTTTTGAAAAATATGTTCGAAAATATGGGAGGCTCTGCACAGCAAAGTTCCTACCAACCCTGCTGGAAACGTGTCATAGAATCACACAACGGTTTGGGTTGGAAGGGACCTTAAAGATCATCCAGTTCCAACCCCCTGCCATGGGCAGGGACACCTCCCACCAGACCAGGCTGCTCAAAGCCCCATCCAGCCTGGCCTTGAACACCTCCAGGGATGTGTTTACATCTCTTGGCACAAACTGGGAGCGGGCTCTGTTATTTACACCCCTATATTGTGTTTCCTGAGACACCAGTATAACACAGAAATGGGAATAGCTGGGTTCCCCGTCCTCACTCAGAAGTGACTTCAGCCCTTGGTATTGCTTGCTGCAGGCTCCATGTAGCAAAGACGTGTGCTGGGAGGTTGTTGAGATTCAAAAAAACCCTGTTCTCTCTGCCAGTTACAGCGGCCTGCAACAACTGGGCTGGGTGGCCAGAGCTCTGTGCTTTGGGGTGGGGATGGGAAGCCCCTACTGGGGTTGCAGGGCTTTGTACAGGGAATTCTGCAGCTGCCACTGGGATGGATCTCTGGGGTACTTTGGGCGTTCCAAGGCTTCAGCTGTCCTCCATGTTGAGGGACTTTCCCTGCAGCTAGGTCCAGAAGGCTGGCTTAACTGCCCCAGGACATATGGGTCACAAAAGACAAACAGGAATTACCTTTTTTTTTTTTTTTTAATGACTGTTTGTCACCTTGCTGTGCTACATGGCAGGTCCAGAATGGGCTGGCACTGTATGCAACATGGACCACCATCGCCACGCTGCTGAACTTTGCCATTGTGTTGATCTACAAGTGGAATGTGTCCAACGAGACAGCGACGACTACTTCTCTAAGCATCCTTGCACTTGCCCTAGTTGTATGGTAAGCAACCTCATGGGGTTCCCACCAAGCTTGCAAGACCCCTCAGTCCCTCACAAATGAGGGCTTGACATGGAAAACGTATGAAACATGGCTTTATTTTTTGCCCTAAACTTACCTTACATAACTTTTTATTAATCTTCTGAATTTTAGTAAACGAACAACTTTAGACTCTAGTCCACACTGACCTGCAAAAAAAAAAATACCAGTAGCTGTCCACTTCCTTTCTTAAACTTTCTGTGGCAAAAAATGTACAGAGAAAATGCTTACTTTGCTCACTCTTTTTCTTCACAGGTTTTATCTAGAAAACTTCTTTCTTGACAAGTATGTCCGCTATAACCTTACAATCTACCCAGTGGTCATAACAGCTCTGACTGGCAGCGCGTGCAAAAACTCCTCGTTGTCATCCCCAAGGACGAATGGCATTTTTATAGGTGAATCTTTTGGACTGTTTCCAACTCTTTTAAAAGAAGGCCAGTAAACACTTCCACATCTTTCCTGTGTATTAGGGGCAGAAAGACAGACTTGCCCTTTGAAAAGTGTTATTTATTAAAAGCAGAACTAGGGATTTATTAGAAGGTATTAATTTTGCAAAGTAAAGAGTAGAGCAGAGATCATTGCCCCTGAGCCTTGGGGCTGGATTAAAACCTTGTGTTGCCTCAAGTTCACTTCCCAGTGCAATATGTTTGCCCCTACAATTCTCCATCATCCCCTTGGGTCCTCTGCTGGTGGCTCCATGTGACACAGGGCAGGCCAAAGGAAGAGGAGGGCTGGGATGAAGGCTGTGGACTTCCGTTTGCCCTATATCATTTGGGGTGCAGGAGCAGCGCGTCAGTCTCTGACCCAAGGAGGGGTTGTGCTTGAATTTCACAATGCAAAGCCCTGCACTTGCTCCCCTCCTACGCAGAGCTCTGGCCAGCCTTAACGAGTTTTCCCGGGATTATTTGGTTGCTGGAGGACACTGTAGCTGAGTGTAGTCATCCATTGTAAAAGGCCTTAAGCTGTCCAAATATACAATCACAGCCTGGCAAAAGCTATGCCATTATGAGTGAGTTTATACTGGTATGAAATGGACTGAGCTGCCTGAACTCTGAATCCTGCTGTAGCAGTCTGAGATGCCTATTTCCCGTGTAGGGTCAGCAGAAGGGAGCATGTTCCCACCCTTCAGCCTTCCCACTGCTACGTACCAGTGGCAAAAGCTATTTTCTGGACTGGCACCATCATCGCAGCCACTCCAGTACATGTTCCCTTTTGCTGTAAGGGCAGCTGGAGCCTGATAATGCCTAAAAGCACCCAGCAGGATTTAGCAGAGCTTGTCTGCCAAAGGCAGGAGGGCACTGGAGGTCCATCTCCTGATGGTTGTGGCCACCAGGAATGTGAAGGTATGGGTGATCTCCGGCAGACAGCTGTGTTCCTGCAGTAGGTGCACTTCTACCAGCAAAATGTCATTCTTTGTGGCTCAGCTTGTTTGGCTGGTAGGGCAAGAATACTTTTCCCAAACCAGTGCGTGTTTCTCTATATAGTTCAACTATTCTTGGAGTGTTTTGTTAATGCATTTTTTTTCATGTGTCCATAAAGCCTCCCCCTTTTAGACGTGCCTTGACCTGGAAGCATTGGGCGAGTTTGACTGGATAGCAGTGAAACTCTGTGAAACACAACTCTGATGGGGGTGTAACAGCTCCTATACAGGGGGGTTCTCCTTTCCCCTCCCCCCCCTCCTTTCCCCTGTACTGGGAGGTGGGGTATGACAAGGGGCACTGACATTCTCTCATGCCCTAATGTGCTTCTGTGTTTCTTCTCTAGTTCTTCTGCTGGCAATAACTTGCTTGATCTTTGCTGTGCGGCTGGGACTAGTCATATGGAGACACTGTAAGAGACCACTGGAGGCATCAGAAACCCCAGACCCGTCAGGCATAGTGGCCTGAGACCTCTGGTATGTTGTGGCAGATAATTTAAAGGGAAGAAAAAGAATTGGACATCTGCTGGTCTTTCCTTCCAGTCTCAATTGCCTTGTGGTCTTCTCTAACTCTTTCCATTCCAAAGGTGGGTGGCTTGTGCCTGCAAACCTGTCCTGCTCCCACATTCCCTCAGATTAGCTACTCCCAGCCCCACCTTGAGCCTGCACCCTTCTGCATTTGGTTTGACTCCGGATCAGCGCAGGAAAAAGTCCTTCAGCTGAACAGCCCTGTGATCACCTTTGTGATGACTGAGGTGTGGCGCTCTGCTCCTGCTGGTGCAACGGGGGCTGTCACCAGGCACTTGGCAGGCTTCCACAGACCGTTGCTCACGTTATTTCCTCGGTAGTTCATTTCTTTTTTCTTAAAGTGCAGCTCTGAGTGAAATGTCCCTGGGAGTCAAGGTGAGCAGTGGGAGGTCTGTCATTCCTGTGGCCATTCCGCACTGGGTGTCTGCAAGCCCTGGTGGTGTGAGCAGGTCCCGAGGCAGCAACTACTCCCTTTCCTGCTTCTCTTCGTCATGATGGGAACGGATACTACAACTCCAGAGATCTACCTTTGTGGTGTCGGCTCTGATATCCAAGGAGGGGAGGAGGAATGACTGAATACCGCTCTCACAACTGCAAGCCTTTAACCTACTAGAAGTAGGTCTAGAAACTGAAGATGCATTTACTTTTCAGCATACAGTAAGGTATCTGGGTCTCTGCTCTGATTTTTATTTTTTTTTTTTTCCCCTGACTTTCTCAGTGAAGTTAGTCACTGTGCACAGCTTGTACTGGCCACGTCTCCTGCTGGAGCCAACCTGGCAGGAGGTTGGACGTACAGATGAGATGATACCTGATCTGGGGTCAAGCTTGCTGCTTCAAAGGGTGCCTGCTTAAGGAAGACAAAAAAAAAAAAAAAAAAAAAAAAGGATTATTTGAACTGGTAGAGTGAGTTCATCCTGGATCAGTGCTCTCTCATGTGGCTTCACTATTACTATGAGGAAGCCTAAAAGTGGATTGACTGAACTGTTAGACCACTGCCTCTACTTCCTGCGCCGGCTCAAGGGCTGATGGTGCCTCACTGGTGTCTGGGAAGTGTTCCTACATGGCAGGTGCTTTCAAATGCTGAATATCTTGCGATATTATTACAAAAGTGAAATATTCTAAAATTGTGCTATTGTTTACACTTGAGGAAGAAAATCAGTGTAATACGGTTCCTCTTGTCATTGCATCACGTTGTTTTATTTTCAAATGAATTGGCTAATTCCACCACTCTTCTAACTCTGTAAATCATCTACAGCACCTGTCCTAGCTCCTGCATCGCTTGGTGCTGGAGCTGTCTGCCCCTCCCTTGCTGAGATGCTCCTGGGATGCTTCCACCGATGGTGCCTTCCTCAACCTTAGAGGCAGACAATTGGGTGATGCAGATTCCTATGTGTGACTTAAACTGCTCTTCCCAGCACCCAGTTCATTAAACTTCTATTTTATAAGCTCTGCCTCCCAGGAGCTCGGCTAGTAACTTCCCAGTGGTGTCTCTGTAAGCTGCCTTCTTTAATACACTGGTATTAAATCTCCTGGCGTGTAGATTAAGGGGTCTGGGCAAGGTGAGTGGTTGGTGTGAGGCTGAGCAGCAGTTAATGGGCAGGGAGCCCTGGAAGGTTTTGCATCCTCCCAAGTAAGAGCTTCACAAACAGCTCCTGGACCAGAGCAGCTGCACTGCCTTTTCACAGCACATTAAACAAAGACTTCAGGGGCTTTCTCGGTGTCTCTACCTGGTCTCTGTACTGGCCAAATGACTAGAAACTATACCACAGGCTACAATTATTATATTAGTTAGCTGGGGAGAGTCAACAGGTCTTCTGTAGAGGGAAGTCATGTCTCACACCTCTTGGAGTTCTCTGAAGGACTCAAAAAGCATGTAGGTAAGGGTGAATGGTTCATATTGCCACTGGCTTCTAAAGAAGCTCAAGAGCTATGGCATAAAAGGCAGTGCCCTCCCTTAAGTCATCAAAGCTGGGACATAGAGGGGGTGTTTCTCTCCAGGAAGGGAGGTCACTGGTGGCCATGGTAGACCTGGGCTAGATAACATAGTCACTAAAAAACCAGGGATGATTTTGTTTGATGATGGACAGTTATTTAGGACACTAAAGGAAAAGGTTGACTGGAGAATTGCGAAAAGCTCTTATGAAACCAACTGCAGACAGCAGAAATGATGGATGAAAGTCATACCAAGTCATACCAGGCTCTGTTTCACCTTTCAAGTGCTCAGCATGCTCTGACCTGGCCCCTGCCACTCAGGTGCAATAGCTTGGAGCTATGGTAGCCATTCTCACCCAAATATTTCCACATCTGTCAGCAAACCATATATCAGGGATGGTTAGCAAAGGAGTAAAATTGAGAACACCGTTGTGCCTCTCTAAAGCTACCATGCCACCCACACCTTGAGGGTTTTGTGCAGTTTGGGTCCTTGCACTTCCAGGAAATTGTTAAAGGTTTGGAGAAGAGCAAGGGCATCAGGCACCAAGCTGTCTCCCTGCCTATCCCAGCACCCCAGAGCTGAGGGGCAGCTCGGCTGAGGAGGAGTGTGAGCCCCTTCCCCATGGCCACCTGGCTGTGTGAGGCACCAGGCCAGGTGCTGCTCTTCACCCTGCTCTCGCCACTCCAAAATGAGCTGCAGGAAGAGCCTCAGAGGTCTTTTTCTGAGTGGTGTTGCGGTGCTACAGCAGCACCCAGTTAATCTTTTGCAGACCTCCCTGTGAGAAAGCCCTTGGCAACCGCCCCAAAATGATTAGGCTGAGCTGGACCCAACCCCCCTGTGGCCACCCACATATAAGCTCCTGGTCCCCAAAATCCTCTCCAAGCACTATTTCCCAGGAGCTGGGGCAGGCAGAGCTCCAGCCAGCTTTGGGAAAAGTGGCTTTCCTTGCATCTGCGCAGGAACAGGGGTCTAAAAATACCCCATCTGTCCCTTTTTCTTTTAGCTGGAGGAGGGGAAAGAGGGATGAAAAATAAGTGTGAACCTTCCCCTTCCACCCTTGGGGCTAAAAATAGCCCCAAGGCTATTTTAAAGGCCTCTTTTTTTTTTTTTTTTCTTTCCTTCCTGTAATGCCTTATTTTCATTTGTTTTCAAAAACCACTGATACGTGGTTTTGCCCACAAGAGATTTTCTTTCAGCAAAGCTGCATTTCATGAACCTGGAAACCGGCCCACTCTTCAGCAAAAATAATTGGTCCGGCTTTTGTTTCCATGAGTGATTACGGGATTTGGGTGCGTTTTACTGGATTTAAAATTTCTTGGAAAGCTGGCGGCCTTAAGACTCCAAAGCCTGAAAAATTAGTTTTGTTTCTGAAAAGGCAATTCAGGGCCCTGGCAAATGTCTGTGTTGTCTCCTAGCCCAGCCTGGGATGTGACCCGAGTCCCCTGGGCCACCTTGCTTCCCCATGGGGCTGGAATAGGGATGGGGTTGGCAAAGCCAGGCATGATGTGGTTCCTGGGATGTGAAGGCATACGTTGCTTTCTGATACCAAAAGCTGGGTTTACACTTGTCATCCTCTGAAGGGATTTGCTCTGTGTCTAAATGGGAGGATAGGGAAAAGCAGGGTGGTCTGTAAACCACCACCGGGTGGACAACCCCAGCACTGACCCCAGGGATACCCGGGGATGCCCCCTTCCCCCGGCTGGGGCCAGCTTCTGCCCAGGCTCCCTCCCGCTCTGTGCCTGGCAGCTTCCATCCAAGGATGACCCATCACTTCAGCAATATCTTCTCTGGAGGACTGTACCAGCTGGGCTGGACACTGCTGAAGCTGCAAGACCATTTTTTTTTCAGTAAAAGTTCCTGGGAAAATCTGATTCGGAAGAATGTTGCATGGAAGAAGTTGTGGGTCGGGGGAAATATGTGTTTGAACCAGAGAGCAAATGTGCTAATTCAAAAGGAATTTTTTTAAAAATGGGGTTATAGGACCCTGGATCAGGCTGTCAATAAAGCCCACGTGGCTTCCAGAGAAAAATGTGCCTCATTTCTTGGATTAGGGCTCAGCTGGCTCCTCCTCAGCCAGCATGAGAGTGGAGGAGATGTTGGGATCGGGGCAGGCCTCTGACGCCTTCCACCAGCAGCAACACGCTCCAGGCACTGTGTCCTGGAGCCCATCCTGACCACAGCCCCGGGCCACCACCGTCCTCTCATGATGCTCTTGGCTACGGAGCTCAGGTGGGCTCTCCTGATGGGCTCCCAAAAAGCAAAGCACCCAGGTAGAGGAGACACTGTGTTACAAGCTAATATCTTCTTGGCTTGATGCTTCTCTCAGTACTAATTATTTTATATTAAAGCATCTGTGAAAAGGAATAATAAATAAATAAAATTGAGCCTGATGGAGAGGAGAGATGTTACACCGTGACGCAAAGCACCAAAGCAGGATTGCCTTTCATCTGCAATTGGGAGCAATTTTGCAAACCCATTGCCCGGCTGCGGCCAGGAGCGATGGGCGTAGCAAGATACGGGCAGCGATGCTGAGATATGGGTGCCAAGTGGCACCGGCCAGGCTGGGCACCACCAGGAAAACATGGATGAGACTCTTGCTGGTGCCTTGTCACTTCTCAAAGCATCTCACTCGGAGGAGCATTGGCCTCCTCCGGAGCTGGAGCAATCCAGCCCTTGCTGGCGGCACCTCCGTTTCCTTATCTGCAAAGCAGAGATGAACAGGACAAGCCTCTCCATGGAGGACTGTGAAGATCTCCAGATAAAAGCGCCGAATACATATGACGATGATTAAAGGCATTGGCGTCCTTTGCTATGCACACAGTCTAAACATGCTCGGGCCATCCCGGGCTCTTTGAAAACTGTTAGATGTTTTCAAGCTAAATATTTATTTTATCTGCACAGAGCCGGGACAGCCCCGTGTCGGGAGATTAGCTCCGCTCCCTCTGTCAAAAGCATCTCAGCAAAGAGTTACGGGCTCGGGCGGGACTCATGCATGGGCTGAAGATGTGGGAAAAAACGCCGGAGCAGCCCAAAAGCCTGACCCTGCTCCCGGCAGAGCCAGGGCACCAGCTGGAGCACACACCGGCCGGGCGACAGGGCAATGGGCATTCCTCGCTAGAAACTTTGACTCAAACCCCTTGAACAGCTGCACAGGGATGCTGTATTTTGTCTCTTCTCTTTGGGAAGAAGGGGTCTTGAGGACCTTTGCAGCTGGTGAAATGTGATGTTTAACCAGCCGAGAAGGGATGTTGCCCACTCAGGATGGGACCATTTGGGGTTAGGGAGTGCTGGGAAGTGACAATGACATTAGCTGGTAACTTGGTTTGTCTTGATGTTTTTCTAATAAAAACTTGACCTTAAAAAAAAAGGGCACTACTGGAAAGTATTTAGCTGAAGTCATCCGTGACATGAATTATTTTCATCCAAGAGAAGAAAAAAACGTATGTGTGTTTGCACCTGTGGTTGCTATCGCTTTCCCTGCAACGCGTGTTTTGCCACATAGTTTGCAGGAACAGAAGAATAAAGGAATAATTTGCTATGAGATGGCCCCAGGGCTGAGAGAGGAGCAGAGGAATTGAGCTAAGATGTCCAAGAGCTGTGCCAGACCGGCACGGCAGCCAGAGCCCGGGCTTCCTCGCCCCCATGCTTTACCTTAATCCCATTAGAAATAGCAGGGAGAAAACGTCTGCGTCCTTATATTTTTTATCATAGAGTCATAGAATCACAGAATGGTTCGAGTTGGAAGGGATCTTAAAGATCATCCAGTTCCAACCCCCCTGCCATGGTCAGGGACACCTCCCACCAGACCAGGCTGCTCAAAGCCCCATCCAGCCTGGCCTTGAACACCTCCAGGGATGGGGCAGCCACAGCTGCTCTGGGCAACCTGGGACAGTGTCTCACCACCCTCACAGTGAAGCATTTCTTCCCAATATCTAATCTAAATCTCCCCTCTTCCAGTTAAAAAACGTTACCCCTCGTCCTATCGCTCCACTCCCTGGTAAAGAGTCCCTCCCAATTATCCTTGTGAACTGGGAGTGCTGGAAGAGAGCTGTGTTTTGCAGGTGTCTCTTGGCACGGTCAGGAGATGGTTGCTACCATGGTCCCCACATAGCCATCAGCTGGGTCTACAGGAGTCAGAGCAATGGGCTTAGGGGCTCCTGGTGCTCTGCAAGGTCTCTAGAGCAGAAAAGCAGGATTGTCCCCATTTGCAGGAGGGATGTGTGGCTTCACACTGGGAGCTCAGGAATAGTGCAGACATAGCTATGCAGTTTTAAAGGTGTGATGAGCGCTAGAGGGTTGGTCCCTGCTTTTGCATGAGATGTGAGCACACCTTGGGTGCGAGCACCACATCACCCGCATTTAAATGGCAGAACAAGAAAAGCAGGAAAACGTGCAGAGCACACGTCAGGCAAAGAGCAGGGGAGGGGAGATGGCTGTCACAGCACAGCGACTGCTGCTGTCAGGGGCATCGGCCATGCCACTGGCTGTGCCCTCTTCCCTGGCTGCACTGTCCCCATCCCCAGGGCAGCCCCTTCCTACACCACAAGTAACACACAGAATTCTAATCATTGGTTTGGTAATGAGAAAAAGAAAACATATACAGTGGAACGGGTTGCCCAGGGAGGTTGTGGCTGCCCCATCCCTGGAGGTGTTCAAGGCCAGGCTGGATGGGGCTTTGAGCAACCTGGTCTGGTGGGAGGTGTCCCTGCCCATGGCAGGGGGTTGGAACTTGATGTTCTCTAAGGTCTCTTCCAACCCAGACCATTCTATGATTCTATAAGTACTCAGGTATGCACAGGCTGATCAGACACCCATGCGTGGACTAAGCCATGCAAGACTCAAGTGGGTGCTCATGCAGGGGCAAAGAGGGCGCTCAGGTGTGCATGGGCTGGGGACTAACGCATGAACTCCTCGAGACCCCACATGGGAATTAATGGCTCGCCTATGCTTGAGTTGCTTGGGCACTCATGCATAAATTAGTTGGGTGCTCATGCAGTAACTAATTGGGTTCTCATGCATAAATTAATTAGGTGCTCATGCATGAATTAATTGTGTGCTTATGCATTAACTGTTTGGGCTCTTGTGCATACATTAATCAGGCACTCGTGCACAGATTAAATAGGTGCTCATGCATGAACTACTTGAACACTCCTGCATAAATTAATTGAGCACTCCTGCAAGGACTAATTGTCAGCTCACAGGTGAGCGCAGCAAACCCCACAGGTCATGCCTGATATGCCACTGACCTGCAATGGCCAGACTGGCTTAGGGCTACACGTGTCCTCCATCACCCACTGAGCAGACAGAGGTCTTGCATGGGGAGTTATTGTCTGATCGTTTCTTGATACCCAGGACAGGCCCTACATACTGGTGATGCTGTGGACATTTCTACCCCTACGCAAGAAGCCACTGTTTGGATGTTTCTGACGTCTCCTTGGGAGGACACCACCCAGTCTGCTCTGGGATACTGTATTTATGTATCTCCTCATGCTATCACTCCATCAGGCGCACCAGCTCTCTCACCTGGAGCATTGGGCTCACCTAACCAAAAGCTGATGGGAAGTGGCAGGCATATTGTCCCCATATATAACCATAACCAGAAGAATGCACCCTACTCAAAATAGTAGGAGGAAAATCTGCTGGTGTGGTTTATGAGGGTGGGTGGAAAACCAGGAAAAACACTGTTGTGGTTCCTCAGACGAGAACATCTTGTTCAGCCAAATGCAAAGGCAGTCCTTGAGGACACTCCTGCAGAGACAAGGAGACAGGGCGATGGCAATAATGTTAGTGCCTGGCTGGGAAAATGGAAAGGAAGCATTTGAAAATTATCACAGCGTTACCACAAAACGTATGCAGGCAGCGTAGTAATGAGGTCAGGACTTCTGCAGCATCTGATCCTATTCCCTTTTCTTCCAGCGCTGGCACCGTGTGGAGGATGGGGAGGAAGAGGCTGGCTGAGAGCACTCAGCAATGCGGTGCTCCCAACAGTATCCTGGGCTGGAGGCAGGGAGGATCCCTGCTGCCCTATGGGGACTTTGGCCTCAGGGCCACCACCAGACCAAGGTGCCTGTGCTGCAGCAAAATCGAATCCTGCAGTCAGTGCCAGCCACAGCTGCTTACGGATTTCTCTGCTCTCCACAGCAAGATTTGGAGCGCAATATCAGTCGCACGTTAACAGCTTGTTCAGGGAGGAGCTGAAGCAAAGCAAACAGCCATCCCCAAAAATGCCCATGATACAGCGATGCAGTGGTTCATGTTGCTGAGCTGTCCTGGCGATCCGTCTCAGATGCTCGCACCCATGTCCCTGCGTGGCCGCCAGCCCTGCTCACCACCCCGTTTTCTGCCTGCAAACCTGTCCCCGAGGGCATAATCCAGGCGGAGATGTTGCTGCATTAGGAACGTGCTGGGATTGCAGCCCAGGCCTTGGGGTGAGCGCCCCAGGCATCGCCCCGCGGAGCCTTGCGTTAAAATCCTGCCAGGTTTTAATTTGCTGGGTGCATACGGAGGGTGACTTGCACGTACACATCCACTCGTGGGTGCAGAGAGGTTGCTGCAGTCAGTTGAGATGATTTGAAGTGGCATCACGGTGCAGTGAGATGGGGTTTTGTTCAATATTAATGAACACTTACATGTTTCATGTCTGTTAAATGGGAGGAAGCAAGCAGCACGAGGTGGCCTGGGGCTGGCTCATGCCAGCCCTCACTCTATGTGAAACCCAAGCACTGGTGAGATGAATATTAGTCCCACCTAAAACTTCCAGCATTAACTTAAAAAGCGCTTTCCTCCCTCCCGCCTCGGGGAACGCAGGTGTGCTGTTGGGATGGGCAGGCAGCGGCGCTGCAACACCTTCACCGGTGTCGGCTATTGGATGCCTGAGGGCAGGGAAACGACCCCCAGCAAGCCTTGGACATGGAGCTGGCGTAAAGGGAGTCCACACCAGGAAAGACCTAGAGCATCTCTAGGGTGACACCAACTTGTGGAGTTTCCCGTGACGTTGCCTTTGATGTGTAGAGTGGAGAAGTCCATGGGGGAAAAGGAGCTCCCACTTTGCGTCTTCCTCCACTGATGCTGTCCTGATGCACAAGTGGTTGAGCCTCTCAGAAGATGTAAGACTTGTCATAAAGGGTTCGGATAGCTTCCTCACCAGCCCCAGCAGCCTCCTGAAGGCTGTTTCCTCATTACTCATTGCCTCACTCATCTCCTCTGTAATCCTCTTGATCTTCAAACGTTTCTCAAAAGTCAAGTATACTTGGTGTTGGGCGAGACTGGAACAGCTGCCAGCATGCTGCCTTCCACGGTGCTAGGATGGAGACGGTCAGGGAAATGACTCTAACTTGGCTGGTGAAACAAGCCTTTCTTTTTTTTTTTTAGCTTTTCCCTCCTCTGATAGAAAGGCAGCTCTCTTCCTCAACCGCGGTGACATCTCCTGTCTTTCAACACTGATAGATCACAAATCAAAGCAATGCCAGGTCTTCACCTTCTGGAACAGCACTTGCTGCTGCCAGTTGCTGGGGGCAGCATCTCCAGCGGACATTATCACTGCTGCTTCGATTGTCTCTGCACCTTTTCCCAGGCTCTGCTCTGGGTTGAACCTGGTGGCTGGAAAATGCTAGGTGAGATCACAGCCTGTAACTCTGACTGTGGTTCCCAAGCCTTGTCTGCCAACTTCTCCTCTGTGTGCCCAGTAAATTATTTTTGAGGAGCCCTGGGTGGTGCCAAGGCTTGAGGGGTGTGTATGGAAGGGTCAACCTAGGAAAAACTGGGGTCCTGTTGCCTCAGAAGAAAGACCTACCCGAAACCTTGCAGAAACAACCTCCTTCCCACATGACAGCAATTCCTGCTTAAGATACAGCCTGAGATGCTTTTAAGGCTGGGCCCAATTATTTTATTACACTGAAATTACACTGATGAAGGTTGAGAGGGTGGCAGTGCCCAAAACCCCATGTCTGAGCAGAGGACTGGCTTTTGACTCTTGCAAAGCCAATCTGCTTGCTAAAGCTTTCCCAGCCAGGGTGTGTGGAGCAATAAAGAGACTCGTGAAAGCTCTTGACAGCTTGTCAAAGGAGACATCTTATGCTGTGTATGCTAAAGGTATCCATGGCACGGAGTACAGGCAGCCTCTCCAGGGGTTTTGTCCTGCAAAACTGGCTTTCAGGAAAGACTTGTTGTTGGGCAATGTTTTCTATCTTCCCCGCAGAGGCTTGAACAGGCTTCAAAAAGGGCAACAAATGCAAAAACGTTGACTCCTGGGTCAGAAGCTTCAAGACAAGGAGCCCCCCTTGGCAAAGGAAACACAGGAGATGGCAACCAGGTGAGAAAATTAATCATTTAAACCTTGAAAATCCTTTTTCCACATGAAGCAGTCCCATCTCCGTTGCTGGGTAGCTCTCATGCACAGTCAGAAACCCTCTCCACTTCCACACTGTACATAAACACGTCATATTCCCTATCAAAGGGTGATAAACACACTCTAAGTGTGTTTATCTGTTGGCTGACAAGCTCCGCTTAAGAGCTTAGTTTGCTAAGCTCGAAAGAGGTGTCCTCCCTCCCAGTGTGTGGATCGGCTGGCCAGGCTGATGCCAGCAGGGTGCTGGAGAGTGTCTGGTGCTCCACAGGGGCAGAACCTGGCATTCAGCCCACTTAGAGCTTCAGCTCTCTGCAGCTCCACCACCTCCGGCTGCGGGAGCAGAGACTGCATTTATTTGATGTGACAACCTGCCCGAGCCCATGGCTTTGGCTGCAGGAGAGAGGGCTGGCTGGGGCTGGAGGAGAAGAAGACACAAGCACTGTGGTCCTCTGCTGTGAGGGGAAGCACTGAAGCTCTCAGGACACTTTTGGAAGCGGTTGCCCACAAAACCGTGTGCCCACAGTCGTGGTTGGAGAGGGGTGAAGTGTCCTCCTTCAGCTAAGTCCTGGTCAGGGCAAGTTTGGACATCCTCTGCCTGGGATGTGATTCCTCTGTGGAGGGCAAATCCGTGCAAACAAGGACTTTCTGGGCAGGGGGCAAATCGCCTTACCCTTTGTTCTCTCTGCTCGACCTCCACTTCCTCTGTAAGCATTTCCCATTGTGTTTCGGCACAACCTGAGAAACGACTGCTTCTCCAAACCCCACCGCTACCGGGCAGGGTGCTTTGCCTCTGCAGAAATCATCCCCTGAAGAGCCCTTTCTTCTCCCACCCAAGACTTGTACAGCACAGGAGAAACAGGCTGTGGCTGCGAAGGTGCTTTCAAGGCAGGGTGTAGAGCACCATCTAGTGAAGGTTAGCGAGGAAACCACCATCGCCTGCAAACCCCGTGAGGAGCTGCTGCTCCTCGGGAGCCTGTGGGACAGCAGGCTGGTGCAAGCTGTGTCCTGCTCCTTTTCTCCCAGGGTTTGCATGGGGGAAACTGGTGCCAGCAGCACAGCAGGTGGAACTCAGGAGGGAATGCAATTTCTTGTGGTTCTTCTTTTTCTAGCTTTCTCCTGTCCCTCCTGGAGTGAACAGGACAGCCGGGACACGTACGCAGATGAGCAACTTGGTTTTGCTCATCTTTCACACAGACACCATCCCCTCTGCCATAGCTGGGCAGAGTCCTTTGTGAAAGGGTCTGGGGAGGATTTCAGGTGTCCACAACTTCATGTGTTTGGACCTTGAATTGTAGAGGAGGTTTTGTTCAATGAGACCTTAAAAGCACCCAAACCCTCTTTCACAGAATCATAGGATGTGTTGGGTTGGAAGGGACCTTTAAAGGTCATCTAGCCCAGCCCCTCTGCAGTAAGCAGGGACATCTTTAACTAGATCAGGTTGCTCAGAGCCCCATCCAGCCTGGCCTTGAATGTCTCCAGGGATGGGGCCTCCACCACCTCTCTGGGCAACCTGGGCCAGTGTCTCACCACCCTCATTGTTAAGAACTTCATCCTAATGTCTAATCTAAACCTACCCTGCTCTAGTTTAAAGCCATTGCCCCTCGTCCTATCGCTACATGCCCTTGCAAACAGCCCCTCCCCAGCTTTCTTGTAGCCCCCCCTTTAGGTACTGGAAGGCCACTATAAGGTCTTTCCGGGTGTTCTTTTTTGATACATGAGACCTCTCTCTACCTGAGACTTCGACCGAGCAGCTGGAGAGCTGAGATCCTCTCGCAAAGGCTGTGAGATGCCGCAGACTTGCTTACCTGCCACCTACAGTCGCTTCTAATTGAAACCTCGAGGATGAGTTAACATGTCTCTCTTTTTTTTTTTTTTTATAGACGTGTTTGAAGTGTCTCGTTGCTTTGGGCAGTCTGTGCTGTAATGAAGTTATTAGCAACAAAGCTTAAGCTTTACGATTGCCCTTTATGACAAAATATCTCAGAGCGTTGTCAAACAGGTTTATTAGAAAGTGAAAACACCTTCTGATGCAAGAGCAGCCACAGGTAGCTGAGGACAAGCCAGTAACGGTAAATTGCTGTCTCCACTCCCAGCCGCGAGCTGCACTGTAGGTCGCTGGTTGGGTCATCCTCCAAACCTGCTCCTTCACGGCAGCACAGCACCGCTCTGCTGATGAGTTTATCCTGGTGCCTGAAACCAGGAGCTTCATGGTGGGATGGGTCTCCTGGTGCTAGCCCCTGCTCTGAGTCTCGTCACCCATCAAAGCCTTCCTCCCCCGGAGGTGGGGGTCAGTTGCCTTTAGACATCTCCTGGCTTCCATGACCTCAGGACATAGTGTTTGGCCCTAAATCATTCCAACCCCTTGACAGGATCTCCAAGCACAGATTCAGCTCTGCCTGCACCAATGAAGCAAAGTCACTTCCAACACCCACCTCCCCAGTTCTTGCTTGGCTTAAGCACTCGATGTAAACAACCTTCTCACAAGCCCAGATGCCACCTGGCCCCCAGATACTTGGTCTCGAAGGCTCTGCTGTGTCCAGCTGACCAGAAGCACCACAGCACCAGTGCTGTCAGCACCACAGCCTTCGTGAAGGACCTGCAGCTCCCAACCTTGTGCAGCCCCAAGGCCCTTCGGCAACTGGGCTCTGTACTGGCAAATGTCAAGGCTGGAAGGCAGAGTTGGGGACATGCTGGCTCCCTGCCCCTGCCATCCTCCTTGGCAGAGCTAAAGATGCTCATGTTGGCTCAGGGAAATTTCAGGATGGGCTTAATACCACCCTATCCAAAGCATGACCTCAGGGAGAGGAAGGACTGTACCCTGGGGTCCCATCCTATCCCCAAGGCCATGGCGTGGCCATTTGCTGGCTGTGCAAAACCCTCTAGAGGGAGCCCCGATGCCAGACATCCCCAACTCGGGCCACACAAGGCCACAAAGCTGCTGTGTGGGTGTCCAGATGTAGGTTTTGTGGGGGGTTTTTTTTAATGCTCCACACAGCCTTAATGGTCTTGCTGGCCACAGCTACAGACTCGCTTGCCCTCTCTTAACATTTCTGCATCCTCACACAGCTCCATCATGTCTCTCCCTTAGACCTCACTGAAGTCTTTTGTGGGGTGGATGCCTCCCTTGCACAGGGAAATCTCTTCCCTCGCAGAGGGCTGGCACCATGCTGCCCTGGCCCCAAAAGCCAGTCGTGGTGGCTGCAGCATCTTCAGCAACCCACTGGGTGCTGCTGGGCACACAAAGCCCCCCCAGATCCCACCAGGCTAAGGGGTCTCTGCTCACCAGGCTCTCTAGACTATGGGCCTCCTGAAACCTAACCTTGGAATGCAGGGAGGTGAAGGAAATTTCTCCTGCCTTGAAGGTAGTGGGATGGCACTGAAGCTTTCTGGTTCCTGCAGCCCTGAGCACAGATACAATCAGACCTCTGCAGAAAGACGCCCACCAGCTCTGTCCCATGCACAACATCTCCTCTTGCCAGCCGTGGAGTTCAGTGGTGCTGAAATAGCTTGAGAAATGCCCTTTTTCTTTGCTCACTGGCCACCTAGCTGAGCCCCCATGCCCAAAGCTTTGCTCTGCTCCATTTCCTTCCCCTCCTGGGCCCAGCAGCAAACTGCAGGGGCTCCTCCACTCTGCTTAAAGGTGCATTTTTTTTTCCCTCGAGGCTCGTTCTACCTTTAATGAATTGCAATCATCTGTCATGCGGTGTTATCGCTTCAGGGAGACCATAGGCACAAAGTAAATCCCATTAAGGCCAAATTGCATTTTCTAAGTATTTATGCTTTTTCCCTTTCCCCTCACTGCCTTTTGAATGGAAGCAATCAGGCTCCTCTCTGGATGGAGGCATGTTCCTGTGCAAGCCTTGACCTGAAGAAAGGCTGAGGTAATTGTCTTCCTTGTAAGCATAACCCCTCCTTGGGGCTCCCCCCGTAGGGGATTTCCCTACAGGACTCCATGGCCAGAAGAAGAGCAAAGGAGGCTGCAAAGCCCACCCCATGCTTCCTTAGGCATCATCCTTGCTGGCTGCGTACTGCCAAGAGATCTGACTTTGAAAGCTGGACGCTGTGGTATATTTTAGGGAAGGAGGATGGATGGACAAGGAGCACTCTGCTAACTAGCAAGGCTGGTCACCGTGCAATGAGCTCAGCACCGTTCAGCTTGCTTGGATTTCTTCCCACCAGCCAGCATGTGCACCGTGGAGCAAGTCTACTCGTCGTGACTGTGAGCTTGCTGCATGCGAGGGTGCTGTTGAAGCTGTTAAATCTTCAACGCCGTTAAAACTTTAATCTTGCAGATCCTTGAAGCTGGTGGTTGGGGTGACAACCCATGCCTGTGGTAAGTTTTCCCGTAACTGCTTGTGTTGGAAGCTATGACCCAAAATGTATTAGTCCACTTTGTGCTAGGGCTGCTCCCCAGAAAGGTGGAGGACCTCTGCTGTGCGGATGCTCCTCGCTCTGCACTCAAATGCTGACGATAGAGGTTGCACATGGCCACGACACACACAGGGTGGAGGTGTCAGGAAACGATGCTGCATCCATCAACATGGAAAACTTGCCAGCAAGCAGGAGGTGTGATCCCCATCTTGCGCTGGAGTGCGACTCGGAACATTTCAGGGCAGCAACCATCCTTATTGGTATTTATAGCAGGGCCTTGTCCACGGCTGGCTATTAGGAAGCCCCACAGTGCTCCTGTGCAAGGAGCACGGCTTTGTTTCCTTACAGAAAGGGGCCTTGCGGATCCCAGTGCAGTGGCTGCGTTCCCAGCCCGTGCTGACAGCCAGCCCAGGGCAAGCAGAAATGAACTTCCCACGGCGAGTTGCTGGGAAATGGCAAGGACCGGCCTTTTGTCCCTTCCTGGCAGGCAGAGCACCGTGCATGAAAAAGGATGCTCTGAACGCTGTGTTTCCAAGGACTACCCACCCTCCGGCTGCTTGCTCAGTCCAGCAATGGGTCGTCGTGGACCACTCTAGACGCTATGCAGGAGCAGGAGTGAGGCAGGTCCCATCTGGGTGTTCAGCCAAGAGCACCCGTGAATAGTTTCAAGCAGAAGCCTCTAAGTGTTCCCCTATTCACCATGGTTGAGACAGGGCTTACGAAGTCTTCTTTAGCTGTTTCTGCTGCTTCTTGCATCGGTTTCACATTTTACCAAATGGGTGCAAACAGGAGGTCCCACAGGAGATGCTGGATCTAGTGTTATCCCAAGGGAAATAGCCAGGGTAGGACTACGTGTGCACATCTACAATAAAAGCATGGGCACAGACAACAACTTCTGTTAGTCTTAGTGTGTGTACCATGGTCTGATTGCACATTGAATTGTGGCAAAAGTCATTCCAGCTCCGAAGGCTCTGTGCCCACCCCGCTGCAAGCCGTCCCCAGACAGCGTCCCATCTCTTCTGCCACCCCTCTGTCCTCCTCTTGCCACTCTGGGCTTTGGGATTATCCATCCCCAGCAGACATCCCAGCATCCCCAGGCCATGCATACGAGCAGCCACTGGGTGAACTGGGAACAGCAATGGATGCTGCTGGGTGCCATTGGAGCAGCTGTCCTTACCAGCTGTGCTCTGCCCATGGCAGCTTCCAGCGAGGCTTGCAATGACTTTCTTCCCCATCCTCACGTCACCCTCCTCCTTCTCAGCTAGTTACAACATCAAAGCCCTGAAGCCTCCACTCCTCCTTTCTCAGGAGATCTGGTTTAGCTGTCAGTGAAGGATTTATGCCATGATATGAGGCTCACTGCTGCCTGTAGGAATAAGTCCCACAAATTTTAACCATATCGGGATCAAGGTCCTGCTGGATTGCCTCCTCCAGCTTGGCTGGATCTTCCCTCCTTTCCTGCCTGGTCCTTTATTCATTTACAAATCCTGTGAAGTCCCGACGCGACATCTGATTTCCATCCAGTTGGACAGTAAACTGACATTTTTCTCACGGTCTCTGTGCTCTTGTGCTTTGGGTCTCTGCCAAGGACTCCACATCTTTAACTTGCCTTTATTTATTTTTTTTTTTTCTTTCAGATCGAGTTGTCCTGGTCCTCCCTTCCTCCTCCCCGCCCCCAGCCTTTAAAGGAAGCAAAATAAAAAGGTCAACAAGAAGAGCCGAGCTCCTTCCAGGACTCCCCAGGGATGAACCCGCTCCCCACCCTCTGTGCCAAGCAGCACCAAGATGCTCTCCTGCAGTCCCAGCGGCGGCAGCTGCCCAGCTCTCTGCTCCGAAAGTGGGAAATGTAGCAGCCGGTGCTGATAGAAGGGGCTGTTCTCCCTGTCCCTGTGATTTTGCTAAGGACTCTGCTGCCACTCGGTCAGGAGTCACTGCCCCGAGTCACTTGTCAATGCCAGACAGGCATCCAGATATGCTGCGTGTTACTTCTGCTTCCCAAAATTCTGGGTAACCGCCCTCATTTTGGGGTCAAGTGGGCATTCCTCTCCCCACAGTGCGGCATGCAGTGGCGTTCTGCTGCTCGCCCACTTCCAGCCATCACGGGAAGGCAGAGCAATTGCAATTGCAGTGCTCACCCTCGGACTCCCTTCCTTTCCCACAGCCCCATGCTTTCTGCTCTGTTGTCTGGCAGGGTGGGAAGGAGAGAGGAGAACATCCTGGTTTCCCCCTCCCTAAACCTCTTTCTCTCCAGTACATGGTCCCTTTGACACCCGTCCAGCCAGCTATGTGAGTACAGGGATGCCAGCAGAGATGCTGACCCGAGGACCAAAGTGGTGGCCCCAGTAACCCGAACACCTGGGTGGTAGAAACTAATGCTCATAGCAAAACCTTGCAGCTCGTTGAAGGCAGCAGGAACCAAGGCAGTTTCCCCAAAATAGCCCATGGTATCTTAGAAAAACAACCAACCACAAGAGCACACTCCACTCCCACTAGCTGCTGCTGTTCAAAGGCACCACGGCTACATTGTGGTTGGGGCTACGCTAATGATTCGCACCAAATTGTGGTGCTGTGACGGCTTTCTTCTGCTTGGAGACAACCTTGAAACACAGTAAATCTGAAGGAATGGTGAAAATATCTTTCTGGATCAGCTGCTGCAGATCCCGTGGCTGCTTAATAGTGACTCCCTTTCATGCCCAATGTGAAGACATTAGAGCGAAGAAGAACCAGCACAAGCACTTGTTGGCTTCCTCCTCTGTCATCTGCCATGCCACTGCATCGCTGTGTCTTATCACTTCAAGTATAACGCAATTTTAAGTACTGCTGGCTGCTACTTGGGTACCAAATACATTTAGCTGGCGAAAATTGAGCTTTGTTAGCTGCCCTGCTCTTCTTAGCGTTTCTCCAGCCCCACGTGGATGAGTCCCTCCTAAACCCACAGCTGATGCAGAAGTCATTAGAAATGACTAAGCACTTTAGGAAACGAGTCCTCCAGTTTCTCAGGCGGCAGCTCTGGCTGGGCTTTCACACCCCAACACCCATCTGCCATCACATGAAGTTCAACAAGGCCAAGTGGAGGGTCCTGCACCTGTGTCAGGGCAATATGAAACATGGATACAGGATGGGTGGAGAGGAGAGCAGCCCCGAGGAGAAGGACTGGGGGGTACCGGTGGATGAGAAGCTCAACATGAGCCAGCAACGCGCACTCACAGCCCAGAAAGCAAACCCCATCCTGGGCTGCATCCCCAGCAGCGTGGCCAGCAGGGCGAGGGAGGGGATTCTGCCCCTCTGCTCCACTCTGGGGAGACACCCCTGCAAGGCTGCCTCCAGCTCTAGGGCCACCAACAGCAGAAGGACATGGACCTGTTGGAGTGGGTCCAGAGGCCACGAAGGTGCTCAGAGGGCTGGAGCCCCTCTGCTGTGAGGACAGGCTGAGAGAGTTGGGGCTGTTCAGCCTGGAGAAGAGAAGGCTCCGGGGAGACCTTAGAGCCCCCACCAGACCCTAAAGGGGCTACAGGAAAGATGGGGAGGGACTCTTTATTGAGGAGTGGAGTGATAGGATGAGAGGTAACGGTTTTAAACTGAAAGAGGGGAGATTTAGATGAGATATTAGGAGGAAACTCTTGACTGTGAGGGTGGTGAGACCCTGTCCCAGGTTGCTCAGAGCAGCTGTGGCTGCCCTATCCCTGGAGGTGTTCAAGGCCAGGCTGGATGGGGCTTTGAGCAGCCTGGTCTGGTGGGAGGTGTCCCTACCCATGGCAGGGGGTTGGAAGTAGATGATCTTTAGGGTCCCTTCCAACCCAAACCATTCTGTGATTCTACAATTCTGTGATCACAGCAATGGGCTAATGGGGCTCTGTGTCCCCTCCTCACGCACAGGCTTGTCTGTGCAAATTTGCTCTTGTGGAAAGACTTATTTTGATCCTGGTGAACTTTGTTCCATCTTGATTTCCTCTCTAGGAAGCCAAGTCCCCTGGGTCAAAAGGGCTCACTATTTTACACAGAGGAAGTCTTATGGCAGCGTAGATATACAGCCTTGCCACGTAGACATGACTGATTTTTCTAGGAAAAATGATTGATTTTTAAACTGCATCATGATTTGAGGCAGCAATAGGAGTCTTTACGTAAGCAATCAAGCGCTAAGTTTGCCCTCAAATTTTTACTAAGGGCAATCTCACCAATCAGTAATGACCCAAGGTAAAGGCTGCTCGGCTCTTTAGGAGGGACACTTTCTGCTCCTGCTCATGAGGATGCCTATTTGAAACCAAGTAATCGCAGAAATGTCTGTCATGTTACAAAACAGCAAAATATTTACTTGATTTTTGTTTTAAACTGGATTATTTGATTTCTGCATTGCAGAGGTCAACCAGAATCTGCTAAGACAGCAGCAAGTGTGTTTTGATGGAATCAACAAGCATCATTTTCTCATTTTCTTAATTGACGGAACCACTTATATGTGCTGGACTTATCACCTTACCTCTTTTCTTTAGCACAAGCTGTCCCTCCATGGCTGGGACAGGTTTTTGGAGGGCCACCACAGCACCCTTGCCCCAGCCTCTGCCTCAGCCAGTCTTGCTACCACATTGAACGGGCTGCTCTTGACATTTTCCATTATTTTGGGCGAAGATGCAAAGGCAACAGGTTTCATCCTGTTCCCAGGTCTCATCCACCAACGCCTCCTGGTAGCAGATGGGACTCTCGTGCAAGCCTTTCAGAAGACGTTGTTGGACCTGCGCATGGTGTTCAAAGAAGAGTTTAGCCCTCTTAAGCCTGACTCTTCTCTTTTCCCTCCCTTGCGTGGATCGGTTTTACTTCTTTTTGCCGTAGTGAATGAAATCGCTGGCTTTTAACAAGAGGGCTGAAGCTTTATGCAGACATCTGGGCACTCAAGCACTTGCACTGAAGTTGGTGGGGCCTTGGTGCCTACCTTGGCTCCTGCGCAGCACCTTGGGCCACACCAATGGTGTTATTTGGTCTCTTCTGCTTTTAACACATCATCAAGAAAATCTTATGACTGTGTCCTGTAGAGACTGAAGGGAAAGGCAGCGTGGATTATGCTGGAGGAGTGTTGCTTCCCACCCGGGCAGGGCGGCACAAGGCACTGGTGCAGCTTTGAGGTGCCAGAGCACCGTGTCTTAACGATGTCTCTGTTTAATTACTAGGATGCTTATAAGGAGAGGAGCCTGTCCTTTCACCACCTTTGCCTGTTATCCTCCTTTTGTGAACATTTATGAAGTCTAGACAGGTGTGGGGCCCACACATACAGCTTCTCCTCATTTTCAGTTGTCTGGATGAGCGCTCCGTGACTCACCCCACTCCCTTGCATAGGAGGAAACTTTCATTTATTGCTGCCCCCTCTTATACCTTCCTCATGTAAAACAGTTCCTATTGGCATGCACCAAATCCCTGTGTCAGGGGGCAGCTGTGTCGGGCAGACCCTGGGGGGTAAGCCCCCAAGATTTGCCCTGCTGATGGGGTAAAGGGGTAAAAAGACCCTCCTTTTTTTTTTTTTTTCTCCTATTGCACCCACATCACATATCTGCTCCACGAGGGCACCTGGAGACCATGCCATGGCTCTAGCATGGCTGGAGTTTGGTTTTCATCTGAAACAGAAAATAATAATAATAATAATAATAATAGGAGAAGGAAGAGGAGGAGGAAGAGGAGGAGGAGGAGGAGAAGGAGAAAGAGAAGGAGAAGGAGAAGGAGAAGGAGAAGGAGAAGGAGAAGGAGAAGGAGAAGGAGAAGGAGAAGAAATAGGGAGACAAGAGAAGGACCTGGAGCCAAATGTCAGAGGAACATGGTGCACTAAGGTGAAGTTGTGTTTTGTCCTCTCTCTATTTATCCTCCATCATTTTTATTAGTGATCTTGGAAAGAAAATGGAGCAGAAGTGTAATCTGAGTTTGAGATGCTTTTCAGTAACCAGCTGCTCAGCGCAACTAAAAGCCTGTTTTTCAACAGCTCTCTCCTGTGGATTCTCTGATGCCTGATATGGGCTGAGCTAACCTGCAGCCTTTCCCCCAGCAGAGCTATCGGTAGGGTTATTTTTTAATTTAATAACCAACCACCACTGTCTGTGGAAATCTGTGGAGCCTAAATAACTATCGTCAAGAGCACTACCTTCGGCTGTGGCTTGCTGAAATTAGGCAAGAAGAGCCCCAACTTAATGGAAACAGCAGGACCGTGCCAGCAGGTACACACCAGGGAAGCCGAAACTCCTAATTCTTCTTTGCAATGAAAAATGAAGGTGGAGGCTGAGTTTCCCTGGACTTGAAGCCCTGCAAAACAGTGAGGGGTGAGGACCCCTCTAAGAGAGGTAGAATAAAAGAATCAAAAACTTTGGGGTTTGGGGATAGGGGTGGTTTCAGTGATCCCTGATGCCCTTTACAACTTTAAATCAGCGCTTTGAAAAAAAAGGTCCTGTGATGATGGAGCACACTCTTGGGAAATGTTACTCACTGTGTGACATGGCAGATGGAGATTTATATGGTATCACGTAATGATTTTAATGGGTTCTGCCTAAAATGGGACTCAGTGCTAAAAATCAAACCTCAGGCACTGTACAAGGTTAGAGCAAGTGCCAGGCTCCATCCGCCAGAGCCTTGCAATGAGATATTGCAGTGGTAAAAGCTCAGAGCGCATCCCCAAAAAGCAGCGTGGGACTTTGCATGAAAGACTTCAGGGCAGGAAGCACCCGTGGCACCGTGAGGGTCTGGCCCAGGGATGCTTTACGGCCACCATGCCTTGAGGGATGATGCAAAGAAGCGTTTAAGAAAAGACTTATTTTGGTTGCTGACAAACCACTGGCAACTGAAAATAAACAGGCAAGGCATCAGCTCCCATTGAGCGTTAAATAAAATGCAGGATTTTGAAAAAAATAGTTGTTTGTTTCAAGCACAGCTTCAAGGAAGGTAGAAAACCTTTGATCTCCCAAGCCTCTCTGCAGTGCAGCTTTCAGTTTCAGGCGTATGTCTTGTTGGGCGTAGATCTTAATATAGTTATTTTTTTATATGCTCTATGCAAAAAAAAAAAAAAGCTCGCCTGCCTCATCTGTAGTAACAGCCAAGATTTGATTTGATACATTTAATTACGGCGGATGGCATAACTGATTCCTTACTCACTAATAAATTTATGAGGAACACATGAATAAATGAGCTATTACACTAAAAAAAGCCCAGCCCTGAGAAGGTAACAAAACAAGGATGAAAGCCTTTCCCGAGGCACTTGTGTGGCACTGGTGACATGGGAAGGACAGCCTCATGCCTGCTCGGGTCACAGCTCCCACCGCGGGCACTACAAAACACTCAGGCTCAGGAGGTGACAGAGGTGGTAGTCCAGCAGCGCTTGGCAACTTTTCCTTTGAGGGATATTGTTCCATCCCTATCTACTTGCTCTGCAATTCCTAATGCTGTGGCAAGCTGGACCCTCCTATGAACATGAGCCGTGATGCCTCCAAGATCTGATTTCTTGAAGGAGGAACAATAGGGATGGATTTTTTTTCCAAAAATACTCTAGGTTCAATGCAATGCCAATAAGCAACACAGTGGTTTTGAGCTCTGTTTTCTCTTATTCTGAGTCTCTGATTTCAAAGCCCTTTTTTTCCCTTTAAACACACATAGACTGCTTTAAAGATAGGGTGGCGTATCCTTGCTTGGCTAATTAAAGCCCCAAACTTTGCGTTCGCTGCGCTAATGCTATAGGCTTCTCTGGTCCTTAATGTGCACAGAGATAACTCCGTGCTGCAGCGCTTTGATCATGCCTGGGCATCTCTGCAGCGGCGGCGCCGGCTCCTGCTGCCCTGGTGCGAGTCCAGGCAAGAAGAGAGGACGCCTAGGAAGGGAGAGGACCTCCAGCACCCAAAAGGGACACCCCATTTGGTTAAAGGGTGGGAGTGAGTCTTCCTTCAGAGCTGGTTGGGGATGACCGGCTCTGGGTGTCCAACAGGGATCTGGGGTGAGGCTCTACCTCCATCTAAAGATGGAGGAGAAGGTGGTCCCAGCTGGAGTACTCCCAACTCAAGGCCACACCATCTCCATTCCCCATCTCTTCCTACCAACCCATCACCTTCTCCAGCTTCCCCTGCTCCAACCCAATCTGTTTTGCACTGATGCAAGAAAAAAGCTGCACAAAGCTGTTTAGAAACAGGCCCCTCCGGTTATTTCCAGCTACTCCGAAGCTGTTTGAAACCGTACACCAAGACCTCCCAGTGCTGCTTTTTCCCCGTACCCCTGTTTTCTTTTTTTATCTTTGCTTCTGCCCTGCTGACCTGTTTCTCCAGCCCACCAGTGGGATGAACTGCAGCTGTGCTATACCCTGGCTATGCCCCCAGAGCTGCTAGGAGGAGGCAGCCCCCAATGCAGCCCCCAGCGTTCCACCCAGCACCCTGTCAGCCAAGCTGCAGCACCACCAGCCAAGCCCTGGAGCACTAGTGGTAGCAGAAGCTGCTGTGTTCAAGAAAAATTAGCAAATTCTCTGCTGAGACAGAGAATTTTCTCCCCCTGTTTGAACGCTTCAGTCATCTATAAAAATAATTATATACTATTAATAATTATTAATATTATGTTATTAAGTCTAAGAATAACGCCACTCCACCATTGCATCACTCCCTGTCACCTCACAGCATGTTGGTGTTGCAGGCACCTCTTGTCTCTCTCTTGTGGACCACCACTGCCGCAGCTGATGGAGCCCAGGGGCTGGTTTTGGGGTATCTAAGCTAAGAGCTGGTGGTGCCATGAGCAGGGCTCGCTGGGCAATGACTTGTTACAGCGCCTTGGGAACAGGCTTCTGTCTCCAAGGTCCCCACGGCGTGATTCATCTGCGTGTGTGGGCTGGGGTTTAAGATCAAAGAATCACGGGATCATAGAACAGTTTGGGCTGGAAGGGACCTCTGACGGTCATTTAGTCCAACCCCCCCTTCCATGAGCAGGGACACCTCCCACCAGAACAGGCTGCTCAAAGCCCCATCCAGCCTGGCCTTGAACACCTCCAGGGATGGGACAGCCACAGCTGCTCTGGGCAACCTGGAACAGGGTCTCATGTCCCTCAGAATAAAGAATTTCCTCCTAATATCTCATCTAAATCTCCCCTCTTTCAGTTTAAAACCATTACCTCTCATCCTATCACTCCACTCCCCAATAAAAAGTCCCTCCCCATCTTTCCTGTAGCCCCTTTAGGTACTGGTGGGGGCTCTAAGGTCTCCCTGGAGCCTTCTCTTCTCCAGGCTGAACAGCCCCAACTCTCTCAGCCTGTCCTCACAGCAGAGGGGCTCCAGTTGGTGGCCTCCTCTGGACCCGCTCCAACAGGTCCATGTCCTTCTGCTGTTGGTGGCCCCAGAGCTGGAGGCAGCCCTGCAGGGGGGTCTCCCCAGAGCGGAGCAGAGGGGCAGAATCCCCTCCCTCGCCCTGCTGGCCACGCTGCTGGGGATGCAGCCCAGGGTGGGGCTGGCTTTCTGGACTGCCAGTGCACATTGCCAGGTCGTGTTGCACGTCTCATCCACCAACACCCCCAAGTCCTTCTCCTCAGGGCTGCTCTCCACCTCAAGATGCTCCTGTGATCACAGCAGGAGTGAGGCTTCCAGAAGAAAGCTTCACCGTTGGCTTTCTCTTTTCCTTTGAACAGCAGTGGCAGGGTTTTCACCCCCCATTCTGCCATTGCATCTGAAAACTCAGCAGAAAAGCCTTAGCTGCTCGCTAGCAGCTTGCAGCCCAGGGCTTGGCGAGTTCAGGCACGGGTCCAGCAGTGCTTGGGGACCTGCTTGTCTCTTGAGGAGTTCCAAGCATCTCCAAGTGGAGAAATGCTGCGTCATGCATTATACTGAGGCATCTCCTTCCTTCACTAAGAAGTAGGAAAGCACTTATAAAAAACATATGTCTGATGTCCTTCCTGTAGGCATAAATTCTCCAGACACTCTGTTTGCTCCCTCTTTCTCATGTCCTTTTATTCAGGAGGTTAAGAAATATTACATTTTTGTCCTCTTTGCCGTCTGCTCCCCCTCCTTCTTGGCCCTGCGCCTAATATCGGTAGCCTGCTCTAATAAATAATGTAGCATCTGTCTGGGCAGTTGTTTGTGGCCTGATCTTACATGATGGATCATGTTAGTGGAAGGGTTGAGCCGAGCCTGCTTTGCTCTCTTTCATGTGGAAAAGCTATGCCAGCGTCCTCTGGCAGAGATGCTCCGTTCAGGTATTGATCCCGTATCAGAGGCATAAGCTGGTTGAAGCAACATTTTCCCACCCCACACATGAGCATCCCAGCTCAGCACGTGGAGAAAGAGTACGGGGCTTAAGGGAATAAAGCCTCAGGGATTTAAGTATACACCTAAGGTTTAACAAGCGCTTAAGTACATTCCTGAACCGGGGCCTGAGGGAATGACGTTATTGTATTACCCAGCCTTTATGGGATTGCTATGGTCTGGTGGGAGCAGCCAGGCAGCGGCGGTGGTTTCCTGGGGCACCAGGAATGTGGCTCTCATCAGTTCCCTTCAGCATTAACTGGGTTGGTTTTGCCCCTCAGGACAAGGAAAGCACAAGGAAACTTGCGTTGCAGAATTTTAGTGGCTGTATCTATATTAAACCCATGGAAATCTTGCGTTATTTCCCAATGTTCCCTCTTTAGCCTGGGGGAAAGGGGAGTCTCACCTGCATCAGAGCAACAAAAAACCTCTTTTGGGGGCTGTGTATGAGGAGACGCAAAGGTGACCCTATGGCAAAGGTGTATTTTCATATAGGTGGGGCTCCTTCAACAGGCAGCTTTACATAGGGGCTGGAAGTAACTGGCTTTACAAAGTGCTGAGACCCCTCTGCTCCCAGCCAAAAGGACTCTAGGGCCAGGTTGTAGGATCTAATCCAAAATTTCTGAAACCCTTTCTACAAATAAATCTTTCTGCTCACTCTGAGAAAGCACTAAGTTGCCTTACCACATACACATGAGCACACGTACACACTGGTGCTCGGAGGGGGGAAAGAAGCCATCCAGGCTCGGTGGGCTGAAGGAGCAGGGGAACCCCCCCCACCGAGCACAGGGCTCCCCAAAAACTCCTTATCCCCCCCCCGACATTTGTGCCCCACAGGCACAGTGGCTGCTGTGCTAGAGGCTAGCTGAAAGGAAAGTTTCAGGAAAAAATAAAGTCAGGGCAAAACTCGGTATTCAAGAAATTGAATAGCGTGCAGAAGAGGGCCACGGCCAGCAAATAGTTTCCGTGAGAAAGCCCCAAATGATCAAAGTGTGTCATTTTGCCTTCTTTTTCATGCTACATGGCTTGTATTGATACTTCCCATAATAAAGCAATCTTGAAAAAGACATATGATTAAAATTAAAACATTTTTAAACAATTAAAGCATTTTAAAAAATCTGTTAAAATATCTTTGCTTTTGAAGTGATCTTTGCTTTTAAAAATTACTTCAATCCTAATGGAAAAGGAGGGAAAACCTGGTTTTTAGGGGCTAAATGACTTGTAAAAAAGAGTGAAATCACTTTGCTTCAAATTATACACAAGTGTCTGAGGCGAAACAAAAAAATGGGTCTTTTTTTTTTGCATCAAAAAAGTTAAACCAGGTCCAAGACTGCAGTTGTGGGTTCTTTTCCTGCAGCACCAGAGGAAGAGGAGGAAGAGGCTCCAAGCATGCCGAGAGTTTTTCTGCAGTCAGGGAGGTTTTATCCGATAAACTCAATCTCAACTCAATTCCTATTGCCTTTTAAGTGTTTTATCTGCTGTCCTGACATGCATCTTTTATTGCCAGAGCTCTCGCAAAAACGTTTTGAAGCCTGTCCTGCTGGGTGGTTCAGTGGTTGTGCTCCTTGGCAAGGGGGGACACGTGCTCAGGTGCCCTCCGAAATCAATGAGGAATGGCAGCCTGTCCTCTGGAATTGCTCCTTTGAAATGGTTTCAGAGTCTTCAGCAAAGGCAGGAGGAATGGGAGAGTTGCCTTTGAACATGTGGACATCCCATGGCAGGACAGATCTATTTAAGGTCTAGTAATAGCAAGCGCCAAGTGCATCTTGATGCCCTCCCTCCCTAAGGGAAAGGATGAAAATCAATGACGTCCCCTCCATGGTGGAAGGATGGATAGCATTGAGGAGGCTGTGAGTTATAACTTTTTGATACTGGTTGACAGCCAGCTGAATGTGAGCCAGCAGTGTGCTCAGGTGGCCAAGAAGGCCAGCAGCATCCTGGCTTGTATTAGAAACAGTGTGGCCAGCAGGATTAAGGCAGTGATCGTCCCCCTGTACTGGGCACTGGTGAGGCCTCAAGTGCTGTGTCCAATTTTGGGCCCCTCACTACAAGAAAGACATTGAGGTGCTGGAGCGTGTCCAGGGAAGGACAACGGAGCTGGTGAGGGGTCTGGAGCACAAGTCTTATGAGGAGCAGCTGAGGGAGCTGGGGTTGTTCAGCCTGGAGAAAAGGAGGCTGAGGGGAGACCTTATCGGTCTCTACAGCTACCTGAAAGGAGGTTGTGGTGAGGGTGGTGGGTGGTCTCTTCTCCCAAGTAACAAGCAATAGGACAAGAGGAAATGGCCTCACGTTGTGCCAAGGGAGGTTTAGATTGAATATTAGGAAAATTTCTTCACAGAAAGGGTTGTCAAGCATTGGAGCAGGCTGCCCAGGGAAGTGTTTGAGTCTCCATCCCTGGAGGTGTTTAAAAGACATGCAGATGTGGTGCTGAGGGACATGGTTTAGTGGTGGACTTGGCAGTGCTAGCTTAACGGTTGGGCTCAATGATCTTAAAGGTCTCTTCCAACGAAACAATTCTGTCATTCTATGATTCTTGTGAAAGTCATTTGGAGCACCTCCCCTGCTGTTGCAGCTGAGATCAGTCCAACAGCTTGCACTTTAAATTTGGTGTTGGACCAGCAGCGAGACCCACCAGCCTGCGCAGGGACCATCTGCCTGGGGCCACAGACATTTTTTCAAGTCTCATCTTTTAGTACAGGGCTCTTCAATCACCCCCTCAGTGGTGGATTTTGCTTCAGAGTATTTAAGTTTTCCTCTTCCCACCTGGCAAAATATTTTGGCATTCACAGCCCTATTATTTTCCAGCTTTCAGTGGCCTCCAAGTAAATAGCCACCACCACTGCTTTGCAAGCCCTTACGTGTGCTTTACACATATCATGCTTTTTTCTTCATGCAATATTACCGGGCCTGCCTGGTCTCCAGATGTTTGTGTGCATCAACTTGTATGAAGAGGTCTCCTTGTTTCGAGAAGAAAGTGCAGCAAGAAATACCTGTTCTGGCCACCTACGAGTCCTTCCCCAAGACCCTTCCCAAGCTATTTGAAGGGATGCCACACGAGGCGGCACCAGCCTCTTCCTCTGGTTATTGTTGGGACTCGCTGTGGCTTTGTCAAACAGGAAATATTTCAGAGGTATATGAAAATTGCCCCTGAACTTCAGTACATGCTTGAAGCATGTGAATTTTCCTACCGACTATTTCCCTCAGCCACCTCCTCTTGAAATGCCAGCTAATCCTGTCTTCAGGCAAAGCAACCCCCTCCCACTGCCTTTTGCAATGGGAAGCAGATCCCTGCCTGCCCTCAGACTTCCCTCTCTTACCATAACTCCTTCTCTCCCCATTAGAGCTGCTTCCTTTAAATACAGTGAAAAAATTACTTTATTTTTGGCTCACCCATCCCTAATGGTCAGCTGTCCCCAGATGCCCATTGGTGGGCAGCAAGAGCCTTCTCTGCACAGGGCACAGTGGCCAGGGGCAAGGGATGGCCTGTATCCTGCCATGACGCACCAGGTGGTCCTCAAGGCTTGTCGATGGCTCTTCTCGGCGGGTTCATGGGGGAGGCTTTCAGAAACTGCCCAAAGACCTCATTTTGTTGAAATGGGTGAGTTTGGAGACCAGGTGGCAGTGGCATCAGGCAGGAGCACACCCAAATGCTCTGCCTGCAGGTTTTGTAGATGTTGCTGAGATGAGGACATGCAACTTGTTGAGCAATTCACATATGGAGGAATTAGTCCCTGGGTATTCACATGGAGTAACCCTGCCACGAAATGTGTTTATGTATATGATGTGTTTACGGCTTCTCTAAACCATTTTCAGAGCCACAGAAGAAATTATTTTGGGATGTTTTGTGCTGAAGGCTACTTCTCCATGGTGATAATTTCACTTCCCTGCTGTGCTTGGTGATCCCAGCTTCGAAATAATTCTGCATTTCAGATACAGACCCCCTGTGTTCGTATCTGCGATAGGGTGGGCTGAGTGTCTCCTGATGGTGCCGTCACCAGACGTACAAATCTGGAAGTTGTGCTGCATGCTCAGTTGTGATGCCAACCAAATGCTGCCCTTTAGAGAAGGTCTTAGCTCATGCTCAGCCTGAAGGGATTAAGAGAATTAGCTGTTGTGTTGTGTTGTTCACTGAGGACAGCGTGTCCAGCATCACGCACAGTTCACAAGAAGATGCAGACCAAGCCTCAAGGGGTTTCCACCCTGCAGCCCTAATGTTGCTGGTGCCAATGACTACCTGCTGTAATTTGGCTGGCTTGTCCTTCTGGAAGGACAGCAGCTTTTTGTTAACAGACCAAGTCTCCTGGTCCCTCACCCTCCTAAACCAAGCAGATCTGGACCAGAGACATCTCTGGGTCAGCAAGACAATTCCTCACCTTTGAAGTCCAGTGGTGACTTCAGTACCACGTCCCAACCCCAACGCTCTTGGACAGCCAGCAGCTGAGGAACCACCAAAGGCTGGTGTCATCAGGCCACACTGACAGAGGCTCAGATGTCAAGCCCCTCAGGCGGAGTGTTGGCTGTGGTCCAGGCTGGAGGACAGGCTCCAGAAGGAAGCAGTACGTGAGTGGTGCAGACCAACATGGGTAGATCCAGCTCCCATCCTCTTCCAGCTTCTTGGCATTGCTTCTGTACCCCTGTGCTTCCAATGAGGGGCCATGTCGTGACTCAGCGAGGGCCTGCACTGACATTTGCCAAGCAAGATGCTGACTAGCGTGACTAAAGGAACCCAGAGCTGGCCCTGAGATTGCCAAATCTCTGTCTTTCACTAGCAACGTGTAGTGTTTTTCACTAATGCCATGTGCCCACGGAAAATATCACCCAAGAGCTGATACCTCAGTCCCCTCTAGTGCCTCCCTCACCTGCCTATGAGGGTTACAGGAACTCTGTGCCTCAAAACCAGCCGGTGAAACACCAACAGCATGACCTGAGGTGCAAGTTGTGGGATGCCAGGGCTGTGCTTGCAGATGCAGCATCGTGAGGAGGGGGAAGAAAAAGCCAAAGGGCCCAAAAATGAAAGGCAGACCCATTGCTGACGTGGCCAATTGTGCCAGGCTGGCTGCCGTGCAACCTCTGCTCGTGCTGTGTGTAAACAGACAGGTCTCCTGCATCCATCCAAGAGCATGAAATTCACTTATGCATGAGCACATCCAAAATAATTTATGCCTGAGTGCCCAATTAATTTACACATGAGCACCTGAACATCTTACACATGAGCGTAAGGAGGCATTAACAAGTGCTCTGTGCAAAAGGGAGGACCTTGGTGGGCAACAAGCAGCTCGTAGCACTGAGCTGAGGAGCTGGGGCAGGAGAAATGAAGTTGGTGACTTGGGAGAGCAGGGCTCTGGGGTCACAGAGGGGAAAACTGTTGCATTTGTAATGGGCTTATATTCAAACTGCCGCAATGACCTCGGTTTTGTCTTGCAGGAACAAGGCCTGATGTTTGTAATAAGTGCAAGGGGTGGGGTTTGCAATGGTTATATTTTCAGACCGCTGTGGCCTTCCTGGCTAAGCGTTTTGCAGGAGCAAGGTGTGAAGTTTGCAATAGGTATTGCATTCAGGTTTTTACAACATTAACTCCTCCAGCCTGGTCCTCGGGGACAAGAGGTAAAGTCATGAAAAGTACGTATATTTTGTCTTTGATAATGTTGACCCTGGCAATCTAGTAGTCCATGGTGCAAGGCATGGAGCTTGTAACAGATAAAAGTGATGTGATATCAACTGTGATGCTGATAACCCTCAGACTCTGGAATGAAATTTTCGTGAGCGCATACAGAGGTTGCTTCACTATTAATCCCTCCGTCTGGTCCGCAGGGAGGAAGAGTGGAGCTTGTAATTGATGTGTATTAAGATTATGACAATGTTGAAAGTAAAGTTGGTAATGGATTTGTGTTCGAACAGCTTTTAAGGAGGAGTTTCAAGAGAGGAACGAGTTGGGCATGATCTGCAGGGATTACTGCGTTCACCTCTGGGCACTAATTAGTTCACACAGGAACACCCAATAGGTTCATGCAGGAGCAACCAATTAGTGCATGCATGAGCACCCACCCTGTTCACGCATGAGGGCCAGTCAGGCCTGCACGAGAACCCAGATAATCCATGCCTGGGCAACCAGTTAATGCGCTCATGAGTGCCTGATTAATTTACGCATAAGTAGTCTTTCTGTTCGTGCATGAGTACCCAAATGATTCATGCATGAGCACCTGATTAGCTCAGGCATGGGCACCCAATTAATTTGTGCATGAGCACCAAATTAATGTATGCATGATCACCCAACCAGGTGATTTGAGCACCCAAACAGTTCTGTGTCCAAAAGGGTGATGAGAAGTTTGTGTTAACTGGCAGCAAAATAAACAAAGTCAAAACTCCCCAGGTCGAGACTGGTTCACCTGCAGTACTACCGAGCCCTGCTCACGCAGCAGCAGTGCAGCATCACGTAGGACCTGTTGCTGGGCCATGGAAGCGGGCTAGAAGGAAGAAGGCAGGGGCAGGGTTTGTCCTGCTGGTGATACTGGCAAGCGTTGTCTGGTTTGCTGTGTAAGGGGGTCCCGCAGTGCGACAGCTGGGGACGGGACCTTCAGGAGCATCCTCCTCTTCATGCCTTTTTTTCCTCCTCTAAGCAGCTCCTGAGATGAGTTTGGTGGCACATCCCAGGGTCTAAAAGGTTTTACAAAGCCTCCGCAGCCTGGACTTTTGCGGGAGTACGAACTCCAGCTGAAGGCAAATATCTTCTTTAGACAATAAGCTCTGGGTTTTTGGTTTTTTTTTTTTTTTCTGCCAACTTTTAATTGCTTTGCGGTGAGCACATCAATAAGAGATAACCTGCCATTACCCAGCCGCTCAGAAACCAGCCATTGGGCCAAAATCTGAGGTTTAGCTGCTGTAGTTTCTAACTCCCAGGGGCCAGAGCACCATGACCGTGGCTGCCTCTGCCCCATCAGGGTCATATGGGGGTTGGCTAGTTCACCTGGGGCTTTCTGCACAGCACAACACAGCACAGGATCCTCCACCAAGGTAGACGTTGGGTCAGATGTCCACTTTCTCGTCCTCTGAAGTCGCAGAGAGTGAAACTGCTGGCTCAGGCAAAGGGCAACCCACATCTAACCATCGACATTGGCTTCTATTTACATGTTTGGGTGTTGCTGCAGATCCTACTTATTTGGTTGTTGGTTCTGTTCTGTATTGCATGACCTAGCAAACATAAATACTTGACCGTGGCAGGGATGAAATGACAAATAATAACCAGGTAAGCACAGGCATATTTGCACAAGAAAGAGGCAAAGTAGGTGGCACCGACATTAAATACGGTTAGGAGCAAACTCAGAGCAAAGCCCGATTCGTTTCCTTTATTTCGACGTACACCTGATTCCCACTGATCTCCGGTAACTCAGGGAAACCCGGCTTAAGCTTAGCAAAGCGCTTACAGAGCTTTACAGGACCAAATTCAAAGCTCACACCTCCGAAAACGGGCAGCGCTTAATGCAGACAACAGACCCTGGAGGCCAAATCCTGCTTCGGGCTTTGCCACGGATGCTCCTGGACAGGGAAAACCAGTTTGGTGTGGTTGAACCTGTGAGTATCTCTTGTTGCTGGAGTATCCAGCTCAACGCAGCAAAGCAACAGGGGCTCAGGAGGGAGGGGATGTGTGCTTGGGTGCTCCCATGGATGCTGATCCACCCCGAGGTGTCCCTTGCCATCCATCCCTGCCTGGCCACGGATGGAGCTCCCTTGTCCTGGCACAGTCATTTTGGGACTGGTGCTCCAGGGGCAGGTTGACTTGCACCCTCGACCCACCTTGCAGATGATGGCCATCACTTTGAGGATGGGGTGAAAGCTGCACTCCTCATCCAGCATCTCATCTCACATTCGGGAAAGGATGTGGTATTCCTCTCTCTCACATCTGCTGCCCACCTGGGATGTTGGAAAAAAAACCCCACCTTTTTCTCTCCCTTTTTCTAATCTTTGTTGTAGGAGAAAGATTGTGACTTCAAAGCAAAAAGGCATGGGGAAGCCTAACTTCAGGAAATCTTGAAAAATAAATTAAAAAAAGGTTTTTCTCTTCCCAAAGGCTAAACTAAAAGGGTTTGTTGTGCTTTTTTTTTTAGAAGTCAGGCCACTGCTCTGCTGTCCCGGATAGATATGAGCTGGCCACAAAGGCGGAACAACCCTTTGCAGTGACTGCCCGGCTCCGGGATGGAGTGCGGGGAGGCAGTGGGCAGGCGGCTCCGCTTGCAGAGCGAGCTTTGCACCAGCGCCCTGCTATCTGCTAAACACCCCTCTTATAGCTGAGGTCAGGGAGAGCGAGCAAAAACATTTTTCTTTTCCCCAAGCCAGATTTGCAGCCGCTCTGCTCCAGGTTTGCCAAGCACCGTGGCAGCCAGAGCTTGGCAAGCCTTTCTCGGAATGAAAGCTCCATGGGGCCGGATGAAGCTGAGAAGGGTCCTAAGTTAATAAATGTAATAGTAAAAGAAAGCCACACCAGGGCAGTGACTTTAATGGAAATAAGCTGCTCGACTTTGCCCTTGAAAGTTTATGGCGTTTAAAACAATTGTAAACATGTCAGTGTACATGGATACGGTTTCTATAGCAGCACAGCAACAGTTAAGGGCTTGCTCCCAAACATACCCCAAAGGAAACTAAAAATAGTGTGTCTGTTGTATCAAAATCTGTATACATATTCGGGAAGACATACAGAAACTAGGATTTTATAAGCCTCCATCAGCTTTCCCCCCGCCTCTTTTTATCCCTTCCCTGAAGAGGGACTGGGAGGAGGGTGCTGGATTCGGCAGCAGCGTGTGGGGAGGATGGTGCTCCCCTCCCTGATCCTTCCCAGGCAGGGCCAAGCCGGGAGGATGCCGCCTCCTTTCCTCCCTACCCTGCCACAAACGGACCCGCTGGCCAGCGGTCAAAACGAAATCTAGTTTTCTCCTTTCTGCTCTGTCCTCACCGTCGCCCGGTTGCAAGCGGTGTCTGCACGTGCCCGCTGCTCCGCCACTGCCTCTGCCGCAGCCTGGAAACCAGTACGACTGCTGTTTTTTACTGGCAGCAGCGAAAGGTTTGGGTACATGATGTACCCGGGGGCTGTGCTCCCCAAGAGGAGCCTTCGGAAACACCCCTGTGGCTACACGGGAGGGTTTTGCAGTGACAACATCCTTTTCGCTAAGAGTGCAAAAGTCCATCGCATTCCTAAGAGACCATGTGTTGCGTGCCACAGCAAAAACCAAGGCGCACAACCAAGAAGCCAGCCAAAATATACAGCAGATACAGCACGTCAGAGCCAGCCCCGAGAAATTTAACTTGATGCAAAACAAGGATTTTCAAGGTAGAGATAAGCACTCAGGACCTGCCATGGGCCATCTCTTTCCCGAAGAACACCATCTTAACGTTACCTTTTTTTTTCCATCCACTTTCACAGCCAAGAAAACGCCAATTGTAAAGGTTGAATGAAACGCAGGAATACTTAAAACCCATCCTTCATAGTGAAACTCTCTCACTTCTTGCTCAGTTTGGTTTTTTTAAACCATAAGTCATCTCATGGCAAAGTAGAAAAGCTGTAATGAGAGTTAAGTGTCCAACCACCCCCCGGCAGCTCTGCCGTACCCAGAGCATCGTTCATAAACGCAGCATCCCACCAGGCATTCAGGAGAGCCGCAGGCACAAAGAGCGTTATTCATGCCCGATACATTGACCAGCTCCACTCCTGCTAAAATGATGCTGCATTTACAATGTAAAGCCTTATGCTTTTTATTTATTCTTAATTGTAAACGGGTGCCTTCCTATGTTTCAAAGAAGGGTTGCATGCCAGAGCAGTTAATGAGTGACTGGCCCCTGCTAATAAAATCTGCACGACTGGATTTATTGTGGGCATTAGTTTGCAAAATAATACCTTCATAAAGAAACATTGCAGAGAAAGGCTTTTGGACCATGGTCAGCATTGGGGGAAATTGCTTGCTAACAGGCTGGAATCATCCTCCTCTTCAGCTTTTCGGGGATCATAACTGGGATCCCTCAGATAAGAGTGACAAATGGCACTTAGCATTGCTGCAGCATCTTTAACCACACAGCAACAGCACAGAATCACAGAATGGTTTGTGTTGGAAGGGACCTTAAAGATCATCTCGTTCCAACCCCCCTGCCATGGGCAGGGACACCTCCCACCAGACCAGGCTGCTCAAAGCCCCATCCAGCCTGGCCTTGAACACTTCACCTCTCTGCTTTTATTTTGCAGAGCTCGAATTCTTCTGCTTCGACACATGGTATCCCTGAAAGTTTTGTTTCTCTGTTCCCCAAGCAGCGTACCCAGGAAAATGGGAATCGCAAGCTTTAAACAGCACATTATACCATAAGGAAGGAAAAACAAAGCAGCTATATCACAGCACCTAATTGCCTTTGTGATCTGCCTGGGATTTTATGATTTTTCGCCATTTCACCCTGGTCTAAGGTCAGTAAAGCGTGCTGCCAGGAAGGGCGGCGTGACTGCGACAGTGGCCTCAGTCACTCTCATGGTTGTGGGACAGGGTCCAGCTTTGCTCCCTGACCATGCAGTCCTATGCTTTAAGAGGTGGCTGTGGCACCACGTGCCCTCCTGCCTTTTGCTTTGCCCTTCCAGCTGTCACACCCCCTGCTTTTAGGATGTGACTACCCCCAGCGTGACCTGAATTTCTGTTTGTTTGGGGAAAAGGGTGCTGAAGCAAAAATACCCTTTGGCTGAAGCCTGGTTATGGCATCGGCTGTGTGTTTATGCAACAGGAGGTGTAGCAATGACACCATTCCCAAGCCAACTGGGAAGATGGTGCCGTGGACTGAACTTCTTGACTTCACTTGGCCCTCCCCGCACACCCTTCTCCTCCTCTCCCCACTTCCACTCAGTCCTTACCCTCAGTGCCAAAGGGAAAAGCTCTCCCCACCCTAAGACATCCAGAAAAAGGTCATGTCCATGCTCAGCCAGCGTTGAACTGCAGTTTTGGCTTCAGTCTTGCATTCCCAGCCACCTCCATGCAGGCTATGCCAGAGGAGAACCCAGACACACTGTCTCCCAGATGATTTTACTCATGGGTTATTTAAAGCAGACATTGATAGCTCTGAAGTCAAGGCAGCTGAGTGCGGCCGCCAGTGGCTAATGAAGGTGAATGTCAGGAGTCATCATCGAAGTGATTAAGAAAATTAAACTGAGCTGCGAAATGCCAGCAGCAGAAAAGTCCCTCTGATGGGGACTTTGCTTTGCTGGATTGAAAACTAGGTGCTTCCCTTGAATCTCCTGATGCGCTGCCTATGGGTGTGCTGATTTTCCTTTGCTTTTCCTCTCCATCAGCCCTCTTGTCCTGACACAGTCGCTGAGCTCTGCCTGCATCTTGGCAGCTGCTCCTGCCATGACTGTGGACAAGCTGCTTCATTTTTTTTGGGTCTCGCTTCCCCAAGCTGCAAAGCACAGGTGAAAATATTTAGCTGCCTACCTGACAAGGCTGATGTGTAGATTAATTAATATTTCTCAAGTGCCTTGAAAATCGCCAAGTATTATTGCTACATAACAACTGTTGCTATGTAGGGAAAAATTCCTGCCGCCGGATCCAGGCGCGGACGCCGCACCTACATTTCCTGGCCTCACAGAGGTCAAAGCCCGGCTTTCCTACCAGCACGGAGCCAGAAAAATCCTCCTTTTGGCCTCTCTGATGCTTTGCTCGTGTTGCTTCTGTTTTCCCTTTGGTATATCTGGTGGTGTGAGGGAACGCCATCGGATGCCCCATACCAAAGCAAGACAAGTGATGGTTTCTGCTGGTGCCAGAGCCTGGGCAGCAGCTGATCTTGGCATGGCCGGGCTGCGTCAGAGCACATTGCGCTCCCATCAGGATATGCCGGGCGGCCCCGGAGCAAGCCCATCTTCCCCGGGTGATCGGCTGTACCCAGAAACAGTGTCAACACCCAGCCCTGAAAAACAGCTTGGCTCCCGCCGCAGAGGCAGCAAAGCAAGGGTGGACCTGCCGAGCTCTGCAGGCTGTGATACCACACCTTAGTGTCTGAGTGACTCATGAGGCACTCCACAAGCAGATGGTTTTGTTTCTCTTCCCCTTTTTGCACAAGTCGGGCATGAGTTTTTTAAAAAATAGCATGCTTCTCCCTCCATTTCCTAGTTTTCCTGCTGGGAAAGCGTTGTTTCCCATGGCCGTGAACCTTGGCTTGGTGGACATCACGTTGGTCACTCCTGACAAGGAGCATCGGCACGGAGGAAGCAGGGTGAGCTTGGGTTACATCGGTAGCTCTCAGACCACCATCAAGCCTCAAAGACAACATATGTATCAGTAAATTGTGTCCCAGGTGGTTTCCTGGTCCTGAGGCCAGCTGACAATGTACTACTGCTGTCAAAGTCTCCTGCAGCCCCAGACAAGGTGGCCCCATCCAAACTGCCTCCTCCAAGTGGGCCTTGGCTCACGCACTTTCCTAACCACGCCTGGGCTCATTGTCGTGGTCCAAAACGATGCTGAGGCTCTTGCATGGGTTATTTTATTGTCGCAGACACAGCCAACGTGCTTTAGGGGCCATTTGTCACCAAGCCATTAGAGGCCATTTGGTGACGGGGTCCTGGCAAAGACCACCAGTGGTGGGCAGAACAACATCACATCTTCCTCAGGATCATGCAGGACCTCATAGAGCCACCAGAGCCCGGGCTGGTGGGCAGGCAGGGCTGAGCGTTTGCTGGGAAGGTGGGATGCTGGCTCCTGTTAGTGAGCCTGTGCTTTCACAGCTCTGATTCATTCTGGGTTGCAGCAAGCTGCCATTCCTCAAGCCCACAGACACCAGCCTGGGATGCGGTGTTCTTCGTCGCCTGGATAACATTCAGAGCAAGGCTTTTTCCACACAGTGATTTACTTCAGGTGAGCCCAAGTAAAACTGAGGGGCTTCCGGAGGGTTTTTTTCCCAGGTGAAAGGGCAAGATCACATCAAATGAAGTCCAGTGACGGTAAATGCAAATTAAAGTGCAGTGGCAGGAAACATTTTGATCTTTTGCTGAAAGCAAAGGGAGTTAGTATTGCTGTATCAGCCCAGGAATGAAACATGGCTATGAACAGTCAAGTCTTGACTTCAAAATCCAGCGATATCCCTAAAAGCAAAAAAGAAACCCCAAACCAGTGGTAGGATCCAGATGCAGACCCCAAGGAAGGGACAAACACAACGGGTACTGCCTGGTCTAAAGAAGAAAGATAAGAGCTTGTGCTAGCCCTGTCCCACAAGACCCTTCAATTAAATGGAGAAAATGGGAGATTTGAAATGCTCGGCATAGAACCTCTGAAGATCATTGCCCAACTCCTCTGCAGTCACAGAATCACAGAATGGCCGGGGTTGGAAGGGACCTCTGGAGATCATCTAGTCCAACCCCCCTGCCAAAGCAGGTTCACCCAGAGCAGGTTGGACAGGAATGTGTCCAGGTGGGTTTTGAAGATCTCCAGAGGAGACTCCACAGCCTCTCTGGGCAGCCTGTTCCAGTGCTCTGGCACCCTCAAAGTAAAGACGTTTTTCTCGTGTTCAGATGGAATTTCCTGTGTTCTGGTTTGTGCCCGTTGCCACTTGTCCTGAAGTCAGTATGAGCCTTTCAGTTCCGCCCCCAAAGATGTTACCCACGTCACCGGTGGTGTCTGAGCCTTCGTTCGGGTAGCGCTGGAGATGTCCAGAGGAGATTTGGTGGGTCCAGTCACAGCCACGCCATCGTGGGCCTTGCTGTAGGCATCTTGCCACCCTCAAAATGGATGGAAGGGTTGAAGGTGTCTATGCCGGCCTGGCCCCAGGTGGGCTTTTAATAAGGTCCTGACTTCAAATCCCCCTTGAGCAATGATTAAACAAAACCTTGTTTTGACAGAGCCCAGGGTGGCCTCCTTCCCTTTAACTGCTAGCCTTCAACCAGCCAGAAGACACCATGTTAATCATATTTTTTGTGTGGGAAAGCCGAGGAAAGAGTATTACTCTGTTACCACGCAGCCAGCTCATGTGGCTTAAATCGTAGCTACAACAGGCCTTCTGGCATATGAGTTCCCAGACAGAAAGCACAGGATTTTTTCCTTAACATGCGGAGGGGGAAAAGAAAAAAGAAAAAGAAAAAAAAAAAAAGAGCTTTGGCTGCTTATATTGAATGCAAACAAAAATATATAGGCATCGGTGGTTTTGTGTGTTTTCAGGGATTTGAGAACTCAAAAGCTGCTTTGTTTCTTCAACTAACTTGTGGTTAGACAGCGTGAGCTTGGACGTGGAGTGGACTGGTCTCTAAGTGGTAAATTGGCAAGGGGACAGTGGCTGGTCCTCTCAAAGGAGGGTACGAGCGGGGAGGCTGAATCATCTGGATGGGAGACGGGTGCTATGAGTGTCCCCACTCCTTGCCAGTCCTTTTAAAACATGAGTAAGGTACCACCTCAGCATGTCCATCGCTCATGCTCCTGTGCTGGCCCTAATGCTGATGGTGTTCTGGGTCAAGCCCCTTCATTTTTCTCTGCCTCAGTTTCCTCATGTGTAAAAGGGACTGTGGAGGTCACCTGTGAAGTGGACCCATCCTATGGGCACCAGGAGCACTCACAAGCTGATGTTTATGTGCTGATTTTCTCATTACTTCACCTTCCAGACTGATACACCAGCTCTAACAAGCGACGCGTGGTGTCTTCATTTCGCCTAATTACACATTTAAATATGCCTTGCTAAAGTGACACCTGCCTCCTCCATTTTGCTGGTTGTGTCATGGGTTGGGTGAGGGGGAGATGCTGCCACGTCCTCCTCTCTGGGAAAAAAATGCACAGGGCTGATGTCCTGCCAGCCAACAGCTTCAGAGAAGAACAAAAGAAAAAGAAGGAAAAACAAAAAAAAAGACTTTAATTATGGGTGTGGGTGTGTGGAAAAGCTGAGATGTGTGTTTGCGTGGTCCATGGGAGGACCACTGTGAGGCTGAGCAGCAGCTGAGCACCTTCTCCTATCTGAGCCACCGGTGGGATGCTCCTGGAGTGCTGCTGGTGAAAGGCTGACTGCACCTAGTGGGGTTTCGGTTGGGAGGGGACTCATCTGCAAGTGCTGAACAAACTTTCCCTCTAGGCCCACCTGCAAGGAAAAGCAATAAAATACACGCCACAGCCCACAGGGTGCCGTCCCCTCCTCAGCGGAGGGACAGTGGGAGGTTTCATGTGCTGCTTAAGCTCCTCTTCTAAGGGAGGTCCTCTGAAAGGACTGCGGTTTTTGTCCCTCGTTGCTAATTAGTGGGCATCAGCGGGATTGATACGTGGTGGCCGACTGCAATGCAACCGCCAGCAGCATCCTCGTTAAACACAGCGCCAGTGCAACAGCTCCATCCCTCCCTCCTCTTCACCGTTATGAAGTGCCCCTTGATTTTACATCTCTGCAAATATGCCTTGAGAGGGTAGGTATTTGCTTATTAACTTAAAGCAAATTACATTTCTAAGAACGGGTGGAAGAAGATAATTTAATCGGCACACACGATCGGCCTGATTGATTGCGAATGATTGCACAGCCACCCCTTTACCCTGCCGAAGCACAGCGCAGGTGCCAGGGCACACCCCCACCGCTGGGCACGGAAAAGGAGGGAACAGCTGCCGGGCTCAGGGCGGTTCATTTTTAGTACCGTGATTTAATGTTGAGTTCTTAATGGACCAAAGGCTGAGTTTGTAATGAGCCTGAGGAATTAGCGCGCTCCTTTCAAAGAATCCAAAATCTGATGGTCAGGGCGATGGCTGTGCTCTGGGTTACAGCATCACATCTGGTGTTTGACACACTCCAGCCACCTGTCAGCCAGCGTTAAATAGTGATTTGCTTAACCCTTCCAAGAAGGAATTCAGCGTTGACTTGTAATCTCAAATATTTTCACACGACTGAAGTCTGACTAATGACTTAATCAGAGCTTGTGGCACTGAGCCATGGCGATTACCCACGCAGGCATGCACAGCAGCACGTTGTGGCACTGGCAGCCGCCCATCATGTCATCATGCTCAGTCCCAGCAGCTTAGGTCCCCGATGAAACTTGTTTGGGTATGAATCCCTCCAAATCTTACAGGCCGGATGAGGAAGGCGATGCCAACCTCCGCCTCGCAGTCTGGGGAGGCAGCTCATTTAGAGAGGCGTGAGGACACAACTTGGGGACAAAGGTTCTCCACCAGAGAACCAGGAAAAAGGGGCATCACCAAGGTTTTGGGGAGGACTTCATGAAGTATCCAGGCAGGTGGAACTTCAAAGCCCAGGTCTAGAAGATGATCTGCGCAAGGTCCTGCACCTGGGTTGGGGTGATCCCAAGCAGAAGTACAGGCTGGGCAGAGAATGGATGGAGAGCAGCCCCAAGGAGAAGGACTGGGGGGTGTTGGTGGGTGCTGGCAATGTGCGCTCGCAGCCCAGAAAGCCAACCCCACCCTGGGCTGCATCCCCAGCAGCGTGGCCAGCAGGGCGAGGGAGGGGATTCTGCCCCTCTGCTCCACTCTGGGGAGACCCCCCTGCAGGGCTGCCTCCAGCTCTGGGGCCACCAACAGCAGAAGGACATGGACCTGTTGGAGCGGGTCCAGAGGAGGCCACCAACTGGAGCCCCTCTGCTGTGAGGACAGGCTGAGAGAGTTGGGGCTGTTCAGCCTGGAGAAGAGAAGGCTCCGGGGAGACCTTAGAGCCCCCACCAGTACCTAAAGGGGCTACAGGAGAGATGGGGAGGGACTCTGGATCAGGGAGTGGAACAATAGGATGAGGGGTAACAGTATTCAGCTGAAAGAGGGGAGATTTAGATTAGATATGAGGAAGAAATTCTTTATTCTGAGAGACATGAGACCCTGTCCCAGGTTGCCCAGAGAAGCTGTGGCTGCCCCATCCCTGGAGGTGTTCAAGGCCAGGCTGGACGGGGCTTTGAGCAGCCTGGTCTGGTGGGAGGTGTCCCTGCCCAGGGCAGGGGGGTGGAACTGGATGATCTTTAAGATCCCTTCCAACCCAAACCATTCTGTGATTTTATGATTCTATGATCTGGGTATGAGCAGAGGAAGACTTTTGGACCGGTCATGTGTTTTTGGGGACGCAGGGTGTTTAGCAGCATGGCCATGAGCCCAGCCAAGCCACTCCGGCTCGCGGTCACTTCATTTAATAATATAGAGAGGAGCAGTGCAGTGTGAATGAGCTATTGCTGTTGGGGCCGTACGCAGTTTAGAGCAGCACAGAAACCTGACCAAGAGCCTTTACTGTTTCTTCATCGTGGCAGTGAGATCAGAGGACCATACGTGCTCTGATGGGAACGTTAGAGGGGACCATGTGTCGCTTTATTTTGCATCTGACTCAGAAAGCCTGTTTGACACGAACGCTGGAACAGTATGTGGCTGTCAGAAAACAGAAAATAGTTGTTAAAATATCAAAGATGATTTCAGAGCTCCCCTTTGCTAGGCAGCAGCTCCAGGTTTCAGTGCCAGGAGAGAAAAAATGGCCCAAAATACGATGGATCAGCAGAGGTGATGCTCTACCTACCTAGTCTCCCTTCTCCAGCCAATTATCCACCATGCTGGGTCACCTCAGGCCAGCCTGGCTCCCCAAAAGACTGAGTCTTTTGTGTGTATCAGCTCCCTGCTGTCTCACCGTGGAGTGGTACAAGCTTACGGGGCAAGGGGATGTGGCGGGATCAGAGGGAAAACCAGCCCCCAGGCTTGCTGTGGGCAGGGAGCTGAGTTATGAAACCCAGTTTTTAGCATCAGTTTCTCCAGATTTCTGGGCATGTCACAGAGGAGGGCAAGCCTTGAGTGGTGGTTGCTCTTCTTCCACAGCAAGAGACGTGTTAAATATAAGGAAATACCAAAAGCAGCCACCAAACTCAGCTGTTTCCTCTTTTTTTTTTTTTTTAAGTGGAGAAAGAAAAGCTTTCTGAAAATTGTTCCTCCTACAAGAGGAATGCTTTGTAGAGCTGGTTTGTCTCTTAAGCTTCCTCTGAACTGCATTTGAGAAAGAAATGAACCCTGAGGCGGGATGGAGATGAGAAAGAGAATGGCAAGCGGGGCTGAGCCAGGGGGCTGTGCGAAGCACAAACGCTCACATGGATTTAAGAAAGGATCGGGCCAATTCATGAAACAGAAGTCCATCGAAGGGTGGTCATCATGAAGATTCTAATTTAGAGGGTCAGCGATGGAATGCGAGCCCTGGTCCTGCTGGGGATGGTCTCTCGGGACAGGGCCAGGCTCATCTCTGGCACCTCTGGCACCTGGGACTCATCCTGCAGTGAGGATGCTGGGATACTGGAAATCCCTCATGGGTGCTTCAGCTTCTGCAAGAGGGCAGCATGGCTGGGTGAAATCAGGCAAGAACCTCCCAAAGGTCCAAGCAACAAGCGCATCATCTACTACAGAAAAGCGCAGTAGGGGAGAACAGCCGGAGCAACTCCTGGGAGCCAGATGGGATCCCACTCATCATGGCAAGAGGGACTATTTGCTGTGTCAGGACACGAATGCTAGGGGCAACACTCTGTACCACGAGTGCCGACCTCATCCTCTTCCCCCACGCTTTCCTCAGCATCCTCCATGGGTTCTTCTGACAGCTGCACCTAATTCCTATATGGCTTAGTAAAGTGAGCATGGGACGGTGGCGTGAGGTCTCCTGCAATCTAGCCCCAGTATGCCCCAGGCATAATATTCACCTCTCCACGCCTCAGTTTCCCCCAGTAAATTGGATAGTAATGAGATCTATTAACACCGTCATGTTACATCACACGTGGCGATTCATCACACACAAAGCTCTGAGCACGTGAAGCAGCTCACAGGGGTCAGGCAGCACCGGGCTCATCCCAGCGTGATGCCTGTCTGTGATTGTGGAGGCATTCCATCTATCCTTCACCCTCTTCCCCATCCCATTTCCCTCCAGTTTTGTCCCTCATCCCGGGGAAGGAAGCGTCTGGTCCCTGGGAGGAGAGATGTGGCTCCTTCCCAGGTGGGACCCGGCAGGCTTTTGGTGTCAGGGCTCATGCCAGGAGCTTCTCCACCCACGCCCCCGCACTGCCGTCACCTTCCACCCACCTCCCATGTGCCCACACATGTGCTCCTGACTTGCCTGTAGTTGTGTCCCGTGGGAATCATAGAATCACAGAATGGTTTGGGTTGGAAGGGACCTTGAAGATCATCTATTTCCAACCCCACTGCTGTGGGCAGGAATGCCTCCCACCAGACCAGGCTGCTCAAAGCCCCATCCAACCTGGCCTTGAACACCTCCAGGGATGGGGCAGCCACAGATCCTCTGGGCAACCTGGGACAGTGTCTCACCACCCTCAGAATAAAGAATTTCTTCCTCATATCTAACCTAAATCTCTCCTCTTCCAATTTGAAGCCATTACCCCTTGTCCTAATAGAATCATAGAATGGTTTAGGTTGGAAGTGACACCTCCAGCAGCTATGGGGAGATGTGGGGTTTGTTCCTGCTGGAGGTCCACAGTACGATTTGCCCCATAGCAAAGGATTAGGGGATGCCGGTATCGGTAGCTCAGCCGAGAGGAGATTAAAGGCTACCTTGATCAGAGGGCTATAAATACCTGGGTTGGAAATAAAGCAGTGATAACGGGGCTGCCGAGCGCGGAGAACAAAGTTGTAGAAAATCCAAAGGCAAAACAATAAACGCTCAGCGGAGAGCTCAGTTTTAATACTGGGCTTTGTTTGCGGCGGTCGCCAAAAGCAGGGACGGATTTACCATCGGGGCTATTTTTATCTCGGGTGTCCACGCTTCTTTGAAAGAAATGCACCTTTGAGGCAAAAGCTATTTTTGGGATGCCCCTGGTTACGTGCTGGAGGTCAGAAGAGATGGTCACCCTGACCCTTTCGTTCTTATCATCTGGGAGCCACGAGTTATATCTCTTAATCTCTCTTTAAAAATCCCAGGGCCAATGAAACTCAGGTTAACGAGTCGTGGAGCTGTGCTTACACAACCCGGCACCACTAATTATTTCTAACCCTTGCTAATTCTCTAGCAGCTCCCAGTATGATGGCAAGGAAAGCACCTCTGTTGATTTTCTGCGTTATGCTGGGGCAGGACCGTGTCTTCTGAGCGATGTGGTGGTAAAATTCCCCGTTTACCTTAAAAATCTGTTTATTTCTTTCTCGCTATGTACAAGAAATCAAAAATAAGTTTGAAGATCAATTAATGTAGTCTTTCTTTCCACGGCTAGAAGGGTCTTCCAGCTGAAATAGTATTTCAAGTGTTCCAGGAATATATTTTGTCTAAATAAATGCTCTTGGAGAATCGCTATGATGGTCAGCAGCAGCAGAACTGCTGGAGCCGCCTACGATATCTCCCTGTCTTGCTTGAAATACATTTTTATATATTTATTTGAGCATCCCCATGCACATGGCAAGACAACTGGAGAAGATTGGGGCAGCACGCCATGGCTGATGATATCCAGATTATTTATTTCCCTCTGGCAAAGAAGTGAGGCAAAATGACGCTTAGGTTGGAAGGGACCTTGAAGATCATCTAGTTCCAACCCCCCTGCCATGGGCAGGGACACCTCCCACCAGACCAGGCTGCTCAAAGCCCCATCCAGCCTGGCCTTGAACACCTCCAGGGATGGGGCAGCCACAGCTTCTCTGGCTCTTGTTGAGCTTTTCATCCACCAACACCCCCAAGTCCTTCTCCTCAGGGCTGCTCTCCATCCATTCTCCGCCCAGCCTGGATTTATGCTTGGCATTGCCCTGACCCAGGTGCAGGACCTTGCACGTGGCCTTGTTGAACTTCATGAGGTTTGCACGGGCCCACCTCTCCAGCCTGTCCAGGTTCCTCTGGATTTTGTTGTATCTGCAAGGGATCCATCAGCTGAACCATTCCTCTTCCAAACTCTCTGAGTGATGCGAGGCTCCCAAGCCTTAAACGCGTCTGTGGCTGCTGGTGGGGGATGGCTGTCCCACCATCTATCCCCAATATTCTGCCCCAGCGCTGCACCGCGAGCACCCCAGCTCCATTTATGGACCATATGGACCATATGGATCTATTAATGGTCCATTTACGGACTGAGATCTATAAATGTGCACAGATGTTGGGAAAAGCAACTTTCCCTGGAGAAAGGGGGAGCACTCGCAGCGTCTCAACCCCAGACTATACACAGATATATATATACAGATATATACAGGCATACACACATAGATAGAGATATACATATGTGCATATGCATATACATATGCATATGTGTGTTATATATACACAAATGCATATTTAAGTGTGTGCACGTGCACATATCTGTATAGATACACAAGAATATATGCACATGCATAGACATAGACATATATACATACATATACACATGCATATATACATATATAAATGCATATATGCATATACATGTGTGTATACAGATATATACACACATATGTACATATATATGTGCATATACATATTCATATACATGTTATATATACAGAAATATATGTGTGTGCATGTGCATATGTCTGTATATATACACGGATATGTATGCATGTGCATAGACAGTCATATATACATACATATACACACATATCTACATAGATATACATATATATACAGATATATGCATATATGTGTGCATTTACAGATATATATACATATATATTCAGATATATACATGCATGTATGCATATATACATGTGCATATGCATATACATATTCATATATTTATACATACATGTGTTATCTATACACAAATGCATATTTATGTACAAGTGTACGCATGCGCGTACATCTACAGATATACACAAGAATATATGCGTGCACAGACATAGCTGTATAAACTTATATATGCACACAGATATACATACATATATACAGATATATGCGTGTATGTGTGTGTATGCAGATATACACATATATACAGACATGTACACACATATATACGTGTATGTGCATATGCACATATATACGTACATACATGTGCATATGCATATGCACGTATATAAAGATATACACCTGCATGCGCATATATATACACATATTTATATACATAGGGCATTGGAATCATAGAATCGTCGAGGCTGGAAGGGACCTTTAAGATCATCGGGTCCAACCATCAACCTACATATACATATACATACACATGTATATACACATGCACGCGTACACATACATACGTACATACACATTACACGAAGATATGCATACATGTGCGTACAAACACGCACATACACACACGCGCACGTCTATATACGCGTATACACGTACGGAGCACGCGCGCAGGGGGCGGCACTACAAGTCCCATCATGCCGCGGGGCGGGGGAAGGGGGCGTGTCCTCGCGAGCCGCGTCGCCCCGCCCCCACCCGGCCCCGCCCCCGCCGGTGGGGTGGGCGAGCGCGCGGCGGCGGCCGAGGCAGAGGGCGGGCGGCGCTGAGGCGAGGCGGGCTGGGGGTGCTGAGGCCAGGCGGCGTGAGGGCAAAGGAAGGCGGCGGCGGCGGCGGCGGCGGCGGGGTCCGTGGTGAGGGCGGCAGAGCCGGCGTTCATCGCTGTTTCTTCTCCCCGGCAGCTGCCGCCGCTTCCCGGCTTGTCTCTCGCCGCGGGGGCGGCGGGGCGCGCTGCGGAGGCTCCCTCCCCTCTCGCCCGCCCTGAGGAGACGCGGACGGCGGCTGCCCCTTTAACCCCCCCGCTCCTTGCGTCCCCCCGCCGCCTCGGGGAGCTGCCGCTGACGGCCTGAGGTGCCTCTTCCGCCTGCTTCCTTCCTCCCTGGGGTGAGTATCGCGCCTGTCGCGACAGAGCCGCGGCCGTATCGCCAGGGGGGAGGCGGGCAGGGGGCCTGCCCGGGGGCTGCCCCCTTCCTCCGGAGCCTTCCCCCCTCCCCCCCCCCCCCCCTTTCCCCCGCCGCCCTGCGCGCTTTGTGCGGCGCCTCCGCAAGGCTGTCTTGCTGTTGCTGGCTTTAAAATAATTCTCTATTTTTTATTCTTTTTTTCCGGGGGGTTGAGGAGTTTTTTGTTTTTTTTGGGGGGGGGGGCTGGGAAGTGGATTTTTTTTTTTTTTTTTTTTGGGTGTATGTTTTTTTTTCTTTCTCCCTTCGCACCCCCCCGGAGTTGGCCGGGCCCCGCTGTGGGGCTGGATGTGCCGGGGAAGCTCTTTGTCATGGAGCGGCTGCTGAGGCGCCTGCCCTCGGGAAAAACATCACTTTAAAAAAACCAAAAAAAAACCCAAAGAAAAAGGAAAAAAAAAAAGTCAGCAATTGGACTCCGAGGTTTTTGTTGAATCCGAGGGGTGGATTTTTTTGGCGGTGGTCGTGGTTTTTTGTTTTGTTTTTTTTTTTCTTTTTTCTGAGGAGAAAAGATTCCGCCCCCCCCCAAGTCCAGGCTCCATTTATCGCAGCCCCCTGTGCCGGAGCAGCACGCAGGCGGGTGAAAACAAAACAAAGGGGGATTTTCGTTTTGCTGGTGTTAACCTGCAAAATCTTGGTGGGAAAGCTTGCTGCTTCGTTCCCCCCTCCCCTCCCCCTTTAACTCTTCCAAATTTGATGCTGTTTTACTCTGGAAGAATCCAGATAGCCGGTAGATAAGTTGTGTCTTTTTAATTTTAAGCTTCTTGCCGGGGGGAATTGGAAGATTTCTCTCCTGTATCCTCAACCTTGGCTCTTTTGTGAGCAGCCTGCCATCCAGCGCAACTTTCGTCGGGTTTTTGTTTTCACTCTTTTCCTTCCCCCCCCCCCGTAGTTAAATAATGCGGTTTCAGGAAGAGCTAATGGCAGGGGGGACATTTCTGCCTGTAACAGCCATGGAGAAGATTTTTTTTTTAAAAGGCAGGGGAAAGGAGCAGCAGTTGTGTTTTCAGCTAAATAATATTATTTTTTTTCTTTTTAAAAGGCATAATGATATTTTAAAGCAATTATTTTATTTTTATACTGAAAGCTTTTTTCTTTTTTATTCTTTGTTTTTAAACTACCCCCTCAAAAACTGCAGCTGTTCCACCTCTGCAAAATGCAGCTTCTAGAATACATGTAAGCAAAAAGCAGCCTAGCTGTAATGCTTGTGTTTCTGGCCTCACGTTTTAAAGGCCACCCATTTGTTTTCGCTAGGATCCTTCTGCCTTGAAAACACACTACTTGGTAAAACTACAAAGTGTTTCAGCTAGACAGAGCTGGAGGTTCTGCATCTGAAGGACGACGGGTTTATTTTTTCCATTCTGAGCACGCGTGGGGGGCAGAGGGAGAGCTAGGGGGGAAAAAAAAGCGGTTTCCGGTTTCTGTTCAGCAGCTTTTGTAATTTTTTTTTTTTTACAAAGAAGCAGCTAGATGACCTGTTGATGATACATCTTCCGTTGCTTTTTATGCCAAAAGGTGCCGGTAGGTTAGTGGAGATGAAAGCTTCAGCCAAACAAGCTACCCAGATTTTTGTTTGCATGTGTTGCCGTGCAGTCTGTGTGGCTTTGTAATGTTTTAGGCCAACAGTTTAAGAGTGAGTAATGTAGTGCCAAAGTTCAGATGTCTACACGGGACACTCCCCCCTCTCCTCTCTGCCGCCCCCCTTCTCCCTGAGAAAAAGCCTGGTTCGTAGAAAATTTAACTCATAGCTGGAAAATTAGAGCCTTTTGGTGCTGTGTAGGATGTGTCTCCTAACTCCTTTTGAAGTCATATGAATGACCAGGCAGGAAGCTTTAGGAATTTGTTTTAGTTGTACGTAGGCACCTACTGGGTACCTTAAGCTGAGACATCTCCTATTTCAAATGAATTAAACTTGTAGGAGCACCTATGTTCTGCTGAGTATAGTCTTGTGAAGTGTGCCTAATGAATGTTTCCGTTCTTACCAAACACTGAAATGTATTTCTCAATGCAGCAAGTCACCATGCTGGTGTTCATTTTGGAAATTAAAGCTTTGGGTAACTTCTGGTATTTCAGTTAAAGCAGAACTTAGTATAAAATCTGTCTGCTACAGCTGTTTTGTGTTTTGGTATCAATACTGGTTTCTATTAAGGAACTAGCATGGAAAACAGGATCCTTTCACTTCAGGATTTATAGCTGGAGACTGTGTATTTGTAGATGCAAAATAGAGCATCATCTGCTTGGAGCCAGTGGTATTTAAAGCTCTTATTCATTTGGAAGGAACTAATTACAAGTACATTTTGATATAAAATCTCTTCTCAGACAGGAACTCTGGAATACAGGAAAGCAGAAAACCCCAAACTGTTTGTAGATGCTAATCCATGCCCTGAGCTAAAAAAGGAAGAATGAGGGTGTTTCATGAGAAATCAAAGTCACCTTTAAGCGCATACTTGTAAGTGAAATTACACAGTTGATTAGGAATTCCTGCAGGATGCCAATAATTGGAGGTACTTGTTGCTAGCTGGTCACTGTGTGCCTTGCTGGTTAGATCGTAAAAGTTTTGACTGTAGGCGGCATCAAGAGGAAGAAGTCCGTCTCTCTTGCTTCCCAGGCATTCGTTCCTTAATCTCCACATTCACAGGCGTGCTGACAAACTGTCAAAGGAAGTGACAGCAAAGAGATGGTGTAGGAAGTAGGTCGAGCGCTGCTAAATGCTGCTGAGAGAGTTTCAGTGGAAAAAAGTAAGCATGTTTCCATCTGATCTAGTTTGTTTCCTTTCAATCTACTGGTTACCAGGATGCAGCAGTAAACCTCATACTCCTACTGTAGTCCTCTGATTCCGCTGAAATTAATATTGTGTCCCTAATCGGGCCCCGTTAGTCTACCTGGATGGAAAGAGTCATGGGGAAGAAGGCAAAATAGCAATTTAGTTCCCATCCTGTGAGGTTCAAATTGTGTCAGCTGTGCAAACCTGAAGTGGCTCTGTGTCTCCTCGGAGGCCATGGACAGCTTGTGGGATGGATTTCCCTCTCATGGTGGTGCTGCAGGCTCTCCAATGGGGTGGCTGGGGCAATAGGGTAGCATCATGACGTGTTCTTTGCGGACTTAAAGTTTTGCAGTGGATGTGGCAATTAATAGTCACAAGCGATTTTAAGTGTTTCTTGTTTAAAATGTTTGAATTGAGGTATTCAAAAACCTGCTTTTCAAGTTAAAAAAGTTCTTTGGCATGCTAGAAATCTTCCTTAAACTACAAAAAAAAAAAAAAAAAAGCAAGCTCTGCCCTCTCACTGCTGTCTCCTAAAAGCAGTAAAAGCTATTGACAGTAACTTGATTTGCAGAAAAATTACAGCCTTGCACTATGAATATGTTCTTTACCAAGTATCCTGTATTTATATTGATTTGAAAAAGAGATCTTGCTTCGAGTAGGAAGAGGTGCTTCAATGCTTTGCACGAGTGAGTGCACAGCATATTGGCTACCTAGGTGAGCCCTATGCCATGGATGACTTCTGCTGACCCATTGTCATGTGATTTGTAGCACCAAATGTTGCTAGCTGCTCAAAATGACCTTTCTGGAATAACCCTGTAGTCATGAACGGATGTAAAAAGGTTGCAACTACAGGCTCTACAGGAAAAGTCTTTTGTCCTCTGTTGGCACCCTGTGCTGAAGGTAGGTGGTCATCAGTACTGGTCTAGCTCCAGCAACACCTCCTGGCTGGTGTACTGGGTGTAAATGCTGTGAGGTCGTGTTTTGGGATGTGGGCTCAAGTGTAAACTGGTCAGCAGCTTGTTTGACCCAGACTGAACACAGCATTTGGTTAAAGATTGATGGTATCCTCCAGTCCCTGCCATGCAGGAGCACAGTTCAGTTCACGAATAGGTAATAAAAGTTAATCTGCTGACCTTGTTTCTTAATCCATCCTGCTGAATTCTATCATAGAGACTTGACTGCCACCCATGGTACCTGCTTACATAAATGCTGAATTTTGGGCTGGGATCTCATGTACTTGAGATCAGAGTGGACTGAAACTTGCAGTGCATTTCTGGCTGTGGTTTCAGGATTGGGAGTGTCCTATAATTTTACTTGTCTAATTGGAGGTATATGTCAGTCTTACCCTGGTCCTCTAATTAAATTCCTGTTGGGAAGAGGATTCGTTTGATTCACACATTGAAATACTTTCCTTGTTCATGTATGTTGTAGAAGACTTTGGATATGTGTCATGCTAGCTCAAAATGCTCTTGATCTCCCTTGATGTTGGCTATACAGCTGTGTCAGCCAGATGTTTTTCCATGCCGACCCGGTTTGTAGCAGATTAATTGCATAAGTGTGTTTTTTAGAAGGGGGAAAAGCATTGCTTTTGGGAGAAGTTTTTTTTAATAGTACAGAAATATTTGGTCCAGGAGGTGCTGGTCTGCCTATACTAGATAGGGTAGGTATGTATGTGTTGGAGGGAACAATAGCACCATCTGATTGACAAAAGTTAATCAAAGTCCCAGATGTAGGCAAGCTTTTGCTGTTAGTTTACATATTTGGTGTTCAGGGAGATAAGCATGGTATTTTTGCAGAAAAGCTTTTTGTCACCAAATGCTGCATTTCCATTTGTGGGTCTGTAACATCTGCTGTAGTGGCTGAAGCTCTGCATTGTAGACAAGTCTAGTGCAGAAACGAACAGTAAGGAAGGCAGGGAAAAGCTGAAGTTGAATAGACTTAAACAAGTGATCTACAGATATTTTTTTTTTTAATTATTACTAGGATAGTTGATAGTCTGAATAGCTACTAGAGGATGCTGTTTCATGGATTGATTGAGGTTTTGAGTGAGTCAGATATATCAAAAAATATTTTATAGATGCTTGCAAGGTAAGGGATTGGAGGAAGTTGGTCAAGTAAGATTTTTTGGGGGGATAGTTTACTGGAGCTAGGACTTGAGGAGAAGATGGGGGAAAACAAAAACCAACCAACCCCCCCTCCCAAAACCAGAAAAACAATAACAAAACCCTGCCTAGCCAAAACTGTCTTTAAGTACATGACCATCAATGTTTTTTTGCTTCCATTGCCAATTGATTCATCTGCCTGGATGTACTTAGCCACTTGTATTTAAAGTGTGCAATGTTTCTGCAACTATAGTGAACCCTTTGGGCTTCATTACAAACGCTTAAAAATACTCTTTTCTAAGCTGGGATACCTATTTTCCTTACTTCATGAGCAAGATTGGGGATAAAGATTAAATTTGAAGGGACTGATTTGTTGTCTGTTAAGATGACTCTTAAGACTTGCCATTGGCATTGGTGGAGCTTAAGGCCTGCAAGTTTCTGGAGGTGTGATGAGAGGCAACTTGGTGATCTGATTTGAGCATCTCACCCTGTCCTGCTTGCTTCATCAGTGCTCCTGCTTAATTGTCTGACAGTTGGTCTGAACAGAGAAGCGAGCAACTGGAAAGTAGCAGCTGTTGAGTTAGTTTCTCCCTCTCTTTTGCCAGTTTGTCCTCTAGGATGGTAACCCATTGACCTATGTCAACAACACAAATGTCTTAATTGTTCCTTGGGTCAGGGCAGCCAAACTGGCATGTCTGGGTTAGATCCAGCTTGAAATGTTTCCATCCAGCAGGTCATTTTTGCCCCAGAAGTGATCAACCACAGCTGGGGCAGCACATGAAGCACCTAGGTGGAACCGTGGGCTTTAGGTATGGGAACTAGTGTGCCGCTGTAGCCTGCACACATGGCCCCCTTAACCATCAAGTCCATTGGGATGCTGTAAGACAATGTTAAACTAGTAGCAAAATTAGGCTTAGAGTTTCATGTGTTTGTAGTTCCTTTCCTTGTGTTAAGATCATGCCTCTCTGACAGTTACAGATCTGTCCCAAAGTGCCGGCTTTCCCTGCCCTCAATTCCTTATGCTTTTAATGGTTGTGCAGCATTAAATAGTAAAGACTTGATTTTAAAATCATACAAACTTGACTATTTCATCTGTATTTTCTTTGTCCTAAGACAAATTCTTCATGTTCAATGATAAAGTGGTCCCTGAAGAATTCTTGGTAAGAAATGTCAAGGCTCCTCTTCTCTTAAGTGTTAAAACGTATGCTGAGATTTCTGTCCGATGCTACCTTGATATCCTTTCCCCTTGTCTGAAGCAGTTGTAGTCAGTACAATATTTTTACAAGAATAAATATTGCCTTAATCGTGGCTTAACACAAGGTTCAACTGGGAAAATAAGTAATGGTTCTTTTGTCATATCGTGTAGCTGAACTATTTATTTGGTATGAATGAGCTTAGGGGAAAAATCCAAAATGCGTCACATACGGAGGCTTACTATAAAGTAATTTACTTCCTTTTAAAGAACTTGTTGCTCATTTTCCTTCTTTAATGGACCTCTTGGGATAAACTGCTAATTCTAAAAATATGTCAGTTCCGCCATTTCCCACTAATATATTTTTTCTTTGTTTGGCTTTGGTTTGCTTTTTCCCTGAGCCACTTTAAATACTCTGAGGAATGCTCAACATGGAAGAAAGTAAATGCATGTAGGTATTTGAGTTGCTGTATTTAGATCACTGCTGCATTTCAAGGCCAGCGGAAGATGACTTTGAACTTCTACTCTACAGTGAAAGAGAGTGCAGGGGCCTCAACCTTTAGCTAGTGTCGCAGGTAGGGTATCTGCTTCCTCTTGTATCTACTTCCTTTCTACTGGGCAAGCGTGCTGTTTTGAATTTAGGAAAGAAAATATAACATTCTAGTAAGGATGTCAATATTCTTCTGATAGGAACTGGGAGAGTTTCTACCAGATAGAAACTCTGGGAGAGTCAACAACCAGAGTTGTTGACTATTCATGTGTGGGAAACCAGAGTTATGGACTGTTCAGTCAATATTGCTATTTCCATCTTCATGATCAAACTTTGATGGCAGTTCAGTTTCAGATTTAGGAATGCCGCTTTCAGAACACCGCAAAAAGGTGTATGATGCCCACAAGTGACATGAGTCCATGCACAGCTTCCTAGGGGATGTTTTTCCTTAAACTAGGTATGCTCTAGTACAACCTGCCTTCTGTGCTTGGCTGGTGGGTGGCCCACTTTTAGCCCTAGGACACAGTCTAGGCTTGGATGGCCAACATGTATGAAGCTGGTAAACTTGGGCTGGAGAAGGGGAGGAATATTGCTTGCTCTACACTTGTTAATGATTTGGTACATTCAAGTGACTTACTCTTTTGTCCTCTTTTTCTGCTTTAAAAGAATGAATTAAAGCCACATGGAAAGGCCATCTCTGTTTTTACCCAGAAAACGTTTCCAGCTTGTTCCATGCTGGATTGGCATTGTAATGTTAAAATATTTTTAACATCAATAGTGATGATTAGAGGTTGAATAGTTAGAGGGGAGAAGATAGTAGTCAAACTTCAACACCTGGTATTTGTGTGTGCTAGAGGGATATTTGTTTAAATGTACCTTCAGCAAAGAGCTGGGAGAGATCCAGCTCAAACTCCCTGGAACTTACGGGGGCAAGCAGTAAAAATGGCTTTTTAACAGGGAAAAGAGCTAAACATTTTTTTCAGTTTTTCAGATAAGTAGTTCAGAGAACCAGAAGGCCCGAAAGTAGGCTCTTAGAGAGTTTCATTTGTTCTTTTTATCGTGTGATAATGCTTAGGCAAATTTGTGATGGTAGTGCTGACACTTTAGATAAGGACTGCTTCCTGCTCCAATCTGCTGTCCCTGTACCTCTTAGAGTTAAAGCATTACATATGTTTTTATATATGTATAAATAAATCATATATATATATAAAAAAAAATATATAACTGTGCACTTCATACCCTGGGATTAGCAGACCAAGTTTAAGAAAAATTATATTGCAATACATATTAACCTGAAGACAGTTGATCACCCCTGTGTACTTAGATGACTTTAACAGCCAAGTCGTCTCCTCTTGATTCCTGTGGTAGGTGGATCCATCATACTGGATCTTTGTTCTTTGATTTTATATTTTTAATAAGGTAATTCCTATGCTGCTGATAGCCCACATCAGTTGTTCTAGCATTCATTTGGTGCTGTATGTGGTGGATATGAAATATCATTCCAGTAGAGCTTTCCCTTTTGGTGCAGCATAAGTTGTTGCCTGTTGGTTAAGGTTTCTGCAAGCTCCTCAAGGTTGTTGCAGAGGGCTGGAGTGTACCATGGTGAGGGTAGCAGCTGGGTTGTTTTTGTCTTGTTTTTTTAAAAGAAGTGATGCATTATTCTGTTGGGGCGGTCAGCCACCTGCTGAAGTTGAGGAACTCAACTTGATCGTGCAAACAGATAAATGCACGAGTAGCTTTTATTTTTAACCACCTTTTTTTTTCTTGCACATGTATGTATTTTTACAGTCAGTACTGTGGCCAGTGTATTAGCTTTTTCTTAGGCTTTCAGAGCAGCAGATGTCAATGCAGAATAGGTTGTTCAACCTCTCACTGCTGCCTGAGAAAGACCAGGATGCTGCAGTAAAATGTGGGGGCTTATAAGCCACTTGTGACTTAGATATAGAAAATGCTTTTGAATTTCTATGCCAATATAGATACAGTATTTAATTTTTTTCCTCACTGAAATAACTGTTCATACTTAACTGTTCTCAGATATGCACAGTTAGCAAGGGAAACCCCTACCTCTAGAGGGAAAGTGTTACAAGCATTTTTCCTGCAATCTGTCATGTACTATAACTTTGTGGAGGAGCTCATTTAAGGTGGCAGTGTCTAAACAGGAGGAGAGATAGCAGCATGATCCAAAAGGTGGAGGAAGAGTTAACTTTTACCTTAAAGCCAAGAAGAACCAGTCCCAAGGAGAAGCGAAGAGCTTGCTTATCGTGTCAATAAGGATGTGTAGCTAGCATCTGGTATCTTTCAATCTCTTCGAGTCCGCAACAGCAAGTATTGTAGGCGTGCCACTGCTATTTTATGTCTATTAATGAGGATGATTAACAGATTTGTCTGGCCATTTGGTATATATTTCAAAGCCTCAGTCATCAAGAAATAGCGGTTTTAAAGATGTAGATAGTGCTTGGCTTACACGTGAAGTGAGATGGCATGAGAAGTTTCTTGCCTCGCTCTGGGCAGATGTCAAGTGTAACATCGCCTGTTTTCTCTTCTCTCGCTCTCCAGTTTCCCAAGGCAGGGTTGGGCCTGCAGTCCTTCTGTGCCAGCACCTCATGCAGGCCTTAAAGACAGGAGGGGTGTGTTCACTTCTGAATCCCTGGGAGATGTGGGGAAGCATGTTTTAACCCCTCCATGTATAACAGAAAACCTAACAAAGACAGAATTGCGCTCTACTTCCCTGTCCAACTAGGAGTTCAGTGTATGGGAGGTGGCAGGGAGAGGAACCTGTAGGCTGGGATGATGGATGATGTCTCCAAAGCCCCAGATGGGTGTTACACTTGTCTCTCTATTTTTTTTGTCCTTATTAAAATAAAGATAAGGAATTCACAGGTGTGTTGATGCTTAATTTGCTAATGTTTGGAAGCCGCTACAGAAATGCGAATTAGTATTCAGTTACTAATGAAATCTTGCTCTGCTCTGAGGCATGTAAACTAATGAAATGCGAACAAATGTGAAGGTGGGTGAAAAAACTGATAGTGCAGCTTCAGTTCCCTGGGTTCATGCTTCCCATTTCTCTCTTCTACTTCCACTGTGTCGGATGTTCAGAAGTGTCAGCGTGGCCAAGGACCAGGTACAGAGCTTATCTGAGGCACAAGCCTGCTGCTAAGGAGGAAGGCACAGTGATTTGGAATATGGAGAGGTATAACATCTGTTCGTAACCTTTGTCATAAGTGGAACGGATTATAAAATGACAAATACTGATTCTCTGCCAATCGGCATATGCTCAATTCAGTATTGCACAAAGCACACCAGTTAGATTTAATACAAATGTTCCCTAGAAAGATCACCTTGATTGAATTTTTTTTTTTTCAGATGTATAAAGTAGAAATGGTCTGAGGCTCTCTGTTTGTTCTTTAAAGACTAAGTGCTGTATTTCTAGCTCTTGGCAGACATTGTCCACAAGTACTTCATGTTCCATTGGGCTTATGCCAAATTTAATGTACTGTGTGTACTGAAAGCATCAAAACCAGACTTACTTTAATTTTAGATTTTACAGCTACCATTATTGGTTTTTCTTAGAGCTGTTCCATCCAATCTGCTATCGTTTTAATTTCTTTTCCCTGCAGGAATTTGGAGAAGGCTCTTGACAGTCTTTATTTGTGTGGCTAGGGACTGTTTATGTGAGTGAGAGCTGTAGATCAGACATCTCTGCAGTGGCCAAACTCTCCATTTATAGAAGCTAAATCAGCACACTGCATTAGTTGTGAACGCCTGTCTTTAATACTGACTGGTATGCTGTGACGAAGAGTAGTGTTATAAACAGAGTCCATCAACTGTCTTTCAAGAAACTTGAATTTTATAAAAACCTGAGATGGGAAAGGACTATTACAATCAGCTAAATATACCAAAAGATGTGAACTTTCATTTTGCAGTGCTCGTATCACATATGAATAGAATTATGCCCATAAGACCTTGGACTCTGAAGAGATAAAAATGGGAAGTGGTAGGGGAGAGAAACAGCACAAGTAGGAGTTACTGTAGGTAAACAAAGAGAGGAAGGAAATAACTGAGGGAAAGAATAGGGCATAGTGCAAAACAGCCAACCAACGTGGGCCAGAGCATTTGTAACGCTACAGTTGTCAGGTCTGCTGATCCCTGTCTGACAGCTGTGTCTGCTGGCCTTGTATTTTGGCTGTTCATCTTTTATTTTCAACCCTCAGGGACAAGTAGCTGTGCTTAACCATGACTTCTGGCCAGGTGGCGCATAGCCCTCAGAGTGGAGCAGGATTCCCTTCCATTGTGTGGAGAGCATGGCACTCGATGGGGCCTGACTTTTCCCCCTCTGCCTCTTCTTCTACTCCTACTGAGCCTCTTTTTATTAAATGACAGTCTGTTTTGGTTTCTGTTTTCCAGCTTTACCTTCTGATAGTGTTGCTAGAGTAAAGTTGCTCAGGTCTTAGAGGACATGCATCTAAGTGAGGAAGAGAGGTGTCTTGATACAGAGAGACTTAAAATCCCAAGGAGTTCTATACTTCCCATTAATACTCATTAATTGTAATTGAGGTATGTGGGAATTCCTAGTTAGTCTTTATTGTAGGCTTAACCACAGCACTCAGTACTTCTTGTTAGGCCTAACTCTTATGCCAAAGGATTGAGTGTGATTTTAAGTCTAACTGCAGTTATCCAGTCCTCAGCCGTAGTCTATAGTTCAGATTTTACTCCATCTTAAGAATGGTGATTAGTCTTTGGAAGCATCACTTAAGCTTTGATGATCTTCAGATACTGTCCCACAGTTTTCAGAAGCTGTATTTTGTGTTGTCCTCCTCTCTTCTCATTGCAACTTAGCAGAGGTGCTGGAGTCTCTGCTGTGGCCCGTTCAATTTCTGCAGTTTAACTTTGCCAAGCAGTGCTAGAAGATGCTTTCCCAGCATGTGATCAAATGACCAATGTGGAAGGACTATTGGTTTTTGCAACTATGTTAGTATACCCCAAGTTTTATTATGGAAACTGGTTACAGAAGTAACTTGTGTTAATGTTAGCAGATAAACTGTGCCTCACTTCTGTCTCTCAAAAGAATTTTGGTAACCTTTATCTTGGTGTTGTTCCTCATAAGAGGAATTGGTGCTACATCTTGCTGCAGAACTGAGTAGGCTAATGGTGCTTGTCTTCCTTTTCTCTCTTGAGTTGTCTCAAGTCCTAGACCTCCAAGGATAGCAAAAACCCTACTAGGAAACTTGTCCTATGGAGAAATGTACAGAAACTGACTAAACCTGATAAAGACAGAATAAAGCGTTGTTGCAAGTCTGCTTTTGTAACTGAGACAGAGCTTGAAATTTTTAGTTTATTGCTGTTACTGTGCTTGTTTTCAGGCTTTATTTTCAAAAACCCTTTGTATAAGCTTAGTATTAACTCAATATGCATGCTAATAAGATTATTGCTGTACTAAGCTGTCTTTTGCTGATGAATGTAGCTTTTGTTACCTAAAGGAACAAAATAACTTGAATAGAAGAGTTGAGTATAAAGAAAACAAAAATTGGCTCCAAAGTTAAAAATAGGAGTGGTTATGTTCCCTTGTTTCTCAAGATTAAACACAGCTTTTAAGTGCTGCTGAGGAACAGACCCTATTTGCTGGCATCTTGCTATTAATTAGTCCATGCATTTCAAAAAAATATAACTTTGCTCTTATTCTGGAAATGAACACATGAAAGATGGTCCCAGCTCTCTGTTCCTCTTCTGTCTTCAGGTGCATGTGTGGAACCTAGTAAATCAAATAAAGGAACAGATCAGGGTGTGAATTTGTGGAGACACCATGGATGTGCAAAAACCTTACATCCTCTAAATGCAGGGCAGCAGGCAGGACCGCTGTGTTTGCAGGCAGTGGTATTTTATGCTGCCTTAAAATTGTTTAACCACAGAATGTGTTCTATGATAATGGTAACAACTAAGTGCAGGCATTCCTGCAGGTGGTGAGAACAGGTGATAAATAATAGTTCTGCGATGCAGTGCTTCTGTCTTTGCATGCAAAGCTCATGCCTCTGCACTAGTGGCCAGGTTTGACAATGAATTATTAATTTATTTTGGAAGGGAACTCTGGAGATCATCTGGTCCAGCTCACCTTACTCAAGGTAGTTTGAAGTTAAAGCCAGCTCTTTCATCCCTTTATTTTGAATGGTCTTCAATAGCATATGGGCAAGGTGTCTGCTGACAATACTTGTCTAATGCTTACCTGCAACAGTCAGTCTTCTGCAAATGTAAAACTTGGACTTATCCTGTGTAATTCCAGAACATGTTTTTAAGTTTCAGTAAATCTGGAGTGTGCTGAAACCAACTGACTGGTAACTGAATTCCTTGAATAATTTTGAACAACTGAGTTCTTGAGTTATTCTGCCCTGGGAGTACTGACTGGACACAAGAGTATATGCTGTGTTCAAAGACATGTTATTCATGCTTTTCTCAAAATGCATTTATTCCAGTAGACACTGAGCCAACATTGATAAACCTCTATGAAACCATTCTTTATGGTGGCTGTGAGCAACAGGTAGACTTCCCACCTCTGCCTCTCCCAGCTGACAGTTTTCAATTGGTGATGCTAGCCGTTTGGTGCTAATGTGGATGGGGCTTAACCATATGGTCTCGCTCTCACTTTCTCTCGCAGTGTTGAAAAATGTTGTCCTGTCTGCACTAGCAGCTAACTGATCTGAACCCATTGTTGACAGCCACCATCATCAACAGGTCATTTTCCCTCTGCAAGCGTGGCTTTTGATTATGTATCGTAAATCCAAGTGGAAGTGCGGTTACAATCTCACGGTCCTTGGACATGGTGAGTTTACTTCTACACAGTTGTTCTAAGAGAACAAACTTTTCTACTTGCACCTGAACTACTCTTATCTGAAAAATCTGAAGAGAAAACTCAGTTACTACTTCTAGAATTCCCTCAAAACAGGCCTTTCATTTACCTCTAAGATTTTGATTGAGATTAGTTGCAAGAAGTACAAGTGTAGAGCAATACAAACTGTTAGTATTGTCTTACTGTTACTGTCCATAACGGTATTCTCTAAACTTTTTTTAAAGTGGAGAGAGAATGCTCTAAGTTGTTCATTGGACAGCGTCTCTCTACAGCAACTACCCCCAGCTGTTATAAAACTGCAGATTATGTTAGAGAGGTGGCTGCTAAGCTGTACCAAATTGTACTTTGACATGCCCTAGTGTTGGATTTCTACTGAAGGTTGTTTCCAGAGGCTCTGAGTTGAAATAATATTTACTGCCTGCTGAGAGCAATGCCTTCTTGTCTCCCTGGCCTGTGCACACACAGACCTTCCTTTCCCAGATCCAAGTTGTGCAGCCTCGCACCCTTCTTTTCTCCAGACCAGCTAGCCAGAGTTTGTCCATGAGCTCACTTTCTTCACTAACCCAAGAGAAACAACTTTAATAACAGGTGTTTTCTAAGACGTTCAGGGAGCTGTGCCTTAAGTTTCATCATTAGACTGACTGTATACCCTTCTGATGTGGTAGGCTGAAAATTCTTGCATTGCTTTCTGTAGGTTCGTCTGTGAATGTATCTGTGGCTTGTTCTTTTTCCTTAGCCCTCTGGTTTGAGGACAACAGCTGCTGCCTCCTCTCGCTGTTACTTGCACCAAAGGAATAATGTGGTGTTGTGAGAAGATCAACTTTTCTTTGCTTGGACCAGTTTTTGTACCAAGTTAATGCTAATGAAATTAAAAGTACAACCTCAAGTACAATGGGTGTGATTAATAGTGAGAAGACTTCTGGCATTGTAACTTTGAAAATGCTTACAGTTTTATTTTACATCTCGGGGGACTGGAGCAAATAGGCATGAGATGCTAATCATAATGATGTTTTTCATGATCAAAGATATCAGTACTTCAGCGGCTGCTATTTTTGTTTAAACTGCCAAAGTCCTAAAACTGGTTATGAGCAGTCAGTATTGGTGGTTAACAGCCCGAAACATTTTAAGTATAGAAAACTCCATTATTTATTTCACATGAGTTTGCTGACTTGGATTCATGCTGTATATTTCTTTTATTTTCCACTGTGCCTCTGGGTTTTCTGTTTCAATCGTGAGTGGATTCTTATTTCAAAGTTACTTCACCTTGAAATGCACGCAGAGTTAAGCTCAACAGATAGTACAGTATGGTCTGGAGCTTTAATAGTAGTGTAGCTAGAGCTTTGGTTTATCAATTTTAGAGTCTCATCTGTTAGGAAGAAGTTTCTACCTAATGAAATACAGTGGGTCAGAGGACTTACCATGTTCAAGTACTTGTGTATAAGCCAAAATACTTGCAGCAAGCTCCTATTAAGAGCGTCATTCCTGAAGAGTTGTGGAACACAGTTGAAGCTAGTGGCTTCAGAAGCTGAAGGTATCTGTCATTTGAGTGTTTCATCTCTTCAGACAAACAGTACGCAACTTAAATACTATAACTGACATTGAGCATTGTCTCTGACGGCACTGTAATTATTCTGAATGTCTGGGGCTTATCCAAAATCAGAGTGGTGAATTAAATTACATGTCCAGCACAGATCTTCTCTAGTACAGTCTTGCTTAGGTAGGCTGATAGCGATCTTGCTTATGCTGGTTAATTCAGTTGGCTTCAATGCAGTTGAACCCTTACTTGCACCTGCATAATGAGACTCAGGTATCAGGTTTGGTGAGGTGACCTGGTAGATGAACAAAATCAGAATTTGGACTTTAGTTTCTTTTCCTTGCTAAGTATGCTTTTACTTTTTTTTTTTTGCACAGTGCGCCTAGAAGCAAAGCCCTGCTGCTCAATACAATCGATCATCTGTGAAACAGATGAGCTACAAACCTCAGTTTTATTTTTTTTAAACATTGTGAAGGCTTAATATAATAATAAAAAGAGAGAGAGAACTCAGTCTGCTGCTACATTACTGTGCCAGGAAATAATCCTTCCTCCCTGACCAGTTCCTTAGCTGTTCCAGCTATGGTATGATGTAGTTTTATTTTATTCACAATGGCTTTATTTAGATTCTCCTTTTAACTAATGGTTTTGGCACACTTTAAAGAGACACTTAAGGGAGAGGATCTTGTTGCAGTATTCCACTCTGGGCTAAACTTACAGGCTGCAAGTGTATATATATATATATTTAGTTTAATTAGGGATTCTTCATTTGTACCACAGCAAAAACCATCTTTGGAGCATGTTGAGTTTGCAAGCAGTTATCCAAAAGGCTGAAGTTTTGTCAAAGGATGCAGTCTTTTGCAGGCTGGAGCTGTTTTAGATTACTCTGTGCATTTCTGGTTGGATTGCATCTAATTAACAAGAAAACTTTTCTTGTGATCTTGGATTTCAGTTGGCTGCCACTTCATTGGGAATTTTGATTGTAATATTTCAGTGCCCCTTTGTGTTAGGTCCTCTGCTATCTTTGCTTAACTTTTGTATTCTGGACCTTTATTTTTGCAGGTAAAGACAAGTTTTGCTGCTTCAGTGTATAAAGCTAAAACACTACTGCTTTGGGGAGAGAGGTTGCAGCTTTTCTTTTTCTCTTTATCCAATTTTTAGTTTTTAGGTAGACTTCTATATCAAAAGCTAAAGAATAAGCACCATGCTGTAACTTTTGGGAAACCTAGGTATTAAAATCTGTTAATAAAAAATTGGTTAGTAACATGTGAGGATGTTGGGATGGAAATCACGTTAATTGAGATTGTTTTAACGTTTTCGTTGTGCTGAGTGAGGGAGGGTGACCTGAAAAGACAGGTCTAGATATAAAAAAGAGCCCAGTAATTCCTAATGCACCCCTTAATGTTAGACTTGTTCCTGTTCTTAAAAGAAGGACCTAGGACAAGTACAAACCCAGTTACTCCCAGAGTTGTACTCTTTCAAATCCCAGTCCAGCACATAGGAGCATGCTTAGTTTTAATGCCAGAAGCAGTAAAAAACAGCTCTCCGCAGCAAAACTAGGAATGTGCAGTTATTACCAGGAGTGGTGCTTTGCTCCACAGGCACTGCGCTGTGGAGCTCAGCTCTAACCCACAGTTCTTGTTGGGCCAGTTTTGAGACTGAAGCTTTGTGTAAATAGTTGCAGTCCTGCACTTTCTGTGCTTCTGTTAATGATTCAATTTAAAAAAAATAGTTTCTCATTTGTTTCTCATTTCTAATATGACATAGGCACTGTAACTTTGTTAGATTTTAAATATGATGACAATTATATAGCTCTATATGTGGTCACAGATTGGTTTTAAAGTGAAGACGCTTTCAAAGATAGCTTTTTTGTGTTTGCCTGTTTTTATTGGGGGTTTTATTTGGTTTTTGGGAGTTTAGGGTTAGGTGCTTTTTTTCTGCAATTAAAATTAAGTGCTTCTCTTCTAACCAGGAAAAAAGCTTCAGTCAGCTTCAAAGTGGTTACTAAAATTAAAATGTTTCACCTCAGAAACCAATAAAATTGTTGGAGCTGATACACTCCTTTTTTTTTGTTGGTTTGGTAGCGCTCTATAGTGTTGATAGCATTTGAGATTTTTGCTGCTGTTGATCTCGCATCTTTTTGTCCTAGCAGTCATGTTTACAGAATAAGTACTATTATAGAGAGACTCAAGGAGGGTGCACTTGTGACAGCACTGTATTTATTTGTGTAGTTCAGAGTTTATTTTGGGGACACAGAGTTCACACACTTCCATCAGTGAAATGCTAGAAGTACAGAGTGACTTCAGAGTTTTTAAGAGTTTAAGTGCAACAGTGGCTGCAAAGCCAGAAAAAGTCTTTTTTTTCCTTTATGTTTACAGAATATATATTACTTCTACAGCTGGTGTTGAAGTTGCTGAAGTGAGACTGAGCATGCTTGAAAATTTGTTTTTGAAAGTCTAGGTAAAAAACCTGCAGAGTTGCATGGAGGTAGACCATGCTGCTAAGGCGGCAGCTTGCCTATTAGTTGCCTCAGCGTGACAAACTCATAGCCTTTGTCCCCCTTGCCTAACTCATTCTGGTTGTTTGGTGTCAAATTGGCCACACTGACTTTGCGGTATTGGTAGTTTTAACACTTAGTATGTCTGTTTTGGAGTTAATTGCTTGAATGGGCGTGCTTAAATGTTTTCTTTACTTTGAATTTGCATTGGTCCAGGAGCTTGAACGTGGTCGGGCATCTCTGCTGAGTCTGGGTAGTTACTTCTTAACGTGTGCCAACTCGGTTGCCTGTGACTGTACCCTCTGCTGCAGTCTGGTGTTCTGCTCCACAAACGGATGACATGAGGAACCCTTAAGCAGGAGGGGAACTAATGACAGGCAGCAAGTTGAACGTGAGCAGGACTTTTACAAACCTTTATGAATGCATGTGAATGAGGCACTGCTCTGCTTAGCACGAGCAGCTGTTAGTCATTTGGAGGAATGTTCATAAACAATGTCAAGTCTTGAGAGGGCCAAGCTACCCCTAAAAACTTGCAAAGATTACTTCTGAAGAGCCAGATTTCTTGGAATGAATCACTCTGCACTGAACAGCTGACTAAAAAAGGGCAAGTGAAACAGCTCCTCCATGCTAGATTATAACTGTTAACTTTGCTATACTAGAAAAACAGGACTTAAGGTTTCCGTGGTAAGCAGAGGTACACTTGAAGTTACCCTGGTATCTGAAGTGCATGCACACTGTGGGTTAAAGTGGAGGCTTCTCTCCGCCTCTTTCTCAAGATGCAGAAAGGAGGAAGTCTGTATTATATTAACCAGTCACTTTGGTTAATAAATAAGTGCATGCTGTAAATCATGTGAAATTGATTTTAGAACTGTGTAAAGTACTACTGTGTTCTGAATCGTCTGGTACTGTTTAAAAATTACTAGGTCATGGTGCTGTCAAAACTGTGACTTTTTGTGGCTGTATGCTGTTTTCTGTATATTTGCCCAACAGTGTTTCCTATTTCCTGAATGGAAAATTTTTTCTTTGCGAGAAAATGAACAATTCTTTACTACTGAAAGCCTGCCTCTCAATACTTATGGGCGCACAAAGTGCAAAGCCAAGGTAATAGCTAAAGTGAGTTTGTGAGTGTTAAGGTACTTTTGCATTTGTCTTTGCATGTCAGAAATGCCTGAAATGGGAGAGAGATGGTAGATTTTCTTTCATGTGTGTGCTGATTTAAGTCTAGTCCAATCTGTAACTGCTCAGCTGCATTTGGTTTTGAGGCTTCTTCAGGTAACTTTGAAATATGAGATAGTACCCACAGAGAATCAGTCCTAGCCAGGATACAGCTTTAAGCATGTGTTTTTTTCAGAAGAAAAAAATATTGAGCTATTTTGCTTGAGAATATTATGTGGGAAATAAGCAAACCTGCATTGGATGATGAGAAATACACTGAACTTGTGTCCTCAAACCTCAATTTTAGTATTCTTATCCATTTCTAGGCCAAATCTCGAAGGTTTGCATTCAGACAGAATTCTGTTGAATTTGGATCAAGGAAGAACATGTTTTTTGTCTTCAGGAGCACTTTCCTCACTAGTGCAACTGCTAAGAGTCAAATTGCTGTCTGGCTCGTTTAATTTCATTGGGGTTAGTGACTTGAGTTAATGTCATTGAAAAGGCAAGGGCAGTCCATGAAACTCCTGGCTGAACGTGTTAATGCTGTCTAGCAATGGGTGCACGCTTTGACTATTGCAGGAAAAGTGCTCTGCCACAGTGACCGTCAGTATCCCTGTACTCTACCAATTTAAAATTACTTTTGTCTTCGTATGCTAGATTTTTGTCTGATTCTTCTTTCCTCAGTGACATACTGTGAGAGGACAAAAAGCAATGCAGGTTCTAGAGAGCATGGTTAGTTTAAAAAACAAACACGCCCAAACATGCCACTATCTTGGTACAAAAATACTTGTTGGTGTTTTTCAAAAATGTATCACATGACTAACATGCTTGGAAATATTTTTCCATCAGAGTTCTTCTGGTTGTAGCTGAAGACTGAACTAACTTAAAGTTGCCACATTCAACCAGATACCTTATCTTACTTGAAGGTAACATTTTTCTGTAGAAATAGCAAACTGAAAATTTGAAACTAGTGACACTGTAAGTCAAATAAACATAACAATTTCCTTAGCTCTTAATTAAAGCTGGACTGTACGGTCAGACTGAAGTCCCATGGGTCTCTATAGAGTAGTACACCTCCATCTCCATGCTTGAGATGTTCTAATCATTGCCTTTTTTTTTTGGTGAGAATATATTTGGCACAATAATGCCAAATGTCATATGTGACAAGAGCCAAGAGTACCTACCAGTTCTCTCCTTCTACCTGGAAACAAGAAACTGGATTCCTTTCTCAACCCAGGAGTAAAATTTAGGATGGCATCCCTAGCACTGAATTCTTATTAGTCTTTGAGAATGACCTTTTAGTGTTAGGTGTTAGTGCCCACATAGAGGTAAAGTGCAACTGCCTGTTTATTTTTATAAGCAGCAAACCTCTTATCCAAATTGGATTAGAAGTGTAGGAAGTAAAGTATTGCTCCTCTCTAGATGTGCTAAATCATGCACCACCCATGGGATTATAAAGGAAAGAAAAAGGTATTATTGAATAGCATGGGATTTTTTTTTTCCTCTGAATGGTAACAAACTAGGAACAGGTAAGTGACAAGGAGGTGGAGGAGATACTTGAACTTTGGACTGTTTGAATTGCTGTCTGTTGGAGGTGACTAACCTGGAAACTTACATTGTGCAAAAAGTTAGTTTGTGTTTATGTATAAATACAAGTTGTATTAGCATAAAATCTAGTCAACTTTACTTATTAAGAGACAGCTTTTAATGTATTTGGAGAGATATCAATATACCTCTATTAGAAACTTATTGCATATGTAAAGTAATCAATTCTTGTTCTCCTAGGTTGTTTTCTAAGGTAACCTTTGTTCTGTACCTGAGCTTGTACAACATTATTAAAAATATTACTAAAAAGACATGCTTGAATGTCAGAAATATAGGAAACTGAGGTACTGAACCAGCCATTTATGCGTGGCTGTAATATATCCTATCTGGCCACTATAAAAAACCTGACACTTGGCTTGCAAAGAGTAGGCAGACTTCTGACAGCTATCCAGAGGTATGTAGGTCATATGCTTTTATATGTAAATGCTGGAGGTGATATGTTTAGAAGGGGCCAGGTTTTGTACCTTATATAAAAGACTGTCCAAAGTTTGAAGTTAGGAGGAGCAGGAATATAGTAAGATGGTACACTTATTAGCAGTGACTTAAAATATTCAGGTATGAACTACAGACTTGGGACATTCACATGCAGAGGTGAAGGGAGCTGTGTGGAGGTTATACAGCACTTTTTTTTTTTTTACTGGAATTGCAGATGAGCTACAGTCGAAATGGTGAATATCAAGAGTGTAGTAACACCGTGGTGAGGAATTTAGGATAAAGCAGAGAGAAACCCTATTGGATAAACTTGGCTTTTGTGCTTCACAACCTCTTTGAGGGAAAAGGTACTTGCCTTATTTTAAGATATCCATTTGTGTGATGTGGGAGTTTGAATAGAAACTGTACTGAATAGTCTTTAAACTTTGTCCCTCTTAGGATATTCTTCTTTACCTTTAACGTGAGTGTGGGGAGTCAGCCACTTATAGCTGAGTTTCTATAACTGAATACTTTTTCTGTCCTTTTTTTGCTAATCTATGTGAAATGTTTTTCATCACTGAAAGTGAGGCAAATGTGTGTTAGTAGTTCTAGCGACTGTCTGTCTTAACTTTCCCTGAAGAAGTCCGTGGTCAAACCATCTAGCTTTGTGGGAATGAAAACTTTCAGGTAATGCAGGTTCAGCTAGTTCTGCTAGAAGGTACCTTAAAAGTTTTGCAAGCAGGAAAACTACGTCTTGGAAATGAATTCAAATTGGGCCTCCCTTTCTTCATTTAGGGGAAACCATAATACCTGAAGCTCAGAGAATCTGAGTTCTGCTGTTCAAAGGACGCAGAACTACAGCTAAAAACTTCTTTGAGGAAGTGCTTGTGCATAGCCTAGGTTAATTGAACTTGCAGATACGGTATTTGGCTTGCAGAGTTTTCAAGATCCAGAAACGTTCCTGGAGAACCTAAAAAAAAAAAAAAAAAAAAAAAAAAAAAAATCTTTCACAACAGTTGTTTCCAGGTACCTGGGAAACTCAAACTGACTGTCTTGGAAAGACACCTGGTGCAACTACATCTGTGTGTTTCTGACTTAGCAGATGGCTTACATCAGTTTGACCTTTTGGGAAATGAATGTGTTTGCTTCAGAATGATGCCTTACCTATCATCCTTTCAGTCTTGGATTTTTAGGAATCCGGCATGTCTGATGCTTCAGGTTGTTCTTGATCAGCCAGGTGAAGGATCATCTTAAGAGCAGCTCAGTTCCCAAATGCCTTACTTGGGCAATGATTGAGTTGTGAATAGAGTTCTGTGGTGTCAGTGCTGAACTGCTTATTGGGACGCGTTTCTGTTGAGAAGCTTGCTGTAAAACACAGGGCATGCTGTGGGTCTCACCCTCTCAAGTGTTTAATCAGTCCAAACAATCTTTGGTGTGGCTACAGCAAGCTCTCTGCAGTAATTTTTGCCAATTGTTTTAGTTTAAGCAAATGTTGAACCAAACAGTCATAGGAAGGCTGTGAACAAACATGAAGCTCCAGACTGGTCTGAAAGACTGCTTGTCATCTGCAGTTCTTCAGCATTCAGTATGCCTTTCCTATTTCCTGAGGGAATGCACGTCTTGAGCTGCCATTTCATACATAAAGCTCCCAGTCTCTTGCAGTAATAGCTCGAGATCTGGCAAGCCAATTCCTGCTTTGAGCAGGAGGTTGGACTGAATGACCTCCTGAATTGCCCTGTGAAGTCCCTTATGAAGAAAGGAATTGACTCAGCCTCTTAGAAGCATATAAGCACATAAAAGTCAGTAGTCCAGCTGTCCTGTAGGTATTTCTTTATTCCTGCCTGAAATTCCTTCAGCTCATATTAAGGTTAACTATGAAATATGTTCTTGGTGCAAGAATGAGGAATCTTGCATGCACTCTTCTTTATGAAGTCTCTGCCCTATAGGAAGTTGAAAGTACTGAGTTGGTACAGTGCTGAAAGCCATGGGTGCCTACTAAAGCAGAGATTAAGCTGAAGACAAAGGAACAATTGTTTTTCAGTCTGCAGGATGGGGATATGCATTGATGGTAACTGTGCTGTCCTTGAGTAGAAGGGCTTCCCTGGTGTACCTGAAGAGCAGGCACACAGAGATCTAAGGGTGGAATTAGGGCTTCATAGAAATGCTCATTAGATTTGTCTGATGGCAAAGGATGACTTGTGTCACAGGAAATGCTTCTCTGCAGCGTTTATGATTTGTTGCCTGTCTGTAACTAGGCTACTGCAGCTTCAGCGACAAATTGCTCCACAGTTGCCTAAGGATCACCATGGTTGTTGGATGACAGGCATTTTAGAGTTGGCAGATCCCTTTGAAGGAGCATTTGCTGTGCCTTAAGAACTTGAGATTCTACTTAGATCTCTCTTACTCAACTGTCCTACAAATCTAATGAGCCTCTCCCACCTCTGCCAGAAGTGCTCAGTGTGGAAGAGTTTATAAAGTACCGGCTACCCTTCATGTTGCGGCAGCTTGAGATGCAGCAAAGTATTCTCTGAAAGCTGTAGCTATAACAATGGACCTTTGTTTGCTTGGCCCTTATAAGAATTTTCTTACTTATTGCCACAAGGCACCACACAGTAGTGCAGGGGATTAGGTCATTTCCTTCCCTCCTCCTCTTCCTGCAGATTATTTGATTAACATTTCTATTGTATGCTTGAATTAGCATGTTCTTGGCTTCAGGCTGCTTTTCGCCCTCCATAACCTCCTTAAAACACTGTAGTATGACTTTATTAACTGTATAACAGTATAACTGTATAACATGGGAACTCCTTGCATAGAGATTACATGTGACATAACACAATGAAAGATTAATGGGGATGGCAAGTCAGTAATCTTCCGTCCTTTCTTCTTCCCCCATGCACCTGGGGTTAGACTTCTGGGAACCCTCTAACAGCATTCACACTTTCCAACACATTAAATATTTGGGGATTTTGGACATCACTGGCTTTGATCAGAGTTCAGGCACTGACTTTGTGGGAAACAGAATTAAGGTGGGGTATAGTGCAAGTTCGGCCTTCCATATTGAGTGTACAAATACACTTTCCCCTTGGGAACACTATAGATCCTATTCTTACATGGTTTTGCTCTCTTTTCTCAGTGTTTCCTTGGGTCTCCTTTCCTCTGTACCCTGTGTGAGGCAATTTCAAGCACTTATCCTGTGTGGGGTTTTTATCCTCCTGCCTGTTTTGTTAAATAAAATTATAAACAGAAACATGTTTAAAATGTCCGTCTTGATATTTAGTGGTAATATACTGATCAGGTTAAGTCTAGGATGAAGAGTTTGCTACTTGGGCTTCTTGGCTCTCTGCATGCTAGGGGACATAGCATTGCACTTTGCCCATATCTGCAAGGCTGTTTTTTTTTAACTGATATAGCTAGAAATTCATTCCTCTTCAAAGCTCATTTTGAATGTCAATGTGAAATCACGCAATTATATCAAACTGTACAGCATCTGCTCATGAGTCAGATAGAAGAACATGACGATACAGCCCTTTATTTCTTTAACAACTTCAAGGAAAGAACCTCCCCTGCAGTTAAGCATCACTTCATGAAATTAGCAGTGATATCTTGGGCTACAGATTTCATTGTTTTAGTCTGGCACGGTCGGCAGTATCTCTGCTCCAGAAAAATCAGTTAGCTTGCCTAGCGACAGCGTGCTTCCAGTCCTCAAGGCAGAGCATGGTTCTTGCGTGGAGTGGAAATCATTAAACCCTCCTCTTAATAAAAGTTAGGGACAATGTTGACATGGGAACAGATGAGTAGAGCATGGCTGTGAGTAAACAAGGGCAGGGAAACAAAGTGAGTCGCACTCTGCAGGGTGAGGTTCAGAGGCAGCCACCTAGCATGTGTGTAGGGGCAAAATAAACCTTCAAAAAAACCTGCTTTAAGATGGGGACAATGAGCTGTGAAAAGGACATTACCTGGTGTATTTGCCTGGTAGCAGAAGACTATGCTCAAGAATACTGTGGGTCACTAATAGGAAGGCAAGTGGGGTGCAGAGATAAGGATTGTTATCTGTGGCAGGCTGGGTTGGGCAGTAGGTGTCTCTACCTCATTCTGTAACTTCTTAGGTGGCTGCAGCATAAAGTAATCCACAGGCTTATTAACCTGGACGCTGAACAGTGGCATCTGTAAGAGAAGAAAATAAAGGAGCTCTACAAGCAAATTAGTCTTAAATTCTGCTTTTCAGACTAAACGCTTCTGAAACAGTACAAGTCAAGTGTTATGGCCTGTGTGAGAAAAGTAATGCGACCTAGAAGTGGTCATACCAAAGTGACTTATCACTGCAGTTAAATACCTGAATACAGAGCACCTTTTGTGCTCTTGTGGCCATATCTGTGTGTTGAGTGATACTAGTACAGGCCTGATAGTGTTTTGTGGTTTGTTTTGGTTTGTTTTTTTTTTTAAACCCACAAAACCAAACCCTTAGCCCTGATTAAAGCTGCCAACCTTGCAGAGGCCAGGATGAAATACAAAATATTTGAAGGTGATGGGGGAGGTGCGATTAGGTGACACTTCCACCACAGCGAATGGTGCCATTTCAAGGTTCTGCAAGCTACCAGTGGAAAAGCTGAATTCACGTGCAAATAGAGTGAGGCTTTTGAATTTTTGTCAGGGAGGAGGGCTCAACTTTAATCTCAAGATGTGGCTTGATGAGTCTCTAGTTTTACTGATGAGGTTGATTCAGAAGGTTCCCATCCCCTCACTTGCATTGGTATAGTGGGTTTACAGAATGACCCACAAACAGATTAGCAAAATGATTTGGGTTAAAACACTTGGGGTTTCTGTGTTGCGTTTTGGTTTTTCCTAAGACCGTTACCAGCTCAGCAGTCTGACAGCTATGATAATGACCATGCTGTCTGAGATCAGTATTCGGTGGCAGGTCCTCTTTGGTGGCCAGAAGCAGAAGCCTGGAGAAGAATGGGAACAAGGGAGCACCTGTACATCGATGCTTCTCCAGATACTTCTCAGTGTTCAGCACCTGCGGCTCAATCACTTCTGTGGAGCAGAGTGGTATCTTTGTGCATAGTAATCTATGATAGGAGCCAGGGGGCGAACTGTCTTTGAGCCTATGTACAGTTTTATTATCCAGAATATCCTAAGGCAAGGAATTCTGCAGCTGAGTTTTTCAGGTGGGTGACAAGATCATGTAACCGCACGGCCTTACAAGTATTACGTAGGGGAAGGTTGGCTGTAGAGTACAGGTCAAGGAGAGAGAAAACAGGTATGTGTTCGCCTTGTTCTCGGCACTGAAGCTTACTTAGGTGGAGTTGCAACTTGTGATGTGTTACCATACACCTAGAGCACAAGCCTTATGAGGAGCAGCTGAGGGAACTGGGATTGTTCAGCCTGGAGAAAAGGAGGCTGAGGGGAGACATTATCACTCCCCACAACTACCTGAGAGGAGGTTGTAGCCAGGTGGGGGTTGGTCTCTCCTCCCAAATAACAAGCGATAGCACCAGAAGAAACAGCCCCAAGTTGTGCCGGGGGGAGGTTAGATTGGATATTAGGAAAAAATTTCTTCACTGAAAGGGTTATCAAGGATTAGAACAGGCTGCCCAGGGAAGAGTTTGAGTTTCCATCCCTGGAGGTATTTAAAAGATGTGTAGATGTGGTGCTGAGGGACATGGCTTAGTGGTGGACTTGGCAGTGCTAGCTTAACGGTTGTACTCAATGATCTTCGAGGTCTCTTTCAACCTAAACACTTCTGTGATTCTGTGGCATGATGAACAAAAAACTTGTTCAACAGTGCTTACCTTTGACTGCTGCTGAGTAACGTGACTGCCATCCCCACCTTTGGTTCTGCTGGTACGACTACATGTTGTGCCATAAGCTGAACTGGGAAACAGATCCAGCTGTAAAACAACTGAGCAGGTAAGCCAACTTTTTAAAGCATAGACAGATTAGGGAAACCAGTCCATGAAGTGCTTGCAAAATTGAGGTGGCAAGCTGAGGAAGGAGCAGCAGAAACAGGAAGAATCTCCACCTGTAGAAGTTGGAGATGTCAACTGCTGGCCTGCATGTACATGGCTTGAGCCAGGGTAATGAGCCATCCACACCCTGGCCTGCTACAACTGTGATGTAAAACTTGAAATGTTAAGCTAGTGCCTTGTATTGTGCTTGCAGCAGCCTTGGAGAGTTTGCATGATCGATTATGAGAGGCAGTGATAACTTGGAAGCTGTGGTAACTTGATCACCATTTTATGGCTCAGACATCTCAGTTATCCCACCCACTGGCTTGATGCAGTGATTTCGATGTTAGTGAAATAAGAACTGAGCTCAGAATCTGGTCTGGCACGTGCAGATTTGCCTTTCTAAATGTGCACCTACGAGAATGAGCTGTTCCAGCATCGTTGGCCACGGGAGTCCAGTACAGGTGGTGTCTGCAGGTGTGTTGTGTGTCCAATTCTACAGTGTTAGTGAAAACAGGGATAGCAATGCCTGAAGAGGTTCTGCTGGTTTAATTCTCACTGTATTAAGAAATCACTTTTTGCGTGGGAGGTGAGGAAAGCTAGCTGGGCTAATAAGTGATGATTTAAAAAAAAAAAAAGGAAGGTAGAGCATCCATGGGTACAGTTATGTAAGAGAAGCGGAGAAGGAAATAGATCAGCATTTCTCCAAGAACCTCATCCACAGAGCTGCCGGGGGAATTGGGCATCAGGATCCTTCTCAACACACCCTCTGCTTCCTTTTTTCCTTTTTGGGGCCAGAGATGGATGGATTTATGGTGGGGCGAGCAGGATGCAGGCTCTGCCGCCAGCCAATGGTGTGCGGCGCAGTGGTGTTTACCTAGCTGACGCAAGGCAGACCCAGCCCCTCTTTAGTCGGAAGGAGCTACCCACGGCTTAAGTAAAAGCACACAGAGCAGAGGCACTCAGTCTAGTCTGGCAGTTGCTGGGGGTTTAAAGGAGTTGTTGGATTTTGGCTGGTTTTAAACAAGCTCGAAAGAGTGGTTTTTTTTCTTTTTCTTCTCTACTACGTAGAAATACTGAAAGGACAAAAAGATACTGGTAAGTGGCTCTGCATGCTGTCTCATTTCCCTTCTAGTGTTGTATTGTTTTCAGTCTCTTTTCTAAAAGCCTCCTCGGTTGCAGTGTTTTTCAGTGAGAAGTTGAAAGATAGTTCAGTGATGTGGTCAGAAGGAAACCTGAGAACAGGCAGTGTTTCTGCGGGCTGCCCTTCCACCTAAAATAGGAAGAGACACTCAAAGTGCATAGTATAATAAATGCTTCTTGTTCGTAAGAAGTCTCAGTCACTTCTCATTTACAGGGTGCAGAGCAAAGATGCCTTGAAACTGTCACTGTTACCTAACAAAATCATACCAAGGAGAACATCTCATAGAGCCATTAAGTATTTGTGTTCTCTAAACCAAAAGAAGGCTTTAAATGTACTTGTAACTCCTATTTTTGCAAGATGATACAGTATGCTATGTGAAAAGGCTTTAGTGTAATACAAACACCTATTTGGCAGATACTTTGGTACATAAACTGCCTCATCAGGAATCAGAGGCTCATAAAAAGCAAAATGGTAACATTCAGATCTGTAGAACAAGAAGTCATTGTGGTTTTCTGCAAGCACGGGGTCCTTGGCTGTGTATCAGGTGTATCAGGCTGTGTTCAGGTGTATCAGATAGTAGATCTGCCTGGGCTCAGTCCTCAAACCATAAAAAGCTCTCTCTATTTGCGTTGCAGCCCCTTTTAAAGTAAAATGCCTCTGTTTTGGTATAAATTCCTAATCATTATATGGAAGTTGTGCTTCTGTCACTGCCTTGCAATGAAAGTTGGGACTGCTTATTTTTAAGGTAATACTGTGTAATTTGTTGAAGTCAGTAAAGAGGATCATTTTAAAGGATCCTGACTGCAAAGTTCTCTGTATTAGAACTGTCTTTTTGCCATGTTGTACCAGTATTGTACAAAGCTTTTTGTTTTCCTGCTTGTACTTTCACAAGGACTCCCCAAAGATGCAAAGAGGTAGTGCTATGGCTAATGAACACTTAATGTTCTATTAGCACGCCTCTGTCGTATTGTTTTATGGCTTCATACATTGCAGGTTATATAAATAATCTTCACTTGATAATCTGAGTATGAAATCAAAACTATCCCCTTTTAATGAAACATCCAGAGTTTGTAGTAACAGCCAAAGTGCAAGTAGAGCCAAAAGCTCATGTAGAAAGCTGCAAATTAATCTCCTTAAGTAGCTTGTGTGAATAACTTTCACAGGTGGCTCAGCTGATTGAGCAAGTCCAGCCTGCAGCGTTTGGAACCTTGTGCTGCAGGGGCGGTCAGCAGAGGAGCTTTGCCTCGTGTGAGGATGTGTGCTTCATCACTGGTATATCCGAAAGCTGACGTGGAGGACATGGGTGGTAAGGGGGTGTAGACTGCATGTAAATGTAGTGGGTTAACTAGTGAAGAACTTTCTCGGCTAATTAAGGTTGTAGATAATATTGCAGTGACAGCTTTAAAATAGACACCTTGTGCTAAAAGACAAATGTTTTCAGCTTCCCACACGCAGTCTGAATTACATCATTTATAACCTGTAGGAGGCTATCGTGGTTTCCTCAGGGGAGGATCAGCTGTTACTTTTTGTAACTGAAAAAAATGCTGGATGATTTTTTTTTTCCAGGGGAATATTTCAGAATTTATTTTTGTCAATCTGTCAAAGTGGGTCATTAGCGGTTACATAAATCTTCCAGGTTTAATACACTAGACCACGTTCTCATCCCATTGACAGCGGTTCAGAATAATGGGACTGAAGTTCACAGAGGCCTGATTGAAATCAGGCCCCTGTACCTGGATGGGTTTTTTCTGTCTTCTGAACAGGAATGCTGGTTTTGAGCACTGTCATAAAGTACAGATTTTCATATAGGTGCCTGTAATAGAAGTCTTGTTCTAAAACACTTGCCTTGTTCATTGAACAAGGATGCTCGTCCTCACAGCGCTGTTCCTGCCTTCCCTAAAACTGCTGAGAGCTGTTCAGACTTGCCTCTGAGGCTGAAACAGAACTTGAAGCAGAACACTGGATGCCAAGCCGACTAAACCTGCTATTTCTTAGACTGGAAAAAGTTAGCTGTAGCCTTGGTGCAAAGCAGTAGGTTTGTTCTTGCATGTCAAGTTAGTGGCTCTTTGAAAGTGTCTACAAGCAACACGCTTTTTTTTTTTTTTTGGTGTGCTGTGACTCTTGCATGACTTGTTTCCAGGATAACCAGCCTACTAATGGCAGATGTCCGTGATAAAAAGATGCTTTCATTCTGTTTATGAGAATGAAAAACTCCTCTATTGAGAGTTTACAGATGTTCTCAAGGCGCAGCAGCAGATAGTTGTTTGCATTGTTTCATGCGTGGTATCCTGTGCAGGAGAGACTACTTGCTCATTTCAGAGCTTGGTCTTGTTGTCTTATTTTCAGTGCTTTCATATCATAAGACACTCTTGTGTGTATAGTTGGATGACTAAGCTTATTCAGAGGTTATAAAAGAAAAGGCAAACAGTATAGACTAAGGAAAGAATAAGCCATACAATAGCCAAGGGCTGCACTAATTTTCCACAGTCCCAAGGCTTATTCTTTTTCTTTTTCTTTTTTCTTTTTGCTGCTGAACAACTCCCTTTTCTAGAAAAGGAGAAAATTAATTATCTTTCCTTGGAAAGGTAAAGTAGGGCTACTGATCAGATTGTGACAGTGCAATTTGAATACGTAATAGCTGCATCACTATACCTTGCCTGTGCATCAGTAGTGAAGGATGCAAGCTGTAGACAGAATCTGGCTGAGCTTGAAAGTGGAGTCTAAAACCTTGCAGAACTTAAAGTTCCAGGTATATGTGTGAAGGAAATGTGAGCTTGTTTTTAACTGGAAACTGAGGAAGTGTGAAAACTAGGGTTGATAAACACATACTGTTCTGTGTGCTCTTTTTACGCAGGTGATTGCTTCAGTAAAAACTATTTTAATAAAAGCTACCAAAGAGATTGCTAGGAAAAACAGTTAAAGGAGAATAACTTTCCACTGGTGATTTAACCATCGTGTAGAAGAAAGTCATTTATAGCATCTTAGAATAGTTTGGGTTGGAATCTCAATCTGTGTCTCAGCTTTCAGAAATGTAGTGATGCAAGGAGCTGACTCCTTGTTGCTTGCACCAGTGTAGATCAGCAGTAATATCTTTGATATTGTTTGTGAAATCTGGTGACCTGGACTTGTATTCACATAAGAAGGCACTCTGCTGGGAATTACTTTGTTTTTTTTTACTTTTCTCTAATTATGTAGTGCCTCTTCCTTCTTCCATGCTTGGAAGTATCTTCATCTTGAGAGACTAATATTCGCACAGATCCTTTGTCTTTCACAGTGACTTTAACTTTGATATTCCGGACTTTTAAATCTGGAAGTCAAGATTTTGCCTTTGAAGGGATGAGACATAACCACAGAAGGGAATATGCAGCACTGAATTACTATGCATGCATTCAGAGGAGTTTGATTCTCATTTTGCAGCTGCAAGATTGCCTACTGGAAACTGGAGTGCTAAAGAGCTTAAATGTGTAAATGGATGTTGGCAAACTTGGGTCTTACTTGTGTTTTGTCAGGTAACTGCACTATTCAATGTGAATTCTTTGTTTGAAGAGCAGAATGGGGTTTTAAATCCAAATAAAGCTATAGACAGTAATATGTAAATATCAGGAGGGTAAGGATAAAACTTTGTTTCATTGGTAATGGTGTTGCTCATAATGTATGTCTAACTGATCAAAAGTGTATCTAAGGTGCATATTTCAGTTGCTTGATAAAATTGTGTTGGGCTTCCTAAAATTAATTGTATTGCTAGAATAATTTAGGTTGTGAGATTGTCTGGTCCCATCCCCCTACTCCAAGCTGGGAGTGCAAAGGGCTGGACTGCCTTAGGTCAGGTTGTTCAGGACCACATGCAGCTGAGGTTTGAATATCTCCAAGAACGGAGATCCAACAGGCTTTCTGGATTATTTTTTTCCCATAATAGCTAATCAGGCTTTTCTGTGTTGCAGCTTATTTGTTGCCTCTTGTCCTGTTGCTGCATACCCGTGAGAAGGGATGGGTTATGTTTTGTCCGTGTCCCCCCTGATTTAACACAGAATTGCTGAGGGAAGAGCTGGATATAAGAATTGCAAGGATAGTAAATGGAGAACTACAAATAGGAAATAGTATAAAAATAAAAATGTCAGTAGACAAGCTGTCTTGGGCTTTATTTCTAAAAGCAAAAAAAATCCAGACCTTAGAATATGTAGACATAGAACATAAAGAAGACCATATTATAAAAATGGAAAAAATATCCAATTTCTGCATCTGAATCAGCATATTTTTATTTTAATATACTCGTTGACAGAGGACTCCTTTTTATACTGTGAAAGTGGTTTTTTATGCAGTATTTTAGAAAAGGGCTAGTCTGTCACTAGCTACAGTTGCTAGCAGCCTATAATGCTGGCTCTGTGTTTAGAAAATGATGGTAATTTATTACAAAGAGACTTTTATTCTAGTATTTTTAGCTCACAGTCGCGTGTTTAATGAATCTCTGCTTGGGCTCATTGAATTTTTGTTCTCCCCTCCCCCTGCCTCATTTTAACCATTAAGATACTGCTATTCTTGCTGCAATCCCAAAAGCTGCACTTGGTCTGCTGAATAGTGAACTTATTCACAAGGTGCTGTGCCTCAGAGCAAACACGATCTGAGGACTTTCTGTAGAAGCCACCAAGGACTAGTCATGTATGAGTCTCATGATCAGAAAAGGCAGCTGAATGATTGAGGGTGGCTGGTAAGCTAAAGTGATAGTTCAAAACTGACCAAAACTCATTATGTCTCTAGGTGCCCGACTGAAGATGACACGTTCAGTGAAAGCAGGCAGACTCTTAAACTCTTCATCTATTCTCAAGAACAGTTTGCTAAGTCTTCCTGGAGAATAATCTGCCTCCAGATTCAGAGAGTAGTGTTTGAACATGACAGGAGACAGTACAATGATATGGCTTTTCCTTCTACTTGAATGTCATCAGAAATCTCTGGTTTGCTTTCTGCCATAGCAATCTTTGCATTCTGTGACTCAAGTGCATATGAAGCGAGAAGGTTTGCAAGAAAGTGGTATTTCCATTCTTAAAACAAATTTTAAATGTGTTTTTTTTATTTAGATGTCATCTTTCCTGTCCCACCAAACACTTGCACATGACAGTATTGTGCAAGTTACCTTCCACGAGCTTCCTCCTGGCTCCAGAGGAACCAGTGTTAAGAATAAAAATGCATTACTTACGAGTTCTTCCTGTTCCAGTTTCCTATTTTTGAGACTGAAAGGCATTAACTGGTACCCATTGTGGTTTTCTGCTAACTGCAAATAGTTGTACTCACCTCTTACCCCATCAAGTCATGTCTTTCTGAAACTGTTTTGTCTGCGTGCAACTTGCTTTACTCACAAAATCTATTATTATATTGTATAACACAGGGCTGTGCCCAAGTAGGTGTTTTCAGGTTTTGGTCTCTTCCTTGTAGCAGAAGCAGAGATCTTGAGGTGAAAATTTGCTGCTACCACCAAATCTGATTTGCAAAAATCTATGATTTTTGAAGAATGTAGAATGGGGTGGGATCTTGTAATTAACAACTTTTTCCTCATCACCATGGAAGGGTCTTAGAGGAGTTTTGGAGCAGTCGGTTGTTCAGAGCCTGCTTCAATGAAGCCTCCTCCACCAGTGGACAGATATGCTGCTGCAAAATTAATGGTTATGGCAAAAAGCTAACTTGCGTGTGTTTTCCTCAAGCAGTGGGTTGCTTAATTGTATACTGGCATTACAGGGAAAGTTGATCTTTGTAATATATTTAATTAGCCTTTCCTAATGCTTTTAAGAAGACTCTTGTAGTATTCTAGGAATAAAAACTGGACAGGTTATTCTACAAGAGAAGGCTCATTATATAAATGAGTGGATCCTTCCTCTCAACTCAAGAGCACGCCCTCCTGTAAGTTCTTAAATGCTTTATCCAGCTTTAAATGATCTGTAAGCCTGCTCTGTTTCAGGAGCAGAGATGTTATCCCCCAGCATGTTAGACTCCTCTCCAGTGGGAGAACACTTGTGTTTTATTTGCAGACATCAAATTTTGCTTGGACTAGTCTTCAGGACCTCACTGGAAGAATATAATTAATCTTTGTTATTTCTGGGAACAAAATAAGTCTTTCTTTTTTTGGGTGCAGTGCATCAGGAAGATCATACTGGGTGAGAAGTAGTACGTACATTGCACTGATTATTTTTTTAGGGTCTCTGAATTTTGTGTGTGCTTGATTTGAAATTACTGGCTTTTAGTAGCTGTGAAAGTTATGTGTGCAGCTCATAAAGGTTCTGAGACATATTTAAAAAAATTAAGTTCAAACACTCAAGCTATGCCTTTGAAGATGTAGGAGCAAACTGTTTTACAAATGGTGGCTTTAGATTGCTAACTCTTGAACCATCCTTAAGTCAAGTAAGAAGTGGGTTTCCATCATATGTGCTGGTCCCAAAATAAACTTGGCTGGATTTCTTTAAATGTGAAACAAAAGTGTATTAAGGGGGCGGAGCTGAGTGTTAATGTTGGATGCTTTTCCTTGTATTAAGATGTTCTAGTTAACTTCTTGCATTGCTGAAGTCTGTCACTTGGAACTGTTGGCCCTTCTTATACCTTCTGCTCAGCTATCTCCAAAGAGAAGCTTACTGGCCACTTGTTCACTTAAATTTCAGAGTCATCTTTCACTTTTCCTGTGTAATTACTTTTAATGAGACTCAGAAGCTGGGTCTGTGGCTGGGAGATGTATTTTTTAGCTTTCCATGAAATCGTTCACCTGTGTGAACAGAAGAGAAGTTATGCCAAACCTTTTCTTGTGCTAATGGCAAAAGTTATTTTTAATGCTTGCTTTCCCACCTTCTCTAAGTGAATGGATTAGCTCTTTATTTTTAAACACCATAGTGTTGGGTGGATACTATTCAAATGTTTTTTTTTACTCTGTCATGGTATTCACTAGTCCTGTGCTATTTCCTAATGGGTGGTGCTGTATGTTTCATAGCAGTATTTCTTCCGAGTTGTTAAATGCCAATTCAAAGGACAACTGTTATGTATTGTAGCAAAGAAACGTGAAGCCTTGTGTGTGAAATGCAATGACCAAGATAAGAGTTGTATGTGAGGACAACTGAAGTGCAGGGGAGACCCTGCTGAGATCAATATACAAGTAGAAAATAGGTTAATCATTTGGGGAGGAGAGTAAAACATTAGGAGCTGTTTTTAGAAGACAATATATAAGCAACTGTAATGCAAGAAGATTTTAAAATAAAGTAAAATAAGAAATGCTGAAGTTGATTAGTAGAAATACTTCATAGGAAGTATATTTATATCCTTATATCAATATACAGACAAATACTTCAGATTTATACTCACTTAAGTAGAAATACTACAGAAAGGAGATCTGGCTATAGGACCAAGTGCTAGATAGTTCAGTACTAATGTCATTAAACCATCCCTGTGGTGTCTTCAAAGGCATGTGGCTTCAGAGAATTGCTGGTGTGGTTCTCCAAGAGAGGTTGTGACGCCAGGAGGGAAGGAAGACCCCAGATGGCCATAGCAGACATGAAAATTGTCAACACCGTTAATGTTGTGAGGCTCTGTTTATCAAATGGGCCAATCTCTACTTTGATGTGTTATGGCTACTGGCATGATAGGAGTTTAAGGTCACTTTTTCATAAGTTTTCTTTAAATTCTTAATTTTAGAATTTTAAAGGCAAAACCTCGGGTCCCACCTACAACAGTAAGTACGCTCACCATCCCAGTTAACTTACCGCTACATGTGGGTCAGCAATCTAGAAATGCTTCTGAGCAAACCATAGTGCTTTTCTCTCTCCCGTGCTGCTATTGCTATTCTGTGTGACAGATGGGGACCGTTGGATCAGTATATGGCACTTTCTGCACCAGATAAATGATGGATACCATAAGGCTTGAACCAGGATAGCTGCCTAAACAAAATGCACACTATGCAACAAACATATATTGGTGTAACTGTCGTGTAGACAGGACACAGACGCTTCATGGTAGTTCTGTGCAGATCAAGTTTATTACAGTGTGCTTGCACATCTACCAGTGGGTCAGGACACCATTGTAATGTTACATGTGTACTAACCACAAAGACAGTCTTGAGTTAACTTATTCCAAGCACTATGAAGGCCACAGTACCTAGACTTGAGAGCAAAGGAGAAGTGATTTGGAAAGTAATGAGAAATGAAAGGAAAAAAGAAAGGTTTTAGTTTAGTCTTCTGGTTGTGTTCTGCAGGCATCGCAGCAAGTTTGGAGGATAGCAAGACGTCTTTGTGTGTATGTGTGAAACCCTCCCAAATACGTGGGATAACACGTAAGAAGGCAATGAATGAGCATGCTGAATTTTCAGATAGCGCTGTGAGCTAATTGCAGGTGGGGATCAACATATCCATGCTGAATAAGAAATTGGTAGATTGAGAAAAGATGTTGAACGCCAAGCTTCTCTGTGAAGGAGCAAAGAAGACCAGGAGAGGGTAGAGATCAGATCAGTAAAGGAATCTTTGCATCTTCTGAACAAATGTGAGGAAGGTGTCAAGCACTGCTACATCCTTTTCTCTGTTGTTTGTACAGAAGATGGGCTAGAGAAAATCTGCATGATGATGTTTTTTCAGCTAATATCTACGGTCTAGTTGAGGTAGAAGAAAATGGAGATACAGCTTTGTAGTTGTGATAAAAATTGATGATGGGATATAAGAAATGTTATGTGGGCCAAGATGAGTATTTGAACAGAAGGCAGAATGGTAACCATCAGTACTAAAAAAACCTAATAGTTTTTTGAGTTGGTTTGAAAACTTACTTGGAAGAACCAAGGGAATATTCTTATTCTGTTAAAGAAAGCCTCAAACAGACTAGCTTCAGCTTTATTCTTTGAGTGCTCTGTTGGGAAGGCTTTCTCTATAGGAGATGGGTCAGGGATGGGTTGGGTAGGTCAGAGGTGTCTGGAAATGTTACTAATGAGCAGCTGTAAAAATACTAGTGTGAACTGTTCCTCAAAGCAGAAGTATAACAAAAATTTGCACTTAAAGAGGCTGTTCTCATAAAGAATTATGTGGAATTCCCTAAGAAAATCTCCTTCAAACAGCTGTTTGTATCACTTCTGTCGCTGGTTAAACATGAGAGATCATGTTGCACACCCCAAACTTGTATGGTAGACCTGATATCAAATTGTCATACAACTTCCTTCCATCTGCAAATCCAGAAATTTCTTGGAAAGCTCTGAATCGAACACTTGCCATGAAAACTTCTACCTCTCTCGCTAATGGACGGGTCTTGCTTTTTGTTTTTTTTCTTTAAATTTAGTCCCTATCTGGCTCTACTTCTTGATAGTTGAACCAAAAATACTAAATGAAGCTATATACCATTTATACTAAAAACTAGGAAGCTAAAACTAGAAGGAAATCAACTGTGGATGTTTTATCAAGGCCATACTGGAATTCTTCTAAATGCACTTGTGTTTTTTTGTGACCTGGTAGTTCTTCCAGGCAATTCAACCTTAATTGATGTGGGTTTATATGTATGTTTTTAAAATTTTTTTGGGCAAAACCAAAATATGGAAAAGACAAAATATTGTACCTGCTGTATCAGATTGGTGTGCAGGTTTGTGTAGTCAATGGATTTCAGTCTTCTGTCTTACTCTTTACCTTATCTTTGTTTTTACAGGAAATAATGAAAAAAGTGTGCCACAACTCTTGATCAGAGACCTGAAATTTGAGAAGAAGTCATTAGCTAAGCTCATGTTTTCTCCTGATCAAGAAAATCATCCATCAAAAGCACCAGTAAAATATGGTGAATTGATTGTATTAGGGTAAGTGCTTGTATCTTGGCTGGAAGTGGGAATGAAGGTAGAATTCCAGGGTGCGTTTAAAGCAGACAAAATGCAGGTTACTGTGGGAGATGGTCCCACAACCTCTAATTTGAACTCCCTCTTTTGTAGTGTATCTGAGTGTGCAACTGATCAGCTTTTCTTTGGTAGCTGATCTCATGTCAGGGAGGCACTGTACTGCAGTATGCATAGCTTTTTGTGACAGCCTGAGCAGGGATGGAGGTAGAGCTCTAAACAGTTGAGTAGATGCAAGTTTGGGTTTGACTCTTGTGTTCTTCCCAGGTAAGCATTTCATGACAGAGGCAGCCAGTTTGTGAAGGCTTTCCAAATTGATTTCAGGTTGTGCCTAGACAAATGACTAATGTGATAATGTGGAAGGAGAGGTTCCCTAAAACTTCAAGTAAAATGAAAGGAGTTCTATAAGAATGTGGTTGCTGACTCTATAATATTGAAGTGCAAACAGAAGATTTTAATAAAGCAAGTTTGCTGGCTGGCCTGTTTATGTTGACATGATCCAAAGTGAGGGTCTGAGGGTTTTCTAATGGGTTGAATTGGAATCTCAGAGGACAGCATATCTGTTTCTTATGGGGTTTTATTTCAACCAAAACTCTCTAAAATACTAGCTCTCCACCAGGGTTGGTGAGTATTTAGAATATTTCATGTACTGTGTGATCACATCATTTAGTGATAAAGCTACAGATATATAACCTTACTTGTTTCATGAGGCGTATAACCTTAGTTGTTTTCATGTTTGGAACTTGAGTCTCTGTCGCTTGTCAATAGTAGCTTTGAGATTAATCTGGGTAGCATTCCTTGCCCTACAGGCTGTGTGTGTATATGCTGTAATTCTGTGGGCATATTTCAATATCGTACGAATCAATTCTCAGATTTAAATAGATATGATTAATTGGAAATCTGTAATTATTAATACTGTGCTAATTAAGAAGACTTTGTGCTTAGAATGGGAATTCCTGTGGGTCTGTATCTCCTGAGAAGCTAAGTAACACAGGAAGATGGACTCTGTTCTTTTTCTGTGGCTTTTTTTATAGGTACAATGGGTCTCTCCCAAATGGAGATAGAGGAAGAAGAAAAAGTAGGTTTGCTTTATTTAAAAGGCCCAAGGCAAATGGGGTGAAACCTAGCACTGTGCATATTGCCTGCACCCCTCAAGCAGCAAAGGTAAGCTCGATTTGTCTAGTTAAGTCTTATTTCTCCTGGTGCTGTCTAAAGAGTTCAGTGAAGTCTGCTGTTACGCTGAGATGAAATGATGTAGAAAGCATGAAATTCTGGCTGTGAAAAGAATGGTTCATATTTATCCAAGGTTTTTTGGTACCTGTCAGGGTTAGCAAGAAACCGTTCAGCAAAAACAAATGTGATGCCCAGTCCTTGCCATGTCCAGAAAGAAAAATGTTTATTTTTGAAACGTGAATGTTCAGGGCACAGGCTAGTCGTTTTGTTTTCCTTCCAAACTCACTACAGACATCTGTTCTAGCCTTCCTGTTCTCAGACTCATTCATGCTTTAGGGCTAACTTAGCTTCGCACAGGGATGACTTCTAAATGATCCCTTGCCACAGCTCTGTGTGCACTTCGTCCAGTGGGTAGGAGTTCCCTAGGGACAAGGACAGGTGGGTTTTGCAGGACACATTTTATACTGCTCGTAATCAAGTTCAGAGTTCCCATTAAGATGCAGTAAAGGAAGGACATAGGTCCTGAAGTTGAATTGTATTTCATGTGAAAACTAATATGTTATAGCTATTATATTATATATAATATATTACAGCTAAGGCATTACCGTAAAATACTTCTGTATTGTGGTGATTCAAGTGTATGTGCAGTTATGTTCAGTAAGAAATGGAGCATTTCTACTAAAGCCAATGGAATTTGAGAATGCTTAGCAGTTGTTTAGAGACTCCAGTGTCAAGATCAGGCTGTTGAACAAATACAGTAGTGTTAAGTGTTTGACTCCCTGAATACCTTGACGCTTAAGAATATTGATTCCTGAATTCAGGGAATGGCATAAAGTCTTCTGAAATCAAAAGCATTTTGCTGACTAAAGTTACTGTAATAGAATTACATCTCTGGGAGATCTGTGAAAGGAACATTTATTTTTGCTAATTCTTTATGGTCTTCAAGTAAGTGCTATTTAGTGTTTGTTCAGTTCCTAGTAGGTAGTTGCAGAATGAAAATCTAGAAATCTAGATTACTTTGATACAGCTTCTGCAACCTGTGCTGAGTTTCTCCCATTTTACCCTGTTCACTACCAGTGCTTGTTATGTTTTTTGTCTAGGTATCTTATTAATCATCACTGATTTTTAATATGAATTGGGATCCCATTTTTAGAGTGAAGTCCCTAAGTTTTTTGTCCTTGCTTTGCTGATGGAGAAGTTCAGGCTGAGAAGGCCATGAAGGTGTTACATTCAGTTTTAGCCTTTGCACTCGGTTGTTTTTGTTCTTTGGTGTCAAGGCCAGCATTGCTTTCACAGGAAGCATGACTAATAATATGATTTGGTTACGTGTATTTTGTTGCAGCAAGAGGTAAAGGGACCAGTTTGGTCTGTTGCTGAATCAATCCTGTAGCTTTTTTTAATGGCTGGGACTGGTTTTTTTGTGAAGTTTAACTACAGGTGTGTCACTAACAACCATCTGCCTTAATGCATTAATTGAGCAGAACAAGAGCCTGGTTATATATATATTTTCTGCTTTGCTGCTGCATTCAGAGTTATTGCTCACTTGTTCAATAATATTTGGCATTTTTTCCATAGGCAATAAGTAATAAGGACCAACACAGCATATCTTACACTTTATCTCGGGCCCAGACAGTGGTAGTTGAATATACACATGACAGCAACACAGATATGTTCCAGGTATGTGAAGTCAATATGATATATAAATGTCTTCTTACTTTTAGTCGTTTCTAACAAGACAGCCTCTCAACAGGCTTTTTCCTTCAGACCCAGAAGTTTGCATGTGTCACTTTCTGCGCTTTATTATTCAGAGACGTTTAATTCTGTTCGTTCCTAAGGCTGTATATCTGTGCATCTCTTTTAGGCTTGGTCAGAGGTGAAAGTTGTTTTTGTGTGACTAATGCCCAGGATTATGGTTTTGCCTTTGATTGCCAGTCTGCAAGTCACGTAACCTGTCTCCTAGTCGCTCCTTGCAAAATGAAGAATAAAGTGCATGGTTCTTTTTAAGCACTTGGAACTTCGCTTCTAGCATTTACGAAGGGATTTGGGATCAGCCAGTTGGAGACAGGGTAGAAGAAATACAGTGTGAAAATACAGGAAAGCTTTTGACAAAACTAATCTGAAAAATCCCCCAAACTCCTTTAAGCAAACCCAGAAATAAGTCTAAAGCACTGGGAGATATGGAGAGAAGAGGCCCAATTCTGATGTGCTGGCAGTTCAGAGCAACTTTGCTGCAGTTCCTGTATGTATGAGAAGGAACCACAAACACATTTGCAGCTGTGGTGTGCGCTCATATCTTATAATTGTTTCCTGTTTTTTTTCTCAAAAGGCAGGGGTTTGTTTTGGGGATTTTTTTTTTTGTGTGCTTTGTTCCTTCCGATTCCTGAACTGATCTTGTGTTGATTTGGTTGTTGTCACTAATTTATGGCAAGGAAGGAGTTTTGCTGTCACAGCATTTAGCTGTGACGCCACTGCAGGATCTAAGGAGGTAAGAAGTGTTGATAAGTGGTGGAGGAAGCTGCTGTGCAACTGCAAATACCTGCAACAGAGCAAAAGGGCTGTAATGACCTAACTGCAGCATAAGCTATTGTTTGTGTAAGTGTTCTCTCTTCAGGCGTGCTGTGGCATGTATGCTGCTCTAAAATCGCCAGTGGCAGTCCCTGTGTATGATTGGGTTATCCTGCCTAAGAAGGAATAGAAAAATATATTCTGACAAAGCAGTTTCAGTCTTGTGAAAGCTCCTCATCCGGCCTTCACCAAAATGCACCTCAGGCTGTTGGGTCTCCTGCCCAGCAGTTAATTGGTCTTAACATAACCAGCTATTTTATAAGAGGTTGTTGAAACCTCTGGAAATGAGTGAAAGGTAATAGGGTGTAAGTGGGCTTTAAACCTGGCTATGTCAATGTTTGGGAGGGAGAGCAAGTCCAGAGGAGACTATGAAGATGCTCAGAAGGCTGGAGCACCTCTGATATGGGGACAGGCTGAGAGAGTTGGAGAAGAGAAGGCTCCAGGGAGACCTTAGAGCCCCTTCCAGCCCCTAAAGGGGCTACAGGAAAAGTGGAGAGGGACTCCTGATCAGGGATCGGAGCGATAGGACGAGGATTAATGGTTTTAAATTGAAAGGGGGTAGGTTTAGATTAGATATGAGGAGGAAACTCTTGACTGTGAGGGTAGTGAGACCCTGTCCCAGGTTGCCCAGAGCAGCTGTGGCTGCCCCATCCCTGGAGGTGTTCAAGGCCAGGCTGGATGGGGCTTTGAGCAGCCTGGTCTGGTGGGAGGTGACCTTGCCAAGGGCAGGTGGGGTTGGGGTCTTCAAGGTCCCTTCCAACCCAGACCATTCTAGGATGTAACTTCCTTTCATGCCTTATAAGGAAAAGGACGAGATGAGTTGGCTGGAAAAGCAGTGAAACCCGTGGAATTCTATCAAAGCTACTAGAGTTGTGTGGAACTGCAAAACTTACTCTTACATGCATCCAGAAAAGAAGGCATGGCTACTAGAAAAATCTGTTTGTAGTCAGTTGTGTTCTGTGCATGTTAATGTAACCCTTCCCTGCCCCAAACATCTTGTACCTGGTCTTTCCTGACAGATTTGCTGCTTCTCAGTGCCCCAGTGGAGCTGGGCAGGCAGCTCACAAAGTCTAATTTTCCTACATCTACACCTCCACCTCATCTGCATCATTCAGAATATTCTGGGTGTGCAAAGTGACTGAATATCACTTTTTTTTCTATCTAACTACTGTTTCCTTGCTGGTTTTGGCACTGCTGCAGCTGGTCCAGCTGACCTGAGTGTAACGTTTCTGATGAGAAGACCTTCAATGGGAAATAGTCTCAGAATTGACTTAATTACATCGTTTTGTTTTCCCCTTCCTTCAGTTGGCTGTACTCAGCCTTCAGAATAACTTTGATCACATGGAGATGGAATAACTCATCAATTCAGATTAGGCTTTAGAAACCTCAGTTTAGATTGGTGGAGGGGAATGCTTCGAACTGGAATGTCATGATTTTTTCTTGATCATTTTAAAATGTTTTGAGTTTATGAATATTCCTAGACCCAAAGGCGAACTTCTAAATGGGTTTGTGGTTTTTCCAATCCCTTTCCAGATTGGTCGATCAACGGAGAGTCCTATAGACTTTGTCGTGACAGATACAGTTCCTGGAAGTCAGAGTAATTCCGATACACAGTCTGTGCAGAGCACTATATCAAGGTTTGCCTGCAGAATCATATGCGAGCGTAACCCTCCTTTTACAGCAAGAATATATGCTGCGGGATTTGACTCTTCGAAAAACATCTTTCTTGGGGTAAGGAAACTCTTTCTTTGTTCCTCCAAGTTCAGTGCAGCCTTATTTTTAAACCAATTCATAGCTCTGCTTCAGCCAAATTAAAAGTTTTCATTGATGTGATTTCTCGTAGGAGAAAGCTGCGAAGTGGAAGACATCAGATGGGCAAATGGACGGACTAACCACAAATGGAGTTCTTGTAATGCATCCGCGTAATGGATTTACAGAAGACTCCAAGCCAGGGGTGTGGAGAGAGATATCCGTGTGTGGGAATGTTTTCAGCCTCCGTGAAACCAGATCAGCTCAGCAGAGGGGAAAAATGGTAAGAGTAGTGACCGATGTTTTATGCAGCCTGTTGAAAATGGGCACAACCATAAAGTGGTTGGGCGTAAACAGAGGCTGGAATCTGCCTCGTTCAGTGTAGAAGTCACCTCTGTAATTAGCTATGCTGACTTCTTACATGTCCATGTCCATACCTGAAGGTGTCTTGCTCAACCTGAATAACTGATAGAGTTTATCTGCAAACTAGTACTTAATTGCAGATCTAGACTGCTCTCCTAAATTGAGTTGCCAGTCTGCTGTGCTCTTCTGCACTGTCATAGTCATGAGCACACTTTAAAGAGTACTTTCCTGATTGAGTTTATGCTGTTAAAGTTTTCACGCTTTTCCTTTTCTATAGAATAATTTTAGTTTTATTGACACACATGCCTATATACCTGGATATCCATTTCCACCTTGGCATTCTGTGGGTTTTTTTCTCTTGTTTCCAAAGCATTGGTGACATTTCTAGGAGGGGGTTGGTTTTGGTATGACTTGGGATCAATTAGCAAAAAGAAATGCTGCACGAACACTTAAATAAGTGATGCAGTTAGCTAGGAATGCTGACAGCTGACGAGGAAAGGAAAGCCATGTGTGAAGGTGTGTTTGAAGAAAACAATCTAAGATGTGATGGAGGACTAAACAAGACTTGTCAAGAAGGTTGGATTTTTAATTAAAAATAAAAAAAGAGGAGGGAGAAGCTGACACAGGGCACTCTATGCCTGTCTTGTATACGACAGTCAGGAGCTGCTTGAAACATTTTGTCTGTGTCTTCCAGGCCGATTTGTGTTATGAAAGTGCATTATGTTACTCTCCAGGTGACCTTAGGTGACACGTCTCTTTCTCTTTGTCCGTCACCAGGTTGAGAACGAAACGAACCAGCTCCAAGATGGCTCTCTGATAGACCTGTGTGGAGCAACGCTGCTGTGGCGCACGGCGGAAGGGCTTTCACGCACTCCCACTGTCAAGCACCTGGAGGCGCTCAGGCAGGAAATAAATGCAGCAAGGCCCCAGTGTCCGGTGGGGTTTAACACCTTGGCGTTTCCCAGCATGAAGAGGAAAGATGTTGTAGATGAAAAGCAGCCGTGGGTGTATCTGAACTGTGGCCACGTGCACGGCTATCACAACTGGGGAAACAAAGAGGAGAGAGACGGCAAGGATCGGGAGTGTCCCATGTGCCGCTCTGTTGGCCCCTACGTGCCTCTATGGCTTGGATGTGAAGCGGGATTTTACGTGGATGCAGGACCTCCAACTCACGCATTCAGCCCATGTGGACACGTGTGCTCAGAAAAGACAACTGCTTATTGGTCCCAAATTCCTCTTCCTCACGGTACCCACACTTTTCACGCCGCCTGTCCGTTCTGTGCGCATCAGCTGGCTGGTGAGCAAGGCTACATCAGACTCATTTTCCAAGGACCTCTTGACTAACACACGTGTTACTGAGGACTGCAGTAAACTGATAAGCTAAGCGATTCTGATTTTTAAACCAACTGTTTTTCGTATTCTCTGGGCTTTGCTGGTTTGCATTAAGATGAAGAATTTTGGGGTGTCTTTTTTGTTACAACAAAAGTCTGGAAGAAATGGGGGGGGAGAAGGGGGAAACCTCCTGCTTTTTTTTTTTTTTTTTTTAGTTAATAACTACTTCTGAAGAGGTGAAGGAAGTGTGGAGTGAACTTCGATGCCTTCCGTTCAGTGGTTTTGAATCACATGCCCACAGTGTTTGAAAGTTGTTTCATTCTTTTTGTATATGGAGGGTAAATAGTTCAAAGAACATTAGTTTACAGCTTGGATGCAAACATTGTAAAATATAACATGTATATTAACTCTTTTCTATTTATCTTTATTATTGAAAATCCGTAGAATGTTTAGAGAGTAGCATGGTCATAGTGTGTTACATCCAGCGATTGGATGCGTAGAATAGTTCTGGATGGAGAAGGATGTGAGATGGAAATGGTAGAAAAATCTTTTTTAATCTAAAATACTGAGTTCTTAGAATAGTTAAAATGCTTTTTAAACAAAGCTAATGCAAATTATGATGGCATAAAGGTGTGCTTTAACCATGTTGAAAGGTAGCTAAGAAGGACTTCTTAAAATGTCTTTTTGGTAGGACTGTACTTAAGATCTGGTTACAAGGAGAGTATTTACCAGACTCTTTGAATATGCAACTTAGTCTAGATTAAGGATTTTTTCTCCCTTCATGCTAACACATCTCTTTATTTAGCATTAGTGACATTTGTGAGGGTTTTCCCCAATGTTAAACATTAACAAACCCAAAAGATGAGGCTCATTTTGTTCCTTGCTGGTTTTAGGGGGGGGGTAGGTTGAGGGGAGAGGCAGATGTAGGGGAGCAGGGAGAAATTTGTGAATCGGCCGCGGTCACAACTTGTGTCAGGCTTCTTGGACGGATGCTCTGCCTTTCATCTGACGTGTGGGAACTGCGGGCTTCACGGCTTGCCTTTACCCCGCTGCGAGGTGCCAGTGCGCATCTGGGCCACGTGCGGAACAAAGTTGAAGCCTGGTACCTACAGGATGGGCACCTGCATCCTGGCACCCTTCTGTGACTTGACACGGTTGGCGATCTGTTAGGGGAGAGCTTGGGCTGGGGCTGGGCCAGAGGCAGAGAGCTCGGTGCGGGATGCTTGCGCAAGGTGGGCTCTAGTTAGCGGTCTCTTTCTGCTCTCCCCTCCCTCCCCTTCCTTTTCCTCTGTAGCCACCAGAAAAGGCCAGTGCACTACATCCAGCTTTGCTGCTATCCCACTGTGCTTCACGGCAAACACACAAACCTGACCTTTTTAGGATTGAGTTGAGCTTTTTTTTGGCCAGCTTCATACCTTTTTTCTTTTTCAAAATCCGTACTGTATAATTGACAGTAGCAAATTTCTATAGTTTATAGCATAGCTATAATTTTTTCCTTTCAAAGCCGTTCTGAAATTTTCTTGGTTTAAAGAGAAACCTATGTTGCTTAGATGTCATGAATTATTTACTTTGATTGTCAATTGTTTCTCCATTTTTAAAAAGAAATTATATATATTGTTTGGTTCACTCAGGAAATGCATGTGTCAGGAAACCTGTATTATAAGTTCAGTTAGCTGTCATGTACAAGTAACTGCTGTTACTCCCTTTCCATAGAAATATAACTGATTTTGACCTTTTCCAGATTATATGCATTAAGTAATGAAACTGATGCAGCAAGGAACCCCTATATTGTAGTTGTTCTAATCATTTTATTCAAACTATATTATACTGTAGGTTAATTTTTATTTGCAAATTAATTTATTCAAAGTATGTGAGTAAACACTTTTCAAAAACAGAAATGCTGGGATTGTCTGTTGCTTTGTTCCCGAGGGATGGGGAAGGTGGCTGGAGATGGCCATTCTGCTGTCACGTAGTGGGTCTGTTCTGCAATTGTGGATTAACATCACGGAAAAAGAAGTAACTGGAAAGGGTTTGCATGTTGTCCCAGTCATGGATTTGAGGGGCTTCTTTCAGATGTGACCTTTCAATGTGTTTTCTATTTAACCCTACATTAACAAAGGCGAGATTCCTGTTCAAAAGACATAGCTAAATCATCTCTTCTCTGAGTAAGCTACAAATAACGAAATGTAAGCAAAATCTTTAACTAAATGGCTGGGCTCTTGTAAAATGTCAAGAGCTCTTGATTCCATCTTCCACAAAATCGGATTGATGCTTCTTCTCTGGTTCTGATCTTGTTGACTACGGGGATATAAAAAATCAGGAAAGGACGTGATGCTGGCTGCAAAGCAGTATGATTGTGAAAACAGACTGAGAACGGGATGGTGGTAGGCACATGGAAAGCGGTGTACTCGCCCCGTGTTGGATGCTGGTGTGGAGCCGATAGTGCAGTTGGGTACACGCACATCTGATGTAGAGGGGAAGGAGAGGCTCATGGCCGACACATAACCATCGTTAAGCTTCTCCCCCATTAAGAGGATACTTAATGCTTTCGTTATACTTCTGCACCCCTGCCTTCCCAAAAAGAAACACCCCAGAAGAAGATGCAGCCTCAGCAGAACTGGCTGTTCCTCTGGTTAGTGTTAGGCTAAGATAACCCTTCGGAGGCCACCCCATGCTCTCTGCCTGCCGTATACTTTTCTTGACCCAAGCCGGGCTTGTTAATCCCATTTTTAAATGGGCAGAACATGGGCATTCAAATGCCTGAGACATGGAAATCCCACTGTCAAAAGCAGGATAGCGGTGGTTGAATAGTTTGAGGAACAATTTCCATACAACATGCAAGCTAACTAAAAGCAGTAGCTTTGACTGCGGCTCCCTATTTGAGTTCCCTCTGTGGGCTTCTGTTCTTTAATAAACAATTTAAACAGAAGATCTTGTGCTCTGTAAACTGTAAAATGAATGTCAGATTAGAAGTAAAGTGATCCCTTGACTCACCCAGCTGACTGAAGCACTCAGAACTGTAAGGCCTTCGCTTCTGAACGAATTTGGGAGCTGGGAGAAGTGCAAAAGGTTGCGCTGTGCTGGCTTTGAGACGATGACAGCTCCGCTTTGCGTGCAGCCTAAATTAGCCCCTTGTACCTGGAAAAACCACCCCCGAAGGAGACCTGTGGCCTCTACCTGCTTTCAAAGCTTGTTTGAATGGAAAGAGGCACTGATGATGCAACCGGCAGATGGGACAGGACTGTTCCCTGGGAGCTGACCGCAGGTATGTGGAACGGATGAGGGACTGCATCTGGAAATGGGGTATCTGTAGGCCCTTTTTGAGCTGTGAAGTCTTGTCAACATCTGCAGAAGTGCAGCTGGAAATCAGCAAGTAGCTCTTTGCAGTTTCTTTGTGTAGCGCTGCTCCTTTGTGTTCTGTGCAGCTCCTTGTGTGATGTGCCATGCAGGTGATTTAATGAGCTAATTTGCTTTTCAGCTGTAGAAAACTGCAGGGATTTAACACTGGTAAAAGGCAGCAGCTTGGCACAGCAGCTGGCTAACAAAGCCCTTTTTTATTTTGGTGGGGGGGGTTTTTTGTTTTTGTTTTTTTTTTCCCCAAAGCAGAAGTGGGAAAGCTCAGTGTGTTGACTCACAGCATGGCAGGAGCACGTTGATGGAGAGGTTGCTGGGGGGTTTCCCTGGGAAAGGCGGCAAGGAGTACCCTGTTCCCTTTGCTGATTCAGCCTTTGGGTTCAAGCAGTCCAACCGGTGCGTGGTGCGGCTCCGAGATGTGTGGTGCAGGCTAGGGATGAGGTTTCCTAATCCCATCTGTCCTTAGCTTTCTACACCCCCGAGAATAAGGCTGGTATCCTGAAAGGTTTTAAGGACATGATGAAGTCACCCCTGTATCTCACGGTGCTCTGCAAATCCCGTAATGACCCTGCTGTGGCATGCTTGATCTCCTTCTGAAGAGACACTCCGGCCCTGATGCTAAAAATACATTTTCAGTTTTGCAATATAAATCTATCGTGATAACTACAGCTACCTGCCTGCACGCTCTTTCAGCCTGGATTAGGCCTGGTTGCTGTTGAATTAGACCAGATTTCCAGGTCTAATTTTTCTTGGCTTGTGCAATCCCTGCTTCCTTTTCCATAAAAACATGGGCAAAACTCATGTTTTTTTAATTGTAGCACTCAGCTTTAACATAAGGGCTGTGATCATCCTGGAAATGCAGCTTCTAAGGCTCTGTCGTGGCTATAGGACAGGCTGTTGTGCATCCTGTGAAAAAGATCTGGGAAAGCGTCTCTGCGGGAGCGGTGATGGTTCCTGTGACTGGTGTCGGGGGCTCTTTGGTGAGCGGTGGCCTCTGCGTGGGCAGCAGCGTGCCTGCCCCTTCCCAGGTGCTGCTTCCAGGGCAGCAGTGAGAGCTCAGGACCCTGTTTTGCTCTCAGTGAACAGTGCTGTGTCGAACCGGCTTCGGATGCGGTATCCTATGGTAACATACCCGGTGACACAGCCGAGCCGGGGAAACACCGATGTGCTGTTGCACAAGAAACAGCCGGCTGCTTCTTGTCCGTCTGGTCCTGTCTCCCTCCTGAAAGCAAAAAGGTGACAGATTCAAAGGGCGGAATAAAAAGTGCTTTTATTCCCTCACACCTAAGGTGTCCCTGGGAGAGCAGCTAGCCCGAATGCGGTCTTGTGGGACCACAAAGCATGCATCAGTGGGACTGGTGGCTTTGGACACCCCTGAGGCTGTGCATCAGTGCAGCGTTAGGGGACAGCATGAGCCATAAGCCCCAGTGCCCAAATCTTTATGTTCCTGCCTTGGTTCCCCTGCAAGCTGCTGTCCATCCTCCTCCTCCCATGTTTAGCTTGGAGAAGAGGAGGCTGAGGGGAGACCTCACTGCCCTCTACAACTACCTGAAAGGAGGCTGTAGAGAGGTGGGTGTTGGCCTCTTCTCCCAAGTGAATAATGACAGGACCAGAGGAAATGGTCTGAAGCTGTAGCAGGGGAGGTTTAGATTAGATATTAGGAAGAATTACTTTACTAAAAGAGTGGTCAGGCACTGGAGCAGCCTGCCCAGGGAGGTGGTTGAGTCACCATCCCTAGAGGTATTTAAGAAACGTGTAGATCTGGCACTTCAGGGCATCCTCTACTGACAGAGAATGGAGGGGTTTTTTCGTGTGTGTACGGTTGGACTCGATCTCAAAGGTCCTTTCCAACCATGAAGATTCTATTATTCCCTCCAGCCCTGGCAGAGACAGTCCTTTCCATGGCTGCAGCGAGCAGGTGACTGCAGAAGCTGTCCCAGCTGGCCTTGCCCAGCACTAGCTTGTGTGGGATCAGGTTTGGCATTGGCTGGGGCCGCATCGGGAGAAGATGAGTAACCAGAGGCGAAGTGTGGCCCATCCCTGCCTGCTCCCTGCCTCCAGCCCTCCCCCAGGATCTCTGAGCATCCCGTCTGCTGCCACAGGGAGCAGCAGGGACATGGTAAACTGCGTGCATGGTGCCAGGTCCTGCTGTGGAAAAGGCGGGTGGACCCTCAGTCTGGTGTCGGATGTGTAGAGCAGGAGAGCTGACAGTGGTCCTCCAGGTCTTCCTGCATGAAAAGCATTCGTATCCAGAGTAATTGCTCTTTTATACAGCAAGGTCCATCCAACCCCGCTGTTTGGTTTCCAGCGGTCAATCTAAGTGTGTGCCTGGGAGGAACAAGAACAGGACAAGCAGATACGACACTGCCCACGCCTCATACAAGTTGTGCCTTGGAGACTTTCCAAGTAAGAGGTGGCATCCTTGGATTTTTCTTCCTTTAATGTAACTTCATTTGAGCTCAAATAGGCTTCCAGCACCTGAAATCCTTGTGGCAAGGAGACCCAAGGCTCAACCACGCACCATAAAGTGCCTCTTGTTTCTTTTAAGCTTGTTGCCTGATGACTGCTTTGTACCCAACTTCTTGTGGTGCGAGAGGCAGTGAACAACCATTGCCCATTCCCCTTTTACCTGCCACTCTTGATTTTGCTGCTAGCGCGCCTGGCTGTCCTTGTCCTTCTGCCCCTCTTGTGGGACTGGCAGGAGGGAACGGTAGCACCGCCATCGCCCGGTTTCTGCCCTGTGATGTTTGCCTGGCTGTGCTGGTGAGGAGGTGCTGGTGGCACCAGCCAATACTCGGTGCTGCCATCGCTGCCGAGGGCCCAGCGCTACCACACAGGGGGTCGAGACATCTCGCATCCTCTGCGTGGGCGCCGGTGACCTCACGGATCAACTAGAGAAGCGCTTTGCTGCTGGCACAGGAGCAACTCCTTTGTAATTCGGCAACACCTGCGATATTGTGGTGTTTTTATTTTGGATGCTTTTGCCGATTTAGTGTCACCAAACAGCTCTGAGGCCGGAGTAGATTATTAACCTGCTCTGACTTCCTTCCTCTACCCTGTCTGTGGATGTAGTAACAGCTCCGTACTGAGATCGCTACGGGAGATGTGCTGCCTTTCAGAAAAACGATGAGAGGAGAGTCCTTTGGAGTTATAACTCGCACCAGGATGGTCTGTTTTTCCTCTTCCTAGTGGAAAGGCTTCTCCTCCACAGCACTTGCACAGCACAACGCTCCGAAGGATTCCCTGTGAAACACAAGCAGCATGGAGAGGGCAGGTAGGAAATGATAACTCGCGTTCTCAGACGGTGGGTGAAAGCACAGTACACAGCTAAATCACTTGGCAGGGGGTTGGGGGGAGCTTCCTTATGTGTATTCTTTAATAACTCCCATGATCATCCTGTTGTCTTATTTACAGCCCATCGCCTTTCCCATTGTATTTGCTTCTGCTTAAAAAAAAAAAAAAAAAAGAGAAATCGGATTCACTCTTCCTCTGCAGTTGTTTAATCTGACAGTTTCTCAGTCAGTTCATGGTTATGATTTTTTTAAAGTATTTCTATTGAAATATGTGATTTTTTTTTTTAACGCGTCAAACCATGTTGGCTGGACTCAGGCCCTGCAAAATGCGTTTGGGGTTTTTTTTGGTCATCTGTTCTTCAGCCTAGGTAGGGTTTCCCTTCAGCCTCTCCTGGGAAATGCTGGAAATGTGAGCTGGTAAAGGATAAGGAAAGAGTGATGGCCTTTCCTGGGAAACGGCCACGCAAAGGATGAGCGTTTCGTCTCTGGGCTGAGGAGATCCGCTTCTTCCCCTGGGTGTGACGCTCAGATCTCACCTAGTTCCCAGCACCTCCCACGTCTCAGCACTCCAATACCTGCAAAATAACTTACAAATACGACCACCTTGCAAATGGGATTCCCTTTGGTTGGCTGCAGTGCAGGAGCTGAATGAACACAATGCCTTTAGTGCTTCCGTATCCTCTTCTCTCCAAAAGAATATATTTTTCTTTAGCTGATTCCCAAAAGACTTGAAACGGAACAAATGCATGCAGCGATACTCTAAACTTGCCTGGATGCAAAGCTAAAAACTGCAGCTTGCTGTCATGCGCTGTAGGAACGGAATTGAGTCAACTCATCCTTTCCAAAAAAAACAGGCTTTTTTTTTTTTTTTCTTCTGTCGTGTGAGAGGAGGAGAGAATTAGTTATTCAGTGGAACAAGGACAATTAAAAGCAAACACAGCTTCCAGCGATGCCATCATCTGTTCTGTTAGCCTTGAGCAACACAGAGACAACATGCTGTTTTAATTGGCCTCTTTTTTTTTTTTTTTTTATTTTTTTTCTCTCTCTGGTTTGTGCTTCCAGTTTGGCACAGGGGATGACATTTTCAAAAGTCTCTGTACAACTGGGATGCAGACGTGCCCGCTTCCATTTTGCCTGAACAATCACCTAAAATGGGATTTTAAAGGGGATGGAAGGCTCCAAACGGCAGCGGGTTTGAGAGGTCATGGTCTCACCTACCCAGCTTGCCTTTCTGTGGAGACTTGTCCTGTAATGGACGTGTGTTATAGAGTCATAGAATCGTTTTGGTTGGAAGAGACCTTGAAGATCATCAAGTCCAACCGTTAAGCTAGCACTGCCAAAAACACCACTAAACCATGTCCCTCGGCACCATGTCTACACATCTTTTAAACACCTTCAGGGATGGCAATTCAACCATTTCCCTGGGCAGCCTGTTCCAATGCTTGATGACCCTTTCAGGGAAGAAATTTCTCCTAATATTCAATCTAAACCTCCCTTGGCACAACTTGAGGCCGTTTCCTCTTGTCCTATTGCTTGTTACTTGGGAGAAGAGACCAACCCCCACCTGGCTACAGCCTCCTTTCAGGTAGTTGTAGAGAGCGATGAGGTCTCCCCTCAGCCTCCTTTTCTCCAGGCTGAACAACCCCAGCTCCCTCAGCTGCTCCAGACCCATCACCAGCTCCGTTGTCCTTCTCTGGACACGCTCCAGCACCTCAATGTGTTTCTTGTAGTGAGGGGTCCAAACTGAACACAGCACATGAGGTGGGGCCTCACCCATGTCCATGGATCCCATCACAGTATGAATCTGTGGTGCCACCCTCCACCATTGCTGGAGGAGAAATGTTGTCCAAGATGGGTCACAGGGATGCGGGCACCTCTCCCATCTGCTGCCCGTTCCCCACAGCCTGTGGTCACGGTGGCCGGCTGGGCAAAGCCACTCCCAGGCTCTGCAGAGCAAAGCTGCTGGGGCCTCCATTCATTTAATTAGCTTTCTTTGCTTCTAAAGGGGAGCTAAATCAATCAGAAGGTCTTTTAAATGCAGCACAACAGCATGGAGCACAGATTATTTAATGCTTTTTCCACTTATTCACATTAAAAGTGGATTCAGAGCAGCTTTCCTGAGAGGCAGGGTAAGCGATGCTGAAGACCTCAGCTCCACCATCGCTCCGGGTGTTTTCAGTGTTACTCAGCATTTCTGCCAGCATCATCGTTCTTTATCGCTTGGAAATCTCACTCTGCCTGTTGTGGAGCAGGAGGAGCAGAAGGTGTGTGCAAGCGCCTTTGGGCGTCAGATGAATCAGTTGCTCATGTCGCCCTCCTTGGCAGCTCCCGGCAGGGAATGCCGGAGCCAGGGCAAGTGCCTTTGCAAAAGGGGGAGCTTGACTAGAGACCGTGCCAGCCCCAAAGGAAAAAAAAAAAACCAACAACATCCCAGCCCCTCTGTCCTTAAAAAACAATATTGCCAAATGCACAGTATTTATACAGCGGGGTATTTTTCATACTGTGGAGGCCTGGGCTTAGCGCTCCGCACGACGGCATACGCATATTTATAGACCATGCGTGTCTGCATTTTGTTATATTTTTATCTGTACGGGCTAATGGTTAATAAAGCCAGGCTGTACTTATGTTTCTGCAGCAAAAAATACATTGAATAGTCTCACGCAAGAGGCTCAGGCTCTGCTGGCCCCAAACAATGTAATTTAGGGGCTAATCCCCACTACAGAAGCGTACAGGTGGGATGTCGGAGGTTGGCTTCCCCAGGACACAGCAGGGGAAGAGCACAGCGGCTGTGGGAGTCCCCAGGGTGGGGGGTATTTAACCCAACTTTGCTTGTGGCGTTCAAAAAAATGGTAAAGCATCCAACTGCCATTCTGTGTGGCAGGGGTTTGTAAAAGCCTTCCCTCATCCTGGCTTGCCACCCAGCTGATTCCGACATCCCATGCGCATACTGCCAGAGACCACCTTAGGTTTGCTCCCAGATGCTGAGGGGAAGCAGCATCGGGTCTGGGCTGTTCTGTCCTGTCCGTGGCAGGGTCTCCAGCGGGGAGCTGTCAGCTAAATGCATTTAACGTGGGCTTTTCGGATAGTGGTAATCTTTTAATCGTAACGTCGCTCCGCACTGAGTCAAATGTCTTACAAAACTCCATTGCGACTGCTTTTTATCTGCCAAACTTGTTATCTCAAAGGAGGAAAGCAGGTTTGTCAGACATGAGGTTTTTCTTACAAAAAGCCCATGTTGATTGGCATTGTGTTATTGTCCTTTCTGTGTGAGCTCTGAGCGGCTTTCTCTTTATTTTGCTCAGTAGGGATGTCAGATGAGGTAGTCTAAAATTGTAGTTCTGCCTCTCTTCAGAGTACCAGATCTCAGTGTCTCTGGAATTTATCTGCTATTTCAAGGGGGAGTCGGGGAAAGAAACCAGTAAGAGTTCCCAGATTACATCAAACAACTTTTTCATGAGTTTTTAGATGCAAGATTCTTTGCATTGGCTGTTTTTAAAATGTATTATTCGGAATTCAGCGTAGCAGTAGGATGAGGGCTAACGGTTTCTGCCTTCAACTTCACCACGTCCTCCCTGAGACCCTCCAATCGCTGCGTGACGTAAGAAGGTCCCTGCCCAAGTCTGGCATACTGTGTGTCCCTCCAAGGACTCTTACCCAACTCTTCCAGCAGGGAAAAATATTCTGATGGTTCTTTGTTTCAGTATGTTTCTGCCCATTGAGAAGCATTTCAGTTTCGGGTGCCCGAGCCCCCAACGCTGAGCAATGTGGATCTTCTACAGCGTCTTCCTTTCAGGTTCTAACTGCAAGGTGAGGGGGATTATCCGCACCAAAACAACCCTACGCAAGCAAATATTAGTGCTGCTGGCAGTGTCACTGCTGCACCCGGGAATGGGGCTGTGCACCCCTAGGATGGGGGTAGAGCCCCCTGAAAAACATGGATATGCTCCCTCCCCCTCCCATGAGTTTCTGTGCTTCCCCTGGAGCATCCCCAATTCGCCACTCTTTGGGGGACAGATCCTGCATTAGGATGGGTCCTATGCAGCCCAACAGCCTTACGCAGCCAGGCTGCTCCCATCTCTCCCATGAAACCAACTCGCTAACGAACAAAGCTACAACTCACCAACTCCCACTCCAACAACCGAAGAGCAAGTTGAGACCAAAGCCTTACCTACTGTTGGGTAGGGTTTTTGTTTTCTTAAAGGAAAAAGCAGCCCAAAGCCAATGACTTTGTATTCTAAGCACTTGTGCAGTTTGGAAATAGAGACGTTACAACTTTCTGCAAAAGTTAGCAATCCAGAACTTCCCCTGCCTGACACCGAATGAACTTGTCCAACCTAGAAGAAAAAAAAAAGGGGGGGGGGGGAGGAGGAGGAAAGGTGCCTAACAAGCCTTAAACCCCTGATATTCAATTTATTAAAACTTAATGATGAGCTATTAATAATGAATGCAGCCAGGAAGATGGGAGAACTGCAGCAGAATGGCCTCGAGATTTCTAGTTAGCCGGATTTTCTCTACGGAGCTGGGAAAGAAGAGGGCAGCTTTCAAAAGGATGAAAAGACTCCTCTGAGGGACAGATGTAAGCAGCAGTCTGCAACAGTCGCTGCGGGCCGGGCAGATTGGGAAAAGAGTATTTTAAGTGCTGCTATCATTAAAAGCTGAACTGAGGGTGGGCGGCACGCATGTCGTGTAAGGAAAAGATGATCGGGAATGCCAAGACCTTGAGTATAACATGGGGAATTGGGGTCATTTCCTCACCCACAGTGATTTCCTGTGTGAAATTAACTCTTTCTCCCCGCGTCTCCCGTTTGCTGGTGGTACGCACTCAAATAAAACAGCCTCCTGCCACTTCAGCCAGATTTCGGGAGCCAATCTTCCCGTGGCAGTGGCTGTAAGGGACACACCGAGCCTGGGATGTGATAAATGTTACACCTGGAGCATAAACAACAACTCGCTCGCCTGTTCACCTGGTAGTAACGTTGTCTAGACCGTTTCCTTTGGTGGCTGCATGAGCCAGCGTTATTCAAGTGAGGACGCGGCACATCTGTGACTTCCCTTATCAAAGACAGAAATGGAGTTGGTTAGACATGGCTTGTTTTTGTAAGCCCGTAGCGGTTGCTTTAGGATCACGTGCGTCTTTAAAATTAATTAGTGCTCTATTTGGACATCCCCCTAGATGTGGATAATAGGTTCTCCGTCCTGTGGGACCTCTCCTGTCCCCCAGAGTTTATAAAGATGTTCACTGACAACCGTTTGATTAGTTTCTTGAAGGCTCCAGAGTAAATTTTACTCAGCCCTGCTGACTCTGAATTCCTCTCATCTCTCTTAACTATTGTTTAAGCAGTCCTTTCCTCATCTGGCCTGTATTTCCTGTCTCTGGTTGTTAATATGAAACGTGTTAATAAGCATCTGGATGTTCTTAACATATTTTGTGAGAACAGAAGCAGGATAAAGAGTAGGAATTGAAGGCAGAGCCTACATAGAAGTAAATCTGTGTTCTTTTGCAATCGCATGAGGAACAGCCTCCCAGAAGAAGACATCTTTGCGCCTCTTGAGCTTGTGAAACAGACCACTAGGACTGATTAATACCACTCAGGTAGGTGTAAAAACACAGTGTGGACAAGGGACTTGCCACATGGTAATAAAAAATGCTTCCATGGGGTCTAGAGGGCAGTAGAAAGAGCTTGGCGTGCCTGTGGTCATCTCACAAAACCCTGTCCCAATAAGCATTCCTGTTCTGGCTCCGCAGGCAGGGAATAAAAAGGGGCAGGACAGAAGAACGCTGATAATTTTTCTCCTTGCTTTTTAGGGCTGGGTGAATCCACAGAGCATATCTGAGGCTCTTTTGAACAGTCACCAGCAGATGAAGTAATTTAAGGCCTCGCCCACACCATAGTTTATTCAGCCAGCTGCTGTAGGTCGTGTAACAGAGGTGCTTTTTAATACGGCACGAACCTCTTATTAAACCAAGCACTGAAAAAGTCACTTTGATTTTGACATACTGCCCACAAAGTATGATGTGTTTTCTGTTATGTGTTGTTGTCAAGGTGAAGAAATGAATTAGCGTGGATTTTTAATGACTTTGATCTTGAACTCTGATAGGAGTTGGAAGGGAAACATCGTCCTAGATGAATAAAGAGATGGTGCAACAGCTGATCAGCCCTCTGGTGAGGAGCCAAGCCCTGCAAACGCAAGGAGGTGATTTCAGTCTTGTTTCTATCTCCAGCTTCTTCGATGCAGTTGCTCAGTTCCTACTGAGGCTTCTGCTGGCAGCAAGCAGCCACCAGGAGACAAGAAAAGACATGTATTTATCTGAAATCCAGGTTCTCTTAATTTCTGGAAAGTTGGGGAAAGGCTGCCATCTGCTGTAATACAAAGCGGTTGCTGGAAATAAATCTGACCTAAATCAAATCATAATAGTCATGTTGAATCTGTGATGAGCTTAGGATAGAAGGAAGGTAAGACAAGCAAAGACGAACCATGTGCTTAAAGGCTTGTTGATGCTTTCCACGCAGATCACTCTCCTACGAAAAGCTATTACCTATCCCTACAAAATCATGCCCTTAGAGGAAAAGAAGCAGCCTTGTGGTCCCCATCTACTTTAATCCTTGGTATTTCCAGTCGAGGGCAGAGGGGGACAGGCAGCCACGCGTGTAGCAGTGTTCAGGCTGGGGGAACCTGAAGTGTGCTGCTGCCTCCGTTTGATGCCGGTGCTCATGGTACTTCTCCAGCCTCTCAGCTGGAGGACTTTAAAATGCACAAAGGTTTGGTTTGGTTTTTTTGGTGTGGTTTTCCTCTCAGTGGTATGTGTGTGATACCTAAGATAGCAAGGAGTTAGCTTCGCTGCTTCTGCATCACTTGGCTGGGATACCTGGGACACCTTCTACTGGTGGACCTTGCAATGTAGAGCAAAGTCTAAAAACATCTATAATTCAGGGTCTTTATCTCTGATCTTTAAAATAAAACCTGTACTGAACCCTGTAGTAAAACTAGAATCCAATTCCTGTCTCTGGAAGTCCCTGAGACTCCAGCCCCTCTTGCTTGGTACCTTCTTCAGACGTCACCAACTTGGTCTGCTTTTTCTGTACTTTTTTCTCACTCCACATCATCACTTGCTTTGAACCTGCACATTTTGACTTGCAAGTAAGCTCAGAAACAAGAGCTTTTCGTTTGCCTGAGTAAAGGCAGGCTGAGAGGCCGGAAAGAATTGTTCCAAATAGAGTTAGAAAATGGAAAAAGGTGGGAATAAAGGACAGGAGCTGCTGACACCCTGCTTGTTTTGTAAAATAAAGTTTCCTGCATGGCTGTGGGGTGCCAACTCGGGCAGACTCTGGCATGTTCCTGGAGTCCCTTAAGAGTCAAACACCTCCCCTGACGCATGCTGCAATGAAAAAGATGCACTTGGGAGATGTAGGTTTTAAAACATTTGGGTTGTGTATTGTCTGCCTGCTTCTAGGCACGTGTCCGTCCCTCTGCCAGACGGTGCCTAATACACTAAAATCCAGTAAAGTCAAGATGTTTTGCTGCTTCTGGGATACCAGGATGGCTGGAAACAGTGAGGTCTGGGAAGGAAAATAATTAAATTTTGGCTGTGTTTTGTTACAGTGGTCAGGAGGTCTAACATCAAATGTTGCTGAAGAGATGGTCAGCTCAAGATGATAGGTATTCCAGCCTAAATGGTGGAAGCAGACAGAGAAAGAGGCCAATAAAAAAGAAGGAAATATTTGTCAGCACTACAAAGGTGTGGGTCATACTGCTGAAAACACCCAGGATGTGATGTCGACAGAAAAAAGAAATGAGAGAGAGACAGAGAGGAACTTCTTCAGGAGCATCTCAAAGAGCATCAGGCTTAGAGAAAGAGTCTACAGGCTGCAAAAGGAGAAGGCTTACATAGACCCAGCAAGGCTGGAGGACTTGATAAGGCATCTTAATCCCTGTGCGTGATTTAAGTAAATGCTATAGATGAATTCCATATGCCTCAGACACACCTGGTCTTTACACAGTGATTCCTTGTTGCCAAACAGGAGCATCTCCCATTGTGTTTTTCAGCAACTTCCCATGTCGCCATCTAATTTAAAAGCGAAGCCCTGCCTGAGTCCGTGGCTGATGATACTGGAGTTGCCGCTCAGACCAGACTGTTTCCCATTACACTTCCCTGAAAGCATCCCACTAGAATCCCTCCTTTTGTAATGTCGGGGTGGCAGTGGCCGAATTCAAAGGGAGCGCTGCACATATAACAAAGCTAGCCTGGAAAGCTGACATAAAAAAAGCCAGAGCCCCTGATGACTCAGGTATTAATGTACTCCACTTCATCAGAATAAGCTGCTATCTGATAAAATGTGCTCACTCCAGATACAGAAGCAAGAGCTTTTAATTTTATGCAGCCTCTTGACTGGAGACTTGACAGTACCAAGAAGAAACTGGGTTAAACGCAGATACACCTCTGCAGCATGTATAACGTGCCAAGGAATCAGAGCCAGGAGGAGCTCCACTACAACTGCAGACACGGAGGAATAAATGCCACAACTTCTAGGAGCAACAGGAGAGTTTTGGCATCCCGGGACTTTTGTTGTGATGGTGTATTGGTGGAGTCTATTAAGAAACTGTCCTAGACAGAGACATTCACCTCCACTACCCTGATCCAGCCACTTTTCCTTCCTGCAGGTCCCTTCTTCTCACACTTTGTGTGCTCTGACATGCAGGAATGGCCTGGCTCGTTCTTGTCTCTGAAGGAAACTGTGGGTATTGTCCTCCAGGGTCAGACCAGGCACCCATCCCACCCTGTATCTTGCCTCTAGCAAGGACACAGCATGTCAGGTGGTGGCCCGTGACTGCGGACGCGGGCCAGTCGTGTGTCTTCTCTACATGGGTCGGATCCTGAGCTCTAATAGTTAGCCTTTGGTTGACAGGATAAAAATGATCTTCAAAGCCGTCAGATGTGTTCATTTTAAAAGCCACTAATGTTGCCCTATAAAACTGCCATCCTGTTCAGCATCTTTCTAAGCTCTTGCCTTGAAAGGTTTCTTGTGGCATTGAGCGCCACGCTCCACTTACACAAGGCATGGAAATGTTTTCCCTGCTATTGGCATGAAAAATTCAGCCTTAATATCCCTTCACATCACTGAAGACAAGAAGAGCAGAAACTCTCCATCTGCCTTCTCTGCAGCGTTCGTCATTTTACATATTTCTTTTATATCCCTTGCTTCCTCCAAGGAGAGCTTTTCCTCAATGTTTGGTTGTTCCAATCATTGTTTAATGTTGCTCTTTTAGAGACAAGACAACCCACTATGCTCAGGTTCCTGGGGGACCTGCCCCTCTAATTATATTTAATCATTGTTTTCCCTCATATTCCTTACGGATCCCAATACCTTGTTCATTTTTATTTTTTTTTACTTGCAGTACAAGGTGAGCAAAGGTTTTCTGTGAAAGTTTCTGAAAGCTAGCGGTACTAGGACCCTGCAAGAAAGGGCCTTCTAAACCACTACAGCATCCCAAGAAAGGAGCCCAGCTATTACTAGAGATAAGCCAGCTTTTACAATAGTCGGCTGCTAGTTCTGCCACCCAGCAGTAATACGCATTTCCTTACTTTTTATTGTCCCTTGCACCCTCTCATATTTGGGAAAACGTCGAGCTACTTTGTTCTTTTTACTGTTTATTTTCTACACTGTGAAACCGGCTGTTTCTGTGCTTCTTTTCCAGGAAGACTCCACAGCAGACTCCTGAATCAGAGTGAATGTAGGAAAAAAACCTGTCACGTTTCTGTTATTTTTTCGAGAACGCCAATTTAACTTGCGTATCTAAAACAGTAGCAGTAGAAAAATTTTCCTGGCTAAAGCGACTGGGAGTCAGAGTTGTTTACCTAGGAGAGTCTTTGTAAGACCACATCCCACATGCACAAGAATCAGGATGTTGTTTGTTTTCTATCACCGGGGCACTGTAACACGCTGGCAGCGCTGAGTCACGCTCTCCTGCAAAGCCGACGTGGCCCTTGGCAATCGGCAGGAAGCAGAGATAACTGAAATGCTCCAGTCAGAAGACTGACTGTAAAGGCATACTTCACGGACATAAGTTGTAAGTTGAAGAGGTAGATAGACAACACGTCAAGTGAACTATGGTTGACTGACTCACCGTTTCCTCGCCAAACTCTGCTGGTAAAGCAATGGCCCTTCTTATCTGCGGGCTGCGAATAGCAGAGTTCACAGGAAGTTTGTTATGGTTTAAACCAGCCTTTCTTTGCAAAGTCACAAGAAATCACCCCCACTGAACATCCTGCAGTCCCAGGGGGAGGAGATATCTCAGGCTGGCCTGGCATTGTTACTGCCACCATGGTGTTTAGCCAGAAGATGACAGTCAGAAAAGCAAGCAGCAGGAGGTGACTGCATGCCTGTCACCCTTTCCTTCTGGTCCACAAATATTATGCAGCATTGGTTTATTTTTCCCAAGGGGAACAGAGGGCTTTGCTGTTAATACAAAATGCAACAGAACAGTCACAACATTTAACTCAGAGAGAACATCAGTGAAGCGTAAGGTAGAAAATCAAACAATTAAAGTAGAAAATCAAACAATTTGTTACTTTCCCTGTGTGAGCAGATAACAAGACTCTTTGCTGCAACCAAAAAATATTAAAGGTCGTGGGAGGGTGCATGGCTAAAAGGTCACTTTGAGGGTATAGCTTTCCCCTGCATCTCTGGCACAATTAATCATTGCAGATTCGAACATACCTCTCTGCTGAAAGACAAACGCAGACCTGAGGTTTTCAGCCAGATTGGTACTTCCTGGGCAAATGTCAGCTGAGGGGTAAGTCCACCACTACATAAAGGTCACTTCATGCTAAGCCAGTGATGCAAAATTTCTTTTTAAAGCTGTTCTGAGCGATCGATTGAGATTAACCTGGCAGGATGTCTCCCTGATTCAGGTGAAGATGCTTTAAGATCAGAGATCTGAACCTCACCAGCTGAGCACTGAGGTCAGTCCTGCAGAGCTGGACTTGGCTCCAGCTGTTTGCCGACCAGGACCGGACACATTGCAGCAGCACGTGTATCAGCCTGTGATTCATCCGAGAGAGGCACAGAAAATGGTATCCATGCTGCAGCACTCACCTTCAACCTCAGGCTGACCCCTAGGGCTGGAGAGGGGAAACTTGGTTTACCACCAAGGCTGTGGGAAGGGCTTTCCCCTCAAAAACAGCAGCTGTAGTTAATAACCACTCACAGCTGCTCCTCTGCTGGGGATTCCCTTTCTTTTTGCTTTCCCCTCCCTTCCCATCCGTCTCTTTGCCAGTGGAAAATGGTTATGTAGATACTCCCAGGTCCCTTTCCAGAAAGTCAGACTACTGAAAGCAAACAATGAACCTGATTTTGGGCAAACCCAAACTTTCCGTCTCATTTGCGAGCGCTGGCAGGAGCCGTGGGGACACCCCCAGCCAGCTGGCAGCAATGACAGGGCAGGGAGGCAGGAATGCCATCCTCAACCCACAGAACCACAGTGGAGAACACAGCTAACAGCCTCCCTCCCTCCCCCAGCCTCTCTGATTTAATTCACTTTATCTACGTGAGTAAATTCTGCAAACTCAGTCTTTCTGCAGTCTGGATCTATATACAGCGATCAGTCTTAGGTAATGCTCATGATTTCTCAATTTATTGCAACAGTGGCATGTTTTAGGGATTAGAAGACAGATAGACTCCCAACTAATGTGATCCCCAAGCGAAAAAGAAAACCAACCAAACACCCCATTTTCCCCACGAGGAGCATGTCAAACGTGTGCCTGCAGTCTGAACACAGCTGAGGCTGTTAGGGACAAAACGATTTCTGCCAGGTAGTGGAAAAGATGCTACGAAAATATTGTGAGTGACATTTGCAGGTTGCTGGAGGGAAATTCCCATTGGCTTCCTAACAAGCATTTAATATTTAACATGGGGTTTTTTACTGCTTTTGGTGTTCCAGGTTCCAATAAAGCCTGTTGGAGCTGTGCGGAGCTGATACTAATTCCAGCATGTCAGAAAGCCAAGGATGGTATTTTGAATCATGAGAAGGTACATCTTTATTTTCTAAAGCATGTCTAGGAAAAGCATAATGGGTGTAAAGAGAGGGCAGCAGTGGTGGTGATACCCACTGATACTGAAGCTAACGGTTATGAAGTAATAATAATATTAAACTAGTATTTCTTTCTGGTACTGCTACATTTTCTGCTCTTTAAACTCGTCGTATAAACCAGTCACCTCTTGCAGGGTAAGACAAGAGATCAGATTTCATTGCAATTTCACATGCAAAGCAGCAAACGGAGCTATTTCAGCCTACATCAGTGTCTCCCAGACTGCCACGCACACGTGAGTGGCAATCAGTCGGCCAGGCTGAGTAGCCAGCACTTCAGTCCACATAGGAGCACATTAATCTGTGCTTTCAATAAGCTTTGCAATGAAAACTTTGGTGCTGCGTGAGTTGTGAGCCACAAAGACATTGCAAAAATGCCAGGAATATTCTGATGCAAAAAGCTTGGGATCCACAGTAGCAGGTTTCATTCTCCCGATTGTTGCGGCTTTAGGGCATTAACATGAATCAACAATAGCAACAACAACAAAAACACCCAAACCTCCATCTGGGCATGAAACGAGCACTTGCAAACAGGGCTGGAATGTTTTGCTTATGGAAAACAGCTGTACTCATACTGTAAATAAAAGGGAGTTGAAGGCCCTCCCCATGCGCTCAATAAATTGTGATGTTGCAAAAACAGGGCTGCAAGACATGCAGGCTGAAGTTGTGATTATCTCAGAGAAGGGTCCTGGATGGATCTCCACCATGTTCACCCGCTTCCATGTGGACTGTGGATGAGTTTGGCTTTGTAGCATGAGGTCATCCAGATAGGGAAGTGAGAGGGAAGTAATTGCAAGATAGGCATCTTAAGATCTTCTACAGTATTACTCTGTATTTCACAATCTGAAATCTGGGGACCCATGGGTGCATCCCGATATGTGGTGGCTTGAGAAAGTGAAATGAAGCAGTGAAAGCGGGAAAACTGCAGCCATGAATTTCCATTGGCCTCTGAGGGTAAATGCTAATGAAATCCTCCCACCTCCTTCCCGCAGGTGTTCCTTTCTGCAGTGTCCTCAAGTCTGCAGAGATAACAGCTGACTGGAGCTCCACAAATAGTTGTGATCCAGGAGGTTCCATGTCCAGGTCCAAGAGCCGTGACTCAGCCTGGCGCTAATGCGAGGTGGGACAGTAGTTCCACTGGAACCAGCAGCCCGGGTGTGCGATACCAGCAGCAATACATAGGTGTGACTGCCTGGGTCAGTCTTGCTGCTGGAGGCAAAGCAGTAGCAAAACACAGCCTTGACATAAGGCAGAGACGTGCAGTTAGCCCTATGAGCACAATGTCTGCGCACCTGAAACCACAGCCTCTACTGTGGGACATACAACCTCTTGCTGATGGGTCTGCGCTTTAAATGTACCGAGTCTGGTTATCCTTTGGGATAAACCTTTCACAGCCTATGGCAGCAACGCTAGTGCCTGTCTTTAGCCCAATGCAGCCTTTTGCCATGTTGCAAACTAAATCTGATGGAAGGAATGAAATGGGATCCTGCAACCACAATATGTAGCCTACCCAAGAGAGTGTGTGAAACAAAGCAAATAATGTCCTTAATGCAGGGTTGTATGGGGAACAGTGTCTCCACAATGCTCTTGTATTTTCTTCCCACTGTTTATTTATCTTACATGTGTATGTATCTATTTCTCTCTTCTGCATCTACAACTCATTCCTCCTCTTGCAAAAAGGCCAGCCTGCTACACCAGCGACTGGCACGGGGTTGTCACAGGTGTCAGCAGCTTTCTGTTGCCATTAGTACATTAGTCACAAGAGAAAAGCTGCAGACAGGAGCCTGCTACCCAGCAAAGGAGTCTCCTGAGCCAAAGGGTGAACATGAGTCAGGTCAGACGCAGCTCTCAAGGAAGCCATCAAAAAGTCCCTCTGACTCTGAATCCAGTGACGGCCGTTTGGGATTTATCGGTCCAGAGACTGCAAAACAAATTTGTACCCAACAAACATCTGTCAACATCAGCTACCAAGAAGCAAAAAAACCATCTTCAGCCCAGCTGGGGTGACACCAGTCTGCCTGGTGTCGGCGCAGGGGCAGACCAGGGGCAGAAAAGTTGGCGAGCTGCGAGCCAGGGTGTGAGCCCATGGATTTCCACACATGTGCCTTTACGCGGCCCGTAGCCACATGCTCACGTGCCCATGCTCATTAACACAAACGGAATTACTGCTATTAATTAATCAGAGCCTCCCTGTGTTTTGATATCTTTTGTTGACTGCTGCAGGACTACGGCTGAGGATTGAAGTGTGCTTAAGGGCACCATTGGGCATTAGGCTGTTATTGCTGTTATTGCTTAATTGGAACCTAACGTGTCCCTGCATTTCAGCATCTTTCATGGCCTCATGAAGAATTACAGCCTAAAATATTTACGAATAAGAAATTACCAGCCAGGGGACTTCTGGGTATGATGCCTGATTAAAGTCTATCAGCATGACCGTGGCCACCTGGCACGATTTCCCCGCCGCAGGCACAGCGGCCGTGACTGAAACCCTTGCAGGAGCAGCTGCAGTCGCAGAGCCTGGCTGCTGTGGCTCCCCCCTCTGCTGGCTTGCGGGGGAAGCCTCGAGGCCTCCATGGCACTGAGGAGACCCTGCTCCCCTCACCGGGGCACTGCTGGTGTGCGTTTGTGGGACCCTTTTTACCCCAGCATGGCGGCGCCTTGGCCGTGGGGCACCTGTGGGGACTCACACCCTGGGATGGCAGCGCCGTAGCTGTGGGGCACTTGTAGAGACCCTCAAATGGCAGCACCTTGTCCATGGGGCCTCTCAAATGGTGGTGCTGTAGCTGTGAGGCACTTCTAGAGCCTCTCAAATGGTGGCACCTCAGCCATGGGGCACTTGTGGGGACCTTCAAATGGCAGCACCTTGTCCATGGGGCCTGTTAAATGGCGACACCCTGGCCACGGGGCACTCATGGAGCCTCTCACACCCTGGGATAGCAGTGCCGTAGCTGTGGGGCACTTGTGGGGCCCCTCAAATGGCAGCACCTTGCCCACGGGGCCTCTCAAATGGTGGTGCTGTAGCTGTGGGGCACTTGTAGAGCCTCTCAAATGGTGGCACTTCAGCCATGGGGCACTTGTGGAACCTCTCAAATGGCAGCCCCTTCGCTATGGGTTGCTCACAGGGCCCCTCACACCCTTGGAATGTGGTGCTGTAGCTGCGAGACAGCTGTAGGGCCTCTCAAATGGTGGCACCTCAGCCATGCGGTGACCCTCAAAGGGCAGTGCTGTAGCTGTGGGGTACTTGTGGGGACCATCAAATGGCAGGACCTCCACGGGGCTTCTCAAATGGCGGCGCTGTAGCTGCGGGACACTCATGAGGCCTCTCTAATGGCGGTGCTGTAGTTGTGGGGCGCTTGTGGAGCCTCTCAAATGGCGGCGCCTCGCCTGTGGGGCACGGCGGAGCCTCTCGCCCGGTGGAACGGCGGCGGGCGCTGCGGCTCACCCCTCCCCTCACTCGGGTCGGGACGGCAGCACCCCCTCATCCCTGCGGCCTCCCCCAGGGGGACTGAACCGCAACCGCCAGCGCGGCCGGGCCGGGCCAGCCCCTTCCGCCGGCGGCGGCTCCTCCCCCGGGCGGCGGGGAGAGGCGGTGCCTCGGCCCCTCCCGCCGCCTGCCGCCGCCGCCGCCGCCCGGGCCGCTTCCTGCGCCGGGGAGGGGGGGAGCGACGTGTCGCCGCGGAGGCGCCGGCGCCGCGCTAGGCCGCGCCGCCCGCCCGCCTGCCTGCGTCGCCCGGCCGGCGCCGCCGCAGGTAAGACAGCGGGGAGCTCCCAGGCCGGCCCTCGCTAGGCCGCCGGCGCAGGTGCTTCCCCGCCTCCGCCCGGGAGGGAGCTCTGCCGGGGGGAGCGGCCGGGAAAGTTGAATTTTTCCCCCCGGTGCCCTTTGTCTTTGCGGGCCCAGGGCCTCCGCGGGGCAAGGGGCGGCCTGGGGAGAGGAGGGTGTGAGGGAAGGGGCGCCCGCTTGGAAGCTGTGTGTGTGTGTGGGGTGGTGCAGCCCACTTCTCCCCTTTTTCTGCGAATTTACATTTTGTATTTCCATGGTAACCCCGTCGGTGGGAAACGGGCGGTGTCGGAAATCGGTGCCCTTCCCTGGCAGGGAGGCATTGAGCCTCTGGAAGTGTCAGTGTGGAAGTGCACGGCTTTCTTGGGCCGCCCGGAGTGCGGCCATCGTGGCCCTCTCTCATGTGGGGTCTGGTCTGTCCTGCAGGTTACCGACGAGCTCCGAGACCGGGCGGTTTTCCATACGATGCAACGAGGAGAGATATGACGACGGCCTCCCCGAGATACTGCCGGCGTGTTCTTGCTAAGGTATGGCCAGCTCCTCGGGTGGCAAAGCCATGCTTGTCCAGCTTGGCTTTTATAAATGGGAGGAAGTAACGTTTGGAGCAAGTATTTGGGGATTTTCTCCATAACGCTGGCACCTGACGCCTGTGTTAACGGCAAGCGGGATGGACTGGGATGTGGAGATCTGAAGGATTTGCTGGTTCCAAAACACACTTAAGATTGTAATGGTTCCTGGGTTTAGAGATGGTCCTAAAATCTAGGATTTGTGTACACAAACATCACTTCTTATCTTTCCTTACTGTAATTTTTCAAACATGGTATGCCCTGTTGGGAGAAATACCCATATGTGTTTGTAAAATACCAACTTCCAGCACTCTCAACAAAAGATTAACTTTCTTTGACTGTCTGCTTTTTGACCTTAGTATTTTATTGATTCTCTTTTCCTTCTCGGTTTTTCTTATATTCTCTAAAATTTAGGATTTCTGTTACAGGACATCCAGTGATCCCAAATGTGTAAAGTACTTAAGGTACACCAAAATACTGACTTGACTACAGATTTGCATGTATGTTTTTGAGAGTTTTAAAGTGCAGGTGGTGTATGGACTTTACTGTCTTACCTGTACCCTATCTGATAGAGTCCTGAGCAAGGAGTCACCCTGTGGACTTCTGCGTGGCTGTGGCCCTGTGCAACCCTGTGCTGTGAAGAAATGCTTTTATTAGAAAACCTGACTGTAGTATGTTAATTGTTGTAATGGCTGCAGTAATTTAGCCTGAAAGCCAGTGTGACTCTTTCCCAAAATGTAGTACAGACACCACCTATGGTTCCCTTGAAATCCTCTGGGCACAGGATGGTGCTGCTGTTGGGTAGGAAAACAGTGCCTAAAATGAACTAATTGACAGGAGATCTACAGCTGTCTAAGCAAAAGCTGCTGTGCATCATGTGGGCAGCCTCACTAGTGAGGTCTGAAGGCGCACTGAGAAGCAGCTCGCTCTCTCCCATCCCATTTGCCAGTAGTAGCATCTGGCCTGGGCGTCCCTGGCTCTTCAGCACTATCTTCCTCTGTAGTAGGAGTCAGGTGCCTGCGTGAAGGAATTTTGCCTTCCTGTTGACGGCACAAACTTCATGGGAGGAGAAGGGGACGTGCGTGTCCAAGGTTGGATTGAAATGTTGTTTGCCTGAGAAGTGTTAGGAGCCACTAGAGAGAGTGGAGCAAGCAGACCGCAGACTTGCTCTTTGGCAGTTGGAGTGGGAAGAAGTTGGGAAATGGAATCATGTAGGTATCATTTCTTCTTTTGGGGCAGCAACTCATCATAGAAGCCACTTCTGCTTTCCTTCTTCAGACTTTTGGGGAAATGAGGAGCTGTGAGTTTCTCAAGAAGAGTGAAGGGCTACAAATATTTTATCCTTCCTCTTGGGAGACTCAGTTTTCTTTGGGGTTTTGTTTTGTGGTTTTTTTTTGTTTTGTTTTGTTTTGTTTTTTTTTACTCTCTATTTTGTTTATTCCTTGTCTTGTTTTATGAATGTGGCATAAAGAGAGAAAGGGTGAGCATGAATGGATGTTCTACATATGTATGTCTGGGGCCTCGTATGATTAAGTCCAAAGAAATAGTTGCCAGCACATCTTAAGAATTGTCTTCCCCGTATTTTTAACTTTTTGCACCCACTTTACCTAGGTGCTAGGTTTTTAAAAAAAAGATCTGAGTATTCTTCTCAAAAGGTAAATAAAGTATTTCCCTCATAGTCAAAAATGATGGATCCGTTTACTGATCAGATGCTCCAAAATACTCATCTTTGGATAGAGAAAAAGCTAGGATATTTCAACTATTAATCTGGTTCTTAAAACCAAAAAAAAGAGCCACTTTGGCTAGGTTGCTAGAGTTGGAGTAGCATCTCTGGTGCTATGCAATACGGCAGAGAGTTCCTGTCAGTTTTACATGCTTACTGTAAGCAGCGGTGTAAGACCTTCCTTTTGTTTTTTGGCATTTTAAATGTTGCATAACCATACTCATTTTTTACATTTATAGAAATATTTATGCTTCTTGTAAATGGAAGCTATTTGAGGGATGAAAAGGAAGTGATGTGAACAGAGGCGATCAGTTTCACTTGATCTTCTGCTGGGTAGGTATTAACACCACAAGAACTATCAACAAACATGGGTGGCACTCTCTGGTGCTCACCAAGGTAAAGTTTGGATGCTCTTGTTTGCTGAATACTTGCCTTTCTGCCTCCTGCTAGCAGACTGGCATACGGTGTCGAGGCCTCTCGATAAGACTTGCTCTGAGGTGTGCTGTGCCTGCTTTTGGGTAATCCCTGGTTTCAGATTTTTGCATAATGTGAAAACTGTTAAATATTTTTATTTAGCTCTTTCAGTTGTTCAGGGCTTTGGCAAGGCTTCGGGAAGACATGATTCTCATGAAAAATCACATTTTTAGAAAATTAGGTTCAGATTAACAAATTGAGCCTAACCCCACTGAAGATAGCAAGTGGAGAGCCCGCACAGGGAAAGTTGCTGTTGATGCAAATTGCTGTCAGCTTCTGTCAGGCTCCTTTTGTGAAGTCAGGACCTGAGTGTTACGAATTTTGCTCTGGCTGGTGCAGTTCTTCTGCCTTTCTTCAAAATGTCACTGCTCTGTGGTCTCTGCCTTTGACAGGCTTCTAGCTGGAATGCCTGCCGGGGCTCCTTGATCTTTGGTCAGCTGCATGTACCTCTGTGGAGCTATATGAGATGCTCATATTTCACCATTTTCCAAGGGAAAATGCACACTGTAATGCTGATGCCTGAAAAAAAGTGCAAAGAGATTTCACTCTAGTCTTGTGTGATAGTGTGGGCAACTAACCACGTATATTTCTGACATATATTCTTACTGCTTTGTTAATTGTTTCAGAATGATTCTACCACCTCTGGCATGGAAGAACTTGACGCATAATGAGCTAAATGGCTGTAGGAAGGTGTGTTCCTCCAGCACGGAAACTGCCTTCTCATTTCAAATAAGTGTTCAGCATTGGGAAGTTAGATTTCCGGATGAGAGGAAGTGCATTTAGTACATTGAGTATATGACAGATGTTTCATTTAATTGTTTTATTCAGTACCTGAATAGAAGTGAAATAGTACTTTTAAGATAGTTTGTCTGTAGAGAGATAAATTGTGTTCTAATTTTTGACAAAATGTTTACACTTCTGTATTCTAAACAGCTTGTGCACGCATGCATTCAAATAATAATACATTGTTCAGTGATGGGGCTTTTCGGGGTAATTTTTTTCAGAGGATCTTATTCTTGTATTTAAAGAAGTGAAGCTCAACTAAAGCTTTTGTTGTTTGGTGTTTTTATTGTTTTTTTTTTTTCTTTAAATCTACTGTTCAGGTGACTTCAGCTGCGGAGGGCAAAAGAAAGCAGGACAAAATATAGTAATACGAAAATCAGATGCTGTTTTATCTTGGCCTTGTAGTTGACCCACAGTGCTTTGCAGTGGGGATGCAGTTGTCCTGTTCTTTCTTCGTAGTCAGATTACATTTTTCCTTGTCCATTTCCCGTGTGAGAAGAGCATTTCGAGATGGCACTATGGAAGAGACGATAGAGGAGGATGGTAGTGGCATTCCTCTTTAAGCTATTCAAGTGCTCTCGCTTTTCCACAGTCCCCATTATTCAGTTTGCTGAGAAAGTAGCACAGCCTTGGACAGTGCTGAGCTGAGCCAGAAATTACAGCGTATACTGGATCATAACAGGCACATGTGGCTAAGCAGGGCTGATGAGAAATGCAGATAACCCATATATAGCTTCCTTGTCAGGTTGCTTTTATCCCAGCAGCGCTAATCTGGATGGTCATCCCTCATTCTAACTTTGCAGAGAAGGTGCACCCTCAGTGTGGGAGCATGAGGTTTGGGATACTACTAAAAGATATGCAGAATGCACCAAAATTACATGTGTGTTCATGAATCATAAAATCACAGAATGCTTAGAGTTGGAAGGGACCTTAAAAATCATATAGTTCCACCCCCCTGCTCTGGGCAGGGACACCTCCCACCAGACCAAGTTGCTCAAAGCCCCATCCAGCCTGGCCTTGAACACCTCCAGGGATGGGGCAGCCACAGCTGCTCTGGGCAACCTGTTCCAGTGTCTCACCACCCTCACAGTAAACAGTTTCTTCCTCATATCTAATCTAAATCTCCCCTCTTTCAGTTGAAAACTGTTCCCCCTCATCCTATGGCTCCGCTCCCTGATCAAGAGTCCCTCCCCATCTTCCTGTAGCTGCTTTAGGTACTGGTGGGGGCTCTAAGGTCTCCCTGGAGCCTTCTCTTCTTCAGGTTGAAGAACCCCAACTCTCTCAGCCTGTCCTCACAGCAGAGCTGCTCCAGCGTCTGAGCATCTTTGTGGCCTCCTCTGAACCCGCTCCAACAGGTCCATGTCCTTCTGATGCTGGTGGCCCCAGAGCTGGAGGCAGCCCTGCAGGAGGGTCTCCCCAGAGTGGAGCAGAGGGGCAGAATCCCCTCCCTCGCTCTGCTGGCCACGCTGCTGGGGATGCAGCCCAGGATGGGGTTGGCTTTCTCGGCGGTGAGCGCACATTGCCGAGTCGTGTTGAGCTTCTCATCCACCAACACCCCCAAGTCCTTCTCCTCAGGGCTGCACTCAGTCCATTCTCTGCCCAGCCTGTAATTGTGCTTGGAATACAAATATACCTATATTTATTATGCTTTCAGAAAGACTGGGCTGACACAGGCTTATCTCCAAGTTGTGTAAGGAGGTTTGTTCTTGGAGTGTGCACCAAATGTAGGTGGCTTGACACAGGGACAAGTCACACCTGTCCTCTGACTCTAGCCTCATCATCCTCCTGACAGTCATCTTACTCTAAAACCCCAGGGTGGAAATAGGTGTTCAGAAAGAGCTTGAGTTAGCAAAAGAGCTTCCACAGCCTTAACCTCATTCTCTGAAACCGCTGAAACATTTCTGCTGAAACCTAACCTTGGCTCCCCCGCTGAAAGAAGGATGTCTGTCTTGGGGCACAGGCACAAGCGTGGATATTTCAGACCAAAAAATTAGCTGTTTGAAAAAAATTGAAAGTTTGCATTAGTCCAAGCTGGTTCACATTGTATTAAGACGGTGGTGTGTACTTTGCTCGTGCCATGGTTTCCTTGTTACAGGGTTAAATCCTGCTTATTTAGCAAAAAAAAAAAAAAAAAGGGTGTGTAATAATAGAGTGGGAAACCTAAACTTTTGAGGACAGAGTAAATATATTAGACAAATAGCAGGCATATTGTTGGCTCTTGAGGTCCTAGAAAGAATCCTTTGGGCGTTTGTATCTTTTAGTTACATTTCAGGTATCCTTTTACATAGTAAGTGTCTTTGGTGTTTATCACTTCCTCTAGAAATGGTGAAATATTTTGCTTTAGCATGACTTGTGGGTGACTTCTGGTGGTTTTCTGTTCTGGATGGTCTTGGGTAACCAGAACAGTACTTTAAAATGTTTTGATTTCGCTCTGTTGCTGCCAGACAAAGCTGTGAAAAGCAGCAGGGACTTTAGCATGCCATTCATGTTCATGGAGAAACTTCTCCTCACCTTACCTTTGGGATGCAGACTGTACTCTTGGAAAGTAGCTAGTGGTGTCCAAGCATGGCTCATCATGGACAATGTGGAATACTTAATAAAGGACAACTTGGTCAGTGGAAGCCCTGGGCTCTTTGCCCTGGGTGCTTAGTGTCTCTTCTCAGATGTCACTATTTTTGAAGCCAAAATTGAGTTTAGAGAGCAGATTCTATGAATTGTATGAAGCGCTGGAGCTAATAAGCTCCATGTTCCTTGTAGTACCAGCTAATTTATCAAAACTACTGATTTAAGTTGAAGGTATTACTAGGAGGTTGTAGATTTATTTTCATTTGGGGGGGAGAGCACAGAGAAAGGAGAAATATGGGTTTCTCTAGCACGTAAATTGAGACTTACTTCAGGCACCTTGCAGGGATTGCACTGACTTCATAAATTCCAATTTGTATTGTTAATACAAATTACAGCTTTCCAAACCCAAGTGTGTGCGCATGAAAATTCCCAGGAAAAATTATTAACTCGTGTAAAGCTGTTACCTTAAGTAGGAAATAGAAAATTGGTTGATAATGCTGATGGAAAGCTGCCCAAAAATGAGGAAATATGAAGTTAATATCCAGGCGAGGTTTAGTTTGCGCCTTCTCTACTACCATGTTTATATAGAGAAATACTGGGTGTTTTGGTAGCGAAGACTTACCATCTGAAAAACAAAGTGTGCGAATAACACCTAGAATATGGAAGGACAGTTTCTGAACAACTCCATGCAAGTCTTAATAACCACAAAAAAAAGCACATGCTCAAGAGTTACAGCCATCCTGTGCAATTACTTCTGAGTAATACGCTTTGTTGTTTGTTGTGCTGCTCTTCTAACTGCTGAAACCTCGGGTGTGAAACTCAAGAGTCATAGCGTAGTCATCACAGAGATAAGTTCTTAAAGTTCATGTGATTAATACATTACTAACCGCACAACACTAACTTCTACTTTGCTGACTGTACAGTATCCACACAAGTGATTATTCCATTTGTCATCGCAGTCATTTTATTCCATGCTATATGTTGTACAACTGTCATATCATAGTTGCTGAGCGTGTTATTGGACAAGAATTTTTTTTAAAGAGGAAGCTGTAAGATTGCTGAATATGAAATAGCAATCTTCATGTGTTCAGACTGTAAGAATACCGTAAATTCAAATCATGAAAGCTATTTTCATTGTTATGATTATTTTTTAAGTTTTTTTAATGTTTAACTTCAGTGCTACTAAGTTATTGCAGCGACAGTGCAATTTAATGTCAGTTTTTAAACTAAGGAAATCAATACAGTGTGTACAAAATAAATTTAATATATTGAAGGCATGTTGCAAGTATAGCTGTAATCCTGTACGTATTTCCATCATTACTCTTATATCTAACCCCTAAAGTTTTCTTTTATTGAGTTAGTTTAACACACATTGCTAGACAAAATGTGAGTAAATTATGGTGATTACTGCAGAGAACAGAGTTAATCTAACCCAGTTTTAATTGTATATAATTGAAATATTGATGTCATTAAGTTACACAGTTGCATATTCTTAGTGCTGCACATATGCTCTTCTAAGGAGGAGGCTCAGGGGACTCACCATTTCATAATTCATTCTGCACAGCTTGTGCAGTTAACTACATTTACCTGCATTTCACTTGCCTTTAAAGTTGAATGAGTTAAAATATTCTGTAGCAGTTTTGTTCTGTGTTAACATTGAGTTTCATTTTTGTGGTATGTTTAAATCAGCAAGTTTATATATAGTTGCATGTTTTAAAATGCTGGTTCACAAGGCTCGTTATAGGTTAATTTCTTTCTAAAACATCTGTTCTGTTGGTGAACAAGTGAAACTATTTTTCTGATGTCCGCAAGGTTAAAGTACACAGAAGGGCTCAGGTGTAGGGCAGGATTTTTTGTCTTCATATAGACTTGTCACATATTCCTGTGTAATTTGTATTTAATTCAGGTAATTCTGTCCAGTTTTCTTTCTGAAGCTATACTTTCTTGGCTAATGTAAGGACTGCAGTTTGAGGAATGCCTGGTTTTGGGCAGTACAGATGATTTTATTCCTGTTCATTGAGGTTAATTATCCATAAGATCCTGACTTATGAGGCTACTAGAATAGCTGTTAACTATGAATAATTTAGTACAGCATCATATTGCATGCCACTTAAGGCCTCTGCCTGTGAATCCTTATATCTTGTTGAAATCCACTCAATAGTATGAAGGTTACTGCTTGCATTGATATTTTATTTTACTCTTCTCATTCTATTTTAAGGTTTTTCAGTATACAAAGGCAATGTGAATATTTTATGGTGATAAGTAATAAAAATACCAGTGCCAAGAGTAGGTATAGTTTGTTTTTGAAAAACTGAGGGATTGTGCTAGTCTTCAGTGTTAAATTGTCTTTTAAATTTGTTATAAATCTTGGACTGACATAATGCAGTTAGCATTTTCTCCACTGAGATTTATGTACTTGAGACAATTCATGTCTTAGAATGTACTTCTAGATAACACTTCGTTATGGGGAAAGGAGAGAGGCTTAATGAAAGGCTTGCCAGCAAGTGTACAAGACTTCAGTGCTTTCTACAAATTGCCTTAGTTACTCATACATCTGGCTAGAGCAGACTGCGGCTCATATTACAGAGGCTTTTTCAGGAGAAAAACTGCAAATACAGAACTTTGAAGCGGTTCCAAGTGCAGATAAATTTACTGTATGCCTTTAGGAGACTTGATCATGATAACTTAGCACTGGATGTGTTTTTTGAGAATGCTAAAATGATAGTGTTTTGTCATTATCATAAACTAGATTTTTCACAAAAACACCCCAAAACATTAGGGAATAGCTTCATGAAGATATAAGTTGGTTTGGAAATGTCAGGGGAAGAATATAAGAATAGGAACATGCAACAGAAGTAGTAGAGAACAAGTTTTTCTTTGGGGCTTTTTGGGTAGAGAGACTGATGGTTTCTGATATTTAAGGAGGGTCTGTCAGATGTCTGGAAAGGTTTTTTCCCTTTCTGACTACTTCCATACTTCCATTAGTGCTCCCATTCTTTATCTCAACTCGTAAACTGTTCTGGTATAAAAAGGAAGGGAATCACCTCCAAGGAAAATCTGGGATACAGATTTTCGGTCCTTGGGCAGCATTTTTAGAAAAGGTTCTGCCGGTCTGTTTTCACCCCTTTTAAAAGTCGCTTTTAAAAATTACAGTGGAAGCACATTATCCTCCTTGTCTTGCTGCGTTCCCGGATAGAAAGGGAGAGAGGCAAGTGAACATTAGGAGTGGTACCCAACGGACAGAGTTTTGGCCAGAATACATGTTTGTTGGTCATTATGGGCCCATTTCTTGGGATTCTCTGTTATAGCTGCATGTATCTTAACTCATCTTTAGGATTGTTTTGTAGGACACTTCCAACCTCGTTTAGAAAGTAGAACTTTTTTTTTTTCTTCTCCAAATGAGATTTGCTGTAATACATGTGATGCTGTTAGAAGTTGACACGGTGACGTACAGTCATCCCTTGGTGCCTGCTTCAGCGATTGAAGATAAAATAGGCCTTTTATCTTTTTGTGCTCCTTCACAGGGTAGTAAGTAGTTTAGGTGTCCCTTAAGGGTTGGTAGTTAAACGCTAAGATCTTGCTAGATGTGTTTATTTCTCCTTAAAGGTGAGGATTCAGATTGGTCCCTTTGAACGGGCACTCTTTGAGCTGTGTGTTATGGGCTTGTTTTAATAAACTCTCAAACCTCTAATAGTTCTGCAGTTTACTACTGACTCAACCAGTACTGTGATGGAAATGCAGCTTTGTTTACAGATGGAAAGAACGCATTAGGTTGTTCAGCCCCAGTGTAAAATTTTAAGGCTGTTTATTTTCAATTTGTGGGCTTAAAATTCAACTGAAAATTAGTGGGGCTTTTCTTACTCCAGAGCTTTTTGATCTGTGTTTTAATTGTCTTCTCTGTGTAAATGCTTTTTTACATTGAAATAAACTATAATTTACTTTACTAGACAGCCATGAAAAGTTGAATTGCCAATTTTCCTGATAAAGTGATAGAAGGTGTCTATGTTGTATGCATAGTATGTGCTCATGCTTTTCTGATACACATGGCACGCTCATATTCTTCAGATTCTGATTTGTCTGAAATGTGACAATGATTTCAATTACTATAAATAATAAATGATATATTGTGTCTGTGGGTAGCTGTTGCTGGGCTTGGCTGAATCATGAGCACAGGTTGTAGACTGCCTCCTTTGGAGAAAACAGTGCTGGGGTCATTCTATTAAGGCAGTGCAAGAAAGTGAGGGTGCAGAGTATGCCACGTGGGTTTGTATACATTGCAGAGTCACAGAATGATAGGGATTGGAAGGGACCTCTGGAGATCCAACCCCACAGCCTGCAGCCCTTACCTTTTTCATTGTGGCATGTAGAGGTGTGGGAGGAAACAGACTACAACGTTACATTCTGCCTTTTATTTTTGTGTTTAGAATAAGCTTTCCCCTGTTGCTGTTGAAATGTGTCAGTTAAAGTGTTGCAGTTAACAAAATACTGTATAGCTGATGGAGCATCATTGTTTTGATACAATCCATAACCAGAAGTTTATTAAAGTCTCAATATTTTTTTTCTTATTTAGCTTTTATCAAGTGGTGATTTTATGCAATGGCATCAAGCCACAGTTCTTCACCAGTGCCTCAGTCAAACAGCAGTGATGCTTTCTTTAAAAAGGAAATGGATGCCACAAAACGTTTTCGACCTGTGCAATCACTGCCTGATGTGTGTCCCAAGGAACCTACAGGTAATGTCGGTGTCAAGGAGAGTAAAAATGCAGTTAAAGTTGCTAATCCATTTACAATAGTACAATCAAATTTTCTCGTATGCTGAGTGTAGAGCACTAAGCCATAGTCTTATTTCAAAGTATGTTGTAATTCTGCTTTATACCACCCAGTGTCCCTTTGGAGCAATGGGAGAGCCTTCTTTTTTGCAGCTTGTTTTCAGATGTCCACGTTATGGACAGGATCTGGCTTGTGTGATTCCACTTCATAGCTATGATCCATACTACATGCAAGAAGAGGGTATATTCTGCCAGAGCCTGTAAAAGACCTGTACGGTGCGCTTGGAGCCTAGCTGCATTACTGCTGTGAAACACCCCAGCTCTCTTGCAATGGGAAGCAAGAGGGCAGGACCTGTCTCTAACACTGTGTCATAAGTCTCTAGTGCTGTCGTAAACCCAGGTTTTGGTCACAATTATAGCTGCTGGGGTGTACTAAAACTTAGTTTTTAAGGAGTAGGTGGGGTGGGATCTTAAGAATTACAAAATAAAATGCTAATGAATTTCAGCTGTCATTCTGATCAAGTTCAGATTATTTAAAATATGTTTGTGTTTGGAATCTTTTTCTCTTCAGTAGAAGCTAATGTTGTTGAGCTAAATATATTTAATGAGTGTGAATACACCACTGTGTTGAAAACTTGTGTTGGTTAATCTGATAGAAAAAATGCAAGTTAAAGTGTTGCAGGAGGAGAATATCATGTGTCTTTTGCATAGATAATTCTGATCCAGTGTGTAATTGTGAAAACGTGGTTTGCTTAAGAACCACATTTTAGCAAACATACAACTTGCACTTTCTCACCTTAACAAACTGTCTTGTCTTTTGTGCCACAGGCGATCCCAATAATTTATGTGACAGCCCATCTCTAGTTGTGGATCAGCACAGATGGACTATTTATCATTCCAAAGTCAATCTCCCAGCAGCACTAAATGATCCTAGGTTAGCAAAAAGGGAATCTGATTTCTTTACAAAAACATGGGGAGTGGACTTTGTGGACACTGAAGTCACGCCTTCATTCTACCTCCCACAGATCACCAAGGAACATTTTGCATTATACCAACAGGAAATCACTCCGGTAAGAACCTCAAATTAGATGCACGTAGTACAGAAAGAGATTTGAGATCCTTCTTCTAATTAGAGATTTTCCCTGCTAGTAGTCCATCATACAGTTAGCTGATAATTAATTTGCTCTTCAGTGCTTGTTAACTCTTCATTAGGTGTTTCTTGCTTTATAATCTCAGTATTTGTAGTGTGGAAAATGCTGTCTAAATTCTTTCTATATTTTTTCAATTGTATTTCTGAATACTGAGCTCTGCACCAGGGCTTACAGTTCATATTTATTCTTTCTGATTATTAATCCTTTTTCTATAAGGATTGTTTAATGATTGGGCTCTACAGTGCAATTTTCAGACCTTTGGATCAAATATAAAACATGACTATGTGCTGCAAGGATTGGAGATATTTTTTAAGAGTCTCTAATTTAAACATTTATATGTGAAGTTCTTAAACTATAAATAGGTCTATTATCTTGATGATTTCTTTTGTAACAGGAAAGTTTAAGCTACATCTAAGGACACCAGGACCAGTAGGAGACTTCTACAAACTCTTAAAATACAGGTGTCAGTAAGTATGTAGTACTCTCTTTTTCTTTTTTTTAACTGAAAGAACATGTAGAAGTCTCCCACTGTTTTCTGCTTCCTTGGTTTGTAACTTTCTTATTTTTCTGCTGGTACAGAATTGGCTGCAGGAAGTGTTACTTGTGTAAATCGTAGTTAAAATATGTGAAAGTGAATTGTCTGTAACTGAACTATTGCCATCAGTTCACATATTCAACATTTTAAACGCTTAAGAGCTCATCTGTTAAAATTAGCGTGTGATGCAGTGACTACTAAATGAAAGAAGATTTTGTGAAGAGGGAACTGACCCATGATGTAGCTTCTAGCAGAGATCCAGCTAACATAGACGTTCTTTAGAAATGTAATTTCTCACCACTGTGATCTCTGGTGGTGTTTAAACCTGTAGATAAAATTTGAAACTCAGCATGATGAAACAAGATACATGGTTTCAGCAAAGTACTAATTAGGAAGACGTGGAAGTAATTTCTAATTTAGCAATGAAAAAGCATTCGTTGTGTGTTAGTGTGATTTCTGGATTAGACAGCAAATAAATGTTTGGATGTGCAATTACAGTTGATCTGTGGTTCTATCTCTATGTAGAGAAGTTGTTATACCTCTTCAGTAACTTCTGTGTTCATTTTTTCTTGAGATGTAAAGATACAGAAAAACCCAACATAGCGATTACAGGTTGAAATTTTTTGTGCCTTTCACCTGGACAAACACCACCTGAGCTTTTAAGAGGGAAAAAATACTATTGTGAACTTGTCAGAATTATTTGATGTAATGTAGTTATGTTTCACTGGAAATGTTCTGAATGTTCTGTTTCAAAGAAAAACTTTTTTTTAAGCCTCAGAATAATTCTTTCACATGTTTTCTCTTTTACAGAGAGAGAAGGTTCATGAAAGATGCAAGAATATTTGTACTCCTAAAGATACCTTCGACAGGACACTATTACACACTCACGGTACATCAAAGCCTTCTTTTAGTCATTAAAAAGTAATTTCTTTTGTGTCAGTATGTTATAGCATTCAATAACACATGCTATAACCTGCTGATCATCTCCTTCACTTGCTCGAGAGCTTCATGTGCCATAGCAACTGATGATGATTTCTTTGTAACAATAATTGAAAACCCAGACATGATTGACTAGAAGTATTCATGACCACTGCTGATATTTTATAGATCAAAATGCTTGTGATACCTGCTCTTAAACTTTTCCTTGGCATGTTTGCATTCTTGGGAGGTCACTTTGTCCCTGACAGTGTTTTCTTTGACTTCCCTTAATTTAAGGTCTTTTGAAACTGTTGCATTAAATTTCTAGCAGCTGTTGACTTTGCAATAAGGAATGGCAGTGCTGGGCCATTCCTGTCTCTGCCATGAGGATCACAGAATGGCTGAAGTGGGAAGTGACATCTCAGGATGGTCTAGTCCAAACCACCTCCTCAAGCAGGGTCACCTATGGGGGGACAGTATCCAGTTGGGTTTTGAATTTATCCACGGATGGAGATTACATAACCTCTCTGGTCAACCTCTTTCAGTGTTTGACCATCTTATGTTCAGATGGAATTTTTCATGTTTCAGTTTCTGGCCATTGCCTCTTGTCCTGTCTTTGGGCACCACTGAGAAGAGCCTCCTCTGTCTTTTTTACACCCTCTCATCAGGTATTTAAAAACATTGATAAGATCCACCCTGAGCTTTTCCAGGCTAAACAGTCTCAGCTCTCTCAGCCTCTTCTCCTATGAAAAATGGTCTCTCAGTTATCTTAGTGATTCTTCACTGGACTTGCTCCAGTATGTCTAGGTCTCTCTTGTACTGGGGAGCTCACAACTGGGGACGCTGCTCCAGATGTCTCACCAATGCTGAGTAGAGAGGGAGGATCACCTTCCCTCAACCTGCTGGCAATGCTCTGCGTAATGCAACCCACGATGCTTTGCTGGAGGAGTGCGGTGCTGGCTCATGGTCAGTTTGTTGTCTGCCAAGATCCCAGGTCCCTCTCTGCAGGGGTGCTTTCTAGCCACTACACCCCAGGCGTGTAACGGTGCCTGGGGTTATTCCTCTCCAGGTGCAGGACTTTGCCTTTTCCTGTGTTGAACTTCATGAAGTTCCACTCTGGCCAATTCTCTGTTTTGTATTTCTCTGATTACTGTTAGCAAAGACTACCTGGCAGACTTTTTTTGGTGTCTGCAGCTGTAGCAAGGCCAAATTTCAAGATTTTATGCCAATAATTCTGCTAATATGAAAATGGACAAAGGAAGGTGAGAGGCAAAATGAAAAAGAAAAGACAAGCAAAAGGAGAAGAAACACTCATAACCTGGAGTGAGCTTTAAATGTTTAATTTATTTTAATGTATTTTCTCAAAAATGTTAGCATAAAAGGGTTCGTGTGCCAATCGGTGTTTAATCAGGCTTGTCTATATCAATGTCTACAGGTAATGCAGCAAGAACCGTTCACTAGTTTGCTCCTTTTGATCAACTTCTTTAAATCGGCTTTCTTCCCCCTTGTCCATGCAAAAGGAAGCCCTTCCCTAGGGTTTCTCAATGATTGGTTTTATTTTGGAATAGCTGCTGCTGAATGAGACTGTCTGCGGTACATACTGCAAGATAAAAGTTCCTTCTTCAGGCTTCGCTTAATCCATTTTGAAAGAGTCTTTTGTTTTTAAAAAGCAGAAATTACTGTGTCACCAAAGTAACTGGTGACATCTACCCAAGATGGACAGTTCTAGTAGAAGCATAAACTGAGCTGAAACTCTTTTATTTTCTATAATTTCTTTCGTTAGTGTTGCCCGTCTTCCTCTAACTCCAGCCCACAAGACTTGGCCTTTCACTTCCATAAGAGTTTTGTCTGTCCAAAGACTGACGATAGCAGGATGACTGTATGACTAACATTTTTGCTGTCAAAGCAGCCAAGTGCGAGCACCTTTGAATACTCTGAGCATGAGACCTAGACTACAAAGGACAACAGAGTGTTTCAAAGAATCAGAGTATTTCAGGTTGGAAAGGACTTCAGAAGGTCTTTACTGCAACTGCCATCTCAAAGCCAGTTCGGGCTTTGAGGTCAGGCCGTGCTATTCAGGGCTTTGTCCAGGTGGGCCTTGAAAACCTTCAAGGATGGAGAGTACCTGCCCTCTGGGCAGTCTGCTACAATGCTCAATTGTCCTCAAGGTGAAAAAGGTTTCCCTCGTGTTCAGTCAGAACGTTCCGTTTCAGTTCATAACCACTGTTCCCTGTCCACCCACCCTGTCCGCCCCCTGTGAGGAACCTGGCATTGTTCTCTTGAAAACTTCCTCATAGGGTTTAATAGTGTTCAAGGTAATTGTTTTCCATTGTTTCCTCATGAATGACTACTTGTATTTTGTTTAATTTTTAGATAAATCCAGGACAGATCTGGAACAAGTACCTAAGGTATGGTTCCTGTGCACTCTAAGCCTTTATAAGGATTTCTTACATGTAGTCTTGAACATACGAAATGTACTCTCTTCTTTGTAGAAATATTTTCCTAGCTGACTACTTGAACTGATTCCCAAGAGGATCTGCAGTTCTCAGAATTTAAAAAGACTAAGAACGATCAGCTTTTTCTTTCTTTTTTTTTTTTGTTGTTGTTTCCCATGGTCTTGATTTTTCTCTAACTCAAAGTAGAATACAAATGCTGTTATTTTTTTCATCTTTAATAGTTAAAACCTCAGAGCTGGGCAAAATTAGCCACTCTGTTCTAGGAGGAAAGGGAGACTGAACAGTTTGGTAGAAGCTTGCATATTGCATAGTGTACAACTTAGCGTTAGGTTTAACTACTTGAATCCTTGAGCAAAGCCCTCTTCCATATATGCTTGCAGCATATATGATGTGGGGTTTTTGTGACAGGTTGACAAAAGACACAACTCTGGATTCCATTTCAGTCCGAATAATTTTTTTCTGGATACATGAAGAAGTCAGAGTGTTAATGTGGGTCAGCATCTCTGTGCCAGTCATGTAGGCTGTTACTTGGATAGCTGTCACTGCAACGTTTAAAGCCCAGGAAACCAAGAATGTTTGTGTGTGGTGTTATGCTATACTCTATGTTGAACCTTTCGAAATTACACTTCATAAATACAGGGAAAAGGGTACTACTGTCTGCCTAGAAACTCAAGGTTTGTACCAGTTTTGTCAAGTAAAAATAATGTTATCAGAGAGAATTTTAGATTATTATTTCCCTGAGCTGCTGTGTAGTTAATGTTACATGTTACGGACCCTTTCTGCGAGCAGCGTGTTTGCTGCATTGTGCTAGAGGAGATCAGCTTGAGGCTCTGTTCCCTCCCAGGCAACACTTGCTGCACCCTGACAGCTGGCTGGGTCCTCGGTCTGGTAGAAGCTGTGGCCCCAGAAACGAGCACATCAGCAGTAGGATGCCCCAGCTGTTGAAGGACATTTGCTCTGATCCTTTAGAGGACCCACCTGCAGTTTAATGCTGCCTACATTTTCACGCTGAGGATGTTTAGATCATCTGGGGTGCTTGATAACCTATGTAATTTTAGAGCTGTGTGTTCCACTTTTAGGAAGATAAGGCTTTGTCAAATCACACGAGCTTTTAAGGTGTAAAGTAAATTGGTTGCAAGGTCTGGAATAAATTTGTTCACCTGGATAAATGAAAACTTGGTTTTTGAAAATCAACAAATAAAGTCCCTGTTAGCTTCATGAGACAGGAGGTGTGTTTAACTGGGGAGGAAAATGTAGGGGTGAGGGAGACGCATTTATTTATTTTGTTTTTCTGTTTCAGATTTTTATGAAACCAGATTTTGCCTTGGAAGATTCCTTAACATTTAATGCCGTTTTACCATGGCCTCATTTTAGTACTGCTGGTGGGAAAGGAAATCGTGATGCAGCTTCCTCGAAGTTACTTCAAGAAAAGGTACAACTTTGAAACAAGATGTCGCTCTCCATCGCGGCTGTTACTTACTACAAAGAAACTCCATTACTGCTGTTTTGTGCTGTTTGTTGAGACATCGCTGTCGTGGGCTTTGTTATCTCTCATTTTACATCAGGCTGCAGATTGTTGGTAAACAATGCAGGAAGCGTCTTACTGAGAGAGAACTGTTTTTTTTCCCCGCTAAATAAATCTCATCTATCAAATCTGGAAAAAAGAATCTGTATATGGCGTAATAACTGGCTCTTCATGACTGCTAAAACTTAGTGGAGCAGGTATATATTGAGAGCTTCAGAGGTGTGGAGCTCTTCGCTAGGGAAGAGCAATTCCATGAGAAAGGAAGGGTAGAGGTTGTACATTAAGACTATTGCTCTCTCACATCTCAGGAAAACTCCGGATTCAAGGCGCTGTGGTTTCTGTGCTAAAAGAAATACTAAATCCTAAGGTTTTTGGATGTCAGGAGCTTCCTCTTACCTTTTTTTTATCATGTCATCTGCACTGATCCAGATCTGCACTTTTTTTGCATTTCACAAAGGACTGGAGCACATTGGACAGCGTGAAAGCAGAGCTTTTTCTTTCATTTTGGAAGCAGGAGTCTTTACTTGGTCTTTTTAAATTTTTTTTGTTAGTTATGTAGTCATACTGTAGAAAAGCCCATAATGAATCATTTGTATGGTACACATACCCATAAAATGCTTAGAGAAAATCTACATAATTTTGGAGTCTGTTTTCTAACTTTACTTTTCACTCCTGTTTAACCTACTAAAGCTTCTGGGAGCTGGGGCGGGGGAAGAAGGGGAGAAAAAAAAAAAGGAAAAATAAAACCAAGAAGAAAAGAAAAAAAAATAATAGTAGTGAGGTGCCTTAAGAAAAAATAACATGAGATCTTCTGGAAGATGTTTCCGAATTCACAGGAGTTAGTCTTCCTGCTCTCCCTCCAGGTCAGGAGGAAGAGACAGGCTCTGCCGGAGGCTAACTTGATCCTTCATTGGGTTGTCCTCCACATCTAAAACTGGAGGAATACTTCTGTCGAGTTTACTGCGGCAGTTGCTGTCTGAAGATGAAAAAGCAGTGTCTGGCGTATGCTTTAAACTCACAAAGTGAGCCTGGCAGCAGCAGGATGGACAGTCAAGCGTGGACTGTGAGTGAAGGAGACCCAGAGTCCTCTCCCATGCAGTGAAGTGAAAATAAGGCTTTGATTAGTCGTGAGCCATGCTTCTTTGGAGAGGGGATACAAATACCTAAAGAGTATCAAACAGTTCTGCTGCCTCCAAAGCCACGTGCCTGATGAACAAATTATTACACTGCTTCATGTTAATGAAATGGGCCCACATTTTTTGTTTTACTTTTTAAAGACTGAACTGCACAAGGTTTACACTTAACCGTGTGTAAATAGGCACCCTGCTGCCATAATTATCCTTAGCTCCAGGCACTATTTTTCAACAGGATTTGGAAAAATCTGCCTTAAGCACACGCACTTAGGCTATTAGTGCTTTCGGACTGCTGCTGATCTACTTGAACAACTTCCCCCTGACATTTTTTTCCTCCTTACCTCCTTCCATGTCTTACTCTACATTGGAACTGTAAGCTCTTTGAGGCAGGTACTATAATTTTGTTCTGTTTGTTCTACCTCACTTAACATAGTGAAGGGACCTGGGGCATCTGATTGGTACAATCACATAAATAAATGATCATAATAACCCTTTCTCTGATCCCTGCGTCGCAGTCTGTCTCAGCTTTTCCCGTGGGCTAGGTGTGTCACAGCTGTTTGGTGGAGAATGTTTTTGATTAAACATATTACAAAAAAGATGGGTTTGCGTATTGTGTAAATTCCCAGTGTCAAATACATGCAGGATGAAAATAACTATAAGAAGGAAACGTTCTCTAGCTGGTTTTCTTTCCATCTCTGGATGGGCCTTTTGAAATTCAGCATGAGGTTTGAGTGCTTGGCACCTCTTAGAAACCAGGTCATCTGAGTATTAGCATTCAGATGAGCATCCTAATGCCTCAGTCCTTTGAGTTTGCATATTCAGCATAAGCCAGAACACAGAGCTTTTACAGCTCAAATAAGCCAACCCAGTGGTCTGGTAGCTGTTCAACACAGAGAATTTGAATTTCAGGTTCTAAATGTGTAGGCATACTCTGTCTCTGGGAATCCCACAGTGCCAGCGCGCATGAAATAGGTTTAATAGGAACTCCAACTGGTTGGCAAAAAAACAACTGCAGCCAGAGACATGCTGAGGATTTTTCTACAAAGCAGATGCTACAGCCTTTTAAATGAACAGAGCCATTCCAAAGCCATATCATCGAGTGTAGTCAGGCTGCGTCTTTAGCAGGTTCAGTGACCCAAAGTGCATAGCGTATTTGCGTGTGTATACTGTTCTTACTTGCAGGCCAGTATCCAGAGCTGTTTCCTGGTTAATGGCCATATTTTGACAGTGCCAGTGTGCAACCATGTGATACAAAAGTTTGGGTATTTTAAAATTATTTGTTTTTCTAACTTGTAATTTTCAACCAGCAGAGGCATCAAGTCAACCTTCACAAAGTGATTTTGAGCTCATTTAAAAACAAATGATCAAACCACAATGGGTAGTTATTTGCTTGCTAATCTGACAAAGAGATTTAATTTTTATTAGCACAATTTCCTCATGCTACAATAAGACAAATACCCTGAAAGTATATTTGCATGGTGATAAATTTGCCAAGTCATAACAGCACTGTTTGTTTTTCCTTCTCCCTCCTCTTTCTAGCTGAGCCATTATCTGGACATTGTGGAAGTCAATATCGCTCACCAGATTTCTCTGCGCTCAGAAGCATTTTTTCATGCAATGACCTCTCAGCATGAGTTGCAGGACTACCTCAGGAAAACCTCCCAGGCTGTAAAATTACTTAGAGAGAAAATCTGCAAAATTGATAAAGTAATGTGTGAAGGATCGCTTCGAGTTTTAAGACTGTCACTCACCAGAAATAACTGTATAAAAGCATACAATAAACTAAAGTTAATGGCCACTGTGCACCAAACGCAGCCCACAGTACAGCTGCTGCTATCCACTTCTGAGTTTGTTGGAGCTTTGGACTTAATAGCAACAACACAGGAAGTGTTACAGCAAGAGCTTCAAGGCATTCACAGTTTCCGGTAGGTAACCATCTAGGATGTTAATAAAATGCAAGAAGAGCTAGAATGCGGTGAGCACATTATGTTGGCTGGAGGGGTTTGTTCTGCTTTTGTTTGTTCATTCTTAGAGGGCATAGTACAAAAGGTACAAAATGGAAGTGTGGCATAAGCACGTGACTAATGCATGTGCTAGAGATAATTTTTTTTTTTAGGGGGAGGGATGAACTTTCAACATCTAGATGCTCTGTACTCCATTCTTGTCTACAGGTGGTTTAGGGGTTCAGAGATGAGAGCCAAGCAGTGGCTGGACCTTCATCTTGCAGGGCTTGTAGCTCACAGCTAAGAGATGGTTTCCAAGTGGTAGTCTGCAATCCCCGTGCGTGCAGCACCCCAGAGATACACTTCTTGTTACACAACTCCACTCCGGGCCACTGTCTTTAGTGACTGACCTAGCCATTTGGTGGTACAGGAATATGCACGGACCGTGCGTTGTGTAGATCAGCCTCCAGCTTGTGCTTGTGTTGGAAGAAGCTTGGCAGTGCAAAGCTATCAAACCATGACCCAAAATGCAGTCTGAGGTTGGTGACTGGTCAGAAGGGATGTGTGCAGCCACGTCTGCTCTTGCGGAGAGCTGTATTTACAGTGGCCACCAACTGAGAAATCCAGTTCTGTGAGCTGCTGAAGTTGGGAAGGGCAGAAACAGTGGGAAGGTGCTGCCCAAGCTGCTGTTGCCACTGTTTTTTTTCACCTGTGTTTGGTACAGGGATGGGAATTAGTGAGTCGAAGGTCCCGTGCTGGCTTGCTTCTGTTAACAGTGGATTCTTAGGGCTCCACTTGGGAGATGCCGCTGCACTGGGCAAGGTCCTCTGTGATATGCAAGAGTATTACTACAGTAGAATCCTTTTAGCTGATGTAAAATACACTGTCATAATGGTCGTATGCAGGATAAAAGTGTCATATGCAAAGCTGCCACTGTGGTACGATGCTGGCAGAAGTAGTGTGTATTAAATCAGCTCTGAGACTTGCATCAACCAGTTGAGGAGCTGTACAGTTAGTTTTATAACTTGGTGCTGGGCTTTTTTGTTTTGTTTTGTTTAGAGGTTATGTGGTTCCTGCAACCTGGTGGTTCCCAGCTTGCGTAATAAAAACACAGTTGTTGCTCAATAACTGTAATATGAATGTTCAGAACTTTATGTGGTTACTACTCTTGCCCGTCTGTTCACATGAGCTGCTCTTCTAACACCACTTCTAGCTGGTTTGGAAGAAGACTCAAATTTTATGTAGGAAAGATCTCAGAAAAAGTCTTCTAAAAAAAATTACATGAAAATTTTTATTTTTTTTAAAAGAGCTAATAAACTATTGGGAGGAAAGTTATTAGAAGCTGTTAGTCTTTTGCTTTTAGCATAGACGATCAGACACCTGAGTGCAGACGCTTCAGTCTTTACTGTTCCTACTCTCAACCATTTGATTATGGTGCACAGCCCTTGACTGAGTCACATCTGCATTTACCTTGGTGATAGTGAATGTACTTCTACAACCCCGTGACAGCATCAGTCAGAATTAGTTGTGTTTTGCAATCAAGTAACCTCCGTGCTACGTCAGCAGAGAGTGCAATTCTGTTGTCGTTGTGATTAGTATACGTGATGTCCCAAGAATGTGCCGTTATTTTAAATTTGCACTCAGATGTGGAACATACTTGCGGGGCAATATTCATCTTGTCTGTAAAAAGTGATTTCTGTGAATAACACTTGGTTGGTAGAGTTAAAAATAGTGATGGGGGTGAGAATGTCAGAAATGTCCCCTCTGCTTTGGATATTAAAGGTGAGTTAAATGCAACCTAAGTCTTCACCGCCACCAGAGGTGCAAGTGCTGTTGAGAAGCCCGACACGGTTGTTCTCAAGTCTCATAGTGGCCTGTGTGTATAGCCTGTCTGGAGAAATAATGTGCAGTGGAAAGATGTAGATCTTTGTAAAACTTCTCAGTAGAGTTTAAGAATCTGTGTTTTTAAAAAGTAGATAAAATTTAAAAAAAAAATCTAAATTCATGTCATGCACAAATACTTCAGCTTTTTCCAAGAAATACCAAATGGATGTTCTTGCTTTGTTCTGAGCAAGAATGCCACAATTGTCAAGTGAGTTAAGTACCTGATCTGTTTTAAGAGGAGACTAGCTTCTAAATCAGTATCTCATTTTTCTAAATTAGTATCCTTTTTTTCTCCTAAATATTTTGTATCTTATTTTTTTAAAAAAAACCCAACTTGTTGGTTTAGTGTTGTGCATCGCAGCTTGTAGAATTTGCTTTTGAACAGCTTCAAATTGAATCATGTCGCAGAATCATTCAATGTAAAGCAGCAAGAAAACTATTCAAATCATCCATATAGAAAAAGTTTTTTCCTCATCATGCTACACAGAAAAAAAAGTAAGTTGATTCTAGTTATAGCGAAAAATGAAAGCACCTGTGCTGTGAAGTAATAAATTGGTGTCTTTAGGTTAATATCTGCAGTGATTACATGTAGCAGTCGTAACTGTATGATTATTGCTTGCTACTGCTATAGGATAGAATTAAAGTTTTAGAGCTCTTTAACCTTTTCAAGTACACAAAAATACTTACATGTTAAATAAATTAGAAACTGGCAGTACAGATTTGTACGTTGTTTTCACAATTCTTGTGGGGGTGGTGGAGATCTGGTGATCTTTTTGCATAGGTACACTGGCAAAGCACAGACACCTGGTAAAATAGTCTCATGTGTGTATTTTAAAAGAATTTTTACCCTGCACTCATAGTTTACAGAAGAGAATTGTAGTATTCAGTCATTGAGAGGACCTGTTATGTGACTGGTACCTCTTAAGAGATCATTGCCAAGGTGTTTCACTGGAGTGTGAATTCAGATTTGGCTTATTCTGGCGTGTTTCAGGGTGGAGTCTTTTGGTTTTTTTGTTAGGGGCTAGAACATCTCGGGCAAAGTGGTGGGAGCAAGTGCTGGGAATCCTTGTTGGACTATTTCCATACCTGAGGTTTGAGAGAGTAGGTTGCATTGCATTTCAGTGTAGTTAAACACAGTTACAGAAATAATTTGCCGAAGAGTAAGTTTTTGTGCTTACCTAAGTAAGAGCCTTTGTGTTGTGGACATTAGTCCTGCAGTAAGTTTTGCAACTTGTCATTACGTTGCAAATAATAATCTTTATTTTTTTTTTCTGTTGAGTTGGTTTTGAAATGTCCATGATGCAACTGGCTTGGATTTTTCTAGAGGCCGTTTTTGCTTAAATTAGGTATTTGAAATGTGTCCACTTTGTCCATTCCAGCCAATTCCTGACCAACAAATTCAAAAGCAGACAAGTCCCTGGTCATCTTCAAATTACAAAAAATAAATAAAATCATCTGGACTCAGATCCAGCAAGATTCATTCCGTTCAGCTCTGCACTGGCTGTGTGGACTTCTGTAGGGAGGAGCTACCCTGGCACTGACTTCACCCTGACAGGGGCTGCGAGGCCGGATCCTTCGCATCGGTACAGCAGTGCCTCTCCAAGGGAGCACTAAGACATTTCTGCTGCTCTGTGCAAGCTGACGGTCCAGCTACAGCAGCACTGAATTAAAGCCAGTGACCCATGCAGGTTTGCATCCCCGTTTTGTATCCAGGTTTATCTGAGACATCGCAGCTCCTGGTAGTTCTCATTGGCAAAGTGTCTTTGTCCTTTTTGTTTTAAAAAAAGAAAGAGAGTCTGATTTTTACAGGTACTTGGTGTGCTCAGCTGTTGGTGGAAATTGGAAAGCCTGGAGTGTTTGGCATCTCTGAAATCCTCACTTTTAATTTTACCCTGCTAAAAGTTTCTCTAGCTGCACAACTTTTCAAGACTGGTCGACAGGTCTGACATGAGAAATTCCCGTGTGGTTCTGTATGACAACAGTCTGCAAAATATAGTTTAAAATCTGCAATACATGGAAAAAATATTTTTAATTTAGGGTAGCATAAATTTGAAAACTCTTCTGTGTTCTCAGAAAGCCATCCTGTCATGTAAAGCTATTACTGTATCTGTCACGTGAATGAAATCTGTGACCACATTAAAAGCTCAAACATTTGAAGTGGAAGAACTTGTGGACTGATGAGCTGAGGAACTGGATGAACAATAGAAGTATTCCTTCTTTTTAACACCAATATACTGACAAGCACTGAGTATTCTTGGTTCTGGTTCACTTCATTGGGAAGAAGGGTACTCAGCACCTTCCAAAAAAAAGAAAACGGCCTACATCCCATTTTTACCCTCCATCAATATTCAAGTCCATATGTTTTGCTGCAAGGTGACGGTGCCTCTGAAAAATGCATGGTTTCAGCTGCTCTAAGAAGTGAAAGATTTGAGCCCCCCATTAAACCAGCACTGATTGCATGGAAATTTACCTACTGGGTGGTTATTTTTTTCAACTGTGAACTAATGATTCGTTTTCAGGTTGATTATTTCGCTCATCTCTCAATGGATGTTTTTCTTAGGCATCTTGGCTCACAGCTTTGTGAACTGGAAAAGCTGATAGATAAAATGATGATTGCAGAGTTTTCAACTTATGCTCGCAATGATTTAAATAGACCCCTAGAAGATGATTGCCAAATTCTAGAAGAGGTATGTCTGTTATTGAAATAAACTGTCTGATGAATATGTTTGCATCTTTAACATACTTAATTAGCACCAACTAATTCACTCAGGTCCCTAGTAGCAACATTATAATTTTATACTATTTCTCTTCTTGTCCAACCTCTCCCCCCGCTTTTTTTTCATGCTTGATAAAATCAAATAATTGTAACTAAACTCATGGAACTGCAATCCAGTCCTACTTTATTTTTTCAAAATAATCAGTTCTCTTTTCTCTGATTAAATGTATACTGAGTTCACTTCATGAACCTTAACATGCAAGTGGAAAAGAACATGGACTGTCATATCTACTTGACTGTAAAAATTCAATTGTGCAGTGAAAGCTGATAGTTGCACGTTGTTCTCATTCTGTCTCCCTGTGCATTTATGGGTGCTTATATCAAGCATATGGTTGCCCTGAATACATACTTCATTTGCAGTATATATTCCTCATTCCTTTGAAGATTGTAAACTTCTGACGATTAAGCTGTTGTGATTGCTTTCTAGCCAGGAAAAGATTTGTCTGGATTTTGTCTGTACGATTCTTCAGTAATTGCGAGACCCTATTAATTGTTTGGTCTTGTTACATCCGTGGGTTTTGTGAGATTTGGTGAATGGCAGTAGCACTTAAATATTCCCATTTCTGCCCTATAGTTTCTTCCCACCTCCGTGCTGCACTGTGATAGATTCTTGCTTGTGCTTGTGCAACTGTATTTAGTGTCATTCTTGCTCAGGGTAAGGAAGCTCATTAGTCTTTAGAAATATCCACGTTTTTCAGCACAATTGGATGAGCACAGCTGAGGAACCGGCATGAAAGGGGCTGGGAGGAAGGGACTGCGATAGCTGGCATTGCCACGGGGAACTTTGTGTAATTAAAGTATGGCATTAGTCTCAAGGCTCTGGACTGATCTAAATCCTGTTCACCATGTGTTTGATACCTGAACTTTCTTACTGCTGTGCAATTTCTTAAAATTATTTCTTGCCCTCACCTTGATGTTTTTAGTGGTTTGGTTTTTTATTTTCTTTTTTTTTCTTGATAGGAGAGACTTGTGTCACTAGTATTCGGACTTTTAAAACAAAGAAAGCTAAATTTTTATGAAATATATGGAGATGAAATGATTATTACTGCAAAGAACATCATTAAACAGGTAAGACAAACACCTCTAACGTATCTGACAAGGTTGTCTCAACCCCTTACAAATTATTTTTGAGTAGTTAGGAACAGCTCCAATTAAGTTTTTTGGTGGCTGATGGTCTCTCATTTAGAGCAGCTGAGCTTGCAGACACTAAGGACTTCCTGAAGCACAGATGTGTGTTTGCAGAAAAGACCTTCTGTAAGGAGTATCTGCTGCATAAGTACATCAGATCACAGCTTTCTCAATATAATAACTATTGTTCAGAATACCCTGATTTTAGCTTAGTTTTTTTTTCTTTCTCTTAACACATGGCTTTCCCGAATAGTGTAGTTGTGTCATAATACCCTGTTTCGAAAAAAAACCAAAGAAATCCCACAAAACCAAAACTATACCAAAAAGCACCCCCACCTCAACCCTCCAAAAAACAAACGCCCAAAGTTCTTGGTGTAAATACGTAAAAGATAATCAAAAAACTTGCCAGTTGAAACAATCAAATTCCCAACAAATGCTACAGAAAACATTTCTTGCCTGAATGTTAGCACAGACCTAGCATAGGCACTTGACAAAAGGTTGGAAAACATCCTTGCGTTTTTCTAAGAGAGCAAGGTGAAGTAATGAAGAAGCTAGAAGTGCTTACCTGTAAAAGTTATATTAAAAAATGAATCCTTGTCCACATTGCTGTCCTTGTTTGCCATTTAGGGTAGGGTATCTATCTTTTCAAACTAAAAACCTTTGTAGGTAAAACCAGCTAAAACTAACAAATGAACAAAATTTGGATGACAATGTATGGAATATTTTAGACAGTAACATGATGGCTTTTGATTTCAAACAAAAACTCTAGAATGAATTTTGAGTGTGTGTTTGCTACTTTTAATTTTACTCATCTTGTTTGTTTGCATGCTTATGCATAAGGCACTTGGAGGACAGGGAGGTGATTTGAGACAGCCGACGTGGCTTAGCCAAGGGCAAGTCCTGCCTGGCCAACCTAGTGGCCTTTTATGATGGAGTAACTACATCAGTGGACAAGGGAAGAGCTATGGATGTTGTCTATCTGGACTTCTGTAAGGTTTTTGACATTGGTCACCCACAACATCCTTCTCTCTAAATTGGAGAGAGATGGATTTGATAGGTAGACTATTTGGTGGATGAGGAATTGGCTGGATGGTCGCATCCAGAGGGTGTGGTCAATGGCTCAATGTCCAGACAGAGATCAGTGACAAGTGGTGTCCCTCAGGGGTCCATACTGGGACAAGTACTGCTTCATACCTTCATCAATGACACAGACTGTGGGATCGAGTGCACCCTCAGCAAGTTTATGTGTGACACCAAGCTGAGTGGTGCAGCAGACGTGCCTGAGGGATGGAATGCCATCCAGAGGGACCTGGACAGGCTCAAGCAGTGGGCCTGTGTGAACCTCGTGAGGTTCAACAAGGCCAAGTGCAGGGTCCTGCACCTGCATCAGAGCAACCCCCGGTATCAATACAGGCTGGGGGATGAAGGGATGGAGAGCAGCCCTGCCGAGAAGGACTTGGGTGTACTGGTGGATGAAAAGCTGGACGTGACCCAGCGATGTGCACTTGCAGCCCAGAAAGTCAACTACATCCCCAGCAGCATGGCCAGCAGGACGAGGGAGGGGATTCTGCCCCTTTGCTCTGCTTTGGGGAGAACCCCCTTCAGTGCTGCCTCCAGCTCTGGGGCTACCAACATCAGAAGGACACGAACCCATTGGAGCGGGTCCAGAGGAGGCCACGAAGGTCATGTGAGGGCTGGAGCAGCTCTGCTGTGAGGACAGGCTGAGAGAATTGGGGTTGTTCAACCCAAAGAAGCAAAGGCCCCGGGGAGACCTTATTGCAGCCTTTCAGTACTTAAAGGAGGCCTGTAAGAAAGATGGGGACAAACTTTTTAGCAGGGCCTGTTGTAACAGGACAAGGGGTAACAATTTTAAACTAGAAAAGAGCAGATGCAGACTAGATACAAGGAAGAAATTTTTCACTATGAGAGTGGTGAGACACTGGCCCAGGCTGCCCAGAGAGGTGGTAGATGCCCCATCCCTGGAAACATTCAAGGTCAGGTTGGACAGGGCTCTGAGCAACCTGATCTAGTTGAAGATGTCCCTGCTCGTTGGTGGGGGGTTGGAGTAGATGGCCTTTGAAGGTCCCTTCCAACCCAAACTATTCTATGACTCTTTGATATTTGAGAATATTGTGCAAGGGGTCTTTTTCTCCCCAAAAATATTTCAGGAGTCATGTTCTGATGTGTTATGAACCACCTCTGATTTGTATCTCAAAGGCTGGGAGACAGTCAGGTGGTGGGTTTGCCAGCAGATGAAGACACTCTCCTGTCCTCATAGTATAATGTGCTGTTCAGAGCTCTGTTGTGAACCAAGTTGGGAACCCAGCTTTTAAAAGTTTGGAGGAGGAGGAAGATGATTATTATCATCATTATTATTATTAGGATTTTATTTTAAGCCAGATTGGCACCCCCAATCCACTTCACATTGCAGCCCCACAGTTCTGCTGGTCTGGTGGTGATGGGTGGGTGTAGATAACACAGGCCAGTGTTGCTAGTAAATATTGTGGCAGAAATAGAAGACAGACAGTGATGTGTTCAACTGCACAACTACTTCTTGGAAGGACTTGGTGATGATGCGAGCTCTTTCTCATTTGACCCCAATACAATTTAAATTAATGAATTAATAACACCAGGATAAAACATCTGCCCATCAGTGTCCATTAGCTTTTCCCTCGCCTGTGTGGGCAGTCATGGGGAGACATTTTTTTCCTTTAAATTCTCTTTTTAGTTGGATAATAGGCAAGTAGTGCTCGCTGTTTTCCTGCTCATTCTTGATCATTAAGTGCTTTTCCCATTCTGATGGGAATATTTGCCTTTATGTTGGATTTTTCAGGTGTTACCTCTGCTCAGTAATAGGTGAAGTTTAGTCAATTTCCAATGTAAGTTCCTACTGAACAGAGAAAATAGGCAGAATCAGAGTATTTCTGTGTGGTTTGTGCAGTGCGTTTGCATTGTGGCCTATTGTCTCTGCTCTTAAGAGATATTTTTCCTTAATAAAGGAAACTGCTTCCTTCCCACATCTCAAATGTGGTTCCTGTTCAAATGTGTTGGTGGGGTCTTTGTGGCAGTATTGAGTAGGTGCCAGGCAGGTGAGAGAGCAGAGGTTTGCAAGCACTGAACACACTGCAGAGTTCAAGAAGAAGGTGTGGTTTTTAAGAAGCTTCTCTCCTGACCACCGTTATTCAAAAGGCAGGTAAAACCCATGTAGCTTGAGATGGCGACCCTCAGTCACCATTTGGATTGTGCATATTCACTTAAAGGCAAGATAAGGTCCTATGCTACTGACTCATTTGATCAGGTTATTGATTGGCATTTGGGAGAAAACCCCCTGATTCAGTCTGAATGGAGTTGATTTGTACCTAGGGCTTGCAAGTAATGTGAACAGAGAGCAGTGAAATCGCTGTAAAACAATATGTGCGTTTGAAGTGAAAATGGATTGTTTTGGAGACCTGGAGAAACTGGCCAGTTTTGTGTGTACCAGTTGAAGAGCGCTTGTCCTTTGAGGAAAGGCCACAGCGTAGCCATAAAGACATGGAGAAATGTAGGGACAGAGGCAGGCGGTGCCCTGGAGGTGAAGAGGACAGGCAGACAGCAGATACCATGTCTGCTAGGAGAGCAGTTGAAACTGGATCTGCCTTAACAGTTGAAAGCACAGGACTGTAGGTGTGTGCTTCCACACTTCCCCGCTGCTGTTCCTTCCAGTGAAGGTTAGTTCCCGAGTCCTGGATTTAAATCTGAAAAGGAAGTCAACCAACGTTTTCCAAAGTCAGTCACTTTGGAAAGGGGAAGAATACAGCTGCTATTCTTAAGTACCTGACCTGAGAGACGTTTTTGAAACAGCGCTTAGCATCCATGCTCAGAAAAACATGTCCCTTTGAGGTGGAGCCAGTGTGCCCTCCAGAGCTTAGTACACAGTCGGGAACATTTTGATCGTCTGTATTTTGCAAATAGATATTTGGGGGGGTTGGATTTGGGGGTTTCTTTAGTTTTGTTTGTTTGTTTGTTTTTAGAGAAACAAGTTGTTAAATGATACAAATATGTCTTTTGTTTATTATTTTACTTTTCCTTATTTAACTTGGGGATTATTGTGTAATGAAACTCAGCAGCAGTTAGAAGGAAGCTAAGATCTTTTTTTGTTTTGTTTCTTTTCCCTTGAAATTTGACAGTGTGTGGTTAATACGGTATCGCAGATAGAAGAAATAGATACAGAAGTGGTTGTTAAGTAAGTATACAGCCAGATTACTTTTTTTTTTGGTGATGGGTGGGGTAGGAGATGGGTGCTTTTATAGCATAGATAAATTTATCATTCTAATTTGTGCTTAAATTTCCCTGTAATTAAGGATTATCCTTCTCTTTCACCTTAAGCCTCTGCTTCTATTCTCCTCTGTTAGAATATTGTATATTCCCCTTCCCATTCAGCTTCTAAAGTTACCTTAAACTTACCTTTAAAATAAATACTAAAATTCTGTGAGTCTCACTGCATGAAGCATGAACTATAGGCACATATCTCTTAACGACTTGAAGGCATTCTCTGTTGTCATAATCTGGCATTTTGTATTAAAAGGTGTCAGTAGTTTCAGTACTTCCCACATGAATGAGAACAGGAACTACCCAGAGAGGAGACCAGACAGTTTCAGACCCAAGAAATGGTCTGGCAGGAACCTCACAAAGTCTAAAAAAGGCAAATGCCATGTTCTGTGTCTTGGAAGGAGCAGCCCCTTGCAATAGGAGAGGCAGGAGCCGGCTGGCTTCAGAGGAGCTTTGCAGGGCAGGACCTGGTGGGTCCCAGTAGAGAACTGGTTGACCATGGACCAGCAGTGTGTCCTTGCAGCTGCAACATGGCCCGTGTTAGCATAGCCAGTAGGTCGAGGAACAAGAAAGGCATTGAGATCCAGCAGAGGCCACTGGGTTGGTTGGGGGCTGAAGCATGGAGTGTAGGAGGAGCAGCTGAGGGAGCTGGGTCCCCCTCCAGCCTGGGGAGGGGAAAACGCAGGGGAGAACTGCCTACAAGCTACCCCATGGGGAGGGTTATAACAGAGCTGGAGACACAGCCAGGCTCCTCTCAGAGGTGTGCAGGGGAAGGATGAGGGGCAATGGGCACAAGATGGAAGACGAGAAGTGCTAGTTGAATCTTAGAAAAAATGTGTTCCCTATGAGGATGGTCAAAGACTGGAACAGGGGCCCAGAGAGGCTGTGGGAGCTCTGTCCTGGGATGTAGTCAAGCCTTGACTGGGCAGGGCCCAGAGCAACCTGATCTAGTTGGACCTGCGTTAAGCAGGGGTTGGACAAGGCACCTCCAGAGGTCCCTGCTCGAGGCCTATGCCAGCTTCTCTTTCACTGTAGCTCTGTGATTGATTTGGCTCAGGAAAAGGTTACCCCAAGATAATGAAAGCAGACCAGCTGATAAAGCAAAGAGAGCAGCAGAATCTGCATGGGATTCATACCCCAATTGGGAAAAGACTGGGCACAGGGTCATTTTTAAACATTGGATGTTTGGTCACCATTCTCCAATGATTACTGTTCTGCAGTTGGGTTCTAACTGTGTATTACAGAGTTTAACTTTTGTTCCGTCAATGACTTTTCTGCCCTTTGCCTCAAACAGCTGACTTGCAATTTAATAGCAGAAGTGGCCTCATTGCAATGCAACAAAATAGGCTTAATAACATGGCTTTTGTAACACTTGCAAAATATTTTCATTTACACTTTTTTGTGTGTTTTTTGTTTTTTTCACGTGATTTCTGAAAATGTTATTAACCCCCCTCCCTTGTTGGTAACACATACTTGTCCCGGGGAAAAGAGCATTATGCCCTGGAAAAAATAAATGGTAAATGTGAGGCTTTTATTTTTTTTAGTATAATTTATTTTTATGTACCTCCTTCCCCATTCCACTTGCATACATTGTATTGATCGTGACTGTTGTTCAGGTGATGTCTGTTGTTCTGCCAGATAAAAGTCTACACAGTTTTCCTTACATTTAGAATTCCATTTAAAGCATGGTTGGTTTTTTTCTTTATGTGCTAGTAAACATCATGGCCAGTAAACATTTGCTGTTCACTGAATGCTGCTCTTTTTTTAGGCTTGCGGACCAGATGAGGATGATGAATTTTCCTCAGTGGTTTGATTTACTGAAGAATATTTTTTCTAAGTTTACCATCTTCCTCAAGAGAATAAAGGTAAGACATTCATTTACCAAGCGCTTCACATAGTTCAGACACGAAATGGAACAAAGTTACTTTCCGTTTGAAGTCTTAAGGTGTTGGTTTTACTTATAGAGTTCAAACTTCTGATTGAAAGAAGGATATGTGAATATCGGCACCCAGGGCAAAAATGATTATTGCTAACAAAGAGAGCAGTGGGAAGGAGATAATACCTCTTGTTGCCTGATTACATCCATTTCAGGCTGCTAGGGATTAGGACAGAACTTTTGTATGTGTTAGATTCTCCAAATGAGGTTTCTTTCACCATTCTCAGAAACATCTGATATTGGTTACCGTCAAAGACTGATGGATCTGCCTCCGAATGCTAATTACACAATAGAAAATAAAGCCAGGATTTAGTTTAATTTTGTGGGTAAAAGAAAATCTCTTTCTAGGGCAAGCTTGTGGCACAGGGGTTTGGAGTTTGGTTTGGTTTTTGTGTCTTCTTTTAATAAACGTTGTATTTGATTCTAGGCAACATTAAATACTATCCGTAGCGTGGTTTTCTTGGTTCTAGACAAGAACCAAAAAACCAGAGACCTGGAGGACACCTTACAAAAGAACTCTACTAAAGACAGTACAGTGGACACAGAAGTGGCATACCTGACTCATGAAGGCATGTTCATAAGCGATGCGTTCAGCGAAGGGGACCTCCCGCCTGTCGCAGCTGACACTACCTCTCAAAGAAACACTTCCCCAAACAGTGAGCCCTGTAGCAGTGATTCGGTCTCTGAACCAGAGTGCACTACTGATTCGTCATCCAGCAAAGAGCAAACCTCGTCTTCTGTTACTCCGGGGGGAGTAGAGATGATGTGAGTAAATGCGCTGCCTGTCTCAACTTTGCAATGTGTCAGTAACAAGGTGTGAGGTGCAGGCAGTTGTTTCCGATGATATAGTACAAAAATGGCTTTGGAGGAGTGTGGTTTTCTAGTAAGTGAAGCGGAATGGCTCTCCACCATCGCCCCTAGAGATTGCCATCAGACTGCGCTGTCCCCAGTTCACCTGTGTTCCATTTCCTTGCCTGGCTCTCACCTCTGCGTGGAGTGGTACAGGTACCGATCATGTCACTTCTTACAGAAAAGGACCCCTTCTCTGTCTATTCTGCTGGGGAGCCCACTTCCGCAGAGAGCAGGAGAGATGCAAGTCTAGCCTATGTGAAAGACGGATTGTTTGTCATGCCTTTAGCAGGCAGAAGCATCTCTGTTCTCCATCCATGTGCCCGATGGCTGTGTTTTCTGTTTGTTTTTTTTTTTTAAGCTGGCTTCATGGAATACACCTTGATAAATTCTAGAGAGAAATCTGCTGTTCATTGTCACCTATTTGACTTGCATGGTTAAATACCAAAGCATCTCAGTGCTTTGGTAACATAGGCAGCTCTGCCCTGTGGTGCTCCAGACTCCATAGTTGTAACCTTTTTGGCATCCTTTTATGCACACCTTATTTATGGCTGGAAATCAGAGCTACCTTTTTAAAAGAACCAGGCATAGCATGTGTGAGACTCAGGCATGAGCAGCTTCAAAAGCCAGCATGTCTGGATACAGAGTTCTATGAAGCAAAATTGAAATACCACTTGTTACCCTGCTGAAAGATGGAAGATAGCAAGTGGCCTGCTCGCTCTACCTGAGTGGTACTCAAGTATCTATTCTTGTGTGTTCAAGCAACTGTGACTTTTGATAGAGACCTTCCCCCTCAAATCACAATGCTGGCTGAAAGAGATAGATTTAAAAATAAATATGCTGTGCATAAAACAAGTTCTGTATGTCCAAACATCCATCGTACGCTGGAAGAGAAATACAACATGGAGTCCAGGGTTACAGTGAGGAGCAGGGAAGGAGAAGGGGGTTGGATCTGGACTGGTCTGGACCGCTTTGCCAAGTTTGCTAAAAATACACCACCCAGCTAGATCTCTCGAGCAATAAAGTTGGTTCTGAGGCGGGTTGCATAACTTTGCTCTAAAATGAACTTGCTTCATCCCTCTTCTGGTTTTCTTTGCACCTCTCCTCTGTGTTTGGAGCAGGCTAATAAAATTACAGAGCTACAACAATGTTAGCCTAGTTGCTGCTCTGGGTTTTCTCTCTCCTCTCATACTGTCAGCCCCTTGAGCAGCCACGCTGGACCAGAAGATTGTTATCTTAACCAATTACATGAATGGTAGAGCTGTGCTACGGGCTAGCTTCAAAACAGTAGACAAATCGCAAAAGGTTTTTTAAAAAGCACCAACTTAGGACCCTGAAGTTTAAAGATCTAATAGAATGACTGCCTGTAGATTAAGGTGATGGGGAGCGCAGAAGTATCTATTTTAGGCCTTACACTTGCATTGGAAGAAAAATGCTGTGTTTTATCTGTCATACACTTGTGATGCTCAAGTGTTACAGGAGCTGGATAAATTTTAGCTCAGTAAATGTTAGTAATATTTATTGTTAATAATGGCTATACGGTGTTTTCTCTTAGACCATTAATAGCAATTATAATGTGGATTTAAAACAAAATATAAGAATGTGCAGTTGTGCATTTCCTTGTTAGAGGGACTGACAATAGCATTGACAGCAGCTTAGAAGATCCCATCTGTACAAGGTGACTTTGGTGATTAACTGACTGTCTGCATTTGACAGTTACTGCAAGGCTCTTTCCTCCTTCAACCTTGAGCAGAAATACTGGGTTTTTTTTTGTAAATTGATGCTCAACCAACTGTTTCTGTCATTTGTAGGATCGGCGATGACATGAAGCTGACTGACCTGGAACTGGTCAGGCTGGCAAACAATATTCAGGAGTTACTTTATAATGCCTCTGATATCTGCCATGATCGTTCGGTCAAGTTTCTCATGGCAAGAGCAAAGGTAAGGAGCTGGGGTCAGACTGCTGCTGGTGTCTCATCCTTAATAAGAATTAAGTTCTCATCCCCAGTTACTGGTTTAATGAGTGAAAATTTTGAAATGGCATTCTCCTTTGAAATTAAGTAACTGTTCCTGCTGCCACAGGTGCTTGATGTGAATACCCAGAGCACACAAGCGTTAATGTGTCATGTCATTGTAAGGCAATATGGGTTTCTGCTACTTTTTTTTTTTCCTTTTTAATATTCTGACTTGCTGTCTTTGACGCTTCATGCAGAGAATGCATATCTATGACAAGGTAGCTGCTAGCACTGCAGTCTGCCTTCTCTGTCCCATGTAGGGTTAAATAATGTGCTTCTTAAAATACTAGCAGCTCTTAGACATGCTGACTAGATGTTTCTTTACATCTCTGAATTTTTGTGGTGGTATGTCTCCTTACAATGGTTTTCTTTGAATATATAGGATGGCTTCCTAGAGAAGCTGAATTCCAACGAGTTTGTTGCTCTTTCTCGCTTGATGGAAGGCTTTATCTTAGATACTGAGCAGATCTGCGGCAGGAAAAGTATGTCCTTGCGAGGAGCACTTCAGAGTCAAGCCAACAGATTTGTGAATAGGTTCCATGAGGAGAGGAAGACGAAACTAAGGTATATTTGGGTAGAAGATCTTTGTATTCTTACCTGAATAATTTTATAATTCATATCCCAGGCAAACACAATCTTTTTTGCGTAGAACACTAGTAAGCCAGTTGTACTTAAGAGCAGAGGGTGAAAAAACTGTATTAAACCCAATTATTTTTAATTGGCTTAGACTTTTACTGTTTTCATAACTTAATTTCTTCAGGCTGGATTGTTCTACAGTTATCTAAATAAGGACAGTAATAGCTACAGGAAGTACTCAGGACTGACATTGAAGGGCAGGATTACTCTATCTTGGGTTAAGTAACTTCAGGATAATTGACTCCCAGCTGTTTAAAAAAAACCCCAAAACCCAACACAAAAAACCTCCAACAAAAACAACAACTAAAAATAACCCAAACCAAAACACTTGCGAAACAGCTTTCCCAGTAAAATACATCGTCTTTTTGCTCTCATCCCTCAAAAGCTCTTAAAATTCCAGTATTTACACATTACTTCAGCTGCAGTGATCTCATAAGGATCTTTATTGCCTAGTGTAGTCTTTTGTCCTCTGTGATAGCTTGAATGAACAAATTGTGAGATCTCTAGGCTGACACAGTGCTTTTCTGTTTTGCTACTGCCAATTGTTGGGCACCTCTTTCTAATGAAGATGAAAAACATAATATTTTGGGCCACTGGCTTTTTTTTAATTACTTTAGTTTTGATTCCACAGCAGTACAGGCAAGACAGGTGTCAAGACAGGGTATTTCATTTTCTCAGCCTCCTCTCTTTTGTGTTTGTAACTCTTAGCCTGCTCTTGGACAATGAGCGCTGGAAGCAAGCTGAAGTTCCTGCTGAGTTTCAGGATCTTGTTGATTCAGTGTCAGATGGCAGAATTTCTCTCCCTGAAAAAAAACCAGCAGGTGTGTATCTTGCAATTCTACTGTTAACTGAATTTAATATCAGCAAATGCTGCTATTGAATGTTGAGGGACATATTCCAATGTTGCTCTAGATCTCTGTTTGCTCACTGTCTTCTGGATGATGATGAGGAAGTTGATACTTTTTTTCTTTTTTTTTTTTCTTTCCCCTTTTTACTTTCTTTTACTGGTGTTGAAAGTTCTTGTGCTGACCCTAACAGATTATTTATTTTTTTTTTGAAAACCCATTTAAGTGTTAGCACAGGGAGGGAGCTACTTTTTTATTATTTTATTAAGTATTCCCAGTGTTGAGGCTTACAATCTTTGCATACATTCAGTCTTTCCCCAGAACATACCACTGAAGTGTCGCGAGGGACTGAGGAGCGTGTATGTGTGCTCAACCCTTCTTGTGTTAAAAACTTGCTCCTTCCCACTACTTTATCTGCCAGTTGTTGAAATGAATGCTGTGTGGCTGCTCATGGAAGTGAAAACTCATGTACGCTCAATTATTTACATTGCCACAGAAACCTCATTCGACCTCAGACAAGTCACTTTTTTCTCCTCCTGCCCTATTTCCCCGTGTGCACAATGGGAATGCGTAATGCGTTCTTACCTTGTGAGGATTCTCACCCAATATTGCAGTGATAAATGTGTGGGAACGGCTAGAACAGGAGGAAATCATACACAGAGGGGAAAGAAAACGGCAATAGATGAGAAGGAAGAAAATATGGTAATATCACGGTGGAGAAACTTCAACCCTTTAAAAAGGAATATAGCGGAGACAGCGTGTATTAGGCAATAATCACTCCAATTTATGGAACACGACACCAAAATAAGCTCATTGACCATTGCCCTTAAAATAAGCTCTTGCAGCTTCCTTCAAGAAGGTAGGAAACTGGTGGCATCAAATTTAGCGTGAAAAACTGCATCAGTAAGAGCTTCTAGTATGAAGCCTGAGGAAGAAGTGGTTTGAAGCTAAAATATTAATATACACAGAAAATCATTTGAGAATGTATAGTAGAAAACCTAGTGACTTTTTCTGCTTTTCTTCTTCTATTTCTATCCTGTTGTATTTGAAGTTTCTGAGTCCATAATGACACTGGGACTTCGGGGGATTTTTGATCAAAAATCACGGTAGATAATAAAGTAACTTCATGGGTTGTAATAATTATGGTGGGTCACCAACTGTACAATAAACATTGTAAATGAGAGCAGTGCTCCAAAGATTGACTGTGGGTTTTTTCCAAGCCTTAGCAGGTGAACACTGTATTTCTAGAAACTGGCATTTTTTGTGCTTGTTTTAAGTTCGATTGATGTCTTTTCCTTTCTTGCTAAAACGTCTAGCTACTGAAGAAAGAAAGCCAACGGAATTCCTTATTGTTGAAGGACAAAAATATGCAACAGTTGGGTAAGATGCACTCTTTTCTATTAGCAGTGGGTGAGTTAGCAAGAACTTTTGAGTAGAACTGTGATGAATACTAACAGCTTCAGCGATCTTATTTAAATAAAGAAACCCCTCTCATTCCACAGGCTAGTTTCTCCTTAGTTCCCAAACAGTTAGAAAACATTGCAAGTTCTTCTGTACATTGAAAAACTGTTTCTTCTCTGAATGTCCCTGCTCTGGCAGGGGGGTTGGACTAGATGATCTCCAGAGGTCCCTTCCAACCCTATGGTTCTATGGTCTAGGCTGAAATTTATGGTTTTGTTTGAATGTGTTTTTTTTCCAATTATTTCATGAAAACACATAGTCATGAAAATACAGGTTTGTCTTCATAGCACACTGTTGTTATTTTTTGCAATATAGGTTATCTCTGGCAAAATAGATGCGTCCACTTCTGAATGATTGCTTATCTTATTCAGAGTAAGAAATAAGATATGGGCAATCTCAGAAGCTGCGTATGCTATTTCATGGTATCCTGATTGCTTTGGATTGGAAAGTAGTTTCTTAAAGCTGGTTATATCAAAGACATTTTAAAATATATAACACTCACATACTGCTTTCATTTAAAAGCACACTGTGTTGCCAAAGACTGTGAGGTTTAAGCATTAAATATACATGAGAGTGGTATTGGGGAGGGAGTAAAACCTGGAGATCTCACTCCCAAGAGTCCTAACGTCAATTTACCCCAAACTGAAACGTTCTGATTTACATAATGTCTTTGACCAGCTGTCATTTTATGAGTTGCTTCATGATGATGCGTCATTATTCAGTTAGAAATAGAAGCTGACGTCTCAGAACTTTTGTGCCAGCCAACTGATACCACTGCAAAAGAGCATTTCAGGTCGGCTAGGAGCATCTGAATATGCTTTAAAGGATACAGTTTACTTAATAGATGATGTGTTTGATAATCCATCCCTGCTCATTTGAAACTTGTTATATTTAGCTCTATGAAGCAGTTGTCAGTTTCATGTTGGTGCAAATATTTGTTTCAGTTCTACACACTTCTACATACAGTTTCATTGTATTTATCCAAATAAAATGCATTCATGAAAAAAAGCCTAGATGTTCCCCAAAAATTTGCAAGGTGTTTATTTTCAGTTGATTCATCGTGTTTCTCTACTCTGCTGCTTAAAGGAAGAAAGAGATTGAACTTTTTGAAGTTAAATCAAACTTACGTTTGATCTTGCCTTAGTTTTCCTGCCTTCTGTGTATTTGAATTCAAAGGACCGTACCTGCTCTCTGTGGAGCCTTCTTAATTCCATCCAGTAGCTCCCAAATTCTTCAGTGCCTGCTGAATTCAGGGGAAATAACAGGTGTTGAGCACCTTTGAATATTTGGTGCTGTTTCTTCACAGCTGCTTTTCCTGTTTGTGACTCCTTAGCAATCATTACATCCTTTCAGTGGTGGTTGTTGTCTACATTCTGTGAATTTTTATACTTGGTCAGAGTTGTCCAGAACTGTACAGTAGTATAAGAAAGGAGTTTTGGATTTTTTGTCCCCTGCCAACACCTACGTGGAGACTTCTAGTTCCACAGTAGCATTTTTGGACATTAAAAACATATACTAATGAACCTTAGAGATTTTTCTCTCGTGTACGTTAAGTGCTTTTTCCACATGCCACCCTGTGGAATGGGTATTCTTTATAACCATCTTCATGTATATCTTCTTTTTTATTTTACTTCTACTTTATTTAAGGCTATAATCTGTAGCTTTGGGTAGCTTTCTATCAATGTGACTGACCTGTGTTTGATTTTTCAACATCTTCTGTGCACTGAGATGATGTATTTGGCTGTTTCCTCTCTTGTAGGACAGTATTGCTGTTAATAAGAATAATCCTTGAGTACTGCCAGTGTGTGGATAACATTCCTTCCATCGCCACTGACATGCTTACACGCCTCTCTGATTTACTGAAGGTATGACTCCAAATGTACCGTATTGGGGGTATTCAGGGTGGAGAACGTGTCTTCCTGTCTAATGCTTCACATGCTTTTATGATTTTATATAAATGATATAAATTGTCTAGAAATGATTGCATTTGTTACCGTGCCATAAGGTGGCCTTTTAAGCTAAGGGCATTCAAAATGCAATTGGTTGGGTGAATTGACTTCAGGAAGGCTGTCTTTCCTCTTGTTCACCTGGAATATTGGAAATCCCATCTAGTAGTGTTTGTCAGAGCTGCCTGCTCTTCAGGCTGTGGGTAGGATTAATGCTGCTGAAGAAAAACCAATTTGATCCCAGATGCCACAGAGATATGTCTATATTCAGGAAGGAAATGAGTCCCTTGGTTTTTACAAGTCAGTAGAGGTACAGTCAGTAGGAGCATGAAAAATAGTATGGGATGAAGCTTCTGTTGTAAAATGTAAAGATGATGAAAGATCGGGACCTCTTTGTCATTTACTTCCCACTAGAGAAGAGGAAAGCTGGTAAAGCACAGGTACTGCAAGGTAATATAAGTAAACAATAATAAAAGGAGCATGTGAAATGCACCTTAAAACTGTGATATGTATAGATATATATATAGGCTCCAAAGCCTAGTAGTTAATTTCAAGGTTTTCACTTGTGCCTTTGCCCACAAAGATTATGTCAGGTATTAGAGTTGTGAATATAAGCATAGTTGATAAAAGATTAACAGATTCTACTCTCCAAAAGTGTATTTTACATAAGGTGGGTTTACATAAGACGGGAAATGCACCCAAGGAGATGGACCTTTAAATAATCTTCCTGTCGGTAGCCTTATCTGAATAACCAGATGCAGGAACACTCCTTCCTGCAATCATCATTCGGATTCATCCACAAACCTTCCCCTTTCAAAGCACTATCCACTGCGGATCCGTCAGCCTGGGACTGGGCATGCCCCTCTCTGCTTCTCATTCTCCAGCTGCTGCTTCACTCAAGTCTCGCAGCACCTTTTCGCAGGCAGGCAGCATAGCAGCAGATGCCTCAAACTTGGCCGGATTTGCATCTCTGGCTTACTTCTCTCTCCCTTGCGTATCTTGTATCTAGCTCTACATCATTGGTGTTTTATTCCTTGATATTCAAACATGGTGTGCAGTTCAATTATTGTATTGAGGTGCCATCAGTTGGAGAGGTGACCAGAACAGCTAGCAAAAACGAAGATTGTTTATTATACTTTGAACAAAATAAGAGCCACTCAAGGGCGTCCTTGCAAGTCACTACACTTTTGTTTGACAGCTGTCAGAGCTAGAAAATTTTGAAGGTAGCGAGAGATAGTCTTTATTGTGATGGAAGCTGCAAAGTGTTCCCAGGTAATGACATTCTGGGCTATTTTGGACTTTGGCTGCAACTAGAGTGAAATTACAGCAGTGTATGAACAAAAACGCAATTATAATTACTGGAGTTGTTTAGCAGGTGCAGACAAGAGAAGGCTGGCAGCCACGGGGCCGGAATGCAGAAATGCTTTCCTCCACGCAGTCACAAGGAGGGGGTATTGCTCTTTTGATGTTTCAGGCACACTACTTCTTTGCTGCTTTGACTGCAACAGGCCATCTAGTAACAGCAATATCTACGAAAGGCAGGGGGAGAGTACAAGTATCTATCATCCTTTCTAGAGAGTGGTTTTAATCGTCTGCCACGACGATTAAATGGGTTGGCGTTAACCTGAGATGAATACCTCGGGGGAGCTTAGGCTGTGTAGGATATATCTGTCTTTGGCTCAGTGGATCTACTTCTCAAGTCCACCAGGAGGCATAAGGAAAGGTCTTGCTTTTCAGGAGTAGGTGAAGTGAATGTCAGAGAGTTTCAGATCCTGACTTCTTCTGAGAGCGGAGTAGATTATGCCTCTCTCAGGCCAGGGGCCACACGTAGCTCAGGATCATTTGTAGCTGGGTCGCTTTTCTGGCCCTGGATATCCCACTCTGGCAGCTCAGAGCGGGAGTGTGGTGTTCACGGCATATCCTCTCTGGTCCTGAGTCCTGTCACTAACTCCAGGCAATAGCCAGAAAATTTTTTTCCTGTTTTTACTCAAGGAGGGTTGAAATCTTGGGTTTGTTCTTGCATTATCGTGAAGCAAGACCTGTGAAGCAGGATTGTGGCCACCTCAGAAAGGAGCTCTAGGTGAGGGAAATGCTCTGTGTTGCAGACACAAGCTGCAGGGCAACCTTGTCACAATTCCCTGTGAATCTTTCTTCAGGTGCAAGAGAAAGGGTTAGCTCTCTGTAGGTTTTGCCTCCCAGTTTCCACCTTGGTGTCAACAGGACAATTGTGTTCAAACAAGAGCCCTGGGACTTCTGCTTTCCATTCAGAGCAGGAATCGGGGACAGCAGCAATGGCTTCTCCATCTTTACTGCGTCACCTGAGCCAGTCTAGAATATCTGATGTCTCAAGCTGGGTGGTGGAGCAGAATTCCATAATAAAACAGAATATGCTGACAGGGCCTACAGGAAGGATGGGGAGGGACTCTTGATCAGGGAGTGTTATGATAGGACACAGGGCAACGGCCTCAAACTGAAAGAGGGTAGATTTAGATTGGGTATCAGGAGGAAATTCTTTACTGTGGGGGTGGTGAGACACTGGAACAGATTGCCCAGGGAAGTTGTCAATGCCCCATCCCTGGAGGTGTTCAAGGCCAGGCTGGATGGGGCTTTGAGCAACCTGGTCTGGTGGGAGGTGTCCCTGCCCAGGGCAGGGGGGTTGGAACTGGATGATCTTTAAGGTCCCTTCCAACCCAAACCATTCTGTGATTCTGTGAATTGTCTTACTGTCCAGAGACCTTGCTGGCCTGTGTGCATTTAATGGTAGCTTCTTTTCTCCTGGAATTAAGTTAGGAAGATCAAGCCATGAGCTGTCTGCTATACCTGGAATTCTTACAGAATTGGGTTTTGAAATGGCTTGACATCTTCTGTGCATTGTTTCTTCATCTCCACGTATTGGAGTGTTACAAACACAGATTCAGCCACCTCGGCAGCAGTGAGTTTCAGTGCTTTGAAGTTTTCTTTAACATCAGCGGTGGGGAAGGTCTAGAACCAGAGCAGAAACTTGTTTTTTTGATATTTTCCATTCTGATATTACACTTGTCTACTTAGCAAAACTAGTGAGATCCTTCCCCTTCACTCCACCCAAGGCCCTGGTTTGAGAAGTACGTTTTACACATTTCTATTACAAAGCCATTCTTGCGTACGGCTTTCAAAGTAGGGCTGAACGTAGCTAGTCTGCAGCAAGGCTGACTTGCTGCTTCACTTTCACACTGAGAGAAGCCTCGCCCAAAGGTCTCGTAGAGAAGCAGAAATTAGTCCCTGAACTGAAATCACTGAGCAGCTAACTGTGGTTTTAATAACAGTATTTTTGCTTCCCTCTGTTGAAACACTGCCTTGAGTGCTTTAGCATAAGCTGAGTCAAAAAAATACTACGGGCCAATGACTACTGAGAAAAGTTCTTTTGTCTTACTAGTTAATAGTTGTGGACTCCTCTGTAGCAAGGAGTATGTGAAACTCTGGTACTGGCCTTCATTTATTTTGTAATAATCTGTTTAATCCTGCAGAATTCTATTGGTGGTATTTCTGAACTGTGGTAATGTGTACTTGCTACAGAGTCAGGATAAATTTTTGCTCTCTTTTTTGTTTCTCACAGTATTTCAACTCTAGAAGTTGCCAACTAGTGCTTGGAGCTGGTGCGTTACAAGTTGTTGGTTTGAAAACAATCACTACAAAAAACCTAGGTATGGGTTTCTATATTTAAAATGTCAAAGCTTGTTCTCCTGCCTGTTTAAAACAAAACAAACACAAAACCACTCTAAACATTTATGATAAGCTACGTTTGTGTTGTGGTGCCGTGCATGGAAAGCAGAGAGTGATAAAGCCTTGCTGGTTAGCAGGTAAAACATGTATAAAAGCTAGTCTGATGAAGAGGTGCACTAAAATCCATCAAACTCCTTTGCTGTCTTCTGGATCACTTTAAATGTAAAGCTTCAGGGAAGGAAACGTAAGAACAAATATACAGGCTAGCGCGTTTTCCATGAAAATGTTTTGACTGCGGGAAGGTGTAGTTACTTTTTCAGCGGTGGCTTTGGCACGCATGGGAGCTGCTTAGTGTTCAGATCTTGAGATTGGAGGGAAGGTAGGTCGAGGAACGCGGCCAAACCCCTGTCTCCCGCTGCATTTTGCTGAGCCGTGCTGTCCCGTCTGCCCCGTGGTGCTGTATTCCGTAACGCCGTGTCCACATACAGCTCCTGCGAGTTATAACTGCGTGTCGGTAATGTGTGAAATGATTTCTGTGGGTGGCTCCGAGTCGAATAGTTAGTCTTTATGTGGCTGAACGATGTCCCGGCGCTGTCAGGTAACTTAGGGCTCTGTGTGCGCTGAATCCAAGCTATGACTTAGGCTTTAGAGTTTCTCATTTTCGGTGTGCAGCTGTTTAGCTGAATTGCCAGCCCCGAGTTACCCGCCTGGACTGCTGTAGCTGCTCGGAAAAGCTGGGGAGAACTAGGTGCCCATTTCCATGCTACAGAAATGTCTGACATGTTACTTAAGATCCCTGGTTTTACACTATCTCCTGAAATTAAGAGCCTTTGGTTGATGGGTTGAAGCAGGTGTTTGAATTTGCAGTTCCCATGTTTCAGGGCGTCCTGATTACCAGCCTGCCTTTTCCTTTTTAAAAGGGAATCACTTGAGGAGAGTGGATTGAGAGGCTTCCCCCCAGGGGGCCGTGGGCCATAGTGTTGGAGCAGACACAAGTGAGCAGAGAAAAGCTGGGCCGGGTCTTTGCTTGGCCGGTGTGGTGACCACGCTGGCACCACCGCATGTCCTCCTGCTGGCTCAGGCCCTGTTGGACCCAGGAGAAGCTTGGTTTTGGGAATCCTGCCGGCACCACAGGCTCTGGGCAGCTCAGCACTGGCAAGGCAGGGTGTTTACGTCTACCTCCTGCGGAAGAAATATTGATGCCTTCAGAACGCGGCTGCCGAGGTTAGGTAGCTGATGAGTCAGATCTTTTGAGATCTCTCTGAGGTCTGCGTGTGCTCAGGGCTCAAAATGTCAAGTAGACACTTAAAGCCTCTTGTAAAATTAGTCCCTTATCCCGTATCTTACGGAAGGCGGGTGTGTATAGCCAGGTACTGGGCGGGGTTTCCCAGTGGAAAATGCTTACCTCCTTTTATTTAAAAAAAAAAACCCAAAAACAAACTAAACATGTTAAATTGTGTCAGATCTGCTATTTATGTGGAAGGGGATACAAAATGACTCTTCCTGTGTAATAATTAAGTTATTTTTCTTTCCCTCTCTCTTGCTTCTGGATTTACAGCCCTTTCTTCACGTTGCCTACAGCTAATCGTACACTACATTCCTATTATCAGGGCTCATTTTGAAGCTCGACTGCAGCCGAAGCAGTTCAGCATGCTCAGGCATTTTGACCACATTACAAAGGTAATTCTTTTGGCATTTCTTAATTAAATGCAAAGTTCTGCTTTTCAACTGTGCTCTGAAGAACATGAATGCCATTAGCTAGTAAATAAAACCTGCTTTCTTCCATTACAGGATTATCACGACCACATAGCTGAAATTTCAGCAAAGCTCGTTGCCATAATGGATAGCTTATTTGACAAACTATTATCCAAGGTAATGATTTATGGAAATAATTATACAATTTCTAAATTGCAATTGGAGGTCTCCTTGTATGCAGTCTAGATGTTTCAAATGGAGTCTTAAACTTTCCTAATCAGGACTTGTGTGAACTTCTTTAAATCGTATAAACACAAAGCTCTGTGCTGTACTTGTGAATGTGTTTTGTCTTAACATTTGCTACCTGGGTGTCATTGGCATTCACCCCCACTAAAAAAAAAACCCTTTCGTTTACTCCTTCAGCAGTAATAGCGATGCTTTGGCTGCAGCAGATGCTCTGGTGTTTAGAAACTGAAGTGCTCTTCTACCCTCAGCAGTTTTATCCACCATCAGCTCTTGTCTGCAGTCGGGCTCAGCCAGTTCCTGTTTCCTGCTCTTCCCGATGGTGCCTCTTTGGAAGTGGGGAGCATGTAATTTCCTGCAGCTGAGGAAACAGCGACAGAACTGCTGAGGAGGAAGAGTTTTCTGAGGGGAAGGACCAGCCCATCTCTTGGGCCGCATGCCTGGGGACTAGAAGGCTGCACTTTGCAGTTCCCCTGTGTAGCAGTTTAATAGCTGTGCCATGAAGCGCTCTTGAGGGTTTTTGAGCACTCATCAGTGGAACAGGTTGGTCCTGGGCTGGATCCACTCACTGTGACTCACCTCAAGGCGGAATACAGTGACAGAGGCTGCCCCAAGAGGGGACCTCCTGTGCCCACAGATCCCATAGATAAAGTACACAAGCTTTTAAAGCTTAGTGTTTTGCCTTGGATCTGATGGTCTCTCTTTTTTTTTTTTTTTTTTTTTTTAAGCAGCTCTTCCATGAGTGAAATGAATTATTTGTTTAGTGAGAGGATTGATTGATGGGCCTGGGCCACCCTCTTCCTTGTAGGAGCTCATGAGAAAAGACAGCATCTCCCTGGTGGGGCGCAGGTTGGGGACAGGCTGACGGGGGCTGCAGTGGGGCAGCTCTAACAGGCAGCGTTGCTGTCTTCCTTGCTGTTTCTATCATTTTATTGTTTATTTTATGTTGTGCTTTTTCTTTTCATATGTTTATTTGGGCTACCAAATAGCATTATGCAAACTTGGGGGGGGGGGGAAGCCAAAGCATTTAAATTAGGATTCCCCATCCCCTGTTGTGTTTACACTTTCAAAAACACATCTATGCCCTTTTCTAAAGATCAAAATAGTGGTCTGCTGCTTTTCTGGGCTTTTTTCCCCCCATAAAAATACCTGGTCTGTGCAGTAACATGGCTAAATTTTGGTCACTTTACCTCTTATCTCTTGAAAACAAAAGGCAAATGCCAGAGTTTCGATTATTGATACTAAACAAGTTAGCCCACAACAAACCAGTAACACAGCTGATGTTCTTGGTGGTAGTAAGTATGCATCCCTTGCTCTCCTTCCATCTTCACAGCCCGTTCTCCCCTTGGCAGCTGGTACGAGATGTAAATTGAGAATATCTCTGTCCTTTAGAGCTCTTTAAGGCTGGAGTGAGAGAGCCTGGCTCGCGTGAATGCAACCCACAGAGGAGAGGAGGAAAGGAGATCACATGTTGATGTGCCTCCATTCCTAACATACCCCATAATTTGGCTTGTCTCGCTCCTGAAATAATGAAATCTTGGCACTGAAGGCTGCGAACAGCATAAAAACAGGAAATGTGCAAATGGGCATGTCAGTGCAACCATGTCAGCGTGGTCTTTGTGTTCTGTGCTTTTTTGTGAGAGTCCAAACATTTCAGTGCCCGGTGGATAAAGTGGTCACCTGCTTTAAAGTCTGTAGACCTGACTAAGCAAGCAGGCGAGTTTCATAGCAGTGCTTTAAAAAACAAACATTGCAGTGTAGAAACCTGCTTTGTGGGAGACAAGCAGTTTGGTCCGGTAGGTGGGACGTTGACCCAGCACTTGGGTAACGTGGGCGAGTGACTTCTGTGTTTGTAGGCTCTGTTGCCTCTGGGAGCTGGGTGGAAGAGGCGCTGAGGCTGCGCGCCCAGCGAGGCGTCCCGCGGCGGCACGGACACTGCCCAGCATCTCTCTGTAACTTGGGCAGGGAGGTCAAATGGGAGCGGGGGTATTTAACAGCTATAATTAACAAGCGAAAAAGGCGGAGGTTTTTCGAAAGGGATAAATGGGCATGGAAAAAATCCCAGTGCGAGTTCTGAGCTTCTCTCAGAGCTTGCCATCTTGTGACCGTTTGGACAGAAGAGCAGTAAATTTTTGTCTGGTCCCTTGTGGTGTTACACGCTGTTGACCTCAGCTGGAGATAAAAATGGCCAGGAGCTTGCAGGGCTGGAGCTCATGTTTCTTTGCAGTGCTGTTGCTTTTTCCCCTGTCAACGGTGAAGGCTTTGATTTGTCTGTAAGTCATGCAAGAGCCATCGCCGCAGCTTGCCAGTTCCCATCGGCTTTACAGTGTCCTGGTGAATTGTAAAGTGTTTGTTGCCTAACTCTTATGTCTTGAGGCACAATCCTGTCCGCTGCGCGGTTGTCCCACGGAGGGAGCAGGGCTCCTGGAGCAGTAAGCACTGTTTTTTTTCTGCTACTTCTCCTGACAAGATTAGGTCGTCGGTTTGGCTTTTCCATAAACACTTTCTCAAAACTCCCCGTTTCTTTTTTTCCTCTTGCGCTCAGGCAAGCTTTGTTCTCTTTCACAACCCAGGCTAGCCTGAGAGAGAGCATCTGCTCCCACCTTGTTTGTAAATAATTTAGTTATAATGATTCAGCTCTTCCAGTGAATTGTGCAAGGCACTGCGGGCAAGTATCACCCTACCCAAGGCCACCTACCCGGCCGGTGCTAGCGCAGCCTCTTGGGCAGGAACTGGAGAGCTGCCTTCGCTCTTCCTGGAACCAGTTCCTCAAAGCGCTTCTGAAATCATATCCAGATATTCCCAGTCCAGGGTGGGGACATAAGAATCGTGTTCCCAAATCTCTTGCTGTCTGGTGGTTTCCAGTGTCTTGGTTCTTGGATTTCAGTCACTGGGAGAAGGGGAATTTTTGACTTTGTTTTCCAAAGTATTTCTGCAACATTTTCGTGGGGGTTTTTTAAGGGTTTTTTTTTTCTTTTTTTTTTAATGGCCAGTATTGAGTTTTCAGGAGCTGCCATTTCTTTAGGCTTTCCTTGGTGTTTGTTGGTTTTTTTTTTTTTTCAGAAATTTGGGTGTATATGATCTTTAAAGAAGTGGTTTTCTCTCCTGAAGTACTTGAGGGGCGTATTCATCGGAGGTAGAATTGCTCGTCTGTCACTGACTCAGGCCGATCTGAAGGAGAGGAGAAGGCCAGCCAGCAGGCCAGGCAGCGCGCCTCGGCGCGGCCGGCACAGGGGTTGTTCTCGCTCCATCTCTCATTTGTAGGGAAAGGGAAACCAACAGAAAGTAACGAGCAAAGAGAAGCAATTCAAACTAATGCAGAGGAGTAGTAGCCGAAGTTGGGAAATCGTCACATTTCGTACCGCTTTGAACGTTACTGGTTGCTTGTAAAGCAAGAAGTGCTACGAGACTGTATGATGTGAGTCCTCGGTTCAATAAAATCATGCCCAGCGACTGTTTAAATTTGTGATTTGCTAAATGAACCTTGATTCATGATGTCATTGGTGACGCAGGCCTTCAGAAGGCTGTTGGAAACTCTCCTATATAAACTGTTTTAAAGTGGTAGAAAGGAGTAACTGGTTGTGGTTTTATTTCCAGTATGAAGTGAAAGCTCCCGTTCCTTCAGCGTGCTTCAGGAATATCTGCAAGCAAATGGCGAAGATGCACGAAGCTATATATGATCTCCTTCCCGAGGAGCAAACTCAGGTGAATGTTATTTTGGAGATTCATGTAACACCGCCCTTGCAAATGCACATGAACTCGGTAACAAGAGAGACTTCTGCTGCATCTGGGGGGCGGGGGGGGGGGGGGGGGGGGGAATTCTTCTTTGAGTCTTTGTGAAACCCACACGTTAAAGGGGTTGGCAGCAGTCACGCAGACAGCTCGGACTGAACTGAAGTGTTGGGATGTGGCAGGGAGAGTGATGAGACATGCAAAAAAGCCTGATTCCAGCATTTTGAGCTGCATTTTAATGTCTAGAGAGGTGAATCTTCCATTCAGGAATTAGTGTTGAAAGTCTACGCAAATGGCAGCACTTTGGGGGTCGAGTACAGCCCTTTTTGGGAATTCTTCTGTGACGCTGCTCAAACTGAGTGGCTTCCGAAGGTCCCTAAATGTATTATGCAGCCAAATTGTACCAGGTGTGCTTTTTTAGTATTTTTCTGCAGTTTTTGCTACTGCAGAGTTGTAAATCGAAGGACAGGAAGGACTGATCCGGTCACTGAATACACCAAGTTCTAGTTTCTCTTTTGCGCTAAATTAAATGGTCCCTTCAAACTGTTTTTCACACTTTCTCTTGGAAAAAAAAAGACTTTTAATGGTTATAGTACAGGAAAGAGTTTGGTTTTTTTGATCTTCTAGCCTTAATATACAAGTTGCTAGATGCTTCAGACAACAGGGAAGGAAAATTCATGCTCCAAAGAATGTGTCCTCCAAGTGTGACACGTAACAAATAAGTGAGGGTGTACCCTGTCCCGTGTGTTATCTGTTGTATGTGGCCAGAAAGATTAGGAGGCGGAAGGATGGGCAGAAGGGGAAAATCACGTGAATTGCAAAAACAGCCCCAAAGGTCAGTGATGCGAGCGCGGGGATGGTGCTTTACTCTGGCTCTCTGGTTTCTTCTAGATGTTGTTTTTAAGAATTAACGCAAGCTACAAACTTCACCTGAAGAGGCAGCTGGCCCACCTAAACGTGGTCAATGATGGAGGACCTCTGAACGGGTACGTTGGGGGTTAATTTAAGCAGGCTTTGTCTTCTGCACAAGAGCTGTGATCACAGAAAGCAGCCACGCTCCGTGTTTTAGAATGTCCCATTTGGAGGTTTCTTACAGGAAAGGACATGACTTGTGCCTTTCCGTAGTAACTAGGAATGCCATCAGCTTGCTCGTGCGTTGCCTCCGTTAGGTTCCCTCGGTTTGTGGATTGCTTTTTCTCCTGTTGAGTGACAGCAGTAGCCACGGTTTAATTCGCAAGAATTGGGTGATTCATGAAGCAGTTTTGAACGGTGGATGATGACTCATGGCGCTAACAAAAATAGGAAAAATGGTATTTCATCAGTGCCACGGGCAGCTTCTATACAGAAATTGTTTTTACAGCAGAACTAGATTTGAAACGGAGATTATGCTGACAGAGCTTTTCCCCCTTCCTGCCACAGCCCGAAAAGGGGTCAGTGGTACCTCTCCTGAGCGCTGTGCCTGGTGTCCCACACCTCCCGGGAAAGCGTACAGCCTCTTGCAGGCTGAATCCTAGTTTAAGTTGGATTTTCCCCTGAAAAGGTGGGGTTTATAATAATTTTTAATGACCGCAGGACATTTATTTGCAGTGTGGTAGGGGTGAAATCCAGTCGGCCTACCCACATGCAAGAAAGACTTGTCTTAGGTTGAAGAAGCCAGAGAAGGAAGTTTATATGTTGTGGAATGAAGAAGAGTTTTGTTCCTGTCCAATCTATTCTTACTTCTCCTGCTTAAACTCTTTCAGAGAGTACAAGGATGAATAAGCTTATTTGAAATGGTTTTATGTACTTGTGGGGTGTTCCCAAGACAACATCCAGTTGGTACTGGAGTGGACTGGACTGGACTTTGTTACTGACTAAGGTATTTGTAAGCCACGAGCTTGCTGAGTAGGAGCCCCAGCTGAAGTGAGAGCACCCGGAGCGTGTTGGGGAGCGTTGCACGCACACCGGGGTTTCTAGCCCAGCCCTACCCAGCGCACCCCTGCCCTCCCGCCGCTGCTCCTTTCAGTTCAGGTGGTGTGAACGGGTCCCTTGTTGGTCGGCAGGTCAGGGCAGGCGTTCCTGGTGACGTACTGGTGCTGCATTTCCCAGCAGAGTCATCCTGGCTGCCGGAAGGGTCTCTCGGCTGCAGCTGGGAACAGGAATGCCCCGTCTCTGTTTCTTTTATGGCAGCAGTTACGTGCTTCAGAACCCAGCTCCGCAGGAGCGCGGCATCGACGCCTTTTCAGAAGGGAAACATCAAACGCTGGATTTCACTCGCTGCTGCTCCAGTTTTTACTTCACTGACCTAGTTTTTAACATGCTTTTCTCAGCCTCACCCTATTTTAAACTCCTTTTTTTTTTTCTGTAATAATAGTAAAAAATCCAGGTCTGTGATTCCTGGTTAATTTTTTACTGAGAAAATACAACTTTTATGCCTACATCTTGCTCCTTTCTAACTGAAACCACCAAGATCTTGTTTCTGTCATCCCTTGATGTTTCAACAAGGTATGAGGGATTTTAACTCCCTATAAATGTTACAAACAGTGTTGCTTTTTGGTTGCTTTTACATTAACCTTCTAGAATACAGAAGGTAATGTTGCAATAATTAATATTCTGAGTTGCGATGGAAGGCAGGGGTTTAAGTCAAGATAAACCTGGGATTACAGCGAGGGAATAGAAGTTTTAGATGCCCAGTTCCTGCTGAGTTGTTTGGTTTTTTTTTGAGCTCGTCATTTGATTTGTGTATAACTAGTTTTACAGCTATACAGTTACACAGCTAGCAGTAATCCTGTATCTGTCACTCCTGTAAAATGTATCACCTCCATAGTACAGAGCTTTGAATTGATATTTAAAAACCTATTTTGAACTGATATTTAAAACGCTTAATGCAGGCCCAGTATTTGAACACGCATTGTTGTAACTGTGTGCTCAGTTCTTAAAACAGAGCCTGGTTGTTTTCCAGCCTGTTGCAGGCAGCTGCGCTCCCTCCAGGTGCTGACCCTGTTGTGTGTTTCCCTGCAGACTGGTGACTTCAGATGTAGCTTTTTACACTGGAAACCTTCACGCTCTGAAAGGCCTTAACAACTTAGACCTAAACATGGCTGAAATCTGGGAGCAGAAGAGGTGATGATCCACTGGGAGCAGTCGCTTGGCTCTGACAACAGACCGACTTTCTTCTAAGCAGCGGGACGGCTGTGAGGTGAATACTTAAGACCGGAGTCCAAGAACGGGCACTATTGATAGTCGGGGAAAACTAGACTCAGAGTGAGCTGCAGGGAGTGATCTTTTCAGTGTCCCTCAGCAAGAAACAAGTGATCGGCTGTCTGTGCAATGTTGGGGTTTTTTTGTTGTTTTTTTTTTTTTTTTCATTCTCTCTGGAAACAGACTCAGGTTTCTTTGGACCAAATCCAAAAGAACACATAGCTGTAACACAGCTGTAGTTGTCTAGAATGCTCTGTATATCTTTATATTAAAAAGATGCTTTGCATTTCTTCTAGTGCAATGAAATTCACACGGTGTCCCACCTTATTTAATGATGGTACAATATAAAAATCTTGCAGTTGGAACTCTGTAGAAAATGTTTTTTCTCTATGAAACGATGCTGTTCTAAAATTTATTTTTTTACAGAACTTTATATAAATAAATGTCTTTTGATTGCTTGCATATATAGGATTCAGATTTGTTAGGGAGTGGTCCTGTTTCAGGGGATTTCTCGCAGCTGGGCTCCAAACTGCCATCTGAAGATACAATTTTTCTAATAATTTGACTGAAGCCATTACCTGCAGGATGGAGTTGTGAAACTATCCTCGCTAGCAGTGACAACGTGACTGGGCTTCTGGTGGCATCGGAAGGTAGGAAAAAGGCAGGTGTGGGGCTGGTTTCCTGGAGCTCCCCCCCCTGCTGACCACAGGGTAAGGACAGGGAGCGGTTCAGGACTTGGCCAAGTGCTCCACCATTTTAAAGACAGAAAACCCCTGTGTATTAAGGCAGAGGAGGCCACAGAAAACAGGGCAGGAAGAATTTTAAAGTTTTTAGGCTGCTTCTAAAAGGTTGCACCATTAAGGAAGGTGCAACCGAAACTAATTTATCAAAGAGGTTTTTTTAATACTACTTTTTAAGACTGGGCGATGCCAGTACTACATAAAAGTGCCTGCGTCTTTCACCTCACACGTCTTTACCGAAGCATAGTCCGAGTGCCTAACCCTGCAACGCTTATGTGCGATGGGCTACAGTGCGCGTGTGCCTATGGGTTCCCTCAGACAGGCATGCTTATCTGTTAGCATAACAGATGTCATTCGTTGTCAGTCAAAATAAAGCTATAAAATCACAGTTGTTTTTAAAGACCAACTTCTTTAATGATACATACCAGTGTTATACTAAGCTTATAAAATAAAGTTGTCTGCATGTAAATACAAGAGAAACATTAAGAAATCAATAGTGATCGGGACAGGGATTTCCGTTCCTGTACAAATTTAGAAATGACTCGAGAGAAGATAAATTAACATACATGGCTGTGACAATATGAACATGTGTGTAGTCAACATGATCCATTTATTGAAAAAAAAAAAAAAAGAGGGCAGATCAAGGATTAAGATATTAACGGGAGATCCAGTCTTAAATGGGATGTGAAAAAGCAAACACCACACGTGGATACTGAGGCATTTTTCTCAAGTATTAGATTCTTTGGGCGAGTTTGGAACAGCGCTGGTTCCCACTCTCACAATACAGAAGTGGAGGTATTGAGAGCCTTACCCCAGCACCTTGACGTACGGTTGGGATGGGACATCCCGCTTGCAGGCTGTGGGGCGTGGAGAGGGCTAGAGCGCGGGAGAGTTGTGAGCACATGGAATACAGGGGTTTTAACAGCCCATTTAGCAGTAGTGAAACTTTTGGTTTTCAACTGTGCCTGCCACTTATACTTCATTAAAAGCCACGTGAGTAGCTAACCGTGTTGTCCCACACGTATTGCTTCACAGCTTCATTTCTGCAGTTACAAGCAATTCAAAACTACTAAATGTTAGAGGCAAGCCTCTTAACTTCTTGTCAAAGAAGATCTGTCCATCTTACCTCAAGACAAACAGTATTGCACTTCAAGGTTATATTAACTGAGTTACAGAATCTCTTTAAGGACTGAAGCATTACTTACGCACATCTATTGCGTTATGTGTGTCTGCTTAAAAAAGATAAGCAAGAGAAATCAATTTTAAATTAATACTGCAGGGTACTGTGAAGATGACAAAGCATAGGCCCTCTGTGTACTTATAATTCTAATGCTTAAAAGGTTCTTCCATTATGAGGCTGGTTTCGCACAGCAGTCTACAGAACTGACCGTGCCCTGTCACTGACTCAGTGGTCCAGGATGCGAAGATTGCCAGATACGATTTTGTTCTCTAGTAGCGCTCCAGCTGGGATGTCAATTCTGTCCCCGTGATTTGCAATGATGATAACTGTTCCCTGGATTTACAGAAAAGAAAACAAGTGTTTAGAAACTTTGACTTGGACCAAGCGAGAGCAGTGTTGGCTGGAGGATGAGCTAGGTGTCAGCTGTAACACAGCCAGATAGATCCTGAATGCATTTAGTTGTTTTGTTTCTGCATAGATCCTTTCCCCCCCACACACAAGAAAGGTTTTAAACAAGCACTATTGAAAACCCTGTCATTACCAGCATACTAGATACTATCAGCTCACAAGAAAGCTCATGCCTTCTTTGAAGATGGTTGCTGTAAGCACTCTTATCATGTCTCCTTGCTTTTAGGTGGAAAAATGTTACCCACATCAGTACATCAGGGCACAGCTCACCATTACAGCTACAAGGCAAATACACAGGAAGAGCTGGGAAGGGAGGGGTGTGTGTGTGTGCACATGCGTGTGTGTGTGTGCACACGCGTGTGTGTGTGTGCAGGTTTGCAACAGCATAAGCTGGTTCAAGGGCCCATTTTTGCAGCCCCGCCTTGCACACACCTGTGTCAGCAGCTAAACTGCTCTAGACTGTTAGAGGACCATGACAATGTTCTGCTAGGATTGGCCAGGTCCTAAGGAAGCACTTGAGCGAGAAACTAACTCGCTCAGCTTCAACATTTACTAACAAATCAAGAACCCCAAACTGATGAGAAGGGGCCTGTGGCTGTAAAGCCAGCCGGGGAGGCGAGGTGGTGGGTGCCTTGTAGAGCTAAAGGACAAAGATGTAAGCAGTGTTCTGAACACAGAGTCATGGTCTGTGGTGGTTTCAAGGTTTGAAGATAAATGCCAGCCCTCAGTGGGACTACGCAGAGAAGCAGCTATAGCTGTAACACCTTGCACTCCTTCATAAGGGTCAGTCTCAGCCTCTGCAATCCTTGGGCCGTTACTTAATTCCCAGGAGCGAGTGCTTCCATGGACTGTGTGTGAAGGCACTGACTTAGGCAGGCTCAGTTACCAAGGAGCAGAGAGCAGTCACGAGCATCATTACACACTCACCTTTAATGAAACATTCTTCCCAAATGTAACATCGCCTGAAACCGTGAGATGATCGAGCTCCAGCATATCTGGAATACTTTCAAACCTCCGCAGGTAATCTTGAACCTTTCGGTGAGAGGAAAGAATAGAGACAATTCAAAAAAATCTATTTGTGGATTAAGACAAGGGTAGGAGCTTCTTGAAAACGCCTTTCAGGGATCTTTCTGGTATCCACACCTGACAAATAGAACAGTTGCTACTTTGAGAGCAACGCAGCATTGTCGTTTCTGTCAGTGATAATTGTGAGCTCTAGAGAGCACATGCACCCCAATTTGCCTTCCTTCTCAGCTGGCGGGGTAAAGGAGCACCCAGCAGCATGACATGATGCATGCACATGTTAACTAGTTTGTATTCTAACAGCCTAACGGTTCTTTACAAAGAGCAAAAGGAAGATGCACGGAGGCAGACAAAGTAAACGTCACTTTTAACTTATTTACTGCTATGGACTGTGTTTTTATTCAAAGAGATAAAACTCAAGTACAATTACAGAAGTTTACCTTTGTGAAAGAACTTCCCAGTTTGACAAGAGGCACTGTTGGAAATTCACGCTTCTCGCTCATTGTTAGAGACCCAGCATTAAGGCTGTACAAATTAGACATCACAAGCAAGAGATCCGACGTGGTCTTAACAGGCAGAAAACGGCTACGAGGTACGTTTATTCCCAGAGAGTTCTCAAAACTCTTAATAGCAGCACCTACTGCAGTCTCCAGCTGGATAATGTTCAAGCCTCCATCCAGAGTCTGGAAGAGAAAACTCACGTAAATACAACCTGCAGAGAACAACACTCACACCTAGAGAGGAGTCTTAAGTCCGAGCTCTGCATTTACCCACCAACGGGCTCCTTTTTGAAGGCAGCGCTCCCTGTTTAAGTTACACTAGAAATGAACCAGTCCTTTTGAGTTCGTTTTCTCTAAAATCTTCCTAGCTGATTGATTACCTTTGGGTTAACAATGATCTCCATATCAATAGCGTTTTTCTCTTGCAGCCTTTTAATCGCAGACAGAGCGATCCACAAATTGTTGGTATTGAATATTTTGAATTTTGACACGGACTTGAATTCATCCACGTGTGCTTTCGGGACCTGAGCTATCTCCACCAGCCTCAGCTTGTTTTCATATTGCGTGAGCGTGCCACCCTGTGAGGGTCAAAGAAGTAGTTTTAAGTCCTGTTCATGAGACCCCAGAGTAACCTTCCCCTCACCCCAAACAGACGCACAGTTTTGTTGGCATTTAAAGTTGAACCTCAGTGAAAACATGTTGCTTGTGTTCGGATACCAGGTTACTAATTATAGAGTATGTTTAAAGTACAGTCAGAACTCTCAAACAATCATGTTTCAGCATTCCAAGACAGTTAATTCTTTTCATGAAAGTTGTTGAGAATCTTTCGTGACTGCTGCTGTTGTCAAAAATCACCTTCAGCACTACTTTGCAAGATTACAGAGCAAAATCTAAATTAAATCTAATAGTTCTGTATTTGTGGCACTTACTAGAGAAACAAGCGGTACTTCAGTAACCTGGACTGTATTCTTACATTGCATTTCTGTGGTTTTCTAGAGAACCCATCCAAATACAGAGCTTTCTTAATACCTAATGAATACAGAGAAAAACCACGTTTCCTCCCCATCCTCATATTTAAAAGAAGAGAGGCAAAGTCCAGTTACGTGACAAATTACTGCAGGCGAGAAACATTTGATCTGTGCCATGAACATCTGACAAGTCATCAAACCTGGACTTTGTACCAAGTCAAGGGGTTAGGGCAGGAGCAGACTGGCAGCCACGCCAGGCCGAGTTGTGCAGCACACACCTTGACAGCTGGGCAAAGTACCTTCGGCAGTTTGCCGTCAGTAGAGACACAACTGCTGTATCCCACCTCTCAGTGCTCTACTCTTACCATCCCCAAACTTCTCCCCTGCCTGAGTGACAGTTTGGAGAAGGTACAGAGGTTGTGACTTGCACCCTGCAGAAGTGGCTTGTGTTCTCAGTAATCGGTCAAGTCCAGGCTGTCCTTGTCTGCTGCTGCCCAGAACCTAGATCCAGTTTGTTCCATGAATTAGAACTTCATAAACTTGCTGATTTTGTGCATCTCAAATTAGATCACAGCTGATGTGTTAAATGGTGCCTGAAATAGCTGTAAGAAGACTTAACGTATGTCTGGATTTGTGCATCGGGAAGAGACGAGAGGCTGAGATTTTCACCAACATGCCAGGCATTCAGACAGACTTGCACAACTATCTCCCTTTTTACCTTCACATCCGCCCTGGTTTTGTTTGTGACTTCCATGACAAATTCACAGCGTTTTCCGTTGGGTGGGTTCATAAGATGGTTAAGAATGTAAAGGTCCACAGTGGCACCCAAGTTATCTATATTGGATACAAAAATATATTCCTTCCCCTCTGCGATAAGGTTGTCCAGCAGACCAGAGTTATAGAAACTGGCGTAGATATCTCCATGGCCTGGGGGATACCAGCACTCTGTATTCTCTCCTGAGTAAGATACATCCTTGGCTATGGGCAGCAGAGTTTCCTTGTTAATTCTAGGATACCTGGGAAAGCAACGGGTTTTGTTAAGTTCTCACCAGTGTCGGACTAGCATAAAGAAAAACAAAATACAACAGTAAAGCTGCAACTAGATGGGCTTTTTCATACAGCTTTTGAAGCTCTGCTCTCTAGATTAGTGTAGTGAATTGAAAGACCCATCCAAATACTGAGCTATCACTGAGAAACGACAGGCTGCAATCTCTCATTCAAGGATTTAAAGCCACAGTTCTCAGACCATGCTGTAAAACAGCTTTCCTTAGACACGCGGGTTCAGAGGATGCCGAGCACAGCTCTGACATCATCAGCCACTTCTGAGCTTGCTCTTCGTAAGGAATGCTCTGCCTCCCTCCAGAGCCCAGGTACCCCAAAAGCAAATTCAGGAATCAAGTGGCCAGCATCCAGTACACCATTATTCAGACATCGCTTAGAAACTGTGTCCCCCACACCCCTCTCCCTAATGTTAATACATTGCCTTTGACTCTGCTTAACACCCTGATGTTTCAGTCTGTCAAGAAGGCCCAAAACAAGAGACTGAACATGGGTACAGAAGACACTATTGCCACCTCAGCATCCCAAACCATTTGGAATATGGAGAAATGCAGGCTAGTTTTTCCCTTCACCCCAAGTGGAGATGGTTTTTTTTGATACCTGCTTTGATTAAAAGTATATATCTTCACACGGCTGTGACTGTACTTCTGCAAGATTTTCTTAGTGTCGTCATCAGTGTTGAAGGAATTCATGAGAACAAGAGGAACATCAGTGTTGTAGGATTTGTTTAAATGCTGCGATGGGAAAGAAATGGTAAATTCAGCATGTGTTATTAGCTCTTAACTCCTGACACCTAAGATTTTGGAAGAAAGAAATTAGATAAAACAGACTGGAAATAATAAATGCATGAGGTAAGAGAGAGATGCGCTTATGCTGACAGGAAGAATAATAAATGAGGTAAAGGAAAACAAATCCTTGTAAGTAGTAAAGATAAGGCCCACGTTAATTAATGTAGAATTAATCCTTGTTTTTAAATCTGCATCGAGATTTAAAATTTTAAAAGCACAACACCACAAAATGGTTATTTTAGATTTTAGTCTACTGTTGATTACAAAAGGCATGTTTTCCCTCAAATTATTAAAGTCTGTCAGGGTGAAGTTTCAAAACCTTCTCTGCAGAGGAAGCACTTTTGAGCCCCCTTGGCAGGCTGTGAGATGGACAATAGTATCAAGAGTACAGAATGAGTGAGCTGTCACCATGTTAATTACTTGGGAATCTATAGACAGAGCTGAAATACACAAAAGCATTTCCATGTGCACAGCACAGCAAAGGCAAAAGTCAGAAAACATGACAATGTTCCACCAAAAATAAGAGTGTGCAGAAAAAAAAGATACTTCATTGAATTTTAAGCTTTGTGTATCAGATTGCCCTCGTCTGCTGGGGAGTGTTTGGAATCATTAACCTCCGGCCTCGGAGACTCCCACAATGACCCTTTTGAGAAAGCGCCCACACCACCACAGGATTAGGACTGCATTAGCTGGATATAAATGTGAGTGTGTTATAGAACTGTCTCACATACACAGGAGAGTCACTCCAAACAAACACCACAGAGGCAAAAATTGCCAGAGCTCCAGAAGCTATGGAACAGGCACACCCAATTTCCTACTGTAATGGCCACCTTAATTATCTGCTGTAAGAGGAATATTCTGCATTAGAAACCTAAGCTGAAATGTCCTCTTTCAACACCAGCAGCTGTTATTTTCTTTTACTTTTCTTTCTTCAGAGCAAAATGCCAGCAATCACTTCCAGCATGAGAGTTTTAATTCAACAAGGAACTTGGAGCCGCTGTGAAGAGGTTTGTTCTAATGCACATTAAAAAAAAGCTTTTAAAAAGCTAAACTTAAAACTTGCACCTGTAGGAGTCGGAAACAAGCCCACGAGTTAGCTGTGCCAGGCCAGCCTCTACAATTCGATTGCTTGTGTTTCTGGACACGATCATTACTGTCCGGATCGGCATGCAGAGGCTGAATTACACTTGTGCTAACATGAGTGGAGTGGACAGAGTTCGATCGCCGATTGCTCCGTCCCTTTCATGCCTATTCTTTCCACTAGCACTGTGACCAGCCCCCATTTCCCCTCTCCTCTTCCTTTTGGCAAGTCTCCCCTGCGATCTTTCTTACAGGGCCATGCAGGGGAAGCTCAGTGTGTCTTCCTTCCTCCAACACAGACAGAAAAGCCCATCAAAAGTTACCTCGATCTGCTGAACTGTCAGATCCAAGAAGGTGTTCTCGTTCCGCACCCCGATAAGACTTTTTGGGCCTTTGCAACCCATGCTTGTGCCCAAGCCACCATTGAGTTTCACCACCACCAGCTTGTTCAAGACAGAAGCAATGTTATCAGGCAGTCCTCTGGCCTTTATCTTCTCATAGGGCTGGATCTGTAAAAACAAACAAACAAACAAAACCAGCAGTCAGCTATTTGGAACGAAATTGCTTTCTCCTAAAAACATTCAAAACTTAAAATTTGTCAATAATACCCACATTTGTGATTTATGACACTAAAGAACATTTGCAAAATGAGCCAACAATAATCTGATTTCTTACGATACAAATAACCTGATTTGTTATTACAACAACCTCTTTTCTCGAGAAGTTCTATAGACTTCGTGGCACCAGTCACAATCTGCTTCCTCCAGATGAACAGACATCTCTGCCTGCTCTTCCAGGTAGGAGGAACTGACTCGATGGTGAAGAGGGGTGAGGAAGAAGTCAGGCCAGTTATGCCACTTCCCGCAACCCTCCTCATGTCCTGCAGAAGGAGAGCGGGTCTCCTTGTGAGCCACCTAACAGATTTTTTTTCTGATACATGGCTCTGAGGTTGTCAGAGGCAACATTCTTGGGAAAAGGTTGGTTCTTTGACTCAGTCTAAACCAATTTTTGTACCAGTTACTAGTCCGATATAATAATTCATCTCTCCCAATAGCGTGCCACAAAGTGGAAGAGAGATCCTAGTTCTTATCCTGCTATTTTCAGGAAGGGTTCGTCCAACTCACATTACACCTCGCTGGCAGCTATATCCTGCAAGTTTAAAAACAGAGTATGGGCTACATTTGGGGCTAGGGATGGAGAGCAAAATCGGGCTTGTAATGACAGCGTGCCTTGCACTAGGCATTGCTTGTTTCCTAATCCAAAGCACCTAAATCAAAGAAACAAAGGTAAAAATGCAAGGATAAGTATCATGCCAAAACCATTGGAGCAAAATCAAAACAATTATCCTTTAGCCTGCCCTTCTACAGATTTTCTTGTGAAGAAAAGCCTTGGTGTTTCAGTGCTGTGTGTCTTCTAGCAGCAAGGAAATGATTTCAGTTCTGATAAGCGGTGTGTAAGATTCCCCAGCTGATTTCCAAAAACAAATACATACAGAGTAGTTTTCAGAACTGTGTTTGCTTTGGGCAAGTCAGGCTGGGGTTCAAATGGAAATTCACATTGTACCGGAACAAGAGTCATATTTCTTACTCAGATGTGTGGGGGTAGAGAGGAGAGTTTGCGCAATTCCAGCATGCCACAGGCAGCAGATTAGAGCAGATCCCTCACATTACGGAAATTCCGCCTTACGCGGGATCTGGAAAGCTTATGGTATATATTTAAAGATAAGATCACTCCACAGGTTACTGCATAATGACTAACTAAACTCTCAAACAGTGGAAGCTGGCCCAGCAGGAACATCACGATGCAACTGCTTCAACTCATTCCGGTTAGAAAAATTTCCCAATGCATAAGATATGGACTCTAAAAAAGTTATTAACTTAACTTGAAAGCCCCGCTTTCTCACTAAAATATTTTTAACTAATATGAAAACATTAAATACAAGAATAGCACCAGATTCCTTGTTGAAACACTCTAGCTGTTTAACATTAAAAATATATGTCAATGTTGTGACTTAATTTTTGGCTCAGTGGGCAGTGTTACTGGGGAACAAAACAGATTTCAGTAGTTTTGTGATATGTACCCATCAAAACAAAGATATGCAACTAAAATGATGAGGCTTGATGAACAAGCCTAGGAATTACTTTTTTTAATGCAATTTTTTAAAGCTACATTCTGCAATAATGCCAGTTCTAGCAGGTATCCCTGGAGTACAGGTGTGCCCAGACTATACTGATCCCAGGAGAGGTAACATCCAGACTTCCTTGTGACTCTATACTAAGATTTAACCAACGCATTAAAGCTAGAAATGTTTCCATCTACATGCTCTTAACCAAGTTCTTACATTCCTACCTACCGAGTAAGTTCAGACTTAACTGTCCTTCTCCAGCTTTCAAAAGTAGTAGAAGTTCCCTGTGCCAAAAAACCCTGAGACAGCATTTGCAGGTAAAGAGCTCCAAGAGCTCACAGACTATCCTAAGTGTAAAGTTATTGTCGCATTAAAGATAAATACATTTTAGCTTGTAAGAATGAAAAGGAAAATCTTTTGTATTTAAGCTACCACTTTCCAGCTAAGTCACAGCTGCGGACATGGTAGTTAAGCAGTTTTTATTTCACTCTTCTAGCAGGCTAGAAGGTAAACATGGAGTTATCATGGCTTAGGCAGCAAGCAGTAACACAATCGTTGCTGCAGTCATCTGCTAATAATAAGTTCTCCTTAGAGAAAGAAAAATTAACTGATTAAACAAAGCAGGTGGTGTTGGCATGCTATTTCCCATTTAATCTGCAGAGAATGCAAGCCATAGAAACAACAAGCCATTTTAGTCATTGACAAGCATACAGATTTGTCAGTAAAATCTCCATGGATCAATAAAGGACAAGGGAGTGGAAATTCTGCCAGCCAAGGCTTTAACTTGAACGCTAACCTTCGGACAACCAGAACTTTGATCCCTAGAAATTTAGCTATGTCACCACAATTCAATCCACACATCTAAGAGTTTTCAAACAAGGTTTCATGGTGGTCCCAGCAGTTTGACAGACCGTGTCTCAGTTTCGACTTTGTGTTGTAAGATTATGAAATAAAACACAACACTTAACACAATAATGCATGACTCAAGTAACCCACGTAAAAAAGTATACTAAATCAAAAGGATTGCTCTGGATTTCTGCTACCTTGAACTGAGAATTAAAAACAGGCTCCATCCTTGTTAACCAGCTGGTTAAAAACAGCTCTCCAAGATGCCTTCATCAGGAAGGCTGACAGCTTTAAACATGTGTCTTAACTGATAACTTCACAATTTGTTATGAATAATTTATGCAAATAGCTATTACAGACCAAATATGTTACTGTAAGGTATCTTAATTGGACTGCTTTGCTAGGAAAGCAATATGGTAAAGTCTCCACATTCCAGCTTTCTCACATGAGGGTGTGACAGCATTCATTTTGGGCAAAAAGGTTCTTTATCTAGCAGTACCAAGAAATTAAACAACTGTTCTAATCACAAACACATCTTCACAATTAGTCACACAATGTCTAGAGATAACAGGATAGTGCCACGTACTACTCCAAGAAACACAGGCAGGGTATGAAATATTGAGAGCAGAAAGGAGATATTTGTCCATTTTTGCCTTGCTTTTTTCTCTCCGTGCCATCACCCAGGTTTGCTGGTTATGATCTCTGACCAACTGCAGCCTTTTCCCACTCTGCCTGTTAGACCCCAAGCCCCGGCGCAGCCTCCAGATTATGAATTCTGCTCAACCGCATCATCCAAAGATGACAGAAGGTTGAAATAAGTAAGGAAAGAGACAGTTGAGATGATTGATAAGAGAGAAAAAGGTGGAAGATTAGGTGATAGCTAGAAATGAATGGAGTCCCAGGACAAAGGGGCAAAAGACCCTAAATCAGACCTGAAATAACAGGAAATAAAAAAACCAAGAAAACTGCCAGTTTTCTAGTACAAATCTCCACTACCAGGCTTGGGCATGAGAATTCACAGAAGATCACAGCAACGCCCAGTAACACAAGTGCAAAACCAGTATACCTGATCAAAACATTCGTCTCTGCATTTTAAATTTAACAGCAGCATTTTGGAGGCATCTCCACAGTCACACTTCAGCAAAGGTTTAAAAAACGCGCAACCCAGGATAAGCAAAATTGGTAGCAGCTAAACGTGGCTCCAGAGCAGTTCAGGTATGATGAGCCCCATCATGGCGCAACCCAAAAATGCCTGGCCTTCCTGGAAGGGAACAGCCTTGCAGCAGCTCCCAGCAGGGCTGTGGCGGGATCTGTCCCTACGCCCAGGTCTGGTGCAGGCACCGGTTCCTCACCACGAGCTTCTCCAGCAGCATCTGCCCTTAGGTCTCCCTGAGGTAAGGCTCTTAACATTATTTTATTTTATTTCATTTTATTTGGGTTTATGCCTGTAAAGTTGGTAGCTCAGCATCCTAGGAGATCTGCAAAATAAGTTTGTTTGGGTGTTTAGGCAGCAATCTGTTTTTGCACCTCTTTTAATGCAGAAGATTAATTCATAAAGTCTACATAACCCACAATATGTTTTAAAAACATTTAACTGTACTCAGACTTTGCACTTGTTATGCTACTCGGGGAAGATGTAAAACACCTCGAAACAAACCAGTAGCTGTTGATTATCTTGTTTTTGAAGTTGCTCTCCACCTCAAAGATGCGCAACACACCAGCCTTGATGTTTCCTGCTCCCTAAGAGGTGAAGAGGGAACAGAAGCAGGCCCAATCTCACAACAGTTGCGCTGTATCTACAGGGCTTGTACTCTTCCTTCCACCACAGCAGAAGTGGTGGGAGGTGGACAACTGCAAAAGGCAGGTCAACAACAGCAGCTTAATAAGGAAGACCAGCCATGAGGTGAGAAATTGGACCTGTCCACCTGTGAGGTCTGAGGGAAATATCCCTCCCGGCTCTTCTGCATTTACCCATGGCAGGAGTCTACATTTCTCTACGCATTCTCAAATACTGTTCTTCCTCCTCTGCAAGTGGAGTTGGATCTCTATGGCCCTGAGCTGTGTTCACAACATCCAAATGTTACTAAGTTACTAATATTTGTCACTTGCATCTATCCTGGTTTCCAACATAATTCTACCACATGCAAAAACAACTGTTGAAAGAATACCAGGATGAGAAGGTTACGAAGTTGGGGCAGCCATAGCAACCTAGATAAACATCATGTCAAAGCCATTTTTTAAATACTCACATCTACCAGTCTCAAAAAGGACCATTTCAGATTGCCCGCACAAGCACTTTACATTACAGAGGAACAGTACAGCCCTTCATCAGGAAACTTATGACTAGCAACAGAGTTATTCAGCTAAATTAAGACAGAGAAAGCTTTCAAGTCTGCAGAGTTGTTTTATTTGTAACTTAGGTGAGTAGCTTGTTTCTTCCAGGAGGATGATGCAGAGAACTAGGAGACTAATAGGGGGAAAAAAACAACCACCACAAACAAACAAAACAAACAGAACATATATGTACAGGGCTTACGATATTCACACACACAAGCATGCTCTTTGAACTAGAGAAGGCTCTCTCGAAAATACTGAGAGTTGACAGTAAATAAGTACTATAAAAGTCTGCTGCTTCAGGTATGAGGAAGTGGAAAACAGATTATACATACAGTACCTTTCTTTAGTTGGACAAAAAGGCCAGGTTATGAAGTCTGATCAAAGGGAAGCTTGTATTGTACTCTTCCCGACACACAAATAAAAACTTTATTGCTCATGTAACCATGACCCAAGGGATTGCAAATCAGCCACAGCTGACCTGAAAATATCACTAAACACTGGAGGTTTATGGAGCTTGTCACCAATAAACCCAAAGTTCCTGCACGGCATGCCCTCCATGAAACAGAAGCAACTGACCTAAGCAAAACCCTACACAAAGACAGCAGCAACAACAGCTCTAGCAATTAGTTATCAGCAAGCAGTTTTGCAACCAAAAGGGGGCACACGCTAGACTGGTCTTGTATCCGCGATGCCTTAGCATCCCCAGATGTCTCTGTTCATGCAACACAGCACACCAGCATGACTGAAATAACACATACCAAAGCCAGGGCAGCAGCATCACCTGCATCTATCCGAAAGTTATCTATTAAAACAGCATCCACTGCTCTTTGATAGAATCATAGAACGATTTGGGTTGGAAGGGACCATAAAGATCATCTAGTTCCAACCCCCCTGCCATGGGCAGGGACACCTCCCACTAGACCAGGCTGCTCAAAGCCCCATCCAGCCTGGCCTTAAACACCTCCAGGGATGGGGCAGCCACAGCTGCTCTGGGCAACCTGGGACAGGGTCTCACCACCCTCACAGTCAAGAATTTCTTCCTCATATCTAATCTAAATCTCCCCTCTTTCAGATGAATACCGTTACCCCTCATCCTATTGTTCCACTCCCTGATCAAGAGTCTCTCCCCATCTTTCCTGTAGCCCCTTTAGACACTGGAAGGGGCTCCAAGGTCTCCCCGGAGCCTTTTCTTCCTCAAGCTGAACAACCCCAACTCGCTCAGCCTGTCCTCACAAGCAGAGGGGCTCCAGCCCTCTGAGCATCTTTGTGGCCTCTTCTGGACCCACTCCAGCAGGTCCACGTCCTTCTGATGTTGGGGGCCTCTTTCTGTGTGAAGTCTTCAGCACTCCCTAACAGGACCTCATGGCAAATAAGACAACTTCATCTGTTCCCACAAATCACTGCCTCCAGCAGTCCAGAGCAGTGGGGCTGCTGCATTGGTAGTACGCAGCCATGCACGCTGATTGCCATGAATGTTTTCTGAGGCTATTAAGAATCACGTAGCTGCAAGGGAAAGAATCTGAAGGTCATGGAGGGCAGTAACACCTGGATCAAAACCACAGTTTCAAGCTGAGCTGTGGCAACAGGTTGGCACATCAGATCTGGTCATCTATTCATTGCAGATCCAGAGGATAGGACAAGTCAAAGGAGCCTTTAACAGGATGGGACTTTCTTCATTTGAGATTTATTGCTAAGTGGAAGCTGGGGGAGGATGGAGAGAGGAAGGATACAAAGATTTGCACTATTCCAGTTCCAAATGGAAACTGCACCATTTTCACCAGTCATGCCAAGCTCTCACAAAGAGAATTTAGACCTTACAACGGCTATGGCCATGCTAGAGAAGAATAACAGAGGCACATTCTATAAGCTTGAGGTAAAATGATTTTCATGCAGGAGAACTCAAAGTCCTTTGCATCTCATGCATTCCTTTCCTTCCTTTTACCCTTCCTTTCCATTAAGAAGACGACTACGTATAAGAAAATCCTTTAGCAATCTTCTAGATACTACACATGGATCTTTGATATAAGCAGGTTTGCAGAATGTTAATATGCAAAAATCAAACAGAACTGGAGCTTTTTGATCTAGTGTAATCCCTCTCTTATTCCAAATGCACATCCATTCAGGAATACCATCTGTTCATAGTTACTGCATTCTATCCACAGTTCGTTTATTCTGATGTATTTTCAAAAGGAAACATGCAGAATAAATGAGAGAGGGAGGACACGGATACAGCACCTCAACGTTGCAGGATGCATCTGAACAAACTATAGAAGGTAAAAGATCCTGAAGGTTACCAGCATGGATTTATCAGAAAGGCAGGGACAGCTGATAGAGCACAAGGGCTCACGAATGTAGGAACTGATGGCAGATATCCCATTCCAAGTGCATACTGAGAAGAATTAACACACATGCACACGCTCTCTCAGTTCTTATTTAAAGAGGCTGTTGCCCAAACTACCAAGCACTTTGTTGTACTCTGAAACAACACTGATCCTTATGATGCCCATACCCCCAGACCCTTACCTCCCAAAGGTCAATACTGAAATTGGTTACTCCAGGGTCAGGGTAGCTACACGCTGTCAATATAAGATTGCTCCCAAAAAAGCCTGCACAGTGCTGCCGTTTCACAGAGGACATATGCAGGAACTTCTTTCCAAAGTTCCTAGAACTTTTCAGGAACAGAAGTATGCAAAAAAGCAGAATCTCACTGTGTTTTACCAACAACAGAGATTGTTCAGGCTGGGCAGACACGTTTAAAAGCAACTGTTCTTCTCATTAACAGAGATGGTAAACATCAGTTTTAATGTACTGAAGGTACATCAGAAAACTTAACAAATGATTCACTACTAACAGAACCTAGAGCAATTTACACTTGGTGCTGGGCACAGTTAGGGAGAGAAATGTGACTACAGCCTTACTCCCTGCCATCACTTCCCCTCCACTTTAAGGTTAATACCACTCCCATATGGACTTAAAACATTTAGGGTTGAGCTTTAGCTGGGTGGGATGCAAGTCACACCCACAATGTTCAGGCACTGTCTGAAAAGCCAAAAAAATTATTTCACCTTTCAAGTCTCACTACTTTCTTCTTACATCACTCAAAATATAGCTCTCCAAAAAGAAGAAAGTCTGCAACTCAGTTCAGGGCCAGACTGCCTCAAAATCATTTGCTTTTGCTAAAGTGCCAACTACCCTTTCAAGTCTTCGCTATCAAGCCTGAAACTAGCTTATGCTGAAAGCTCCCAGTAAAATCCTGATGAAGTTAATGGTTCCATCCAGGCCCTCCATCAAGGCTTTAGTTCATTGGATGTTGCCTCAGCTACAACACAAAATTTATAACTCAGCCTCGCTAAATATTTCAGTTTCTTTTGGCACAGGCATCGGAAATGACAACTTGGCAGTGAAGCCCTAGATTTTGAAAGGTCTTTAATTCAGAGAATAACAAATGTCAAGAACTCAAATTCAAGGGGGAGCCTTGCAGCATCAGGACTGCTGGATGCCAGTGCTACCAGGTAGCAGTTCCAGTCACGAGTAGGCACTAATATGCAGAACTACCTCATCACCTACGAGCATAGCACCTACATGCTCCACAGTAATAAAAATCAATTCTTGCTCTAAGGGTTTGGAACAGTGGACTTGACAAGTAAGTGCTGATGGGGAAATACTTCAGGAACAAAAATGGGCAGGAATTACAGATGCATGACTACAGTGTTACTCATTTGAGATGTCTCAAAACTGTGGTTTGGCATTCTTCTAAGATGACACATCTAGCTTCTTTTGGTTTTGCAGACAATGTCACAGAAGTGATTTTCTGAACAGTTTGCATGAGGCAACGTTGGGAGTTTGACTAACAGATTTCAGAAGCATACTCCTACTGCAAGGAGGTTTGGAAGAGTTTGCCAGAGACAGACAAAATGAGCATCAGGGCTGTCACCATGGGTAGACTGGAAAGGAATACACCCATATTAGTCAATATGTACTTACAGAACAACAAGGAAATATTTACTCAGCACCAAGGGACAGTTTTAGAAATAGCACCAACTGAACCCTTAAAACCTGTTTCCAGAGTTGAAGATTAGGAAGGACATTTTGTTTGTGAATAAGAGCATGACATTCATTCTTTTCCTTCATGATATAGTTCATTGAAATGACAACTTGAGCTGCAGACAAGAATCCGACCACTGGGGAAACAAAGCCTCTAATAGACAAGCTCCCTTCACACTCACATTGCTTCAGATACTATCTTTACATCCTAGATGAGGTTTTGCATCGCTATTCTGAGGTTAACTCGATGACTGCAGTTCCCTCAAAGGCCTCCCAGCAGGACTTTGTGATTGCTTCCAACTCAAACAAACAGATCACTGCAACCTACATCAACAGGATTAAATTACACTTGCCATGTCCGCATTCTTTACCTCATCTTCTTGTTAACCAGCACTCTAAGTATACTTTCTTCTCTGAAGACTGTAACAGTAATGGGTCCTAACTATGCCAGCGATCACTGTAAGCTTTTGGACATATGGAAGGAAAGCATCTGGAAGGAAAAAACAAGTCAGAGGTTTACCAATACTGTGTGAAATGGGTTCAATCTTCTGTTATTGTTGTCTGGAGCTTACAATTTGCTTGCCCATCGGTATTAGTTGTTACACTGAAAACATGGAGGTCAGGGATGAAATCTCCCATTACAGAGAAAAACAGAGAATATTACAAGACAAATCATGTCTGTTTCAATTTACTGACAGGAGCCTTTACTTGTCAGTAGATGCTTCAGGAAAGAATAGAAAACTATATTCAAAGAACAAGTACAATGGACAACATATTAAATAACCCGTGGAAGTCTGATCACAAATTCTGCTCCTGCATAGCACAGTCCCATGGCATTGAGCAAAATCCTGAAATACCTTTCCCATCTAACCTGAAGCTCAGAAGTACCTTATGTAAAATAGAAAATTAAAAGACAAAGCCTATAAATCCAATCAATTATTCATGAACTTTTTTTAAGATGTTAAAAAAGAGAAACCAAACCAACTTTGGCACATTTTTTGAGTGCTTTTGGTTTTTTAATATATACACACACATGTGTATGTCTGTATCTGTATATACACATACATATATGCATGCACATATATACCTGAACACATACGTTGAGCTCTGCCACGTATCAACTGAAAACTACACATGCCAGAATTCTCAGTGCTTTGGACTGATCAAGCAGCAAGCCAATTGTCCAAAACAATCACAGGCAAATAAACTCACACTGGGGAGAGCAGGTAGTTGCTTTCTAGGCCATGATACTTGTAGCGCAAGATTCTCAAAAGCAGCTAAGCACACCACCACCACCACCTAAAACAAGGTCATCCGGACAGGCAATTATAAATCACTTCCAAGATTACCAGCCATTACCAACCAACTTTCCAAACGAGTCTTGTGTGTACCATCCTCTGTGCTATTCTAACAGGAGGAGAGGACACTGAATTTTTATAGCTAGGAAAAGAAAAAAAAAACATCAACTAGAGCTGAACAAAAGCACTCAGAAAATCTACGTATATTCACAGGTGGATACCTGTCCCAAAGAACTCAGTACTGCTGTCTTTATTCTGAAGCTCTCCTAAAATTATCATTCTTTACCCCCTTTCTAAAGGCTCCTACTGTTCTTACCTATGCTAGTTACACTGATAATTCTGGAATTCTGGTCTTGAATAAATCAATTTTTATCTATTAATTCCACAACTCATACCCCCTCAGCAAAGAATAATTTGGGAGAAGTTACACTGCAGGTCACCTGAAAAACGTATCCCATAAGACACCTTTAACTTTCCACAGTATGTCCCCTACATGACTGACATATTAAAAAGGTGGTGGAGGCAGGCTAATACAAGCAGGGTTTGAGGTTCGTGGAAAAATGGAACTCTTCTGGTCAGCCAAAAAAAAAAAAAAAAACATACTTAAGAAAGGTAAGTTTGCTCTCAGTTTTTGAGAGCTCTCAACCCTCCTCCTGTCAGATCAGGAAGTCTCCAATTCATCTTATCCAAGGTATCCTAAATCAAGAGATATTTATTATGAAGTGAAGGAGGGATGGAAGGACACTTTTTGTGGGTATTTTCCCCTAGCTTTCTTCTGTGACATTTATAAAGTATGATTATTTGATTTGGAGTTCATGCTAGGAAGCAAAATTTCCTTCGACATCATGCATGCATCTCTCCTGAGCCAAAATTACATGATTTTGCAAGTCTCCCTGGTTTGGGTTTGGTTTTTTTCTTTTTTGGTCAAAAGTTGCTACACAGCTAAGGGACACACATAAGAATGAGCCAGTGCAGGCCATAAGGAAGAAGAGAGATACTCTTTCTAATCTTGTCCTGCCTTCAGCCCTCTGTGACCTTAAGTTAGACCTTTGTCTTACTTTTTGTTTTTATTTTGAAAAAGCTTGCCCTGCCTGAGAATCTCCATCAGTCTATTTCAGTGTCTTATCATAACCCTCCTGTTTGACATTTGCTCCCAATGTCCTACACAGTAATTTTCAGTCCCTTACAGAACTTGAAAGTTTTTCTGCTGAAGGTGTGCGAAACTTTAAAAATAGACAGTAGCTCTCCCACACCACAAAGCAGACCATTCACTGGCATTAAATTGCTGTCATTTAATCCCAGGCCTTATCTTGACACAGAGAACACTTTATTCCTTTCATTGTTGCAACTACCTTTTTACATATTTAAAAGACTTACGACTCCTCAGAGTCTCACCCCCTCTAGATTAAAAGCAACCCCCTTTTCTTCAGCCTTCCTTGTAAGTCATGGTATCTAGGACTCCAGTTTCTCACCTTGGCCTCTGTAGTGAAGGTGGATTTTTCTCCCCAAAGCAACACTTCATTCAGTGTTACAGTACAGAGGAGAGAGACATCACATGTTTTTGAAGTTAAAAGAAAACACTCAACCTTGGAAAAACCCTAGACTTGCTCTAAAACAGCATCATTCTTCAACGCTTTAGAGAGCGGCACTGCATCTGTTCTGGAAGTAACAGGACAGCCTGCCTTTCAGTTGGAAACAGAGCCTCGATTGAATCACCACAGAGAGGCTAAGAGAAACCACAAATGTGTGAGGACACAGAAGTCCTGCAACATGCCAAGATCACTATGCTGGGAAAAGCAAGAATTCGTAGCACAACTACACCGTTAGTTACGCAAGAGTCAAAAGACAGCCTAGAGCCACAGATGAATCAATAAAATTAGGTTAGGTTTAATAGGAAGTGTTTATTTCAGTACTAAACAGTGACGAAAAAAATATTTAGTGCTTTTTCAGCAGCAGCTCAAGTGGCAGGTTGTAAGTTATAACAACATAGCTGACATTAGAAAATTACAGTCAAAAAACCCCCACAGTCAACTACTTGTTTCAGATTCCTTGCTTTTACTGAGCTGCTGTAGATTACAGTAGTTGTCAAGTGAGCTATATAACCCAGCCCACTTGCCATATGTCCCTTTCAAATTATTTAGCACACTGGATTGCTGGAAACAGTCCCATCTGAGACGCACAACCTTCTTTCATGGACAGGAGGGAAAGGAGAACAACAAGAATCCTACCTACTTCCCCTCTACCACAAGTTAACATTTACTCCAGAGAAGGTACCAAATGATAAGATGGCATCTGTTCCATTCTGTTCCCCTCCTCAAAGAGCAGCTAACAAAATAACATCAAACAACTTGACACATATGTTAAGCAGGATCTGATGTTCGGGAACATATACAACGTATGTCAATAAATAATTATTTTTCAGTTAGAATCCAAAGTGGTGTCCTACATGATTTTACACACCAGAACTACAGCAGTTGTATCCATTCTATGGACCACTCCATCATTTGCTACAAGTAGCAATTATCAGTTTTATGTTCCTTACAGACTGACACTTCATTGCAACTTACAGAATCTTCTGGAGGTCTCTGAATCTTCCCCCAGTCCACAGATGGTCCCTTTTCTTGTAGGAATCTATGAAATAGCTTCTTAAATCCTTCCAGGTCGTTTTTAGTGTGCTATAGAGAAGAAATGCATTGGTTAATGTGGTATCTAATGCATACCTATTCAATCACTGAAGTGTTTCTACAAACTTGACATACAATCTATTCACAAAAGCAATTTTAACAGCACTGAAGTAGAGACATGCTAAAATTTAAGTAAAATTCTAAAAGGTACCAAAAGCTCATTTTCACTAAAATTCAAGGCACAAAACCAACTTGGATACCTAAAAGACAAGTCTTCAGTCAAAAACATAACCGTTAGAATTTGGTCCAGTCTTAGGATTACAGCTTTACCCACCCTTTCTTGTAATCCATTAAAGATTACATAGGACCGTTAATAACTAAAGATGATTAAACACTTAATAACAACTCTGTCACCCAATTTATATGGAACTGAAAGTCTCCTACTGACATTGTATCCAAGCTACTCTTCCACATAGGATTAGAGAACGTCCTAAAAATAAGGATCATGGTATTCTGTGATTTGTCTCCCTCTATAAAATTTGCTTCAATTTCCTGCATCTAATTTCTTGTGCTTTGAGTTGCATCCACATCATGCTCCTTACCTCTAGCTCATTTGAAGGTGCAGTCGCAAGTATCTTATCAAGTTCTACTTTCATGGAATACTCCAGCTCTTGTCGAATGACTTCCTGAAACTGTGAACTGCCAGCTTGAGACATTGCTTTGCTGAAATCTTAAATAAAAATAAAAACGTGAGTTAAAAGAAAAAGAAACATAGCTTATTTAGACTACAAATAGCCTTCAATTTTCTTTTAAAAACTAATAAACTCATATAATCTAGTCTCATTTTATTACCATGCTAGCACCCCAGGAATCTAAAGTTTTTGTTCTTAGTAACTTGGAGAAGAGACCTTAAACTGGGGCCACAGAAAAAAAACCTTCTCTCAAAACTCAAAAAAGTCTCAAAAGGCCAATGATCCATCTCAAGAGATGCCCGCAAATCCACAGTACACTTTTTTGCCAGACAGCCAAAGAATTCACATCCTACTGCATCAACATTCTTTAGCAAGTATGAGTGTGAAAAAGTTTTTCACTAAAAAAAAATCTTTTATGTAGAACATTGTGATCGAGGTTATCCTTCTGTTCACACAAGCAAATAAAAACATATGCTTTAATTATTTATACAGTGCACTTTCACACAATCTTCATTTTGTTCCAGTAAATACTCCCTTACTTTATCTTGTATTTTCACACTACAACATGCATTTCAGTTACTAAGCAACCTAGAAAATTAGTCCGTCTATCACTTCAGCATTTGTTTTCCTTTTGAAAGTGATAAGCTCCATAAAAGTGGAAAAGAGTAAATACACAAATGCTCTATATAGTGAAGTCCACATCACAGAAAGGATAGGGAGATGACTTTATTTTCCACCAGAAAGCATTTTGAAGTGAACGTGTTCTCAAAAGACATTCTGAGTATGTTCTCTAAAGACCTCAGTTAAATTAATTTCTGCCAAATCCCTTGAGTAGTCACTTCTCTGTAACACAGAGAGTGATATATTGCCAAATATAGCTGGATTTTAGAAACACACTGAATACTAGTGCAAAAAGGGATGGCAGGGAACTTTGCAAGTGATCAGAGTGATACTGCCAGAAAATTTGTTAGAAGATGGACCTGTGTTTAAAGTTTACTTATTTACAACAAGCGTTAAAAGGTTGTTCTATTGAGAATGTGTAAGAAAGCCAGGGGCATTTCATTTTAATACAGTTTTCATTTCATTTTATTCTTTTAAGCAAAGTATTCCACAGCCTCAGACTCAGTGACAGTATCTAATCCTTGCTTTGAAGCCCACAGAAGCCATTTTCCTGACTGCACTGTTTTGCAGGTAGGGGAGAAAAAAAAAAAAAAAAGACAGACAAGTGCTGCAGTGCACATACTGTGTGTCGTGCAACACAGGGGAAACGCCAGCTCAAGATGAACGGTACAATGAACAATAGGTTCTTTTTTTAATCAAATACTTCACTTACTAGTAAAAACAGGTAATAGCTGAAAGCCTGTTAGGCGTATCTTTCCAGGTCAAACACATAAAAACACGGACAGTTCTTCATTAGGTAGCACTTCCTCCTACAGAAAAACCAGAAGCTCTACACCAGCTTAATACTTTCATACCAAACTGCTACAAGGACTGTCTTTTCATTCACTCATTTTGGGTTGATGTGTACCGAAACCCTGTTCAAACTTCCAGGGAAAGAACTGCTAGGAAATGCTTTCAGATGTTTGTAATCCTCCCTCTGCAACATGTTGTAATACATGACTTCAGTTACAGCAACAACAGTGGCCATTTCTCACAGTTCATCAGCCTGTAAAACATGTGAACCTCCCAATATGATGCAACGCATCTCAGAAGAAACTCTGCAAATATCAAGTATTCAACAGAGACTGTCATTCATGCTGTTAAGCACATTTAGGCCAGATAAGACAAAGCCAGCTAGCAACTTTTCCAGGCTGCCATGGAAGTAGGAAAATCTTGTTCACTCCTATTAAGCCAAAAAACTCATATCTACCAGATAAAAGCATTTAGAGATTAAGTACCATCACAAACAAATCAAAAGAAAAAGACATCATAAAAGTAAATGAGTGATAATGTCTCAGTTCATTGGGGTTTTTTATTATACTACAAATTCTCCACGACTTAATGAGCAAATGCTAAATGCACTTGATCACCAATGTCCTCGAAGAGAAGTGAAGTAAACCTGGGTGGTTTTTTTCTAACCACATGCCAGGCTTGCAGATCAGGCAGCTAGATGAGCCATTTCCCACCAAAACCCAGACCACCAAAGCTACCGGTGCTGACAGCTGCACCTTCGTTGGCAACAGAGAATATTCAGGCTTTACATTGACCATTTAACAACTTGCTCTCATCCAGATTCAACACGCAAGGGCACGGTTGCTTGGGGAGAGCATCAGTAGTGCTATTAGTACTGTTATTATTATCATTTCGGGGAATGAGAGAGGAAGGACATGGCTGGAGTCCATAGAAACATGCGTTTGCCTGGTGCAGGAAAAAGTATCTACTTTGCATGCGTAAGAATTTGAATACTGTAACTAAGCAGCCAAGAGAAATAGCGACTCAAAGCTTTTCTGCTTTTAACATGCCATTGCAAGGCAGAGGCTTTTAAGCATTTATCTGAAGAGATGCCCACCAGGATCTGGACTGGATGGGGATCTATGACACTCTCTAAAGGCTCCCCAAAGTAAGACCACAACAGCAGCATCGGTGCATCCCCTCCAAACATAAATGAACTCGGCAGCAGTTGTTCCTGTGTTGCTGCCCCTCAATTTTGGGAAGAATCTGGTATTTATACACACCAGCCTACCGCTAGCAGAAAGACAACTGCAGTCCTTTAACATGAGCTACTGTTAAATTTAACAGCCCGGGTGAAGGTTTATTTCCCTTTTCACCCTAGCAGCAACAAGGATGTAGAAAGGCCAGTGCAACTGCATATCTGAAAGCAGTTATTTCCTACAGGCAAGTAAAATTTCCTAAGGCTATAATGAAAAGTCATTACTGCGCCTCTAAAATTCAGATGGGAGGCAAGGGTGTTGGGATAATTGCAGGAAAAGATTTCTAAGGGTACATGCGGCCATAAACTCCCAAATAATTTTTAAAAAGAAATGACTCTTCCAAGCTATTTCACAACCAGTGCTTCAGATTTCAGCTTAAGCCCACTTTTATGGGATCAGTATGCTTGAACACTCATCTGAAAGAAGAAAAGGGTGGGATACGGTAGTGAGAGAGTCTTGGGGGACCAGCCCACGCAGGAAATTAGCACAGAGCATGACTAAATAGTTGAGGCTACAGGAAAACACTGGTCTTTGCAGAAATGACCACCCAGGATATCTTATTTTAATGTCTTCAGTAGAAAGTGCTTCTTCAATTAATAAAGGAGAGCTCTTTAATCAAGTTTATGGCGGTGTCTGACACGTGGAGAGTTTCACTCAAGCCCTCCTGCCCCCACTGTTATTTCTAGCATGCTTTTGTGCTCTGCTCTCACTGCTAACCTGCCCCCTGCCCTCACAGCATGAGCTACAGCGTTATGGCAGACCATTTGCAGGTTTATGATACATAACTTTATAACTGACATATGAAAGAATAAAATACAATAAATCAGATCAAGCTAATAAAAAGGAAGTCTTCTTACACTATCAGAAACAAAATAAGGGACAGATGTCCTCAGGAAAACAGCACAAGAACCGAACAGCAGTGACCCATTACTGAGGGGTTTGCACATATTTCCTTTCTGCCATTCCTCCCTCTTATTCTACATTAAAAGCAGAGAATGCATTAAGATTGATTAGTTTTGTTCATCAATTCACCCAGAAGAGAACTTCACGGCCTTAGTAGTCGGTATGCGAGGACCCAGCACAGGAGGGAGTTGTGGGACAAGTCAAGCAAGAAGTCCCTTCTCTCATGAAAAAGCTGGCAAACTTTTGGGCTGAGGGTTAAGAATTGTAATTACTTTTGCAATCCAAGTAACATACAACAAAGACTTACAGCAGAAAATTATTTAGGTCACCTTGGAGCCAGATTGCTTTCATAAAACCCAAGAAGGGTGGCCAGTAAGTTAAAACATGCAGCTGAACTTTAAATGCTCTATCCTTGAACTCTGTGCTGAGGATAGAGAGCGAATGCCTTAACTTCCACCAACTCTGCTGAAAGTTCAAGGCCATTTTTATCCCTGACAAGGATAAAAATCTCTTTAAATACCTACACTATAATGTGCAATGCTAATAAATATTACTTCATTTGATTTTTAGAACTGAACATACCCACTCAGCTTTTACAAACATTTTTCTTTTCCTACTTCTACAGGCCAAATTTGTCAACCTATGTTGGACTGAAGCATACATGAAGTGAAACCTATACACTCTCTCCTTAACGGATGAGCACATTAGCCTGAGCTAACTCAGAAGTTTCCAACGTAGGACGCCATTCTTGCCAGCTGTGTGCACCAAGAGTTTAGGTGTTACGGTCAGACACAGCTGGATTTCTCAGTCTAGCAGCTGATCCTCACACAAAAAATATCACTTGACATTGGCAACATGTTTTAGTACTACTGGCTTGATAAAAGAGTATTTACACAGCAGATACTCTGTTTTTTAAAAAGCTTTTAGGATTGTCAAATCCTTGGTAATATTTTAAAAACTGGTTATGATCTTTACATGGGTTTCTCCACCTTTCAGTTTCATAAAAAATATCACTTGCCTGCAAGATGGCTACCTTCAGCAGTAGGCTGAGATAAGCCAATTCCAATTAAAAAGAACAATTCAGAACATACTTCCGTAATGCATTTCACAACAAGAAGGGGCTTATTTTTGATAACTTTCAGAGCGGCCAGTTGAGCACCATGGCCGTAACATTCCCCACCCACCCACCTTCAGCGCTCTGCATTTTGCCCAGGTGCCACAGGACATTTGCAGACAGTTGATGCGTTTACACAGCAAGTGTTACACAGTCCTGGCTGAGCAACAGCGATTTCCCAAAGCCCATGAAGGCCCTCGCTTTCCTGCAACACCCAAGTTCGTGTAGTAAAAGACCACTCATATTCTTTCTACAGGCACTGTTTTTGACAGGCCTGCGTGGATTTATACTGAGGAAACCTACAGGCACAGATTTCACTACAGAAAGCACACATGCACCATTAGGAATATCAGAAAGGAGGGAAAGAAAACTCCCACAGCAATGCACCAAAGTAATTTTTCTTCCCAAAATGACCTCTTGTGGGCTGGTTCCCTGTTTTGCAATAAAGGGATCTGAAACTCAGACCACGTACACACACACGCTCACACATGCGGAGAGTAAATGAGAGCGCCGGAGCTTATTGGGATCAGAAAACTCCAAAATACATTCAAGCCTCTGGAAAAATAAAAGTGTAGATGCTCGACCTCGGTGCTCCTTCTCCCCCAACTTTAACAGATCTCTTAGCGAAAGGGGGGGAGATCTGCGCTGGCAAGATCCCCCCCGCATACTCCGGATCCTGCCTGTGCACCAGCCGTGGGTAGTAGCCCTGCCACTACAACCGCCCGGTGCCACCGGGCACCGGCGAGCCACGCATTCACCCAAGTAAGAGCAGGGCCGGCAGAGGCCCCACTGCCAAATAACAGCACTTAGAGGAAGCCGTAAGGCTATCGGGCTGCTGGAGAAAAGGAAAAAAAAATAAAAAGCAGAGATCTACGCACACACAGCTGAAGAGTCAAAAAAAAAAAAAATCACAAAGCGCGCCAGCTTACCTTTCGCAAAACATGCCATTTTCGCTCTTTAATAAAATAAATACTTTGCTCTTATAAATACAGGCTGACTTGTTTTGGCTGGTTTTACCCCAGGGCTGGGAGGGAAGGGCCGGGAGGGAGGGCAGGCTGCCGCCGAGCGGCGGGGAGGGAGGGATGGAGGCAGGGAGAGAGATAGAGAGACAGACAGAGAGACGGTGGCCCCGGCCCCGCTGGGCGCAGCCCGCCCGCCGCGCTGGCCCCTCCGCCGAGCAGTCAGTCCCTCCCGGGCCGGCGGGCGGGAGGCAAAACCCCGAGGAATTTAAATTTCATCAATGGAAAAGAGGCGGACCCGCCGCGCCCCGGGTTTCACCACCCCCGACCCTCCCCTCCCTCCCTCCCTCCCTCCCCGACCCTCCCTTCCCCGCCGGGCTGGGCCGTCCGCCTCCCCGGGGCTCTCCCCACACGGCTCCTCCCCGATCCCGGACAGGACACGCCGGGACGGGCTGGGCCGCCGCCGCCGCTAGGCCTGAGGGCGGTTCCGGCTCTCCCTCAGGCGGCGGGAGGGCCGTGAGGGGTCATGAGCGGCCGTGAGCGGCCGTGAGGGGCCGTGAGCGGCCCTGAGGAGCCGTGAGGGGCCGAGAGCGGCCATAAGCTGCCCTGAGAAGCCACGAGCGGCCCTGAGGAGCCATGAGGAGTCGTGAGGGGCCGTGAGCTGCCGTGAGGGGCCTGAGGAACCGTGAGGGCCCTCCCCGTCGCCGCCGCCCCCTCAGGCCGCCCGTATGGACGGAGCGGGGGGGGGCGGTGGTCCCGCCATACCCACCTCGTCGCTGCCGGCACCGCGGGGGGGGGGTGTTGGGGGGGGGGAAGGCGGGAAGGGGCGGGGCAGCGGCGCCGAGCCCCGCGTGCCGCGCGCGCGCCCCCGCCCACCACGCTCCCCCCGCCCTCCTCCCCCCGGCGGGGGCGGGGTCCCGCCGCTTTCCCGGCGGGCTCCTGGCGGCGGCGGAAGTGGGCGGGGGCAGCGGCGCGCCACGCCCTGCCCTGCTGCGCCGGTGGCGGGAAAGCGCAGCGGGGCGGCAGGACTCATTGCGGAGGGTCTCACCGCCCCCCCCCGCCGCCATGGGCAGGGACACCTCCCACCAGACCAGGCTGCTCAAAGCCCCATCCAGCCTGGCCTTGAACACCGCCAGGGATGGGGCAGCCACAGCTGCTCTGGGCAACCTGGGACAGTGTCTCACCACCCTCACAGTAAAGAGTTTCCTCCTGATGTCTAATCTAAATCTCCCCTCTTTCAGTTGAAAACCGTTACCCCTCATCCTATGGCTCCGCTCCCTGATCAAGAGTCTCCATGTTCCTGTAGGCCCTTTAGGTACTGGAAGGGGCTCCAAGGTCTCCCCGGAGCCTTCTCTTCTCCCGGCTGAACACATTTCTTACAAATCCTTGTGGTCCCTCCAAAGTCATTGAACTGCATAAGCACAAGCAAAGGCAGCCTTCGGACCTTGAACTATTGCCCTTGGCTCTCCCACAAAACCACCGTGCTTTACCTTCTGTGGTACCAGGAGATCTTTGGGTTTGCTCCCCGGTGGGTGGGAGGGCTCTGCCTCTGCTCTGGTGAGACCCCCGCCTGCAGGGCTGTCTCCAGCTCTGGGGCCACCAACATCAGAAGGACACGGACCTGTTGGAGCGGGTCCAGAGGAGGCCACGAAGATGCTCAGAGGCTGGAGCAGCTCTGCCATGACGACAGGCTGAGAGAGTTGGGGTTGTTCTGTCCATCCAATGTTTTGAATTAAGCAGAAACGCTGACAATAGGAGGTCAAAATGGCCCGAATTAAAAAAAAAAAAAAAAGCTTTTGATCCCTCCCTGCCTGATGTCACTGTCTCACCCAGGGGGTTCAGCATCTTCCAGGAAGATGGGGCTGGACCACAACGGGAAAAAGGCATCAAACCCAAATCACCGCCTGGTTTTGATACCTCGTTAATGAGAGTTTCATCACCTGAGAAGCCGACATCCACGCGAGACGCTGCCAAAAGTGCTGGTCCCGTCCTCCATCTTGCTCCAGCCCTTCTCCCCATCCCTCTTTTGGCTCTGTGCTGGCGGTTTTTGGCTGGGACAGTCGCCCTTCAGCTGGGCTCGGCTCTGGTATGGTGGGAAGGAGAAGTGAAGAAATCTTTCTGGGTACCCAGCATCATCCCTTCATCTCCCTCTCATTAACTCTCCCTGTTAAGTTTTCCACCCAGGACATTTTTCTTTTTTTTTTCCCCTCTGTCCTCTGTCTGTTTTTCAACCACTTCATTGATTGCCAATTAACCGCCACGCCTGAGACGAGCGGGGTCTGCAGATCACAGAAATCTGTGTGTTTAGGGGGAAAAAAGGCACAGCACAGACGCCAGGGAAATGGGGCTGGGGGAGGCGCAAGGTGTGAATATTTTAATTTACTGACTGGGGAATAATACAAAAAAAAACCTGTTGGTTTTTGTTTGGGTTTTTTTTTTTTTTTTTGCTCTACAGATGATATAAATAGTAGCGTCGATGCTTTATGGCCATTTCCCCATTAAGCTAAAAGGTGATGTCCCAGCTAATTTTCTTTTTTCCCCCCCTGCAAGGTAAAGCAGTGTCCCCAGCCCCAGCCCCAAGAGAAAGTCCTGGTTGCCCGGCACCAGGTGGGCACCCAAGACTGAGAAAATCGGGATGAAGGTTGCAGCATTTCATATTTTTCCTAATTTTATAGGCCTGCCCTTGCTCTGAAATGGTCTGCTCACAGTTTTGTTGCCCCCTGGGTCTTGCACTTAGTGGCAGCATGGTTTAATATTCCTGCCTATGTATGTGTGTGTATATAAAAATAGATATAACTGTATATATTTTATATATATGATGTATTTTCTATATTATATAAATATATATTTGTATATTTATCCATAATATAAATATACATATATAAATCCGTGAATTTATCTATGTATATTTATGTTATATAAACATAATATAATTCTATAAATATAAATATAACACACATATTAAAGTATTATAATAAATAATATAAGTCCAGGAATATATAAAAGCACATTTATATTATATACATAGAATCCCAGGTGATGTGTCCAGGCATCCAGCAAAGCAGACATGCTACACACATCCCCAAGGATGTGTATATATATATTTTTTTTTAATATATAAATGTGTGTATATATTTTTATATAAAATATATATTTATCATATAAAAATATATCACTATATATAATTATATAATATATATTATAGATTTTTATATTATATAAATATATTCTCTATAATGTACATGTGCATGTATAAATATTTAATATATTAAAATTTATAAAATATTTAGAATATATAATTATATATAGGAATATATTTTTTTTTATTTTTTTTTTTTTTTCAAAGTCAGGATTTTGGCAGGAAGAGACAGTGAGCGGCTGGGAAATAGCAAAACCCAAGCTCTCATCCGCCTTGGCCAGGTCGAGCTGGAGCCTCCTGTTTGTCCAGCGAGTGCCAACACCCACCGGACACATTCCCGGCTTGCTCTGGAGGCTCCTTTCCGAGGGCCAACACCCATTTGCGATATTTCCTAACGAGAAGAAGCTTGTCAGCGAGCACTGTCCGTTCCCACTCCAGTTTCCCCTTCCAAGGGCTGGCTGGGGAGCAGCCCAGTTAAAACAAGTTGTAGAAATCCAGGCTGTACGGGCAGCAGCGTGAGGCTGCTCCGGCGGTGAACCAGGTGGAGCTGAGCCAGGGCTGTGCGAGCCGGGAGAGCCCTGGAAGCCGGGCTCAGCATCCCAGGCAGACCATTGGGGTGCTTCAGATGACTGTTGTGCGGGCTTTTCCTCTCCAGTTTTTAAAAATGAAATGAAATTAAAATAAATAAAATGAAATAAAAATAAACTAAAATAAAATAAAGAATAAAATAAAAGTAAAATAAAATGGAAAGGAAAGGAAAGGAAAGGAAAGGAAAGGAAAGGAAAGGAAAGGAAAGGAAAGGAAAGGAAAGGAAAGGAAAGGAAAGGAAAGGAAAGGAAAGGAAAAATAAAATTAACAGAAAAGAAAAGAGAATAAAATAAAAGTAAAATAAAATAAAATTAACATAAAATAAAATAGAATAAAAATAACATAAAATAAAATAGAATAAATATATTACACAAATAAAAATATAATAAATAAAAAATAAGAATAAAATAAAAGTAAAAATAAAGAAACAAAGTAATAAAAAAATAAAATAAAACGAAACAAAATAAAATGATTTTTTAATCCTATGGCTTTTTCTCTCTCTTGTACATGCTCAAAGCAAGGAATTGCGGCACACCTTTCGGGAAAGAGCCGAAAGCCACAGGATGAGAAACGAGCCTGGTCATAGCTAAAAATCCCCCATTAACAACCTCAGTGGGGACTCTCAGGAGGTTTCAGGTGCTCCTGCTCAGAGCTGCAGCACTTTTCTCCAAGAGTTTTTGTAACGCAGCGCCCCAGGAGCACAACCGAGGCAGCAGGGGCAGGGTCTCCTGGCTTGGGAGGATTTGGGCGGTGGTGGGAACCGCTGGAGCTGCTCAGGGGTCACAAGGTGAGGGGGGTTATTTTGTCTACAAATAGGCTGGACAAAAGCTCTGGAATAATTCGTCGTCTATTTTTAACTCCCTTCTGGCAGTAACTCTGCGTCGCCTGGCACCTTGTTGTCACATTGGCATGCATCACTCCCGACGCAAGGCTGGGAGGGGTCTCCAGATCTTTCTGGTGTGGAGAGGTTGGCGTGGCAGTGGGGATGGCAGGGTTTCTACACGTCCCATCCCGTGAGCTGTTTCTCCGCACACTCAAAGTCCTTCTCATGATTTTTCATAGGAAAAAAACCCCACTTAATCAAAGAGGAGCAGCTGAGGGAGCTGGGGTTGTTCAGCCTGGAGAAAAGGAGGCTGAGGGGAGACATTATCACTCCCAACAACTACCTGAGAGGAGGTTGTAGCCAGGTAGGGGTTGGTCTCTCCTCCCAAATAACAAGTGATAGGAGAAGAGGAAATGGCCTCAAGTTGCGCCAGGAGAGGTTTAGATTGGGTATTAGGAAAAGTTTATTCACTAAAAGGGTTGTCAAGCAATGCAGGCTGCCCAGGGAAGTGGTGGAGTCGCCATCCATGCAGATATTTAAAAGCCAGGTGGATGTAGGTTGCTGAGGGACATGAATTACTGGTGGTTTTGGCAGTGTTAGGTTGATGGTTGGACTCGATGATCTGAAAGGTCCCTTCCAACCTAGACAATTCTATGATTTTATGAAATAAAGCCCTCGGGACAAGCCCTTATGGCAAACAACGGATGACTCTTTTCCTTATCACCAGCTGGTCATCATCCTTTCACATTTGCCCCTGAGCGTGTTCCCAGCACTGTAATTAAGGGCAAATCAGGTGTCAGCTCACTCCGTTGGACACGGTCATAGAAATTCTTGGCACGGTGCTCTTCCTTTCGGGGCTGGAAGCCAAGCGCTGGAGGGAGGGGAGGAAAACAGCTTGTTATGGCCACGGCGGCGTGAGAATCTTCCCCGTTTTCCCCACACACTCAAGGCTCAGACAGGGTGGCTGTGGTTGGACATCTGTGCACCCACTCAGAGATCCCAGGTGGGGAGAGCCTCGCAGTGCCATGCCAGGCTCACCCACCTCCCGGGGTCTGTGCCAAGATCAGGCAGGTCCCCTGCAACCAGGGCCATGGTGAACCTTGGCATGGGGACATCATGCTGGTGCTGCGGGGGCTGAGGCGGGTCTGGAGGTGATAGTAATGCTTCGTGTCTGCAAGGGTTGGGGCTGAGCCACTGGATGGTGAGGCTCTCCAATGATCCCTAGCTGCCCCGTTCAGGTTGGATGGGGAAGCTAACACCCAAACGTCCTGCTCTGGGGTTGTTGGTGAAGCCAAGTGGGCGATGAGGCTATGTTAGGAGGCATCAAGGCTGGGCTGTTGGTATTTCCACGCCAGCAAGAGTCAGGGAAGCAAAACAGAGATGTTATGAACCCTTCAAGCATCAGGATGGGGAGGAGCAGAGAAGGCAGCCACCTCCTCGCCCTGTGTCCACACTTGATGGCTGTAGCTTCTTCCTCCATACCAGCAGACCCACTCCAGCGGCACAGGAGGTACAGCAAGGAGCACAAACCTCAGCGCTCATCCAGGATGGGAAATTACACAGCTGTGCTACCAAGCACAGCTCATCTTGGAGCCCCAGGTGGCCTGACCGAGCCCAAGACTGGGCATGACACCCGGTGTGCCAACGCAACTGTGTCTGTGGGGTCGCAGTGGCCTCACAGGTCCACTACATAATGAGTGATTTTATCAGGCCTGGTAGCCCTTTGTCACAGCCTACAGCTTGTCCTTTCTAACGGTGAACCATCCAGGGCCCTGTTTGGGCCCATTGGATTAGTCAGGTCAGCAGAGAGACTTTGATTACAGTCCTAGCCCTGCTGGTGACTCCTCCTGTGGGTTTGGTGAAACACCTTGGGAGGATTTTGGTGACTGACTGGCAGCTGGAGGTGTCAGGGAGAGAGAAGGTTATCTGGTCCTCTCTTGCTCCACCTGGCCAAGCCGAGCATGAAGAAATGTTTGACTGGCAAGTAATTAGGTCTTAAATGTTGGACCTGTAGAAAGAAAGGACATGCACTGGGGCATAGTGAACCTGGCAATGAAAAAACACACACGTTTTTTAAGAACAAGACTAAAGGAGTGATCATAGTTTCTCTGGTTTCTCCACCAATGGACTGTGGGGTTTTCCTGATGAGTCATAGTTTGCAGCAGAACAGAGGCTGGTGGGGGCCTCTGGAGGTGGGACTTCTGAAGGTTCCTTTTCCAACCCCTGCTAGAAAAGGTTGCTCAGGGAGAAGGTTTGCATCTCCCAGGACAGAGATACCACAGCCTTGCTGGGCTCCAGTGTTGGATCACCCTCATGGAGAACCCTTTTTTTCCTGATATCCAACTGGCGCTTCCCATCTTCCACCTTGTGCACCTCGTCCTTCCCCTGTGCAACCTCTGAGAGAAACCTGGCTCTGTCTCCATCTCTGCTACGGCATTTGCCTTTGCTGGGCTTCGTGAGGTTCCTGCCGGACCATTTCTAGGTCTGAAGTTGTCTGGTCTCCTTTCTGGATAGTTCTTGTTCGTGCGGGAGGTACTGAAACTACTGACACCTTTTAATATAAAATCCCAGATTATGATAACAGGGAACGCTTTCAAGTAGTGAAGAGATACATGCCTAAATGCAGTAGTTCATGCTTCATGCAATGAGGTGCACAGAATTTTAGTATTTATTTTAAAGGTTAAGTTTAATTTAAAGTAACATTAGCATCTGAATGAGAAGGGGAATACACAATATTCTCACAGAGCTGAACAGAAGCAGCGGCTTAAGGTGAAAGAGAAGGATAACTCTTAATTATAGGGAAATTTAAGTACAAATTCGAACAGTAAGTTCGTCTATGCTAAAAACATCCATCTCCTATCCTGACCCATCACAAAAATATAATTTGGCTGGCTGTATACTTACTTACCAACCACTTCTGTCTCTATTTCTTCCATTTGTGATACCGTATTAACCACAGGCCGTCGAATTTCAAGAGGAAAAAAACCAAAACAAGACAAGATCTTAGCTTCCTTCTAACTGCTGCCGGTTTTCATAACACATGCACACTAATCCTCAAGTTAAATAAGGAAAAGGAACGCACAAGCAAGACCTGCTCGCATCATTTAACACCGTGTTTGTCTCACAGCCCAAACCTGCGCAGCAGCCCTGCCCTCCGGCGTAATGGGGACCGTGCCCTGGGCTCCTGTGCCAGCCCCGGCTCTGCTCAACTGCCTTCCCGCCGAATGTCCCTTCCAGAGAGGTGACCTTTTTTTTCCCCAGATTTGCACATTTTTAAATTTTTTTTTTTTTTTTTTTTTTCTGCATGGTTACCCAAGCAGGGGGTTTCTGAGGGAAAATGAAGCCTGCGCTCAGAAGCCCACGCGCAGCAACACGATGGAGTTTGTCTCAGAGAGGGAACGATCCACTTTGGCCAACTCCTACTCCTGCAGCGCTGCAAAACCAACCAGAAGGCCAACCCCACAGTGTGTCCAAGTGACCCTTTTTTCCCCTGAAATGCATAAAATAAATCCACTTGCATTTCATTGCTTGCAGTGGCTGTGCCCAGCCACACCTTACTGACCCTCCTTCCCTGGCGTGTGCCAGGAATATACACCACTGTTGGGGTGAGGAACCAAATGTCACCCATTCTCAAGCATAAAATAAATTCTCCAGGTTACCTGATCTTTTCTGGGGCCCTGTGGTTTGACTGAAGGAACCGTATCTCATGGTGGTGGTGGTACCAAGCATCCAGGGGATGCAGCAGCCCAAAGAGCCGGTGGCAAGCTCCAGGTTTTTAGCTGTGCCATGTCCTCGGTGCTGCCTTTGAGGGAGCCAGCTGAGAAACCCCGGACCCACTGGTTTGTTTCGTATTAGTGGGCTGCAGGTTGGGGTGACAGGATGAGGAAGATCCAATGGAAAGACACGACTGAGGCTGCTGCATCCCAAAACTTCATTGGCAAAGTGAGGCTTCCCGACAGCCAAAAGCCTCTCCACAGCTGCTTCTCGTAGAGATAACACATGGCGTAAATACCATCTCCGTGAGGTCATGTTGCAGGAATTTCACAGCAGAGGAATGAGGCATCCTCACGGAGATTTGTCTGGCTCTTGCTGGACCAAAAATCAGGACAGCCTCAAGGCTGGAGCCGTGGCTCGACGAGGATGTCCTGCCACTATGAGAAATCTGCAAAGAAGGCATGGGCCCTTTGGGTCCCCAATGTCCCTTTGGGTGCTTATATTTAAGGAAATGTAGGAGGAAGGCAAGAAACTCCAGCTGCTGACGCATTTCAAGTAATAGCATTGTTATCGTTGACTTCCTGCTTTCATTTTCCTGCTGGTTTTGGGCGTGTTCTCTGAAAATGAAGTCTACACTAGAAAGGAGAAGATGACATGTCTATTGCTACAAATAAGCATGTTTCTTATCTCTCTCATGTCTTGCATTTTTAGCCAAGTTGTACATAGCCACGCAAGCTCCCCAGAGCCCCTGGGATGATTTTTGTTGGGGGACACTGACTCCCTACAAAGCTTTCCCTGCTTTTCCCCCTTCTCTGTTGGAAATCAGTGGATTTCATCCTTTTAGTTCTCACCTGCTCCGCAGCAGACTTCCCTGCTCTGTTTCCACTGAAACAATCCTGTTTTACAGACTCTCCCTAGAAAGAGTGCTTAGTAAATCCTTTTAATTAAGGCTGTGTTTGCATCCCTTAGTTACAGAGGAACAAAAGACTTCAGCTGGAACCCCTGCCAAAACATTTTCTTCACGGTACTAAATAATCACGGAGAAGCCAGACAAAAAGTCAACAAATGATTTATTTCTGATGCCCACACTGCATATTGCCACCATAATCTCATTTTGGTGTCTCAGAGTCTCAGATGCATTTGGAGGACACGTCACAGCTGCTCAAGCTTTGCTGGTGGCAGCACAAATCATCTTGGAGCACCATCAGCTGCCATCCTTTCCACCCAAGCTCGGGGTGGAGTGGGTTAATATTTGCCGGCAGTACTGTTCTTTAGATGTTGGATGATAAATCTGTTGGATGATAAATCTGCCTGTTGATTATAAATTACATGTACTGTGTTTTAGCCATTTTCAAGGAGACGCTTACCGAAGTACAACCCTTTGGTGAGGTCCTGGAGGCTTCCTGAGGGCAATCGTGGTCCTCCTGGTGGGCTAGGTGGGAGCTGTAGGACATAGCACTGGTGGAGGAAAGGGCTGCAGAGGGGCAGGCGAGCAGCCTCATGCCCTAGCGGGAGTCTCTTCTCCGAACCAAAGCCATACAGGAGGTCTCCAGCAAAAATGGGTGAGACCAAGCCATGGTTGCACCTCAAAACCTCTTGAGAAGACACGACAGCACCTCCCCAATGAAGGGATTTTCCATTTCTTGGTCAGAAATAGTGACTCCAAGGCTTGTGAGTCTCCCCCATGCTTGTCTGGGCCGCCTGCATGCTGGGCAGCAGGGGAGGGGACCATGTCTGTACCCTGTGTGCCAAGTGGCGTCACGTCTGGGAGGGCATCAGCACTACCGGAGGAGGCTCGGGGGGGAGCGGTGCAATACTTTTCCCATTAATCATTAACCGCACAGCACTGTTTTCTTCGGCAGAAGTGGATGGTCCCGGTGCACACATGTTTTGGTTTTCCGCAGGACTCCCAAGTGATTTGCTGCCTAACGTAGCGTGTGACTAAGAGGCACTAAAACCCAGCCAGGCGCAGATTAGGTTTGTGCTCCAGTCTGCGTCCTCCTTGGCGGGGGAAGCCTGTCTCAGGCAGATCTTCCTCATCTGGCCATAGCAGACCTCTGGCAGCTCGTAGGAAGTGTTGCAAGTGTCCTCTCCAAAGCCATCCACACCTCCATGGACCAAATTCGGGAGTGGGTGTCCATAAGGAAGTCCTTATGGAAGCTGTATTTGCAGGGGTAGCAATGGAGGCTAAATCATGAGGTTCTGGCTAAGCTTCTTACCCAGCAGTGAAATTTTGCTTTGATTGCAGCCGTGAAGAGTGAAACATCAGAAACATAAATCCAGACCTTTCTGTCCCTGGTACATTTTCGTGGAGGCTCCTACCATTTTCAATCCTGATCATGTTGCTATTGGGTTAGAACCATAAAATCATTTAAGTTGGAAAAGACCTTAAAGATCATTGAGTCCAACCATTAACCTAGCACTGACAAGTCCACCACTAAACCATGTCCCTCAGCACCACATCCACACAGCTTTTAAAGACCTCCAGGGATGGCGACTCAGCCACTTCCCTGGGCAGCCTGTTCCAATACTTGATGACCCTTTCAGTGAAGAAATTCTTCCTAATATCTAAACCTCCCCTGATGTAGGCACACAACAAGCCCAGAAGAAATATTCCTTGCCCCAGGAAGTCCCTTGTCAAGGTAAGTGCAATCAATGATTGCTAAGCATCATTGCTCAGCACCTCAGAAATAGTGGGCAGGGTTGGAAACCAGATCCCTGAAGGTGTGACTTCTGGGCAACATGGGGCCAGGGAGCAGCCCGAGTGAGCAACCTCATCCAGGGCATCGGAGGGAGCCAGAGCTACTGAAGGACAGGAGACCTTGGGAGCACGTAATACAATGTTACTCCAAGAGCTGTATTTTGCCCCATCAACAGCTGCTAAAAGCCAACGGCGTTTGCTGTTCTGCAGTTGGGTCCTGATCATATGAAAGTGGTCGTTTCAAAGCCAGGCTTCCCACCTCAACCACACCTGAGCTGTCTGAGAGCACGTTCTCTTTTTTTGCCCTAGTTTCCTTAAGCTATGTGGTAAAACATGAGCCACTTTCATCTTCTACTACACAACTTTGCCGGATAAATCCAGAAACAACCAGAAATGTTTTACAGCTTATCAAGGGCACTAAATGTTCTCTGCTTGAGTGAAAAGGCTTTTATAGGAACTTTGGCTACGCTGGTGGAGGACTAGTTTTACAAGAGGGGCAGTTTCTCCCTTCTGGATGCCTGACCTTTATCTGTAGCTGTGGGAAACCACATCACATGCCACCAAGATCAGGCTCCAGAGAGACTGCAGTGGGACCACTGCATCGCAGGGCGGAAAGGAGCAGGCGGGAGCGAGAGGCTCTCACTGAATACAAATTGCATGGAGGAGCCAAATCCCACAGCTTTCAGCAAAAGAGCTTGGAAACCGGTTCGTTAGGAAGGGCAAGCCAGGGGGTTCGAGGGGTTGCCAGCTGGAAGCCTCAAATGAGGAAAGCAACAAGTTGATTTACTGCAATGGGGAATGAGATGGGCCACATTCCTGGGTTAACAGCAAGGGACCAATGCTATTGTCTTTGTGAACCACACAGATTTGAGCCAGTGCTGGGCCAGGCAGCAGCTGAAAGTGCTCTATACGGGCTATATGCATAGTACGACCAAGCTAGCCTCACCTTTGGCATCTCTTGTCCGTGCATCACCACACCAGGCTTTAAGACAGGGCTTACCATTCTGCTCCTTTGGGACTGAAAAAAATTGTTGTGGTTTTTGTTTTGGTTTTTTGAGGGTTTTGGGTTTGTGTTGTTTTTTTTTTTTTTTTGTGGGCTGTTTGTTGGTTTTGTTTTGTTTTTTAAAGACATTTTTTCATTTAAAAGGAAATAGGCAAAAAAAAAAAAAAAAAATCAAGACCAGAAAGCCATGTGGCCACGCAAGAGGTTAAACTGGCAGGTGCTGCCTTTCTACAGGATGGGCCCATTTTCCCTCATTGCTGTTCCTGAGCCTGGAGCTCCAGGGGCTGCTCCACATCCCACTGGCTCCTCAGCTGGTGCTACCTCCTCCTAGCCCAGCGCAGGTGCCAGCTTGCCCTCCTTGCCCTCTGCCTGGCGACAATGCAAAGGTGTCTCTGCTCCAGGAGCCGCACAGCATGGCCAAACCCTGTCTCCAGCTGCAGAGCCACCCTCACAGTAAAGAATTTCTTCCTAATATCTAATCTAAATCTCCCCTCTTTCAGTTGAAAACCATTACCCCTCATCCTATCACTCCGCTCCCTGAACAAGAGTCCCTCTCCACCTTTCCTCTAGGCCCCCCCAGTCCCCCATGGATATTTTACATGGTGCTGCAATGGCTGAGCACAGCAACACCTTTGCTGCTGCGGATCCTTTTTTACCTGCTCAGCATAGGACCAGGCAGCAGAGGACCTTGCAACGGGCATTAAAATGCTAAATACCCAAGTGACCAAAACCTCAAGGATTGTGCTGTACTTTATCAGCTTCTTGGGTCTCTCCCAGCATCCCCATCACTGTCTGTTGGTTGCAGCCCTGCGGGACAGCAGGTTTCACCCAAATGGCTGGGAGGTAGGGACACAAAGCCACACAGCTGGGAATACAACAGCTTGTCAGGAAATCAGCACAGGACTTTTTTTCCTGGAGGCAGAAGTTTGGTGAGATCAGCTCATGAATTCAGCTGGAGGCACAGAGTAACTTTTGCCTTTTTTAGAGGCCCGGAAGACTGGAAGCTCCCATAAACTTTAATGAGATGCTTCTGCAAAAGCATTAGTAGAAGCTGTTGAAAAGCAAATTATAGCCATTTATGGGGACTCAAGCAATTCCAGCAGCTATTCACTCAACAAGAGCTGGCAAAGCAGCCTTCCCTTCAAATTTCATAATCCCCTTTGTTAAGAATTTCCTCCTTTCTCATGTCAGGCTTTAATTCAATTTGCCCAGGATGGGCATATTTTCTTCCCCAAGCCAATTCTCCATGGACCAGCCCAGAGCTGGATTCAGCCAGGATCACCCATTGGACACCGGGCATCGCAGTTCCCTGGGGAAAACTGTGATCCTCAGCAAAATGAGACCTCACCTGATGTGTCCCAAAGGGCATCCAGAAAGCCCGACTGCTCGGCAATTAGATGTTCTAAAGCTGATTTAGAGAGACTCCTGATGCGGTCAGAAGAGGAGCAGGTATAGCTTTTGAACATATTGAATGGCTTTTTTAATGCCATTAATGAAACCCGGGGAGAAGGTAAATTTCTTAGCTGCTTTAAACAAAAGAAGGCACAATAAATCTCAGCCTTTCCCAGATAAGGGATCTACTCTAGCGTGTCACCCTGCACCTTCAAGCTTTGTCTACAGGGATGAGTCATTACTGCAGCTAATTAGAGACTTCAAGCTGATTATGAGGATTGCAATAAGTGGAAACACAAAATCTCTGGGCCTGATACTCCTTAATACAAAAGCCACTTTACACTGACCTGGCCTTCAAATACCCTGGGATGACATAAAGTGCTCTTAGAGCAAATAGGATGAGTCCATCTGCATTTGGAGGGACGGGCACACATCACAGACCACCAGCATCCGAGGCTGATGGGACTCTCAAAGGCCCCATCTGCCCCCAGGTGAGATGAAAGCATCTTTCTGGTCACAGAGAGACAGGTCTTTCACAACAAATAAAAAAAAAATATATATATATATATATATTCGGGCAACTGCCTGAAGAGCTGACTGATATTGATCCAATAAAAGCGGAACAAAACCTTGCTGAGTCCATTTATGGGTGCCTCTAGGGGTGTCTTAAGACCTTAACAAGTCAGTAAAACTCTCCTCCAGGTCGATTCTGCCAGCACTGCCATGGATGGATTCTCCCTAAACTTCAGGAGTATTTTAAACTCAATACAAGCCTGAGAAGAAGAGCTCAACTTTTCCATATGACTGATACAGAGGAAGGAAAAGAGCTTTCTATGTTGTTTTAAAATAACTTGAAGCAATAAATATCAACCCACTGTCCACAGAACGACTTTGTAACCCAAAGCATCAGGAATGCATGATGGGCTCGTGGCCTGGAGGCGACCGTTTGGGGACCAGGTTCCAGTGGTGGCCCCAAAGGGATTAAGAACCAGCCTCCCCAAAACAGAGAGCACCTTGCCAGTCCCAGCAGCCCAAGATCTGCTCTGTCTCCACCCACAGGGTCCTCCTAGAAGCCGCTGGTGGCATGTCCCAGGGCAGAGGGCCACACATGGCAGCAATCTTGGCAGGGGAAGGAAGCTGCAAAGGAAGCTTTACCTTTGGGCTAAGCACATTTCCAAACATATGACAATAGTCATGAGACCTGTGACCCTGGTCACCCGGTGTAAAGTTACCTCCGCGGTGACATTTGGATTACAGCATCATCTGTCACGTCTTTGAGTCAGCAAATAGGTGCAGCCAAGGGTTTAGGTTTCTCTGCAAGTAAAATAATGCAGAAAAAGCATTGTGGCGGCAAGTGTGCTCCATCCAACCCCAGCAGCTCCCCGAGCTTGGAGGGGAAGAGAGGGAGGGAAAGCGGGGGGGGGGGGGCAGCTCATGCGTTTGAACTTGCAGGAGCGACACCTTCATTCACCAGAGGCACCGCAAGATCCTGGGTACCAGCATCGGGGTGCACACCGGAGTTTAGGTGGAGATGCCCAAATGCTACAGGTTCCTTCCCACTCACTTCCCAGGGCAGATCAGCCCTCTCATGCGTGGAGGCAGAGCTGCTGTACAAAGGTAACCTGTGATACGGAAAAGAACGTGAAAATCCAGCCAAACCAGTATGCCCAGCTAGCAGGTATCGGGGAGAACAGCTCGACCCTGGCTGTTGGAAACCGGGGCTCCATCTTCCAGCATTTTGGGCAAGGGGGAGTGCAGAAAACCTCTGCTCGTCATCAGATTAGAGATCTTGGGAAGGACCTTTCTCATGCAGTGGGAGGTTTTGCCGGGGAACAGATACGAGCTGTGGGATAACACAGCAGCAGCCCCACATCTCGTGGGTTAGTGGGGGGATGGGGTCAGCGTGGATCCCTCCGTCAACAAAACCAGGGCTTGGATAGTTGCCATGGCTCTTTTGGGAGAAATTATGGGTTAAGTAGGATAACAAACTGAGAAGCAACCTGTGTCTGCATGGGGAAGAGATGCTTGTGTATAAATAAATACATGTATGTATGTATACAAGCATTTTCTGATTCAAAGAAAAATACATGTTTACATGGCTTTGCGATCTTATATTAAAACAAATAAAAAAGATGCAAAGATTTCTTCATGTCCTGAAACCTTCCTGCTGCCCTCACCTGTCCAAGTGGCTGATCTGGAAGAGACACTGCACCAGGATAGCAAGAGTGGGGCCAAGGACTGGCACAGCTCGAGCTCGAAACACTTTTGGACCACGTTTGAACTCACAGGATTGCAGCTAATATAAAAAAAGCACATTGACCACATTCCTATGACCATTTTGGTAGCATGTGATTTCCCACTTTCCTTCTTCCCTCACTTTTCCTTCTAGGACTTCTTTCTGCAGAGATTTGTTACTCATAACCTGCTTTTTTCCCCCCAGCCACTGTCTTCTGCCATGATGTTTTTCCCCCACTTTCCTTCTCCATTTCCCCCAGGTAGCCACATCCTTTTCAGCTGCAACGCGTCTTCCCTCCCCATTTCCTCTGGGCCAGATAGAAGGACCCAAGTCCTGAACCCAGCCCTTATCCCAGGTGCAAGTGGAGCATTTTGGACCACGAGCAGCTTGACGGGCACTTTGAGGTGTGCTGTAGCTTTGCTGTGAAGGTTGTCACTAGCAAGCTGGACCTCAGCTCAGGAGATTTGCTCCTCTGCTTTATGAGCAGCAGCGTGCTTGGCTTTCAGCTCCAGCCCCGTTGCATTAGTGTGTGGGCTATGGTCTCCGTGTTTGTCACAGCTACAGCAGTCCTCTGGGAAGCACAATGTTTTCGGGAAGAGTGGAGAAGCCTCCCTTGTCCTCGTGCTGGCTGGATTGCGCCGCACAGACAGACGCTACGCCAGCCTCTGCAGCGTGGCAGCTGCAAGGTCCAGAGTGGCAAAGTTGCCATCTAAATTCAAAACTGTACTTTTCCCATGCGTGGGATGCTCAGAGCCTGATGTGGGGTTTCTCCTAAAAATAAAGACCCAGATGATCCAGCTCCTCCAAAGCTCAGGAGGGTTTAGATCGTTGGGAGATTTCGCACCCAACCAAAACTGGAGACATCTAGCAATATCTGAGTTAGCAAGGAGAAAACACAGAAACAGAATTTAAAGTCTCAGGACTGTCTCTGCCACTGTTGTAAATCCTGCAGTTCTCCTGTGACTCTGTCAGCAGCACAGGGTGTGGATCACCCATGACTTCATCCCAACCCTTCAGAGCATCCCAGTCCACAGCTTGCCTGGTGACCTTCCTCCAAGGCAGCTTGGTCACAGTCGGGGACTAAGAGGGTTTAAGAGTGTGGATACAACTTGCTCTTTGCCAGTTGGCCCCCGGTGCTAAAAAAACATCTCAAGTGCACATTCCCAGCTTGGACAGGATGATTGTGAAGCTGTGTCTAACAAAAGCCTTAAGAAAGAGAGACACACAAATATTCCAGCAGCTTCACATTTCCCAGGGGGAGGAGATGCGGGCTGACAGCTCCCTCGCCAAGAAAGCATGTTTGCAAGAGGAACCCGCTCCATTAACCCAGTCTAGACCCAAAATCCCAGGAGGGAAAGATCCAAAACCTCTACCCTGGACTCACAGCCTGGTTTTACCCCAGCTTGTACTAACACATACCACATCGATAGCCAGGGATATTCCCAAGTGCAGGGTCTTGATCACCTCTGTGGGTAAATGGTTAGCACAGCTCCAACAGTTATAGCCAAGCTGACCAGCCCCATCCCAAACCATTCCCCATCACTTCTTCTAGGTCTGTAAAGAGCAAAGAGGTGGCTGAGCAGAGTGAGTGGGCATCTTACGTGCAGAAAAGGTCTCTGGCACCTTTGGTGGGGGCACCTAAAGAGAAAGGCAGACCTGCCCAGGACTGCCATAAAGAGAGAAATACCTTAACAATACCCACCTGCAAGCACCAAGGTGGAGCAGAGACAGAATGAGAAAAGAGACATTTTTCTCTCTGGTTCATTGGCAGGGCTTCAAGGAGAATTACATCCCACATCCCATACACACCAGGTGCCAGTAGGACATCAGCAGCCAGGCATTGCAACATAATACCACCAAAAAACCCTTTTACCTGGGATACCACCTGGAGAACATCTCTGCAGCCCAACAACCTTCTCCTGCCTGCCTGATATTTTAGGACCAAATAGCTCGTTACTGCAAACGAGGTGCTGAGCTTACAGGTGCCTTGGTTTTGTGTGATTACATCTGCTCCCACAAATGCACCAGCACCCGGCTGAGCCACTGCGGAGGAGCCAGTGTGGGGGAAAACCAAGCCAAACTTGTATAAAAACCAAGCCAAACCCTAAGAGAACCTGTATACAGCAGAGCTGTGACTGCAAATGCACATAAATAATAGTAAACCATCATGGAAAAAATATCTAGTGTTGCCAGGCAAGTTAACATTCCTGCAAAACAGCAACTATAAATTAGCTCAGGGTACACGCGCACAGGAGCACAGCCTTTGGGGGGGTACAGGATGCTTAAGCCCTAAATGCCAGACAAGGCAATAATGCTTGGTGGGAAGGGAAGTTAATGCCCTGTTGTTAGAAAAACAGGGCTAGGGAGGAGGGATGCTGGCTGGGGAGGAATTTGGCAGTGCGTCGCTCCCATTAAATCCTTCCTGTACGTGTTCTGGGGGGAGCTCTGGCTAGCTGAACTTCTCTGTACCTTTTTTTCAAGCATGTGATAAGGTAATGGCTTGTAATTCCTCGCGCGTGGCCCTCCACATCTTCCAGGTTAATCCAGTGCTCCCATTTTGCTCTCCTGGAGCAGACCTTGGCTGTGTCCCCCATGGCGTTCTGAGGCCGAGCTGGCAAGACGGTTAAAAGGCACCGAAAATAGCAGGGGCTATTGAAAGGGCATCTCTGTGCCGGGAAGGCTGCAGAGGGACCTCGGGAAGGGAGGGAAAGACGCGCTACAATCCCTGCATTGATGGCACCGCACACTGAGTGCGCTTTTCATTGCTCACCGCTGCCGAGGGAGGCAGGGGAGGGTCATCGAGCCGTTCCTCATCCCGGTCCCACTGGCTCCAGTGGCGTTGGTCTTCTTGTATCCCTTTCAGATGGAGAGGAGAAGCCAACTCCCTGCTTTTTTTTCCCCCTTGAAATATATCCTTGTTAGACCCGGCAGCATGCTTCAGGCCTTCAGTGGAATGTTTTCGGTGGCTGTGAGTTCTCCTGCGGTTAAATAATAAACACAGCAATAAAACACTGGTACATTTTCCTAGCACAGGAGACAGACTCCATTGTTATCAGTTCTTAAGAAGCGCTATTATTATATGCAGTCCCTGTCCTCCTTTTTTTATCCAGTTGTCTGTTCCCCAAACGCTTTATTTGGAGCGGATGCTAAATATATGTCATTAATTCTTACCATATATTATTCTTTTGATATTCAGCAGTTGTCAAGTTTTGCTTGAGAAATAGAAATTAGATGGGCAGTGCTCTACAGTTAGGGACAACTCATTTCCTAATGCTTCAAACGAGGGTTTGCAAGCAACTTGCTCTATATGAGCAACTACTAGGACTGAACCTGTGTCCTGCTGTAAAAGTGAATCCTTTATAATTAATTCTGTCCATAAGCATTTGCCGTCTAAGTGTTAAATGGCATAAGGCAAGGGAAAAAGCTGAACACCAAGAGGAATTTAATTTTTAAAATGCTGTAGTTACAAAACTCTTCATTGCCCCTCTGAATTGCACACTCCCTACCAGTAATTCTACCAGGATTTTTTCCTGTTAAATGCAATATTTTTTCCAAGACTGGCTTGTAAATCCAGACTATAATGAGATCTGCTGAGAGATTCTCCATTTCCCTGGGAAATTAGAGGGCTAAGCAAGTCCAGATTTACAAGCACCCACAAAAAAGTGCAAGGGACACTAACCAAAATCTGCCCCCGCTTGCTTTAAAGAACCGTGCCCTGCTCCTAAAGAGCAGTAATTCCCACAGAGGTAAGTGAAACCATCTGTGGTGTCCTGGGTTCAACAACAGCATGTGTGTTTGGCTATGCAAAGACAGAATTTGGCCTTCCGCTACCGTCACATGGAAAAAGGTTTTGATATGATAAATGCGGTGATGCAAAACCCAGCTGGAGCGTGACTCGTGTTTAATTTTCCTAATATAACTCAGCAAACTGCTATCCCAAAGGCTCCACGTGACCTTTTACATTAAACTGTACAGCATGTACCAAGCCCCCTGTCTTTAAGGTGACATTTCAAAGCCCTGGAGAGGAGGGACAGTTGTCAGGGCTGTGATTAAAATAGATCCTTGTTTGTTGGTGTGACTTTTACTCGGCTCCCAGGAGATGCGGCAGCGAGCCCTGCCACCTCTCCCAAAATAAGATATGCCCCAGGCAGATGCGCATGTAACATCCTGATGGATGCTGCCAGCTCTGAACCTGCCCTTGCTTGCACCCGTCCTGCTTAGCTCATGTCGGGCTAGTGATCGCCTCCAACGACCTGTCCATTGAGCAGGCGTGAGGACAGACAGGCTGCGTGCAGGACTCTCAGATGGGTTCACAGAATCACAGAATGGCTAGTTGGAAGGGACCTTGAAGATCACCTACTTTCAACCCCCCCGCCATGGGCAGGGACACCTCCCACCAGACCAGGTTGCTCAAAGCCCCATCCAGCCTGGCCTTGAACACCTCCAGGGATGGGGCAGCCACAGCTGCTCTGGGCAACCTGGGACAGGGTCTCACCACCCTCACAGTCAAGAATTTCTTCCTCATATCTAATCTAAATCTCCCCTCTTCCAGTTTAAAACCGTTACCTCTCATCCTATCACTCCACTCCCTGATCCAGAGTCCCTCCCCAGCTTTCCTGGAGCCCCTTTAGGGACTGGTGGGGGCTGTAAGGTCTCCCCGGAGCCTTCTCTTCTCCAGGCTGAACAGCCCCAACTCTCTCAGCCTGTCCTCACAGCAGAGCTGCTCCAGCCTCTGAGCATCTTCGTGGCCTCCTCTGGACCCGCTCCAACAGGTCCATGTCCTTCTGATGTTGGTGGCCCCAGAGCTGGAGACAGCACTGCAGGTGGGGGTCTCACCAGAGCAGAGGCAGAGCCCTTCCACCCACCGGGGAGCAAACCCAAAGATCTCCTGGTACCACAGAAGGTAAAGCACGGTGGTTTTGTGGGAGAGCCAAGGGCAATAGTTCAAGGTCCGAAGGCTGCCTTTGCTTGTGCTTATGCAGTTCAATGACTTTGAGGGGACCACAAGGATTTGTAAGAGACCTCGGGGGTTGATGTCCATCACTTCGCATGGCGCCAGAGCCCGGCTGATGAACTCAGCCCCAGCTAAAAATAGGGCTGAGCTGGTGCGGCTGAGCCCATGTAAGCAGCTCTAACGCAACACCTGCTAATCGGCGGCTCCCGGGCGAGACAGGCACGCAAAGCTGCCCTCCCAGGGTTTCCAGAGCTAACGCTGGAAGAGAAATCATTTTCTGACGTTAGTCTCTCAATGGAGCAAAAGGGATAAGGGGGAACAGCCGTGGCCGTGCGTCAGGTTATATACCGAGACCCTGGAAGATGCTCACGTGCTGGTAGAGGCAAGGCAGAAAAGACAGGAGCTTTGCAGGGGGCAAATGAGACAGATCATTTTGTGACTTTCACCATCTTCTTGAAAAAGCCCTGTAACAAACCCCAGCAGCTGTTTGCTCAATGGGAGCTGGCAAAACGGCCTAAATCCCCTAAAAGCAATAACTCAGGATGCAACCGCTTGTGTCCCACGCCGTGGAGTGGCTTGTCCCTGGACAGTAAGCTTAAAGCACAGGCTTCATTGCCACTTTTCTCCAGACATGCCTTTTCACCAAATCTTGCTCTGACTTTGGCAGCCCCCTGATAGGGATGTGATAGCTGCCGTGACCCAGACCTCATGAGCTTGTAGTTGTCCAAGTGTCTCATATCTCCCCTTTTTTATCCCATCATGTATCCCACCTGGTTCAACAGCTTCCTTGGAAAAGGAACAAACTATAAAAATACCCTCTCCTTTCTAACAATACATCTTCCACCTGTTGTCCCCTCCTTCTCTAAATCCTCAAAAGTCAGGCACAGTATTTTTGGCCAGGGTGCCGCCAGACGAGACCCATGACTCAGTGGCACTTCTCCTCTGAAGGTGAGAGCTGACGAGGGCTGGGTGGACGCCAGGGCTGGAAACTGAGACCAGCTCAGCCCTGGATGATCCGCCTTTCCCAGATGGCTGTGGATGACCATGTCTGCCCATTGCCCAGCAGCCCTGCAGAGTGAAAGGCCAGATGAAATGAATAAAAAATGCTGAAATGTTGCTTTAGAAATACATTAGGTGGTTACAGAGAGTAGGTTTTCTGCCCTTCACAGCCAGGAAAAACCCTGGTTTGTCTTCAAGCCCAGCTCGATATCAAGTGGGGCTATTGCAGAAAAATCAAAACCGGCTATTTTAAATGCTTTATTTTGAGACAACAGCTTCTGGGTTGACTTGGTTCATCTTATCAAAGGGACTTATCTAAGTTTAACGTTTCGTCCTTGGTATCAGCAGGGCAGCGTGTGCACACTGTGAATGAAGGACCCGCTCCCTGGCTTCAGCTTCTGCCATTGCCTGTGCTGGAGGGCTCACAAAACCCAGGTGATTAAATATTAACGTTTATTGCAGTGCTGCCACTTTGTTCTAGAGCCAATGCAAGCTCTTTCTCCCAGGAATGCTGGGGTTATGGTAAACTGGATGATGTGGGAGCTCGGTTTTTAAGCACGGTACTGGTAGTGAATAAAGCCTTCAGTTCAGTTGACGCCGTACTCCCGTTTTGGGTAGGGTGAATACCTCCATAAGTAACATAACAACACCTAATCTATCCTTCCAGCTCTGATTTAACTATTTGAAATTGATTTCTATGCTTTTTTTTTAATTACAGTTCTTTTCTGTCTGGTCTACGACTGCTTGGGAACAGTTGTTACATGCCTTTGAATGAAACTATCCAGGGAGAGAGACCTTTTTCCCCAGTTGGCGTGATTTCCCTTACAGCACTTTTAATGTGCTTCACCAAAGCATCACTTGCAGTTCTATGTACGGCAAAGAAAAACTTGGATCACCTGTGAAACAGTCACTTCTTCAATGAAGCGAATTTGGGATCAAATCATAAAAAACAGAGAAGAAAGAAACACTTGAAAAGGGACAATACACTGACAATACTCAATGCTGATAGATGCTGGATGCAATCATAGCTTAAGGCCTTTCTATCTTTATATTTCTCTGTGCTGTTGAAAATTGATGACCCCCTTCAAGAGCTCAAACTTAGTGGCAATTATACAGCTACGCAGGGAGGATGTTAAAATAGTTATTGAGAGTGAAGAAACGGAATAGGATTGTGCAAATTCGCTTCCCAGCCCCATCTTTATCTTCTGTGGCACAGAGGCGGGTACAGTGTGGATTAATGATTTACTTCCCCCCCCCCCGCCCCCCCCTCCAATAAATGTAATAAATCTCTTAAAAATCCATGCTCATGTACAAAAGCTAACACAAATGTGCTCACCCCGGGGAGGCTGGGAGGGAAACAGTAGCTTGGCCAAACAATTTATCTTTATAATATTGATTCCATCAAAGTGGCATAAATGGAAGAAAAGCCTTTAAGTCTAAGTACCAAAGCACTCCCTCCGTTTGATATAATGAGCCCGTGTTTTCGGGAAACGTGGTACCTTGGGAGCCGCCTGCTTTCCAGACTGCTGGCGGGTCAGCTCACGGGCTTGGATGAAGCTGTTTAAATGACAGCAGCCTGAAAAATATCCCAACCTTTTTGCTCTCGCGTACCCACTGGCACAGCAGGATATGAGTCAGGAGAAAAGGTGAGGCATGTCCTGATTGCTCCGTGTTACTCAGGTGTTCAGGGACACGAACTGGCTTAGAAAAGCACCGGTAGAAAATCGCGTGGGAGTGGCACGGTCGGCCTGATGCTATTTTCTACAGCTTGGACTCTTGCCTCTCCGTGCACTAGGGTGTTTTTTTTGCTGAAGTTGGGGTTTTGGCTGGATTTCCAAGCAAGCCACCGCTCCAAGGGTTGCTGCAGGATGCGCCACACATTCACTCCTCGGAGAAGGAGCCGGCCGGCTGCTGCTCGCCTTCGGCGCCGCTGCACCCCCGGATGAAATCAGCCATTAGACACGGACGGCTGACTGTTGAAACTATGCCCAGAAAGGGAAGAAATGAGTGTCCTCTGCCCCTCCAGACCTTCACCTTGAGCTGTGCTGGATCCCTGCTAGGTCCAGAGAGGGATCCTGCTGGGTGGGGACAGGGATAAGAGCCTGCTCTGGTGCCAAGGGACCCTACAGACCCCATGTGCTCCTGACTGAACTGAAAGGGCCGGCTCAGCGGTGATGAGAGGAACACCCTCTTTCACGTCTTTTTTGGAAAATTTCATCGGCCCTGACCCAGCTCTGCACCCAGGGTCATTTCCAAGCACAGGCTCTCCTGCTGTCACTGCCTTGGTCTTGATTTTTCACCTGCATGATTTCCTCCTGAGCCTTTCCTACAACCTCAATTGCTGACGTTTGGCCAGACTTCCTCATGGCAGTGAGTCAGAGTTGCCTGACATTTTTCCCCTCTGTCCCTGCTCCCATGCCGTGACTCCAGCAGGGAAGATAACCCACCTCCCACACCCACACCCCCCCAGCCTCGCTGGCTGCCATCTGTGCTCTGCTTTCTGCCCAGTTAATCTCATTCGCCTCGCCAATGCCAAAGCAAACGCAGCAGAGGCACGGTGTGGCACAGGCACTTCTCCTGCCACGTGCTGTCGCAGCTATCTCCTCACGGCCTTGGCTGGACCTTGGTGGCCTGCCGGCTTCCTCCAAAGACGCACCAGGCGTGATGCTGCTTGTCTGACGCCTGCCCGAGCCGCGGGTCGGGTCAAAAGATGGATAGCATCCACCCGACACCTCCACACGCCGACCTCTTCTCCGTTCTACTTCCACCTCCCACTGGCACCTTCTGTCCCATCTCCTCGCCTGCTTTCTCCTTACTGCAGGGCTAATCCATCCTTCCTTCTCCCTTGCCCTAAATTCTCTCTATTTCTGCCTGTATTCCCCTTCTCCCAGACTCGGTAGCTTTTGTGATTATCCCTCAGACCAGCCTGACTCTCTTCTCGTCCACCTGGCCAGGTTGTCTTTCAACGAGTGTCACACGCTTCCTTTTTGTGTCCCCTCTCTTTGGGATTCAGCCACTGGTTTTGTGAGCTTCAGGCTACTGGTTCCTTTGACTCATCTGCTCATTTTCTCCTGTCTCTTGAAATTCATACTGTTAATCGCCATTCCTGACTAGCTTCCTTCACTTTGCTTTGAAAAAGTAGGTTAACCTGTGCTAGAATCAAAAACACACCTTCTGTTGAGAGAAAAAAAAACAAGCAGGAAAGCTCCTTCTCGTATTAAGCACACACAAAAAAGATTATTCTCAACCCATTCTAAAAAGAAAAAAAAAACCAACCCGTATCTTTTATGTGAAGTAAATGGAAGATGATGGCACACAATGCAAAAAGAAAAGGAAGGATGCTGAAACTGAAAATGAGGGATCTCATTACGTATAAGTTGACTGGACAGTACAGTGTCTACCGACTAGACAGGCAAAAGGTATCTTAAGATGAAGCTCATGAAATAACCAGGGGAAGATAAAAACTTGTAGATTTAGATTAGATATTAGGAAGAAATTGTTTACTGTGAGGGTGGTGAGACGCTGGCCCAGCTGTGACTGCCCCATCCCTGGAGGTGTTCAAGGCCAGGCTGGATGGGGCTTTGAGCAACCTGGTCTGGTGGGAGGTGTCCCTGCCTATGGCGGGGGGTTGGAACTAGATGGTCTTTGTGGTCCCTTCCAACTCTAACCATCCTGTGGTTCTATGATTCTCTGAAAAATATTGGCTGCTATCAATAGCACATAATGGACTGAAAATAAGAGTGAGAAGCAGCATTGATTTTGTGCCTGGCCCTGCTTTTATCAAAGTCCATAACCAAACCCCAGTCAAAATCAATAGCAAAAGTGGTTGGTAAACCACAAGACAGCTTTGATTGGCTTGCATCTCTGTGGTTTTGATTTTCTGTTTGAGGTCACTCAAACTGCGTTTCTTGACCTTTTTCATTTCAACTTTCTTAAAAAAAGACGCAGGAGCCCCTTTGGGCTATGATACCCCAAATGTTTACATTTCCGGAGAAATTTAAAAAGAAAAAAAAAAAGAAAAGCCAAGGTAAACATTGGGTAATCATTTATTACTTCTTTTACTGCTCTTCTATTTGTTAAACTGTGTACCTGAGGATACACGTGGATGGATGGCTCTTTTGCAGTCACTTCCCTCACGTTTCCCTCCTGCCTCTGCAGCCCCGAAGTGCTGCCCATGTCACAGGCAGAGGAGCGTCACGTAGAAGCCCCATGAGTCAGAGGCCCATTTATTTGCTCAGGTATCAATTCCATCGCCAAGAGAAATTATACCCCTGGGTAGGTGTGGGCCTCATCATCTCCTTTGTGGACACAGCAGGAACCAGCTGGCTCATGACGTAAGGGAAGGCTACAGCGTTTGCAATGAGGGTGCAGAATGTCACAGCCCTTCTCTCAGTGGTGAAGTATTTGGGGATTTTATGACTGGTGTTTTTGATAAAGATACATAGTAAGGTAAACCTCGTCAGCAGTATTTCTGACTTTTTTTTTTCCCCCATGGAATTCAAACAGTTTTTCCAAGGTGATCTGTGTTGACGAACATGTCAACGTAGCACATTGCTTGGGTGCCCCAATAGGGACAAACGTCAGCTCTCAGAGTTTTGGCGGTGTCATTGGTGGCTTGTAACAAGAGAGCCTGGGATTTGGAAGAGGAGCTGCAGTAGTCCTTCCACCATGGGGTACCTCTATGCCCCCTACAGCCAATATGGGAAAACAGTGACCCTGCGTACACTATCCAGCTCCCTGCATTCACTGAACACACCATCAGCAATTTCCGTGCCAAAAGCCAAGATAAGAGGTTACTCCCCGGGCAAAATCCAAGATAAGAGGTTACTCCCTACTCATCGCATGGCCAAGGTCATTATTCAGGTTAAAAAAACCTGGTTGAAAGATCAAGGACTTTCAGTGCAGGTTACTCTGAGCCATGTCTCAAAGCAGCTAGCTTGTAGGTTTGGAGAGACCCTTCAGCAGGTATTTTTTGGTCAGAACTTTCCTTCTGTTTACTTCTCTAGTCTGGAAGGGAAAACAATCAGTGCTGAAGAGCATCAACATCAGACAAATCCTGTATTACATTTTAGAATAACAGCCTCATTCAATTAATAGCAGTAAGGGTGGGAATCCTCATAGTGAAGGGTAGAAGTGTAGAAATGTAAATGTAGAAACTCTGAGCCACCTTTTTTTCCCCCCCACTCACCAAAAGAAATGAAATCTCTGGGGTTTTCTTATATCATCAAAAGTTTCTCCATGAACCAAAATGAAGCATTTTGTTTCTGTGCTCAGGTGACAAGGAAAAGAAAGGAAAGGCCCGTTTCACATCACGGTGATGCTTTCTGATGTGTCCATCAAGTAGCGTAGAGCTTCGCAAAGAGCTATTGCTTCTGCATCTTGCCTGAGAGGATTTGAACTGCTCAGGAAAACGCCCTGACTTCCACATACTTTGGGACCCAAAGGGAACTTCTCCTAATCTCACCTTGTAGAACTAATCATACAGCAGCAGGAACGGATACCCTCAAGACCCGTTTCCTGTAATCTCCCTGAGGAGTTAAATAGACTTATGCCAACCTTTTACTCTCTGGATCAAAAGACCAGGAACTAGGATGGAGACTTTCTGCACCAAAACGATCACTTTCTGTGAAGTTACTGTTTGGCCAAGAAGCATCATTTCTCTAGATTCCTTCTCTGCCTTCACCTGGCAGGCACCCTGAGACAACAGGGCAGTGGGAATAGGGGAGGACAAGGTAAATGGCACTTCTGTTTTCTCCTGCACCTACATTGCAGTTGCTCCAGTTAGGCATCCAAGGGAGACTGGGAAGGATTGGGTCTTTTGCTCTCCAAATGAAAGGGGGGCACTGTTTCTACCATAAGCTAAAAAGTAAACATCCACCATTTTAAAAAAAAAAAAAAAAAAAAAAAAAGAAAAAGAAAAAGAAGTATGAAATGTCAAGAGGCAGATCTTTGTGCTCAGCACTGCAGGGTTGTGGCTTCTCCTGTGGCTTCCCTGTAAGTCCTCCCCAAGCCCGTGCAGCTGCCCTGTGGGGACACCTCGTGGTTCGAATGGCACCTTTGGTTTGGGTGCTAGTGTCTGGCTTCGGACAAACAGCACCTCTTCATTGTGCTACGATCTGTGCAAAATATTTTAATTGCTAGTGTGCCAGCTGGGAGGTGAAACGTGAAGTCAAATTTGGAGGTGGGAGCTAAAGGGGACAAGTCTAATCTATCATTCCCATCAAATACCCGCTCTTCTCCTAATGGTTTTTTAAGCAGCTGGTGCCCATTTCAGACAAAATGCTGCATGAGAGATTTGGTCTCCCTAAGTATTCATTACTTTTAGATCAAACAAACAGCCAGTAGACTGAGGGCTTCCTCGACGGTTTCCCTTTACTTGGTGCTCGTTAGCCCACATCTGGATACTGCATCCAGTTTTGGGGCCCGCAGTACAACAGTGATGTCGATAAATTGAAGAGATCTCAGAGGAGACCACCAAGACGGTGTGTGAGGAGAGACTGAGGGACCAAGGCTTGTTCAGCTTGGAGAAGAGGAGGCTTAAGGGGAACCTAAATGGGGTCTTCCAACACCTACAAGGAGGATGCTAAAAAGACTCTTCACACTGGTGCGCAGCAGATGAGAGATTACAGACATGAATTGAAAGAGGGGAGTTTCTCACTAGTTGTTAGAGGAAAAATATCACAATGAGTTTAAGTAAGCCCCAGAGCAGGTTGCCCAGAAAGGGTGTCCAGTGTCCATCCTTGGTTTCAAGACCTGACAGGTTAAAGCCCTGAGCAACCTAGTCTGATCTTGCTGTCATCCTTGCTCTGAAGCAGGTGTTAGATAAGGGACCTCCAGAGGTCCCTTCCAACATGGGTGATTCTACAGCTACATGGCATGTGGGCCCAGTGCCAGATAATAAGGCCATGAACCCGTTATTTTCAAATTCCTGAGGTTTTAAAACATGCATCTTTGAGAAATGAGCAATTAGGCCAGAGAGAATAAAAAGCAGACCAGGACATGGGCTCTTCACTGATAGAAATTTGAAAATGAAGTTAATTACTCCAACACCTGGAGAGAGAAATGTTATTTTTGCTTTCCTTTCCCCTTGCTGCATGTCTTTAGAACTCCTGCCCAGCTTGAAGCTATCCCAGTGCTCATTTTGTTGTTCTGGAAGAACAGCCCTTGGTATTCTTCCTGCAGAACACATTCCCTTTCTTCAAGGATTTACAGGAGGCACTCGTCCTTCTGGCACCAGCGATGCCTGTGCGTGTCTATAGACATTTTTTCTCTCCTGGAGCTGTGCCCACCATGTGTTTGTGATAAAGGCTGGCCTCTGACACAGACAGGTCCTGCTCCTGACAGTGGACTCTTGCTTTCCTGAGATGGTAGCAGCAACAGGAGCCGTGTTCTGCAGTAACATCCTGCCTCTGTAGAATCCCGAATAGCAATGGCAGAAGCGTTTGTTGCTGGCCGGCAGTGGGCAGGGGTATGATACAATCAGGATGAAGACCTGTGAAAGACTCACGCTTGTCATGCTGAGCATGAAGAAAAGGTTGGGATGACTTACAGGAAAGAAAACCTATTTATTTTTTATACTGGAGAGAGGTGACATGCTATTCATTTCTGGTGCCTCTTAGTGGAAGCCCATCCATCCAAACTCTTCTTGCTGATTTCTTTAGTACGAGAGAGACTATTTGCCTGGGGCCACACGTTGTTTTTATGAGATGTCTCTGCTCCCTGCACAAAACCTCCACAGGCATTTTTCTCATGGGCACAACACTGCATGATCAAGTTAGGTGCAGTGTGAGGCTCTTTCCTGGCTTCAGAGAGGAGAGATGGGTCCAAGGCAGGTCCCAGGTGTCTGATGGACCTTGGCCTGAGTCAACTAGAAGTGCAGCCTGCGATCGTCAAAGGCATTACGGAACCATCATGTTCATAAACTAACCTGCTGATGATGGGGACCAGAGTAGTCCACCCACACATCCGCAGCTGATCTGTTGTACATATCAAGAGCATCAACACAAGTCAAGGAGGTGGCCCAGCCAGGTGACGTACGTGTAAACTCAGCCTTTGCAGGGGAGGCTGCTTACCCTCTCTCTGCACAACTTCAAGTTCTTGCTGTTCTTGCTGTTTCTTCCTCAAAGATTTACCTTTTTTTTTTAATTAAACTGAGTGATTTATTTGGAAAATACCAAGGATTTCTTCTGTGAAGACCTGCGTGCCTAACAGCGTCTGATAAGAAAGTGGAAGAAATGTGGAAGGGCCCAGATCCAGGCACGTGGGCCAAAGTGACACCCCATTCAAGTGCCAAAGACCCCAAAATGGCCCAAAAGCAGGGAGCAAGGAGTGACGACACCCAAGTGAGTCCCAGGATTCCAGCAAGGATCTGGGGGGAAAGCTTGGTCTTTGTTGACTCACATAACTCCACTGGTGTGTAATGCAGCAGACCCGAGCGCCAGACCCACACCTGTGGTAAGTAATATAGAAACAGAGCCAGCAGCGAGTGTGGGACGACTGAAAGACAAACAGACAGACGGCGCCCTGCGATTAAAGAAACCAAAGTTCTGAGAGCGAGACCTTGGGAATCTGATTGGGAGCAAAGGGATGGGAGGCTGGGGAGGGAGAAGAAGAAGAAAGCCTTCAAAAAGCCATCCTGGCGTGCTGCTTTCCCAAGGGGCTGAAATCAAAGAGGACTTCTGCTCAGCAGAAGGAGGTCTAGCATTCATTCATACAACCACGAACCGGCTCCATCAAACAGGACTCAAGATAACGATCTTGCTTGCATGCTGCCAAAAGCCATCCAATACACAGATACACACACACACACACACACACACACACATACGTACGTGTCTGCTCATGTGCTGACGCGATCTTGTCAGCGTGCCGGTAGGCAGCCCCAGGAGCCGGAGTGGGAGGAAGAAACGAGCAGGTAGTTAATTATTATTCAGCAATCGCTGTAGACCCAATGCTCTCCGAGTGCCGAGAGCTGAGCCTGGGCAGCCCTGGAGGCTTTCGCTGTCTGCCCCACACCTCCTCCAAGGGCCGCCAGCTCCATTTGCAGGTCGGCCACATTTTATCGCAAACCTGTCTTAATTGGCCAAGCAGGCAACAGGAGTGGGAAGCTCCAACAGAAGCAGAAAACAGATGAAAAGAGGTGGGGATAGGATCCTGGGATGGCAAAGCTTAGTCCACCAGTCTGGCCTAGGCATTAGCCATGGCTGCAAGAGCCCAACGATGGCAAGACACAGCTGCTGAGCATCACCCTACTTGGACATCTGGCCCATCTCAGGCTTGTAACAAACACATTAAGCAGGCTAGGAAGAGCATTTTGGTTTTATATATTTTATTAGCAACTTAATTGTTTTATATTTTTGATATATTATACTTTTATATTTTTTTATATTTTATTAGGGTGTGCTCTGCTCTGTCAGATGGAAACAGTCACGGCAGGGCTTTGCCAAGGACCACGGTTACCTTCCTCAGCTCTGTGCAGGCAGATTGCCAGGGCAAGGGCAGGAGCGGTGGAACACCCTCAGATATCATCCAGCCCTGCCTGGTTTCTGTACCTCCGGTGTTCTGGTTTCTTGTACCTCCTACCTCCATTTAACCCTCACCGTCTCTGCTCAGTATGATGCTGGTACATGTACATGTACATGTACAATATGGGCCATTTACTCACAGATCAGCTGTCAAAACCTTGGAGTCCTTTAAGCATCGGTGTCCTCGTGGCTTTTGGGCTTGTCTAAGTCCTGCTGCCAGGCAAAAGCTGGAGCAATTCAGCTGATTCGGCTTAAGTGAAAGGCATGTGTGCCTGGGAGAAGGTGAAATAGGTTCCCTTCCTTGCTCCACCATGGGAAAGGAGGATATAAAGAAGGGAGGAAGGGATGGCATTTTGCAAACTTCTCGTTGCACATGGAAAGACAGCAGAGGTGGACAGAGGCTAGATTTAGACTACATATCAGGAAGAAATTCTTTACTGTGAGGGTGGTGAGCCCCTGTCCCAGGTTGCCCAGAGCAGCTGTGGCTGCCTCATCCCTGGAGGTGTTCAAGGCCAGGCTGGATGGGGCTTTGAGCAGCCTGGTCTGGTGGGAGGTGTCCCTGCCCATGGCAGCAGGGTGGAACAAGGTGATTTTTAAGGTCCCTTCCAACTCTAACCATTCTGTGGTTCTATGACAACATCCTCTTCAAGGCATAGCAGCACACAACCGCAGGAGTGCTGGGCAGGTATCCACATACGCTGTGCTGGACAGAGATGGAGAAACAGAAATAGAAACAAACATACTATGATTACACATTTGAGTGAACAATTGACTGCTGACAAGCAAGATGACAAAGCCTTGGTGTATTTTTGTAATAGAAAGCTCATGCAAAAGTTCAGAAATATTGCTACAGAGCTCTTTCCTCTTCAGGAAACTTGTGATGATCTGGCAGAATAAGATCCTAATCTTTAGGTGTTCACATGGATTTGAGGTAGGAGGTACATGAATTTCAGATGCATTCTGCATGGACATTGGATACAGGATTTAAATCAGAATAAGTACAGAATGCGTATGCGACAGAAGCCTTCCTAGGGAAATTATAAGTGGCTGATTTAGAAACCTCAAAACTTTCAGGTGCTCCACCATGCCCTTGAAAAGCAGTGCTTGGCTGCTGCCCGCTCCTGCCAGCCAGGGCAGGCGAGTCCCACTAGCACCAATCCAGCCTCCCAGGGAGGCTGGGATCACACTGGAGAGGTGCTCTCAGGCTTGCAGTTATGGGGAGTGTGGGCCAGTTGGTGAAATGGTTTTGTAGCAGCTGAGTCCAAACAGTTCCTCAGATTTTATTGTTATCAGACTGAGCACTAAAGAGAAACTTAATTTATCCCACGTCCAGTTTCGCAGTGATGCAGGTAGATAGGAGTATGGCTTCCGTGGAGCCTGTATTAATTATTTCTCTGTTTGTGCAATGGGCAGATGAATTGCCCAGCACTTGCCAAAAAAAGCCAACCTCATCTCCTGTGGCTTTGCAGAGAGAAATGGGAATGGCTGGTAACCCTCCGGCCGGCTCCCCCAGTCCTCCAGATATTTCCATTCAGTGTTGCCAACAAGCCCCAAGCCCGCAGAGGTGGCTTCTGGCCAGTCTCCATGTGGCTTGTCTCCTCTGCTTGCCCGCAGAAAGGCAGAGCTTCAGGGGAAGCTCTCACTGTTTCCCAGGGTGGGCAGATGTTTATCGTGAAGCAGGGTGCTCTGCTCTGTAGGCATTAACACCGGCACCACCGCCAGTCCACACTAAAGCGATGTTACCACACAGCGTTTGGGGTTCTTGCAATATGGTATTTCACAACGAGGAGCATTGCTAGTCTTTCAGTTTTTGCCTTAAAAGCCCACAAAAGTAGCATAGCCACCCTCACCTGTATTTAACTTCTCCAGCTAGGAGAGGAGAAGTTAATAGGTCAGGATGACTTGCTTTGTGGTTTGCTTGTTGGTTAAGAGGTGGCTGAGCTTCCCTGCTCTGCTTGCCTCTCATGCCACTGTCACCTGATGTATGGCCACCCTGTCTTCCCCAAAGTGCTTGGAAGGAAACTCTGACCATGCCCTTAACAGCATCCTCCAGCCTCATTTTATAAACCTCAGCTAAAAGAAGCTGAGGGGCAAAGACAGGTTATCTGGATACTGTTGGCCAGGATGTCTCCTACAGAGCCAGCAGCAGAACTCACTTCCTGAATTTATAACTTGATCTCAAGTGCTGTTCCTGCCTGCGAATGGAAGAGAAGGTCACCAGCGGGGGCAGCGCCAAGTGTCTAACCCAGCTGTGTGTCTGGAGTTTATTCTCCTTGCCAAGGAGAAGCTACCTTTTGTGTAGACATGTCTTCCGTTGGATGGAGGTGTCCACCCTGGTGGGGACGCTGATACCTTCCCTCTCCTGTCCAAGTGTTTCCTGGGCCCCCAGCCCTGTCACTGCAGAACTGGAAGAAGATTTGTCTGTTTGCTCTTGGTCAAGTATTTAAATTCTCCAGGTTCACAGGCTGAGGGGAAAAAATCCTCCCAGTGTGACTCCCTCTCTACTAGCTCCATCTGGAGGCTTCAAAAAAACTTGCATTGTAAAACTATTTGTTTATTATTCATTTATTTATTTATAATTTAAGGCTGTCTTGGCATTGAAAACCACTAATGCCAAAAAGCATCGAGGCAGCGGCAGCCGTGGGTACAGAAAACTGTCTCTGCTGCTGCCCGACCCCCTAAGCAGAGCCAGAAGCGTTGCTTACCGCTCAGCTCAAGGATCCATGTAAAAAATACTTCACTTGACAGTATCCTGGGATAAATGCCAGCATCGGCAGATTATTCTTATAGTAAAGTCCCACCAGAGACACATGCACTGCCCTCTTCCAAAGGAGAAGATATGTAGGACAAACCTGGTGTGCTCACTTGACAGCCCAAGGTGAAGAAAGCCTCTCCAAAGCTTCTTGCTCCACAAGTCTAGTAATAACTAGGTGCAGAGGGCACAGGACATGCCAGACCAGCACAGAGCATGACATGAAGCCTCTCCAAAGTCTCCCTTTCTTCAAGGTTTTCCTGCTTAGAAACAACCTGCACAAAGACCCACAGCCCTTGGAGTTGTGCTTCCCACTCTTTGCTCCCTCTCCGTCTCCGCCAGCAAGACAACCATCCCAGGACGCTGCAATTGCTTCTCCACCTGGGTAAAACCACCTCAACGCCAGCAATGTCATTTGCAGGTTTAAGATGCATCGTGGTTGCCATCCAGTGATGGCCCGGGGAGAGCGATACAAAGAGAGAATTAGGAAGGGACCTCCTATTAAGGGATAACAATTCTGAATGAGATAGTTATCCCAAAACCCTGGATGCAACTACCCAGCCAGAGCAGCACCAGAGTGATGCTTAATGTACCCAGGGTTCTCTGAAGTCGGATGTTGTCATGCCTGATGTCCACACAGCATGAAGGCAGGATGTATTTGCCAAATCTGTTTTTTTCCTCCTCTCACTGATAACAAGCCCATGCTGGAAGCTCCTGTCAAATCAAGCTGCTGCCCTTGAACTCCGAGTCTGCAAACAGCTGGGTGGTGACATGTCTATTGGTTTTAACTATTTTAGGAAAAAATCTGCCCTTTTTCAGTCGTGAGATGCATGAAAGGCCCGATGGCAAAATTTGGATGTGGCAAAATCTCATCTTGATGTGGCCCACACCTGCCTTCCTTATCTTTACCTACAATGTGGCAATCAGGGGGTGCAACCAGGAACAGCACTTCTCCCCGTGGCTACCTGACCCTTGTTCCAGGGCTAACTGTGAGCCATCTCCTGCTGACCTCCTGCCCCTCCTCATGGGACTCGGGCTTTCAGCTTGACGGTGAAGCTGGTTGCTGCTTGGGTCGTGCTGGAGACACCACTTCTTTGTACAGCTGCTGCCCAGTTACCTGCCCTCATGGGACCCTCACCTCAAGTGCACAGGAGCCACTGGAACAAGGGTGTATCCGTGAGATGAGCACCTTCCGACTTATAAAGGAGAAAATTTGCAGACTCTCACCTTTTGCTTCCTACTGAGCTGTTTTCCTTGGGTCTCAGCCCCAGTAGACCTGTGTATTTTCACTCATCTAACACGTGCTGCCCTTCTCCACCCTTGATCCAGCTGGGAGCGATGGGCATTGCTAATATGTGTCCCTGTGCCCCAGATACATGGACATGCCCCATGCCCATGCCCCAGATACATGGACAAGCCCCATGCCCCAGATACATGGACAAGACAGCCATGCTTGGCCATGGCTTATGTTTACTTTGGAGTTAATCTCCTTTTTAATATCAGAAATAAATATCAACATGGTCTTTTAGGAAGTTTTTTTTAGAACTTAGAAAACACAGAGATCCTTTGAGGGGTTAATTCTCTCCTAATGACCTCTTTGCTGAGGAATAAACCTCATTCATAGAGTCACAGAATGGTTTATGTTGGAAGGGACCACAAAGACCATCTAGTTCCAACCCCCCGCCATGGGCAGGGACACCTCCCACCAGACCAGGCTGCTCAAAGCCCCATCCAGCCTGGCCTTGAACACCTCCAGGGATGGGGCAGCCACAGCTGCTCTGGGCAACTTGTGCCAGTGTCCCACCACCCTCACAGTCAAGAATTTCTTCCTAATGTCATTCTTCTTCATGTTCCTTAGCTCTTCACCTTTTTGGACTCCCTCTGAGTTTAGCTTCAGGGAGCTCTTCTAAGAAGAATCTGCCTTTTGAGAAAGTGGGGTTTTTTCCCCGGAACTGGAGGTCTGAGTGGGAATTAGCACCACGTGCCCATGTTCGTGGTGCTGAGGAAGTGGCACATCCTTCCTCAGTTTAAATTCCTGCTGAACAGCAAGCTTACTTCTGGGGTTTGCGGTCAAGCCCGCTGGCGTAAGCAGCTCACACTGCGCTCTCCTCGCTCAGGCAGCCTCACGTATGAAAAGCGCGTCTGTCGTCAGCTCAGCATGCAGAAGAGATTTAGCTAAAAATACTTATTACCCTTTCCTTCAAGCAGAAAGCCCAAACATTGTCTTTCTTCCCTTCCTAGGAGCGTGCAAGAGCAGAAGTACGGGCAGAGCTTCCTATTGCCACCTTGCCAACCAAGAGGAACACCACCGTCTGCAGGAGAGACCTTGCTGGGCTTGCCACGCCAGGCAGCACTTGCTGTGGCACTGAAAACTTGCAGCTTGCTGTTTTGCCTGAAAACCACCCACTTCCGTTGCTGTGTTTGGTTTCTTATAAAACCAATTTTCAGCCAGACTAAGTCTCTGTCAGCAGGGGTTCAAATTGCTCCTGAAATAACTCCCATGCTGGTTTATTAGTGGCTTCCTAAATCTTCTGTCTCAAGCTGTAAAAGGATTCTGTTCCCACTAGCTTAGGAAATAATCATGTAATTTCTTTTTCATTAGGGTCACATCAGCCAAGGTGTATCATTGGTCTCATTCCAAAATGACTCAAGCCGCCCGTGTTCGTTGAGAATCACTTGTGAATGAGAAAGCAAAACCGAATATATGAATTAAATCTGTGAAAATTTCCCAACGGCGGGCTGTACTGGATCTCTGGAAAGCACAGATCTGTGGCTTTACAAATGCTGATGCGTTTTAAAAAATGGAGTGCAGTTTAGCAAACTGAAACTTACAGTTTAGCTTCCGTATTTTGCCTTTGTATGTGTGCAGTCCCACCGCTGAAGGGTGCGCAGCTCGGCCACTTGTTAGGAGCTCGGTGAAGCCGACTTGAGCTGCTGGGCTGGAATTACCTGCTCAGGCATGTCCTGGCTCCGGCACCACTAAAAAAAATGAAAGCTCAGCTTCCTCCCAAGCATTATTAGCAAGCAACCTGCTACAATAAAGTCTTCCATGGTTGATCTCTGCAGCTTCATGATAGCCGTGAAGGTCTTGGCTTGTAAGGACGGTCAAGTGGCTTCTCTGAACACCAGACAGGTTTTCCATCATGGTTTGAGCAGGGGAGTGTGCGTGTGCGTGTGTACGGATGCACACAATGTATGTATTGGTGCCATCTGCCAGGAAGGCAGTGGCCACCTCTTCCCACCGCCGAGGTGCACGGTCCCAGTTTTGCTCTTCAGCTGCAACACGGAGGGTGAAGAAGCACCGCAGGAGCATGATGGATAGCCTGAATTCAGGGCTTTTGGCCACGGAGAGAAACAGAGTGATTACGGTGTGAAGTCAACACGACTGAGAAGTCCTGAGTGGCCACAGATTTGTTCATGTGGAGCATTTCATTAGGAGTCAACACTCAGAGCCTCAAATATAGACGTGGTGCTGAGGGACACGGGTTAGTGGTGGGTTTGGCAGTGTTACCTTAATGGTTGGACTCGATGATCTTAAAGGTCCCTTCCAACCTAGCCCAGTCTATGATTCTTTGAGTTGAGCTTTTAATGCATTTAAGCAACAAATCACTCCCAAGTGTACGATGGCTATATTTTTTTGAGACAGTCGGCAAAAGTCTCTGTGCAAACCCTTTGTAACATTTAGCTACCAATGCCCTTGATGACTGCGGTTAGCAGACTGGAAAACAGAAAGCATCTCTGCAATTAAATTTTTAGTAATAAATTCATATGCACGATTAAAGAGTCTGTAAAACCACAACACTGAGCTTATTCCTGGCTAAGCTGAAGACTGCATCTCTATCTATTAATTTCTCTATTTACCTACAGTACTTTATTTTAAGCAGCTGACTGCTCAGCCTGTTCTGACACAATAGCATTTGTCACGCTCCTCTGCAAAGCTGCCACTTAAAAAGTTGTTGGAATGTTTTTTTTTAAAAAACACACCTTGGTATTAGAACACAAAATATCTGCGTTTTCAGTTGCAAAGAGTTATATTTATGTAAGTTCTTCTTTCATTACAACTGAGCTGTAGTCATCCTCTAGCATTTGCTATTGGGAATTCAAAATGTGTCTATAAATGTAAAAAAGGTCCCCAAACCACAGGACAGGGGATAAAAAAAGAAGAAAAGAAATAATTCTAATAAACTCTTCTATGACAATTTCCTCTATCTTGTAAATATTGTGCTTTGAAAGCACTCTGCCAGAGAAGTTCTCCTGCCTTCCCTTGTGCAAAGTGAGATTGAAATCCTACTGATTTGGTGTGACGTGATGCCTTATAAATATGCCCCAGGTGTAAAGCTCTGTGTTGATTTAGATTCATTTATAGGAGCTAGTTTCCAGCTTCACCTGCAATCACTGTAAAAAACAGCAGGAATAGCTGCAGTAGGAGAACGACAAGCCAAGACAAACTTGATATCAATTTTTTGTTCATTTTGGGGAAAAGCTTTATTTCTTCTCTCCTTCCTAAGAATTCTGGCTGGGAATGGAAAGTTGTCAAGAAAGCAAAGAGATCAGCTTAGCAGCCTGTCTTGTACAGCTTTCGCTTGCATGAAGGGAGGATCTGGGATCCGTGTTTTCCAGGTGCTCCGTGACAAAGCACACCAGTCATGCTCAACAGTTTCCTCTAATCTTCCCTGGGAGCCTTTCATGTTTGCAGCTGCTCCATCTAGAAACTGTCCAGAAGCAGATCTTACAATTCACATCTTAATTTCCCCCTGGGATTCATTTCCCACAGAATTCATTATGTACTCATTCTGAAGTCCTAACTTTTGTTCTCTTGTGGAAGTAATCAGCGAGTAAAAAGTGGATGTGAAATTCCTCCCCGCACAGACAGTATGTACTGAAAACACACTCATCGCTAATTGAAGAATAATTTTTGTTACTTGTGTATTTAGAGTTGCTTAAAAGATGCGGTTGGTGTGAACCTATTCAGTGGCTTTCAGTCACACAGGTCAGAAGTCCTTCAGTGCAAATGTCTGCTCAACACAAGGCTGACCTACATCTGGTTGCTCAAGGCCAGGCCCAAGGATGAAGCTTCCACCACCTCTCTGGTTGCTTCAGTATTTGATCACCCTCAGATCTGAGAAAACAGTTTCGGGTGTTCCAACACGTGTCCATTGCCTCTTGACCTTCCACTATGTGCCCCAGAGCCTGGCTCTGCTTTCCCCACCCCCTCCCATTAGGTGGTCATTGACAAGAAGATCTCCTCTGAGCATTTCCTTCTCCAGGATGAAGAAACCCAGCGTGCTCAGCCTCATCTAGCACACCACATCCTCCAGCCCCTGAACGCTAATGACAGAACAGAAACATTTCAATGAAGAGCAAAGTACTTAATACTGTCAGTTTGGAGTAGCAACGTGCAAGCCTCCTCTTGTACTAGAAAACTAGAACAGACCAAAAGGCAGAAGGAAATGAGGATGGCTACTCTTTTTGCTTCCATGTGCATGTTTTCATATGCCACCTACTAACAGAAGAGCAAAGCGTCCTGTAAAAACAGTGCAGATGGTACAAAGTAACAAAAGCCACAGCAAAAGATAGCTAACCGGAGGGAGCCTCCAAGAAATATAAGGGGACAAACCACTTGAGAAACACGAATACAAAGAATATCCACCACTTGCTAGTTTGAGAGTTTGTAAGTAGTGGGCTAGTAGTTAAGTATGCCGTCAACAAGCAGACAAGAGAGTTCCTGTTGAATTGCTGCACAGAAGTCTGGAGGAAATATAAACAGGGCTCAAAACTCGTAATATGAGAGGAATCAAGCACAGACTCAAGTGTTAATTTGAGGAGTTAAATATACCATGAGATAGTCTATCAAGTACCACAGTTAATTACGCAACTGTTCTGATACACCAAGTGTTATAAGCATCACTTTACAAGAAGTGAGTTGTCTCCTGGAGAAGGCTGCTTTAAAACAAACATCAAAAAACCCTGAAGAGCCAGATCTTCCAGATTTTTTTTTTTTTTTTTTTAAGTTTTTTCCCTACATTGTGATGTTTCTGCAGGTATGCACTCCAGCAGGATTTATCATATCTTATTTATGGTTTTCAGGCACAGATGCGTACCTTCCTTTACTTAGCCTGTAGCCTTTTTAAACTGAGTAAGTGTGCACTGTAGCTATCTCCTGTAACATTCACTGTAAAACATTGTCTTAAAATAAACTGCAGCATGGTAATTACTGGCGTGAATTCTTTCGGGCCCCAGGCTTGTGCTGAGGTTTTTACTGACTTTGCAGGGAACGCCAGAAAGCAGTCATCATTTTGGCAGCTTTCGTTACCTCCCTAATTTCTGCAGAAGTTCCCAAACTGTCGTGAAAAGACAGACGTATGAAATTTTCTTCTTACCATTTCTCCACGGCTAAACTCAAAAAGGTTTAGAGAAATGAGAAAAGCAGTGAAAGAACATAATGTGTATAGTTCTTGACTATTCCCAAGACTGGAAGAACACATCAGTTCTTGCAACAGCTGCTTCATAAACATTCAAGGCATTTGCGTACTCAGCCCTCTCTCCAGCTGGCCTGTGCTGCACCAGACATTTGCTCATTACTGCCATTGTACTTAACAGCTACAGTAATGTTATGACAGCCAACTTAAATTTTAAGGATAAGCTTATTGATGTTTGATGATTTATTTTATATTCTAGTTGATAAATCCTAAAAAAAACCCCATTCAATTTGCTTAGAATTCAGTTTCAGGTGTTTTTTTGGTCAAAACAATTCTACTTTTTGAATCCTCATTTAATGGTAACAAACAAACAAAAAAAAGGGAAATGAGATGACTCCGGATATGACAGACCCAAGATTTACTTTAGTACAAGGAAGAAATGCATATATTGGAACACGACAGACAACAATTTAGGAATGACAGTGCGTATGAGAAAAATCCTGATATCATGAGAGCTTGCACTCTGCAAACAGGGTGGGAAGTATTTAAGGTGCTTAGAAAACAAACAGAACAGGTAGTACATCTAAGAAATTCCCAGAAGAACAAACCTAGTCTAAACCCCTTAAGTCTACATAAGGTGGGTTCCTACAGGAGCAGATAAAGGAGGAATCTCGTAGAAGAGTTACAGCAACATCCACCTGTGTGCTCACAAAGGAATAATTAGAGTACCATATTTTTGAAATAGCTTCCTGAAGTTGAACTGTTTGTGGGCTGCACTAGGAAAATTCTCAAGCAAGTATATGAACTCAGTGAGTCCTTGTCTCCTAGGACAAAATGCCTTGAAGCCACAATCGAATTAGTACTGAGCTATGGTACCAACACTGCTTGTGAAATGTAGTGCTGGAGTACAAATCTGCCTTTAGGCTTTTGTGTCTGATGTTGACATAAAGCAATTTTGCCTGGGGAAGACAAAATGGAAGCACTAGTTATCAATAAGCTTTCTTAAAATTAGTTTCCCCTCAGTTTTTTTTGAAATAGGTCTTCAGGGTTTGTTTTTTTTATGTTGTACTACCAAATTCTGCTAGTTACACAACTAAAACATGCAAATAATATGCAACAGACTACTCTTAGCCACTATGTGATTAAGCATCTTTTAATATTTCTATTGACAAACATTGTAAGCGTAACCAGAGTGAACAGTATATACTTGGGTGTCTGTCCAGTGATAAACTTGAGTCACTGAACTACTGGTTCAAGAACTATTGGCATTCCAATTTCATTTTCAGTTGAGCTATAGAATGCTGAAGTGATCACAGACTAGGACATGTTCCAATAGTGCCAAATTCTAAATCAAAACTCAGATTGTGCGTTAGTAGCCAAGGCAGAGGCAAACAATTATTCTGCATCATCCGCAGAAAAGCGACTAGTATCGAACAGACAAAATTTGGTCAACAGACTAGTTCTGCTTCTTTAATAATCTTTTTGCTAATAACTCAATAGGCACAACAGTACCAGTAAGCATATGAACTTCAAAATGCACGATTGCCACAGACAAGTTGACTTGAATACAGTAATAGTGTTTGGTAGCAGACTTAGAGACGACTTTTAGATTCTTCCACTCTTAAATGACTTTGTATTTCCTCATCACCTAGTCATGCACTGGAGAGGAATTGCACAGCAGTCTCCTTCTCTTCAATTAACTCCTTAGCAGTCAGATTCATCTTCTCACGAGAAAAATCATTAATAGGAAGGCCCTCAACAAACTTCCAGGTCTTGTCCTGTTTGAAAACAAACAAATAAAAAGCCCCTCCATGTAAGAACAAGCTTCATTTGGTCTGCAAAAGAAACTTTACAGCTTAAGAAACAGGGTTTATGGCCTTAAAAAACACATCAGGTAGAAATTAATTTTGTTTTCAGATCAAGGAAACAACCAACACCAGCTAGTCATGCCAGATTCTACTTGTCTATCAGTACTTATTTGACAACTGCTACAAAACGGTTAGTACTGGTCCCCTCTGAACAACTGCTAAACTCCCCACAGCAACAGCAGTCCCATACCAAAACCACTGCTGTTAACAAGCTCATGTGACAGTTTAGCTAGGTCTTGCAGAAGACACTTGGAATTTAAATACAGACTAGTTACCTTGATCACAACAGGGAATGAATATAGCAAGTCTTCAGGAACACCGTAAGAATTGCCATCAGAAATTACTCCCATAGAAACAAATTCCCCCTGAAAACAGAAAAGTAAGGGATAAATACATTTCTCACTGCTAGAAGCAAGCAAAATTTTCACTTCCAATATACTGCATCTCCTGTGACACACTTTATTCCAGAAAAAGACAGATTCTTCCCCCCACACACACACTTGAGGTCAAAGACACTGGCACGAAATCAAAGCATTAGGCAAATAAGCACTTACTCAAGAGCAACATCTTACCGCTGGAGTGCCAACCCAGATGTCCCTCACATGATCACAGATAGCTTTGGCAGCTGACATCGCACTGGACAGCTTCCTAGCCTTAATAACGGCTGCTCCACGTTGCTGAACAGTCTGCAATTAAGAAAAACCCCTAAGTTGTACAGCATCACAATCACGGCTTGGTTTAAACGTTGTTAATAAATGCCAGGAGAAAAACCCGCCTTACAAACCTTATTTCATTTCATCAGTCCAGACACAGTTCTATCACTAAATGAACAGGCCATACAATCCAGAACAGTTTTGCCAAGACAAGAACATAACGGGATATTTCAGAGATTGGCTCATTTCTTTGTACCTGCTTTACAACTAGCAGCCCACTAACTTCTTTCATACCAACCAGGTGTTTCAAGCTTTTACCACCAAGGTACTTCATGTACGTCAACAGTAAGATTACTCAGTGCAACACAGGGAATTAAGGTATTTTGCTGAATACCAACATGAACTATTTGCCGGTCTCAATCCTTACAATATTTAATGCATAAAATTCATTTAATTCCTGAAAACAGTTGAACCTAACACCTTATACTCAAGTTTACATTTAGAAACTTTATACTTAAGAATTGCACTTCTTAGAATTAGAATAGCTTCTTAAACGTTGGTTTTTCTTTTTTCTTTTAATAAGTTTTGGTAAGGTTCTATACCAACCAGATTCCAGCCTAGAAAGCAAGAATTATAAAATCTCTTTACCTTAGGCAAAGCATTCTAGCGTAGACCAGCATTACAACATACCTAGAAGGCCAAACCAATCTCCTGCCTTGGCCATGTAAGATAGAGCAGATCAAAGGCAAGGACAGACTTTGGCTCATGAACTTTGGTTGCCAGCATATAGTCAGTCGTTTATTCTGTAGCAGCAAGCATGAACTGGAATAAGCTCCATCCAAAACCAAGATAGGACAGAGCACGGTTGTATGACAAAACACACCCTCAGTCACAAACTAAAGGTGCCTTGGCTAAGATATGGTACCTGGCTGTCAGCATGCCAGTAACATTGCAATACCAAGCAAAGTACAGCTACTCGCTGTCTCGTTTATCAGGGCCTTCAGTAATCCTGTTTCACTTTATATTGCATTTAATTAACCTATGCCCTTGATCAATTAATACCATTATTTTGTTTTACGACCCTACATTATTTGTTACTACACTACATTAAAACTTTTGCAGGTGTTTTCTAGATTTTTCAGAAATGCTGCTGACAAGGCCACAGATTTAGATTTGGAAAGTAAGTGTGTGTGTGTGTGTGTGTGCGCGCGCGCGCACATACACACGCACGTGCAGGGGGAGGGCTGCTGGGCTTTTTTTGGTGGGTGTGGAGAAGCAAACTGAAGATCATCCCGATTCACCTACAACAATGCCCCAAAAAGTCATCATAGTGAATGGTGCTTGTGTGCCACATGAGCTGCACATAAACTATGATCAAAATTATTTTTGTTGAATTATTAGCACTCAAAATGGCTTTTTCTAGTAGTATTTATGTAAGTTTCATAATGTCTTGAATTTTTCAAAAGCAAGAAACTGACAGAGACAAGCTACCTGAGGACCACAGAATCATAGAACAGTTTGGGTTGGAAGGGACCATAAAGATCATCTAGTTCCACCCCCCTGCCATGGGCAGGGACACCTCCCACTAGACCAGGCTGCTCAAAGCCCCATCCAGCCTGGCCTTGAACACCTCCAGGGATGGGGCAGCCACAGCTGCTCTGGGCAGCCTGGGACAGGGTCTCACCACCCTCATAGTGAAAAATTTCTTCTTAATATCTAATCTAAATCTCCCCTCTTTCAGTTTAAAACTGTTACCCCTCGTCCTATCGCTCCACTCCCTGATCAAGAGTCCCTCCCCATCTCTCCTGTAGCCCCTTTAGGGACTGGAAGGGGCTCTAAGTTTTCCACAGAGCCTTCTCTTCTCCAGGCCGAACAGCCCCAACTCTCTCAGCCTGTCTTCATGAGACAGGTGCTCCACTCCTCTGACTAATAAATCAATAAGATAACTTACTCTACTGAGATAGGAAGAGCTGCTTCATTCAGTCAGTCATTTACATAGTTTACAATTTCAAATGAGGTTAGGAGAGAGCAGAAGCACAGAATGACCATTTCAAAAAAAAAAAAAAAAACACAAAACAAAACAACAAACTAGATCTTACCAGGATAAAGTCTCCCTTCAGCCAGCTGTCGTCTTTTATAGCTTCATAAACGCCAACTTCCTTTCCTTTCACGTTTACCTTCGCATGGGTAGCATCTGGATATTGAGTGGAGGAGTGGTTGCCCCAGATGATGACATTCTTCACATCATTAGCAGACACACCAAGTTTCAGAGCGATCTAATTGAAATTAAAGATGTCCATTGTACTATCTTCAGCTTCTCAATGCACAGGCTTCTTTGAAAGCATTGCTCTGTTTGTATTTAGCAGAGACAACAGAAAGCATTCTACTGTGAACAGGCCCTTTTTACCTGAGATTTAGCTCTGTTGTGATCCAAACGAGTTAAGCAGCTGAAATTTTCCTTTGGTATTGATGGGGCTGACTTTGATGCAATCAGGCAGTTAGTATTTGCTGGATTCCCAACTACCACAACCTAAAAATGAAAGAGGGGAAGGGGAACGTGGAAAGATGAAGAAGCTATTTCTGCAAAACAGCTCCCTCAAGTGAAATACACGGCTTTGCTTTCAAAGAAAATATCAAAAAGTTAAGTTTTCTAAATCTCTTTGTTGTCTTCAACAAGATATTTTTTTGTATGTCCACTGTTCATAGTCACCAGGTCTTTTATAACTGCACATAAAAATGTTTTCTAGCTAGGTATCTTCTTTATAATTTGACATTAAAATGTGAAAGAGAACAAGACTTCTAGTGAGATCTGCACACTGACCCACAGGCTGGCTTCAAAGCTCACACCACTAGATTCAGGGAAAGCACAATACATACACACTACTCAGCCCACAGTGAGTTTACCATCACATTTTAAATTGTTCCTAGACTGGATGCCACAGCTTTATATAATTGCTTTATAATTAAGAAAGCCAGTACAGTCACTTATCTCAATGTTCATAGGCAGCTAGAAGTAAAATATTGCCTGAACTTAGATCAATTTATTACTATGGAAAACTGATTTTTATTCATTCTTCATCTACTAATGTGCCTCAAATGATTAACGTTAAGCTCCATATACTCTGAATCACACAAGCTAATCTGCAAACCTCCCTTTGTATTTCCCCTTTTGAAAGTGAGTTCAGTGAATTTTCCATTACTCTGCAACAGTTATATTGATAGTTTTTATTCCAACTGTATAAAGAAGCAAACAAGTCTTTAGAAGCAGTAGGAAGTTCACCAGCAGAGGAAGTAGACATTAAAAAGTCAGTTACAAAGCACAGTCGGAGTCTGGGTCTGAGATTAAGAGCAGTAGGAGAGCAGCCACATGATCCCATTAACTGTGCTCAAGGAATCTGAGAGAGAACAATTAAAAGCTTCCAATGCTCCAAAGACCAAGATGCAAACAACCTAAATAAAGACAATTTTTTCTGCAACTGTAATTCCATATTAATACTGAAGTTAAGGGTCATTATGTTAAAGCCACAGATGGATATGAAGTAGGCAGCTGCATGTAGATAATTTAGTTCTCCCAGAGAAGAGAGATAACAAGCAGAAGACTGCTTTTTATTTTTTTATATAGTCTTTTTTCCCTCTTTTTTTTTTTTTTTTTTTTTAGAATTGGTAACCAGTTCAGATTGTGTGTGAAATACAGCAATACAATGTAAGATTTATCTTTCTCACCAAAAAAGTTCAGGACTAAATCATCTACCCATTTAACATACTATATCTCATCTAACCTTGACTGTGGCATATTTTCCAGAGTTTAAGGAAAGCAATGCCTACACCAAATAGGTTCCTGCTTGCGTAATATCATTCTACAGTGCATTTAAATCTCTACATAACTCAGAGAGTTAACTTTTTAAATTCAGTTTCTACATTCACCTTGACAGTCTTTTTGGCATACTTGTCCAAGGCTGCACCCTGAGACTTGAAAATTTTTGCATTTGCTTGGAGTAAATCCTTCCTCTCCATGCCCTCTTTCCTTGGCATGGAGCCAACCAGAATTGCTATGTCAAGGTCTTTGAATGCAACTTCCTCCTTGTCTGTTGGAATGACCTCTAAAAAAAGGAAAGGGGGGAGGGAAATAAATTTAAGATAAATACTCATGTCAAAGTGTTAATGGGAATATTCTTTGGTTCATAAATAGTATATAATTTGATCTGACAACACCACCTTCCCCTTCTAAAAATACAAGTATAGTCAGTTGGCCCTAACTCCACAGATTAAATACTTGCCAGTAAACGGTTTATACACACAAATATTTATCTAAAGGTTTAGATATAAATTCTGAAAACACAAGAGAAATCTATCTAAAAAGATAACTTTCAGGTCTCTAAATATCTATACATATTTACATATGCTGTTCTTCACTTTTACTAAAAATTTTTAATGGCAAGTACCAACACAAATGAAGCTCTCCCTTCAAAAATTCAAACTGAAGAAGGTTTAGAATGCTGGATTTGTACAGGTACAAGAGCTGGTAGCTACATGCCTTTTTTTTTTTTTTTTTAAGTACTGTAATAATTACAGTAGCGTCTACTTACTCCCTTTCTCCTGCTTGTTTAGACTATGAGAGCTTAACTTGTTTACAAGACTCCATGAGCAATTCTTCAGTTTGCGCCTTTATGGAGAAGATATTTCTAAAGACCAGAATTTTTTTTATTTAGTAAAGGCATCTAGCATATCGAAAGATTCAATGTTATTTTACCACTAGGCCAGAATACAATACATAAGTACCTGATAATTTGTTGTACATGTTGACAACCCAGAATTAGATGATATAAACCAAAACCCAGGTATCTGTCTAGTCAATTCTTTACACAAAACTCATTTGATGGCATTCTTCCTAGCTTACAGCCTAAGTTTAATTCATCTTCCATAAAACATAAAACCAAGAAAGGATTATCTAATATTTTCTTCTGCTTAACTTCCTGCCAGCTACACGAACTCATAAATGCAATAGTTGTACTAGAACATCTTGTTGGCATAAGAAAAATTTCTTTTGGCCACCTCTCAGCAGCGGTAGAGCACAGTCCTGCAGCTCCATCACTATACCGTCCAATACCGTCATCACGGGGGTGATATCCAGCAGCACAAGAATAAGAGGCTATAAAGAAAGAAATGGTTCAGTGCAAGTCAGGTGTAATCTGTTTTGAAAATGAATTTGTCTTGTTATCTGATAGAAACTGCTATCTTGTGCAAGACTTAAAATCCATTTACAGAAAACTGAAACACTTGAGCACAATCAACAATCAAAAGCTTGTGTAATATAGTACGACTCTGTTTTCACCACTTAAAGAATAAATTACTTGCATATTGGTAAACTGAACAGTGTCCACAAGAAAACAAGTCTCAGGGATTGCAGTTCTGACATTAGTTTATTCATTACTGCGCAGCAGAGACAAGTGATAATTCAGTGTAGGAGTTACCTGATCTTTGCCAAAGACATCTCCTTTGGCAATGCTGTAGAGCAGCGAGTAAGCAATCTGCCCAGCAGCTCCAGTCACCAGGACTCTGATAGGTTCACCCTGCAAGAAAGTTACAGAGACTTACCCACAGCTACAGAGCGCAGGCTCACACCATTTGAGAGTGGTAAAAATTAACAGTTACTACAGAAGTGAGGTTATGACTATTTAACCTGGATCAAAACACGTGCCTGAATGTGGATCAGGGCCAGCTCCTGGGATCATACATCTCTTCTGCTAGAACCACCAGAAATTTCTCTACTTGCTTTTACAAAAACAGACCACACTTGCAAAAGTATCCTGAAGAATTGCCCCTGGAAAAGCTTCCAAAATACCAGGAATGATAATCTGTTTGAAAAACTCTGTATTCCTTTTAACAATGCTGCCTTTTAAGCATAAGGCATTACAACATGTACCCACTCATTAGATTACCCATTCATACTTTTACAAGCTGACACACTTCACTAGTTTTCAGGTTCTTTCAATTTTGAGGGCTGTTTCCATTAAACATTTTGAACACTTATGTGCGACCAAAGACTTACTTGAATGCCAGGAACCAAGGAATCCAGTGGACTTAAAACGACTGCCTCACTGAACTGTTATGCAGCAATTTAACAAATCCAAAGACAAAAGCTGTATTATGGACAAATACAGACACTAACATCCATAATACAACTGTCCATTGTCAAACTGACCCAAAACTCCACAAGACTGGGAGAAGACTGCCAACATGTTGCTATATTGCAAACTGGAGGGGCAGGAGGGGGGGAATACCTTACCATAAAGGACCATTTTGTTAAGCAGAACAAGGACTTGGGGAACTTCAGACGTTATTTAATATCGATAAGGGAAAAAATGCCAAAAGACATTCATAACCCATTATTTTGTAAGCATGGATTTTATATCTCCCTTTTCCCTAGAGGCAGTAGGGCTGAGACAGATTGTGCTAGCACATGAACAAGCAGACTCTGACCAGCCTGCTGGAAACCCATGCCCAGTTTTTCAAATAATTAAAAGATCATCACTTGAATTATAGACAAAAGATCTTCCATATTCAATTATGTCTGAAGTGATTTAATTGTATACTGGGCTACATTATGAAAAGTGAAGCCTGCAGAGCAAGGGCAGGCATTTTGCTTAGCGCTGGTGGTTGCAGCTAGAATACTGAGTCCAGTTTTGGGACTTGAGTTTTAAAGGGATGTTGAAAAACTAAAGAGAGTCCAGGCAAACATTATTCAGATGGCTGGGGCCCAGAGTTCATGTCCTATAACATGAGGCTGAGGGAGCTGGGCATAGCCTTGAAAGGTAGAGGACAAGGAGTGATCTAACAGCAGCCTACTACTACTTCGAGGAAGGTTACAAAAATAACCCTGTCGAACACCTCTCAGTAGTGGCAGATGGCAGAACACGGGGTAACGGCTACAAATTAAGAAAAAAATTCTTGATTAGGGTAGTACTGCTGCACTGGAACAGGGTACCCAGAGTGTCTGTACAACCTTCATCCTTGGTAGTTTTCAAGATCCGGATGAAAAACCACGTATGACCTGATTTAGCAGTGGCAAAAGCCTTGCTATCAAGCTGCACTGGACAACCTCCAGACTCCGAGCAAGATGGGGGTCAGACTGGATGACCTCTAGAGATCCTTTCCAACCAACATTCCTGTCATTGATATTTATAGAAAAAACATTTTGGGATTTGACTGTATTCTCTCTGCAGAGGTGACCAGCCAAGCACAGCTGCCTCAATCTAGCATTAGATAACTACAAAAATGAGGCCACCTACCCCATTTTACCACGTACTACATAAAATGAGAGCGTTAAGTGATGAAGTTAAATTGCTGAACTCGCAGATTTAGACCTCAACATGACTTTGCCTTCATTATGGGAATGATTCTTTAAATATTTGGTTAAATGGATACCAGCTATGGTGTTGAACTGCATTATTTTCTTTTGAACCTGTCCTACTGCAAGTCTCATCCTCAAACCTCATCAGAGCTGTATAATGAGGGGGAAGGACAGCAGACGATTATTATTGCTTTAAATCTCAAAACTAGTTTTGGTACTATTCTTGAGTAGGGAAGTTATACCATCCAAATGCACTATAATGTCTGGATGATGAGCAGCACAGATTAAGATGCATACCAGATTTTATAGCCAACTTTCCAGCATGCTTTTAAGGAGAATCTACATTTTATTTATGTAAAGGGAACAATGAACACTCAATTTTAAGGCAGTCAATCATATTAGTTAAGAAAATAAGTACTGGAAAATTACTCTGCTGCAAAACCTTGGCCTGGCAAAATCCCATATCAGCAGCATATAAAAAGGAATCCCGTGCTAAGCACGCTACTCCAGAGCTCGCACAGAAAACAGCAGAACACGTTTTCTTTGAATTACATGGTATCTGAAATCAACTGTGAATCGATTTCTGAATTTCCAGTGAATGCAACAAATACTTTAAGAAGTTCGTCTCTTTCTCCTTTGCAACACACAAGCCAATTTAAAGTAGTATTACAAAAAGGGGAAAGTTAATGAGGATTTTTTTCCACTATATGCACTTTAAATGGTAATCCAATTTAAACATAAGAAGTGTCAGTCTACCCACCAGCATTATGGTGAGTATTTAGCATAACAACAGGAGAGGGAAGGAGTGAAAAAGGCAAGAGGAAGGACTATGTTGTAGTGGTTTTTTGGGGTTTGTTTGGGTTTTTTTGTTTGCTGGTTTTTTGTTGTTTTTGTTTGTTTGGTTTGTTTTTTTTTTTTTTTTTTTTTTTTTTTTTTTTTTACAAAGACAGACTTAACATTTATCCTTGCTAAAAAAAACGCTTCAGTCATGACTCAGTACCACCCTCTCAAAAAAAATTATGTTTGCTTACTACAGTTCTTCCTGTTCTCCCCCCATTTTGGGCTGCAGGAGGGAGGAATAAACATAAGCTAAAATAAACCGAGGAGTACTGATGACTTGTTTTCTTCTCTCCAAACCCTCAGTACACTGGATTCACATACAAGCTTTCCCTGAACCCCCTTGCCCCTGCACCAATTGTGAGCAATTAATATCAAAGAAATTTTCATTTTCTCTCTTGATTCCAGGGGCTAGATTAACAGGCCAAAAATGTTGTGCTTCTATCAAAATAGAGTTAACTCTCCCTGGAAAACATACATCACATATAAAAATCAGTATCATTGTGCATCTGAAGCTACTTTTGGAGGTTGGATGTTTAGAGAAATGAGTAGCTCCCCAATGAAGTTGTAGGATCCACACATTCATGCTCAGGCACTTTAATCCGCGACTTGGATCCTGCACTGGGCTTCAATAAGAATACTTTCATGCTGTGGTAACTACAGAGGTGACCTTTACTCACTCTCAGGTCTAGAAGAACTAGAAGACAAATTAAATAACATCTAACTGAACCATTTAGTTTCAAAGCCTTCCCCACTTCACATACAGGCAATGAATAGCTAAAAAGTTTTAGGGAACTGAAAAAGTAGTAAAGGTAATGATAAAAAGGAAGAAAAGAAAAAGTGAATATTGCACCCCAAATACCCTTCTCCCTCCAATTCAGCAGACGTGTAGAATTTCTCCACCTCCTCAATTATCACATGTAGAAGTAGAGCTTCCAATATCAAGTGGATATTTAAGCTGTGGGCTTAATGAATGCCTTCCCCCCAACACACATTCTGGCTTAAGAACCCAGTGCCTAAATTATCTCTGTGATTACTGCTAATACCAGATCTAAAATATTAGTGCCATACATGAAAATAGCACTACAGTGCAAAACTGATTCAGGAGGTTACAAAGGTAAATAGAAGTGTAACATGAAATAATCCACAATCTATGAGCTGTAGGAACGAGAAAAATCTATGTCCTGTCTACACAAGTGATGGACTTTGCATTGCAAATTACAGTTATAAAAAACCTCTATAAACATTATTGCTGATAAACTTAGCTTTTTGTAAAATATCAGCCAACCTAACATTACTCCTGAATATTAAAGCCAAGGAAGCTATCCCGCCTTGCTTGACAAGAATGCTTTAAGCATTAAATTAAAATCTATCTCCTCAAAAAACTTTCCCTTCGCTCTTCCCTCTTTAAAGCAGGGTTGCAGTGACAATAAATGTATTTGGAAAAGCAGCAGAAAGTATCACCAAGACAGCGGTGCACTTCAGCAACCTCAGCAGCACTGTGGTTCATAGACTGGATTCCAAAGGAATTCCTTCCGTCAAAAATGACCTTGAAACAGGTGCCCTTAAAAACGCTTTCCATTTCATTTAGCTAATAGCAGTTGCATCAATAGACATGTGATTTTGTTTCAGAAGCTTAAAACCTCTCACCAATGCCAAATGCATAATTAGAATAGTGAAAATAAAATAAAAAACAGTGACATTCTAAAAAGTCTGGGCATCAAAGTAAGTTTTAAACAACAGCTCTCCTGGAGAAACAGCAAATTCATGGCAGCCAATGTTTTGAAAGCTCTCAGGTATGAACTAAAATTTGCTGTCTTGTGGTCACTCCCGAGAAGCCATATTTTGCAAAGAAATAAGAGTGGAGAATTAGGACAGACAAGGTTGACAGATTTCAGTATTTTTTTAGCTTACAGATGAACTAATAAGCCACATTTAAGAGCATGCAAGCATCTTGGAAATAGCAAAGTACTAAAAGAAAAGGTTTGGATAACAGAGTACAAAATTTCAAAAAACGAGGAGATTTTTCATTACTATGAAGGAAAGAGAGGTTTTTCTGCAAGTTTGTGTGTATGTATAGTTATATATATGCCACAAAAAAGCAAAGCACTCCAGGTCACCTGTGCAACCTCAGGACAGAAACAGAAGGACTCCTTGACAATTCGGAGAAGAGACACAAAGAGCTGGGTTTCTGACAGCAAGCACGGATGAAACAAGAGAGGAAAACGTTTTACAAGCATCTCTCCTTGAGCTAACACAGAATTGCGCCCAAAACCTCTAATGAAATTAAGAGGCAGGTAATTCCCATCTTTTCTAAGGCAATGTCGCCAAACACAGGGATCTGCCAGGCGCCAGCATTAGGAGCCGCGATTCAACGGCTGAAGGGCCAGGACCAGGCCGGGGCGGCTGGTTCCCGATAGGCCGGCACTGCAGGGGCTGACACCGATCCCCAAGTACCCGGGCTGGAAAAAGGTCACCCCGGCGCGGTCTTCGCGAGGGCTGAGGCCAGCACCGAGTGCCAAGAGCACCTTCAAGTCACCACCTCGGGGCTCTGCGGCCGCCCGGTGAGGACAAGAAGGAGGAGAAGGAGGAGGAAGAAGGGGATGGGGGGGAGCCGGCGCCATTTTGCAGCTACCTCTACCCGACGTAAGACCCCCACCCCAATCGCCCCGGTGAGGGGGGCCGCAGCCCGCCGCCGCCCTCACCCCAACAGAGACCCCGCTGCCACCCCTCCGGGGCTCGGTGAGCGGTACCAACCATAGCTGAGAGGAGCGGCGAATCCGACAACGTCGGGGGTCACCTCTACAAGCGCGACTAGGACCGCGACAGCGCCGCGCTGAGGTACCGCCGCGGGGCGGGGCCTCTCCCGCCCCCGCGCGGCCGCCTGGGAACTGTAGTCCCGGCTCCCGCCGCCCCGCGTGCCTGCGAGAGGGGCGAGGAACTACAACTCCCAGCGTGCCTCGGGGCAGGCGCGCCTCGTCCCTCCGGGCGCCATTCGCGGCGTGGCGGCGCTTTACCCGCGCCATTCATTGAAGCGCAGAGCGGCGCGGCTGGGCAGCGGGTGGCGGGAGAGGGGGAAGGGTGAGTTTGCGCATGCGCTGTGGGCGATGACGGATGCGATGGGCGGGGGGGGTGCTGCGGCAGCGCGGGCCTTTCCCTTTGCGCTTGCGCAAAGGAGGAGGTGGCGGGGGACGTGCGTGGCGGCTGCGCGTGCGCAGATGGCGGCGCTTCGGGGGTTGCTAGGTGACGGGGGGGGGGCGGGCGGACGGGAAATGGCGGGGGGACATCCCGGTACCGGCACCGGCGGCGGCGATCGGGCTCACCCTCTCGCCTTCCCGGTCCCCTCGGAGAGCTCGGTGGGTTGGGATGCGCGGGCTGCCCGCCTGTTGGGCCTCTCAGTGAGGGGGAGCGGGGGGGCAGTTCTTCTCAGGCCCGGCGCCGTGAGGGCGGGCAGAGCCTTGCCTTGGCCTTACAAAGTCCTTTGAGGCTCTGCTTGGCCGTTTCCTTTGACTTACTGAGAGCTTACCTGTGCTATTCCGCTGTTAAAACAGCGTGCCTAAACGAGTGTACAAAAATAAAACTCTTCATTTAGTTGTATTTTGGATTGTTGACTGAGGTAAACTCTTTCTGTGCGTAAAGTGAGGCTGGTATTGGCGTAAACACATCAGCAAAAAACACCGATTCTTAAACTGTATATGTACACACTATAAAAGAGTCTCGGATGGCACGGTTGATTATGTTTTTCCTCAGATCCTGACGGGGTTCCTCATTGGACAAATTTAATTTAGTTAAGTCTTCAGTGAAGTCTCACTCATCCGAATTTTTTTGTGCAGGATTAGCTTTAAATCTTACTCTAGTCCTTATAGTTGATTGTATTTTTTTTTAAACAGCGTGTACAATTATACAGTTTCTTCTTCAGTCCTCAGACAGAAATAAGAAGTTACTCCTTTAAGGCAGTGGGTGTAAAACATAAATATTTATGCTTATCATGCAAAGTGTTCTCATTTTAGGAGTCTTGTTGCTAATTGTGCTCGTGCCACAACTCAAAACTTCCTGTGGCTTGAACACGTCTTTAGCTGAGCCTCTGACGGCTTCTGCAGCACAGAAAACTGCAATGTCAGAATTGAAAAGGTACAGTCATACTTAGTTTATTTTAAATGTCAAACTATACTGATTTATATCAGTTAATAACCGTACATTTTTAATATGAATTAAGATTGTACCCAAGTTCCCTTCTGGGGATGAATTTGAAAGCGAAATAGCTGCAGGCAAAGCTGAGGTCTGGCTTGCTGTGAAATGTAGAGAAGCTTGGTAAGTAGAAGGGAGCTTGTTTTCCAGTCAGATTATTCCAGAGTGTCCTAAGATTCTTTACCCTAGTGACTCTAACCTTTTTCGCACCCAGACATTGTACAGACTTAATTAACACTATTTAAGATTATTTATGATTTAAATATACACAAAACCTGATGTGGACCCGCTTAAGGTAATTTCCACTCAGCATAATCAGTTCAGTTTAAATTGATTCCTTATCAATTTTCAGCTAAATCAGTGTTAGCATGCTGTAAACCGATTTGTGTGTGTCAGCATAGGAGATTTTATTGTTTTAGTGGATTTCAGTTAAGCTAATCGAACTTTCTTCTGTAGGTAAGGCTCCGTTTTCATTCTCAATCCTTTTTTGCCCAAGCTTGTGCTGCTGAAATTATTGTTGTTGAAGATAACAGCTTGTCTTGTATTAGAAGTGATTTGTAATAAATATGGTGCAAAGCCATGTGTAAATACTTTTGTTTGTCAGAGACATGCATATCAGTTTATTTTAAATCTGTTCCCAGTATAATTAGTTTGAGATAGAGTTAAATTGCTTTAAGACTGTCTGCGCTGTCTTCTGTGCTGATTTAACTAAAGATACCTTAAAGTTTGGCCTTTTATGAATGTGGTGTAATTTCTAAAGTTAGTGAAACATAGCAATTCTTCTATTTCTGTCTTACTTGGCTTAAATTTTGTTCCTACTCATTAAGCTTTAATATCTTCCACGCAAAATGTAAATGTACAAAAAAAAATTAGGAAGGCTTTTATCTCCCCATGTGGTTTTTACAACTCCTTTTCCTGGTGTTTTCCACTTTTTAAAATATATCCTTTACTTCTGGATAGAAGCCTTTCTGGTGTTGTAGGAAGTGTTGGTTCTTGGTAGTGTTTCTCGTGCTGTTAAATCATGCCTGTGTCTTCAGACTCTTGTCACTTGTAGGAATCTACAAACATACAGTGTTTCGAGTTTCTGCAACCCAGCCTTACAAATCTGTGCTCTTTATCTTCAGGAAGTGTGGCGTATTTGACTTACTTTTGCTGATTTATTAGTCTTGCCACCTTTTCAAAGTTTTGAATATTTGGATATTTATAAATTTAATGCTGTTTCTCTTGTCAACTTTGTCACAGTCTTCAAATTTCCTCATGTTTGTTATTGTCTCATAATTTTCTCGACAATTTTGCGTCTTGTGTTGCCAATATTTTTTGTTGTTGTAATTTTTTAATATTCTTTAGTGCTTCCCCCATGTTTTATTAGTATGTGTCTTTTGTGAAGCACTTTAAGACAAAGAACTGCATAAATGGAAACATATTACATGCAAAAGAAGTAATGGAAATTTAGTGTGCATATGGATTGGGCTGTCAGCTAATTCTTGAAATACATTTTACAGTTTTTGCACTCAAAGGATATTGAATTACTTGGAAATTGGTGTAATTAAACAATACACTTGGTACTCAAGATGTTTTAATCTCTGTTTTGTGGGGATTAAGTATTATTTTTCAAGGCAACTAGTAGTTTTGAAGGGTAGTCTGCCAGAATTCTCTCTTAATTTTTTTATATTTTAAAATGAATTATTCTCTGTTAACAGCTGGCTGTGTTCTTTAACTGTATTTTGGATGGGATTTTCTTTTTCTTCGTTGCCATCTATAGAAATTGATGAATATTTTTAGGTAAGTTTTTACACTTAATTTTCAATAATTTGTGAAATTATCTTTTTATCTTCTCCACGTATAATACATTTTTTTCTTATCTCATGCATTTACTTACAATTTTTAATACAAAAACATGTAACTTGTAGCTAAGTCTGTGTGATATAATTAACATTTAAAATGTTTAAGACTATATAAAAAAATTAACTATATAATGGCTGAGTTCGATCCTAGAAATAATAGTAGAATTGGAACAGTTTTGGAAGCCTCTTCTGGGTTATGATCCAAGGGATTAATAACAAGGGATTTTCCAGAAATAAAATAAAGCATTAAAAAAATACCACAATGGGATTAAGAGGATCAAAAACTATTTTTAAATGTCTGTAAGAAATCTGTAATAAAATTTTAAAATTATAAAGATGCAGATATAAGCAAGAACAATTAAAATCTTAGTCTAGAACATGAAAATAGATGTATTTTTGTTAAGAATTTATATTTTTATGCACAACTTATTTTTTTGTATTCCTAGTGTTAGTGTCCAGAACTAATTTTTCAACGTTCATTTCTAAACTTCAGTTATGTGATACTGCATAGGCACTAAATGATATGAAGAAACGTGTATCTAGAAATTCTGTTTATAACTGATTTTTTTTTTGCTGTGGTTCAGAAAACTTACTTTCTTAACGAGAATTTTTACCTTCTATGGAACTGGTTTCATTTTATCCTGTGGCTTCATTTTTACCTCTTAGTAGTTTAGTTGGGTTTTTACATAATTCGAGGTAATTAATCTTTCATTAATTGCTTATACAACCTTTAGTATGTTTTTAATAGGTAGACAGGATGTCATAAAACATTCTGTACTCATGTGCCTACTGACTATGAACAGACACAAATGACGTATAGCATGCTTGTAATATTTATTAGTAATCTTTATGAACTATTCATGAGTCAAATCTTAATACACATTGGTATGAGAATGTTCTTTTTTGTTTCTTATTTCTAAATAGGTGAATAGTACAAACACCTATTGTGTTTTTGCCAGAGGACACTGTAACAGTTAAGGCCTCCTTTGCTGTAGGTAGATCTCAGGTGCTTGGATTGATGCCGGTAGGCCTCCGGTGCCTGGAATGCAGTTCAGGTATTGCAGGGCTCCATCACTGACCAGGGGTTGTGGCAGCACAGTGGCTTGATAACAGCAACCCCATTGTAGACAAAGCTGAGAGACTGTGGAAGATCTATTACCGTCTACCATCTGTGAACCACTTTTGGTGGATTTTCTTCTCACAGTTCTTAGAAGTACAGGGTATAAAGAATGTCTGTTAAAAAAAAACAAACCAAAACAACCAAAACACACACACACACGCAAAGACTTTGGTATATTGGCTGTAAATTCAGCAAAGTTGATCTCTGAATTATTACAAAGAGAACAGAAGAATTCTGTTCCTGCTGTATGAGAAATAGTCTTGCTGGATTCTTTTTTACCTTACCACAAATCTGTCTTTTTCTTAGTTGAACAGACAATTTGTGACAACAATGTGTGGATTTTCTCACTAATGTCAATGTGTGGAGGAGGTTGATTGTGACTTGTAAATTCTGAGTGAGTTAGGTACTTCTTCCCATGGTAGGTGAACTGAAGTGGTAGAGGTTTTTACAAACTCTTGGGAGATTGGAAATGGAAAAGGAGGAGGAATAAAAGCATCCTTTGCAAACAGGGGAATGGCATGAGTATGACAGAAAGTGCTTTTCTATATTTGCTGTCCGGCTGTTCCACTAAGTGGGTTTCCGGACCATAGAACTTAAATGTACATTTATGATGAAAACTGCCAGTCTGTAATCTGGACGTCATGCATTAATTCGTTAGTAATAAAGCTATTTCTTTGGGAAATGTGACTTCCCAATTAAAGTGCAACAAGAAGAATGTTAGATTAGGGATTCATGTAAAAAGAATGTCACCTATTCATTGATCACAAGAAATGGTACATTTCCTGGGTTTATTTGATTTTTGGAGTGTTTATGGAATTGTTGTGTTGATAAGGTGGGTTTCCAAGGCATATGCATTGCATTGCTTCTTTTTGAGAAATTTGAATTAAGATTGTGCCAGCCTGTTTTAATATGTTCCTGTTCAGTAAAACTAGCAGGTTAATGCATTAGCTGTAAGCATATGAGTAATTGAAAATCTACTTTTTTATGAACATCTAAAAATTATTTTGGTATTGTGCAATAGCTTCTTCATTCAGTTTCCTGATGTTTTATAAAATCTAGTAAAACCTTGATGTGTTTTAAACCCAATCAGAAGAGGCAGGTTGGTATTCCAGGGAAGAAATTATCTGTGTAACAATTCGAGTTCTACAAAAACGAACCTGTAATCTTAAATTAATTCCTTACAACAACTTTAAAAAAAAAAAAAAACAAACAAACAAAACAAACACCAGCCCCAAGAACTAGAGTTAAACATTAAGCTGATGTCCTTGGAAGTTTTTTTAAAATGAAGTCAGCATTTGGTCAAGTGGCAATACAGCATCTACTGAAATGTTTGCTTTTTCTGTTAAATTACTTTTTTTTGTACTTGTTCATGATAACATGATCATCAAGGAATAACTTTTGATATGAGAAGTTACAAGCCATAATGATTACTTTCCATTTTTTTAGACTCAGTGCAGGTGAGTGAATCCTTTTGCTTCCTTTATCCATCCTTTGCATGCCAGAATGACTGATGGGTGCTCTTCCATGCCAAACCTGTCGCATAATTACAAATGCTGTTCTTATTAAGGTTATTTCTATGAATTATGATCACACAGTTTGCTTAAAATATTTCAGCTTGTTTTACAATATCCATTTGTATTTGTTTGTGTATTTTCACAGAACTTAGTTGTTAGCTGCCATTATACAGATTGAATTTGTCTCCCTTTTTTCCCCCCCAAGTATTGAATCATATTTTAAGGAAAATATCAACAGAAATATCTGGGGAGGGAGAATGGTGTCTTATGATGTTGACTTTTTAAAGTTAATTGTTTAAAACTAACTCTTTACAGAAGGAAAACACTGATACATTTTTATCTTAATGACATTATTCATTTGTGAAACATAATTTTTAAAACATGAATTAATCAGTAATAAGCTTAAATGCAAACTAAACACTTTGTTTCCCATATGGAGATTTTTTGGTATCTCGCCGTCTTTTGGAATCCTTATCCAAATTGATTTTTCAGCAGCAGCAGAGTCTATGGATGGCTTTATTGTTGCTTATAGAACTATCCATATTTAGTATTTTTACTGATCCTTAAGGAAAGTAAGAAGAAATTGTATTTATTCATTCTGCTCAGGTAAACACAAGTACTTGATTTCTGCACATGCTTGTATTCAGTCAGTTGCACACTGCAAGGCTAAACTGTCCCTGTCTCTTAATAAAAGCGTAGGCCCATGAATCCAGATGTTTCGAGTCTATTGGCCATACCCATGCTACATAACTTTGAGTTTTCTGCAGCTCCAAAACATGCATACATATATTTTTGCTGTTTTTTCAGTTCAGAGTGTCGACGAGGGTTGTGTTGGAACCCATGAGAATGGTTTTCTTACCGCATGAGGCTGAGGATCAATGTTTAAAACTTTTGGGCATGTCATGAAGGCATTTCGAGTTGCCTTATCTGGCTGGGATGGTGTTGAGGAATTAGTTCATTTGAACTCACGGTAGTCATACTGTCTGAAGCAGTGTTCCAAGCCGTTTTGAGGGGAATTGGCAGGCTTCCTGTAGGAGAGCGCCAAGGAATGAGTCTGTATGAGCCCAGCATGAATGATAAGGGAACCATGGCTGTAGAACAAAACCGTGAACATGAGCGCTTGTATTGTGGACACAAATGATGGAAAAGAAAGTAGCTTCATCTTTGAATGAAGGAGGCTTCTCCATGAAGTAATCAAGCAAAGGGAATCGTGATTATAGTTTGTCTTTCACTGGTTTGTTTCTAGGATGATGCAACTATACCTTTTTGTTAAGTTTAATTTGCAGTCTACCCTACCTGTATTGAGTAACCATGGTAATGCACTAACACATGTATGGTGAAAAGGTTGGATCTTAATTGGACAAAAACCTTTGAATACTTTGGGTCCTATTGGAAAGGTTACTCTTGACTATATAGTAGAATATATACTTTTAATATAGGCAAAACCATGTACATTTATTTCATGACAGGTAATCCCATTTATTTACAATAATGGGCCAGATACTGTTTTTCAAGTTGCCCGCTGTCTGACTTAGGAGAATATAAAGTATTGCTATGAAATGGCCTTTTCCTTTTATAGCTGACATACAGGGTCTAGCCTCAGTGTATTAGTCAAGGGAGCTAGAAATACACCACAGTTAAATTATGGGTTTGTATCTCCAGGTGGTGCTTGAATTCATGGTTGAAGACTGTAGAAATTAATTTTGCTAAAGCAAGAAACAACAGGACATTAAGCTACTATGCCAGCTTTAGATGTATGCTTCAAATATTTTTTGCTGCTCAGCATTATTCAGTAATCTTTAACTCAAATTGCAGGAAATATTTGAAATTCCATTCTAACAATATCCAACAGAGAATATTAAAGAAGCATTAAATTTCAAATGCCTGAGGGAAAATGTTCTCTTGCAACACCGTGGGCATTTGGATCTCACTAGTATATGCAGTATTATAGTCTAATATTATGCTTTATTTGGTCTAAAATGAAAGCCCAATTTTAATTCTATCTCGAAAAACTTGGCATACTGCAGTGAAAAATAATTTATTTGAATGTTGCTTTTTAATACATTGCAACTAACTTTAAAACTTCCTCATATAAGACTCCCACTATGACTTTTTGTAATCTGACTCTTTCATTAAAACTTCAGATATACTCCCAAAGACTTATCTGAGTGCTTTCATTGCTAATTTACAAGTTATAAGATCCCAAAGTTACCACAGAAGTTTTTCTTATTCTATGCAATTTTTCTCTTAAGACAAAACTTTAGAGTATCTTTGTAAATATGTAAAACAGCAAAACAGAGGATGAATATGCTCTTAAGAGGCAGGTAATATGCAAATGCAAAATAGGGTTTAATGATATATTTACACAATTCTGGTCTGGTTAATTTGGCAAACCCATTAGTGAACGTAACTCAGAAAAGTGCTAATTAAACCTGTATGTTTTTATAACCTGTATATGCCATACTTGATAGCAAAGCTATTTCAGAAGCAAGTCCCCAGCTTACAAGATTCTGGGAAAAGAGCAGAAGAGCATTTCTAAATACTAGTATCTCTATCTTGAATATATTTCTTACCATATGATTAAGTATCTCAGTGTTTGGCAGAGCCAGGGCAAGTGGTGTATTTCTGTCGGAAAATTAAGATCTACAATCTTTAGAGAAATAGCAGGGTTTTTTTCCACCCATAGCTGACTTTTTTTCCTATATGCACTTTTGACTGATGTAGACAGAGTGGTGTCCAGGAAAATGTCGATATTGTGATATTTCACACCTGCTTAGAGTTTCATGAGAAGCAGGTTTTTTAACAATAGTGGCCCAGTTGCCTGTGAAATTGGACCATTGTGACTTGCCTGACAAATCAGATTTGCGGGGGTTGGGGGGGGAACCCAATTTAAAGACTTAAAAAGTGCAAAGAGAATTTGAAAGAACAGCATACTCCACATGGTTTAAGATGCATAATAAATGCAATTTAATAAATGGTTTTGTGTTTCATCATGTGGATATCAGGACTTTAAGTATACATGTGTATCATACATACATTAACCTATTTGTACGACGTAGCTGTGTAGGACATAAATAAGTGTAATTTCATTAACTGTATCATTAGTTTCACTGCAATGCTAGACTTGGTTCTTGCCAAGTTACTGTCACTGGTTTCTGTAATGAAAGCTAGTGGACTATTGCAGTCCTACTGCAAGATCTGCTGCCACTGCTGGGAACTCCATTGTAGTACTGGTGGACACCAGCTTGCCTGGATTACCACATACCTTTTAATGGGAGCTGAAGCCTACTGAAGGTTGATAGGCTGACTGGTTTCCCATCATAGTTGGTCTCAAGCAGTTGTACCCAAACTTCTGAGCAAGCAGAGTGAGACACTATCTTGCAGATGCAGTTGTCATCATATAAAGTCTGAGAGATAATTATCTATTTGAATACACCTCTTAGAAGGCAAGAATATCCACCTTGGCATAATAATGCCATCTTGTGTAATTTCTCAACAGAAATGACCAAACTTGTAAGAAATGCACTTTTAAAGAATATATGCCATTTTTGGAGGACAATTAAGTGATTTTGTAAATGTTGAGCTTGTCTTCCTTGAGAAATGGAAGGCTTGTAAAGTGTATTAGAAATATATGTTGAAAGAATAAGTCTATATGGACTTCAAAATCAGTCTTATTACATGGCTTCCAATGTCATAAAAATTTCATGTAATTATATTTCTTTGATAATGCTTATATTAAGTGACTGTTCTTTAAATAATGGTATAAAGAAAAACAAAAGCAGATGTAAATCTTAATGTGCTATTGTATGAAGCTATTTCTGCTCTTTTTAACTTGAGCTGTTTATTTAAGTAGATGCTTCCCAATCCACTGTTTTATCATTTTTTGTTCTGATAACTTGACCAGATGCAGTGAATGTAATGCAGTGAGTTGTAATTTCCTCTTTTTATGCGGAAACGCTGAGAGACCTCGGTCTATGTAACCTGGAAAAGAGAAGACTGAGAGGGGACCTCATTAATGCCTATCAGTATCTAAAGGGCTGGTGGCAAGGGGGTGGGGCCAGACTCTTTTCAGTGGTGCCCAGTGACAGGACAAGGGGCAACAGGCACAAACTGGAACATGGGGAATTCCGTCTGAACAGGAGGAGAAAATTCTTTACTTTGAGAGTGCCAGAGCACTGGAAGAGGCCGCCCAGAGATGTTGTGGAGTTCCTTCTCCGTAGATATTCAAAACCTGCCTGGATGCATTCCTGTCCAACCTGCTCTGGGTGAACCTGCTTTGGCAGGGTGGTTGGACTAGATGATCTCCAGAGGTGCCTTCCAACGCATGCCATTCTGTGATTCTGTTAGTTGCCTACTGCTTTTATCATAGAATGGTTTGGGTTGGAAGGGGGGCACATCTTCCTTTAGACCAGGTTGCTCAAAGCCCCATCCAGCCCAGCCTTGAACAGCTCCAGGCATGGGGCATACACAACTTCTCAGGCAACCTGTTCCAGTGCCTTATGCCCCTCACAGTAAAGAATTTCTTCCTTGTATCTAATCTAAATCTACCTTCTTTCAGATTAAAACCCTTTGTCCTGTCACTACAGGTAAAAAGTCTGTCCCCATCTTTCTTACAAGCCCCCTTTAAGTATTAAAAGGCTGCAGTAAGGTCTCCCTCGAGCCTTCTGTTGTCCAGGCTGAACAACCCCAACTCTCTCAGCCTTTCTTAATAGGAGAGGTGTTCCAGTTCCTGATGTTTTTTTGTGGCCCTCCTCTGGACCTACTCGAACAGGTCCATGTCTTTCCTGTACTGGACACCCCAGAACTGGATGCAGCACTCCAGGTGGGGTCTCACCAGAGCAGAGCAGAGGGGCAGAATCCCCTCCCTCGCCCTGCTGGCCACGCTGCTTTTGATGCAGCCCAGGATGGGGTTGGCTTCCTGGGCAGTGAGCGCACATTGCTGGCTCATATCAGATTTTTCATTTACCAATATCCCCAAGTCCTTCTCTGCAGGTCTGCTGGCAATACATTCATCCCCAAGTCTGTACTGATACTGGTGATTGCCTGACCCAGGTGCAGGATTGTGGCCTTGCTGAACTTCATGAGGTTCACACTGGCCTGCTTCTCAAGCCTGTCCAGATCCCTCTAGATGGCAACCCCTCCTTCAGCCATATCAACTGCACCACTCAGCTTGGTGTCATCTGCAGACATGCCGAGGATGCACTCAATCCCACTATGTCATTAAAGATATTAAGCAGGACTGATCCCCAAACAGACACCTGAGGGATACCACTTGTTATTGATCTCCATTTGGACATTGAACTGTTGACTGCAACTATTTGGATATGGCCATCCAGCCAATTCCTTATCCATGGAATGGTCCATCCATCAAATCCATATCTCTCCAATTTAGAGGTAAAGATGTTGTGTGGGACCATGTCAAAGGCCTTAGAGAAGTCAAGGTAGTCGCTCTTCCCTTGCAACCAATGCAGGTTCACCTTTGTGGAGATTGTGTTGGCTGTCTTTAATCACATCCCTGTCATCCATATGCCTTGACATAGCTTCCAGGAGCATCTTTTCTGTGATCTTACAGGGCAACAAGGTGAGGCTGTCACACAAAGCAGAACAGTGACTAGGCACCTCCTGTGACAGTGCGTATTCATCATTACATGGAAGGAAGCAGGCATGTTTTTTAAGCGTTGATTACTTTTAGATATTGAAAGAGTTCCTTTGTAAATGTAATTAATACATTCACCTTGAAACAAAATTCTTAATGATGTAATGTTAGTGAATGAGGTGCAGCTTGTGACAGAATGTATGTGAAAGCTCAGAAGGTTCCTTGAACACTCTGCTGCCAAAGTCCCATGCCTGTTAGGAGTACTGGTAGCTTCATTACTGTTTCAACTGGCTGCAAAGGTCTCTTCATGTGGAAATCAGTGTAAGATTGGTACTGGAAAACTTGTAACGCTGCCATTCTTGTGTTAAAATACAAAATTCAGAGAGATCATGAAACAGTGGCATTGGTGGCAGTTTCACTTGAGTAAATACTTAGGTAGTAAGCAGACTTACTCCCCCAGGGGCTTTGATTTTGGAATAACTTGATTACTTGGCATTTCATCAAAGGGCACATTAAATATTTAGATTCCATAAAGATCTAGTTAGACTAGCTTCTTTGGCTTCTGCCAGTGACGGTGTTTAACTTTATCACCTTTCTTCTTTTGCTGAAAGTTTTTTTGTTTTGTTTTATTTTCTGGGTAGATTTTTTTTATATGTGATATTAGGAAACCGCCTAAGTGGCTTTTTCTGTCTCTCTGCTTTGCAATATATCAAGTTGTATCCCTATTCAGTACCTGACTTAATAAAGTAACTGCACTGCTGTCATGCTTGTTTTCTGAATTGGATTGGCAAAGCTCTGCAACAGTGCAACACATGAAATTCCGGTGCATAGCCGAACTTCATTGCGGTGATCATTGATCATTTTGTGCACAATGTGCAAGTGGTTGAGCATTCCTTAAAAAGTAGCCTATAAAATATGCTGCCTATAATGTCAGTGAATAAATGCCAACTTCAGCATCTATGTTCTTTTAAAATATGTGCTGTGCTGGTTATTAGTTACTCTGAATTCAAGGACATGACAGTGCAGATGTTGCATAAAGTTGCAGGAGTGGCACACCTGTATTGATGCTGCTGCTTGATTTTCAGAAGATGGCATGCTGTGAATTTTAAAACTCCCTAGTCATGGATGAACTGCAGTAAATGTAATTTTGTAATTGAGGCCATGTAAGTTAGTTATTCTACATTTATTTCTAACTTCATTTTCCAAAAATCTCTTTGCTGGGATCAAAGAAATATTATCATCATGAAAGGAAATAATGCAGTATTTGCTGAATGGGGCAAGTAAGCAGAAGAATGAAAGTTCTGCATCTTTTTCTCATGTATATAATAATTGTCATTTATTTCATGGATTACTGTGAAGATCGTGTTGTTGGCCTTCTGCTTAGAAGTAAAGGAATAATGATAATGATGCTTTCCTTAACATATGAAGGTGGATGAAAAGGAAGCATCAGTCAGAAAAGTAAAAGCAGCCACAACTTTAATTTGAGCAAGCCCAACTCAGACAAAGATTTTGTGAAAAGAAATACACAGATAAAAGTGAGAAGGCCCCTAATATTGTATCAGCCATAAAAAAAGATTTTTTAAAAATAAAGGCTTGTGTAAAATACAGAAATTACTTAAGTCTGCTTCCCCCAGCTGAAGCCATTTACTGCTTTTGTTTTGTGCTGCCAATGTGGAAGATTAAACTTGTGTGGATGAGTTAATTTAATCGTATCTTACAGCTGTGGAAATGGAAAGAGCCAAATGCTAGAGCTAACTAGAATGGTCAGTCACAGCTCTCATTTGAGAGAAGATCTTTCCAAATTGCTCAGAAGTAATGCATTTTTAAACAATGTCCTTAATAAGGATGAACTGTCTTAAAAAAGAAAGGGAAATATGATCTTTGTGGTTGAAATCCTACTCCAAAATTTGTAAATAATAAAAATTTCTTTGGAATACATGGAATTACAGAATTGCAAACACAAGGTCGAAGACTTCAACCAGGTATCAATGCTCAAGTTTATATAAAGGAGTCAAAACGTATAATTTAAGTGTTGCAGGCTTACTATCACAAAAGGACATTATTTTGATTTTCATGGCAAAAGCTGACCTATAATATACTCACAGCAATAATGGTAGTGGGCAATTGCTATGTTTGATGTTTTTAGTATTATTTTCTCATTTTTGTAAATTTTTTTTCCATTTTTTTGAAACCCTACAAAAGCAAGAAATTTATCAGTGATGCTGTAAAGGCATCCTTGTATGGCCATCTGCAGAATTTTTGTCAAGGTATAGGTTGTTGGCACAGTACCATTGTTCCCATCATATTGCCACTTACCTTTGGTATAAAATGGAGTCAAATGAGAAATGGCTTGCTAGAAAGAATGGGTCAAACTGTGAAATGATTGATAATTAATAGATATGCACGATGCAAAGAACAAACTTAAAAGACATGAATGTGCCACTTGGAATTTTCAGAATTGTCTGTCTGATTCCTTTCATTTCAATTTTCTATTTTGTGTGATACTGATGTAGAAAGTCAAGCTTCTGTGAGAGCTCAGATGCTCTTTCTGGGGAAGGGAATAGAGAGAACATGCACCGCTTTAATGGTTGTTGCCAACTTGGGGCTGCCAAACCAATGCTATTCACACTGCCATCCTGTCTTTTCAGACAATGTGAAGTAATATATTGAAGTAATTAAGACAATTGCTTGTAATAGCAGAAAATTACTATAATTGTTTTGTTTTCCAGATAACAAATGCAGATTTATAATTTCTGTGACCACATCCAGAGTTTTACTACCACAATTCACAGAGAAACCATAAATAGTTATTGTTTCATTATGCCTAATGTCATTGGCATGAATTTAACTCTGTTTTATTTAAAAAACAGTCAGAACAAGTTTTACCCTTATGTTAAACATAAGCCCATTCTTGGTTTTCAAAAACTTGTTCATGGTTTGTCACACCTGTTGATTGCAAATCATATACACATCCCGAATGGTGATGAACACTTTTTGAAGGTTTTAAAAAGAGAGCTTAAATTAATCTTGCAGTGAAAGAAAAGCAAGCTTCAAAATGCTTCTGCCCTTGTAGTGATTTCGTCAGGTAACTCCAAGTCTGTTAGAAAACTTGGTCACTTGTATGCTATTTCCTCATGTTCCATGACATTTACAGGGTGCCTATAGTGACGTTTTTCCAAAACTGGGAAGGCCTTTGCTGGCAGAAGCTGTTTTAAAATCCATTTTAAAAAAATGAAAATCTTTCTGTGAACAACTTATTTTGAAACGTAGACTGGGTGTGATGCAGCCAAGAGATGCACTGAATTTTCAGTAAACTATGAAGTTGTAACAAAATGTGCAACTCTGTTTATACCATAGGGTTGCTATTCAATTAGACTTCCTTTTTCTTTGTTAATTATTGTGACTGAAAATATTCATCAGAGTGTAAAGAGCAGTGATGCATATAGAAGGCATTCATATTTCATTTGTTGATCTTTGATGATTTTATCAATGTAGAGGTCATACAGTGAAGGCATATATGCTGTATTGAAAATTAATACAGGTAATTCTGATATTGTTCATACTACTTGTACCATGGCTGGTTTCTTTGTTATATTACTGATTTGTTTTTTCCCATGGGCTGTTGCAGACTTTGTCAGTGTAAATTTTGGTTATGTACATAATATTGACTATTTTCAAAACATTTCACTCATTATTTTAAAAATCAAAATCTTGTGAGTGACATAAAAATATCTGTTTAGATATAATTGCAGCTTTTTATTTAAAGCATTTTAACCATCTCCAGTTTTGTCTGTTAGGTCTTTTTTATCTTAAGAAACTAAAAGCGAAAGACAAGCAAATGGGTTTGAGATTGGATGAATAATCACGTTGATGATTGTGAAATAGAATGTGAGGAATCAAAAAAATTGCAATACAGGGGTATGAAGATGGTTTTCTAAATGCTAAAGTTTTAGATTGGCTTGGATAGGATACGCAGCACAGCGACTGAGAGAATTACACCCTCAAGGTTTTGTTCTCTGCCTTAAGCAGAAGCTGACCCTATTTTGAGGATCTGAAGTTGTTGAAAATTTCCCACCTAGGCCATGTGTATATATGCGTCTCATCGTAGTCCTTTGATCTGAAGGGACAGTGCAGATCACCGTCCTTAAAAAGGACCTGTATTTGAAGTATTAAGCAGGTTTCTTTCCTGAACTTCTGCCCCTGGCGAGGAAGCTGTTTCTCTGTCCTCGTCTCTTGAGCTTCCTGCTGGGCTTTTGATGCTGATTTTGCAGCTGGTTAGCAGAAGGTGCCATTCATGGGGCTGAGTGCTTGAGTTTGAGTCTTGACGCTAAGCGACAGCACAACTAGAGTGGGTATATCACTCTGTCAACTCCTGCTTCTTTGCAGGTTCTACAAGCACAAATAGGGTCCACTTGACAAAGGCACATGGACAGAGTAAATGTTCTTTCAGAAGTTTCTTGGTAGAGGAAAACAGTGCAAAAAGGACTGGGAATGTAGTGCATTGACATGAAGATGCACTAGAGGGCCCAGCCTGCATGTAACCATTTTCCAAGAAGAAAACTGGGTAGTGAGCTGAAGGAACTTCTGAGAAATTACAGCGAAATTAGGAGAAAGAACTGTCTGAAACCAACAGGGCTCAAAACAGGACTGAATGTGGAGAAAGGTGATAGAGTGACAAATGCATTCAACCTGAAAATGTAGTCAGACAAGCATGTTTCCCTGCTGGAGAAGGGATTTAGCAACTTTGAACTCAAAATCATGTGATTTCTTTCTCCTCCTGGCTAGATTAAAAAGGGGAATGATGTTTTTAATATTATATCATGCTTAACAAACCATTGCGTGCTGTGTCAAGTTCATTTTCACTATCAGCTCTGGCTAAAAACCATTGCTGTCTGTAGTCTAGCCTGAAGGTGACAAGAGATTTGAATCATTGTAATTAGGCACTCATCATACTGCAAAAAGATACAACTATCTTGATGAATAGGTATATAAAAAAAAAAAAAAAGCTGTGGGTTGTTATTTTTTTTTTTTTCATTTAACTGCAGTTGGTGCCTGGGAATGGGAGAGCAGCAATGAGCTTGGCAAGAAGTGAGGCGGTTTCCTCAGCATGACAACTTTTGTCCTGTTCTCTATGCAGAAAAAGTTAAGAGGTTTTTTTGCCCCTCCAAGTCCTGTTGACACCTTCAGATGTTCTTGGGCCTCTCCCAAGTTTTACTTGACAAACGTATGTCCTACTTCTTTCTGATTTTGAGAAATACATAAGAATTCACTTTCCACACTTAGGCAAGAGGTATGAAATGAGTTATTGTTTGCCTTTTAGAATTGTAGCTGCAGGGCACACATTTGCTATGAAGTGTAAGTGATGAAAAAGTGGATCTGCCCAGCAAAGTCAGGATTGTGATTGGATATGGCAGAAATGGGGTATAAGGAACTTTATCCCTCTGGGGAAAGGCATTTCCATACAAACCAAAATGTATTTTTTCACAACCTTTATTACAGCTGCCTTGTATTAATAATTAGATTTTGTTCTCATTTTCTCTTCTATTATAGAAAAAGTGCAGAAAACATTCCTGAAGTACATATGGCTTTCACCAGCTAGAGGTGCATTGTAATTTTTACCTTTTCTTTCTGGGAACAATGAGTTACCCTTCATTCTTTTTCTCTGAAGATACTTTATCTTATCACTCATCCACCCATCTTTCCTCAGAGCTTGGGTAACATTCTTTTTGATTATTAGGATGTTAAATTGTTCGAAAATGAATCGGAGAATGGCATTTATTGCCCAGTAGCGTGCTTACTGTGCAGTGGAGTGTTGTCATAACCACAAAGTGCTTGAATTCAAGCTCCTAATGCCAATTTATAAGTGCTGTAATTTTCAAAAGTGAAATGCGAATATGGATTTAAATACTTATCTTAGGCAGTGGCAGTTGAAATGTGATAATGTACTTTGGGGGGTGCGTGGGGCAATAAGTGACTTGCCCTACATGACTGCCCTATGAACTATGGATCTTTCAGAGTTTTGAAGAATGGGTGTTTTTAATGAATATGTTATATAGTTTTGTGGAAAATTAAAAAAAAAAAAAACACGAGTTTGCTAGTTAATATTTTAGCTAAACAGATTTGGAACGTACTGAAAATAGATTTCAAGCTGGTTTTTGTAAAAATTTACCCTTCTGAAGTGAGCAAATACTAGTTCTGTTGGTCATGGAAACTTTCTCTTTGTCTCTGTTGTGATTAGGGTTTAAATCAATTAATCAGCAGTACTAAAATATTAGGATGAATTTGGGTTTGCAACCTTCAATATTTAACAAGAAACGTAGCTGAGAGTTTTTCTGTCTTGAAGTGATGAACTGGAGGTAGAGTTAACACTTAGCTCACAGTAGCAGCCATAATTTCCAGATGACAACACATGTATTTATATTCAGAACACTGTTATTTCTTATTTCCCCCCTTTTTTTTAATCACCTGACTCCTGTAAGCAAAATCTGCTGAGTAAGGGAACAGCATTCTTCTTTGATTACCTGAAGGGACAACTGATCACACAATCTGCCTTTCAGTTCCGACATTTATTTTTGGAGCTTTTTGGCTGATTTGATGGATAAGGTAGAGGTCTTAAAATCTCCAAACATGTATGCATTTTGTGGAAATCTAAGGACATCCAAATTGGCGTTCCCTCCCCCAGACTCCTCAAGAAAAGGCTGTGACCTGAGCTTAAGGATTTTTTTTTCAATTTGGCCTTCGGCCTTCAGTCATTAAATATGTACTTACTGATTGCTGAGAAAGCTTGTTGCTCCAGACCAGCCGCAGTCTCCTGCTTTGTGCTTGACTGGCATGCGAGTTACGTGTAGTGGCAGAGGAGAGGAAGGAAAAGGGAATTAAAGGACATGGCTACAAAGAAATGAGTGAGCTGACTGCAACGTAGAAAATATTTGGGAAACTTGAGGGAAAAGCAGGGAACGTAATGTGGAGGTTTGGGAATATGAGGATGACACAGTAGTGTTGGGCTTGTAGATCAGCACTCCATAGAAAATCAGACAAGTTACAGTGCCGTTCACTGTTTGTATGTCCTTTGGATTACAACCTGTATATGTTGGGGCATACAAGCACATTGAAAATAAAGTTTTAAGTACTTTGTAATTCTTGTTGCCATTTTGGTTTTAGTTTGATCTCTTACTCATCGCGGGCAATGTTTTCTGCTGACAGAAAAAGGTTTCCTTGTTCTTACATGTTGATATATTGCTTCGTTTAAGGAGAATGTTGGTGTTGCCTTCAGCACAAATGATGTATGCATTTGCATTTCTGGAACACTTTCAGAGTTTCACATTTGCTTTTATCTCCTCCACAGAATGAGCATCTGTTTTCTAGTTTATCTTTTCTGAAGATCAGCATAGATTGTTGATTACAGAGTGCAATAAATTAACTTGTCGACTTTTGCCATATTTCATGTTTATGTTATATATCTGAACAATGTTGAAGATTTATTGAAGACTTTAAAAATTAATCTGGGACGTAAATGTTTGAAAACAAAAGCTTTTTTTTTTTTTCCTCTGACTTTTATTTCTAAAAGCCTGCTACATAAAATTGCATGTGTCTTTCTAAAACAAGCTTTTTAATTTTAATCGTTGAAGGTTTTTTCTAGTGATTTATTAGACACTTGACTTTGTGCAAAACTGAAAGTATGTCATCATAAAACTAACAACTATTGTTGTCTTTACTTGCCTAAACCAGAAAAACAGAGAATTTGAAAATACAGAGTTTATTAAGGTAAAAAATACAGTTTTTGTCATGTTGTGTTCTTTAGTTTCTTTTTAAAGGAATTTACTTTCAAATTACTATCTTGCAAAATAGGCTTAGAAAACTCCTTTGTAGTCACAATCTAACTCTTCATTAATTTGTTATCTGAAATTACTGAATAGTGGGAGAAATTTGTAAATTTTACTTTTTCAGTAGAATCAGCTGAGTGACTCTGTCTTCTACTTGTGGGCAGCATGCTGTTTTGTTTTCCAGTTGCAATATATAGAAACAATTTAGTTCTTACCTCTCTATTCTGTTTCAGTTTTCTAACCAGAACTAACACTTCGAACACATCAGTGTTTTGAGCTGAAAATATTCCCCAAACTAAACTTTTTATATAAGCATACCCTCAAGTTTGCCTCAACATAGTTCTTGTTGTGTTCTTGTGAGCTGAAAGTGTAGGAGCCAGAAAGCGATGGAAGTACTCCAAGTGTTTGCACAAGAAGAAAATACCCATTTTCCATTCTCTGTGAAATTCCTCCTTCCGTGTTATCCAGATGGTGTTGGCCTACTCAGAAGGTGTCTACTGTTTCTCCCTGTTCTGAACTGCCAAGGAATATATGACAAATATAGGAAACTTCTTTGTTTCTTTGGGCTTGTGAGAAAATTTTGACCATGGCGTGTATGTCTATTGCAGTAGTTCAGGATAGACTTAGGTTCACAGAGAGCGTCATATCTCCAAACAATAAATCTGTCATCACATTTACATTTGTGTTGGGATGTGTGTGATGCATAACATGCAAAACAGTTGCTCAGGTGTCTGAGTAATCACAAACAGATCACTCCTCTATAAAAACACGTAACCATCTTATTTGTGTTTTGCCAATGTGATGGTTACATTATTCACACATCAAATCTCTGTCGCTGTTGTAGATTGTTGGGTGATGCAACAAGCTGTGCCGCTCAGCCTGCAGCGGAGCGCCGTCTTTGGGCTTCTCCTAACTGTTTTCTTAGCTTTTGTGTGAAAAGAAATCAGTCCAACCCCTACCTTGAAGTTTGTGCAAAGCTGTCTGTTCCAGTAGTTGACTTGATATTCTGTGGTATGGAATAGTAGGAAAAAAACCTGAATTGCTCTCTAAGTGTTGATAAAAGCAGCTGCATTAAATAGCATAAAATCAAATGTTTATTTTAAATAAAAGACAAAATTATTGGAAAAAAATACTTATTGGCTTCCTCAGAGAGAGCAGTTTGTGGAGGTACCTTAGGATAAATGCATTGATTTTTGTCTACAGTTTTGCTATAAATTATTTAAGTGAAAGTTAGGTACTGTACAAAGTGTGAGGGAATGAGAATGTCTGAAAATGCAGCTGCACAGTGGACTGCTGGTACCTTGTATTGACTTCATCATTTTAGAATAACAGAGTCTAGGGAGGGACGTGTCTGCCCTAACCTCTCTGACCCCTTGTCAAAACCAGCAGGGCAGAGAGATCGACTGACCTCATCTCCATGAATTTGTGTCTGTTGGTTTGGAGGGGCCATTGTGGCATTTTTTTACTGTGGTTGTTTTTCTGACGTCCAGGATGATGAGGTTTCTGTGAGCGTGCAGCCGTTCGCAGTCAGCTTCTGAGCTGTCTTCCTTGCAGAGCCTTCTCTGAATTCGGGTGAGGTTTAAAGCCAGCAGAGGTGATTTTCTGTCCCACTGTAAAGGGTGGAGTGGGGCGGCCTTGGCGTGGTGTCAATCCTGCTGGGAGTTGTGGCAGCATCCAGACCCGAACGGCTGGATGGAGGAGTTGTGGCGCTCGACCTGGGCTGGCACACCAGGCTGCCTTGTGCTGCCAGTGCTGACGCACTGATCGTGGAGCCAGATGCCCGGTGTGCTTTCCCTGGCACACTGGTACATCTTCAGTTTACAGTGCTAGAGGCACTCCATATTTAGGAAGACTATTTTAGAGTTATTAATATTTAGCGCAGTAAGGCTTTGTCTAAAATTAATCAGACTGTATGTTATAAGGCGCTCATCAGTATCATACATCATGACAACAATGGAATGAACAGATTCTGTTTATTTTTGAAACAGACCTTTAGATGTAAAATAAACAAAAGCATTAGGTAATACCTCATGGCAATGTGGAAACAAACTGCATTAAGTCTTTCTCTAAGACTAGCTAGGTAATTTATCTACTACTTAATTAAAAGATATGAATGCCAAGTGTTTCCACAAGTTTTTTGGAGTGAACTCTTGGATTCCACAAGAAGAGAACTAGGTCAAGTACTCAAAATTTTGTTTCTCTTAAGGAATAAACCATTTCTAGGCAGGCCACCTGTTTTCCCTTTTGTCAAATGCCTTGGTCTGAGGGCTCAGAGAAAAAACCAAGGGAATTTTTTAAGGGGTTCAAAGGAGTATAAAGTGATTTAAAAAAAAAAAAACCAAACACAAACAACCAGCATCTAATTCCTATTTCCTTTTTTTTTCCTATGTCAGTTTGTTACATGTACAATTTCATTTATGTCCTTTCAGATTTTAATAGAGTCCAAGATAATTTTTCTGCTTGGTTTCTGTTAAGTGGTAAAAGACCCTGAAATTCTACCAAAAATCAGACAAGGGCTTTCTCTGTGTGACTTTAACAATTTTCTGAGAGGAAAGGTAGGCTCCCTTCTCCTGTTCTCCCCTGCCCCGCCGCCTTCCCCTTCCCCCAAATACGACCTTCCCTTTGGCCTTGGGCAGTTTTTTTCCCATTCCTTTACCATATAAACTTGATTACATGTCTCTGAGTGTAATTGAAGGGATCTCTAGGCAAGGGGTAGGTCAGACCTGAAAAAGGAAGAGGGTTGTCGCTCCCTGGGAATGAATTTGGAAGTTTGCCTGTTTTCTCAAGGTAATTTTTGTCTCTTAAAATCGGCATGTAATTTTTTCAGTGTGTAGTCCTTCTGTTTCTCCTGGAATGTTCACCCCTATGTATCTCATACGTTTCCTTGCCTATTGAAAATTGAAGAGCTCTTCTAATTGTGTTTTCTTTGTCGGTGGTGTTTCTTTCCTTATGGCTGCTTTTGTCTTAGATTTTGTCTTGAATTCAGACACTTTTTTGGAGAGCTCAATTATTATTTTTTTTCTATGGGTAGGATTGACAGCCTGAGGTTCTCTATTGCAATTATTTCTTAACTTGTCGTATAAGCTGGAGTTGTTCTGTGTGCTTTGGTGGGGCGCAGGGGTGTGTTAGTACCTCTTCTGCATCTTCTTTGGATTTGATATATTATAAACTAGCAAAGACCTGAGTTTAGTGCAGTGGTGTTAGTGATGCAAGTTGAGAATTCAGCATGTCTGGGTTTGGAACTGTGGCTTTCAAGATTTTTAAAGTGTTTTAAAAGTTTTTTTAAGTGATGGGAAGTAGAAAAAATGGCCATTGCCTTGTAATGGACATTGTGATCTCCTCCTCCAGGTCCCTGTTTGCACTCAACCTAAGTTACCACATGCCTGACTCTGGGAGACTGGAAATAACCAGCAGAATCCCAATGGCAGCTGCTATGGAAGCACACAAGTGTGTGAGAACATTGTAATGCATTTAAGAAATATTTTTTTAAATCCATAGAAAGTGTTGCAAGTTTCACAGGTAGAATGGTAAGAAGTTCCCTGAAGTGGTGGTGTGCGGTTTTTTTGGTTGTTTTTTTTTTTTTTTAAATATCATGGAGTAACTCAGGTTGAGTGAAAAGAAGGGCCTGGAGGAGAAAATTGCAAAGTTCTTTAATGTAGTAAAAATATCAATTTTTTCTATTTTCAAACATATACATTCTAAATAGTCTTGTTAAATATGCTTGTCTTGTTAGGATTATCTTGATAACAAGTAAACTGTACTGTTCCTGGTCGGTTTCTTTCAATGCTGTTTTCTTGTGCCTCTACTGCTTCATGCAGCCCCTCTGTCACTCTTGTGAAATAACGACCATGATAGTTTTTAGAAAGGTGTGTAAAGTTGGTAGGGGTAGACTCCACTGTTCTCAAGGTAAGAGACACCATTTATTAAAAGTCCATCATTTGGAACATCCTCTTCAGGACATTGCTTATGAAATACAGCTCAACCTTTAAAATGACAAACCATCCATGGCAGTCTTTGTTCTCCTAATGTTGCCACATGAGAAGCCTTCCCAAACATAGTGCTGTGCCTTTTCCATCGAAGTGGGGTTTTGATGGGCTTTTCCCCCTCCTGTCTTCTGGTCTTCACAATATTTTCTCCCTGTTCTACACATGATTAGTAAGAAAGAGTTGAGCCTTACGGAGAGAGAGTCAGGTTGAACTGACTGGAAGTAAGAAGAGGTATTTGCATTTACAGTGTGTGTTTACTGGCTTGGGTCAACATCCTGGAAGTTGCCCGTATCCGCATGTTTGCTGGCATGTGTACCAAATTTGCTTAAAATAATAGAAAAAAACCCACTTCCTTATGCAGTTCCTTTCACTTAATGTAAGTTTCAGTGACGTGTATTGTTGCTCTTGTGTTGATGGCAACAATGTTAATATCAATGTCATTAATATCAATGGCTGCTGAATATTGATTGTATTGGAATAAATTTTAAAGTTGCCATTGTGTTGTGAAAAATTTCTATTTAAATTGCCTAAAAGTCAGTCTTTCTCTTTATTGTAACTTGAAGACAGAAAAAAAAATTGGGAACGCTTTGAAAGAACTTTCTAATGCGGCTAAATCAGTTTGTGATTAGATGAAGTGTCACAAATTTATTAATGGGAAGAGTAAGAAAGGTATTGTTACAGCAATATTGAATTTAATCTTTTATGTCTGTTCATGTTGAGCAAATAATTCTCTTAGCAGATGTGAAAATGGGAATTTCACCCCACAACTTTGTTTTCTATAAATATAAAAGCATGCATGTGTTTACAGGCAAGAGAATAGGTAGTACTCCGTCTCCATATAAAATGCTGGTTCATGAGAGATGTATCAAGAACTGCGTAGTATGAACGGGTGCTTTGAGGCTTAAACTGAAACCAAGCAAAAATGTGCCGCCTGCCTCTTTTGCCTATAATAGGGTCAACATTGGGATCCATGATCCCTTTGATCTTTACATAAAACAGATGAAAATGCATAAATTGCTTCTAATCAGAGATGAATTAAAGGAAAATAGCCTCCCGGAGGACAAAGCACCCCAGGCACCCATCAACAGCCTTACCAAATGACAGACCTGGAGGAGACTTCAAAGCTACAAACACAACTGCCAGTGAAATCCACCAAGAATCTAGATGCCATTTAAAAAAAATAATTTTCACAGTTTACAAGTGCCCAGAACTCTCTCTTTAAGAAAAAGTGACAGAAGCACACTACATGGGCTTGCTTTTTAAGCTGCTAAATGTTCTTTTTCTTTTAGAAGAGTTGATAAAGGCAAGACTCGCTTGTTTAATTTAGTCCAAAAATGTGTTCAGACATGACAAACATTGGTAATTTTTGTGTCAGGTAGGGTTTACTCAATTTGACTGGCATATTGTTTTGAAGCTGAAGTGTATGTTTTTAGTGGAGGCAGATCAGACATTTATTGTAATTGCGTCCTTGGTTGTCATCCATATTTGTCATTGTGAATACGAGCACAGTTAACATTCCTCAAATGGCAGAAGAAGGAGGAAATGTAATGATTTTGATTTTGGAGGTGAGGGAAGATTTGAGGCAATAATTTTATTGTGAGCAGTGTTCTCTTCGTGGAAAAAAAACAATTTTATTCCGAGTTAAGTCAGAATTCAGATCTTTTTCTAGCTTGGGTAACTCATTTAAATACTGTTTAGATACTAATATCAGTAATGTTAAATATAAGAAATACCCTTGAATAAAAAATATTACTTACTGAGTTGTTTCAAGAGAGAGGTAACCTAAACATGATTTTTTAACTTTTTTTGTTAATATTCTGTTTATGAGAGGATACCAAAACTGCATTTAGCATTTTTGAGGATAGAGAATAAACACAATTTTATGGAGTACTATTAATAAAAACTGATGTAGTCTGTTCAAAATAAATGCTGTATTAGGAAGGATTTTACCTGCTGCCACTCGTATATGTTGCTTGTGTTGTGTACAGCATAACATTTATATCCAAGCCGACATAAATTTGAGAGTCACTTAGACACATATAAAGACCATATGACATTTCCAAATACGCAACTGCATATGAAATTGTTCAGTGGACTGAATGATTTGTGGTAGGTGAGGTCAGAAAGGTTGCCTAATTCTTTGTTGTAAGAACTTATTTTCAGTTGCTTATGACTTTAATTGCTGTAACTGAAGTTAATGTGTTATGTGTTTGTCTAGGGCTATTGGGTTTTGGAAGAAGAAAGCAAAAAGATTTTGCCGGTCTGTCTAAGGCAGCTAGGAAAAATTGCTGAGGGCTTTCTTTCTTTTAAATTTTTTTTAAGGTTTTTCCCACATCCTGAAGTCACTGATATCTCTGTTCTTTGGAGCAGACATTTTAAATGGGATTTTGAAAAACTGGAGTTTGCCTGTGTCTTGTGAGACCTTCGAGTTCAACCATTAGCTTTCCAAAGCTTGCATCTTCACTGAATACACTTCTCTCACTTTTGGGCCACTGACCAGGCTGCACGTGAGCTTTCTTCACAGAGGGAGAACGAGCAGAGATTGACTCCTGGCAGAAGGGACACAGCTGGACTTTATTCATAAAGACTGATCCTGACTGATCCTATTAATATCTGGACTGACATGGCATAAGGCTGTAAGGTAGAGCAGGAAGTCTGCCGCCTTCTGTCAGGTGGGATAAGAGCTACAAAGAGAAGAGAGAGAGTGAAGTCTGAAACTCAAGAAAAGAAAAATCAAGTGTCTTGAATATACTTTGATGGCCTGTAATAGGCAGAGCAGCAGCCCGCCTTATTATGGACTTCTTCCCTAGCATGAAAAAAGAGGTTTTTGCCACAGCTTACACAGCGAATCACCCTCATTCCCTTAACTCTTGCTCTGACACTGGTTTTCTGCCCAACAGCAAAACCTCCTCTAATATTGAGTCATACTTCATTGACTGATCAGTGTATAAAGCCTAAAAACAAAGTCAGCCACTCTTCCCTTCTGTGAGTACCCAGAAAATTGTTGCAGATTACGTGTTTCAGGCACCGCTGTTTGGTTCTCCTTTCTTAAACTTTTTATCACGGTTGATCCTTTGAATTAGGCTGGGCCTCGTGGTGTTGGGACTTCCATGTGTGTCACACCCTTAGTGAAGAGAAATCCCAGTTCACTTTGAATGAAAGTGAGTGGTGGAATACAGCAGTAATGTCTTCCTTCTGTACAATATCAAGTAGCACGGGTACAAGTTGATACTGCTAGGTAACACAACAGCTTAGCGTGCTTTTTTTTTTTTTTTTTTTTTTTTTTAAGAAGGAGCTCATTTTCTCAAATCCCCTTGCCAGGTGCAAGGAAATTTTGGCTATTTACTTCACATTTGCTATGTAAATCTACTTGGAAAGGAAAGATGATGTATGACCATTTGCATTAAGCAACAGCGTGATGGACTCATCAAACTCTTAGCAATATCTTCAGGCTCCCCTTAAGGTGGCAGTGTGCATTAATCAACCAGCCAGAGTGCCAAGTGCTGCTGCTTCTAAACTGAGGCTTACAGGGGCATGAGATGCCTCAGGGATCTGATTCACAATCTGGGATGGTTTACCTCAGGTTGGTTGGTCTGGTTGTTGCACTGCCTCTGCTTTGGGGACAATTCAGTTGCTTATTTAGCAGCTCCACAAATTACAGGTTGGCAAATTAAGGAAAACTGAAATTGGTGGTAGCGTACCATTGGCACTGAGCTCTACCTTGCGTCAGTTCACAACTGTGAAATATTCATTTCACAAGTAGCTGAGCCACCCTGCAACAGGGTGAGAACCCCTTTGCCCCCAAGAAAAAGAGAATTAGGTGGAAAACTGGAATGAGAGCTATTGCATCTGTCCTGTGATCCTCTGCCCTGTTCAAGAGTTGTCGCAATTCTGTCCTTTGTCTTCTCCCTCAGTCTTTCAGCATCCACATTCAAAAGCAATGTAGATAAGGAATAAACAATTTAATGCCATGAGTACTGCAATACCCAGACATGTCCAGTTCACCTAGATACGCTCTCCAGCAACAAAGATATTTTTAAAGGGATTTATTCACAGGATTCCTCTACCTGCATGGAAATAAGGGTCTTTACAATTGGGACTTATAATTCTCAAAAACCTTTAAACTTCTTCAGATCTAATTGGATTGGTTTTGTTGGACAGGAGTCATAGCTCTGACAATTGCATGCAAATGCAGTTGCATTTTGCATGCAATCAATTACAGTTGTCTCCAATTATGATAAATTGATCAGGAATATATATTCGGTGTTCTGCTGTTTCATATTTACTTGAGGAATTGGGTAGTGGCAGTCTCATGTGAAAGACCTTCACCCTAGTGGGGATTTCTGTGCACCCCCTGCCATGCTTCCAAGTTTCAATGTACAAGCCCAATCTTGAAGAGCTTTTAGTATATCTGCTTGTCAAAATACCATTCTCCTCCTTTTTCTTCATCATTGCCTTTGTCATCATTGCCACCAGCTTTGTTAGGAATTTGCCACCTTTCTGGCTTTTCAGTCCACAGAGATGGAGTTATCATGTGGCCTTGTGCTCATTTGTGCTTCAATTTGCCTTTGATCTTCATCTGACACAGAATACCTCATTTCTCTAGGCTGTGACCAAGCAGTGCAGTGAATTTAAATTCTCAGATTACCTAGAATCCCATTTTATTTAGGAAGCACAAAAACATTTGTCACGGTCTTCAGTTTGTTTGCTCCTCTGCCTTCAGCAGCTGAACTTAGAACCTTCATTGCCCTGTCTCCAGCTTCCTTTTTCTTCAGAAAGGAAAAAAAAAAAAAAAAAAAAAAAAAAAAAAAAAAAGTGGAGAAAAAGCTTCTGTTTACCTGCCTATAACTCAGTGCAAGATATTGGGGGCTTGCTGATGTGCTGCTGCTGTCCTGGCCTCCCAGAAGAGCTAGCATGCAGAAGATTGTTTCCCCTTCCTACCATATGGAGAACAGAGAATGGGCAGAATACGAGAATAAAGCACGCAAGCATGGCTCAGTTTGTGAGGAACATCCCCCTGTGAGATGCCTCTAGTTGTTCCAGCCTCTATTGTTTATAAAAACAAGTTTAATCATTCCAGATTATAGTCTGGCATATTAATGTAAACTGTTGACTGGCTTTGGTTTCTCTTAATATGCCAGACTGTAGCTTGTGGTTGTTCAGAAGCTCTGATGCAACGCCTGTGGTATTGCAACAAAGGGGAATGAACAATGGGTGAAAAGAACGAGTACAGATGTCTCAGGGCAAACCACCTCTGACCAGTCAAAGCTTTTTGATAGTCAGTAGAAAATAGGCTTACTTGGTGACGCTGCCCACTCAACTTCTACTGCTCTGCTGGGGAGAAAAAGCAGGACTGTTCCAGGCGCTTTCTAAGGCATTCTCTCCGTGTGGAACTGTTGTGTCCAACTCTCTTCAGCTGCAAACACCTTGCAGATATCAGTGGCTCACATTAGCTCTCTCCTGAGAATGCAGTTTTAAGAGGCATCGTTTTGGCAGCCCTGCCAGCTGACACAGCTCTTGTTTTGCTCTTGCATCACTACCATAATTGCACTGGTAAATAATTTGTAGGGATGCCTGGTGAGCTGGTTCAGGGAACTGAACTGGTTTTAAATTGAACATTTTCCTTTGTATGGCCTTAAAAATGCAAAAATGAAGGAGGATCAACCGCTTTGGCTTTTTTTAAAGAGGGTCCTTTTTTGGGACCCTCTGGGCCGGGGATGCGGGTATAGCAGCAAAGTTGCTGAGGATTAGTTTGGGGCTATCTCATAGTGAACAAGGTAACATTATTCTTAAGGTTGAGAAGATTTTGCAGTCTAAAGAACAAGTTAGGGTACAGGGTATCAAATTAATTGAACTGTTTTTATAAGGAATATATTCTGGAATTTTGGAGATGCCTGTAATGAACCCCATTACTACCCAGCATCGTCTTTTAAACATTGTATTAGCAAAGACTTTGTGCCTTCCTACGTACAAAATGCATCCCTGATTTCCCCCTTAGCCGTGCCTCCCTTAACCCACTGACTTGGACTCCTGGAGCTCCCTTGAAAGTGTAATGCTAAAAACTTTTGTCAGCAGGTTTATAAAGAATGTGTGCAAAAAAAAAAAAAAGTGTGCACAAGAAGATTCTAGAAAGCCAGTGTTTTCATGATAGTGGTGACTCAGGAGGATGTGGTACCAGTAAATCGAGGAGCTTGGAATACTATGCAGTGATATCCTTTGTAAATATCTGAGAAAAAGTGTAGATATTTTTAAATAAAATTTGCCTTTATAGATTTTGCCTGTATTTATATTAAGCAAATGTGATTTGAGTATAGCTAGGAATTTAAAAGGTTTAACTGTTTTTTTGAACGTAAATTATTTGAATGCTTGCAGGAGGTAAAGTGCAAAAGTAGAATAGAAAGAGGGACTGCAACTGAAGCAAGGCTTAGGTTTGTAAGGAAGAGCACAGGAGATGTAGGAGAAATATTAATCATTTAGTTTGGGAAAAGTAGGTGGGATTGATGGAATGAGACTGTCTCTGCAGTGCAAGTCCTTCAATATTACAAGGGCAGAGAATTTCTGTGATATATGTTGAAGATGAGGCGTTGAAGGAGATGTCTTTCTAATGTGGCTCAGGTTGCTCTAATTACCTCAGAATTAAATGTAGATTCAGGGATAGAGACCATATCTGTGCTTTCTTTCACTGGGACTAAGCATTTCAAAACACCCCTGTTACCTAAAACACAGTGTTGGGGCTTGGGAACTCTCATTGGGGTCCTTGTTCTGCCTCCAGCTTCTGAAGCAGTCTCCTCCTCAAGCAAATGGGGAAGGTTGATCTGGTATCCAGTGTGCGCTGGGCTCAGCCAGTGTGGGAATAATATGATGTTTTTATTTGAAATGCAGGAGACTGAAAAGCATGGTGCATGGTGCCTTGAGGAGGGGGCTGGAAGGGGCAGGTACTGCCTCATCAGCATAAAGAACTGGGAGACTGGACATTCCTAAGTAGGAATGGAATTTTTGTGGACCTTCCTTGCTGAATCTGAATTTTTTTACTGAGCAGTTGTGAACAATATTGTGTTTTTTTCCACCAAAGACCAGAGATTTTTTTTTTTTTTTTTTTTAGGGTCCAGCTTATAAAAAACACACCTCCAGCAGGAGGTGTGTTTCTGCGATAAAGATCCACCCTGCAAAATTTGAAATTGTTTTACAGAAAAAATTAATAGAGTTTTAAGCAGCTGAACTGTTTTTGCTGCGAAGTTACCTCAGTTTCCACCTCCGGAAAAGGGAAGTCAACCTGGTGAAGATTTATTTGTATTTCAGCTTACACAGATGAAGTTTTGCAAAGTTATTCACAATTTTAAGTACATTTGTAAAATTAGTAAGGTGGTTTGACACTTCTAAATGGCAAGGCTGCCAGCCTGCCTGTAGCAATAAAAGACAAGCTTGGGCACCGTATGATGCATTTTTCTAATAGATAATGCCTGCCTTTAATCTTTTAAGTAAACATTTTTTCAAGACTTACATTTTTACAGGAAATTTTACTTTCTTGGATAATGGTTTAAAATGCATATATGTGTAGCTTGATTTCCACTTAACCAAGCAGTTAAATTCTGCTTTAGAGACAATTTTATTGACTTTGATCACAAAACAGGTCTTTCGTCAGGACCTAAGTGTATCTTTAAAATGAAAAACAAGTGGTAACTAAATTAAGAATATGCTTACAGAGGTCGTGTTGTAGGTAATTTTGGGTATGAAAGACAAAAATGCAAGCTGGCAGAAAAGGAGATGAGTCTCGTTTGAAGGAAATGTGCTCTCATTTAAAATAGTTATATTTTTTCATCAACTGGGAGTGAAAGGAAAAAAGTTGGTGTAAGGATTGAAAATTGGTATTTTAAACACTAGGTGGTGCCATTGTGTAAAGTGTATGTCTGTTACTTCTGTGAAGTCAGTGAAGGTGAAAAGGTGTTTAAAAACTTCTGAGAAATGTGTCCGGAGAAGTTAGCAGTTGCAAATGAAAGATTTGTAACACAGGATGAATGAGAGTGTGCCTATAGTTCTGCTTTTGTGATATGCAGAAGGAAAAGGGATATCTCAGGAAAGAGCTGTGTGATAAATTGTTGTGTTATTTTGACTTTAAGTCTGCTTGCAAGTATTTGCCTTTTTTGCTTTCAAAGGGGGAGAGAGAACTTAACTCACACTGTGTGAATCTAGGAGCCATCTCCTAGCAGCTTTATATTGTGAGTATATCAAAACAAGCTTCCCTTGTGTTACTTCAAATACACCCTAAAATGCCTTAGGATTAAAGCAATCATCTGTAATACAATATCTGTGGCTCATCGTTGATTGGCTCAAAACATGAAATACAGCTTTTTTTTTTTTTCTTGGAACAGTCAATGTGCTTCCTTCGTTGCCTGCTTTACCAAAATTCTGCATTCCTTGTCTAATCCTGAGATATTAAAATAATTAAGTGGGATAGTCACAGTTTCACTAATGAAGCATAATTGAGCTTTGGAATACTTTGATATTAAAATTAAAAAGAAAACATAAAAATGGCTTTGCTGAGCATGTGCACATTATTTCTATGTATTGCTACCTGTTTTAAACAGTAACCGGGGAGCTTGCTTGCCCAAGGACAGTTGGACTGTCCTGCTAACAGCTTTTTTAGCCTGCAAATCTGTATCATGGAGTGTGTGCAACTCTGTTTATTGGATCTGTGAGGAGTTAGCTCTAAACAAAGTAATCACTATAAGTTTAAAATGTGAAAATTTGTTTGTATCAATGTTTATTCTTCTAGGTAAAGTGGTCAAAAGAAAATCAAAGTTTTGCAGTAGCCATTCAGGTCTGGTTGTTGTATGTAAATGATACATTTTTAATTAACTTGTTGGAAGAAATGTGTTTGAGTTTATTCAGCAAATGCAATAGAATGATTGTTCCTATTGAGTCAGATAAAATATGATTTCATGTGCTTTGTTATTTAAATATATCAGGTCCTAATGACAATTTATGTGACCTAGATACACCAAAGAGTTGGCATCAATTTTTAAATTACTTCTTTCTTTCAGACCAAGAACTCTGTTCTGTAATAATATCTTATACCCAGGGTTGCTTATTATAGATGTTGCATGTACTTTAACTGCTGTGCAAAGCACCTCTCCCATGTAATTACACAAACATATTCTTAATTAATATGACTTGTGTTAGCGTGATCGAGCAATGGAATATTTTTTAGGTGTGAGTTTTGCAATCCTGAAAGAAGACTGACAAATGAGGAATGTGGTTACTAAATATCACACGTCTCATGAAGAAATCCTTGGGAAGGACACAGGTCAGGACAGCTAAGAGACTTCATCTGAATGAACTACCTTTAAAAACCCTAAAACATGTATTGATGTAGGAAATGTGGTATCCCAGGCCCTTCCTGATCCTTAAGGATCTGTATGGAAAGGTGCTGTCAGATAGGAAGAGCAGTTGGGGGAACCGGAATAGTTTGTTTGTTCCATGTGAAGCAACTTGACTATATCAAACTGAAATGCCTCTCTGTAACCTCAGTATGCTAGAGTAACATATTTTGTGTTCCCTACTTTTGTGATTTAACCGCTGAGTATCCTAGAGGTAGGGCCTATAGTGCAATGTTATGCTGCTCAGTTCCATGCTGGGGATCAATCGCTTTTTTACATGTTTATGCATTTTTTTTTGTATGTCAGTGCCTAGAATACTTGCAGAAATTTTAGGATTGGGAATGAAGCTGGAAAAGTTACATGGTTCCTCTCTATAGGTCCATTAATTTTGCCATTCCATTTTGAACTGCTGTAAGGCAGCACAGAGCATATATCATAGATCATGATAATCATTAATGCAAATAAGATTGTGCACGTGCATGTGTAGTCATGTAGGGAGATGGTTTTGGCTCCGTGATTTCATAAAGCTTTTGAAGTTGTGGCCATACAGCTAATGAAGGAGGAGGAGTGGGTGAATGAACAGAGTAGTTACTTCCCCATGACGTTTATCTGAAGCAGCTTTATTTGGTGCAGCACTGCTTTAGGGGTAGATCAGCTAGTTGCTGATATATATGAGGAAGCAGTGTAATGATGCACGGCCTGGATGACCAGCGGGGGAAGCTAAAATTCAGCATAACATAGGCCACTGTCCATCTCTGAACTCGCTCCAGAGCTGCCACAGGTAGATGGGGGAGTTCTTGGCAGCGCCAACAGGCATTTTGCCATTACCATCCGAAAGCTCATTACACTCACTTGATGCCAGTCGGTTGCAAACTAGTTGAATATTGAGAAATCAACTGTTGGGACTGTTGTGGAAATTTCCGATACTTTTAATGAGGACGCTGCTGTGAAATGCAGCAGCAGTGGGGACGTTTCATAAATAGGGTGCTCAACATGTTTAAGTGGTATTGGAAAAACAAAAGTGCCTATCCTCTTTCCCCTTCCCCCATTACCCTATGCAAACACAAATTTTGATGGGAAAGAATATAGGATGCCACAAGCAGACAGCATCGAGTATGGAGAAATATACTTAAGACCTCCAGGTGAATACTGCCAAGAATATCAATAGGGGAGCAGGTCAGAGGAGAACAGATGTCAGCAATTTAGTTGCTACGAATAAACCCCTGCTAGGTGTCTTGATGCTGGAGTATATTGTCTTGAGGCAGATTTCCAGGAGATGTTGAAGATTGTGTTCAGAAAACCACTGGACAAACCCGAAAGAGATATCACTGCTGCTGTCTACCAGGATGGCGTCCCTCTCTGGGGATGCGGCAGTGGAGAGGGAACACCAGCTGTGAACCATTGGGAAGGAAATGCTGGATGTGGCAGTAGGCACGTTGAAGTCTTTGCCTTTTATTTTCTCATGATCTGTAGGTGTGAGAAAGAGGTGGCTGCTGTAATGTCTGTGTTTCTCGTACTGAAAAGAGTCATTCCTGGTTGCCTTACAGCACTTTAAAGAGAAGTTTCAGCTAGTCCACGTAGTCTTGGAGCTGTGGTATGGATACACAGGTATGGATACAAGACCTGCTCAGATGTGAAGCAGTGCAGTGAGGGATGAAACGTGACAGGCTGCCGAAGAATAGGTAGGAATGTGTCTGTAAAACCGGAAAAACCAACAAACATTCTCTGTAAAATTACTCCTTTTCATTTGGAGTGACATAAAACATCAAAAATTCAGCTCAATTAAAGTATGAGGACATCACTTCGGGGAGGTCAGCTTAAGTGCCCTATCTGTTTGAATGTCTTTTTTTAGACAAACCCTGTGTTCTGGTGATTGCCCTTCCTCCTAGATGTATAGCTTCACTAGAGCCATACTCATTTGGCTGAGTTTTCCCATGACTGCTCAATAATAGTGCAGAGGGAAACCCACAGAGAATTAATCCAGTCATGGTTGTGCTAATTTCCAAAGCAGCAAGTGAAAATAAGGGGAGTTTGTAATAAATGCAATATAAAACCTGTTTACATGACTGATTCTCCTCCCCACCCCCACCAGCCTGACCTTACCTCATTCCAGATTCCCCAGTTCTAGCTGAAAGCATTTTTGTGAAGAATGCTACCAGGAAAATTCCCTTTTTTATCCTGGCTATGAAAGACATGTATGAAAGACCTTTCAATGGAGAGAGGGAATCTGTCTAAATGTGTTGCTATTGAAAGAGCATTGGTTTATAGTCACATAGTTTGATGTTCTTAGAAGGACTATACATTTAATCTTTGATCTAGAAATGATTTTAAGAGTCTGCACATAAGCTAAAAGAAGTTCTATCTAAATGCACCATCTTCAGCTCCAGGTATAACCAGAAAGATTGTGGTTTTTCTGAGTGAATTTTCTCAAATATGGTTTCACTGCATAATTTCAGGGGGTTTCCTCTATCTTCTTGTAGCTGATAGATTTTTGGCAGATAAAACATTTTGCACAGGCTCCATGTAAATGATTTTTCGGTTCTATATTCAGGGAGGGAGTAGACTGTCCTCTTTGAGGTTATAGTGCTAACACTTTAGTAAACGATTTCTAGAGAAGATGCAGACAATTGGGTATTATACCTGACCTATTCCAGTCTGATCTCCAAGAATAGTCATTTTAAGGAAGGAAAGGTCAACCTTCATGTATGAAAAGAGTCTTACTGAAGATTTTATTTCCGAAATTTTAGCAAGTGAATATGGTTTGAATGAGTTCACTGACTTAATGGATTGAGACATCTCTGAAATGCATCAGAAGCCTTAAAGAATCTTGGTATAGTAAAAGATGAACACCATTTTATGTCTTTATGGGCAGTTGCAGCCCTCAGATAAATAAAGCACTTCTGCGTGTGATTTAATACCAGTGAAGCCAAGAATTTATAAACATCGATTTTAGTGCTTTGCTAAAGCAAAGCATAGCTTTGGCGAAGAAGTTGTTTTGGCACTTTTTTTTTTAAGCCGTCATGGAGCTTGAAACAATGTGCTCATCTAGGCAAGCAGACTTCTAAATAAAAATTGTAAAATTAGCAAGGGTGTATTCCTCCAAGTGTAAGTTGAAAAGATGATGGAAATATCCCCCCCCCCCCCTTTTTCAAAACCAGAGGGCAGCTTCTGGTTTTGATCCTGGAAGCCCTTCCCAGCTGCATGTTTTCCTACTTGATCTTACAAACATCCTCCACCATCTTTAAACCATGACTCAGCCACTGCTTGCAGAGGCTTATTTTGCCCTAGTTGTGTTTTGTCTTTCTGTAGGGATATAGGATACTTTCCAATTCTTTCAGATGAATGACTTTCTTAAATACTGTCTTTTCTTCAGAAATGTAAGTACAAATACATGCTGTTCTTAACAATACTGAATACTGTTCAGCCTAGGCATTGTGTATTTAACTATGAGACAAATCCTCCTCAATATATATATTATTTTTGTAAAACATGCAGTTAACTAAACTCAGCCTTTATGCAGTAAACGTACACTTCGGATAATCTTTTCAATGAGAATAATGCAGACATTACACCCATTCTGATATGTAGAAGATGATCCATGGGGGAAAAAGATACACGTGCATAAGTCAATTATTTGAGAACGGAGTCCTTAATTTCTTCAGGCTCTATAAAAATAACTTTGGCATCTGCATATATTTATTTTAGAGAGATAGGGGTACATCTTCAGCACAGAGCATGGGGAGTTAACCATGGAACATTCATTAATGTTAATGGGATTTCTATGGCTAATTCCCCCCACACTGGCTGAAAATTTAGCCCAAAGAGATTTGAAAAGTGATGTTGAGAAGCAAGTTGGTTGGTTAGCCTATTTACTTTCATGTTATTAACTGCTCTATCTGCCACTGGCTTTGTATGAGCACTGAGATATTATACTTAACAGTTAATAATAAAGGACTGTATGCTAAATACAGATTCTAGTGTGGAGGTAAAATAATGCAGTTATATGAGCAAATTGTGGGTATTTTCAGAAAAAAATAATATCAGCAAAGCCATAGGATAGAAGAGGAAAAAAAAGAGATATTAAGACATATTTTTAGACAGCAGAAATGGTTTACATTTCCAGTATCTCTAGTACAGCTTTAGCACCAAAAGAAAGTATAACTCTTTCTTTTTTTCGAACTTAGTATTCCACTATTGGGATCTAATTTCAGAGCTGGCCAGCTCTGAGCAGGGGGTTGGACCCAGTGACTTCCAAGTTCCTTCCAGGCTAAATTATTGTATGATTTGGACTTAATATAGCATTTTTCTTAAAGCCTTTTTGGACTAGTTTTCTTTTGTAAAAGTTAATTGAGATAAGATAGGAAAGTCAGTTTCTGTTTATCTTAAAATTTTGAAGAATGATTGAAACCTGGGCAAACATAAAAAGCTATTTCATCTGCTAAATTGAGAATATTGTTTTAAAAGGAAGTACAGGCTCTAATTTAAAAAGTTTATCAGATTTATGTTGCTCTTTTTTTTTGTGCTAAGGATATGCAACAGAGAATGTGTGTGAAATATGAATATGTGTGTGTATGTGCATAGGTATATTCACTTTTCTATTTCTATTGTATCTTAGCAGTTTCCTTTCCTTTTTAGGGGAGCTATTAAATTGCTTTTCCAGTTGTTATTCAGAACAGTCAGTAGCTAGCCATTAGAGGGTGCTTCTGCACCAAGGAGCTCTCTTTTCTTAAAACCCAATTTACTTAACTTTAAGTATTTGTAGATTTAATGAAGAATCATTTTATGTTTCCTAGAATTACCTGATTTCTTCTTTAATTTGCATTACTTTGTGGAGTATTATTCTTGGAGTTCACAGGATTAAAATGTGGATAACTAAAGGTGATTCAGAGAGGGCAGGATGATTCAAAGGAATAAAATTATTACATTTCATAATTCTTAGTGTAAAAACAAAAGAAAATATATGTGGACCCCATGCAAGTGAAAAATGGGCTGGTCTGTTACCTAATTAATGACAGAGATGAGCATCTTTATAGCACTTGCTTACAATATTGCCGCCTCTTTTAGAAATAGATCCATTCGTTATAACTCCTCTGCTTATATTTGCAGCAAGAACAGTAAAATAGATGCAGTTGGTAAGTTTCTGCCATTGCTAGTAAAGATTTAAAATTAAAACTCTCGGTAAAATAACGTGGTTTTTTTCTCTAGAATGATGGTGATTCCTCATTCAGTAGCAAACTTAAAAATGATATGTCTTTGCTGTAAGAATGTGCAGACAGCAGAGTAGGGAACTGGTTTTATAGCTGTTTATCCCAGGAATGCCATTTTGAAGTCTGCACTTCTCACCCGGGACGTTGGTGCAAGGTGAGTGAAGGAGAATGGGAATAGGAAGATTTCTAAGAGAAAATTCTGCTGTTATGGAATCACTTCCTAAGGCTAATTGAATAAAAGTCATTACATTTCAAAAGTGGCGCATAGTACAAAGCAGTGCATCTCAGGTGTATGCCAGTAATGTCTAGATCAGGAGCATTCAGCAAAGAAATCTGCCACCTGCAAATCTTTGTCAAAGCCAGCCCATGGAGATGGTGATTCTGAAAATAGTCCTCTGGGAGAATTTGGTACATCTTTGCATGAATTTTCAGATTCGGGTTAAGGATTTCTGATATCCAATGGCTTTTGAAAGCTGCCAGAACTTCCAAAGACCTTTTCTAGTAAAATGTCGATTGATAGGAGGAACTGGCACTGAGCTCAGAAAGGAGAGGGATAAAAATCTTTTTCAGGAGCTTCTTAAGAAGCCATATAGTCTCCTAAGCCTTAAACAAAAAGGGTAGCAAAATGTCCGCATAACTGTCCACAGTTTTATTGCACCTGTATATGTTGATATGCTCATAATACCGTCTCTGTATCGAGGGCTGCTGGTTCTGCTGTCTCCAATTTTACATATAGTTCACTTAGGTATCTTTTCGTCTTCACGTTGCAAGAACATGTGGAATTAAAATCTGTGAATCTCCCTAACATCATACTCCCTAACAACTTGGGAATTTAGTATTTGCATATATATTTAAGTAATACAAATTTCAACATCAGTGGGTGTGCCTTGTGAAGCTGACATCCATTGTTGTATAACTAATTTGATTCTAATTCTTCCAAGAGATTATACGATACTTATTTGTTTCTTTTTAGCTGTTAAAAGCCAGTACCTGGACTGTCTAGTTCAGACTCAAGTAAATTTTTTTCTAATTTGTGAGCAGAATCTAGGCAAAAGTAAAACATCTTTCTTAAGCATATCAAACATTAGAATAATTGGATATTGTGAATATCTTGTTCTTTCTATATCAAATTTGGGGCTTCTGAATGAATACACAGAATGACTGGTAGCATGTTGTTTCTCTGAAGATATTAAGCATTGGAGGTTATGTCATGTGTTGTGTTGAAGGTTCATAGATATTTTTAAAGAGATTTTTAGATTAGACTTAAAACAACTATGTCATAGAACCATAGAATCATTTAGGTTGGAAAAGACCTTTAAGATCATCAAGTCCAACTGTTCTGTAATACAACATTTTATACAATGCCCAGCGAACTTTAGCCCAAATCTGATAAGTGTGTTTGGTACTATTCTTTGCAAATCCTAATAGTACTGTAATTTGGAACAAAATATTAATGCACACTCTCTTGGACCAATCAACCCAGTAGTAGTTTTTCCTCTGAGTTGAATGACAACAGGATACAATTTTAAGTTACAAACTTTTTTTAAATTAGGTAGGTGGATTTTTGTGCTGGTAGCATATTTGAGTAGCTGTTGTAAATCACTGGTTGAGTTTGCAACTGTTATTTTAAAATTGGAACTAGACAGGTAACAATGACTGCTTAAATGAAAACAGGGAGTCTGCCTAATCTTATCCTTTAGTAAGCTAATTAGTGCTTCTAGTATTATACATTATAATTTTAACAGTTTTTGGAGGGCTGATTCCTTCAGTAAACATTTCTTATATTAGCAAGAGCTGCTTTGTATTCCTTTTTTTTAACAAGTAGCGTAAATCCATCAGTGAATGATGGGAGTAGAGCTAATAAGCATAGCCATGAAAAGAAAGCATAGGTGATCAAATATACTGGATATGCTAACTCATAATTAAAGAGAGTAAGGATGCACATATTTTGATTATGTCAATCTTGTCTGCTTCAAATCTGTCCACTAGGAAAACAAACTTGATATACAGCTGGAAAACTAAGACAGTAAGCCTGAAGCCAGGTAGTACATCACCAGTATTACCTAAAAAAACCAGATTTTTTTTCAACAGAGAACCAATTCGCATTTCTCTCCATAATTCAACGACACGTTGGGAAGATGCTACCAGGTCGTTGGTTGTTTCTAAAGTATTAAGAGTTGACTAAAAGTCCATTTCACATTTAAAGAAGATTATAAAACATAAAATGTACAAATTCCACCAGTAGATTATTCTACAGAAATTAAGAAGAACTACTAGCCTACACTGACCAGGAATTAGAATAATTGGATAGATTCTTTCAAGACATGAAACTGGGGTTGGTGAATGAAATGACCTCTACATCAGTGTCAATTTCTAGCATATCAGATCAAGATACTGTAATTTTCAGGTTTTTGAGGCAGATGAAGCTGATCATAAAGTGACACCTAACAGTTTCCATCAGTGGTGATGGAATTATTAGCAAGAAGAAAGTCTTCCTTAGGAAGTGTTGGATGATACCCGTTATCTGTGTCATCTCTTGCAAATCCTGAAACTCAATTTATCTTTACTATAAATACTCAATTTTACAGGGAGGGTGCTGGTAGTTACTAAATCTATTCTCTTTCTGTTACAGGGCAGGTTTGAGACCAAATCTGTTTTAAATACTGGTCAAAGGCAACTGCAGGTATCTTATTGACAGCTTGCCTTAATCTGCTCACATAATAGGTAGAATGAAGCTGGACTGAGCTTTCAGCCCTTAAACACTTGTCTTAGTACTGTAGTCAGTTTGGGTCCCCTGCACAGTCAATGGAATGGAAAGAGATCCAGCCCGTCATTTTTTTCTTTTATGCACATGTTCACGGACAGCACTTAACCACTGTGGTAGCCAAACATTGTTGTGTGGCCGGCCGTCTTACAGACAGCAGTCTGGAAACCCGGACCAAAGGAAGATTACCTTGGACTCTTCGTCAGCAGATTGAGAAAGACCGCAGCCCATTTGGCCACGTTCAGATGGGTATCACTGCCAGAGAAATGAATGCTTAAAAAGAGAAGCTCATGTTGTGAGTAAACTGCTATACTGACCGAGCATCTCAAGTTAATTCTGTTTGTTTGGCAGGAAAAGTTTCTTCTGGTTTTGGTAACTGGATTGCTTAAATCATCATTTTTTGTTGTAAAAAGTATCCAGTTTGGGCTTGATCTGTCTCCTCTCTTTCTCTGTCTCTCCCCACCCCCTAGCCCCAACTTGCTGTTTGTCTCATACTGAGGACTGCACCTATTTTGTTTGCCTTTTTTAATAAGGTAGATTTCTGAAACTAGCTGTACTTATAGACCAAATATTTTACTCTCATGGCTCTCCTAAGAGTAATAAAGTAGTTTGTAGTTTTATATGAAAATCTGTGTGCATTTTGTTTTATATATGACCCCACCGCTCAACAGTTTCAAATGTGATTATGAAAATGTTTAAACAAATGCATTTTTTTCTTCAAAGTTATTTTCTCTAATGCGTATCTGCGTAATTAGAACATAACATAAACTATACTGTAGCATTACAATCAGTAATTAATTATTGTAACACAAAATTTTCATTTTTTGTCTTTCCTAACTGCAAAGGTGAGTATGGCTTAAAATTGAAAAAATATTAGTCCTTTTCATAGAAACCTGTTTGAAGATCATAAAGGAGTACAAAAGAAGAAAAGCTTTTTGTTTGTGTTTGCAATCAAATCTTTCTTAAAAGGCATTCTGACACACAGGCATTGTAGTTTTTTTAATATTACATTGAAGAAAGCAAGATACAAGTCTCACTGGATTAACTGGAATTCAAGTATAGCAGAAAAAAACATATTTAAAAATAAATGCTTGCAAACAAGAAGCTCGATGAGCCTAGCAAATGGCTATTCAAAGGTGATTTTCAAATATTAGTGAAGCTTAATTTATTGCTTGCCTAATTTATTGCCTGCATCAAAACAAAACAGAAGAAAATAGGTCAATGTAAAGAAGCTACTGAAAATTATTTAAATGGCAAAACATTCTGAAAAAGAATACAAAAAAGACATTTAAAGATGTAGATCTAAAAATAATCAATCTGCTTGTTCTAGTAAATTTATTCAGCTCATACAATGTACTCAGAAATATAATTCTGTTTTTAAAGACAGCTTGCAAATTTGCAAGATTTGTAAATCAAATCAACGAGTTTGCCAATGAGCTTTTGAAAATTCTTTAACCAAGTACTCAGTTAACAAGCATAGTTAACTTTAACATAACATGTTAAAGGCAAGAGCTATACAGTTCAGTGAGAAATTTTTTGGTACAGCACATAAACAAAAGGAAAACTAAATAAATGTTAATGCTGTATTTTCAGTGCTGCACTTAAAAATTAACCAACATCTTTAGAGATCTGGTTACTAGTTTGATAGCTAATTCTGAAATACTGCGTAAAAATATAGAAGCATCTTATTTGTTTAGGTGCAAGTATAGTTAAAATTCAGATTGAACTATGGTTAACTCATTGCTTTGGACTCAACTATTGTTCTGATCACTCTTTATTTAATAGTAGCAGCCCATGCTGCAAGGCCAGTTGATGCACTAAAATGCCTGTGCATGGAAGCGTCAGTGGAAAGAAACAATTCAAATCTGTTGCTGTCAATAGTACTGCTGTAAACCCACACATTTACATAATTAATTTCCAGTGTGAACTGGTGTTCTCAGTTTAAAGACCTGCTGATATAAACTTCCTTCCTTGCAAATGGGAGTTGCAGCAATGGTAAGGCAATGGAGCAAGGACTTTTCCTGTACTTGAATAATTTGCAGGTACTTTCACCTTTTGAGGCTTGTTTCTGCTTAACTTAAAAAAGAGGTATTTTTTTATCTTCTCTTTTGGCTGACAATAAGAAAACACTTTTATGAAATTGTGTGACCTGCTGACCTTTAGTATTGGAAAATGGGTTTATTTACAACAACAATCACTATCTAAAAGAATAGCGTAAAACAGTTTGACATTTAGTACTTCTATAATTACCTTATGTCATGTGTCAGCACTGGATATCTGTAGTTTGGATCACTTATCTACTATCTGGTTTATATAAAGGCCTTCAGGGTCTTTATCAAAATGTGTATATGAACTTTTTACTCTGTGAAGTAAAAACCCAGGTCAGTTATATCTATTTTCTGTGACCTTCTTAACTTTTCTCGCCCACTCTGCCCAGAGAGTTGTTACAGATTGTAATAGTTGCCTGCACTATCAATTGGAGAATGATTACTGGCTTCATTAATGTTGTCAGAGGTGTGGCTGATACATAAACTAAATATCTTCTTGACAAATGGAATGAATTTGCAGGAGGTAATGCCACTTCACTGTTGTTAATCTTATTATCTGTTCAGTTAATCAATAGCTGTCTTTCAAAAGAATGTACCAATACCACATATTGGAAGCGTGTTTCTGAAGGTTGGAGAGACGGTAGTGTGGTTTGGGATGGAATTTACCAAGTAAGAATTTAGTTTCTGATCCCATTGTCATCTATTTGGGTGACAACTCAGCACAAATTGTGCCTCAGTTTTGACACACGAGTAAGCAATTAGGTGGCAACAAGTTACCCCCATAGAGATCTCCTATGGTATTTCTACATGTGTCCTTGAACTTCAGCACCCTCTATCTGGTAGATAGACTTCCAGTTTAGAGCTCAGAGGATGACTTGGACAGCTGTCTCTCACCCAACAATTGACATCCTCAACAAAGGGTTGCATGGCTTTTTGCCCACATACAACTAATCTGTTTTAAAATAATAATATCTCAGACACTGCTGCTTAATATTAATATAAATTGTCTGGCGGCAGTTTTTTATGGTTTCTGTTTAATGACATAATCCTACTATGTGCTTTGCCATGGTGGTAAAGGAGACCGTCACTGCAGAATCAGTTGCAAGATCAGAGCCTCAACATTTTGTGGGGGGTTAAAATAGTTGAGTGTAAATGTATTAAGTCCAAGATAATTGCACAAGAAGGAATCTTAGTTGATATCGGCTAGATATAAAATGTTTGTTCTGTTTTACAGCATTTACAGAATTTCAGTGTGCTTAGTATGTGTCAAATAGTCTTAATGTTCTTAAGGAGCTACACGTATAGTTTACAGTTAAATATGTAAATATCTTGTATGAAAACTCAGTAAATATAACCCACTGCAAAAAAAAAGAGGATTATTTTCAGACTCACAAAACAATAAAACAAACCACACAAATAAATTCAATAGAGCATGGTACAACTTCACAGCATATGGCATAAATTTACAATGTAGAATTTTCATGCCAGAATTCTTGAGTTATCAGATAATGTATTTCCTTTCAATAATTATTCTGTAAGCCATATTTAGGCCTTTCTTACAATAGAAGCTTCACTGTGTATTTCAATACAGAATGCTCTTGTGTGTTGTTCGCCCATCTACAAAGTAGTTTTCCTATTTAGATTGGGGAAGTTAGAATAAGGAAAAGAATTTGCTTCATTCATGTGTTTGGCAAAAATATTCTGAATCATCAAAGTCTGCTGCATTGAAGAGGAAGGGAGTAGCAACAGTAAATATTTGCTTAGAATTTAAGATTTATGATAATTGAACAACTTGTTATTTATGTTAGCCTAAAATATTCTTAAACCAGTATTATAATATGAATTATTATGCACTGAGTAGATTTATAAGAGCATGCCTGTATTTCTACTTCTTAAAATCCAAGGTTGGTCTTACGGACAGGGGACCTGATTTTCATTTATACTACAAAATCTACACTTCTTTTCTCAGTGGAAAAGGGATTTAAAGGAGAAGTAAATCAATATAAGAATAAAGCCCATTGTGCTACTAAAGATAGCAAAGATCTCGGGCAAGGAGTTTCAGTCCCAGGTGGAGGAGTTGGGAGCAGGGGCTGACCTAGGCTCAGAAAAAGTAGCTGTAGGTGAGGAGGGGTCTGAGTTCAACAGGCACCTAAGAAAAAGGGAAGAAAAAGAAGATGAGCCCAAGCCTGCTTGTAAAGGGGAAGGTGACATATGGCAGTGGTGACTGGGGAGCAGAGCAGGGTTGCTGAGGTACCAGTGGCCCGGCTGCAAGAGGTCTAGTAATGGGTGCCAATAGAGCAGAAAGAACAGGGGCTACCATAGCCAGCTTGCACTTGCCATTACAGAAGTGTTAGTAACCGGTTTGATGCAAATGTTATCAGGTCGTTCTTTTGCTTTTTGATCTGATCTTGAGTGGCAGAACAGCATTCGCTGTTGTGGTTAACCCCAGCCTGACTGTAAATGGGACTGCAACCCTGTCTGCCGTTTAGTGGACTGCAGAGCTTCTGTTTACCATACACGCATCGCAGACTTTGCCAGCCCAAAGTGAAAGATAAAGACTAGAACCTCAATTTAGCAGAAAGTTAAGTTAAATTCTACAGTTAAACAAATTAGACATTTAAGAATTAATTGAGAACAACCTATTTTCTGCATAGGTGATAGAACTGCTAACCTGTGTAATCCAAAGAAAGGGCTGCACAATGGGAAGGTAGATCAGAATGCCATCTTTGCATCCATTTAACTTCTAAACCAAATTAAAACTATGCCATTCTGTGCTATTTCTACAATGTCTTGGATCCGAGTACTTGTGCAGTTTAAAAGTGTTGTGGCTAAAAATTCAGAGCTGATCTTACCAATGGACCCATTGAGCCAAGGCCTTAAAACCTATGTCACTAGATTTCTACACAGGAGGAAGAAAGAAACTATCCACACATACCTATGTGCGTTATTTGCTCTAACCATTTGGGCCAGTGTCCCAAATAAGAAGTAGCCTGCTTACTTTCTTGCATCCATTAGTGAGAAACAAGTACATTTGGCAATGTCTGTATGGCAACTCATTCACCAAGTAACAGAACCAAAGATTTTCCAATTATCTCCCCCTGCCCAGCTGACGTGTGCTTTGTGCTTGTCTCATGCAGTAGTGGTTTATCCAAAATATACAGTATTTGCACTTCAGAGTCCTCGCATCTGTCCCCTTTCCCCCATCCACTGCAGTCTCAAACCCCCTCTGCTTTTCCCTACAACCTGCCACCCATTCTCTCCCTGCTCCTGTTCAGTTTTGCCCCATGTTTGCAGTGCTTATGGCCACCATGCCACCACTGTCTTCCATGGGCTATACCCCCTTGGTTAGATATTCCAGTTTGGCAAGAAACACCATGCTCCAACTGGGCTAGATCTACAGATTTAACCAAGAGAAGTGATTAAGGCCTCTGCTATCCCTGCGTGTCCCTCACTGCTGGTACTGAGACAATCTTTCCTTCTGCCCACCTCTAGATTTGCACAGCGTTTGCAGGAATTACATATTTTTGAGAATTTCTTTTCTGGGAAAACAAATCAGATTAGAATTTAGCCTGACCAATGGATTAAAAAATTAAGAAGTTTCGACTGACACACAGCATCAAGCATCATTTTCTTAAGAAACCAAATTAAAACTATTAATATACATATATAAATTCAGCAATTTCCTTTAATTGCTGTGCTGCTGACTTTTGGTGGAATAAATTGTAGATGTGAAGGAAGAATCTGGATTGTTTCTGCTTAATGCTAGACTACAAAATGAAGTTTTACAAATTCTCATTATTTTACTAACTTTATTTCTGTATGTGTTTATTATATATCAAATAGTCTATGGCTTCATACAACTGTAAAAAATTGAAGCCTATCTTGTAAGATTGGGAGAATATTTTGCAATTATTATCTATGTGAATGTTAACTGTGAAGAATTTCTACTGTCTACTTTTCAATTAATAATTAAAGTAAATTTTAAGTTGATATAGCTAAAAATGTAAAAGTATGTTTAAAATTTTATTTTACATGCTTTACACAAAGAAGTTGTATCAACTTAAAGCATATAGCAAGTAGCTACTGACTCTAATGCACATAGTTCGATCTAAACTTTATCTTACAGAGTCAAATATTACGTTTCTGAATCATATCTGTGCTGCAGGGAGTTTCTCTCCTTGGTGAAGGAGAAATTGGTCATGAAGAGGAAGAAAAAACAGACAATGATTTCTGCTCTGTGATATTATATCACAGAAACATAGAGTAAGTTGTAGGATGACTTGATGACTTACCTTGTTTGTTGAACATTTGGTGCCTGATTTACAAATCAGACATTGTGAATGAGCTGTAGTGATGCCAGAGACAGGATGCTAACAGTGGAGGGCTGGAGGAAGGGAGGAAGAACTAAGATCGAAGGGTAATCTGTTCTGAAATCTGTAGCCAGTAGAGCTATTGTGTAATTAATGTGAAGTCAAATGAAAAAATACGTATTTTTCTGAATTAGAGTCCATTGTGGCTATTATATTTTCCATTTTTTTCTGAACAAAACTAGACCCATAGAACACGAAAACAGTCTGGAGTAGGAGAAAACAAAAGGGTGGCCTGTGCTGATTCTCATAAAAGAATTCCTGGTATAGTATTTTTTGCCAAGAAAGTCTGATACCGCATGAGTTGTGAAAGTGGATTCTGCAGCATTTTGTTTTATTTAGGAATTTTGTCCTAGAACGTCTGCCCAAACCCACATCTGAAGCACCTCATGTAGTACGTGTATGCTTTATTGCAGTAGCTTTGTAACTTTGCTGTGGCATAGAGGTACGTGCTTTTTGACTAGCTCTTTATTTTACCTTGTTTCTGCTCCTAGGAGTGTCTCCCAAACTACAACGATATTTTGGAGGGGATCCCCCTTGTTTATCACTCCTTCACTAGAAACACAAGATTTCTGGGAGCACGTTGTCCCACCTTCAATGGAATAGGCAGATGGTCATCCTGGAGCCTGGCAGTTACAGGATTTACTCTTAGGAGGGCTCTTGGGATAGTGCTGTGACACCGAGCCATGCCTCTGGCATGTAAACTCCGAAGTTCAGATGGTCTGTTGTAGTCAGCATTTTTCTATTCTCTGGCTCTAGGTTGCTCCTAACAACCTAGAGGTCCATGTTCTTGGGATGCACTTGCCTGGGGAGCTGGGCATTACCCCTCTCTGCCAGGTAACTGTATGGAAAGAGGAGAAATACAATATCAGTGCCCTGAATCACTCATGCAGTGTGTAGTTCCTAATTATTTGGCACGACAGCAGCCGTGCCAAAGCTATGAAGGTGTCAGAGTGGACTCTAGATATCAATTTCAGCATTTGTTGATGTTACGAAGTGTCCAGATGGTTATTTTCTGTATCAGTGGTTAAACAAAGATTTACTAAACTGAGGATTTTTTTAAACAAAGCATTCCTAACAGAGATACTGGAGCAGGCTAACCATTGCAGAACATCTCCATTAGTCAGTAAGCTTTTGGAACCACCAAAATATCCCTGCCTATTGTTTGTGGAGATACTGAGAAAGCAGACAGCCAGTGTTCCATGAGCCAGAAAAAGAACCAGCTATTAAATTGAATTCCAGTTTTACCTTAACAATAGAGTTATTTTATCCCATTTTTCAAAAACCCTACTCAATTTTAAACGAGGGGGGACGAGGGACGAAGTCCTTAAAGCTCAATGGGAGGAATTTTTATATTTTTTCATACCTGCTTCTTTGCAACAGCAGGACCCAGCTCATGTAGTTAAAGGAACATTGTAAATTCTGATAAGCACTTTTTGAAGACAGAAAGATCCCTTTGTTGTCATCATCTTCATCCACATTGTGCTGGAATATAATGATGTGGTAAATGGTGAGATGTAGTTGCATAATTCTGAAAGTTGCTGAGTATTCCTTCAAAAGGAACTCAAAAAAGAGTAATTCCTCTGAACAAAATATTCAGACTTTACAATGCCATATTTTGTTACAGAAGCAAATTTTCTTTTTTTTTTTTTTCCTATTGACTATAACTAAACTGAAGGTATTTCAGATTAGAACGTTGTTAGACTGGATCAGTATTTTGGGGAGAGATGGCCATTTTCACTGCCACAAGAGTAACCAGTATTCAAATAATTAACTGTTTTGTGGGTGCTCAAGAGTCCAGAAAAGGGGAGAAGCAAAAAGCGAAACTCAGGATTAGAATAATTGACAAAATCTTTTACCTTTTTAGGTACGTGGAGAATTTTGCATCATCTAGATTATCCAGTGCAGAACTGAAATGCAATTCTTTAGAAGTCTTTGGTTTTTTAACATTTTCTTACAAAGTTTCTTTTTTTCTCATCTTTGAGGGTAAATTTTTTAAGAGTACATGTCTTGGATACTGGGTATTCAGTGCTAATTTGAAAGCTTCCTTCTGTTTTTTGGAAAGTTGCCTCCATATCTCTGACACTCAGTGAAAAAGTAAGGACTTGAAAGTCTGATCTGTCAGTTTGGAAGGGACACAGCAGGATTAAATGGTATGGGATAGCTTTATATTCAACATGAGGACACAACTAAATGGGCCAATGGAGTCTACACACAAAAAATTTGGAGTAATTTGGGAAATTTATGTTAGATTATTTGTTGTGCCAAAGTCTCCTAGTCTTATCTTGTCTTCTGGGTACTTATGCCTTCTCTCCAGCTGAAGACCTCATCTGCCAATCAAAGGTTTGTGGGTTTTTTTTTCAGTCAAAGCATGATAGGATTTTGAGAAGTTCACTCAATTCGATGACTTCCTATTAGTGAGAGATTCTGATCCAGGATCTCTGGGCCTTGGGGAATGCAAGTTTTGTTTCACTTGCTAAAGTAAGAAAGGAAAAAAAAAGAGAAAACAAATAAGAAAATTATAACGTACAGCCTCCTTTTACTGTAGTCCACATGGAAAATGAGGGGCTGCCCTCATCCATATTTATACGAAAAATGGTTCCCACATTGAACAGACCACCATGCTACTAATCTTGCGTTTTTTTGTAAGTCTCATTCTCACCCAAGATGAAAGTATATTCCATTTACTAGATGTGTGTTGTGAGCTTTTATTTTTTTGTGCTCTTTTTTGGTAGAACTATGGGATTTAGTAAGTCAGCAAGACTTTTTGTACGTTTGGGGATCAGTGTAAAGAAAATGCGATTTCCACTTGGTGCTATTTCAGTGGATTAGGCAGTGCATCAAAACATACATATTAGCTTGAGTGATAATACCTCAAGGTCTTATGGTTCTGCTGGGACTATGATAGCTTCCTTGATGCTACCTGAGATTCTTGCACATATTTTTCATCATAGCACTCTTGACATAAACATCTGATACTCTGTGTGATAGGAATTCTGCAATCATCTCGTAATTGATTCATTATCTAGGTGGCACTAATGGAAAGGAAATGAAGAGTCCACTTCAAAAAAGAAAAAAAAGTTCAAGTACAGTACCATACCAACAGTGGTTCTTAAGTGTGCTGTATTTGTATAAACTCCCCTTTCCCGTCCAGCTTTCAGTGGATTCTTGGGTTTAGCAAAAGAAGTGAAAGTAATTGGTCTGATGGCCCATTTACAATTGCAGCACCGCAGGAAATTACTCGGGGAAGTCTGTTGGTTACTGTGTTCCCGATGTTCCTTGGAAACACAAAACATCCTCTTGTGGGAATATTCAGATGGATTGTTCATAAAAACACAGTAAATGTTTTATAGCTGTAGTCAATGTACCTAATATTTCAACTTATATATTTTATATTTACATCTGTTATATTTATATATATATATGTTATATTTACATCTGTTGTTTTGTCACTTTTAACTGATTTAATATAAGTGCTCTTTTTTATTTAGAAAGGTATCATTTTTCATATTAAGCACTATAACGAATGTCTACAAATATCATCTGTTCAAAACTGTTTCTTGACTATATTTACATTTTACAATATCCATTGTTTAAAAAATTTGGCCTAAAAGTCAAATTCTCCCTGAGCCAGATCTTTAAGTGTTGGTTTCACTTTTGCATGTGTCAAGGTAATAACCATACAGTAAAAATAGACTATATCACGTGTAGAAGAAGCATCAAGCACAAAGTTATTTACTTTAGTGAGAGCAGCTGTAAATTTAAACAAATGTTGATTTGTCTGTGTATATGATGTATATATAGACATATATATGCATTTCTTATCCTATTCTTCCCCATGCATTATTCATTTTATTGTGGTCGAAAACTACAACTTAAATATACGAAAATATCATTGGTGCTATGTTCTTCTAGCGCTTAGTTTCCAAAATACTTGCAGTTTCACTGGTGACAGAGGGTAATTAATTTGCTCATGGAGTTTCTTTCCTTCTTTTGATAGTGCTGAGGCTCCATCTGCCACCAGATGTCTTTCTGCCTGACTGAGATGTTTCTGTGGTCTTTGAAGACTAATTTACATATTAGAGGTGAGCTGTTACCTGTTACTAAAATGAAACAGCAAAGCTTGTGGATGAATATTACACTGATACAAAATTCTGAATACCCAAATGGAGTGGGTTTTATACTTAGGAGAAAGAAAATTAGGCAGCAATACAATGTTTGAACTTGGTCAGCTTCTTTGCTTATCTCATCATAGAACTGGAGTATCCTTTCCAGTAAAAAATGTTACAATTGCATTTAATTGGATGCTTTTTCCTTTTTAGGAAGCTATGCCCTACTTGACTGTAAGCTTCAGTTTAATGGCTAGTTTGGGTGAATGAAGATCTATTTTCAAGTGATTTGCAGAGGCATTGTGATTTGTACATAGCATGAAAATAAAAAATTACTGCATGTTCTGGCTATTTTGCATGATTACTTGAAATTTTATACTTACAAGGATATATTTATCTTATTAAATGATTGTTTCAGGAGACACACGACTAATTACTAACCACGTAGAAATTGCCTTCCTTCATCTTGCCTTGATATTGCTAAAATATAATACTAAAAAAAAACCTCACTGGTTCATAAGTGGACCATATAAAAATACAATTTATGACACTTCATCCCAATTGTAGTGTACAATAGTTCTTTTGAAATATTATTTTGAATGTTATTGACAATTCAACTGAATATGAACGAATATTTAGTTGAATGTTATTATTCAAATATGTCTCAATATGTCTTGGCATCCCATCTTTGTGTGAGAACTGCTCTGTAACAACAAGAAAAGTCAAAAGCTGTATTTCATAGAAGAGTCTGATGGCTTAAGTAAACACATAGTTGTGATTTATTGTAAGTAAAGGTGTACAGTAGCCTACTGTGCCTATTTTCTGCCTTTGACCTTCTGGCTTCCTCTCTGTCCTTTTATTCATTGCCTACAAACTTCATTCTAAAATTCTGAGGCAGAAGACTGCTGTCTTGTTTAAAAAGCTGCCTGCCATTGCAGGAACTAGTTGGTGTGGCTTGCAGTCCCACTGTACCTAAAACATCCAAATTTCTTTACCAGGGGAGCCAGGTAGACAGCAATACCTATAGATCAAAAGGGCAGCTTTATGAGTTCATGAATCTTAAAAAAAAAAAAAATCCTCTTGTCTTTAGGTCAGCTGTGTCAGTCATCAGAAAACATTTTAAGTTATTCTAAGGTACGCTTTTCACCATGATCCTTATCTTTCCTTGTGAAAGAACACAAAAGATGCTGATTAGGAAAGTGGTAAAAATATTTTTGCATATTGGCAGCTGGAAGAGAATCAAAGTGTATGTGAAGGAAACGACAGCCCCAAATAAATGTAAGGACCTGTCACATTCTCCTTCAGCCCTTGCTTGCTGGTTCTTGAAAGTCCTACCAGTACTCAGATTATATGCTGTAGTTTTTCCACTGTCGCTTGTGTTTTAACACCTAATGTGCTGCTTCAGCTATCAAAAATTGAGATGCTGAACTTTGCTTGCTAAGTTGTGTTTTGTTTCCAGTGCCACATCCATAATTAAACATATTTACATTCAATTGTATAGATGAAGATATTGGGATCCACCAGTACTATGACAAGAAAGAATCAGGTAAAATATAAGTAACTGTAACTAAAACTAAACAAAACTTCCAAATAGTCAATCTTTGTCACTGACTGCTTGCTCTGAAAAATGGAACTTTGAATTTCCTGTTAATATATGCCTCTGTATTTCTATAGAGTAAGAAAACACAGAAAGAGATTGTCTCTCCCAAGTTATGTCTGAGTGTTTAAAACCCTTTTATTCCACAGAAGAAATAAATTGAAAAATATAGAATCATAGAATCACAGAATGGTTTGGGGGACCTTAAAGATCACCTAGTTCCACCCCCCTGCCCTGGGCAGGGACACCTCCCACTAGACCAGGCTGCTCAAAGCCCCATCCAGCCTGGCCTTGAACACCTCCAGGGATGGGGCAGCCACAGCTGCTCTGGGCAACCTGGGCCAGTGTCTCACCACCCTCACAGTAAAGAATTTCTTCCTAATATCTAATCTGAATCTCCCCTCTTCCAGTTTAGAACTGTTACCCCTCATCCAATCGCTACACTCCTAGGATTACACTCTGGGGTTAGAAAACAACCTTTATGTCGTTAGAAGCCTCAGTGGGTTTTTATACTATAAATTCTTATATTTTAGATTATACTTAATCAGCCCTTTTCCCTGCTGCAGAATTCCTTGCTGAGAGGGGGATGCAGCTCAGGGCAGGGATGCAGCATGGAGCAGGGATGCAGGGGTAGGGATGCAGCCCGGGGCAGGGATGCAGGGATACAGGGGCAGGGATGGAGGGACAGAAATGCAGGGGCAGGGATGCAGCCCGGGGCAGGCATGCAGCCCGGGGCAGCCGTCCCCGTGATGGCTGGGTGTTTGCTGGCATCCCAGCAGAGGGCATCGCGAACGCGCAGGAGCGCCAGCCCCAGCCTCCTGCATCCCTACCTGGTGGCTGAAATGGCCATTTCAGAGTGAACGATCTATTTTCTTTATCTGATTAATCCTCTTAATCCTCGAAGTTTCACGAAGGGCCAAAAGGTCGGCCGGGCTAGAGTTGCTTCCTCTCTGCAGCCACGTTGGAGCTTGTGTGGGCATCCCCTGGGCTGCGTTTCATGGGTACCGCGCCGTCTCCGTGGCTCTGCTGGCAGACCGACTCAGCTTCTCTTCTGGCTTCACTTGCAGCTCACTTCACTATCTGATGAGATTGCAGGCTCAGTAATGCCGGCCCACCTGTTGGGCTGCATGAGCCTTCCTTTCACTGCAAATTTAAGATATCTGCCTTACGAGGTGAAAACATCGGGGCTGTCTTAATTTTTTGTAATTTTCTGTGTTTTATCAAACTGTATGAATCTTCTACCTATTATTAATATTTGCTGACAGCAGTCGTGAGGATTATTATTCATCTTTTCATCCTTTCTTTCCCTTAGCATCACAGATGAAGCATGGTTACTTAGAAGAGAAGCAAAAGCTAGGAGAATGTAAGAACATTTTCTGAGTTTCTTGTTACAGTAAGACCAAATTATTAATTTGGATTGGTGATGCCCCTGGAAAAGAATTAAAATAACCTCAGTCTGCTTCCAATGTGACTTTCTGCACATGCTGTCTAAGGCAGCACAGCTGTCTAAGGTCACAGAACTACGGAGTACAAAACAATTGAGAAGCTTGAATTATTTCTTCCTGGTATATTTGTGATCTGTTTTTTTACCCCCGTGTCACTAAGCATGGTAGTGTGTATTGCTTCTCAAATCCATTGTCACGAGGAATCCCAAAAACAATCACAATCCAGATTTTTCCTTATAAATTTACTCTGCAGATGAGCAATAAACATTTTCCCAATCAGCTCTTGAAATGAAATACCTACTGCCTCAAAACTGAAAATTATAATTAAAATACTTTCAGCCAAAATCAAATTCCAGGTTAATAATTGGTTGCCTTCATAGAACGCTTTTAGCTTTGAAACGCTTACACTGTTCCTGTATTATCTGTTTAAAAGCAATATCAGTTTATGCTATCACACAGCAGTACTGTGACAGTTAAAAACTTTTATTTTAGTAAAACTTTTCTTCAGTTCGTTTTACAACTCCTGCATAGTTATTATTGCTCAGAGCATTCCTTAATGTTCAAACATTATTACATGACGACTCTGAAAAATCTAATTGATTTTTAGACGACTTCACAAAGTAGTATGTATGCTGTAAGAATTGCCTTAACGTTTTATCTTATCATAATGAAAATTGATGTGGAATTGTGTGTGCGTTGGGAAGGCAAAAAACGTGCTCCAGAAGGATAAGTTACTTGCAACATTTGGAGGAGGTGGAAGCCCCACTGGGGATGGGTATAAAGGTGCACACAGCCATGTGGTAAATCTACACCCGCTGCGGAGGGTGCGTGTCAGCCGGAATCAATACAGCGCTCTAAAGGTGGGGAGGTGAGAAAGGAAGTAGGGAGGACCATAATGGATTTACATCCCTTGTGCTCCGCGTAGTGTTGTCTTACAGGCTATTATTATAAAACAGGCTACCTGTTTGAAAAGTGAAGCAGGCCCAGATAAACCCAGTGGTACAGAAGCCCCAGCTGTTACATTTTATACGCGTGACCTGCAAAAGGAACACAAGCTGCTGGACCTTGTTGCTGTAAATATAGGGGTGGCCTAGGCAGAAAGCACTGCGTAGCATGTTTCTTCAAGAGGAGCACTGGGTAACTTTATTCACAGCTGCTGATTTGTATATATCGTTTGGTATCTGTACAGGCAATTTCCCATTTTGCATATGTGGATAAATATTCCAGTATTTATGAAGGCACCCATTGAAAATGTGATCTTACATGCCTAATTAATATTATCATAACAGTTCCACCAACGCTGGCTTCAGTCCAATAAAATACAAAGAGAAGTTGTATGTTGGTGTGCTCTTTTGTTGATATATGAAATCCTTCATTTTTTCACTCTATAGCGCTTCTATTGTAAGCTCCTTTTTGCAGGGAGGTTTAAACACAACTGTTAAGTCATTCAGTCTGGAAGTTGGCATACAAACTGACAGCTTGGAGCTCAAAACTTTTCATCAGGTTTCCTTTAAATAGGCTAGATTTTAAAAAGACAATGCAGTGTAGTTTCTCATGGCTTTTATTGTATACTTACGAACAGAAAACTGCTCGCTTTTAAATGATGAAATTTCACAAGTTGTTAGAGCCTGATTCTCAGCCATGAAACAAGCCAATTACTAGCAACTCCAGAGGAAGCTTTCCTCCTGCTTTCCAGATTAATGTATTAGGCCAGAATTTTCACAATAGTTTGCTGAACATTAATAAATTTGTTAAAGGACTGTACCAGTCATGCACTTTCTTGTTTGGTTGACTTGCAGATTCTTCAGACCAAATTTTCAAGAACAAATCCTATAGATAACTATACTCCATAAAATAAGTTATTACGCTCACAATTACCTGTTGTTAATACCTCTATATATGCATATATTCACGCATATATATTTTGCAGACATGTTAGTGCCTGCTTTTTGAAATTAGGCAATGAAATGCTAGTTCAAAAGAATAGCATCTGTTTAGGATTTGATAACTTGAATCTGAGTTAACATACTGAACGTGAGATGCTTTCTCATTGCAAGTGCTTAGCAGCTGGGTAAGATATTACATCCCGAGAGCTTTGTACACAATTGCCATGGTGAAGTCATGCTCAGTGTGGATATTTCATGCTAACTGTTCCTACAACAGAGCCTTTCAAAAGGATATCACTTGACAATACAACCCAATAGAAACCATAGCCATTTCCTTCCAATTGTAGGTAAGTTTTACGTTTAAGGTAACTCTAGAAATTTTAGGTTTGTGTTTCAATAGAAAAGAAAACTCAACTTGAAGAACGTTTTTTTAATTATATATAAATGTATGTTTGTGTACACACGCACATATATATATGTACACACATATATATATGCAGTGGCCTATATATACAAATTTCTCTATCTTCTTTTTTTTTTTTTTTTTACTTTTATTTGCCAGCTCGAGATTATCCTTGGATACTGAAAAACAAGCGACCAGACAAACTGCGAGATACACTCAAGGAGGTAGAGGTATGTTTCAGAAAGTTTCAAGTACAACAACATATAATCCAGTTTTCAAACCTCTTTCAACAGCTTTAATTTTCATAAAGATCAAACTCTCCCAGTGATGATAAATGTGCTTTTGTCTGGCGGGCTGTTCTAAAACAGCTGCATCTTTGTGTGGCATGCTTCATCTATAAACCTGAAAATCAAAAGAACGGTAACCGATAGTGGCAATGTGTACTCCAACTCCACTCTCTATTTTCTGTTGTCCTTTAGGACTTAATGCAAAACAGTCAGTGTCTGCTGAGCAAATGGAAGAACAAACATATCTGTCAGGTAAAATGTTTTGACAAGCTCTTGCAATGTTCAATCAGTGGAGCCAAACAGCCGTTCAGTGATTGATGCAATAGTGTTAAAATGTTAACTAACACTGAAAATCATTGTTTTATTTTGTTTTGTTTTTAACATACGGGCTCTTATTACTTAGATTGTGTTTATTTAAATTTCTAACACAAAATAGATGCTACAAACCAAAAATTCGTTTTTTTTATCAACAAGAAAAATTACATTAAAGGGCCTTGATTCTGTGAGATTATTAGTATTTGGGGAAACTGAAAGCATCCTGTACCTCAAAATAGCAGGCTAAGGGAGCAGTTAAAATATATAGACAGGACTGGAATCTATGTTACATTACATTTTTATATCTTAATTATTGACATGTCTGTCGCAAATCTTTTTACTTTGTGCTTGTGTAATATGGGAGGGAAGCTATAACTCTAAACCAACTACATCATTAATCAAGTTATAGAACAAAAGATATTGTGACATGTGGCACACATGTAACTATGTCCTCTGTTTATATAAGTTCCACATATTGTATACAAGAAAAAGCTTTTCACATCCTCTTTAACACAGAACAGTAGGGTAGCTAGTCTTTTTTTATCAATAATAAAGATATCATTGTCTAAGATACGTTTGCCTATCAGATCTTATAGCTAGTAAATGTATATCATTCCCATATAGATTACGTATTATATATCTGTGAATGTTAATCTTCTAGAACTTATTTAAATATTAACTGTATGCTAATTTAGACGACTCATTTTTTTCTGTTATTATTGTTCTGACTAGGAAAGGAATTTGGTTAAGTAATACTGAGTCAATTAGCCATGAGTGTATTCATCTGCTTCATTTGCTTTCCCCATCAATTCTCCCTCTATCATTTTCCTTCCCCTCCCATCTATCTGTATCCACCCGCATTCCTTACCAATACATACTCTGGAACAGTGAACTTCTTGCCAAAACTTGATCATCTTGCCTTTATAATGTAACACCTTTGGTTGACTATCAATTCTGTATAAAAATCTTTTTTTTTTAGACTTAACATCCTCTAAGCAGTTTCAGGCTTACATAAACAAAAATGAGACAAAAACAATTTTATTTCTTGTACAAGATGGGGAAAGAAGAGAGATGTGTGTTTTTATCTTAGTGTATTAGGTCTGGCTCTATATTGGATTGAATAATGTAGAAGGGTAGCTTGATAAATTGATTGTATTTTAGGGTTTTTTAGATGGCTTGTGTAGCCAGAGTATAAGCGATAGTATAGCTTATAACATATCCAGAGTTAAAGTTATAGATAAAAATTAAAGTATTTCTCTGTCCTTAAGTTCTGATTTTGTTTTCTCAATCCCAAAACAAAATGTCGGTGTTTTTTTTTATATAATAATGTCTGAAAATCGAAGTCTCCAGCAGGGTTTAGAATGTTCTGCCAAAACAATTGTGTTATTCCACTTTCTGTCTTCCGGAAAACATAAGCTCTCCAACAAATGAAAATAAACCAGAGGAAAATTAATAATTTGGGAGAGTCTAGAACACAAAAGCTGCCTTCTGTCAATTTTTATGTCAAACAGTTTGTTTTTCTGCTTCTCATCTGCCTTTGAGCATGTTGCAGGAATATCTGGACTCTTCCATTTTGATACAAATGTTCTGAAGCTTCTGGAAAAGATGTTGTACATTTATTTTTTAGTTCCAAGTAGGAGACTAATTAACTGCTTCAGCAGAAAGTGCTTATCACATAATGGTGTGATCTATGTCATAGCACTACTGTACTCACATGCTATTTTGGATAGATACTAGAGCAGCTGCTAGTGGAAAAAGAAGACTCCGTGTTTGCATTAACTTCCAAGTGTAATAGAAAGCAACATGTCAGACAAACAGCACGGAGAGCATGTAGTAAATTACTGTTACTGCGTAATTTTCAATGATTTGGGCTAAATCTGAGTAGAGGGTTTAATTATAGTATCCTTATTTTTTAGCTTTTTATTTCTTAGTAGCAATACAATGTCAAATAAATTCTTTTATAGCAGTTAAAATATTTAACTCAACAGCCATCACATTTTTCAATAAATGGTCTATGTATTTGCATGGGCCATATCTTTAGCTGAGCCAGGAAGAGTTCCCTTTGTATTGTAATAATAATGTGCTATCCAAAAACTCAGTGGCTGTTGTACCTTTAGCAAGACAGGACAAATAGAAAAAAAAAAAAAAATCTGAAAGTTGATACAATGATAACAAGACTATAATTTAGAAGAGTAGTATGATTTCCCTCAGATTTTGTGAGAAATAAGCATAGGACTGCTGCTAGTGTGCCTTCTGGAACCTAAACATCACTATTCCTAATTCCTCACTGCTTCCTTCAGCACTTCCAGCTTTTAACTAGCGCACAGGCAAAACTTGGGAATTTAAACATGCATCTGCTAAAAATGAGTGTGCTGCCATGTTAACAGTTGGTGTGCAAATGACCAATTAGACTTCATGCATATGCCTCAATGAAAAATGTACTTAGTTTGCTTGCGGATTACCTTGTCCATTGTATGAATGTATTTCTCAAAATTGGGTCTTCTATATGAGTTTGCCTAGAACTACTATAACGCTGGCTCAGCTTTCTACCTTTCTTAATGTTTCATTTTATGCATCAGAATTTCTCCTATTACTTTTTTTTTTATACAATCAGTGCATTAGAAGTTGCATATTTACTTCCTTGTCCATTGTCAAAAAAAAAAGTCCATTGACCTTTATTTTTGCAATCCTAAGTATACATTCTAGTACTGCTTAGCGCTTCTGAAATAGATGATGTGCCAGTTCATGTAAACATAACCTAGACTGTACAGGGATTTTTGTCAAGGAGCTTGCTCTTCTATTTAAAAGAGCTTAGTTGAGCCCTAAAGGACTGAGGTCTTTTCTTTAGCTCTGTTCCTATTTGTTCCAATAGGATCTGAACGCACACCATTTCTCTATGGTACCTCTGAACCCCAACTTTGATGACCTATGATGGGTCGCTGAAATAATCCTGTAATCTTCAGCTAGGTGATGTCAAAGGAAAGTAAATAGACTATAAAAGAAGGATGATGGGAAAAAAAGACAAGAAGTCTTTACAATAAGATGTCACTGTATTGTTTATAATTAAATAAACAATTTACTCATTAGCTTTCCCTGCCAAGGAATAATAATCTAAGTAATTAATTTTATCAATATTGTTGAGTTTACTCAACTCAGCTCTGGCTACTTCCCTCCCTCTTGGTCTCCTTCTCTAATTCTTTGGAATGCTTTTAAGTTTTGCCACAAAATCATGAAGTCAATCCTATGAAATGATGCCATTGGTTCAGGTTTGGTTTTACAATATAATGCAGTAAAAAATTAATGATATCTAGCCAAAACATTTGATTTCCAACTTTTTTTGGTTTTACATTTGCATTATGATGTAGAACTAAACACATGCCAACACTGAATTATTTTATTGTATAAAAGCCAAGCACTAGCTGTGAATCCTATCTGTTACCTGCTAATGAAAAAGTTATATATATTCTTTGCTAAATTACTTTGATTTGATTTAACTTGATTTGTGTTGCAATTTACATATGTATATGAATGGTTTTTATTTTACCATCATTGACATACTGAGAACTGGTTTCTGAGTTGAGATGCACAGCAGTATTTGCTGACGTGGCTTGTTATATCAGCTACAATGCCTATAAGCAAACTGATTTAGCAAGATATGTGGTGACAGAGAGTGGCACATCTGATACCAAAATCAAGACATTCTGGCTAGAATACATGAGAAGCTAGTATCCATCACCAGTTCCTAAGAGGAACACTGCCCTCAAATTCTTTTGGTTGCTTTTGATCGCAGCCATTAATGTGTTGTGTGGTTTTAGAGATTTGGAGCTAGAAGTACAAAAGCATTGATTATTGTGAAACAGTAACATGTAACAACAATAACTTCATCTGTAATAAGGCATGCAACAGAGTAATTACGGTAGGGTGGCTAAGAAAGCAATCTGGAATGAAGAGGTGGGGAAAAACCCTGGGAACCTGCTTGAACAAGAAATGCTTTGCAATTCTCTTCTCCTTTTGCATATTCCTTTGTTGGTTGGCCTGTCTAAGGGAAAACAGTTTGCAGCAATATTTTTTACAGGCATATTTTCCTTCTCTTCCAATTTTAATCAGATAGAAGCAAATCCTGGCTTTGCTCTGCAGGTATCTTTTTAGGTAGAAGGGCTGATAAGCAGCTAAGTGGCATGAATGAGGAGTCAAGGGCTATGACTTCCGAGGATAAAGGAATCCACTTAAGTACATGCTTAAGTTCTATTAAAGTCTGTAAGTTGTGAGCCTGTACTTACGTCCTTTGCTTAAGAAAAAGTAACTCAAATACATACTGGAGAGCTTTGCTATTGGGTAAGGGAAGGGCTAAGTCTTCCCGTAAGTATCCTCTGCTCCTTCTTATGTCTTTCTTGCTCATTGGAGAACCATTTTTGGCCCACAAAGTACATAATTCCTTCTATCAAAGTCTTCACTTTCAGCTCCTCATTAACAGAGAAATGAAGTGGCCCTTCCTTCCCAGAATGTAGAATGACCAGATGCCCAAACAATTTATGCAGACTATGTTCAAATACAAAGGCTATGCCCATTCTTCCAATAGGTATGAAGTCATGCTTTCAGATTTTGTTTAGGAACACCTTGAGACTGTTAAAGCTGTAGAGAGATGACTCTTCTGATTTCTATTTTTCACATCACAGTACTGACAAATGTGTCATATGTTTCATTATTGTGAGCTTTTTCCCCTAATTTGATATTTGTCAGATGGAATGATTTTGTGCCTTGTGTAAAGAATGCCTCTTACATTTGCTTTTATTCTTTAGCAATAATGGGCAATTCCCTTGAGCAGTATTTTTTGGAGTTGGATCACTGTGTATCTGTGTTCAAGCCAAGTTTGCAGTCTTCCCTATTTGCTTCATATTCATTCTTGATTATGATTGGACTGCTCCCATCCACCAAAATAGGAGCTTAACTATGCAAGATTATGTATAACAGCACCTAAATCTTATTACCATGTAACAGTCTTTGCATAGACTCCTTACAGTGAGTATGGAATTGAAATAGTGAAGTTTCAATTTCAGCACGTAAATATTTTCTGTCTTACAGAATATTTTTGATGAAAGATAATATAGAAACACAGAATCATTTAGGTTGGAAAAGACCCTTAAGATCATCAAGTCCTACCCTAAACTTAACACCGCCAAGACCACCACTAGCCCATGTCCCTCAGCACTGCATCTACATGTCTTTTAAATACCTCCAGGGATGGCGACTCAGCCTCTTCCCTGCTTTATTTAAATACCTGCTTGTATTTCATGGTAAACTTAAAGAACTATTTTTAAAAAAGCCCCCATTCTAATCCAAAGGATTTTTAAAGGGAGGTGGAAGAAATACTGACTTGACTTGGGCATATAGCATGTAAGGTCTCCGATTTACTTTTTAAATTTAGACTCTAAAGTTCCTAGGGGGGAAGGATTTAAACCTGTGGAGCACAGGTATATTACCAACCATGGTAAGTTATTATAGCAAAGATTTGTTAAATTAAAATTTAAGTTTTACCCAAATATCTCAAACTTCTGTGGAGAATAATGGGAAATAACGTTTTACTGTAAAAATAAAGGAGGAGGGAGTGCAATGGGAGAAACAATAAGAGCCATGGAAATCATATTATTTTTTACCTACTTTCTGTCATTCTATCATGCCCTACTGATAGCTTAGAGAGAGATCTGTGCAATATTGAAAATAAATAGCATGGGTTTAGTGACTCTAAAGCAAAGCACACCCATTAGCACAACATTTTATATTTATATGTCTTGTCATCATACACTGGAGTGGTTTTCATAGATGTCTATTCTAGCTTTGTAACAGGTGTCATTTATGTCATTACCAGGAAATGAACATAGACTCATAGAATCACAGAATGGTTTAGGTTGGAAGGGACCTTAAGGACCATCTAGTTCCAACCCCCTGCCATGGGCAGGGACACCTCCCACCAGACCAGGTTGCTCAAAGCCCCATCCAGCCTGGCCTTGAACACCTCCAGGGATGGGGCATTGACAACTTCTCTACACCCTGAAACATTTAGGAGTTAAAGATTCCTAACCTTATTTGTTGCTCTCAAGCCAAGAGTTTGCAAGCATGCCTCTATAAAGCATATTGGATGGACATCTTTGATGTCAGCAGAATGGCAAGTCTGTGGTCTCCTTCAATAATGCACTCGTTCAAGACCAGTGACCATCTATAGATCAATACACATTGCCTCTCCACTTTACCTGGGTGGGTGGTATATAGCCCTACTCTGTCAGGTAAACCCAGAGGCTACAAACGGACTTCTGGTTCACTTAGACTGTGCTCCCAGGTTTACTCCAGGATGCTCTTCTCACTCCCTGCAAGGAAAGAATGTGTGGGAGCAACGTACCGTTACGCTAACGTTTTCTGAGAGAAGAACACAGCTCCCAAGTAAAGGTCTTGTAGAAGACACAAGTTGGAGAGATGGTGCAGTCATGTAAACGATCTCACTTGTTGTCACATAACACTGAAGGATTTGGGGTGTTTTACTCTTCTCTGGCAGTCATTCAATAATTTAGAACTGATCTTTCCAGAGTATTTATGTAATTTTGCTTGATCATTGCTTGCAACATAGTTTGTCAACTTCTGGGTTTCAACCCTCACTTTTTAAACTAGGTTCTTTGGACAATTATAACTAACCATAGTCAAACCTTGCTGGGCTTAACATTATCAAGTTCGAAACAAATTGTGATTTTATCTAATCTAACTTCAACATAAGGATAAATGGAAGTTTTGAAAGATTGTAATAAAAGCTGCATGAGTGTAACTGTGTCTAACATTTTTACTAGGACAAAACCTTAAAGGACATCTGTCATGACAGGGAATGTTGAAACACTGACTATATATATTTATCAAACGAATGCATGATTAGACTTTGGCAGGATGGAAAATGATCATTTGTTCTTAACAAATTCATTTCACATCACAGGTATTTTTTTGTTTCTATTTCACACGTCACTAGAATTTCTTTTCAAACTACTGTGAATTGACAGGAAGATAGATTGGAAAAACGTTGGCTAAAGATATTAGTCAGGGCAAGAAGGTAATTTATTTAAACATGCCTGTCCTGCTCTCTGCTACAGAGAGCACAGAGCGATTGTAATATAGAAAAATATGTATAACTGAGAATTTTCATAGCTAAATTATTGAGAGCAGAGCATGGCACAAGAGGCAAGCTCAATTAGATCACTACATTCCTGTCCCAAGTACTTTTTTTTATTATACAATCCAGTAGATCTCACAGCAAGGAAGTTTATGTACCAGTGTGTTGTACTAAAAAGTATATTGCAACCATGTTTGTCTCACAGCTCTAGCATAAAACAAACCGTGGTTTTTATGCCAGATTCTACTACAAGAGCAAGTATTTCTCTAGTATGAAGTTTTTTAAAAGCACGGTGATTTCTTTAAAATTCTGCTGTTTGGTAGAACCTGGAGTCCCAGATGTCTGCCCTTTGGTGAGCCCTCTGTACATCTCTGCAACGGTCTTTCTGCTGAGGATTCCTTTGGCAGAAAAGATGGTTCAGCAAGTTTAAGGCTGGTGTAGCCTCTGCTGAACTAATAACGATTTTTTTTTTTTTTTTAACTGATTAGAGGGAGATGAACCTAGCTGCTAGAATGAGTCCTTCCGAACTGCTGCTATATAGCAGGAATGAGAGCTGACCTGAAAGTTCTTTAACACGCCGAGGCCATGTAGCCTGGCAGCTTGCAGGAACAGACATGGCACCGGAAAATGAATTAAAATACACTTTTGTTTTCAGTACTGCATGTGAAGATCGAGGTCACAGTAGTGATTTTTTCTGCTGTTTTTACATCAATGTTTCTGTAGAAATGGCAATGAGTTAACTAATGTGGTCAGAATTTTTGTTTTATAAACCCCTGACTTTTTCTTTTACCATCTTATTAAGAAAACAATATCTCTCTAATAAAGCTTTTTGTATACTCCTACTACTGGAGTAACTTGGCAAAGTGAGGTCAATTCGCAATGGAGCAGGGAATTTTATGGGTTGTATTTTCTGAATTTCTTTGCTGTAATAGTTACATTCAGAAAATGACTAAATGTAATGATTTAATTATGCAAAAAGAAATGGTTTTCATGACTCCTCCCACTGAGCATTCTCTCTCTCATACAAGATACGGCATCAGAAGGAGCTGATAAACACTGTGACTTAGCCTTCAAGATTATATGTATCATTTAATTGAGATTAATTAGGCGGGAATATTCAGTTAACTCTGAAATAAGCCTCTGACTATTCTGTCCAATGGTTTAAATTTCTGCTTTCTAAGAGAGACATCTACAACCTAACACCAAGGAGTATACAAATTTATCACTGTGGTAGAACACTGTTATTTAAATTAAACAATAGATGAATGATCAAAAATAACAAGGATTGCAAAAAGGTGCTGGTTGTAATCTGTGATAATAATATAAAATTACATGAAGCCCAACTTTATATCTTTTTTCATGCAGGCTATACAGTTATTTTATATGGAAAAAATCAGGTCCATGGGTGACGGAGTGATCAGTGTCATCCCTTTACTCGTTCAGGACAGAATTTTGATCTCCCTTTTTAGCAAACTAATTCCATGCATTTTCTGCAACATTTGGGGACTTAGCACACATCTTCTTCAAGTGTTCAGCAACTGTAATTCCTGTACCAGTGTCATATTACGCCTCTGCCTTTCATTGAAAAAGTTTTCAAAGTCATTATAAGACATCTTCACATCAATGATAAGTTTCTTTTGTAATTTTGAAAATTAGATTACTACGTAATGGACAGCTGCTAATATGTACCTTGGAACGTTTCACTTTATTAATGATTCTTGATGTCTTGTTTTCTCACTATTTGGATTTAGCTCCTCTTTCACTCAGGTATATTGGTGTCCCTAAGCCTTTCTGGGCCACAGCTGGAGAAAGTGGTGATTGACAGGACCCTGGTGGGGAAGCTCATCTCCGACACCATCAGTGATGGTAATTACACCCACGTGCAAATCAATTGCCTGCATTAACAATAGAGTAGAGAAACAGTATGTCAACAGGTAGACTAATTATTGCCACTGGGGACTTGCAAACACAACAAGTAATTGCATGTAAAGCCATAGTTACAACCCTCAGGACTGAGAACACTTTAAGAATAATATTTAACATCAAAGTTTTCAAGCTTGTCAAATACTGAATGGGTTTCTAAAATTCAGTTTCTTACACGTTTTAATCACTGAGAACATGCCATTTGAACTCGTCATGTTTATTTCATAAGTGGGAAAATGGGACAGAACCAAACATCAGCCAACTGATTAGTTACATGGGATATTTATTATTAACATATTTACTTATTAGAAAAGGCTGGATAACATTAGTTACATGGAGGTGTTCTGATTTAGTTTCTAGATTTCCAGAATTTCACTTTTCTTATTAACTAGTGACTGCTAAAAATTAAGTTTTAGTTTAATGAAGAAGAAAACTTATGAAAATGTACCAGTTTTCAACAGCTTTATAGTACGACTGCAGGTTTTTCAGTGTGTCTCTGCACATTGAGCTCCACTGAGAGCCCAGCCAGGTGTTAGTATCTTGGCATCTGCATGATCAAAAATATGGAATTTCGGTGCGAGCCAAATTACATGTGCAGTATCTTCCAAATTCTTAAAAAGTAGACTCAAATTATGTCCTTTTAATAAGAATATATGCTAGATTTAGCTTTGATCTTTAATGATTTATTTTCTTCCATACCCAGGCATCTGTTAAATATTGGCCTGGTTATGTAAGAAAGCTGCAATACTGTGTCCTTCTGATCCTTATCAATGTATTGTAGTTTAGTGTTGAAAAATAACATTAATATAACTGTGTTAGTAGAATCTTTAGTATCCAAACAAGTAACCCTAACCTCATTTTTTATCAACTAACTACACAGAGAATGTAAAACACATTTAATGTCTTGACTCCTTTTTTTCACTCTTCACTTAAATTACTAGATTACTAATTCCATCTCAGATTTTTCTGCCCTCTGTTTCCAGAGGAAGGATTTCATAATTTCAGGTGACAAAAGTAGGAAAGCATGGAAGCTAAGGTTATACCCAAATTGAAGTTGTTTGTAGAAGTTATTTAGAACACTCTGTCTTTAAAACAAACAAACAAACAAACAAACAAACATATAATTAAATTATACATATCTTGCCTTACATTGGCTTAACATGTCATAGAAATACAAATATTAAAAAAAAACATACTGCCAACTAAAAAAGCTTATAACTAAAGCAATAATAAAGCAACAAATATGTTTTGCTACAGTTATACCACTGAAACTGCTATAAATAACATTATATAATGGCTTGTCCTTATTTTCACTTATTCAAGAATTTCTTAAGCTTCCGTGTTTGGTAATACCCGTGTCTGAAGGTAAAACAGGAATGCTTCTGTTCAGTAAAAGCAAACCCCGCAATATCTGTCATTGCAAATATGGGGTATTTTGTTACCCACACAAATAGTGTTCAAAATACAGATTTTTATACTGAACTATCCTTATATGAGAACCAAAACATAACATTGTCCTGGAATAAATTCACTTTAATACAACATAATTGCATGTCTTTCCAAATCTAGGTTGGAATTAGGGTTGTCATTATAAAGTGGGCCAAAAGAAATTTGATATTTAATACGAGAAGTCTGTATAAAAAGAATAGTTCTTATTTTAACAACTGTGTATATGTAGAAATGGATAGCATTACAGTCCGTCAAATTTACTTAAGCAATGTTGTAATTCTAACTCAGAGTAGCATGTCCTCTTAATATTTGGAATAAAGGTCAGATTACGTGCACAAAATACAGAATTAAGATTGCATTTATAATCCTCCTGCCTCTAATAAAGTCCTGATTTTTATTATTTATAGGCAAAATTTAAAAATAAATTTAATTAGAAATTATAGAAAAATTTCTTTCCTAGAAGAAAATAGCAGTTCTTATATTCTAAATTGTTTTGTGGCACTGAGGTCTTCCTGCCCCAGACAACCACAGCTACTGAAAATCAGGAGACTGCTGGTCTCGTTCACACCTGCATGGGGATCTTTGAATCCTGCTTTCTTTCCTTCAGCCAAAACAAATTTCAGAAGCATCTCAGGTGTGCTGTGGGTCATCTTTAATGTAAACTACATCTGTGAGAGTATCAAAATATTTTAACTGGGTACATATTGAGGATACTGTACTCTGTGGCTTTGAATTTTCCTGTGTGTTTAGGATCTCAGTTATAGCTTCTAACTCACCTTGTCAAATACTTTATCACTGTACCTTTTTCTTTTTTTTTCTAAAAGCTAGTGCTAATGTTACATTTCAACAGCAATTATTTGGCTTTAATCTTTACCCTTTAGCATTTGCATACCAGATACTTCAGGACTGTGCCAGTACATGACTATTGGAAAATCAAACTGGTTGTAAATCAGACTAAGTCAAAGCAAAGCTGAGTAGCCAGTTTGCACTGCTTATATGCAAGACTATACTGTCAGTCTACCTAAGGATATATACAATACATGTAACAATCTAGTATATTAGTCACAAATGCATTTTTTTTGTTCAGGATTTTGGTTGGTTGTTTTTAAATCCGGTTCCACTTTCCTTGACATTTTCCTTTTAGCAGAAGTTCATGAGTTTATTTTCTGAAAACAGCTGGCTGGCTTCACTTTAAACCTGATTCTCATCAACAGTTCTTCAGTGATCTAGTACTAGTTACCCCGATGACTGACTTCATTCTCAGACATCTCTTTACATACGGGCACTGCTTGAATAACTGGATAACACTTGGGAAAAATCCTAGCTGCTATTGTCTAACTAATTTTCACTGTCAAATTAGTTGTTCAGTTTTATAATGAACTCTTTTGGTTTAGCAACCCCTTAGGATAACAGTGGGGATTCCACTGCACTTTTCCAGACTCTAAGGGAGTCTGTTCCATCTTGGTTACCTGTATTGTTTGGGTAGCCCCATGTCAACCTTTCAACCAATTCCTAAACCCTCTAAAGCATAATCCTGTATGTAACGGCCTCCTTCGTGTCTGCAGCAGCACCTGGAACCTTACAATGTCAAAACACCAGATACGTCTCAAGTACTAATTGACATTTATCACCCTTAATACAGGCAATGCTGTACTAGGTGCATTTCTGAAATACTGGTGGATGTTACCATAAGAAAAAAAAAATAAAATTGAAGGTTGATCCGAGGTGAAAATGAATGTGGAAGGGCATAAAACATGTATTTGAATGTAGTGGTAAGTAGGTATGAGATAATTTATTCAGGTTTATGTAATCAGAGTACTCCCTGGGCTTTATTTCTCATTTCCAAGAAGGTCCTGGCAGGATGACACATTGATGTCTTTTAGGAGATTACAGAGGCTTCAGTGTAATATTTAAGACACTGTCTTGAAAAAATTGCTTTTTGCAACGTCTCAGCAGAGGGTTCAATAATGTGTTTTGTTACTAGAAACAGGTATTACATTGGTGACAATTTTTATTTGTTTTTTTCAGCTGTTCTTACAGACAATTTCATCATCTTGTCATTTGAGGACCATAACCAACTCTGCTTTATTCAGTTTACAAAGAAGATGGATTCTCCCGATGTAAACAGAAGACTGGAAAAACTCTCTTGTTTGGACTTTAAGGTATAGCTGTCAATGGTGACTGTAAATACTGCAGTAGCTTTACATTGTGAATCACTGGTGCTTGCTGATATCCTATAGCAGCGTAAGTTGCAAACCTATATAAAACTGATCAGAACAGCTCAAATTCCAAAAACGGCAGTTATTGAAAAGTAAAAAAAAAAAAAATTACATGGCATTCTGAGTTAATGAATAAAATACTGTGCCAAGAGGGATCCAATTTTCTACTGTATTTAGGTTAAGGGCTCAGACACACAGTTGAGTTACCCCCGCTTAACAGATTACCTTGTGTCCGTTGAGCAGCAGTAACTGACCCTTTGCACATTCTCAGCATCTAACAAGCATGAAGCAAAATCTGTAATGGTAAACCTCAGTGTAAAAGATTTAAGCTAACGTGTTTTACCTCTTGTTTGCTGTGGGCTAAAAACGCATGGTCAATTACTATGGCTCAGCTGATATACACAAACTCATAAAGTTATAATTCAGTCATCTGTCTGAGCTCCAAGACTGTTATAATTCTTTGCAGAAATCTTAATTTTCCCTCTAGTTACAGTAATTGTGTTGTTGGGAGAGTTGGTTTTACAATTAAGCCACTGAGCTAGGACTCAAGATACAGAAGCTGAGTTTCTCGCCACTGACAAACTATGTATGTGACCTTAGGCAAGTGACTTGGTGCCTCTGTATCTCAATTCACTATGTGCACAGTGAAGATCAAAATACTCCTTTATTCCAGCCCTTTATCTATGGCAGTAACTGAAAGGTAGTCTCGAGATAGCTGAACTGGCTTTAAAACAGCCAGTTTGGATGTCAGTAGAAACCAGCTCATCTCAAACTGAATTACACCGTGTCTTGGGTGGATTGGGCTGTGTAGACATAACTTATTTTGACCATCAACTGACATCAGGGCAGTGGCTGACCATAGGTGGAAGCGCTTGGTGCTACAACAGCATGAAAAAATAATCAGCCAAAGGCAATTAATTTTGAACAGGCAGAGTAGGAAGGGAACTGCATACAATTCACTGCAAGAATGAAGAAGAAACAAGCCTTTCCCCAAGAAAGGTAGAAAGGTGTAGTAAGCAAAAGAGAGAGTTTGTGTTTACTTCAGACTGGATAAATATTAAGGAAAACAATCTTCTACTAGCAAATATTTTCCCCTTGACAACCCCTCAGTAATTTGCTTCCTCACATAAGGGAGTTTGCATCTGCAAGGCAAGCTTTTTAAGGATGTGTTTAATTTAAGTTTTGCCATATTACGTTTTAACTTGCTTGGTAGCAATACTTTCTGCTAGGATGAATATCTAATACATTTTCCAGGCTGTTTCAGTTCAGGGCCTCTTTTCAGCAATGACTTGTGTTTGCGAGATTGATCCAACCTCTATAACGTGGATTTGAGACAGTTCACTGTTCACCAGGAACTGAGCTGATACGTAGTTTACTCGAAAATTATGTGCACTTGTGCCTGGCCTATGGCATTTGTTAAGGTTATGCCTTAGAAGTAAGGGTAGTGTGTGGTATGGGTTTTTTTTTTTTAATAGCTCTAAACTTTAATGAAGAAGCTATGGTGAGCTGAAGACTGCCTTCATCATTTAATTGTGAGGGCCATAGCTCCTTACTTAATTTACGTTTAGAAAATGTATTTTCATTCTGGGTATTGCTGGGCACGTTTTGGATCTCATGGTTATGGCATTTTTTTCTTGGGAAAGAAGGAAAGCCTAATCCATAGAAAACTCTCTCTGCCCTAGGAAACCAGAAATATCTGCTGTACTCCTTAATAGGGTTGTTATGTTCAGTTCTTTGCTGACACAGCGGAGCTTCTAGAAACGCCTCCATGTTCAATGTTAACTTTGCTTTCTCTTGAAATCAGTGGGAATCACTATGGATTATTTCCTTGCCAACCAAAAAAAGGCATTTGCATTTTTTAATTGAATGTTCTTTTGTGTGAAGCTTGCTAGTTAGGCAGCTAAATATAATTTTTATTATCTTCAAAATTGCACCAGTGTGAGCCAGCAGAAAGTATTATTCACTACTGCAATAATATTATGTCAGCTCTCTGCATTGAATTAGAGTTCTTTATTGCTGCTTTTGGTCAAAATTACAAAAGCTAAGAGATCACAGACACAGTCAACACTAGTGTCGCTATCAGTAGTAACAAAAGAAACAAAAGATGGTCCTCAGTTGCAAATGTGCAAACTTGCAACAGTACATGCTTTAGAAAAAACAGTTCCTTAGTGTTGATTTTTTTTTCCAAGAGAAATTGAATTAAAAGGTAGTTTGCGCTGGTATAAAACTAACACGGGATTAAAATATGGAGCTAAGATTCAGAAAATTTGAGTGTAGCCTTCATCTCTGCCTCTGATAATTTGGTGTAGCCTTGAGAAATACAGGTAGCATTTGGGTTTAAATTCCCGTTTCTAAAATGAGGAAAATGCTTGCTTCCAGTCATATGTAATGATATAATTAAATTTCTGTCATATTTACATTGTAATTTCTTTGGTACCTGGACAGAAGCAACTTCACATTGCTCACTGTCCAGCCTCACAGTGGGCAAAATTGGCAGGGAACTCTAGGCAGTACTGGACTGCCAGAGTGCTATTAATAATAAGTCAACCATGCTTTCCTCCTCACAGTTTGATATTTATCCAAAAGTTGTTTTTTTTACAGAATACATACCTAAATGGAAGAATTACTTTCTCTGTCCTCTTCCTTTCTAAACAATGCCACCTTGGATTTTATTTACACTTTGAAAAAAAGAAAGGAAGACTTATTTTATGAATCGCTACAGTCTTGAAGACCAGCAAAATATAAAAACAACTGTTATCATTTGTCTTTACTCACTGGCATTAGTCCATGTTTCAGAGTGCCATGCCTATTGCAAGATGTAGAGGTTTACAAAAGATTTGTGGCTGTTATTACATGTGAAATTGTTGTGAACAGTTAACACTGCAATACAGCACTAATTAATATCTGTGAAAGTATTTGCATTTTCCCATCCTAATAGATGTGTTGCCACCAAATTAACTATTTATATATAGTTGTCATTCAAGTATCAGCTACCTGTTAACTTTTATGTATGTTTTATCTTTACACTTCTAAAGAGCATTTTGACGAGTAAAACAGGATAGTCTGAAAATATTGACCTTTTGCAAGTTTTTCCCATCTGTGGTTTTTTTAACGCATTTCAATTTACTGAAGGAGGAGACAGTACAAGGAGTTAAATGTTTACCGTGAGAGAACAACATTGGTAATTACTTTGATTTCAGTTCCTTTTGATGTGTATTCAGGGGATGAAGAGGTCAATAATATTATGACCATGCAAATATAAAAGGGTTCTTTTTGACCATATAAAAAACAGCAGAGGATTATTAAAGCATTAACCTTGATTTTAATGGCCTTGGTTGAGTGGTGAGATCACAATTTGGATGAGCCTGATTATTTACTAAATACAATACATAAATGCAACGGGTTCTTAACACCCATTGCACTCTGGCATTATCGCATTACTGCCATCCTTTGTTGCCTTGCAGACAGGAATATGAAAGCAATCTGTCATGTAGTGAGACTGGCTCCAGAAGCATTTCTCTGATAAGAAGACCCCCTGCCCTTTGCTAGTGTCTGGTCCAGTAGGCTTAGCCATGCGCTTAATCCCCAGAAAGTGGTTCGATTATTGCTGACCAGCAATGGCAAGATAGTTTTTTTTTTCCCCTAGCTATCAACCTTCCATTAATTCCTTAAGCAGAAATGCGGTGCAATCTATATTTCCTTGGCATGTGTCACCCAGATGGTGCACTGCTCATGTTTTCAAATAACCATGCTCCAAAATAACAGAGTTTGAATAATAAATTCCACAAATCCTTCCTGAGAAAGAAGCACAATTCTCAAGAGCTGCATAAACTTTACGCATGATGCTGTAGCTCATCCACATTATGCAGAAAAGTATATATTCTCTTGCAAAGCGGATGCTTGTATCTGGATTCCTTAATTTAGGGAGGAAAAAGGAAGATATATGTTTGCTCAAACACTGTAGAATATATTTAATATTTGATTATGTCTTAAACACTAGCCTTAGCTCCCTGGTCAGCTTTGCAGAACTTGTCATTTAATATGGCTAAGCTTAAATCCTGTGTGTAGGTCGATGCTGTCAAGCAACCATGACTGTACCTTTTGGTATTGATTGGAGTCATTGCAGCAAATTCCTTCTTAACTCACATTCCTTTCCTTCCCAATCCCCTCCCCATAGATAAAAGTGTGAGCATGTCTTTTTCTGTTTGAGGAGATATTTTTTACATTTACAGACAGCCTATATGAAGATATATATGTACGCAGTCCTCTGTGTATATATATACATTCTCTTTCACGCATCCAAAGTAAATGCTCCCAATTGCTCCTACTATGCTATTTTATCACCTCAAACATTTCCTGCATTTTTTTCTTCCATCAGATTTCTTACATTGATATACTTGGACCAGAAGGTAGAAGGATGAAACGTCACCTGGCAATTAACTGTATGCAAGAGATGGTCATTTGCTGGTGGTCAGCAACTAGTGATGGAGCATGGCCTTGGTCTCCTATTTCCTGTGAGAGGGACAGAGCCAACCTATTGCTATTAGGCTGTGCACATGGCAAATTGGAGGTAAAGTGCTGAACTCTGTTGTTATGTGATTTTTTGGATTTGCTAAAGAAATAACTGCTCGACTGAAATGCATATTCAGGTAGATATGAAGAACAGGTGTGATAAAAACATAAGAAAGGAAGATCAGCCATTCTAATCTTAAAAACAAAGGTTTGTTATTTAATGAAAAAAACCACCTTATTTAGTGTGTTTACTATTTTCACATCAAAACTAGCAATCTGAGAAATGTAGCAAGGAAGTAAGGTCTTTATAATGGAATAGCTTTGGAGCTGCTGACACTGAAAGTAAAAGTGTCAGAGTTCCACTAGCAAACTCTAATCTGAGCTAGAAACTGTAGCTGGTGCATGCTTGTCTAATGCAATTGTTTTACATTGTCTGCAATGTTAACTGATAGGCATTTTTCATCTATTTTAAGTGGTTTATTATCAAATTTTAGCTACAACCAGATGCTGTGTAAATTGTTGCTATGAGTATTGATCAAATTGGGGACCAATTTTCTTCTTAAAGAAAAAGTCAAAATTCCCCATCTACAGGTGGGACCATAAGCTACAAGTTAGAACAAGGCTACAAGCTGACCCTCTTCCTGACACTTGTTTACCTTACCTTTTTAGGTAGATCTTTCCATTTCATCTCTTTCATTTTTATTTCATCTACTTAAGAATATCTGAATCCAGTTTCTTATGTTAGGTAAAGACCTAAAAATGAAGCTATCTGGGCAGTACTCCGAGGAGAACTGGAGCCTGAATTTAAAATGTAAAAGCTGTTCTGGACTAGCATCTTGTATAGATGCTCCTGTATTTGAAGTTTTATTTTCAGTTTAGCTTAAGCCGCTACTAATGTGGACTAAAAAGGCACTGACTGTGGGAGAAGAGCACAAACTTGAGGATCAGCTGTGGAATAGCTATTCTGGAGTAGCTGTTACAGACTATTTCCCTGTAGGGAAAAACCCTAAGTAACACTTTTAAGAATAAGCTGCTCTTATAAGCAACATCCTGTTCTCTTTAATTAGGGAAGATGTAAATGTTTTAATGTCTCAGAATTATTACTTTGATAACTAATATTAATTTCAGTGAGGTTTTTTTTCCCTTGGGATTTTCTATATATTGAAAGCAAAAGAGAAAAGGTAGTTGAGACTGCTTTTCTTTCTTATTTCAGCCATTAGTCACTGCAGAATTTAAGTTTAAATTACCTCCAGTTCTGCCTTCTTTGCTTCTTTTCAATTGACCTCTCTCCACTAGCGGTCATCTTTGACTCATCTCTCTCCTGTGCCTGATACACACCTGCAGTTCTCAATTCCCCCTGCAGCTATGCCCAATCGCTTATAAAAATTACTCTGGTAGCTAAAACCTGCCTCTGTTCTTTGTAAGTTTTTTTCAGCCTAGTCCCTGTGCCAGTTTGATATTATGAAACTTCTACTAACATTTCAGACCTTGTTTCTTACCATGACTTTCCTTTGTCCAGGTTCTGACGGCAACATTCCCACGCCTTTTGTTTCCTTCCCATGTCTTCCAGAAAACTCCCTAATGCCAACGTAGCAGCTTACATCTCTCTTTTCTGAGGAATTTTTTAGAGACTTGTTTCTTTTAAGAAATTCACAGAAACCACCCTGTCTGTCTAAAGCTTTCTCTGTTTCATTTTATATATTGTAGGGAGATTTCCAAATTACAGCATTGCTCTGCATTTTTCAATACACCTTGATTTATCCTTCTCTGGTTTAGACTCTAAATTGCTCAGGGCTGAGGCTGTCTAGTATAGTCCCAAGCACATCACTGGTGCTTAACACAATAGTCATAATAAGCATTCACTGAGCCTTTAGGCCTAAACTCATAATCCTTTTAATTTAGCCCATATTGTAATATAAATATAAGAAAATTATTTTTAAAAGCCGAACTGCCAAATTTAACTGTTCAGTTGCTTTCCCTTTTCTGATTCTTTGACTGTACTTGTTCATTTGAATTCTAAGATCTTTGGATGAAATTTCTTTTCCTGTATTTATCAATAAAATACCAAGGACTATGCCAGGGCTATGGAAAAATTAGTCATATATAGATAACAAATTGTCTTGCTGGTGGCCAGTTAGTCTTTCCATGTACTAGTCTCCTGGATGCTCAGTGGGCTGCTGTGTAAGGCTGAAGACACTCTACCTATAGGCTTCCCCTATGTATCCACGATGTGTAACCTATGGTACTGTTTGTTGGGGATTGTTTTTCTTCATTTCTCTAGGGCTCCTTATGGGCAGTAGTTAAATTCCCGCGCATGGATTGGGGGATGTTGTAACCCAGTAGCTCTAGAAGCAGCATCAACCCCAAATCTGCAATTTAATGAGGTACATTGCAGAGTCTTGGAGGGGAACTTTAACTTAACACCTTTAATTTCTGAGGGTCATTTGATATAGCTTAAAATGAGCAAAAATGTAGTTAGCATTTCTAGACAGCTTCTAAACAGTTACTCTCTAGATCAGATACCACAAAAATGCAGCGTATCTGTAAGCATGCTTATTTGCCTCTCTTTGCTACTACTTCTTTACCATTTGTAGTGTTCTTCAGGTATAGACCTGGAATAAAAACATAACGTGCCATTGTTATGCATGAAAGTAAATCCATATTTATCGTATTTGACCAATAATATCAATTTTCTCCCAGTAAATCATTATTGTCAACAGAAAAAGAATGAGAAGCATGAACTGATTGTTTGGAGTGTGTATCAAACAGAAACATAGTAAAATAGTACTACTACTATAAAATAGTATTGCTTGGATAAAACAGCATTATTATCTAAAATTGAGAGAAAAATAGGAATTGCTGAGTGTCTAGCCCATAAAGAGCTGTTTGGTATGTTGGCTTTATGCAAAAGTAAACCAAGTCTGAGGAAATGAACGGGTTCTGCCCACAGCCATTCTGTAGAACCTTGGTGCCAGCTCCTGACACTCCCATTGCTGTGGCAAAGCAAAGGGAAATGGGGCACTTAGGTGGCACTACCTCCTCCCTGGAAGAATTTTCTGAGTGCTATTTGCTGGCCACAAGCAGAGTGCTTATTAGGACAGGAATAGCTTTGGGACAAGGCAACTCAACCCCTCGTCATGATGCTGTCCTGTAACTACGTGTTCTGCAGTGGGATGATTCCCATTGCACATACAGTGTTTGGGGTATTGTGTACTTAAGCAGTTTTTCAACTTCATGGAGGAAATATATTTTACATTTTAAATACACTGTAAATGTGATTGGAACTGTGCTCTGTGGCTTTATGTTTTAACATTTACTGCTATTAAGGCTAAAGGTAGACATTATTCTTCTAAAAACAGAAACTACTCTTTCCTTGCAAATCTTGGCTTTTTTTACTCCCTTTGTTATTTTTTTTTTTTTTCCTGAGATCAGTGTTTACTATGTTAAATGCTATAGGATTTGGTGAGGGATCCTCCCCTGAAGAAAGAAAAGTGCTTTTCTGTTTAACATAGGACTTTGCTTTGGTGTGCAATATATGTTTACGTGCATGCACTCGTGTTGCTGCAGGACTGTTTGTCTGTTGCGCCTTTGTCTGCTTTCTTGCGGGCATTGGTTTCCTCTGGTAAATTCATCCATTCTCCAATTTATTTATTTAATTATTTGGGGTTTGTTTCCTCTTTCTTAAAGTACCAATAATCAAGGATGTTATTTAAATTGCCTCCCTGTGGAGATAATGATGGTATTTTGATTTCAAAACCAGAAGAGGAATCTTCCAGAAATCATTTCAAACAATTTGCTATGAATAAATAGGATCTGATGTGAAATCATCCTTGGATTAAACGCTTTGAGAGAAAGTCATGTCAAAATCAACATGAACTTTATTCTGCAAACATAAATTAACAGGAGGTGATGATGCCAGGGCTTAGTTACTGTAGTACTTTGCATTTGTCTTTGCCATGTTTATTTTCACTCCATTTAGTGCTAGCTAGTGTGAATGACTGAAATTATACTTCAATCTTGTGGAAAAAATAATTTGCCTGAGAGAGAATTATTATTTTTCTTTCTCCCAAGAGACAATATTTTATAGTTATTGCTTCCACATTGTGCCTCAAACTTGTGAAATAAATACAGCAGATCTTTTAGGAGTGAACTCTCCTACAATTACTGTAGCACTCAGAAAACTGTCTACGGTGTGTGACTGAATAGCTGAAATACCTCTCACACACATAGAGCAAAGAATGCAAAATCCTTGATGTCATGTTGGGTTAAAAGTTCAATGAATAATATGGGATAAAGATGATGATGATAAATTTTGAAAGAAAATAAGAATAAATGTTGGCCGAAGATCTAAATAATAAGATTGCATGTGGGACTGTAAATACAATGCAGGCAAATAAGTAACCTAGGGTAGCAGCCTTGCATTTTTATTTTAGAAATGTTTAAAAATAGGAGTGGGGTTTTTTCTTCCATCTTCACAGTGCTGTATTTAAAGCTATTTTACTCTAGTGTGCACTACACTTCCCACTCTACACTTCTAATTAAAGTGTTTGTTGTTATTTGGAGCCTCACTGTGTGAAATTAAATAAGCATTTTTTTAACACCCATAAAATAAATCAAACACTTTTCCCATCTGAACGACACACAATTCAGTCACAGCAAGCTTATTTCTCTGTTTCTTTTGTTTTCTTTTTTTTATCTTCCTGGTAAGCCAATTTTCTGCTTAAGAACTACTGGTTAAAACTCTTATTTGTTTTGATATGTGGACTTTATCCTTTCCCAGCACTCTATGCAAAATACTTCAATTTTAAGTGTTCAAAGATTTGCACTGAGAAGAGTGATACTGCCCACACGAGCTAGTCTATTATTTCTTTCAAACATAAAATGAAAGAAAATATTTCAGCTGGCATAATTCAGGCCCCTTATTTACAAAGATTAACAGATTCCTTTACTTGGATTGTTATGATTCCTGACTCTACGATCTGAGAACCTGACCTGTATAGTATCCCTCATACTGCTGATTAGCGGATGCAGAGCATTGGCCGGTACTGCAAGGGGGAAACAATATAAAAGTGTAGTAATGGTGCATGATTGCCACATTAATAAGGGAAATATGCATAAATTATGTGGATAGTATTTAAATAAATTTACTATATTTCTGTAGCATAGATGCCACAAAACTAAAAAGGACTTTTTATTAAAAATTTTATTTATTTATTTATTTTACAGAAAGTAATTGGTTTTACTTCATGCAAAGTGCTTCCAGAAATCTTCCCTTCAAATCCAAGGCTAAGTGCTTAGTCCCAGGGTTTATGGAAAGCACTTAACATTGAATGGGATTGAACACCCCGCCATGTGAGATTACAGCTCTGTCTTTTTAGATCCGCTGCCCTGTCCCCTCCTCTGCAAATCCTGCAGTTGTCCTACCCACTTCTGGGCAACTCCTTCAGCTTTTGCCTTTTTGCCTAACTTCAAGATATATTGCTGTTTTAGTGTTCCCCTTCAGGGTTCTACAGAAGTACTGCTCACCAGGAAGGAATCCCAGCAGCTTCCTTTAAATGGACTGCTAAAGCACTATGCCCACTACATTTACTGGCATGTCAGTACTTACCAGATAGAAAAACAGTTGGTGGGTAATGGAGTACCATCTTCTTGGGAAAAAGAAAAAAAAAAAAAAAAAAGTTGTTTTGATTGTTAGTCTTCTTATTTTTCAAAAGCATTATCTTAGCCTTATTAACATGTTTTTGTAGCTGTATATCTCTCTGCTTTTGTTTTCTGGTTAGTGGCATGAAGAATTAATAATAAAAGTCACTTCTGACAGAGAAACTCAAATCTTCCTTCTCAGATGAAAGGGAATATCCATTTTTTCCCCCTTCAGAGTGCCAAATACCAGTTACATTCAGCAAAATTGGAAACCAGAACAAAGAGGTCTCTCGGCTTGGTACTCTTCCTCCAAGAGGCACATGAGGCCACTGATGCATGAGAAGCAGCTTATCTGTTCCAATCTAAGGAGAAATGTTTCTCTTGTTTTCGACCAGAATGCGAACAGCAGTGTCTACAAAAGTTTCCTTTAAGCCTAATTTGTTTAAACATTATGTCAAAACTTCTCGTTTGAAATGCAGCAAATAGTCTTTCTCTCCTTGCAGGAACTTTCCCCTAGTTTAGAATTGGGTTCTATGCAGCAACCAGCCCTACCCTAGACTTCATTTCAAGGATCTGCTCTCAAAATTATGTGAAGCTAGGAAACTTCTCATCTCAAGGCTCATTAAATTAGCCTTCCTAAATATAAGACTGTGCTTTCTTTTAAATTCGAAGTGGTGAGCAACATTTTGGCCCAATTCTGCTCAAACAAGGCGGAACAAAATTATTAAGCGGAACAAAATTATTAATTGGAACAAAATTATTAATTATTAATTTGATTGCTGACTCTCAAATGAACAGATGGCAACATTTACTTTACAGTGACTATTTCCATTGCTGTTTTCCAGCAGTCACACCTATGGAGGTCTAAAATCTATTTTTCAGCTGTTTTCTTCTCTATTGTCTTAAACTTCATTCTTTCTTCAACCTTTCATCTCTCATAGGCTTGATTATTGTGTGGCTCTTCCTGACTTTTCTTGTAGTTTATGAGGAGATATCCAGAGAGGAACGCTGGTTTTGGATCAAAATATGTAGATGAATAACACAGTGCATTGAAACCTGCCACAGGAAGACAGAAACCTGAGTCCCAGAGGGCCTCAAGGCTCATTTCACTGAAGTTATGGAAGCTTTGAAGACTTGCTTGGGCAAGATTTCTATTTCACATATTTGAAAGGCAGCTACCTGCGTCTCTATACACACTCTTAGAGAAACCTACAGAACAAATAATAACACTTCACCTTGCCCTTATTTGGGGTTACAGAGCTCTGTGGTCACAGTAATCCTCTGTCCACAATAACCTCTTTTAAGGGTTTCCTTGCTTTGCAATTTAACACCTTAATAAGCTACACATCTCAGCAGTTCTAACATCTCCACAGTAGCCAACTTCACATTTTGTGGGCATAAGTGACTAGTTGCAGAAGCTAAGTCATTGGTGAGAGAATGGTGGAGATGAGAAAAAGTTTTTCAGAGTATATGAGTAATTTAATCTTTTATTTCCTCTTTGGTATGTATTTTCTTTGATCACTACTCTTCATTGAAATCAGTTTACCTGGTTTTCACAAGTTGGATGCATTGGGTTCTGTATTAAATGCTTTTGCGTCAAATGGTTATATGCCTGTAACTACTCATCTTAAACTAGCTAAGACTTTTGTATTAATTGGCAGCTCCACGGAATTGCAATAATCCTTTTTTCTTTCTTTTCAATGAGAAACCCTTTTGCTGACAAAATAAGTAAACTGTCAGAACAAAACATCCTAATCAGTCTGATCAACATCCCAAATAACTTGTTTATAAATTCATCAGTTGCTTCTGAAGTAATGGGTGGTATGCCAAAAAAAAAATATTAATTTCTTATTCTCCTCCTTTGCAGGATGAAAGGCTAAATTATACGTTCAGTTGGTCGTGTGATCTGGGGAAATCAACATGAAACTGCTTTAACATTATGTGTACATTTCTGTTTTCAACCTGAATTTTCCAAACTTCCTCCCTTGCCCTCTCTCCACCTTTTAATCACATTTGTTACCCCTTTCTGTGTAAATGGTACTTGCATACCACCTGGACTCAAAAGAAGGGGCTTCCAAAATTAGTGGCAGGTCAGCAGCTTTAGTTTACAGTGTGAAGAATGCTATGGGTATACCTGAGGGTGGGGTTTGGCTCAGTTTGACATTTTCCTTTCATTCTTTATTTCTGCATGAACAAACACCAGCAAGTTTCTGACTGACTTCTACTACTCTCATTCTTCTAGAGACATTAATTTTCTCTCTCTTTCAGAGAAATAGCTTTTCATAAGCTGATTTGTAACTTTTTTACAGCTGGTACTTCTCCCACACTTTTCCTGCTTGAGTCCTGTATGATATCTCTCGCTCAAACCCACATACTGTAGGACATGAGTCTTCATTGAACTCCACAGTTGCCTCCATCACTTTATGGTACTTCCCATGTTTCCACACTACAAATTCTTGTTCTGTGCCAGCTGCTGGCTTTGTATCATGTTCTGCCTTTTTCTTCTTCTTCCAGTTCATTCAACTGGAAGAAGTACCCCTAAAGTGGTCCCCCTTTTCTGCTATCACAAATTCATTTATTCTGCATATAAAGCTATATGGCACCAAAGAAGATCTACCACCTACTCATTTGGCAATGTGTACTACACATTGTTTAAACATGCCATTGTTTCTACCACTACAGTGTAATATTTTCTGTTACCATGGCCCAGAGCAAATGATCAAAAATACTCTAGGTGTGATGCTCAGAGTAATCTATTATAAATTTTCCCAGAAATTTGGGGATTTCTCCCCCACCTCACTTGTGAATAATCAGTTATTCTTTTATATCAGTCAGATGCTCATTTCTCCTCTTACCAACACTGTGAGGACCATCCCCTCTTTTGTCTTCTATTTTGCTAACTTGTTATATACTCTGGACAAACAAATATGGCTCAAACTGTATTGCAGGGATTTTTAATCAGAGGAATTAACCTTTTAAAAGTTAAACAAGTAGATTTTACAACTCCATTTCTAAAATGCATATTTTTTAGCTTACTGACCCATAAGAAAACACATTTGCAGTAGTCTACTTTTTAAATCATCAAAGTAAGAATGAATTGTTACAAATGACGACCAAAATGTTTTGGATTTTTTTTTTCAGGTTCTGAGCTATGTCCGTACCGAATGGGATCCACTCGATGCTAGGTTCAGCACTAATCAGCCTTATCAGGTTTACACAGTAGAGCACTCTGTTTCCACAGACAAAGAGCCCATGGCTGACAGCTGCATCTACAAGTGTGTTAGGAACAAAATTCAGTGTGCGGCCATCACCCGAATACCACTACGCTCCAAGGCCATCAGCTGTTGCAGAGACACTTCAGAAGACAAACTAGTTCTGGGTTGTGAAGATTCCTCGATAATTCTGTATGAAGCCTACAACCAAGTAACTCTGTTAGCTCAAGCAGAGCTGCTGCCTGTTTCAGTAACCTACCACCCTTCTGGAGCCATATTCATGGCTGGCAGCTCTCAAGGGGAGCTGCAACTTTTTGACACAGCACTGTCCCCAATTAAAATTCAGCTCTTGGCACAAGACTATTCACCTGAGGCAACTCTGCAATTCAGTAAACACTTTGACGTGCCTAGCAGCCTCATCCAGATCCAGTGGGCTGCTCCTCAAGTTGCATCTGCCAGCGCTGAGGGCTCAGATATTCATGATCTTTTGTTGGTTAGATTCGACAAAGGACCCTTAGGAGTACTTCACTTTAAACTTGGTAAGTTACCAAGCTCATCTATTGAATCCTGAGCTCTCAAGGAAACATCTGTACCTCACAAGTTTTTTGTAGTTTGAAAGCAACAGCTTCATTTCAGATATGTGGGACCATAGCCTTAAAAACACATAGTCCCAATGATAAGTGAAGATGTGAACCAAGGCGTTAATTGTGTTTTACAATTACTTAGTATCTTTTCATATGGGATGTGACTGAATAGGACACTGATCTGTTGTTGGATCAGGGTTCCATTATGTTCCCTGCTACCCTAATAAAGCATAACAATTTCTCATATTGAAAATTCTTTTATTCTGTAGTATATAATTTCAGGAATTGTATTCATTATGTAGTAATACCCCTAACAAGCTAAAATAAGCTATATTTAACAATACGATAGTAATGACATTTTCTTTCCTAAATTATTTTTTGTATGTATGATGCAACTCTCCTTTCCATTACAATGTGCGTTTGTCCCAGTACTCTGTTCTTCCTGACTTCTGTACATGAAATTACACCATTTCTTTCCTTGAAGACTTTTCACACAAGAAGGAAGGCTTTCGTAACCATCACAGAAGTTTGGTCTCTAAATTAATTTGCCAAGAGCTGTGAATAAAAGCAGTAATAACACTAATTTTAGAATTTATATACCACTTCTCAGTTTAGGTGTAAGGAGACTTTAAGAGAGTAAAACCATAAATATCTTCATTTTACAAACAGAATAACAAGAAGCAGTAAAGGAAAGCTAAAAGGCTTTCCAAGAGTTACACGAGTCAGTGACTGAACCGAGAATAAAACCCCTGCAGTTGCTCATCAGTGAGAACTGTATTCATTCCATTCAAGGCAGGCAAGTTACAGTGGGGCAAACCCACTGTGAGAGCTAAAAAAAACAATCATGCTTAAATCTTCTGACTACCAAGCCAGTGTTTCAGCAGAGCAGACAGCCATGTCGAATATACTCATCCTGGGAAATTTCAGCATTTTACCCATTGTCTGTCCAAAGAAACAGGATCGCCTTTGTGAATCTTTACAGGAGTTTTTTATGATTCATTTGTATAAAGCTACTGAGATTAGGAAGAAGCCTTTTAAAAAAAAAAAAAAAAACACACCCCAAAAAACAACCTAGGTGACAATAAGGTTTGAAAATCTACTTTCTTTCTTTACTTATTGAGACATGCATGTGCTTTTGTGGGGGAAAATCCTGTCTAAAAGTACTGCAGACCTAAACATTTGAAAAGCTGAATTTAAAAAACTTAACTAAATATGCCACTGCAAAAAGGTAAATTACTATAATAGGATGTTAGCAACAGAAATGTTGGATTGACTTATAGCTGTATAGTTTTAAAAGAGCTGATCCAAAAAAACTGTTAAAAAACTGTTTACAAGTTATCATTTTTTTTGAGATAATTCAGCTGCATTATGTTCAACGACAGGTTTAACAGTTGCAGAGTACCCCACAACACTAATTATAACAGCTATTTGATGGTTTTGTGCATGTTGGCCATTAAAAAAAAAAAAACCTCTAAATTACCTCTTACCTGTGAAGCAGTATGCACTCTACCCACATCTACCTTGCTTTTCTTCAGTCCTCCCTTGTGGGGTTTTCTCACAACAGCTTTCCAGAAAGCACAGCTTTCCCCTTGCTATCTTTAGCACATTTGTGTTCTTACGAAGGCAAGCAGGCTCTCAGTGCAGGGATTTAGAGGCCTTTCCTGCTAATTGCCAGCTTGTAAACTTAATTGGACTGCCTCCCTGGGCACCGTTCCTAAATCAATTAGGCAGCGAGTTGGCTGTCACCTCTTTTTCCCAAGCAGGTTGCCTGGAAGCGCACCACCCAGAAGTCAAGCATCCAAATGGGAAGATGTTGACCTCTACAGCTGAAAGTTATCACATTTATAAAATTCATTCTGTATAATTACTGTAAAATCTCTTCTAGGAAGAAGGCAAAGCTCTCTCTGTCCCTCCCTCCCTCCCTCCCTTCCTCTTTGTAGTCCACTATGCAAAAATATGCTGTTCTCTATTGCATCCTGGTTCACCAGAGCTTTACCCATCTTCTTCTCAGTGTGCCACACTACCAAGGTAATGCTGTGTTGAACCTCAGCAATTTTTAGGTCTCTGCAATTTAAGAAATAATGCAAATATAAATTAATATGGAAAATTTAGGGGTCCATGACAGCAAAACCCAGAGAGGCATTTAGGACTGAAATAAAATCCCTAATTAACTCGCGGCTTGGAATTGTTTCCCATAAAAAACTGTTAAGAAACTATGCCAATGAGAACAGGCAAATATGTTTTTAACTTCCAGCTGACATATTATGATTTTGGACAAGTTCTGTGAATTCTCCATTGTGCTGTCTCGCCAGATTTATTTCAGGAAAAGATTCATATTAAATTTACCCACAAACATTAATGGCAAATATTTTTGGTGTCTAATGCCAAACTCATTTTCAAAAGCATTGCGGCTGCTTGTCATTGATGTCAACCCAGATCTTGGATAATGCCAAACTTGGTACTGGTGCCAGTGGTTCAGCATTGCTGGCCTTGAAAGACATTTTAAATATAATATTATATTTAATTAGCATGCAATTAAGTATTTTCAGCTTCACTTAGTGATTAATGTGAAGATTGCCCAACTTATGTAATACTTTAAAAACACTAAATATTCAGGAAGGGTAAAGTCTACCATAACAATTAGATATTATCATACATACACAGGTTAAACACGACTATTGCACAGTATAGTGTCTATAGGCTTTAATACATGCAAATGTAAAGTGAAATACAATAGACAACCATGTCTTTTCTTTAATGACACTGAAAATCTAAAGTATTTGTCTGTTACAAAAAATAAATATGTAAGCTTTATTCCCCCAAAGCGTCAGATCTGTAATGCCAACTTCTCAGCAGGTTACTTGTCCTCAAGCTATAGTCAGATGTTTTCCTCTACTATTTTTTTTTCTCAATTCTTATTTTACATCACAAACAATATTTACAACTACATTTATGAAAATTTTGTGAGGTATGTTTTCTATATATCAGGTCTGCTTTTCACCAGACTTTTTTTTCCCCAGCCATCCTATGGCTTTAATATCAATATTGAACTTCAGCTTGTTCCCTTTTTCACCTGAATTTTTTCCTTAAAATTAGTTTGGATAAACAACTTCAGAATATAAATTGAGAAAATAAAAAAATCACATTATGTTTTTACTTAAAGAGAGAGGAACAGTAAGTTTATTCTGGTCTCTTTCTAATATCTGGAGCAGTATGACTCTAGCACAATGACCCAAAGCAAGAATTGCTCAAATGCCATGTGTGGCCTATGTCACACGATCATTTGGCTAGTCAGAGACAATAAATAATATTACTTTCTGCAGCTTTTCAGTCACCTTTTCTATTCAGAAGCTGAGATCTACAAGTCAAGAAACATTGGCAGTCTTCTAATTTCTATTTTTCAGAGAGAGGGTGCTGTAGATAAATCATGCTCTCATGGAGTGAGCAATATGTTGCTCAGGTCTTTCCCTTATGGCAAGCTTGTTCTTGGTTTCACGTGCAGCTCTAATTCGAAGATCCTTAGATGCTGATGTCTTTCATGATATCCCCTCACAGAAGAAAAGCTTCACTTAGAGAATTTTGCCAAGCTAGGAGTAAGTTCCTGAGCAATTGCAATATGGAGAGATTTCCCCACAGGAATGGGGTGCCGTGAACATGGATTTATTATCTCCAGTACAATAATGATAAACTGGGAATAAGCTTTTTCTACCATGTTTAAAAAAAACTTCATTACATGATGTTGTCACCAGTGGGTATTAACCACATTCGCTCCATGTGTGAAGTTTCACTGATGCTTTCTCTCTGCTGTCCAAATATGCTAAGATAATAAGGAGCTATCTCACATAAAAATTTAATACTGAAACCCATTAACTTCAACTTTCTCACTTTAACAAATGGTGATTATTTTTATCGGTGCTGAAAAGTAGTCAGCTACTGTTTTACATACTCATAACGCTGGTTTTAATATTTCCTGTAAAAGGTGTGATCACAAGAGGACAGCTGGGCCTTGTGGAAATCATCCACCAGTACGTTCGTTATGATGAGATACATGAGGCAATTAATGTCCTCAACACCATGAACTGGAACACGATGGGTCGTCAGTGCTATATATGCTTGAGTGCTATTGTCAATCACCTTCTTAAACAAAAGCTTACACCAGCCAGAGAAGGTAAGAGTCTGATGATATTTTTAATGTATTTTGATGGTGTCTTTGTAATTCATATGTGGATTAGGACAATATATTTAGTGACTGTATAAAGAAGACAATAGTGAGAATCCAGACAGTTGGCCAGATTATGGTCCTTCACAATCAAATGTCATATGTAGACAAGTCATTTCAATAAAATCTGGATCAATGTGTTGATTGCACTTTAGTTCATTCGTATCAATAGTGATACTAAAATAATGCATATTTTAATATGTATATGGTATAGGCATGACTTAATATATATAACACTATCATATATATGCTGTAACTTTATTACATTACATAAATTTGCTTGTGTTACAGACTAACATTAGTTAATATAAGACTGAAATGTTTGTTACATAGTCACGCTGGGGCAGCACTGACTTAGGGAAGGACGTTTTCCTGCAACAGGGCCAAGAGATTTTAGTATGGTTTTTAAGGTGCTTTTGAAGGGTCATTCTTTCATTACAAGATCCAAAGGCTTTGAATACACTATCCTCTGCTGCCTCCTTTAGGCTTATAGCATTTGTCCTCACTGTAATCTTCTGGGCCCCTGCAGTAGTAGCTGGGGTCCCTCACAAGAAATGATGACTTCTGGGTTCAGCCTCGTCGGTCTGCTGAAGCCTGGTGCGATGCCTTCCTCTTGTTTTGCTGTTTATCTTGAAACTCAGTAGACTTCAAGATTTGAAGTGCCTTGATTTAGTGAAGGTGTTATCCCCCAGTCTAGCAGGCAGACAGCTGGGGACCAGGCATCTTTTGTGGCAAGAAAGAATACTTAGGATTCTGGTGGGTTTGATGATAGAAAAACTCCAAGGTGTCCTACGTTACTGCCAGGCTATCAGCTATCCCATTTTGGGGGATCTGATTAAAAAAACCTCTGCATTGCAAACATAGCGTATCAATTCTAAATAAAACCTGCTTTTAAAAGGACTCGTGAAAAGGGCTGGTTTTGAAACTCTTGTAGAAATATGCACATTATAAATAGATGTCTGTGTGTTTTCCCCCATGTAGCTCCCTAACACTGTTTACAGCAGATGGAATTTTATTCTGGCCAGGAGTTATTCTAAGTGAATCTAACAAATTTGGTATGGTAATTTGTTTCCTTTTTTATTAGCAAAACCCAGTGGGGCCTTTTATTTATAGCGATGGGGCAGTTATCTTTGAGATCTTTATTCTGCCTTCAACATCAAGCTGGGCTATCTAATGAATCTATAGCTGTGCTAGTAGTTACTCATATTCCATGTAGGTTGAAATATTTCAGAAGTACAAAACATGCTGTCAAGAAAACAGCGATGGCAAGGGAGTATGGCTTGTTTTTGCAAAGGTACTGCTGTATTCAATTTTAATCTAAAGTGACTGCTGCTTTGAAAGAAAATACCTTTAAAGTTCAACTTATCTTACTGTGTAGATTTAAGATAACACAAAACCTAATTTACTAACAGTTTGCCAGAGTTACTAACACAATACTATTTGCATATTTAGTGCAATCAAGCCTAATAAAATAAAAGGTAACCATGGTTGGAAATAAAGAACCATTATCACTAAATACAGAAATGGCTAGTTTTAACAAACATTAACAACAGCAAATCAATGAGATTTTGTCTGCCTGATTAGACAATAGGTTATATTTTGCTTTTGAAGCCCACACAAAATTCTGATTAGCAGTAGCAGTTTGAAACTATATAGCAAATATATAGAAAATTCTCCCTGTTCTGCCTATAAGGACTTGTACTATGTGTTAACTCTAAAGCAGAAGTCACATAACATAAATATTATTGATCATTACATTTCCTTTCAGCTAAGCATGTGGGACACAAAGGTATACTGTGTATTTTCTCATATTATTTATAATTTTGTATTAAAAATATGGAGAACAATGCCTAAGAGCTCCAGCTGTGGAGTATAGCAGTCAGAAAGTATTTAAAGCAAAGACAACTTCTGTAACAAAAGGGCTTTATTTTATTGATTACAAGGGAGGTTATCCTGTTTCCCACCAATACATGCTGTAGGAGAGTCAAACCCTTAGGTTTTCTAGACCCTTTTATTTACAATTTTTAAAGAACTGTGGGCTGAAGGAGGTTCCTTAGACCTCAAGGACATCACAAGAAGGGTTCTGTCACCTGCTGACCGAATGCAGTAATCTGAAAAACTGAACTTCCTTGTTGTTTGCCTAAGAGGACAAGGACGATTTGAGCTAACTGGGAGTTGATCTCTACTGGACAAACTTGTTCAAACTGTATTACTCCTATGAGTCACTTTTAATTGTACGCTGCTGGTGAGAGCTTGATGCGTTATAGACTTCTTCATCCTTTTGACAACTTTTGTTGCTCGAAGTCATTGTCAACTCTGCCTCAAAGTGAAAGTCTATATGCACATTTGTGTTTGTACAATCTGTCATATTTTAATTTCATCTGTCCTACAACACCATCACATTTCATCAGTGTTTGAGGAATTTGACTGACTGCAAACATGAGCAACCTGTTGTAATTGAAACAGTTTCACTTGTTTCATTGCTGCTGTGTTTGAACTCCGCAGCACAGCTTGAGGCAAGCCTTGGAACCTTTTATGCTCCAACAAGACCCCTCTTGGATTCAACCGTGCTGGAGTACAGGGACCCCATCAGCAGATATGCAAGAAGGTTCTTCCACCACCTGCTCAGGTGAATGACAGTTTCAACTTCTATCAACTTGAAATTAATTGCATATTTCAATAACAACCTACTTTAATGTGGTTAACATTTTCCAAGAGGACCACCCCTGAAAAAAATGCATTCATTGTTACTGTTTGTTTAACTTGCACTTCGTTCCTTTCAAGTACAGTATTACAGTTAAAATGCTATTCAGAGCTCTTCTATCATCAATACACTTAAAATGAATCACCCTTTCCCTTTTAGCTTGATACAAAAAAGATAGCATGCTTCTGAGAGATTTATATTCACCAAATACTTGCAGATTAACTATTGAAACAGCTTACAAACTTGGAGAAAACACTGAGTTTAAATAGATGCTCAAATGCAAATGGACAATACATGGTCCAAGACATTTTGTCTTTGTACCATTGAAATCTGAGCATCTTCTTATTCTCATCCTCAAAGTTCTCATACAGAAATTCATATTCCAGTAGTTTTCAGTGAATTTTCAGTGCCGTTAAAACAAAGAGAAAATTAAATGTTGCATTCGTCTGTAAATTATGTGACATTAGTAGAGTCATAATAACAAATTCAACTAGAATTTCTAGTACATTGGTTTACTGCTGTATTTTTCCTTCATAATAAATTAGTAGCCTAAATTTCAATCAGTTGTAAATATCAATATACAGCAGTTTAACCTGTTCATGTGTTCAACCACAAACACAGCTGAAACATTCCCTCTGAGAATTACCCAGTGGGTGAAAATAAGGAGAAATTACCTTCTGAACGATACAATGTTTGTAACACTCTTGTTGAGGAGGAGTGTAGATGGACATAGTGAGAAGACTTGCAATGCACCCTTTTTTGGTGATCCTTGTGGGTTGTATACGTTGTCTGCATATGCAAAGCTAGGAACTGCAAGTTACTTTGGTAGTACAGTTTGTGCTTCTTTCAAATCTTAAAGAGAAATATTGTATACTGTCTTCTGTATTTTGAATCTGAATAGGATCATCTTTCTGCTAAATAGGTCCATTCCAATGGGGAAATTATTCTAAGTAGAAGAATGCTCCAAATATCTGCATAATATGTACCAGCCTTTCACTGGAGGTTTCTTAACAGATGTGGCCACAGTAGTGGGTACAAACTCTGCTTTTGCCTTTCTCCTAGAAACCAGCGGGGAAGATCCCTTGCTGCAGTGGCCAACTGTAGTGGCTGCGGGCCAGTTGCCTGCAGAGGACAGATGCAGAAAGAATGCCTCCGAGATTGCCGAGAGGTGTAACCATAGTGCTCTTACATCTGCAAGAGAAAGGTGTATTCCCTCTGACTCAGGATTTGCTTCCAAATGCTAGCAGGCATGCAGAGGCATGGGGCCCTGGCTAAGCCTTCAGCCCCTGGGGCTGCTGAACACAGCTGAAATACTGACTCAATCCCCATAGCAAACAATTCAGCTTCAGAGTGCTGCCCGGACAGTGTGGGGCACAGACAGGAGATGTGTAGCAGAGTCTCCCGGCGTCTTCTACCTCCACTCTAAAGCAGCCCTTGAATGATCTACGGTTGTGGCAGCTTTTGGAACAAATGTGTGTTATTTTGCTGTTTCCCTATTGTCAAAGGGATTTGTAGTCAACTGAATCAAAGTGATAGGATCATGTGATTGCTGCAGAACAGATGGTAATGCTTAAAGCTTATCTGAGAAGACATAATCTAAGTACAAAATGAAATGTTCAAAAATGGGAGATTTATCTGATAGAAAGCAAGGAAATGATGTTCAGAGCTGATCTTTATTGTATTAAAGTGGCTGTGCCTTAATTGGTGTTTATTTCCTTTTAGATGTTTTCTTAAATGACTAGAATGATTTGAATGTAGGCTAAGCCGAGAGTACTACAGATTTGTTGGAGGAATGGTAAACCATGGTTCTGGGTGAAAGAATGCCACCTAGACACGATGCAATGTCTAGGAGAATCATAGGGAGGCACAATGCTCACTAATTCTTTCAGGCACCCAAAAATTGCAGCCGCTGCTACTAAATCCATCTGCGAGGAGCCAGATAGGCAAGCCACTTCTGCCAGCCTGCATTTACTATTGCAGGTTCATAACAGGAAGAAAAATGAGGAGAGAATTATGCTCTTGCCTTTTCAGGTCACCATATTATGCCCACAAGGACACTGAAAATGGAGTAGTCCTCCCACTACCTGTTTGTCAGAGACAGCAAATGTGTCTGGGTGTCAGGAAGGCTGCATTTAAGTCAGTTGTATGCACTCTGTCTCAGCCTTTGTTATTTGAATTATTCACTTTTTTACCCTTATTCATTCAGCACTAAATACTTGTAGGCTAGCTCCAAATAGTTAATGAATCCCTTCAGAGTGAATTTGTGTTACTGCAGATGTGTCTGCATGACCAAACAAGAAGACTTGAATGCAGATGCACGGTAAACTGTCAATGCCAACTTGATGGAGTACTGGGGCCATTCGTTACTCTCCTGTGAGCATGAGGAGACAAAAGCAAAGGGACCACTTTGTACCCTGTTGCGGCGAGAAACATAGTGCTTCCTGAATTACGTGTACTATAAGTATGGCTGATATTCAAAAAGTGTTTCTTGGAATAGAGTACGTCCTTCCACAATTCCTTTGGCCTTCAGAGAAAGCAAGCAGCAGATGCACAGAAATTAAATCTAGAGGATAAGGAGCTAAAACACACAGGGAGGGACTCAGAAGTGGGGTAAGAAGAGTGAGGAAAGTGGGGTTAGGAGCATGACAAGGAATTGGGGATGAAGGACTAAAGGCAGGGATGGGGATGTACTGAGTCCTACAAAAGGGCAGAGTGGGAGTACAGAGTGAAGTGGGGGAAGACAGCTTAGGATGTGTGTGGTGGGCTACAGAGGAGACCAGACAGATAAAGGATGGACAGGGAAGGGTGGAGTCTTTCATACAAGATTAAAACATTAAAACACTTACATGTTTCTAGATCTAAATCTGAAAAATGTTCATATAAACAAAAGTTTTCACCCCCCTCTCCAGCTTTCCTTTGAATGCCCCACCAATCTGCCTTAAGCTTTTTCTAGAAGGACCCACTCTTGGGAGAGAAATATTAATTCATTCTACATGCCGAGACAGTCTTTGACCTGCCTGCTGAGTCTGCCAAAAAGGTGCCAGTTATTGTTGTACTTTTTAAGATGTGAGTGTCTGCATTTGCTAGAATTGAGAAATACAGTTACCTTTTCAGAAAGGCTATCCTCACCTAGTAATAATCATGTGCCAGTGATTTTAATCTTTACTGTAGGCTGAAAGGTTGTATATCCAGTTGCAAATAACTGGAGACATCCATTTTCACATTATCAGTGAGATTATAGGCTAACTATTTTTCTACCATCAAAGAGATCAATTTCTAGAAAACGCTGAAAGCTGTGATGGCAGGTTCCCTCTTTTAGGTATCGGGCACTTTAGAAAGATGCTGCATCATTACTGACTGTATGGCAAGTATGGGTTAGGAAACGGTGCTGCAACCTGAGATGGGTCAAGGAACACTTACAGCACGGCTGAAATGGATCCCAATTAGAACGAAGGAAAATGCCTTGCAACGTATTTGATGCAGCTGTGTTATTTGTATCTGTTGTTATGAAAGCCAAGTTCTTAAGTTTGCAAACCATGCGGCATCTTCAGCTTCCATGAAAACAGAAGCTTAGAGTTTTGCAGGTATAGGCCCTGAATGTAGAATATGGAATACCTCCAAAAACAGGCGTTCAGTATACAAAATTAAAATTAAAGGCCTCTTAATTATATGCCAGGGATCCATTACAACAGTATTTATGGAATGAATAATTATTTTCACTTTAAATTCTTATCTATAATTAAAAAATACAGGAACTGAATTACAAGTATAGAAATGTATCTTAGGTGTTGCTTGCCACTTGAGTAGCGCTCCGGTATTTTATTATGATGTCACTGCTTATAATAATATAATGCATTATATCATTATGTAAAATGTTGAGCAGAGGTGGATTTATTAGGAAGCCTAGGGGAGCTGTAGCCTTCTTGCCCACACCCTTTTGTTGAGTTCTGCCTACTAAGTGTATTTGTGTAATGGGGGAGTGGCTGCACAACCTCCTGCCTCTCTATAACAGCCTCATCTAGCCGTGTACAGAACATGGAATGGGATGGAATAGTTTTTCACTCGTTAACTACGGCATCGCTGACTCATGGCTTTGCTTCACCCTGATCAAGCATTTGTAAATTGTACTTGTCATATTTCCTAATGCATGAAATTATCTTGTTTGTTTGACACACACACATACAGGCGCAAACACACGCCTGCTCTGTTTCATTCAAATTTTTCTGCCTCTCTCAGAGAGACAGTGAGAAAGTAACGTAGCATGAGCTGGAGGTAAAGGCTGGACTGGAAGGTAAAGTATGAAGCACAGCTCAGGAACTGTAGAATTGGAATGCAGCCACAGCTCCATGTTTCTGCTATGCCCTTTCCCCCTTTATACTGCTCTTCTTGTGTTTGTGAATATGCAGTTTAAGGATCTTTTTGCCTTTTTTTTCCCTACATGAAAAAATACTAAGATTCAAAACCATTGGGACCTTTCCATTTCATAATTCCATTAAGAGAATGTCATTTTTTTTCCCATAGTACAAATATGTTTCCCTACAAAGCAAAGCTCTGTTGTAAATAACAAGATAGTACATTTGCATTTTTCAAGAGCAAAGTACAGCTCTGATCACATTCACTGGCAGAATTTTGGGTGGATTCATGAAAGATTCTCCTTTGTCTGAATCCAAAAATGAAAACCTCCAGCATGTTTTTACTGTTACTGTCTTTACTCCTTCGCAGATCTTCTCAGAAGTGTTGTGTACTCTTCCCAGTGCTCAGTGTAAGGTACTACTGGTTAAATGCAAAGCAGAATTTAGCTACACATTGGGCAGAACATTGGTAACATGGTATGACTTTACACACAGAACTTGATGGAGCTCCTTTGTAAACAAAGGCTCATAAAGGAGCTGAGAAAGTAGGTGGTCATTAGCATCAGGGGAGACCTGCTTCCAGCCAGTACTGATTTTTATGAATCACTTCACTATTCAAGAGTTCTGAAGTGTACTGCTATACTACCTGACATGATGCCTTGACACAGTCAGTTATCACTTGAGTCCAAGACAGCCTTTGAAAAACTAAAATAAAGCTCTTTTGCCCTGCAGGTACATCACTTATGCAGTACTAACTACCCCTTGGTAAGCAGGTTCCCGTATCACTACACTGCAATCTGCAAAGTAGATATTCATTGTGAGTATTCCATCCTAAATAGGACCCTAAATCAAAGGTGAAAAAATGCCTCAACTCCATAGGAATAGTTCCCAATCCCATCTGCTGCCAACTCTATGGAACTGAGGGACAGAGTCAGCAAAGAGCTTTTATGATCCTTTTTAAGAGCACCCTAAAAGTAGAATCTATAATTATATTGGTACATAGTGTTTCACAAAATATGTATAAACATTAATGATGACATGGTTCAGAACTAAGAGTGTCTTTTATATTCATAAGATAACCTGTTAGGCATTAAATTATGCCTTCAGATAAAATGACCACTGATGTCAGTCAGGTTCTCTATGGTGGCCACATGAACAGAATTCATCTCTATGGGAGTAAGTTCAGTAGCAGCATTCTGACTAAAGTAGCACCTTCTGGAGAGGACTTTGAAGAGTCATTTTTTGTCATCTTGTGAAAACGATCAAAACCAAAGGCTTTCATATTACCACGACACTGAAAAATGAGAATTTCAGTTCCTGTGATGGAACTGCACATGAAAAGATTCCCCTGGTCATGCTTCTTGACCTGTTTTAGAAACAAGAAATAAAGGCACTATTTAATGGAACTAGATTATTTTTGCAGTTAAAAAGGTTAAATATCCCAGGAAAAGTTTAGAATGTCTTTACTTCAGTCCTAATGTGTTTTTTTTTTTTTTTTCTTAAACCAGCTTCACAACAGTTTTCAATTTCAGTCAGGTGCTTTGATGCCACAGGAATGGCTCCAGGATTTAATTCTCTAGTGGTGATTACAATGTAAGAAATATTGAGCAAAATATCAGGGGGAGAGGGGAACAAATGACATGACATAATTGCTTGAGAATAAAATCCCATGAAGATAAACCACAAGAAATCTCTGGCAGAGATTTGGGCAAGATTTTCTGCTGAACCCAATGGGAGACCTTGCTCGGAGCATGGGGAAAATGGCCCCTCCCACACACTTCGAGCAGTCCCAGAGCTACTGTAATAAGGAGCCATTTCCCACAGCCACCAACAGATGGCTGTTTGGTGGCCCAGAGTGCCACAAGTCCTCCAGTTCTCTGCTACGTCCCCACCCATGGGACTGCACTAGAAGAAAGGAACACAGAACAGCTACGCCGGACTAATGTTCTTTGTGCCAAGGCTATTCCCACATGCTGGTTAATCTGACTTTGATATTGTTGCTTTTAGAAGCTGAGCCCACATAGAGACCATTGTTGTGTTGTGTTGTGTAACTGATAATCTGCCCTCATAAGGTGGCTTTTTCCTGCTGTACCAGCCGTGCGATTCCCCTGAAATCTAAGGGGCTTTGGGCATACAGAAACAGTGCAACTATAACGTATTCATGGACAAAAACTCAAGAATAAGTTGTTAACAACACATCTCGACCCTTGGGCAGCTGCAGTAAGTCAGCCTCAGCTCTCCTTTGGAGGTCATCAGTTACTCCCTCCCCATAAATTCTACCTAGTCACTGATTGTATCTCCTTCTGGAGTGACACTCAAAAATCTCTTCTTGAGGTCCTGACCAAGAACCTGAATTTGACGTTTTTTTTTCCCCTTGCATTCTTTCTAGATTGATTCAGATCTCATCTCTTTACCAAGATAGTTTTTCTCCATTCATCTTCAGTGTCTTTCTGAGCCCCTCCATTACACTTCACTTTTCTGTATATGGACCATCTGGCAATATGCTGTATTGAGCTCAGCTCATCAGATCAGATCAGAACATGGCTTGGCCATTTGTAATCCATTTGTTGTGTGCAAAAAATTGTTTGTTTTCCTCCCTAAAGAGCTTTGTTTTTCTGACTTTTCTCACACGTCCATCCAATACCTTCTGGGAAGAGCTAATTGAACAGTCAGGCAGCCCTAGGTTTCCTATCTTCAAAAATTCAGAGCTCCCTGTTATGGCTCTTCAGAACCAAAGAGCGTCCTAAGGAAAGGATACCATAAGGAAAATTTAGAACAAAAGTCAGCAATAGTCAATTGTCCAATAACTGGATGTAGTTTCTTGGGGGTACACCTCACCTCTCCTGACTTCATAATGTAGAATTTAGATGTCCTACACGCTTATCTGGGCTTCCTCTGTAGTTAGTTTAAAGACATGGGCACCCAAAGGATGAGTAGTCCCGTCAAAGGGAGATGTCTAAGATAAGCGTGAAGAATCAAACGTCAGTGTCTATCCCCATCAATTAACTATAAAGGGACCCTACCCGATTAGCTTAAATTAGCCATGTAAAGATGAGCTGTTTGAAGATAAATGGAATGATTTGCACTGTAAATGTCTAGCTCCTGTATCACATTATTACTTGCCAGTTAACAGAAAGATCTTAGATGCTTAGATACAGTTTCTGTAATAGGAGCGAGGCACAAACACGAGCAAAAATATATGAAGAAAGGTTTACAGAAAGACACAAAAAGCAGATAGGTATGCAGATCTCTTTAAAAAACCCTTTTTGACCAGTTGTCCAGGACAGGAGAGGATGGGGATGTGTCTTAGTTTACACTGGTAAGTGTTGAAGTATCAGTAAAAGAGGTTATACTATAGATAAATAAACAGTAATACATCACCAGCACTAGATAAAGTTCATCCAGAATTTCTAAAGGTAGTCAGTGATAAAATAGCTGAAATACATGCTGTGGTGGGTAACCTCTTATTTAGAATGACCTTAGCACCTGAGGACAGGAACATGGTGTCGCGGGCGGAGTGATTAACTTCACTTGTAAGAGAGAAGCAGTGAAATATTTATTAACATAAAACAGTGATTTAACAAAGTTAGTAGTAAATGCGACATTGTTTTATGAGATTCGATGACAGGGTATACTTGATTATTTACTGCATAGAGGCCAGGGTCAGACAAGTGCAACTCATAACAACTCCCGCTGATGGCCATGGCTTGAGCAGGAGCTGTGAGGGGGGGAAAGGGGGAAAAGGGGAGAGCACACCACCACACATGGAAAATACAATGTCAGTTTTCAAAACACAGTCTGAAGAGACCTTGAAGAATGTTAGCTGTGTAAGTCCAACCTCTGTACCCGTGAAATTAGTAGAAACTATATTAAAACAAATTGTGAACATACAGCCAAATACATTGTACTGGGGGAGAGTCAAGCAGGATTTCTGTAAAGGCAAGTCATGTCTCAAAACTCCGAATTCTTCGATGTCAGCAATTGTCATGTCAGTAATGGATATCCAGCTGCTACTGATGAAAGTTTGACCATTGAAGACCTTTTTGGAAGGTGTCCCACCAAAATGTCTTAAAGAAACTAAGATGCCACAGGGTAAGAGGGAAGGTCCACTTTCATAGATAAGTAATTCGTTAAAAGGTAAGAAACAGTAAATGTTCAGTTGTCAACGGAGATCACCAATGGAAACTTTAAGTATAGTAGGTCTATACTCATAAGTAGCCCAGCAAAGGAGCAAATGGTGAGGTGCCAGAATTTGCTAATGATACTAAATTATTAAATAAAGGGCCTGCTGTGAAGAACAGCAAAAGGGCTTCACAGGACTCAGTGACATAGTGTCAAAATTGAAGATTTAATGTAAATAAATTCAAAGTGAAGCACACGGCGGGGAGTGACTCCTAACTTCATGTATAAAATGATGGAGTCTGAGCTCACCATTATTCTGGAAGAAGAATTTGGTCTTCTAACTCTACAGCTATGAAATAGTCAGCTCAGTGCTCAGCACCAATACAAAAAGCACATTGGATGCCAGGAATTCTTACAAAAGGAACAGACAAAAAAACAGGGAACTTCACCTGAATTATGTGTGTAGTTTTGGAGTCCCATAATAAAGGATATAGTAGAACTCAAAAAGCTTTAGGAAGGGCAACCAGGATGATTAAAGGCATGGAACAGCTTTAGTGAAAGGAATGACTAAATAGACTAGAACACCTCAACCTATAGAGGAGGCAACTGAGATAGAGATCTATTAAATTGTGAGTGTTAGGGAGAAAGAGCACAGTGAATGACTGCTCACTGCTTCTTCTAATACAAAAACTAGGGGTCATCAAGTGAAGCCAACACGTAGCAGTTTGAAAATATAGTGCTTCTCCACGTAACATATAATTAAAATATGAAGCTCTTTACCACAGGATGTTGTGGATGATAAAATTGTGTATAAGTTGAAAGGCAAGGCTCAGGGAAGAGAAATTCACTGAGGAATACCAACATAGAAACCACCTCTGGCTCAGCAAATCCCCGAACCACAAATTGTTGGAGACTAGGAGACTACTTAAGGAAGTATCACCATATGCTTGCCCTGTTCTTATGTTCTTTCCTAGGCACCTAGCTGTTGGCAAGGTATTGGGTTAGATGTACCTTTGGTCTGAGCAAATGGTTGTTCTCACGTTTTGTGTTCTCGTCCATGACACTGTGCAGAAAAAAGCATAAAATACTCATTACTTTTCCATTTGCTCCCTCCAAAATGTGCCAAAATTCATATGATCAAAGTTCTGGAGAATTTCTTGTCTGGCTCTCCTGTGGCTGTATTTGCTGTAATGGAGTTCTTATGTGTGGGAATTTTATAAGCATTAGCACTGCATTATTTTGTTACAAAGAAATAATATTGGCTATTGATAAACCTAGATAGAAAAGTAAGTATACTGTAGTGGACCTGTAACTCAACAAGTGATTCAAAATTTGGCCCTGCCCCATGACTTTGTAATTAGATATTTATCTTTAGGCAGCCAGATTTAGAAAATATTGAACTAATATATTTTCTCCGAGAAGTCTCAGCACTCAAAAAATGCATCTTATCCAATGTCAGGCATGAGGGAGACTTGGCCTTGTGCTTCACGGAAAGTCAAGGAGGAAAAGGGCCTGTTCATGTTAACTTTAATACCAAATTTCCATCTGCTGCAGTTTGGAAATGCAGAGGTATCGGACATATACAATAGGGATTTATTCTAGAGGCAGCAACTCATCCTTAACCATAGCGATGATACTGGGCCTCAGTTATAGAGCTGTCTTCAGTGTGTAGACATGCTGATATGTTTGCTTAATAAAATCCAGCTTTCAAGACATACGTTAAGTTTACATGATCACCAGAGTGAGAGGGATAAAGCTGGAAAAGAAGAAAAGCAGAAGCGAATTAATGCAATAAAGGCTAGGATTTAACAGACAGGGTTGAGTAAAATAAATGTGAAACAACAGGTGTCACTGACTCTTATCAGCATTTTTAATTAACATCTGTTTTTAGCCCAGAGTACTTTGGAAGAGTATGTTGGAGTGCGTCTGTGTTTAAAGATAAAGATGGACCGGTGAGAAGTTACTAATAGTAAGAGGTTGGGGGAACGGAGCGGTTTGGGGGCGGGGGGAGGATGCGTTGGCTGTGTGGGTGTTTGTTGCAGCTTAGAGAAACCTGAAGGAAAGCCACTGTGATAAAATTGCAAGGTAGGGAAATATTGCTATGGCAACAAAATATATTCTTGTGAAGGAAAATGAGTATGAAAAAGGAAATACAGAGTGTGGGAAATTCAAAGGAAGTACACATTACTCGAAAAGACTGAAAAGAAATAAACCATCATAGTTTCAATTTATATAATAATAATAATAATTTATAATAGTACTAAATTGCTGTTCCCCAGACTTTTATAGCACCTACTATTGAAAATCTCAGAGCACTTGACAGGCATGAAAGAATTATGCTACACAGTAGGAAAACGTTTGCTATTGCTCCCAACAAGACCTCCTCTTCAGTGGCTAACCCCGATTGACCAACATCACATGGGAAATGTGTGACATAAATGTCCATAGAATCCGGATCTATTAACTAATATTTCTTTGGTTTAGACACAAGGCAGTTCTGTAGTTTTAAGTTAGTGCTATTTTACAGTTAATTGAGTGAGGGTAAACAAATAAATGATGTAGCTTTTTTGTATAGCTAAAACTACTACTTTTTTTGGAATATTTCATACGTCTAGACTATTTCTTACTAAATATGTATTTTAGAAGTTTAAATGATGCCTTCTTACTAAACTGCTTAATTCAAAAATTAACTTGGTTCACTTGAAAATCTACTCAAAAAATGCCTGGACAGCTTTTTTTTGAACATAGAAAGTCTGTTCTGAGAAGCAGCATGTATGTTTAACACAGAGTCATCTCAACTATTTCACACAAGAATACATTTAGGTTTCCTAGAGCAGAATATCATCCTAAAAGATAGGAATCACATGGTAAGATTATTGTATTTCTTTTTTGGTTGGGAGCGTCTTCAAGATTCACAGCCAGTTACAGCCCTCAAGGGCTTTTTCTGGCCGGGGAGTCATACTGTCTGGCTCCCCTTATTAGCTTTCTCTTTCCTCCTGTTTTTTTAATTTGTTTTGTTTGTTTGTTTTCTTGCTTCATACCAGAGGGTACCCTTTGATGTGAAGGGCATTCAGTTCTACACCCAATGATCTACAAAGTTATAGGTAGACTTCCTTTAGTTCAGAGATGCGTAATTTGACAGTAAAGTTCAAGTAACAGAGATTTTGGGTGCCTTGAGATATTTGTGCCCATTTCAAATTTTCTCATAGTTATTTGCTCATTTTTACTTGAGACCTATTTGTGTATGACCTTTGGAAGGTTCCAGAAGGGATTTCTTTTTAAACAAGTCACTCAGGCCCCAAATCAAGCACTCCACTTAACATGCCCATATTTAGGGCCCGTAGAAAATTATAGGTCATAAACTCATACATTAATGCTTTGCTAAATTCGGGCCTGAAGGGTTGTATAGATTATACCTGGACAATCTTTAGAGCTTCTGCATGTAAAATACAATTTAGAAGATTATCCCCTTGACTCACATACATATGGACCTGGTGGCTGTTTCTCCATTAGCCTTTGGTGTGCTCTGCAGCACTTTGTCGTCATCAGAATGAGAGTATCTTAGGAGGCAAAAAGGTTGCCCCCCCCCCCCTTAGAGGTTTGTGTGTCCTGTTCAGAAAAGCTCATAATCTAACAAAGTAGTAGCATGAGGTTGGCAAAATAATGCCACCAGCATCTCAGAGGTCGTAACTTACCATTAATACTTCCATCAGTTCCCTACTAACTCAGAGAATCATTGATGAATCTCAACCAACTTTACAGAGAGTGGAAGCCTCAGAAATAACGAAATGCCTGCTAGTTTTGTGAAAATCAGCAACAAGTTAATGTTAACTAGGATGCAGGAGGTTATCTCCATCCCCAAAAGCTACCACAAAAAGTTCAACAGATCTGCTGAACAGTTGAGACATGCACTGCTCAACACCAAACTGCTCAACACAGTCTAGGATGCCTCTTGCTCCAGTCATTGTTGGGAGGGAGCCAAGTATATTCTGCTGGGAAAAGGGCAGTATCTTATCAGGAGCATGTTTTGGCAGGGCACACAGGGAACAGGTGGAGTTACCGTGCTGAGACCTGTGTAGGAGGAAGCATAGGAAACTAATCAACAGTACTCTTTGCTGCTCACGGAATAGTTTCTTTTGAAAAACAGCAGTTATGGTTTAAATTTCTGATTGTGATACGTGAAGCTTTTGGCATGCCTTTGCCCATACATGGATGTCGAAATAGTCTAGTTGCAGTAGACTGCTACCCAGCAATTAATTGATTTTTGCCAAAGGAGATCAATAGTATCGGGGATAGTCTATTTTCCAGACAGTTCATTATCCAAACAAATAATAAGAGATTATGAAGTAAATTCAAAATTTTGAGACTGAGTCTCCCAAATGATGAGATTCTGAAACAGAAACTTATAGTTTGGGGAGAGAGGGAAAGATAGATTCTTTGGAGAGTTCCTCGTCTTTGGCTACATTCAGGGGTCTGATTTTCTCTGCAACTATCTTATTTAAAATAGGGTGTCCTACTGAACTGGTTAGGGTAAAATGGTATCAGGTTTTAGTTGACTTTTGGTTGAAGTATTTTGGTTTTTTTTAATGAAATGTAAGATCTTGATTTATTTATTCCTCTCCAGGAACTCTAGGTAAAGTGCCTGTATTTCATCATTCGCTATAAGATGCAGGATATGTGTCTTTCACTAATACTATATTTTATATTTGAAAGGTTACATAGCAATTCAAGTCTTCAGAATTTACTGAAATTTTACTTTGAAATATTTCCTTGAAGGTCTATAGAATTTCAGGGTTGTCATTTTAAGGATGTGCTGAACTTCTACCATCTATACCCGACTTCATTACGCATCAATATTTTTTCATGTGACATATAGAAGACCTTAAGCCCTGGACCAAGTTTTTTTTAAGTGGGCTCTGAAGCTGTATTCTGAAATACAGCTACATGTCTAAATCAGCGGTGTTAGTTCAACTGTTGATTAAAAAACAATCTGTCTCCATTTAAATCAACCACTTAGCAACCTTGCCACACTTTACATTCTTTAACCTGATAATCTCTAATTATTCTGGCTCAGAATTCCATTGAAACGGGGTGCAGAGTCATTTTACAGATGTCGTTGTTTATTTTAATATTGTCTAATTTAAAAGGAAAATATTTCAGATAATAACAACATTTTTTGAGGAAAAAAAAGCACGAAAACAATTTCTGTTCCAAAAATTGCTGATATGAGAACTTATGGGAAACGGCTCCTTTTATGAATAATTATTATTATTGTGTTTAAGAAATGGGCAAGATGCCTAGAAACTGAATGAAAGAATGAGCTATTAAATTGAAATATTAAATGAAATAACTGAATTTAAAGTGATCATGTAAACTCTGCAGTAAATGTTGGTAGCTGTAGCTGATTGAACATATTTTCATCATCTGTCTTGTATGCTTAAATACAATTGCTTGATGTAAGTAAACACTTGATTGATATTCTGAATACTTTAAAATCTGCATATGCATCACAGAATACTGAACAATTAAAACTTAATTTCAGTGTAGTTTGATTACATGTAAATTATTTCAATATTCATTTTTTCCTGTTCTGTTTGCTCAGTGTATATTTAATATTCACTTTTTGAATGCATATCACCCTTGATTGGACTGTGAGATGAGGAGGACTCTGAAATTCCTTCCATTAAAAAGGATTGCCTTATAAATATTATTTGTGCCACAGCTCTTCCCCTGCAGATTATTTTCTAAATGTTTTGTACCCTCATTGAAGACAAGGAAAAAAACTGCTGCAGCCCTCCTTTATCAGCCCAGCACAAGGAATATGCTTACATGGTCAATGGGCATGTCTAAGAAGGCTTGTTGGTTGTAACTAGTCCCTAAAGAAATGTTTCCATCTTTTCTGCACTATATTTTTCTCTTGCTTGCATGAGCTCTCTCTTCCCTTCCTCCTCTCTCCACGTGATTTTTTTTTTTCCTGGTTCCTGGACTTTTTGTGAGATGTTTTAATATTATGGATAAATATTACAAATATTTTTAAGTTGACCATTTTCAACCTGAAAAATGTATCTCTATCTTTAAGTGAACACATTCAATTCAGGTGTTGTGGAATACAGATGGCAAAATTCTGCCCTTTGATACATTTGTAGAACCTCTCATAAAAACTGAAGAGACTTCTTTTCCTTTCTCCCCAGGACTGTGCACGTGGTTTTGATCTACAGTATTTAAAATCACCTTATTTCTGAATATTCAGCAGGAGGAAGCCCTGGGGCATTTGATTCTCTTTTTATTTATGCTGATGAAAACCAACAATAGCCTCTCTGAAGTTAATAGATATAATTATATATTTTTTAATTTCTTATCTATTTTGTTTTAAAATTAAATGCTTTCCTGGCATCTTTTCAGTTAAGTCACATTTTTAAAACTGAAGCAGGCAGCAGGTCTGCCATTCCACCATGGAAGGCAGGTCTGGATTCTTCTCTGCCTCGACCATTTTTGCCCCGCATGGCCCTTGTCATACCACTCACATTTCTTTCCTTGTCCACACAACAGACTTACTAATAGCCATCTTTTTAAATTTCTGCAGGATATGTAGAAAGGTTGCGTAAGTGCATATAACAACAGTATTATTTTATTATATGAGAATTTGAACTTAATATTGTACGTGCTAAACAGCTTGCAGGGAAATGTTTTCCTATCTGTCCTATATAGTTAATCGCAGTTTGAGAGTTTTAATCTTGAAGGTCATATTTCTGTTGGCTGTCACTTTGACCAAACAAGTGGCTGAACTTCATGGTTTACAGGCAGATTTCCTTATCTCTCTTTTTCAAGAGACATATAAGCCTTGATTGCTGGAGTTATTGTGAAGCAAGCAATAAGTAACAAGGTGAGGGAGGGGCGGGAAGATGCTCCTTTCAAGACCAGTACCCTGTAGATGCCATTTTAGAAAGCAAATATTGTACCTTCTAATTGTAGCACAAGAACAAAAGGGAGGGCGTTTTTCTTGGGGGTTTTTGTTTGTTTGTTTGAGGAGCTGATAAACTCTAAGTGAAGTGTGCTAGCAATAGCAAGAGATCTTCCCATGACAAAACATACCTATAAACCAGGCATTATTAACCTGAGGTCTTTCTCATGCTGTACAGGACTCTCGCTAATTGTTCCTGTAGAATAAAAACAGCACAACTTTGATGCCAAAGAGACTCAAAATAACAAGTATCTTCTAGTAAAGCTAGTTTAAAAACCCTGGACATTCTTGACTGATTTAATACTGTTTGCCTAAGTAATGCAAACTTGTCACTTCTGTTTGAAACCTCCACCTTATTTTAAAGCAATTCCTTTTATAATAATTTATGAAGTATCTGTGATTGTTATTTCCAGCTCTCTTGGTTTGTAAAAAGCATTTCTTGGATAGTCTTTTTTTCCCCCTTTTTTTTTTCCTCAGTACAGGTCTGAAAATAATGAGCTAACTTCACAGTTTTATGAATAGGGGCCATAATGAGACTGAAGTATGTATGTTGATTAAAGGGAAAAAAAAATGGAATATTTGTGAAACAGCAAAGAACTGACAGCTTCAAGACCATGATTCCATTCTGCGGGTCAATCAAATGAAGAAGTTACTTTACATTTTTGCCATGGCTAAAGCAAATGTCATTCAAATAGTCTGTATAGTTATAACTTTGGAAAAACAAAATAATGATGCAGACAGTCTTTTTAGCTAGTCATATAGCCAGTTTCTGTTTGGTTTCCAGTTTCCTTTCTAAGTACTAAGAATGTATATTTAATCCATAATTGAAAAGAAAAATGTGCCAGAAAAAGATGATAGCTATTCAAGATACACATATTTTAACATGTACTTATTTGTCTTAATTAAAGCATAGCTTCAGAAGCAGCATTACAACACAATGTATTTTAATGGACAATCCTTCATAGGAAGCATGTTGAAAAGCTTCAGATACATAGATGTGCATGATAAAACGGTGGTGCACTGCCTGTTCCCCAGTGATCAAGAGGTTAACCTTAATTCATCTCTTCCCCTCCCTTAAACAAGTTTGTTGAGGAGGGCTGCAAATTAGTGCTTGGAAGACACAGCAGGGAGATTAGCTTTAGGGAGGAAAGGACTCCCCACTCCAGCTCTTAGGAACCTCACCTGGAGAGAGCATTTCCTTTTCTACTTAAGCTAACGTATTATGCCTTCTTGTCACGAATGTTATTCCTTGAGGAAAAGTCCTCGCCGGCTCTATCTTGCAATCTGCTGAATCATTCCACCTGTGCAGTAGGAGAGAAGAGAGCAATAAGGTTGTAGCAAGAGGGAGGCAGAAAACCGCTTCAGCTTTGGCCAGAAAGAGGAATCCCAGTATGGTACATCACGGCCCGCTTTGGGGCCTACAGGAAAGCTGGAGAGGGTCTTTTTACAAAGGCATGTAGTGATAGGACGAGGGGTAACGGCTTCAAACTGGAAGAGGGGAGATTTAGATTAGATATCAGGAAGAAATTTTTCTCTATGAGTGTGGTGAGACACTGGCGCAGGTTGCCCAGAGAAGCTGTGGCTGCCCCATCCCTGGAGGTGTTCAAGGCCAGGCTGGATGGGGCTTTGAGCAGCCTGGTCTGGTGGGAGGTGTCCCTGCCCATGGCAGGGGGGTGGAATGAGATGATCTTCAAGATTCCTTCCAACTCTAACCATTCTGTGATTCTATGGTTCTATGATATGGAACTCCTTCACTCACCAAGGGGAAGGGTTCCCATCTTTCCCCTGTGCTCACATTCGCCTGAGGAACAGCTACAGCATTGCCCGCTGTTTCCCAGGATACCCTCAAGGTACAGAACCGCATAAATACTGGCATCCATATGATGCTGTCAAACAACATTCATTGAGCAAGCACAAGCGACACCTTTCTAACACTGAGAAATCACAATGCCGCTTTTTCCCCACTGGGGCAAAGAAGTTATCTCCTTCTGAAACTTCAAGAATCTACAACTGATGTATTGTTGAAATTGTTACCAGGTGAAAAGGGGGGAACTTTACTAGTAATGGGAAAAATACAGAGATCATTCTATATTGAATCAATCTTTTACTTCACAACTGAAATAAAATTGGGGAATTTTATTGTATTGCATATCTAAAAATAATCACTAAATCTATTTTTGTAGGTATTTTTCAATAGTTTAAAATGTGCAGAAGAAGAAAATGTGTACAAATAGAATCACTTTTTCTCACAGTACAGAGTGATTGTCACATGGTGGTTATCTACATCTAATATAAGAGGCATTAGCCCAATGCAGAATCTCCCATTGTGGTTAGCGTTCGCCAGTCCAATGTTGTACGTATATTCTCAGAAAGCTTCTGATGGATGGCTTTTTTTCTCCCACTTCTGTGGAATTCCCAAGGGTTGCAAACAAGAGGATATATACAGCCTTCCACAGTGTCTCCATCCCATGTAGGTACTTGCTGTAATACACTGGGAGATGGTGTATGGTCTCTGGGTGGGAAGAAGGTGGCAGTTTGTTTGGTTACAAAAGGAAGAAGCCGTTGTTCAGCAAGCCCTCAACCCACCGCAGTAATGGTCTCAATATGCCATGATACAGCCCTCCCAGGTTAACAGTAAAGGTGAAATCCTACATCCATGCTGCTCCCTTCCTACTCTACTGCACCTCTAGGTGATACTCAGGTGGTGCCTTCAAGAGCACATTTAGAGGTAATTTTTGCTTGTGGATTTTGCTTTTTTTCTCCTTGTTTTGCCTCATTGACACAATCTTCTTCACCGTACGATCTTCAGAAAACTGTCAGGAGTCTCTGCTAATACTGGGCTGAGGGAGTTAGAAGGCAAAGCAGTGTCACCCCCTACCTTTTTCAGTCTCTGGGGAATTCATGACTGTTTAGCATGATTCATCTGGATTATCATCTTCAGAGAGCTGTATTGAGGGATCTGTGAGGACAAAACTCAGTGCAAACTTCTACAGGGACCTCTGAAGTCTTGTGAGATTTGGGATTAGTCTTTTCTTTATGCGATTTTGAGGCTCCAACCAATGTTATTGGGGCTAACACTTATCTATGCTGCAGCTGGTATCTTTCAAAGCATCAATTTGTTATGATCTACACTACCTTCAGCTCCCTTCAGATTCAACTACATCTGATGGGACTCAACACTGAACATAACACTTGCTGAAGGTTTTAAACAATGGAGACGGTTACGGGTAGTCACATATTTCTGCAATCTGAGTATGAGCATATCAAGTTTCCCCAGTTAAGCTTTGGCGTCACTTTTGGTGAGAACTGAAGGACTTCATCTGCCCATTAACAAAATTTGATGCAGTTCTTAAATTGTCCTCAGCAAGTGACATGTATCCTTTTTCTTGCAGATACCAGAGATTTGAAAAAGCATTTCTGCTAGCTGTTGACATAGGTGCTCGGGACCTGTTTATGGTGAGTCTTTTCTGGAGACAGAGGCTGTTGTCAGAATGTTAGTTGTCAGCTTTTGTAGACATTAAAATGGATCCGTGTCATTTGCAGCCTTAGACACATACTGAAGACAGAACTATTCTACCTGGTTTGCCTTTTGCCATTGTGAAAGTCATCAATAGGAATTGAGTATCTTTAAGAGTCACTGACATTTTCCCTAGCATGGCCTAAGGGCTAGTCTTTATTTTCCAGGAATTAATGTATATGTTTTTGAACTTTCCCCTTCTTCATCTGTCCTGATGTGGGTGAATGTCATCTTTCACTCTAATAAGCTTATACGTTTCTAATCCGTTCCTTTAAGAAGTACAACTGCTGAGTCCTGGACACAAGAGCTGGCCATATCCTGGGGATCCTGAATGCTCTTAGTTTGTCTCATAGGGATTTGTGAAAAGTGACAAATTATGAACGCTTCTACAGGTACTTTTAAAACAACAAAGCTCAGCAGCATCAACCCAAGGGTTTTTACATTTCATGCACTCTCTGCCCCCTCCCATTTAATTAGCTACAAAAGTAAAATTAACCAGCTCTTAAAAGGTCCTCTGTGTGAGCCCTGCAGGAGGCTCTTGTTTTATAAGATCTTGCACCACAATGTCACAGTGAGGTCAGATGGACAAAGCCAATCGTGCTTTCCTAGTCTCTCAGCATGTTGCTGCTCCACAGCTGATTTCATTGTTTTCAAAGAAACAATAGGAAAGGGGCTTGTTGAAAAAAAGGTCCTTTGAATGATTCGTTTGCTTGACTCTTTTGCATAATGAAGACATTCTGTTGTTTAAATTAAGCTTTGACACTAGATGTTAATATCATTTATCCCATTAAGTCACTTGCCCTGCTAGTTTGATCTTGGTATTTAAATTGTATGTTAAATTACACAATTAAATCCTGCTTTTATGGGTTATGAAAATTCCCTTCTAATTATATAAAAAGTTGTGTGAACCTTTTGATGTTTTTTTCATGGCTCTAATCATCTGGCTTGTTCCATCTAATTAGAAAGATGTGAATACTGCGATAAACTTTTCTAAGTATGCATCAAACGAATGTGGTGGAAATGTCAGACTTTTAGGAAATTCATTACGCATTTTCTGTTTACTCTCCTTGATTCTTTTCCTCTTTGTAGCTCAGTTTTTCTCTTTTTATTTAATGTGACTTCTTCAATACAAATTTTATACATAATCAAGCTAAGTACTGCAGCCACGTACACGGTTTGACTGTAACCTGTCTGCAGCATGTTACGCCTTTTTGTTGGGGCCTCTCCCACCATACAGATAATAAATTCTCCCTGAGTCATTTCAGCCATTCTGGCAGAACAAATGTCCCAGCATTTGGCCTGCCATCTCCAGGGCCCTCTCTCGTGTGGCTGAGAGCATTTCCTACATGATCTTTTTCTCTTTCCTTCCATCTGCTGACAGCAGGACCGAGGGACCACCTCTGTCCCAGGGTGGGGAACACCAGTGTTGGGTCAATAGATGGGTGCAAAGCTGCTAACAAGAGAGGGACCATGAGTACCTGGCTCCACAAGTGGTAACATGTCCTCCTCTCAATAAAAAGGTTCTCCAGCTTTCTTCAAGAGGAGTTTCAATGTTCACAGAGAAATTAGACCCATCTTTCCTACTCTTACTTGTGTTCCCTTTCTTCTCTCAATGCCTACTCTCCATTTCCCATCTCACCAATGCTCTTAAACGTAAATATATATTTCCACATAGTTCTCCTGGCTTACGTTACTGTGGGTTCAAAACCAGTTCCATATTGTCCTCGTTCTGCTTGCATTACCTCTGAGATTCCTCACAGTTTCCCCTAAATTATGCAACACACAGCACACCCACCTGCCTCTTCGAATCCTGGTAACTCTCTGCCTTCTCTGGGGAAGCTAATTCATCTCCTAAGTAAGGTACTAATGAACAAACTTTACAATAAGCTAACAATGGCACCGCTGCAAGACTACTAAGTCCAGGACTCAAGAAGTTTAGAGGTACGTAGCTCATAAAAAGTATTTATTTGTGCCATGGTAATTTCTAGGGAATTGGGCTTCATTGCACTAAATACTGTGTGAAAATTAGATGGCCTGTTCCCTGAAAGCTTACAGTCCTTCTAGGTACTAGTATAACAATACTACTGCTACTACACTAGTATACAATACTACTACTCTCCTTCATTTCTGCTTAACACTGAATAATTTGTGTATATTGTTTATATAGGTCAAAATGCAATTAATAGCATACAACTTGACTTTACCTATATTTAAAGCATTTATAATTATGTGCAGTATAAATAACTAATATATAGGTCAATTATTTGTACTTGTCTTACAGACCAACCAAATCCGTTTATAAAACCTCAGGTGGCTCTAGGAGTCACACCACCTTATTCCCAGGTAATTTAATGGGATTTCAAGAAGAAATAGGAGGCTAAAGAAAGATATCTGATGGCATAAGCGAAACGTGGAAGAAAAAAATCTATTTATTACAGGGGAACAGAGAAGGAACAAAAAAGGAAAAGGTAGAGAGGAGCAGACATAACAGAGGCTGAGGAGGATCCAAGCGTTGAATACCCGTCTTCTGAGACTTCTAAGGAAACGTCCTATGTCTTGGAGAATTTATCCTGAGCATCTTTTTCACTAAATGGGGCTCTGCAGCATTGCTGTTATTTGTTTTGAGATTGCAAAGAAGTTTGAGAGAACACTATCTGAGGGCTAATTTCTTTCACAGAAATGAAAAAGGAAAAAAAATAAATTGCTTAAAAGTTAGTCCTATAGCTATAGCGTCACTAGTATGATGCCATAACAAGACACACAAGACACTGCTGTGTCTCCCCATAAGCTTTACCCTCACGTCACATCTAAGTCCACCAATTATTATCATCTCCTACAAAGTTCAATAAAAAAATAAAACTGAAAAGGACATAATATCGTGAACAACAGCTCCATTTATTGGACAGTGACTGATCCAATCTGTGACAGAAAAGATCAAGCAACAGAAGGGTTGTTAGCTTTAAATCCTTTTGTTGTATGCTCCAGCTCTCAGCTGCTGAAAATTCAAAAGGCCATCCCGCGTACCAAAGGTAGTAAAAACGCAAGGAAAAGACACTTTAATAAAACTGTCAGATCTTGGGTGATACACTGATGAGGAAAGTGCATGTTTCGAAGAAACGTTGGAATTTTGCCCAGAAATATCCTATAGACAAATGCACATCAGTGTTTCAAATGACTTCTGCCCACCGAGGGCCAGCTCTGTGAGTCACAAAGATGAGGGTAAAAAGGAAGTAGTCCAAAAAAGTAATCACACTGTTAAATGATAAAATACAGCCCTTTCAGCAAACTCCTGATAAGCAGCTGGAAATTGTTTTTATTGTCACCGTTGTTTTTGAGAGGGACATGATCTTTGAGCTGATGAGTTCTTAGATAATTGTGTGAAAAAATCTGTAATGAATATTCAGCTAATTTAATTATTTTTTTTCTGTCATTCTTTAAGGCACGCTGTAATCAAGTGCTTCTTTCTCTTTTATTTATTTTTCTAGTTTTATTCTATTCAGAGATACATAAATTCTTAGAAAATTCCAATTTTGCTGGCTTATTTGAATGCGTAACATCTAAATTTGAAATTGCGTAACTAGCAGTTTTTATATCTGTAACCTTTTCTTTCTAAAGCTTGTTTAGAGATAGAGACAACAGCTACTTTTTTTTTTTTTTAAATTCTTTATGACAGCAAATTGAGGAACCACAAAGAAAGCCACTTGCCAGCCTACTGCTCTATCTTTATTTCTTAACAAAGCCCCTGTTAGTTAGCGATGGATATGTAGCATCTTTACACTTCTTTACTCAAAACATGGGCAAAACCAAGATCTACAAGTGGCAGATGTTTTGATACACACAGATACAAAGATCCTTTTGATACAAAGATCCTCTTAAGAGGATCTTTGTCATTTTCTGCAGTTGTTTCCACCCCTCCCTAAGTTTATTTAAAATTGCATTGAAATATACAGTACTTCCCTTAGTTTAAACCACAAAAAGACAGTCGTTAAGCATAGTCAGAATATACTTTAAATTAGTGAACACAATCTGCCATACATACAAATCTTTGTAAGCTCAGACTTGTTCGAGAGCCCTTAGGTTTTCTATTGTTATCTAAATAAGCTGACAATATCTACTGTTTAATCTTCATAGAAATCCTACCTTGCTCTTCAGGCCCTTTTCTCCTGACAACCATGTTAGACCTACAAAGAGAGGAAGTACAGAGTTCGCAACAAGTTCGTAACTCATTACTTTGCCCCAAGACACTTGCACATTTTTTAAGTCACACCTGTGTTTGTAATTAGAAAATGTTGCCATCTCCTGCAGACTGTTGGGATCCTGCAAGTCACTACCAGGGTTTCCTGCAGAATCAGTCTCAGTTTCCCTAACATTCTCAATTTGCTTCTTATTTTTGTTTTAATTATTTTAGTCCTATTATTATTAAATGAGAAGCTAATAAAAGCAGCATCTTTTCCTCCTAACACTATTACTCTCACTTTTTTCATCGAGCTTCTCTTTCTAGAGTAACGTCACTTTTTCCCGTAAGAGTTTCTGTCATATTGATGAAGGTGGCAGTAAACTCACACTGAGAAGGACAGTTTCACCTGGAATCTTCTGCATTAATGAAAATATAGTTGCTTTTATGGTATGCAGAGCCTAATATTTCCAGCAAATACTCCTTTTCCTTTAAATTCCCGCATGCAGATAGATGGCAGTGCAATGGCCGGGAATGACTTAAATCTTTGGATACCAAATGGCATCTTCAGCAAAGAAGTGGGAAAAAGAAACTTTGCCAACTGTTCTTGGGTTTCCCTCACTTCATGTGTTCATGCACAGAGCAACCTGTGGCCATGAAGCCGAAGAAGAAGGGGGTTAGCTGTCTCTTTATTAATGGTCAAGGATGAAACTTTACTTCCAGGGCCAAAACCAAGGGCTGTGAGACTGTAATTTGTCTGCAGGAATATATTCTTCCACAAATTGTGCTGTATAAAACAGGTGGTTTTCATCTAAAGTGTTAACACACAATAAAAAGTCTTACGATTCAGCATGCAATGATACACCCCTGCTGCAGCCCTCTGATTTTTAACGCTAGATTAAGGACTAGATCCAGAGTATTGGCAAGTATTCGTGCTAGATACCAACATTTTTGCAAAACTCTTTGTGGTCCAAGAGCAACTCAGGAATCATGTCACCTATGTGGGTGTTAAAACCGTTGAACAACTGTTGTTGCTCTTGTTACCTCTAATATCAGCACAGAGAGGATGACCATCACCTTACTCAAAGAACAGTAAGCATAATATGGCAACCTCCAAACAAAACTTAGTCCCAAGAGAGCTTTACCCTAAAATTCAGGTACTAGGTGGAAACCTTAATGCATTCAAATAGGGGCTGTCAGTTCCAGCACTTCAGATCTGGTTTACACAGAGCCACCTCCTATCAACCCTCTCTTAATTCATGTTGCACCAACAGAAGTTACCTTAAAAGCAGACCAATTGTTTCTTTCATAGAGTGAGTCAATAGCTTCACTTTTATCAGCGCATGATTGGTCAGTGTTTTATTCATTACTGTATTCAACAGCACAAGTAAGATAATAAATTTGCATTGGGAGAGAATTAAACTGTAATGTTAGGTTCATCAGTTCCATCTGTGTTTGTGATCTAAATAATAAAAGAACCTCTTTCTTTCAAAATCCCTTTTGTTACTCCTATGAGATTCATTTTAGATTAATCGGGGTTTTTTTCTCTTTTATTTCCAAAGGACATCCATTACCTTGCACTAGATAAGGGTGAATTGGCACTAGCTGAAGTGGCAAAGAAAAAGGCTAATGACATTGATGCGGAATCAATAACTACTGGAATTGGTAAGAATTAATGGTGTTTAAAAAGCCCTTTTTGTTTTAATCAATACTTGTCCTGTACAACACCGTGTTATATTTGTAGGGGAGTTATTGTTTCAATTGCATCATTTTCTTTGAAAGTGAGACACTATTTTGATTCATAACTAAAGAGGGAGGCTTATGAAAATAACATAGCTTTGCCTTTCAGCACCCACATGAGAATTGTGTCAAGGCAATAGCTACGAAGCAAAAAAGATTTATACTATGGCTATATAGAACAGTTCAGGCCGTACAAACTGAACTGAGTGAATCTGAAAATCTTTGTTCATACCAGTGTTAAAGGTCAGGTATGGCAACCTCACTCACCTCTAAATATTTGCTCATGCACACTGTGCCAGTAACTGGAGTCACATCATTAATGCTTTGGCAGCATGCAGAGGGAACATTTACTGATGTGAGCACAGGCTCACATCCTGGCTCTACAGTAACAGCTTTGGATGTGGTTGGGATTCTTGCAGTTCCATAAGGAATATCGATGCAAAAATTGCAGGGTTAGGCTAATAGCTCAAACACAGACAACTTTTCAGGCAGGGGAACTCATAACTCATTCATTTTCTCCTTGTGTTTTCTCTGAGTTGTCATGAAGAGATGTATGCAAATACGTAGACTGTTCTGATTTCAGGTCTATAGCACGAACCAAGCAGAAGGGGTCTAAGTCTAGGTAGCTGACCTCCAGCAGAAAGAAAGTAGACAAAGGGAAAAGAAGGAAAACAAATTGTTATTATAAAATATGCATAGTGCTGTTTTGCTTATTCTACCACATCTTTGAATATTAGAGGAAATCACTGAGCTTTTGTCCTTGTCCCACGCCAAGAAGTAGAATATGATTAAGGCTCAGGAGTCACAAAACCTTTGAGACCGTGGGTAACACAGGATTCTTTTAGAACTGTACATCTCAGTGTTTACCCAGAGCATACAAACAAAGGCCGTTCAAATATATAGAAGTGCAGAGAGGCGGTGTATGTGTGTTTGTTTCTATATATTGTATAAAGCCATGACTTTCAAGGCTATGCAATACAGTATCACCTCCTTCCCTCTGCAGCAGGGTAGAAATCAAGCAGTGCCTGTCCTGAACTCTTTTCTTCAGGGTCTTTCATTTTCAATCTTAAGTGACTTCTAGTATATTTTGCCGCACAGCTGGGCCTTTGGGCAAGCCCTTTCACCACTGGAGTTGCCAAAAATGACATTTGTTTCGGTCATCTGTTACTGGGCTCTCTTTAAAGCACAAAGTTACATCTCCCTTGCTATCTGTTCTCTTATTTCTCAGGTAGTTGTCCTCTGCACCTAATATAATTAAGATACCTAAGACTTATCTCTGATCACTATCTATTCTCTTACACTTCATCCAGAAAACGTAAGCTTAATCTGTGTCTTCGTTTAATTCCTTGCAAACTAATGCTATTACTAGATTTCTGAAGTTAGGCTATTTTAAAATTTGCTGAGCGCCTTGTATAGTATTATAGACACATAGGCAAAGAGAGGGATGGGGAAGAAACCTGAGGTGATCACAAATGTCTTACTTGGATATCAGATGTAATACACGTGTTACTGCAGTTCAGTTACAAATATGCAGACATGCAGTCTTCCCCTCCTTCTAAGCAGTTCTACAGTTACCTCTGTAATGCCCCATAAGCATAAATTATTAAAGTTATTTTATATGATAAAGTCTTTAAAGTGTTCTCGTTTGCTGAATAATTAACTATCAGAATGATTTAAAATACTTTTCAATGCCCCTGGGACAAACTGTCACTGAGATTCAGTCTATAAACAGTAATGGATTTGCATCCAGTTCATTTTATATGAAAATAAATAGGAATCTCCCAGGAGTTCGTTTCACTGCAGATTGGATCTCATCGTAAACACGTGAAATCTCAGCCACATGTTTTGTTTTATTATACTTTATCCCAACGTCCTTTCTTTATGATGTTTTTATTTTTGTAAACTGTTGTTAGCAAAAAAGGTGTCATGAGGCACGAACTTTGTGGACCCAGTGAAAACAGATAACAAGTGCTTTATATGTAAATTACTCTATTTATCTAACATTTTGAGGGGAAGAAAAAATCATGCCAGAGTCAGAAGCTTTAAAATACAGTTTCAAAGAAGTCTCTGTCCCCTAGCCATGTCCTTAGCCCAGTCCTCTTCATCTGGTCGCTGCTGTCTGGGGCTTTCAGCCACTCAGTTCACCAGTGGTCACACTTCCCAGATCAAACCCCAAACTTCGTGAGCACTCACTTCAGGCTTCTACAAGAAGGCAGCAAACAGAGGCAACACGGAGCAATCAGTGCTATTGGTCCCAAGTTATACTGAATATCTCCCTAGGTAATACCTGGCCTCTCTACAGCATATTCCATATATATATTACAGTATAATATTTGCTCCTAAATAGTACAAATGTGAACTGTTCTCGTATATCAGCATCTGATGTTATTTCCTGAGCTACCCCATCCCCAAAACTCAACTCAACACTACTTGAAAGTAATATGAGTCAGTGCTCCTGGCTGATTCCCAAGCCCTTGAGAGTGCTCCATCTTGCCCCAGATATATTTAATTTGTCAAGATATTTCTGTGTACAGGGCTTACTTCAAACATAATATATTTCAAACTCAGACTTTTGGAAAAGTTTCAAGCTCCTACAAATAATGTAGAATGACAATGTAATTTCAGCTTAAATTTATAGATGTCATCCAGAGTTCTGTAATCATTGGTAGATTCCTCACATGTATTAGATCAAGATTCGTGTCAAGATAAAGCTAGAAATAGATTGATTATTTTAAAAATTTCTGAATTTTAGTTCTTCTCAGTTCCTCACGTGATCGTGGTTTGCTATAGACTGTTTTGAAGAAGCTGCCATCAAAGCTAAGAATGTCTGGGTGTGTGTGGTAAAAACACCTGTAGACCTTCAGAGCACAGTAGTTTTATGACAATATGGCTCAGCAAGATGAAGTGTCTGGTGAGGTTGTTGCTGTTCCCTGCTATGGTTTTGGCAGAATCAGATATTTTGTTCAACTGATTAAAATTATTCTTATAAGATTTTATGTTTGACAGCCTGTGAAAATGCATCTTGAGGCACGAGAAGATTGAAGTAATGGTACCATACACCTCAGAGACCGCAGTAGCTGTCTCCTCTTTCCCCACTGGCATTTGATCAGCAGACCAGTGGCCATAGATATTGTGGTTTCCTGTGCCAAAGATTTCCTGTTGAATTATTTCTGTAGTAGATCTACGGATTCCTTAACGAAGTCAGGGAGTTCTCATTTAGCCTTGCCTAAAATATATTCTGTGCACCTCACTTGACTTGATTAAAACAGAGATTACTTTCTTCAATATTGACAATATTTGCAGACTTACTAATAAATTCTGTTTATGGATGTAGCCTCACATATACGCTCCTGGAACACAAGTAACCAGGTACGATATTGTCCGTGGTGGAAGAGTGCCTCTGTTCCATGCTGTAAACTATAGGTTGCTAATGTAAAACTTGAGTTGCAAAGAACTGACATGGCACAGCCTGTTGAGAGATGCCATAACTAATAATGATCACGGAGGTGAAGAACTCAGCCTTTCAGACATCATTGCTCAATGAATATCCAACAAAGAGCATATGTAGTCAGTGTCAGAAAGTTTCCCAAGGCCAACTTCCAACAAATTACATTAGGGCCTAGCAAGATGATTTTAACCTTCAAATCAATAGCTTTCACCCAAAAGGGATTCATGTTGTGACAAGACAGATAACTGCTGCATAGTTGAAAGGCAAGCTGGGAAACCTTGTATTTCTACTTAGAATTAAATTCAGAATATTAGTAATGCTAATGTTTAGGCAACATTTCTAATAGAGGTATCTTAATAAAAACACTGATGGTGAGATAATCACATTGTTCTGAAATGCTAGATGGGACTGACTAACATTTTGATGTTAGAGCTTGAGGTTTTTCTACTTAAAATAGAAATTTAAAACATTTCTGGAAATATTCCATAATGTTTGCAAATGAGATAGGAAATCTTATCAGTTCTCACAGAGACAGAGGTCTAATTTCCCACACTGTTCATAAAATGGCATTCAAAATGTAGGGGTCCTAAATGTTTCACCTTACTGGCAAGGAACATCACCAATTTGAACCGTAAGTGGAGAATTTATTCATTTCTTCTTAGCTGTGTGATAGTATTTTATGTTGAATGGTTTACATGTTCTTTGTGATAATTAATAATGACACATGCTATAGTGTTTTGTCTTCCATACGGAGTGTCTGAGATACCAGTCTGGTCTTGCATACAGTCTGCTACCTCCAAATCACTTGTAATTTACTCAGATCTTCCCCTATTCCTGACAGTCCTGGTGAGCCTGCTTGCATTTCAAGACCGCGTTTAGAACTGTCCCCCTATTTTTGTAACCTTCTCTGTCCCTGCATTAGCCTAGTTGATAACATTTGTTCCTCTTGTGATCCATAATGACTCCTTTCATTTGTCAAGCAACAGGCTTCTTCCTTACCTTCATGTACCCTCTCTGATGGTGATGGCAAAGCCTTCTTCATTTCGTACTCTTCTTTGGCATATGCATCTTTCTCTTGCTATAAAGTTTCGAGTCAACTGAGAATCTTTACTTTCTATTTCATGCCATGATTTTCATTTCAATGCATAACACATTCATGGCATGCTTATAAGGTATTATTCAGTGCAGTGGTGAACCATGATCTGGAAAGTCTTGGGGAACACCTGTTTATGCTACAGTTTTTTGAAGCTCTGCTCCCTTCAGTGTAAGCATTAGATCTCCTATTTATTTATTTAGATTTTCAGTTTTAAGTCAATCAAAACCTCTGGAATCAAATCCTTTGCTTTTATTTTTCTAATAATGTGACCTTTTCCCCAGAGAGCCAGAAAAACATTTTAAATGAAAAATGTTTTTTAAGTATGATTGGCAGTTAACTTATGGCAAGAAATTAGTTTCCACAAGCACTTTTTTTAATTTTGTGCCACACAAGATGAGTGTCTTTGAAGATCCATAGTAATTTGAAATTATTTAACCGTGCTCATGTGTGCACTGTCTCGCACATATCAAGCCACACAGAGCATTTGATACAGAGCCCACTAAACACAATGAAAAGATTTCCACCATATTCAGTGGGCTTTGGATGGGGATTTTACCAAGTAACAAGCTCATGTGTAGGCCTGGCATTACCAGAACTCCTGCCCTTTACAAAAAAAATGACAAAGAGCCTGGTCTGGAAGGATGCTCTACTTCATGCAGACTGCTTGAGTTCCCTGGTTTCAAGAGGAGCAGGTGGCTCATGGCATGGAAGCCTATTACAGTGGTAGTTCTGGCATACCTACTTCACTGGGAGTGTGACGATATGTTCCCATAGAACTATGGATCTGCTGAACCACCTTCTTTATTCTGATGTATATAGCCTTTTGTTAATTACATTTTTAATTTTCCAACTAGTAGTGAGGATTTGACTCTATTGAGAGGTTACAGGCACTAATTGCTCCCCTCCTTGTGTCCTTTCGGAGAAGTGGAGTCGTTTGTTTTCCTTAAGGTCTATAGTGATGCCAAACTATTTTTGGCTCCACCTCATCTCACCTCTCCGCTTGCTTGTGTCATGATGTCAGTTTTGATCTATACCTTCCCACTGCTCGACAGCTTTGCCTAAAGACATAATCCTCAGCCCCTAATAATTATAAGTACATCAAAGGCTAGCTGGTTTGCTTAGCTGCAGAGGTCTACACAAAGATCTGCGTATCTTCACTTGAAAGAGATTTATGGTTTTGTGTCAAGCTTTAGAATAATCAAGGCATTCCATTTTTTTCCCTTCTTTATTGTGCCATATTCTTGCCCACTACGGAATCGGATTTAAAAAGTGCCACTATATGCCTGAAATTAAGACACTATTCTCCTTAATATTTTCATTTTAATGATCTCCATATATTGTAATATCTGTCAGCAGTAAAATTAGGCCCTATTTCATATGAAAAAGTCTTACCAAGAAGTCATAGATCAACCATTTTTTGCCTTCATATTAAATGATGTGTTAAATATAGAAAAAAAGAAAACTCAGTAACTGGAAGAGCCAGTTAAATTTTTTGTATCTGTAGCCACATACTGTGACTGGTTTATAACGAAAAAAATTACAGTATTTCCAAATGCTGGAAATTGAAAGGAGTTGCCTGTGTCTGATCTGTATTTAATCTGCTAGCAATTAGGTTATTGCAAAGTATGTGAGGTGTCTTATCTCAGATCTTTTCAGTATATTTCTATCTTATCCCTATAACCTCCAGCAAAGTTGATGCACATAGACAATAGAGAATGGATGACGCTAATTACCAAGTAAACAACTTATTTTCCGTGGCAACGTATCAAGAAGTAAGTTACAAAAGTGAAAACAATTCACAAAGATATTCCTTGGGTGATCATGTTACATGATAAAGAATAGTTCAGCATAAAAGATCTTGAAGGGTTGCCCATGGCACAGCACTAAAGAGAAGCAAGTCAGTATTCCAAGTATCCGTTGACATTATAGCTAGGAATTTGACTTCTCAGCACTGACTCTGTAGACTGAAGTCAATTTAAATAAAAAGTACACATAGTTAAAATAACTGTTGAAACAAACTATCAAAGAAATTGATGCAGGGAAAGTGTCTTTGCGTGGAGGCTAAATGAATACCTTTCTGGGAAATAGGTTTTAGCCAAATACAATTTATGCATTAGTCAAACACAAGTTTTTCTGGCTCGGTGTAGGATACCTAGATGAAGTTTAGTGGCCTCTAATTCACTGTAGGTCAAACTAGATGATTTACACTGTATCATTATAGTATAATATTCATATGCTCTGGATTCCAGTCTTGCCTACAGCTCTGTGAAAAAGCCCCTGGTAAATCTCCCATTAGCTTCAAAAGGCCCACATGTGGGCTAAAAGACTGCAGTTAAAAGCCACATAATGTATATTCACACATCTCGCTGTATGCACGTGTGTGTGTTCATAAGTGGGTGTTATATTTACACATACACAGCCAAAATCTGGCCAGTCATAAAAATAGCTCCAAATTGGAATGCAAGCGCTGGATTAATTTTTACGTATTTATATTTTGCTTCATGACATCAGCAGCCACAGAATCCGCTGCTGCTTTTTTCTCTTTTTTTTTTTTTTTCTGAAGGAACAAGAAATAATCACAGCAGGAGGTGCTTTCGTAATTGCCATCACTGGCTGAGAGCTGTGTATCTGTGTGCTCACGGTGTGTCGGAGGCATGTTTGTCTTGCACGCCCTCGAGCCATCCTTGAGCCTCTGGTTTTCTGATAGGGAATTCGCCGGCTGCGTTTCTACGCGCTGCAAAAGAGTTGGCAAACACATATTTGCGTGGCAGTTGGTATGTGTTTTGTCCTGTTTGCTCTGCGTAATGTAACGTGATGTGACAGGCTGCAATTCATCACATCAGTGGCATGACAGCAGAGGAATTGAAAAGGGGTATAATGGTGGGCTGACACGAGGTGCCAATTTAATGTTCAGTTGTAATAATTCAACATTAAGTCTTTTTATAATGGCAAAGAATTAGCACCAAATATTCCCCATGAGGGTGAGTTTTAGAAGTGATCAGACATCAGTCAACATCAGGCGGAGGCTGTAGATTCCTGTGCTCAGCAGAACCAGCTCTCGTCCATCTGAGAATCTTTGCACATCTGGTTTCTGATAAAACAAACATACAAAAACATTGAAGGACTATTTATTTATTGCATCCTCTTTCACTACACTCCCCAGCCACACTGTGGGCCTTTAAGTGAGGATACCATAGAATTGCCCACGGCAAAATCAGAGGTTGAGGCTGTTTTCTTCCAAAGAGTGCTGCACAAGAGACTCCTTGACAGTTCACCCCCGAAAAAATCCCGCAACAAAGACGAAGGTGTTTGATGACCTGATGTTAGTTCTTGTTGAATGCTTTCAGCCTAACAACACCAAGTTCCCTGCTAAAATCCCATCTCAGGGCTGGTGACATTCTAATCAGGATATCGCTGGTGAAAGCCGCAAGGGGCCCAAGAGTAAGCTTTGCACCCATCGCTGTTGTCAGTCTTGCACTTTCTAAAGTGCCCAACTGGTCCAGAAGAAGAAAAGAAATGGGCTGTTTAAGAAAAAGCGTTGGTGAAAAACTGATCAACAGTGCCTAATACAAGGCAGTAAGTACATCCAGAATTAATGACTTTTTTCTTCCATCAGCATACACTCTGTATTTCATTTCAGCTATTTGAAGTATCTTTCCCCTAAATACTCTTCCTGTTGGTTAGTCTGCACCAAGACTTCTTTTTCCTTTAAATTTCAGTGCCACAAAACTCCTGTGCAAGTCTTGAGCTCCGGTTGGATGGGGCTTTGAGCAACCTGGTCTAGTGGGAGGTGTCCCTGTCCATGGCAGGGCGGCTGGAACTAGAGGATCCTTAAGGTCCCTTCCAACCCAAACCATTCTATGATTCTGTGATTCATGCATGAATAATATCTGCCCTTCGATAATATTTTTCACAGCATTCAAGATACCAAAAATCCTGAGTCGTGCTAGATTTCAAACCGTAAAATTCAGTCTTAAAAACAGTTTGTGAGGCAGCATTGGTTATCTCTGCAATGTTGATATTATGAAATGGGAAAATATTACAATATGATGAAAAGATATCATTAATAATAGCTTATATGCATGTATGGTGATCATTATAATTAGTTAGTTACTGCAGCTACACTGCCGGTGTCCCACCTTTTCATCTTTATGATAACCAAAGATGCAAGAGCTTGATTTCTGCCTCCTGCCCTCCCAGCCTGGATGTAACACCCGCCTTCCCCGGGAGCTGGGGCCCCCAGCACCTGTGTCCCTGCTTTTCCTCCAGGCACAGCTTCCAACCTGCCCCCCTCCCCCCCCTTTGCCCATATTTAAAGCGATCCCTTTCAAATGTGTTTGCGAGGCTGTGTTTGATGTCAGCACGCAGGCTTGCCGTGCCTGACTCCACCAGCCCTGTCTGGATGGTGCTTGGAGCTCAGCCTGACTTCTCCTAAGGAACTGGTGGCAGGAGTTACAAGGACTTTCTTGCTGTCCTTCACCAGTGATGGCTCTGAGCACAGCTTTGAAGTCCTTGCATACCACAGGATCAGGAAAAAGTCAGGATATAGTTCTCACATAAATTAGATCCCATGGATTAACCACTTAACTGATAGTTTCAAAATTTTCACTGTAAAGGAATGAGGAAGACAATATTCTTTCCTGTAGAATTACATTAAAAACCTATGTGTGACTTCTAGTTTTTTCAGAAATACAACACTTTGGTAACAACTGCTAGCTTCTATTTTTTCCTTGATGTAACCTACCTTCTGCTACATCATACTATGGTTATTCATGTACCTCTGCTAAATTTAGTCATTTCCTTTGCTAATGTTCTTACTGCTGAAAATCCCCTCTGGAGATATCCAAAAAGACATCGAGTGATGATTAGATTCTGGGGCCACCCCAGAGATCTTGCAGAATAACCCCAGGACTTGCTCTTACATCACCTGGAAGCGTTGGTGCTCATGAACCATCAGGAGCCTTAGATGAGCTCACCCTCGGACTGCACCACGTAACCCATGAAAGGAAGGATTTAGGACCCAGTCCCCAAAACCCTTCTTCTGAATCATCACCTGAAGCCCATTGCTAAATTTCACCACACCTCTGCGTAAATAATATGAACTTTTATTAACCAGATGAAAGATTATGGCTACAATTAATTATTTATTTTACTACATAGGATGCATTGTGGCCAGAGAAAAACAGCCACAAAGTGCTTACCTTAGGCTTTTAGCCACCAAACGGCGAGATGTTTAGCTCTCAGCCGCGGATATGGAGTCTGCGTGGGCATGGTCTGCTGCAACGTAAGCCCAGATTGTCCTGTCGACTGTGCTGCTCTTGCCTCTTAGGGATGTAAGGGAAGAATTAGGACCACAACCCTCCATCATCGTAATAAACAGAATTTTAACAGTAAAACTTTCCAGAAAAAAATCAGATTTCCTCAAAAAGTCCTGAAGGGAGCTTGAGGTTTAGTCAATAACAAGTTTTCCTGTATTATAATCAACTACACTGTCCCAGCCTATTCCCTTGTGTGTTTGAGAGCTTTGCTGCCCACTCGGGAGCAGAAACAACACAGCAAGGCAGGGACTGGACGAAATTAGACCTTTCCAGCCATCACCAACCTACTGGATGACTTTGGCTAGCCCATTTTAGCCTTCAGTGCATTTGTCTTCCTTTGGGGATGGCATGAGGTCTCTGTGACCAGCTGCCCATCCTTTGGGCAGCACCCGAGCCCCATGCCACAGCCCTTCACTCTTGTTGTGCTAATTCAGTGCTGCACCCTCCGCCACTGTCACCTTTCCAGCACTGCCCTCCCAGAGGTTAACCATTTTCTAAGCTCACTTATTTTCTATAATATGAAGGAATTTTTACAATGTAGGGGAAAAACACACCCCTGGGAAATCAGCCGTAATACTCTAGTTCGTATCTGCCATTAGGTGTCAGTGTGACAGCAACCATGGCTATTCTGGGGCGCGCAGGGATGCCACCCCATTCTAAACTTCTCATTTTCGACTCAGGGAAAAGACAATATGCAACTGAGAGGAAGGAGAAGGTTGAAGAAAGCAAGAGACATTTTATTTCAGGTTTTTCCGTCGCCTAATTGAAGTTATTTACTAACAGATAAGTCTGTTTACATTTCATTCAGCTTGTCTCGAGTTCCTGGTGCTGCCGTTGTCAAAGTGTAATATTTGCAAAACCAGGACAAAAGCTTCTGCGCACACTGATCTGACACCCTATTTTAGGGCAAAAGAAACAGTACTTTGCAGTCTGCAGGAGGTAAACTACTTTGCCCACATGCAAACGTTAAATTGCTCACATAAGTTGGCGCCTGTCAATATTGATGCTTATAGATGGGTCCTGCACAAGTAGGTTAAAATACTGTATTAAAAAAACAATTAAGAGTTCCACTCATTCAAAAGAAAAGGATATAAAAACTTAATCGCTAGTTTTAAAGCAACTTTTTGTGTCTGAAATACTACCTTATTTTGGTGTATCAGTGGTAGGCATGATGAAGAAATAGTAAAAACATGACATACATTAAGGAGTTTGCAAATGTTTTTAAACAAAGTTTCAGGCATTTCCCAAAATGAAATGGCAAAGGTAGCGAACAGTTTTTGGTTACATGGGAGTTTTAAAAGTTAGTACGGTTTTAAAATAAAAATCAGTTTTGGAAAAAAAAATATTTTCAGAAGAAAATGAATTTTTAAAATATTCTCCAATTGCCTCTAGTATTGGGAATACCTCAAGTGCTTGTAGGAGAGTGGTTTTTTGCCTTAAGTTTGGAACTGGAAATGTTTCCACCATTAACATGAATCAGATTTAGATCAGGTCGACATAATGGCTGAATCAGCTTGGCTTTCACCAGGATCAGGGAATCTGTGGATTCAGCTTTACCTTTCTCTTTTCTCCTTAGAGATGGGAGAGATTGTGAGCATCGCTTAAATTTGGTGTGGTTTTTTGGTTTTTTTTTTTATATTGATAGATGAAATCTTGAGTAGCATCGTGCTGTTGTGATGAGCATCAGAGCATGCTGGCTTTTCTTTTAGCTACTTCCAGTTTTCTAGTGAAGGCATGACATAGCAGTGGTTATTCCTGAGGGTGCCCTGCGCAGTCCAGAGGAATCCTAGCCAAGGCGAGAATCCTCAGGTGCCATCTCTGCTACAGTTCCCCAAATTGGATAGCTGCAGTTCTCTTTAAGAGGGCAAAGACTTCCGAGATTCGATAGCCCTGCCCCCCTTCAAGTTGGGGGTGGTGAAAGAAAAATCTCATGTGCCAATTTGACCTTGTCTTTATAGTAGATAATTATAGGCATTAGGAATAGAAAAGATGCCCGATTAAATGTCTCCAGCAACCTGCTAACACAAGATGGTGAAGTAATCCGTGAGTGTTTTCATAGTAAGAGTTGCCACGCTGATGTTCTTCCACTCTTTGTGCTGCTCAGCTTGCCTAGAAAGCTGTCTCCTATACATTAGTTTCCTTGCACCCTCTCTCTCTTTTGCTTTGCACCATCTTAAATAGCAGTGATTAAACCTTTCTTTATATTGGGTCTGTTGGGGGCTTGAAAGTTCCTGCTATCCTATACATCTGTTTTGACTTCAGAAATGTAAATCGAAGAGCTCCATATTTTTACGTGTGGTTTCAGACCAGGTTCTTCTTCTTGTCTGTGGTACAAAAGGAGCAGATGAAAATGCCAGCTTTAAACTGAGCACTGTTCTAGCAGAGGGAGTATTGCTTCAAGCCGCTCTTTACAGATCAGAAAGGATCGTGGTGACAGTTTCCCTCCAGCTGATCCCTTCTCCCTGCAATGGCCTGAGTTCTAAACCAATACAAAAAAGTCCCACAAAGCGTGAAGTACAAGGAAGAGTTTCCACCCAAAGTCAAAGAAGAGGCAGAGGGAGCAGAGTCAGGCTGTAAGGAAGGACTACAAGGAGCTGGTAATAACCAGGTAGACAGTAAACATCTCTGGGTGATGCATGTCTGTGTGAGAAGGGCTGGTGGTGGCATGTAAGGAAAGAAAAAGATCGCCGCGGCAATGCAGGAATGTGGAAAGATGCTTTGTGAGGGCAAACTTTCTCTGTTGAACATTAATTGCTTTCTATGGATACAAAATGCACTTTAAGTGATGAAAGGAGTGGCTGACAGGCAATGCTGTATTCAACAGATATGAGAGAATGCAGTCTAGGTTAATTACCTTCTCTTAAAAAAAAATAATGTTTTTTCTGAAAAGGTGAGCATCTGTCTGAGACAGAATCTTATCTCCAAACTCCTGTTGTCTACTTCAATGAGAAGGCGAGCAAGAAAGGGAATGAAATGGGGCAGAGAGGGGACTCCAGCAGGAGCCATGGTGATTTTTTTTTTCCCCTGGCATCAAGCGTCAGCTCTTTGCATTACTTCCCATGGACTTTCCTCCTGGTTACCTTCAGAAGCACAAGCAACGCCAGGAGCTTCCCACAGCTCCCTCTGGGGCTCTGAGCTTCCCAAGCGGCAGCCGCAGCCACTGACAGAGTTTATTTAAAAAGGCAAGGAGAAAGTGTGTTTACAGAACGCAATGTATAGTGTAAACTACCTCTGTGAGGTTTTAAAAAAAAAAAACAACCAACAAACCACTCTGATTCATGCCACACTGTAATTGAGGGATACCAGTCAGATGAAGATCTTCCCAGGGAGTGTAAGGAACAGCCTGGGAATGGAAAACCCGCTGTTTCTACAAGGTTGCATTTTTATGAAACGTAGTGTGACCCCTTTACGTTTTTCCTCTAAATTCGTCTCTTCTAATGGTAAGGGGTGAAAAGGACAGTGTCAACCCATCAGTGGGGGTTTTCAGCTGCCGATAGGGTCACATTGGCTTTTAAGGCCTTTGGGCACTCGGACCACAAAATGCGCTGGTGGTTATCAGCAAGTCCGTGCAGCAAAGTGCCGGCGCGGGTGAGTGACGGGCAGTAAATGCCGATCGGGGAGGACCTGCCCTTATATCTGCTTCAGTGGCTTTATTAGCCACACCTTTCTTGTAAATTGTAAAGTGTCAGTCAGGGTGCTCCAGAGAAGGTTAAAACAAGACGTGCTCTAATACCACAACTTCTTTTATGTCCTAGTGCCTTGAGGTGCATTTAGAAAACGCATCCAAGTTTTATCTCATATTGTAGGATTTCGCCAAAAGACATTGAGCAGAGCACTGTGTAAGTGTCATTAAGAGAGCTTAGCAACAGGATGGATATTGCTTGTGTATATATATGCGTGCACACACACAACTTGCATATATACACATCACACTAAAGTTTTAGACTTTGTAGCTTTAAAATAACATGTTGATACCTACTGCATAGCATGTTTTCTATACATTGCACCAGTGTTGCTAATTTTTTATGCAGATACACACACCCCAGACCCCATAAAAACTTGGCCCTCATTTTATGAGAACTTATCCAAGAAATTCCCAACATAGTATCCTAATTCTTAAAGCACGAAAGATATTATAGAAAGTCAGTATTTTTAAAAGGACTGAAAAAATATAGAAGCATTTTCAATTTCGGTACATGGAAAGCTAACTCCTGTTAAACTCCGCAGGTATTAAGCTCGTTGTTATCGGACTAAGTTGAGTCTACGCAATCTTCTAGCAGGAGTAACATTTTTCTTTCTGTGAAAGCCACTGATTATGAGCACGTTAGTCTGGCAGAGGCCAGAAAGCAATACTCTGCTTTGTAATTTGGGCTTTGTTTACAGACAGTATTGCCATTTTTTCCATTATTTGCATTAGGCAACTAACTGGTCCCAAGTTTTTCTTCATTAAAAGAAAAAGAAAAAACCCTCCTTTTAATAAGTGTGTGCTTCACACTTTCAAACTTCAATAGCATAGAATTTTTCACTTGATCAGAAAGCTGATTTAATTTGCTGCTAGGTTAAATGTTAAAGGTTTCAGTCTTATGACCATGAATTCTCAAATTAAATTCAGTGCATTGCTTAAATTTCTAGCTGCAGTGCATTTAGCCTAATTGCTTTGGTAAGTTGGATGCTTAGTAACTACTACTTTTCTGAATTTTCGTCTTTAAAGGCGAGCAATGCAATAAGCCTGAGGGGCACAGGTGGGCTAGCCTGCTCTTTGGGATTCACCTGTGGGGTCTTTGGCTATCTCTTCCAGTCTGACCGCATCCTCAGACCATGCCTGATGAGGCTGTTCTGCTGACAAGGGAGAGCATTTAAGCACCTGTAGGTTTTAGCTATTTAAGCCCAAATCGGTTTTGAAGCAACAAGAAAGGCTGAGCAAAATGGTTCAGATTTCAGTCAGCTAAATGTGTGCACTGGGCCTTTAAGTATTTGGCCAGACACATCTTGATTGCTTGGCTTTTGTTTTCACCCTTGGAAAGTCAGCTGGATAATACCCTGTAGCCAAAGTCTATTCTGTGATGCTGGGGGCTGAGAGGGAGAATTAACAAAAAAACAGAGGTATATTTATGCATTTCCCGCTTTTTGTCAGCCAGGCCATTTGCAGTTATTTTCCATTTCCTTGCAATGTTAAATACAAAAATCATAGGGACTTAAAATGATCCCACTGATGCAATCTTTAAGGTGGACTCTTCTCCTTGGGGACGAGTCGCAATGCAAACACGGGGGGGATGGAAGGGATAGAGGAAACTTCCACCAACTGCACCCAGCAGAGGCAAGCCCCGAGTGTCTAGTTTTTTCCTCTTTGTTTACAGCATTTTTTAAGGCTTTGAGTTCTCACGCAACGTATATGTCATTAAATGGCTGATGCCTCTTTGCACACGTTGTTGTGATGGCCTGTGGCAACCTGAATTAATTGTTTCAGTAGTTGATGGTGGTTACTAGCCGTAATTATTATAATTTGCATTTATAAAACCATCTTTCATCTAAGGATCTCAAAATGCTTTTGCGCACATTTAATTAAGCTTCACAACATCCTGTGAGGTAAGTGTCAAGAGTGTTGTTATATCCATTTTTACACAGGTTTCTCCAAGAAAACAAGGTCAGTCTCTAACATGACTGGTATTTGGTTCACATCACACTTGCACAGGACGGAGCAACTAGCACAGCTGCAGGAATTCGGGGTGCTGATCTAGGTCACTGCATCTCCCACATAGCTCTTGCTGCCGCCACGCTGTGTGGACACATGCACTAAGCCACCACAAACACAGTCAGAGCAACCTCAGCCCAGATTCCCAGTCTGAGATGGCCCTTGCTTTCCCAGGAGCACTCCAGCAGCAGAAAAGTCTTGGGAAGAAAACCAGATAAGCACCCCACATATTGCACAAGATGACATAACCCATCCTGCAAAGATCCGTGCTTTCTGTAACTTTCTGCCTTAACATTTAAGCCTCTCTTTGCAATCTGTGTACAGCAAGACATTTCTACTACAGCCGACACCAAGCTGCAAGCAACGTAAAGTTACCCTTTATCAATCACTCGCTTGTTCTAGAGGAGGCTGCACGCGCTTCATCTCCAGCCCCTTCCAGCCATGGACCCAACCCCATGGGCCATCAACACTCCTGAGATCTACTAAATTCTAGATTACCACTTGACTGTGCTACTTAAAAGTGAGGATCAACTCACGCAAGATAGACTTGGGACTTGAGGGGACAACAGGAGGAGACGGTTTTCAAAAGCTCATTTCTTTTTCAAACATATAACTATGTTGTTTAAATTCGGCCTCGCTCTCTGTAAGCTCTGTTGATCACCATATTAGCCCTGAGGAAGATAGGTCTAAGTAAGTGCTTGCAAATTGAGTAAGAAGTCCTGGGCCATACCTTCACGAGTTCTTTACCGTCCCCATCAATTTATAAGGGCTTGTTTACATGTGGCAATGACCAGATTAGCTGTTTTGAAAGAACTCTGCCTGTGGATGCACTTATTCCAAAATAAAAGCCACTTTGCTTTTCTAAATTAAGTGGACTTATGGGTTCATAATAGTTATTCTGAATAACATGAGAAAGAAAGCAATTTCATTCCTAAGTAGACCATTCAGCAGGTATATTCTGAAGTGACCTGTCTGGCTAATTTCTCATGTTGATGCTTTTTAAGGTACCAACAGAGTTGCACAGTCATCAACAACGAATTTTGTTTTCAGTCCATCCTTTTCCTGGAGAGGGTGTGCCGATGCCAGGCGAGAGTCAGGTTCTCTTTGCCCAAGGTCTTGCACACTTCTCTGTCTTTACCTGACGTTATTTCTGCATAACCTAGCAGCGTGAAAGAATTTCTGAAAACATTCCTGCTTTTTTCTAAAGTCAAAAAGCATTGCTGGAGCACAAACAGAAGAGACTTCAATGTGTCCCACACCACATGTAGGAGACGCCAGTAGCAGCAGAGGCTTTGTCCTGGATTCTTTGGAGGAGCACCCTAGTGAAGCCCAGGGAAAGCTGGTCCCACTCCTCAACTTCAGCACATCTAGATTTTCCTTCAGAGATGGTATTGCTCATCCCCGATTCTTTTCAGTTCCCCTGAGTTTGGGGAGTAGGGTTTGTTCTGGTCCGATGTTTCTCTTCTGGGGGAAGGAACTCATGGCAGGCAGGAGAGGAAGTCTGGCACAAGAACATACATCATTTCATTTTACCTGATGCCATCAACTTCACTTTCAGCAGAAAGAGGGGACAGTCACTGGACTATGCCTGCATTTTTACTGAAGCTTTCTTCTGCTTGTCCTCTCCTCCAAACTTGCTCATGTCTACTGCTACACAGAAAAGAAAAGAAAAATGCAGTAGTGACCTGGGGCTTGGGAGAATGTGGTGCCATGGCAATCACAGCATCAGACCCACAGAGAGGTTTTCCATGCTGGTTACCTGAAAACCGTGGCAGTAACTTCAAATCAGGACTTTTGGGGTTTGTTTCTTTTTTTTTTTTTAGTGGGGGTTTTTGAAAGTTCTGCTCATGTTATCTCATATTGCAGAAACGAGACTTGATGGGCACTGTGTTCTCCTTTTTGGACCTCAATCACTCCTGAAGATTCAAGATGAACTCTGCCTGCCCAGGCACCAGAGTCAGTGCCCCGGGCAATTTCTTCATATCTAAGGGATATGCAGGATGTGTACTCGCATGCCCTTGCTGCCTCTCAGCTCCAGCTGTACATGCAGTTTTGCTTTAGGAACCTGTACCTCCAGTATTGCAATATCTCTTTCAGTCTCTGTCATCAAGAGTTTAAATACAGTTCAGATCAGTGTTAGTGGCCCCACTCCAAATGAGGAGAATTGCTGCAATTCGTTATCTTGACAAATTAACTGGTCTGAGGCAATTTCGTTTTGAGAGAGATACAATTAGCTAACTCTTGAACTCTAGCTTTGCTCCAGCACTATGGCATAGTTATGCACCTGTTCAAAAGGTTTTGACGCTGCGACTGGGACTTTCCCGCCTGTAAAAGTAATTCCTGCACTGAGAGCCTTAGTGTGACGCAGCCGTGCTCTACTGTCCTCATGCCATTCTCATACCCCTCTGCAGCGCGGGGTAATGATGCAAACCTCATTTGTAAAGGACTCTGACCACAGCTGATTAAAAAAAAGGCTGTCTGAAGACCCAAGGTGGTCTTGTTGAACAGCCTCCAGAGGAGGGTCAGTGATGGAAATGCAGGGTCCTTGTCACAAAAAACACCGGAAGGGCCTGGCAGGGAGGGTGTTGTATCAGAGAGACACATCATCAGTCATCCCATCCTCTGTTTTGAATACCAGTCCAGTGGAAAATAGGGCTTTCCTACCCCTAATCCACTGTGTAGAAAACAGTAGCCCATGCAGACCCAAACAAGAAATATCTTTCTATTGTTTTGTCCCTGGGACTTAGGCAGAAGTTTCTAGTTGCAGTCCCTCAGTCCTTATAAACCTGGTGAAAACTGGGTTGCCTTCAGGTACAGTAACCCGCTCCTGACGTGGACAGGAGCTGATGCTGCAGGGAAGGCAGAGTGACCTCCAGCCTCGCCCTGGTTTCCCTCAGCGCCTGGCCTGGAGGAGCAGCTCCCTTCTGCCTCTTTGTAACAAGCAATGAAAATACATCCACAGCTACGCATTGTTCTTCCAACCCAATGTGGGCAGATGCATTTCTCATCCATTTCCCTGTGGAAAGCATCTCCTTCTGCCCCTCAGCTGTAGCTCACTCATGGGCATCGTCTTCCCTTGCACAAGAGCTCCCAGCTGCTAAAAGATATCCCTTAACCATCCATCCAAACCATTCCCTTTTGGAAACCCTGTTTGGGATGAAGCTGTCCTGCAGAAGGCTTGCATTTGCCTAGAGCCTCTTTGTATGGACTTGGTGGCTGGGAGTTTTCTTGAGCTCCTCTTTGAACTCCAAGCTGTCAGCATCCAAAACATTTAACCCTCAATTTCTTTTCTGCTTTATCAGTTTGGCCAGCTTCCAGCTGGCAGCATTTATTTGCAGGCTTCCATTCTGCATCTTTGGGTTTGCAGATGTATTTCTCTTTCAATTAACCCCCTGAAATGGTTTTCTTCTCCCTTGAGCCTACCTACCTCCGGTCCGGCCAGCACATCTCCCTGCTCTGGATGCCCAGAGGGCAGAAGCCGGGGGCAGAGACACTGGGTCCTTGGGCTGGAAGTGCCAAGCGGAGGGTGTGCCCCATACACAGGCGTCACGAAGAGCAGCTGAAGGAACACGCAAGTTCGGCAGCGCCTGCTTTGCCCGTTGTGGGTTGGGGCTTGCAATGCCGGAGGCACTTTTGTCTCTGTGGAGTCTCTAGAGCATCACTTAGGAATAATCAGGTCTTCCCTGAATGCTTCATACTGGGATGCTCTGGAGCACGCACCCGCATTTTCCTCTGCTGCAGCCTTCACCCCAAACAATAGGAGCATCTGTGCTAGCAAAGCTTTTGCCCAGCTTTACTTTGGAACAGGTATTTCTAGATAGTCACTTAAAAAGAAAAAAAAAAACAAAAGACCTGGTCTAAAGTACCGCTTACCAAACAAAGAGAATGCCTACTCACCAGGAATGTCCTCCCTCCTATGCCTGCTGTAATTACTGAGCAAGAGCAGCCTTAGGTTGCTCATCTTGTGTCTTGGCACTCCAGCCTGTTAGCACACATTGGCAGCCGAGAGGAGAGCCGCTTGCCCGCTGCCAAGATTATGAGGCAAACTTCACATGGTTTGGGAAACCCGATAAAATCTAGAGGTGCAGGATCTCTATTGCTGGGACACTAGTCAAGCCTTTGAAGTGAAAGGGCCTGGAACTGAAGCAAATCCTTGGTTATTCGGTCTCTCTCAGCTGGCGACCCTTCACAGTTTGGGACTACCACATCTGGATCACCCTGTAAGAAAAGCCTTTTTAAAAATAAAATTAAAGAATTTTAATTTTTTAAAAAATTAAAGAACTGCTAGAGCAGTTCCTAAGGAACCTGATTACTTAGGCTGCAGGGAGATCTAAAAGGAACTATTCAGCCTATATAGTGGTTAACTTAATTTTGTGTATGATTCTAGCAGAGCAAATGAGGAGTAGAGATTAAAATCTCAGCTGGAGCTAGCAAAGACTTGACATTTCTATCTGCAGAAAGTTTTATAGTCAGGTTTCGCTGCAAGCGGCAGAAGACTGAGAAGTGAAATATAACTTGTCTATGCTGAAAAAAAAAAGAGGTGTTTATAAATGCTAACTACTTATTTAGTTTTATCACAAAACTTCTATTTTAATTCTTAAATTTCCTGGCACACCCACTGAAACAGTTTTGCTGCTACTAATATGCCTAATAGCCAACAAGTGAAATAATGACATGTTATGCTGCCATTAAGGGTTGCTTCTACTTAGGAGTGATTGAAGTACCTTATCTTCTCAGGTATCAAATTGTTAAATTACAACACAAATGGGAGATATTCTGATTTAATGTACCTTTTCCTGCTCTCTCAGCACTAACAGCTGTTCTCCAGTACTATAAAAGCAATATTTCAACAATTCATATTTGTCAAATGAAAACATGTCAACACTGGGAATTAACAAAACAACACAAAAATAATCTAAAACTAAGATGCCATGGAAAACTAGACCAAAAGAAGCAGAGTGTAGAGTTATATTTTTACACACACACAAACAAAGCTGTGTGGTTTCCCTGCAGGAATTTGTTGAAAGTAAACAATTTTATTAGAATCTGTTCATTTAGAAAGGCATTTTCAGGAAAACAATTGTAGCCAGAAAAAAAGAGCTGACCACACTCAAGTTAGTAATGGAAGTTCCCACTAATTTCAATACCAGAAGAACTTTACCCAGTGGCTTTAGAAATACCTTCACGTAGTTGGAGAAAACCTCGGATGGAGTTAAGGTGGAGCAACTTATGCGTGAGATGCTCAATATCACACCTCCTGCAGCAGTTTAAAAAAAAAAAACCAAAACTGCCTCACAACAGCATGAGAGCTTGATTTCAACAAGTCAAAATAAATAATAATAAAAAAAGAAGTTAATGCATAATACAAGGAGATATGAACTTATTCACATGGAAATAGCTATTGAGGTAAAAAAAACGTAATTTGTTTAAATGCCTAAAAAAAAGTGTGTTTGTTTGGATAATTACTAAACTATACTGTTTTTCAGCACTCCCTTTGCTTAACCATTTACATTTCTTCAGAACCTTGATTTGTTTCTCTCAGAAAAACTCTACTATTTACTTCTGTTTTTAAAAAAAGGAGCAGTACGTCTGAAGTCTGTATGGTTCACTGGGAGTTCATTGGGATATATTTGCAACTCCTGAAGCAAAAACCTGATATTTTATCTTTAGAAGGAGTTACATTTTTTGAACTTATTGAATTTTTCAAAGATCAGCATGAAGAGTTCTGATTAAATGCTTGCTTCAGCGTTTTAAAGGCTTCTTGTGTCCCTGTTGCCTGAGGAGGTCGTACATTACGATTGCTCTGTAAACATCAGATTGTACAGAATTGGCTCTGCATACCATGCCGGGCACACAAAGAAGAAGTCAAATGGCTTATCTCACACTTATCAACTAGTTTATTTTTCATGCCAAAAAAAAGGGCTATATTTTTACAAGAGCAGCTGCTACTTTGTAAATAATTTAATGGCTTCTGTTAAGTTGAGCTGTCAATTTTGCAAACAATATTAAAAGAAGATTTTCATTTTACCATGGGATTGCATGTTTTATAATGCGTTTTTATCCCTGAAAGTCCAGTGGAGGATACTGGAGAGTGGAAACAGCTTCGGATTTGCAGACACAAATCCAAAAGAGAATAGATACGATTAAATAATGACACATATATGAGCAGGGAAGGCATGAGATCTCATCACCTGCGTACAGTGTTCAGAGAGCATCCTGCTCGTTAAAGCGTAGGAAAACTTTTAGTGGACTTGTAAAGAACCATATTTGGCTATTTCAGGTGGGTGCTAGGTGTAACAATAGCAGCTATCAGCAAATTTTGGAAATGCAGAATGTACCCTTGAGCGTGTGTGTGTGTACATTATCCTAATGTTGATCATGACAAATGGGATTTTGTAGATAAAGATTTTTAGCGCAATATAATTAATATTTTTGCATTTGATTAATGATGAAACAACGTTAGACACAATACCAACCCTCAAGTTTTGAAAATTCAAATTCAGATTCAAATCCTCAGATCCTAACATGGTAAGCAAATACTAGGTTAGAATTAAAACCAGGAAGAGTTTCTTGTGCAATAAGCCAAAGGAAGATCCCAGATTACCTGGATGCAAAATCTTAGGTGCACCTTGTGATACCTCCAATACTAGCACAAAGTCAAGTCTTTATCAAGTCCCAAAGCCTAGCCTGAGCTCTCATCTAGGTATGAGGACCACCACCCTCTCCCGGCTCTATGGCATTGTTGCCAAAATCCTTCCCGTTTTAATTAAATATGGGATATGTTGCCTCTGGTTTGGGAAGGGCTGTGTTGTTTAAACAGTGTTCCTTGTGCATTTGTTTTTCCTGCTGTAGCACTTCTCACCGGGAACGCAGTCCAATGTCCCACAACAAAAATGTTTATTTCTTTACTCTAGAGCTCATATCAGATGGTTTTGTGGCTTTGAACCGCTCCTGGCATCTGATCCTATCTAACATTCTACTGCAACACTGCAGCTGTATACCCAGACTAGAATAGGCTCAAACCTCGTAACTTGAGGTCAGTTTCAGATATTTAATTTAGATATGAAAGTGCAAAGAAATCTATTTGCACATCCGTGGGTAAGAACCCTCCTCATCCCCCAGTTTTGGCTAGAAGTGTGCTTGCATATGAGAGACTGCTCTGTTTTCCATGAGGTTCCTATGGATCCAGTACAAGGTGCAACTGTGCTGCATCCACAGTGCAAAACCTCAAAGTCAGTGGCCATGGTTATAATTGCTCATAGCATTCATATATTAGAAATATGCCACACGAGGACTGGATGCATCCAACTTGTAGCCCACCCCATGTTACAAAACTGCTGGGTCCCACCCAGAGCACGTGCGTGAGTTACACTGAAGTGATCGACGTGAGAGGGCTGTGATTTATTCAGATCTGGTTCCAAGCAGGTATGAGAAAATGCACATTAATAGTATGATGGAAAGAGATTAAGACAAAGCTGAGCCAATCCTATTTCTTTTCCTTTCTCTTCTCTCGGTATCTCTCAGGGTTTGAAATGCCACTGCTCCTTGGGGCTGGGCCAGCCTCAAGAGTGATGTCTAAGGAGAAACCACGGACATCGTATATTGGTGAAAGACTGTAACTTTAAGGGGATAAGTTATGGAGGCCTTAAACATTACTGAGTAGGTGAAAAAAGAAAAAAAAAAGATAAAAAAGAGTCATTACATCAGCTTGAGTCACACTGTATGTCTTAGCTTTGACATTTAGAAAACTAACAGCTTTAACATTTTCCTCTTTAAAAGCTAAGGCCAAGTGAAGAGGGAGGCTCTTCAGGACCAAAGACTCGGTTCACAGGTAGAAACGTGGTAGTGAGAGCTGTGTCCCCAGGCAGAGGCTATTAAAGTTTGTCCCACGAGAGCTGTGGTGGATTTTGCCTACACACACATCAACAGGAATTTTGTTTAAGCCCTTTCACAGAGTTCTTCGTGCGTATCAAAAGTAGTTTTTCCTACGCCTTTGTAAGTTCTCCATATTGCTCCCCTCCTTCTCTTGGCTGCTCACTCTGCAACAGGCTCCAAGGAGAGACCTCCAGAGGAACCTACTTTACTTGTGCTTGATTTGAGTTTTCTAGACATAGAACATTGCTCATACACCCTTTTTTCTCCCCTCCTTTTTTTTTTCCTTTGGATTTTTTATTCAAGGTAGAGAATAAATTGCACCAGGGCCGGTTTATCTCCTTTATTTATTGCACTGTGGCGTGCATGCTTGGAGGTGTGTTGCCCCTGACCAAGTTGGTCATTTTCAGCGATTCTCCACGTGGGAAATGGCAGCAAAGGCAGAGAGTATCAGTTGCCTAAGAAAGCCAAATCGGTTGCCACACTTCACCCTCTCTCGCACCGCAGATGCTAATAATATTTAGGTAGCATGAAGAGTAGAAATAGTCCGCAGCAATCTTACGGTGTTAGCTTTTGAGGACTCGGAGATTCAGCAACACTTACAAGTAGATTTGCCCTCCTAAGCATTCTGGGTCTCTGGCCAAAATGTAAACTAGCAGTATACTCGCAAGAGCATTATATTCTTCGCACTGCCCATGGTGTTGCCATGGGTATCGTACAGATTAGCTTATACAGGATCCAGGAAGGCAGAGAACAAGGGGAGAAAAACAGGGTTAAAAAAATAAAAACGCAAAAGGGTCTTACAATTTTGAGAAAAATCTTTTAAAGTCTTTATCTGTAACAGGATTTTTTTTCCTTAATCCAAACTCTGCTAGCCTGGGGTTTGATTACATTTTTTATTTATTTATTTTAAGTCTCACACCTAGAATGTGCAATTCCTCCTCTATATTTTTAAAGTGGTTTGGGTATTTTCAAACAATTTCCTTCCCCAAAGGGCTCAGAGTAGAACTTGGGAATTGGAGGTTCCTCCTTCACGTGCTTGAAGACTTCAGGTGTTGATTGTGAACCAAAATATTTTGAAACAAAGATAAGGAAAGTCTTTATTTTTAAAGGAAGGAGTTACACATACTCTTGTGGGGGAACAGTCCAATTGATAAGACTTTGATCCATATTGCACCACTGAAATACTCCCACGCAGCAGCCTTTGGCAGCCAGCTAGACCTTCTGTAGTTAACAATTTAGAGAAGACATTTCCTCCTCGCTAGCTAAAGCCAACACACACTCACTCCCCCCTTTCCAAAAACTCTTGGATGTGTTATTGTTGCTGGTCATTAGCTACTTGGCCTTCTTTTCAAGGCGAAAAGTCAAGAGTGAAAGCTGTGTAAGCATACAGTTTTCCATTCAATTTGATCCATTACAAGAGAGGACACCCATGTCCTTATTGACATCTAAGACAAACAAGTGGCAACTTGGTCGGTACTTTTACATTAAGTAAGCCTAATACCATATCTTGATTCATCTTAACAGAACTTCTGGGGCAGTCAGACGAAGAAGGCGCATCTGGCAAAGCTTTCATTGACCAACCTTCAGAGCGCGGAGGAGAACACGACCCGCCTGCTCCCGGTCCAGCCGTCAGAGCACCAGCACAGAGCTGCGCCCACAGGTGAGCAGCGCGGGAAAGGGCACACGGGCAACTTCTGTGTCTGTCAAAGATGTTTCATGAGGCCAAGGGAAGTCCTGTATTCAACAGAAAATGGAAGGGAGGGGGGAATAATTAACTAAAATACTTTTGAAATGTTTGTTTGGTATTCAGAACTATCCTGACAACCTCAGTTGTCATCTGCGTCATGATGGCAAACACAATAAAACATTAAGACACTAAGCAGGAACTAAGGAAAACCTGGAAGCCAGAAGGACGTGGCATGGACACAGAGCAATCTCCAGAAACAGACAGTTTGCGAGCATTTAACATGCACTAGCAGAACCATTTTCAAATTAAAACAGTTGGGCAAATGCACCCTTCTTTGGTGAATGTGCAGAAGAGAGAAACACAGCAATGGAAATGCAGCAAATTAACAATGTCAAATGGAACTTTTTAAAACCTAGCACGATCTATAAGCTTTCTATAAGCTCATCACCAGCCTGTGATCAGCATCCCTGTGATGATCTTTCAAGAGTGCACTTCTTCCAAAGTTGATTCAAACCCGGAACTTACCTGTTAGGAGAGAAACAACAGGTCTGACGACTGGATTTTTTTCAAGAAGTGTGTGTATGCTTTTGTTGCTAGTGAACCAGCACACCACCTTGCAACAGATGGGAAATTACACTGAAACAGCTCTTCTGCAAAGGTTAAAAAAGCATTTATTTAGCTTATTTTTCTTCATGCGTTCTTGTTAGAAAAGAAACAATTATTTGTTCCCAGACAGTATATAGATGCATTTATTTTTATTTTCTATGCCGACTGTATGTAGGAACATCTTTAGTAAATCTAGTGAGAGTACAACGTTGCACTTCCACATTGACAAATCATCCTAACCACTTGTATATAACTGTGCTGAACACTTTTCATGTGGGCAAAAAATACATTTCTTTCTCCTCTGGAAAGCTGGATATTACCTAGTTTTCTGTCTTTCTTCACGTGAAGAGGTTGAGCTTTTGCAGTATTAGATATAATATCCATTATGCCACCTGCACGCCAGTAGTGAAATAATTATTTTATACATAGCCTACAGCTTTTAGGATACAGAACACTGTCTGAGGCTTTCAGAGACATCCGATGGATGTGGAGACGGGACCTGCTTTTAAAAATACAGTGCACAATTATCCTCTTTTAACTTCGGGGATGGAGATAGCACTGTCTTGACATGGGCAAGTAATAAAGACAGCAAGATCACGCTGGAGACTGTATTGACTACAGAGGACTTTCCAAGTGCTCCAATAAAAGGAGCTCCTTTAATAGAGCACTAGAGCAGAGACTAATCCCAACATGCCTCTGATCCAAAGGTATAAACATGCTATCCTCCCTTCAGCTCACCTTTTCCCTTTCGGAGGTTGCTATGACTCACATGTCTCTGGCAGTGCCGCATCTGCCTCCGTCAGGCGTCTTGGGGGAGAGATTGCAGAGTTCAACTTTACTCCTACTCCTGGGCTCCACAGCTTGACCGCGTTTGCCTGTGCCAGCCAAGGTGGGTCACCAAAAGTTGCTGAGTCTCACCAGCGGCTGGTTGCAATCGCCGGAGCTACAGAAACTGCTGGGATTTCCCGAGGCTTTTGTTTGCCTCTCGCAGGTCGGTGAGTATAAAGCCAGCTCCCCACCCACACCACCAGCTCCTCTGCCTGCTGACACCCGGTGCTTGCAAGCTGACTTCCCCCAGGAGCGCCCAGAGTTTTTGGTTGCTTCTTGCAGAGCTGTGAAAGAAAACTTCTCACTGCTCCCCCGGCTGGCCCCAGCTGCTTGAAGCCTGCCAACACGAACCGGAGTTTTGAAGACACTCCCTGTGACAATGCCAGCTGGCTGGTAAGGTCACCTGCTGAGGCACAGGTGACTCCAACAACCTCTTCTCTGTGCTTAAAAAAAAAAACAAACCACAGACGCTTACAAGCATGTAGCTGTGGCTTGTGTTTTGCCTCCAGTTTCACAGCATTTGTTTTCTATAATATATCTGCTGCCAAGTCTGCATCGGACTTCTTCATGTGAAGAAATTTGTGTAAAGGAAGGAAGGGTTTGAGTGTTCAGAGCCTGCATAACTAGGAACGTTCTCAGTTTGCAGTCGTTGCAATGCTGCTTCTCTCTGGCCACTATTGGGGCATTAGACTATGATTAATGGGATGGAATGCCAGATTCTGCACCAAGGACGGAGTAATGCCGGGCACAAGTATAAATGGGGAGAGGACTGGCTGGAGAGCAGCCCTGCAGAAAGGGACCTGGGGGTGCTGGCTGGCAGAAGACTCAATAGGAGCCATCAGTGTGCCCTGGTAGCCACGATGGCAACCCACATCCTGGGGTGCATCAAACACAGCATAACCAGCCGGTCAAAAGAGGTGATTATCCTGCTGTACTCAGCGTTGGTTCAGCCTCATCTGGAGTACTGTGTGCAGCTCTGGGGCCCATCATTTAAAAAGAATGTGACAGTCCTTGAATGTGTCGAGAGGAGGGCCCCAAAGCTGGTGAAGGAGCCAGGAGGCATGTCCTCTGAGGAGCGGCTAAGGACTCTGGGTTTGTCTAGTTTGGAGAAAAGGAGTCTCATTGCTCTCTGCAGCTTCTTGAGGAGGGTACATGGAGAGGGAGGTGCTGAGCTCTTCTCCTGGGGATCCAGCACCAGAATGCATGGGAACGGTTCACAGCTGCACCAGGGGAGGTTCAAACTTGACATTAGGAAGCATTTCTTTACTGAGAGGATGGTCAAACACCGGAACAGGCTTCCTAGAGAGGTGGTCGATGCCCCAAGCCTGTCAGTGTTTAAGAGGCATTTGGACACGGCCCTTAAAAACACACTTTAACTTTTTGGCAGCCCTGAATTGGTCAGGCAGTTGGACTAGATGATCGCTGTAGGTCCCTTCCAACTGAAACAGTCCAGTCTATTCTGTTCCATTCTGTTCCGTTCCATTCTGTTCTGTTCTATTCTATTCTATTCTATTCTATTCTATTCTATTCTATTCTATTCTATACTCGAGATTTGGCTGCCTAATCTGAGACATCAGCAGAGGACATAGTTTATAATGGGTAGATGGTTACACAGCACTTGAGGAAATTTCTTTAGATTGATTCAACGTGTGAACCCAAAATTAAATCACATTTGCCTTCTGCTGCTTCAGTGAATTCACTCAAAAAATGGCGACGCCAACACCTTGCTAAAATGCAGTAAAGTTTATGAAATTGCAGCTGTATAGTGCTTACAGCTGAGCATCTTAGTAAGTGCACAGCAACATTATTATTCTAACTGATTTCCCACATCACAAATTCATATCTGACATTTCCACTGTCCACTTCTTCCCAGCCTCCAACCACTACCTGCAGTTTCAAAATCAATAAGCAGGACACATTCTCCCTCCTGTAAAGGCCCTTCATTGTTCGTTAGCTTGGTCATTTTTTGTTTCGTTATTGACTTTCTCCATTTCTCATGCTGTTTAACGCTAGTCTTCAGTGTTTATGTATTCTGCTCACCAGTGAGATAAATGTACATCCTGAATCATTTCCTATTTACTTCTGAAGTCTTTCCCCTCAAGAAAAATAAAAGAAGAAAAATTCCATTTTTGTAATAGATTTACTACTATTCTTCTCTCTTCCCTAACCCCATGCACCATACAGCCTCCTCTCTTGGCCAAGTCACTTCAGCCACGCTTTATATGTATTACTGTAGGCAACTTGTTGATTTACCTGCTCAGCATCATTTAAATCCGTGAGCTATTGTCTCTGAGGACTTGATTTGTAGTCTGGAGAGCAAGGTTTGTCTATAGCTTTTGTTTGCTTCATTCCCCTGCATGCTGGCATGTTGTGACTCCCTACAGCAGATACAGGCCTTTCTGGTGATGTGACAAGAGCCAGGTCAGATCTGGACTCCTGAGCGTTGCTCCCATTTTCTCTTTCTGGATATTTGCCAGTGCTGATGGTTCCTTTCTGCTGTTATCCATCACAAGTCCCCACTGGGTCACAGACCTGAGCCAAAGCAACCTTGAAGTTGGGTCTAAGTTAACGGTTGAATCTGCTTTGGGAAGAGGATTGGGCTGGATGACCTCCAGAGGTCCCTTCCAACCTACAGTCAATCTGTTGATTGCTTGTCAAGCCTCAGTGTTCAGTGTCATTAGTCTTGCAGTAAAAACCCCACAGCCTTATCTATACCAGTAAATTGCAAGTCAGACAAAGCCAGTAGCACTGCCCACGTGCACTTGGCCTGTATGAATTCATGTGTACATGACAGTACTCCCAGGCTCCACCATCTCCAGGGTGGCAGCTGTTCCCCTAATCTTTGTAATACACCATGATGGGACTTTGCAGGTGTTCAGCAAGAGCAGGACTTGAGGGCTGCTCTTTCGTCTTTCCCAGAGTCTTCTGTTCAGCTGCCTTGGCTTTACGTCTTTGTACCAGCTAGTCACACCAAAGCCATGAACCTACATTACTGCATTTCTAACACTACCACCCCCATCAGACCCAGATATTCTCCCAAATCTATGTCTCATTTTTTTCTGGAAGTTTCTGGAAGCTCATCTCTAGCATATACCTGGACTTCTTTCTTTCCTGTATTTCAGCTTTGACAGAACCTTTGCTTTGGGATAGCTGAGGCGTACCTCATGAATTACACCTAGGCAGAAGCCCTGGGCACTCTGTGAAGGCTAACAGAAGACATTTCTGTTTAACTTACTTAATAAACCTTGTTACTGATACCCTTCAGGGAGCATAACATCTGCATATGTGTAACAGAAGCCAAATTTTCAGGCTGCATGATTAACAAATCACTTCAATTAACTCTTTACATCCTCATCTCCTTTGCTGCCTTGCCTAACAAGGAAAACCATAGCCTGGGATGGAGATGGGGACAGAAAAGTCTGGAACTGAAATGATCATTCATAAAAGAGTATCAAGCATTTATTTCTCTGAGAACTTGTTATAGGCAAAGTCTGGCTTCTCTTCTTAACAGTCAGAGAGCGGAGAACTTAGTTTGAGATTAAAGTATGTTTTACAGACAGACAAAATTGGCTTAACTCCATGGCATTTTATGAAAGTAGCAATGGCGTGGCTGTCGGTGGAGAACTGTGGTCAACTTTCTAAACTGCTCACACAGACAGAGTAAGTTATAGGCAATAAAGATTTCAGGACAACACTCCAGATAGAGGCATTTTATTTGCTGCATGATTTCTTTCACTCTAACGTGAACAGGACAGTTAAATACCAGCAACAATGCACAGTTCCATGAATAATTTTACAAGACAAAGCTCTCATCTCTGGCTTACATTTGCCATTGACAATGGCCATTCTCTCCTTCCAAGTGTCAGATATGTTATAGTAGAGGCATTCTTGTCCTCTCAGTATTCTTGGTACCTATTTATGGAAACGTTTTGATCAGCATAACCCTTTTTGCTGCCTGTAAATGAGGAAAATAGTTTCAGAAGGTAGGGAGGCTGTTGTTCAGAGGACCAAGGTAGCATACTCATCCTCTCGGCAATGTGTTAAAGGAACTGATTGACTCCCTGTGGGATAGCTTATTTCTGGATAAGTCAACTAGTGAGTGACTGTGACCGTGCCAGAATCTGGCACGTAAGAGTCAGCACAGAGCTATGGCTGCAGTCACTCCTCTGCCATTGGCACTGGGAGCTGTGGTGTGGGTTTCCACCCCATCACGGTGTCATTCTGCTTCCTTACCGTAACGCATTGTGGGTTTAAGTATCTTGCATTTGTTGTTGGTAGTGTCAGTGGAAGCTGGGTTGGGGGTTATTTTTTAGCTCCATCTACCTGGCCCCCATCCCCTCAACCAGAACTACTATAGAATATCTCTTATTTTAAGACAAGTGATTAGGATAGAAGGCAAAAGCGTTTATCATTACAGTGATTTTTATCATAAAACTTCCCTGTTGCTTATGTACTTAAAAAGACAAATATTTCTACTGCTCTTCGAGGTTTTTATTTAAGCTCAGAAGCATGTTTGTATATTTTGAATCTGTAGCATCACTGATCAAACCTCAGGAAGCGTTAAGAGAAAGCTGCATGACAGTCTTTCATATCTGTATATGTTGGCTATTAAATCAGCATATAGAGAAAGAGAATTAGAGTTATCCCACTGCATCCCCTTTTGTGTGTCATGTAAAAAAAACCCATTAAACAGATTTCTTACTCCATTGTTTCGTGCGATTAAACAGAATAAGCATTCATCACTGTTACGCCATTTCTGTTTATTCTTCCACCATCAATTATCTTTTTCAAAAGTCCTCTTTAACCAGGGAGCAAACCTGGTCTTAAAATAGCAGGAATATAGGCTGAGAAATATGGTTTGCCACGGGTCCAGGTGTAATCCTACAAGCTGCTCTATCTGTCCTAGCAATTTTCGGTTCCAAAGTAACTCTGTTAAGAGGCATGCTGCGGAGATGTGGCGATGTGGTGTAGGAAATTGATCGTGGAAGTGGGATCCAGCAGCTCAGCAGTGCTAATCCCGCCCAGTCGTGGCAGCCTCCCTTCTTGTTCTCTGCCATTGCTCAGCCCCAGTGAAGGCAACAGGAGCTTCACAGGCATCAAGAACGCGGCAGTGGGCAAATATGTGTGGCTCTGCGCGAAGTTGCACTCTCGATTTCTACATCTGTAAAAGTGAGATAATACGTTACCAACTTCAAAGGGATGTTGGGCAAATTAAATCAGTCAGTGTGCGTACAGCACCTTGAAAATACAAAATTAACTCTTATTAGCCCGTAAGTACTCAAGATGCATCAAGGTGTTCTGCATGGCTTCTTGATTCCAAACAAAGGTCCTCTTGATTAAATTAGATTGCTAATGTTTTAACACGTTAGCACACTTGAAGAAAGAAAAGTTTGAAAAAGCAATTTGGCTTCGTCACATGAGCAGTGTGTATACTTAATGGAAATTTTTCCAGCATTCACAAAACAAAGAAAAATCAATAAAATGTCTGCCAACTGTTCCACTGAAAACATCTTATAATCTATAGCACCGAGAATCCTGAGCCAAGATAAACCAGCGTTGCTGACAGAAAATACTGACAATTATTTTACATTGATTCAACTTGGCCCAGCCCAGACTGACCTTGTTTATTCATCTCAGTCTCTTAATTCATATTAACTTGGCATCAAAATGGGACATGTGGCATGTGGGCCAAAGACCCATTTTTGTATCTTAGACTCAGATAAATGTAGCACATTGAGTACTTCCAGTGCCTTGAGCTTTTAGGTAGATTTATATGCATTAGACAGAACTGGTTAAGTTCCTTTTATCCCCGCTGGGCTTTTCATGTCTGTTGACTGTAAAACTAGAAGCTCGGGAGAAGTAACATCTTCTTCTAAGCCTTTGGATATACATGAAATCCTCCCAGTACTGGTCAATTTTAAAGACGCATCCAAAGAGGATGGAGGGGTTTAAGCTGTTTTAAAAACATAAAAATAGAAGGGTTATGGCAATTTGGCAGCCAAAAAAGCAATTTGCAGGTCTGGGCAGAATCCGAGGCTGCGTGTAAGAAAGCTAATCAAGACACTACGGAGGAGATAATGGGGTCGAAGAGCAGAAGAATCCCTCCGTTTTTGCAACCAGCATAATCTGGTCTCCAATGAAGTTTCTTAGTTTCTTTTGCTAAACCAATAAAGCTTAGCGTGATGGGAGAGTTGCATTACTGCAGCTTAAAAATGTCTCGGGAAAGCTGATGAGGAGACTTGCTTTGAGTTGCTCTGCGGATGCCCAGCTGCTTGCATAGCTGTCGCCCGACTGGTAGTGTGAAGACAAAGGCGCAGGGAAAATCTGAACTTTTTCTTTAATTATTTATGTTCTCGTCAGTAATAAAGGTCTTTTTATTTGTATTATCAAAGCTGAGTGACATTTCGCACTGTGGCAGTTAACAAATTGGGTGCCGCACAAAAGCATTCACATTTTCATTCTCACGACTACGCTGCTGTCATATCTGAAAGCCACCCTCAAGTAAAACACCACTTGAGTCAAACGTGTCTATGTCCACAGAGGAGGAAAAGCCACCCAAGTGAGGAGAGTCCCCCCAAAGGGGTTCCCAGTTGGCCTGGCTTGAGGTGTCTAGTTTGTTTTTCTCTGTTCGACTCGTTCTTGCCAAGGGCAATGCTCCCTGGGACTTTGCCGGGCACTTGGCAGTTTGCGGACGGCAGGATGAACGGTGAGTCGGCAAGCCGAGATAGCGCAAGATAACCTCCAAATTTCCAGTTCCACTGCCTTGGGAATGGATTGCCATTCCACACGCCTACATAAGCAGAGATTAATGATGAGTGAAGAAACCGAGACCAGCAAAACCTAAAACAAAAAAAAGGAAAAAAAAAAAATCCATCTGCATTTTCCATAACACATAGCTGGTGTTTTCCTCTCTGCATCTCACCTCCCAATTCATGACTTGGATTTCAGTGATGGAAGTGGTGCGGGGACAGGGTTTAACGGCAAAAATCCCAGAAAATCAGTGCTGCCTTTTGGGTCTGCCGTCCTCCTCCTCTCCCAGCATCCACCCCACCATCTCCCTGCCCAGCTGCCACCCTGCCAGGCACCTGCTCAATGTCCCCAGCCTGTCCTGCTTAACAAAACCTTAATTGCTCCAAAAAACACCAGCTTTACACCACATCTTTGATTGACAGGACAGGGCTGGAGGGACTGCACGGCCAAACGCATGATCCTAGTGACGCTCGGTCAACAAAGAGATACAGTTTGTAGCCAGGGAATTACACAGGCTGCTGTGTACTTGAAGAGATAGAAAACAAACAAAGCAGCTCTGGCTCTGCTCTGCAGTGTCTCCCCAACTCTTCAGTCCTTGTCCCTCCCCTCCCATCACTTCTGTTTTGTTTTCAAAGACCCACCAGGCGCAGACAGACAGAGGACACCAAGCACAAGCCGGGAGCGGATGGTCCCACCACCTCCCCAGTGGAAAAACCCTTTTCCGGCAGCCAGGAAGGTAAGCAAACGAGTTGCTTTCGAATATGCACAAGGGGATGCTAGAAATACTGGCGATTGGTACCTTGGAAAAGAACTTGGATCTAGTAAGAGAAATAAGGCAGTGGCATTGCAGCATGGGACTCGGCTACCTGCTCTTGCGACGTAGAATAAATTGCCTGATTGAATGAATCTCCTCGTCTTGCAGTGCCAGTCACGACTGAACAAAGACAGGCAAAGTGTTTATTAGTTTCGATGGTTGTTGCTCTGTTACTTGGTGCGCAATGGCCAGATCCTCCGGTAGCAGAGCCCCACCAGTTACGTGGCCTGTGAAGCAACGTTTTGCGCTGCTTCTACAGGGGGTTCTGGAGCGAACAGACGCAACCATCTTGCTTTGGCAGTATTCAGTGTCTCCATTGTAGCACATTCAAAGTCGTGCAATGGTATAATAGAGGAGTAGTCCGGCACGAGAAAGTCATGGTTAAAGAGTTGTCCTGTAAAGTCAGCCGGGCAGGGATATGTAAGAGTATTTGCGCAAGGGGTGAGACGAGGATTTTTATCTTCTGCCTTGTCCAGGTGTCCCATCACTATAATGACAGGCCTGTAGGAACTGAGCCAGTCTCCAGGCACGTTGACAGGGAAAGTCGAGGTGTAACTGCAGTTCTGATAGCCACGACTGAAACAGATGGTTTCAAACAAGCTGGCTCTGGGTGAGCTTCCATGTTACAGTGATGCTGAACTACCAGCTTGCCACCATCAGAACGGGAAGGTCCTGCTTCCCCCTTACCGCCTTCTTCCACCATTTATGGGATCACACAGGGGGCCACCAACATATTAAGCCAAGGAAAAAAAATGATTTATTTTTCTCCTGTGGGCTTTTGTCCATCCCCTGACCCAAACTGCATTGCTTGGGGATCAGAGGACACCACAGAGGGCACCAAGCAAGGGGCAGAAGCACATTGCCTGCAGCAGGACTTCTTTTTGATGTTGGCAGCTGTTAATTCAGCTCAAGCTGTAACACGAAGCCTCATCCTCAAGCACCTCCAGCAGCAACCTGACAGCAAAACCCTCCTCAGACACAAGACAAGCTCCACCACCCTACAGCTACAGGTAGAGAGGTGTGCTGCAGCCATGGCTCCCTCCAACACATACATCCCACTCCTGCAATGGCTCTGCACTGAGTCAGCATGATGCGGGAGCCCCAGTTCATTGCTGGCCTCAGGTCTCCACACTGCCCTATCCACAAAAATCACGGTTGCTTTGGCTTGGTGTGGCGTTTGAGGGAATATACGTATCCTACATGTATAGACTTGTATAAGCAATATATTGAATATTTTAATTCAGCCATTGACTAACAGGATATAATATAGCTGTGTCCTATCAAAAAATGAAAGAGTTACCTAATACCATACCCTTGTTTGTTTGGGTTTTTTAGTGAGTTCAACGGAATGTAAATAACATGGTGGGGTTTTTTTTCTTTTTTTTTGTTTTTGAAGGAAATTTGAGAGCAGTTCCTTCAGAGCAGGTAACGCATTTCTGATTTCTTTTTTTATTTCTGCTTATTATTATTTACTCTATTTTGCAGCTTCCTGAAACTCCCCGAGCCTGTCCCTGCAAGCTGTCTGCCTGCAGGGCTCTCACTGAAATTGGTAGAAATGCTCCTATGCGGCGCTGCTAGAGTGGGGCTTCTGTCTGCGGCTTTGAATTGAGCACAGCGCATAAAAAGTAAAAAATTATTATTATCCGGTGCCTGCTGGATGGGACCTAAGAAAGAACTTATTGTCCTCCATCCATGTTCGTCTTACACAAACTAGCCGGCACTCGTATTGGCGCTTTCAAGAGCGAGACCACAGTAAGGAGGAGTGAAATACTACCCTATGGTTTCATGATTGCTCTAAGCTGATTTAACTGCAAGGTGCTGCCAAAAAAGGTGGACCATCCCTTCCCCCACCACCAGCCTCCGATCCTATGTCCTCCTCCCTCTCCCACGCCGGCTCAGGCGCTTGCGCCGTTCCACCCCGCGAGAGGCTCACCGGAACAGGAGAGGAGGAGAAGACCTCCACATGGGCAGGGAGACCCTACCCCATCCCCCAAAATCCATCAGCTCCCCCCGTCTCCCCTGGGGACCTTCCCTCCTGGCCTGGTTTGGTGCCCCAGGTGGTTGGGTGTCAGTGGGGGTGAGTATAGAGCACACACGTAGGGCAATCCTGTCTCCAGAGCTGATGAGTCAGCAGCGTGCAGCACCAACGCAGCCTTACTTTAGAGGAAAAAATAAATAAAATAAAAGCTGTCTCACAGCAACATGGATAAAGGCACAAGAGTGCCTGTATTTTAGATTCCTCCCAATTAGTTCTTGTTGAAACTTTTATTTTTGAGGCCAAAGTAGTCAATGTTTGGCCTCAGTACAAACAGATCATTAAAAAAAAAAAAAAAGAAAGGAAACACTTCAACCTCCCAGCGGAGCAGGATGGCACTTATTTAGTTCTTTCATTACAAAACCAGCCCGTGCCAAGTAAAATCGTGCTCTAAGAGCTGTTCTACCAGTCCCGAAGTGCTGGAGAACAACACGCGCCGGCCCCACCTCTGCAGCCTCCTGCCGCCCCCTGCGCATTTCCCCTGGGTGGAGGATGGGGAAAGGCTGGGGAGCGGGTGACAGAGTTCACCACACTGGGGTTGCGCTGGCGGGATATCCCCCTCCTCAAAGGGTGGCCTTTGGATGGCTTTGGTGGCCTTGGGATGCAGAGTAAAGTGAAATATAGCAGTGGTGACGGTCTGGAGGCACTGGTGGGATTCCTGGGTTTGCAGCTGGGCCATCCAGCAGTTAACTGCTCCTTCCCCGAGCTGCGTGTAGAATGCTCCTTGCCCCCACATAAGCGGCTGAATTAATAAACTGAGAAGTTAATTTGGAAGCTTTGGACTATCACAATAAAAGCCACAAGCACAAACTCTGCATAATGGGAGTGATACAAGGAACAAAACTTTGCCGTCACGTCATTAAGGACTTACACAAGGGAGCAGTTGGAGCATCCTTTGGTTCCAAAAAGTTCCTGCAACTGAGCTAAAAGCTGATGGGTGAAAGTGTGACCTTTGAGTCCCCAGTGGAGGTGCCCTTATTTCCCCACGCATGGCAGAGCTGCTTGTGCATGGGAAAATGGGGCACCTCCACCCTTGCTGAGCCGCTCTGGTTCTCACGGGACCAAGGGAAGGGAGGCAGCAGCTCTGACAAGCTCTTGGGCTGCAGAGGGAAACCACTTGCTGGGTAAGGGGGAGCCTGTTGTGCACACCAGGTTTTTTGGAGCAGGAAAGCCAGCCATCCATGCAACGCTTAACTTTGCACTTCTGGGAATATGTTTCCAACACTGTTCTGCCCTGACTTTTAATGGCATGTGGAAATGTGGAAGTCTTGCAGCAGTTGGGTACCAACCAGCACCCAGCAAATCAAAGTAGCTCCTTTCTAGCTGGACTGACCTCTGGCTTTCGTTCAACCTATCCCAAACCCAACCCAAACCCACCGTCAGCAGCAGCTCTACACTCGGACACTGCCACCAGCCTGACACCAGCATTTTGATGGACAGCCCGTCCCCAAGGTCCCCCTTTCACCCTCCTGCTCCCCCGAGGCTCGTGTTCCTCCACCACCCGCACGTTGCTTCAGAGGGAGCCCTCACAATACTGGGCTCGGTGCCATGGAAGGGGAGCACACCCAAAACCCAGCCCTTCTTGCACAGTCAATTCTGCAGGAGGATCTCTGCAGCTGTGAGCTGGAGGATTTTCTTTGTCCCCTTTCACCAGTTTGTTGGCAAAAGGCTGAAGCCAAAAGTGATGCATCCCCAGTGCAAATGGCCATGGAGGCCTCAGCAGGGACGTATCCAACACGAACCCTGTCTTTTGTAGGTGCATCACAACGCGCATCTTCCTTGCTTGCTGCTGCTCTCAGCTATGAGGAAGCTTCTCCTCCCTGAAACTGTAAAGATCATGCAACAAAATGTTCCCAGTCACCTGCCAGAGCAGCTGGCTGTCACACAGCCAAACAACGCTCAAGCAGTTGAACCAGATTTGTTTTCTAGAGGAAAGCCTTAGCCCCACAGCATGCAAGAGGCAGCTCAGAGGCAAGACTGTGCTATTGCAGGGGCTGCCAGCATCCCCCGACCCAGCAGTGCCGGTGGCTTTGCACTTAGCAGAGGGCACATGTGTCCCCACTGCAGCCCTTTGGTGCATGGGTGATGATGGGTCAGGGCTGGATGGACCACCACGGTGGTCTCAGCTGGCAGGTAGGACAAATGCCAAGCTGGTTTGGGACTGGCAGTGGCCAGAGGATCCTATCACTGGGGACAAAGGTGGGGATGGCATAGGTAGATGCCGGAGGAGCGAAGGTGAGATGCAGTTTTTCATGCCCTGTTCATGGCTCAGTTGGGTACAGGTCTTCAACCAACAGGGGAGAAGCAAATGAGGAGTGGGCATCCCATCCACAGTATTTGGTGGGGTCAGGATTTGGTGTTCATTTTCAGTCCTGTCTGCCAGGAAAGGCTGGAGATGGGTTAGAGGTGGCCTTGAGAGCCATGCTGCTGGAGACCCAGCCTACTCTTGCTGCTTTGGGCAGGGTAATCTCCAGAGGTCTCTCCTGGCCTGAGTTATTCTGGGATTGGGTAATCTTGAGGAAACTCTGTAGGCTGGTTCTCCATTTAGCAGCACCCAGCCTTAGATAAGCAAAACTAAGCCTCCAAACACCCTGGTCACCAACCTCGGTACAAATTAGACACTTCAGAAAACGTGAATCTCAACTGCTCTGCCCTTTCTGGACTGGAGACTGATCTCTTCATCACTTGAGATGCTGAAGCCAGTGGTGCCTTATGGCTACCAAATAGTTGTTTTAATATAGTATCACGCAGCTAAATGCCTACCAGCCAGAAAGGCTTTGTATGATACTATCCAAGGGAAACAAAGCATTTCCAGTGAAAGGGAGCAGTACCTATAGATCCTCACATCAGGTGTGTCCTTCCACGTAGCCATTCCTGCAGCCTGGAGTTGGGTGGTCTCCGCCTGAAAAAACAGGTGTTTAAAATAATTCCTCATGGCTCCTTCATTTATTCCACTCTCTCCTGCTCTCGTCCTTTCCCACCTTCATCCAGCCCTTGAGAGTAATCCCCAGGAGAAAAAGCGTAGCGTCCTGGGAGCGATACGGCAGCACAGGGAAGAGGTTTCTCTGTATTTCCCGCTCCAGGAGACTAAAGGGATCCTCCGTTCTGCCTCAGACCTGGGGAGACGGAGAAACCACTGCCTCCATCCTGCTATCCCTGCAGGTCCAAGGTGGCTTAGTGGCTTTTCAATTACAGGGTGTGCCTTCCTCTACTGCTCCTCCCTTCGCCTGCTGGAGCGGGACCACATCATTACCATGCAAAGCCCCACAATCTGAACTCTCCAGGGCACAAGTGGATGCTCTCCTGTCAGGATATTCATGTTTTCCTGCTCTGGATGACTAGCTGCTCATTACCATAGGCAGCAGCACTACAATACTGGCTTCCCCCATTCCTGGACAGCCCTCTCCCTGCGCTATGAAAATCAACTCTCGTCAAATTATTACGGCTTCTTTTATTGCCAAGGTGCTGCATGCAAAAAGACGTAGATGTCAGAAGAGGGTTCCAGTCATTATCGCTCCTCAGCCTTTGATGAACATTAAACACTTCTACAAGCTTGATGCCACATCACAGACTTCCCACGCGACACTGACAAGTCTGCTTTAGTGTGACCAGAGAGGTTTGCAAATAGTTTTTTTTTTTAAAAAGTACTTTTAAAAAAAAACAACTGGGTAGATCTGCAGAGCTGGATTCTTGTTAAACTCCGCAGACAGAGGCACAAATCACGAATCACAAAACCCAGGTCAGATACCTATCTGATGCACTCAGGACCCTGAGCCTTGAACAGCAGGCACCTACCCAAACACCCTTGAACTCTAAATGGTAAAACATGATGTGTTGAGATTTTTTCTCCAGCCTGCATTCACCTTCCCACATATTCCCTTGGTCCCCAGAGCAAGCGCCAGCAGAAACCCCTCTGCATCACTCAATGGCACAGCTCTAGGGAAAAAAAAGCCACCCCTTATCTTCAGCCGCTGATGCTCCAAGATCTTACTGCTGTGGATCCCTTGCAAAAAAACTCTTTTGGTTTTTTTGGAACCTCCAACAAATGCCATTTGGAGGGCAAGGAGAGCCCACAGAAAGCCTGCAGCCACCCAAAACCCAGGGCCCACACACAGCCCCCCATGAGGGCTGCTGCTGAGTAAGGCAACTCGTAACCTCCTTGAAGACACCTGCCTAAGTCACAGTCTGGGCAGTGAAGCCGTGCTTTGAGTTTCAACACTGGAATAACCCAGTGGGGTTCAGATGGGACATCGGGAATGCTTTCTTGTCACCTTCAAATCGCCTCCGAGAATGAACAGGGGGTCGTATGGTGGCAGGGCCACCTCCTGCCGTCTCCAGGGAAGGGAAGTGCCAAGAGATGGGCTGTGAACCAAACTCAATGTCTGTACCATGCTCGTTTTGAGCTGTCACACTGAGATTGTACATAGGTTGCTGAGGTTGTACGTAGGAGGTTGTACACAGGAACACTGTTTCAGAGGGTGATTTCTATCTCGGTGGTGAAATGCACATGCCATGAGATGGAGCTGCTGCTCTGGTAAAGGTTGCTTATGAAGCTGCAAGAGTTAGGGGAATTTTTTTTTTTTTTTTTCCTCTTTCCTGAAGTCAGGAGCACTCACATGAGCCCCATCCACCCCGGCCAGTGCTCCCGCAGCCTGACACGGCCCTGACAGCCACCTCCTGGGGCCGAGCCCACCCCCCCTTCCCACGCCAGCCAGCCTGCCTTGCCCTCCAAGACTCACGTTCCCCTTTGTTTTCAGCTCCACACCTAGTTTTTTTTTCTTTGCATGGTGAAGGGCTGGCTACTCCTCTGTAATTCAAAAGAAAGAATGACTCACTAGACGACAGCACTTTCCAGGGCAAAGTATTTCATGTGTTTCACAGGCGCGCTAGCCTGTGTTATGAAATAACCTCTGTTTGTGGCACATAACTATCCCATCCTCCTGTCCTTTGCTAAACCAGAGGGCTGGTGTTTCCACCCTGGGATTTGTGCTTAAATCACATATTTGCGTTGTGTGAGGAATGCAAAATGCCGTCCCGCACATAACTTTGAAAACCTCTCTACCCACTGGTGTTAGCCCAGCCTTGTGGTGTTTGCAGTACGTTTTAATTAAAAGGTAGCAAAAATCTAAAGGTTCGCTTTTGCCGATAAGCTTCCAGGCACCGGGAAGGGGGGTCAAAGGCTGACAGAGCCTCAGCTCCCAGCCCCTTGCATCCTAAGCCCATGTCCAGCACAGGGGACACAGGGAGCTACCACTGGAGCTGCAGCCCCCGGTTTCCCCAAGAGCAGACGGGGATGGGGGTTGCAAAGGGGCTTAAAAAAAAAGGGGGAGAAGTGCCTCACCTTGCATGACAAGGCAGCTTTAGGGCTGCAGCCTCCATTCCCAGGCCAAACTGGGACAGAGTCTGCCATTGTCTTTTCTCCCCGAGTTGGGATGGTGTTTCCATTACCATGCAAGGTGTCCATCCCTCATTGCCTGATCCTGCCTCTTACCTCTCCGCAGGAGACCGGACACGGCGGGTCTCTCAAAGTCGTGCACTTTGGGCTGGTGTGACCAAGTGTGGGACCCCCTTCGCTGCCAGAGCGAAGAAAGCAAAACCTCACCGAGGTGGCCAAGTTCACAGAAAGTCCTTCAGCGAACTTCCAGACGGTCCTGGATCCGACCACCAGCAGAAGATGAGGTGCTTAGAAAAAGTGCTGCCCTTACACCTCTGAATGATTTCTGAGTTAACACAAACGTGTCCAGGCACCAACTGCCCTGCGTTTGCTTATGGAGGGCAATGTGGTGACATTTTCATCGTGTCATTTAAAGACACGAGTAATTGCGGATCCCCATTTACGGTACAAACACAATGCTGAAAAATTTGGGGGGGTGGGGGTTCTTGGACAAATCCATAAACTTCTCAGGAGAAAGTCCATAATTCTCTATGCATTATATGTTTTAACAATCTTCACTTGGAAGCAGATTTGAATTTCCACTCAAGGCTCTGAAAACCGTCCTATTGAGATACCAGCAGATAAAATCTTCACTCAGGATACCTCTGTGAAAGAGCAGCCTTTCACAGTCGGCAGCATTTTTCGAAGAATGCTCTCAATTTTCATATCTAGATATATCATCTTAGTTGAATAACCATTATTTTGCCTTGAAAAAAAAAAAGACGCGGAGCCTCTTAAACATCATTCCATCGGAGTCCAGATTTTAATCTGCCTCCTCTAACCACCAAGAGAAAATGCACTGAGAAGGTAACGTAACCTGTTTCCGTCCTCTGGTTTCTTTTCTGACGGTGACGAGAGGGGCGAGCATGGTTGCGGGGCTTTTTTCCCACCATTTGATCGGGCGCAGCGTGTACGGATGCAGATTTTTTTTTTTTTTTTTTTTTTTTGTGCTCTACCATAGTCACGGCTCTGGGTTAAGCTGGAGCTTTTTTGGGAGCGCTGGGTGGTCGTGACCCAAAGCCAGCGAGCTTCTTGAAGTGGTTATGTACGACAAACAAATTTGTATGATGAAGGGACTGAAAATAAAAGTTTAGCTGGAAACAAACAAACAAACAAAAAAAGCAAACTACCAAACCAAGCCATTAGAAGTATTTTATTAACAAAAATTCTGTATTTACACAAGTAAAATATTTATGCTCACGGTCGGTCAGCCATTTTCCCCTTCCAGCACAAATCCTGCTGGATTTCTGCTGCATGATGGGCCATTTTCATCGCGCCAGAAAAACTCCCAACCCATTTCATACTTTATCGGCACCTTCCTATGTGTCTATTGGATATCCTTATGGTTTGAAGGGAGCACACCGTCTGCAACACCTAGGGTTGGGGGGTTTTTTTGTATGTTCAAGGTGGGGGGGGAAATTAATAAAGAGAGCTTTGAAACAGAGCGGGCTGCTGCGTCGCCTCCCTGCGCTGAGCTGTGCCTGTGACGGCTGTGCTTGGAGGGGAGCACACCTTTAATGTTCATATTCGTATTTAATTTCCGACACACACGCGGCACAAGGATGGACGGCGGCATCCGGGCCCCTGCTCAGCCTGAGACACTGTGGTGCGTTGCTTCGCCATACAGCTATTCTGCTGAATTGCAGCCATATTTCTGTCAGTACAAGTGATGGTCTATATGAGGGATTAATCTGACACCAGACAGTGATTCTTAATCCTTCAGTATATCATAATCTATTTACTTTGCATGCTAAGAGGATTTCAGCTTAAAAATATACAGGAAGTGATACTAGAAATGTACATAAGATCCCCAGTGCCGTTTCCTAAAATCACAGTTTTTCATTAAAAAAAAAAAAAAATCCTCTCATGATTTTCTTGGAAAAGTCCTGTCTGCCCTGGAAAAAAAGAAAAAAAAAAGTGTTGAATAGGGATTTAACTGGAACTGGGCATATGTTTTCCTTTAGGCTTCAGCCCTCTGACCATTTTCGCCCTCCTCCTTCCCCGCAGCTTTTTGTGCTCACCCTTACGACATGAAAGAAGAGCTCCCCAGTACAGCAGGTTCCTCGGCTGGGAGTTACACCGGCAGATTTTTTTTTTTTATTGATAAATTCAAAACAGGTTTGGAACCAATGCGGGCTTTTTATGTGCATTAATTGCTGCCCGACGTGCGTGAATTAGCAGTGACTGGCTAACGCGGAGGTCAGCGCAGGGAAAACCACAAATGGTGGGGTGCGACGGCTCCTCATTACAGCTGTAATCAATCGTCTCTTTTCTTTGCGCCCTGCCAGAAAGGGTGTCCTTGGAATAACTGTAATAAGCTGTGTTGGGGGCGGGGGGGGGGTATGTCTGCTGAAATTGCTAATGGTAGAATTTATAATTTTTTTGTAATAATTTAATTCATGCTGGGATGTAGCGCTTTCGGATCCCCGAAGCACGTCCTGCACCTGAGCCGGCTGTCGACCACCCCGGCTGGCATCAACCCTGCCCGGCCTCTGCCCACCGCCGCGTGGCCGGGTACCACTCGGGGCGCAGTCGGATCATCGCCACTCACAGCTCCCCACCACAAAAAAAACAAAAACAAAAAAAGCTTTCAAAAAAAAAAAAAAACACTTTTCAAAAAAGCACGGCATTCCACTTTACTCAGAGCAAATACTCTGATAATGGCGAATAGATCATCAATTATTTCAGGCCCGTGACGCACCAAGCAGAAAAACTAACGGCATCGCAAGCTGGGTAATATTCTCCCCCTCTGCCCCTCTTCCCCCCCCCACCCCACCGCCAAGTGTTGGCCCTTGACTTACAGGCAGGGAAGCACCACATGCCTTTGGAGCAGGCGCTGGCGTGCCGAGGCGGCTGCCGGCACTCGGGTGAGAGGCAGGAGCTTCGCCGGGCCTTGCCGTGCCGGGTAACCCGGCATCTCGTCACCAGCCCCTGGGCAGCTGGCAGCACTGCGGTCCGGCAGCAAATGCTATTTAAAAAAAATTAAAAAAAAAAAATAATACCAATAGTAACAGTGCAACAAGCAGCCTTCTCGCTTGAGACATGAGGCACCCGGGTGGCTGTTTCACAACCGGGCTGCCCAAAAAAACATGAAAAGCCCTGTGATCCCGCCGGCGCCTGCTCCCGGAGCCGGGCAGCGGGCAGGGTGCCGCGGTGCCTGCCAAGACTTGTGCTGGGGGCGGCAGCGCCGTGGGGAAGCCCACGGTGGGAGACATTTTCTCTGGTGAAATGGAAAAAGGGGAGGGGGGGGGATGGGGGGGGTTGCAAATCCTACCAGGACCCTCCCCGTCCCTGTGTCCCCCCCATCGGTGGGTGCAAGTCGCATCTCACCCGCTCCTGCTGGCACCCACCCACGGGCGGCAGAGGGAGGACGAGGCCTGACCACACCAGGCTGGCCGGCGGGCGATGTGCTGGTTTGTCACCACGCTGGTCTTCCAGGGGGTTTCTACCCAATGCGAGGCGGGGGGAAAAAAAAAAAAAAAAAAAATTTATAATTTTAGTTGTTTTCCAGCAAACCAGCTATTCCCACGCGAGTCGTGCTCATTGACCTTCGAAGAAACTCCAGGGCTGGGAGACATAAAAAAAAAAAAAAAAAAACAAACAAAAACCCCCAAAATGAAGCCAAGCGTTGAGGGCAAAGCCAGTATTTGACGCGATCAGGAAAAGCTCTCTGCGAGCAGCCCCGCTGCCTTGCGCGAGCTGGGCAGGAAAATTCCCCGAGCCCGAATTGCGGCGTGGGGGGGTGCTGGAGCCGCCACCAGCCTGCAGCACCGGCCGCTGGTGGGTGCCCAAACTGGGGAGGGTTCCCCTGGAGGGACACGGGCACCCCGTAGAGACATAAACCTGGGATCCCGCTACACCATGGGGCGCTGGATGAAGAGGTTTAGGACCATATCACCGAAAACCAAGGGAGCAAAATTTAGGCTCTCTTGTCTGCATCGCTCAGCGGCGCTGATTTACTGAGTTACAATGGAACGTAATTTTTAAGGAAGATGAAATGTGTGTAATTTATGTTTAAAGATGACGGGGGGGGGGGGGGGGAGCGGGGTATAGACCTGCTGGCTGTTGTCGCGTGGATGCTCACTACATCTGGGAGGGCAACTTTGGTTCACTTTGTGCCCAGAGCAGATTTCTTTCTTTCACAGCTCCAGGAGGGCTGTGGTAACTTTCTCCATTTAAAAAAAGGGCTTGGGGAACACATAGGCTGGTGGCACCCACTCCCAGCACACGTAGTCCGTGCTCAAAGTGCCTGTACAGCCGCCCTTTGGTGCGATGAATGCCTCGCTACTGCTTGCAGAATAGAACGATTAGTTTTTTATAGATAGATAGATATAAAAATTCTTAAGTATATATATTTAAGTATATCTTTATATATATATATATATATGCATGCAGTGAAGGAGCCAGCAAGGAAAACAGCCATTTAAAGGAAAAAAAAAAAAAGAAATCCCCTAAAATCGACTCAGCTGCACCCGTCCCCTCCCATCTCTCCCTGCTGCAGGGTGCGGGTACTGGAGGCCATTGGCCGTGACCCTGGAAGGACACATGGGGCTTGTGCCGGTGGCCCCCGGGGCTGGCCCCCGCTGGTGTTCCCACTGCAGCCCGTTCCCCAGCAGCCCCAGCGCTCTGCCGGCCCCATTGACACCCCACTGGGATGCTGGGGGGAGGGACAGGGAGGTGCAAACACACACATCCCCCACCCCCCCAAAGCGGTCGCCTGGACCACACCGGTGTGACACCTCTCGCCCACCATGGTCCTTGCTGCCCCAGGGGTGCTTGGGGACACCACGGCATGGCCCTGGGCTGCACTGGGAACTGCTGCAAGACCACAGGATGGGAATTTGGGGATGCCACCCCCCCCCACGCACCCCTGCCAAGCCCCAAACCACCAGTGCATCTATGCCCCAAACCAGGGAGCAGCAGTGGTAGCCCCTCGGGAGTGGGAACGGCCCCCAGCACCACTGGGCAGCCTCCCACAACTGGGGGAAAAAGTAAAGAGGGGGAGACTGCCAGGAGAAATAATTAGAAATGATTCATCCCCCCATCTCCCCGTCCTGTGCCGGCTGTGGAGGGAAACACGGTGCGCCAGGGCTGGGAGCCGGGTGCTGAGCATCCCTCCCCGCGCAGGAGGGGCGAGGGCTGCCTGCCTCCATCTGGGGGCACCTTGCACCCCCCCCAGCCCTGCCCGGGGCTGGGGGCGGGGGGGGGCGAGTCTGTGGCTCACCCCAGCAGGTGCTGTTTCGGCCAGCGTTTGCCCATCGCAAGGGTCCCGCCAGCACCGCGGTGCAGCAATAAATCAGTAACCAATTAACAGCGTCAATTAACATAAAAGCGGGTCCCCAGCCCACATCTGCAGCGGCGGCAGTGGGTCCCCCTCCACAGCACTCACAAACTCATCACACCCCCCACAATCCTGCTGGGATCCCCCCCGGGAAGCCTTTCCCAGCACCGCGCTCCCCCCACGGAAGTTTCCTGGGGAAGAGGAGGCAGCGGGGGACGAGGAGGGGGAGGAAGGAGGACAGGACACCACCGCGTTTTATTAGTTTGGATTTTATTGGGCTGGGGGGAAGAAGGACTGGGGGGGTGCGGGGGGTTTGCCTTACAGTTGAAGGGGAAAGTGTGGGGTTACGGCATCAAAAATCACACGTACACAGTCCCTCTCCCGCTGCGGGAAAGGCAGCTGGGCACAGCGGGCTACAGCCCAGACCCACGACAACGCACCGACCCACGGAAGGGGCTAAAAAAAAAAAAAAAAAAGTAACAAAAAAAAACCAAACCAAAAAAACACACCCCCAAAAAGTCACACCCCCCCCAAGCCTGAAGCAGAGCTGCTTTCCCCTGCATCCCTCCACCCCCAAAAAATAAACCAAAACTTTTTTTCTGCCTTTTTTTTTTTTCTCTTTCCTTTTTATTTTTTTTTTTAATTTTTTTTGTCCAAAAGTTTTGGTTTTTTAGGTCTGCAGGTTGTGGATCAGGTGGGCAGCCCTTCCCTCCCCTCCAGGCACCCCCCTCCCCAAGATGCTGCCCCCCCCACCCCACTGCCCCGGCCCCAGCCCCGCGCCGGCACGGCCGAGCTCGCACGGAGCCCTCGAGGACGGACGGAGGATGCAAAACAGGGAAAGATTCGTTTTTGGAGGTGGGGAGGGAAGAATTAAAATTTTAAAGAAAAATTTTTTTTTTAAAGTTCTGTTCCATGTTAGAATCTAGAGAAATGCCAACCCAACAGCATCAACTAAAAATAATCACGGTCACTGGAACGGACCTAGTTATTTACATCATTCCCGCCGCTCCCAGCGGCAAGAGGCTGTGCAGGACCGGCAAACTGGGGGCTCCCGCACCCGGGGGGGTGAGGGTCCCTGCGTGAAGTTGGGGGGGCACCGGCAGGGCAGGAGCCAGCCTGCGCCTCTGCCCGGAGGTGGGGGCAGCAGGGGAGACGCTAGGCTTTTTATTTTACTTTTTTTTTTTTTTTTTTTTTTAAACTCCTCTTCTGTTGTGTTTTAAAAAAATAATAATTATAATAAACCCGTTGGAGGGGCACAGGAAGCAAATAAATATCAGTCAGTAGAGATGGGGGTGGTAGAACACCCCCCAGGGCATCGCCACTGCTAACGAAGAGGGAGGAGAAGGAGGAGGAGGAGGAGAAGGAGGAGGAAGAGTCGGAGTCCTGCCTGGAAGGCGGTGGGAAGACCCTGGGTGGGGGGTCTGTGGTGGCTGGCGGGGGACGGACGGCGGTCAGCCCCTCACAAGACCTGGAAGCGCCAGGACGCCTGGTCCTTGTAGTCGAGGCAGTCGGGGGAGTTAAAGTTGAGCTTCCAGGAGGCAGCAGCGGCAGCGGCGGGCTCCTTGTAGTCCAGGCAGTCGGAGGAGTTGAAGGGCAGCCCAGTGCCGCCGTAGCCCTGGTGGTGGTGGTGATGGTGATGATGGTGGTGGTGGCCCGAGCTCTGGCTCAGCGGGTGGTGGTGGTGGTGGCCAGGCACCGAGGAGGGCCCCATGGGGCTGAGCTGGTGAGGATGGTGGTGGGAGTGCATGGGCGCCAGGTAGGAGCTGCAATCCACGCCCCCGAAATAGGACGAGGAGGGCGGCGCGGGGTAACCCTGCCCGTACCCCCCGCCTTGGCCGTAGGAGACGGGGTAGCTGGCGGAGGTGGCAGCGGCAGCGGGGCCGGCCCGTTGCATGCAGGACGCGGCGGCCGGTGGCAAGGGCTCAGGCACCGTCACCCCCGCCGGTGCTGTGCCGGGAGAGATGGAAGCCGGGCTCCAGATGGATGATGCTGGGGTGCTGAGAGACGCTGGGGCGCCCGCCGGGGCCGATGAGGCTGAGCTGGAGGAGGAAGAGGAGGCCGAGCTGGAGGCCGCTGCCGGCGGTGTGAACTGCCCACTGCTCTCCGAACCCGAGCTCTCGCGAGCCGGCGAGGATTTCTTCTTGGCCGGACGGCTCTTGGCCCCGCCGCCGCTCTGCTGCTGCTGCCGGCACTTGGCACGGCGGTTCTTGAACCAGACCTGGGGGGAGAAAACAGGGGCAGGGGGATGAGCATCGGGGCGAGGAGGGGAGGTAGAATGAGGGGGGGGACTCTCCACTCACCCCGCCACCCCCTCCTTGCCCCAGGAGCACCCAACCAACCTCACCTCGGCACCAGTTCTCCCAGCACCCACGCCCAGCCATTAGCACCGCACACCCCCACACCCCGGAAAAAAAAAAAAAAAAACCACAACAAAAAACCCGCCCTGTCTGGCACCCGGGCCACCCCGCATCCCACCCCAAGAAAGGATGCCCAGGGTCAAGCTGCTGGGGTGTCCCAGCTTGTGCATGTCCCTGGCACGATGACAAAATATGGTTCTGGGGGACGGATCCTGCGTGGGGTTCTGCCCGCGTATCCCACCCCACTGGGCACCATCGCTGGGGGGTGCAGTGCCAGAGGGAGCTCCCCTGGGAAGCAGCCAGGTAGCGGGGCTGCTGCGCCCTAGGGCAGGTGGAGGGGGACAAAAAAAAAAAAAAATTATAAAAATAAAATTAATAAAAGAGGATAAAAAGGAAAAATAAAAATCCCCCTTCGCCTGGATGCCACCACGGTGGGACAGACAAGCAGCCGGGAGCCCCCAGGCATCCCAACCCCGCGGAAAGATGGACATGTGCGGATGAAGAGCTGGGTCTGAGTCGTGCGAGCGGAGCCACGGTGTCCCCACATCACACACACACCACCACCCCCCCGACCCATGAGGGCACAGGATCTCCCCGCGCAGGTCCGGTACCTGGACTCGTGATTCGGGCAGGTTGATCTTCAGGGCGACCTCCTCCCGCATGAAGATGTCGGGGTAGCGGGTCTTGGCGAAGAGTGCCTCCAGCACGTCCAGCTGCGAGCGGGTGAAGGTGGTGCGCTCCCGCCGCTGCTTCCGCGGGGTGGCTGGGGGCGAGCACCACCACGCCGGTCACGCTGGATCCCCCCCCACCTCCCACACCCCCTCAGCACGGCGGGAACCCCGGCAACCCCCGGCGCAGGGGACTGCGAAGCATCCCCCCGTCCCTCTGAGGCCAAAGAGCAGTGGCGGTCCCCACACACCCCAGCCGGGCAGTGACACACCCCCCCTCCCCCCCGGGCTGGACCCTGTCCTGCTGTGGGCAGGACGAGCGGCACAGGGCTGGGGAAGGGTCAGGCCTGGCCCCGGCGGGAGCAGCGCAGAGATTTCGTTGTGTCGAAATAGATCGACCTTTTTTTACTTTATTATTAAAGCTTTTTTAGCCTTAAAAATCCCTGCAGGAACGAAGGAACCACAAGGATGGGGGGAAATTCAGCTAGAACCAGCGCTGTCCCCCCACACCAGGCTGCTGGCAAAGGGGGGCACCCACCCCACCCCAAACCGTGCGGCCCCACGGGCTCCTCAAACCCGCACGGGACGGAGCTTTTTTCCCCTCCGCTTGCTGACGGGCACCCACCGGAGCACGAGTGGGTGATGGCAGGGATGGGGGGGGTCGCAGAACGGGGCACTCACCCGGGTACCCCACGGAGGGATGCAGCAGGTCCATGGCGGGGCCCGTCAGCCCCAGCCCGTTCATGCCGTAAGGGGGCTGTTTAAGGTAAGACATCATGCTAAAAGCCGGGCAGGTTTCCTCCAAAGTCCCGCAGAAAAAAAAAAAAAAAAAAAAAAAAAAAAAACAAATGTGTGGGGTGGGGAGGGGGGAAAAGGAAGGAAAAAAAAAAAAAAGCCCCAACAAAAAGAATCCCCCCAAAAAAACCCCAAACAAGAGGCAAAAAAATTAAAAGCCAACAACAATTTAAAAACGGAGCACAAAAATCGGCGTAAAAGGAGTTTTTTTCGTTCTGTCCCGCCGTTCACCACCGTGAGGTCCTCAAGCAATCGCTGGCAAAGGGAGGAGGAAAAAAAAAAAAAAACACAATTAAAAAAAAGAAAAAAATATATTAAAACAACAACGAGGATCGGGAAACAAAAAGGCGGAATTCTTGCCCGCGCAGAGGCGAGGCCGGAGTGCCTGGGGAGAGAGCGGAGAGAGGCGGGTTAGGGGTCCGGCCGCCCCGAGTCCGGGCGATGGGCGCCCCAGGGGCACCGGGCAAGCGGTCTTTAATTGCAAATTTTTATTATTATTATTTTATTTTAAACGAAAGCGAGCTGCGTGCAAGTGCCGAGAGGCACCAGTGCCCGGCGATGGGGAGAGATAAAGCAATTATTTAAAAAGATAATTGGATTAGGAATCAAAAGGAGGTACCAGAGGAGGGAAGTATAATTAATTTAAAAGCGAGCAGACGGGGACGTTTTAATTAGAAATGGATAAGAGCTAAAAAGGGGGGAAAAAGGAAAAGGGAGAACGCGGGCACCCGAGCGGGCGGCAGCGCCGGGACGGGACGGCGGCGGGGCCCGTTCCGGGGCCGGGGGGGGAACGAACACACACACACACACACACACACACACACACACGGGGGGGGGGACCCGTCGGCCGCCGGCTCGGGGAGGCAGCGACCGGGCTGGGGTGGCAAAAAAAGCAGCAGATAAACGCGGAGGGGAGGAAGGGGCGGAGAGACCCCGGGCTGCCCCGCCGAGCCCCGGGGGCGGCCCCCGCTGCCGAGGCCGGGACACACCGGCACCCCCCCAACACATACACACACAGAGACTTCCCCGATCCCGGCGGCACGGTGGGCATCCCGGGTTTGGGGTGTCCCCCGTGTGTGTGTCCCCCCCCTCCCATGGGCAGGCCGGGCGCCGTGACCCGCCGTTGCATAACTTTGCCGGGGAGAGCGGCGGAGCGGGACCGTCCCGGGCGGCCAGAGAGGGGGAAAAGCGGGGAATAAAGTAGGGAAAATAAAAGAAGAGAAAGAGGAAAATCCCGGAGTACACATCCGCGCGCACACACACACTCTCACACCGCTGGTGCCGGTGCCGCCGGCCCGCTCCGTCCCGCCGCCGCCGCCGCCCGCCCCGTCGGGGAGCGCGGTGCCCGCCGCCCCCCGCCCGCCTCACCTGCGCGGCCACCTGCGGAGCAGCGGCGGGGGCTGCGCCCAGGGCGGAGCGGGTGGGGGGGGGGGGGGCGCGGAGGGGGCGGGCGGGATGGGACGGAGGTGGGGGGGGGGGGGGGGGAGTCCGGCAGGTGAGAGGCGGCCTGGGGAGGGGGGGACCGGGGAAGGGGGGGGGGGGCGATGCCCCGGCCGCGCACCCCCAACTTGCCGGGGTGCCCCGCGTTACCTTGCCGGCGGCCCGCGCTGTCGGGGCGATGGAGCCGCGGCCCTGATGAGGATTGATCACCTACCCCCGGCCCTACCCTTGTATGTGCGCGCAAAGCATCTGCGTAACCAGCCCGGCGCCAATCCCCGGCCGCTCCCCGCCTGACTGACAGCCCGACGGGCAATAGCAGCGCAGGGCGACGGCTGCCTCCGCGCCCCCCCCCCCCCCCCCCCCTCCCGCCCCGCGCCGCTCCGCGCCGCTCCGCGCTCCCCCGCGCACCCGCCGCCGCGCCCGGGCCGGCCCCGGCGGGGAGCTGGCCGGGGGAGTAGAGGGGCGGGGGGTGTGCGCAGGGCCCCGCGCAACCTCCGCGGAGGGGGATGGCGGGGGTGGGAATGGTTAGAGAAGTTGTTGCTGGGGGGGGAGTCCCTCCGCGTCCGCGCAACTCATCCCCGGCAAACACCCCGCCGCCGCTCCGCGTCCCCGCCGTCCGGAGGGGACGGCGGAAAAGTTTCAGCCGCCGGCGCGGAGGGCGCTGCTGGACGGGGGGAGTGGGGGGAACCGGGGGGAGCGGGGTCCTGGCCCCCCCACGCTGTCTGGAGGCTCGCCCAAACTTTGTGCTTTTAAAATAATAATAAAAAAAAGCCGCCGCCGCACCTTTCCCCGCGCGTTCCGAATTCAGGGGCTGCTGTGCGCCGCGGGGGGCGAGCGGGCGGGGGCGGCCGGGGGGCGGTGGGGAGAGGGGCGGCCCGGGAGGGTGTGTGTGGGGGTGGCGAATGGGACCCACCGCGCCACTCTGCGCTGCTCCGCGCAGCCCGACTCGTTGCCCGCAGCGGCGGGGCCGGTGCGCGGGGGGGGACGACGCGGAGCGGCGGGGCCGGTGCGCGGGGCCGGGGGGGGAGTCGGGGAGAGGCCCCGCACCTCTAACGAGGGCTCCGGTGCGCGGCTTTTGTTGGTCTCCCCAAATCAACTCCCTCTAATTGCCGCTGGAGCTGAAAGCGAGCTAATGTTCAAAGGCGCTGCCCGCCGGCCCCGACCAAAGCGCGGTTTTCCTTCTCCTCCCCCCCTCCCCATTTTATTTTATTTTATTTTATTTTTCCTTTCTTTTCCCTTCTTTTTTTTTTTTTTTTTTTTTTTTCCCCGGCCGAGGAGGGAACCGGCTAATCCGGGCGGGAGGGAGCCGGTGCGGGGAGAGAAAAGGAGGTTTACAGGCTCCTCCGCTCGCCCACAAAAGTCAGGGAGCGACACGGGCACTTCTCCCCGCAACAAAGGCGTCGCGGCCCATTCACAAAAAGCGAAGGGAGGAGGAGGAGGGAGGAAGAAGGGTTTTGGGGGGCAGTTCCCCCCCCGCTCCAGCCCCGCTCATCTTGGCCCGGTCCCCCCGGGGCAGTTCCCGGGGCCGGGGCAGCACTCCCCCCCCCCCCCCGCCCCCCCGCCAACCGCCGCCTTCCCATCACTTCTCCCCGCCGGGGCAGCCCCGGTTCTGGCGGGCAGCAGCCGCTCCCCGGGGGTGCCCCACACACTGGGGGGGTTGTGTGCCCCCCCAAACCCCCAGACCGCCCCCCCACCCCGCAACCACCGCGGTTGCCCAATCCCCAATTGCGGGCGCCTCCCCGCAGGCTCGGCCGGGGGCTGCGGGCAGGGCGGGCGCGGGGCTCGCCGCCCCCCGGGGTGACGGTCCCGGTGTCCCCCCCCCGCCTTTCCCTCCGCCGGACGGAGCCTGCGCCCTCCCCGCTGCGCCCAGGTAAGGTGGGCGGCCGGGCGGGGGCTGCGGGCGGGCAGGGGGCCGGGCTGCGCGTCCCCCCGGCCCCGGCGGGGAAGGGCAGGGGCAGCTCGGGCAGCTCGGGCCCTCCGGGGGGCTGGGGGCGTTGTGGGGGGGGCTAACTCTTGAGGCCAGTTCCTGGGCCGGGGGCTGGGAGCGGGAGGGGGACACAAAACACTTATTTTTCCCGCAACCCGGGCACTGAGTTACTTTTTTCGCATTAGAAGACAGACAAGCGCGGGGGGGAGGGGGATGGTGCCCGCCCCCACCCACGGCCCCCCCGCTGTCCCCCCCGGCCTCGGGGCTCAACAGCTCCCGGTGCCCAGCCGGCCGGGCAGCGCCGCGGGCTTTGCCACCCTCTCGCCCCCAACACACCGCGAGCCTCCGCTGCCCTCCGCGGCCGCGGGGCCCTCGGACGGTGTCCGCGTGTGTGTCCCCTTCCCCAGCCCCTGGCTTTTGGGGAGAGGGGCGCGGCGGAGCCGGCTGCCCGTCACCCCTGCGCTGCTGCCGGCGGGACGCTCCGCGCATCCTCCGCAGCTCCTCGCACCGGGGCCAAACGCACCGGGCGGGCACCGGGGCAGCCCCCGCACCCCCGGACCCCGGCCCGGCACAGCTCGCGGGCACCGCCGGCCGCTCGCCTCCCTCCTCCACGGGCGAATTTGGTTTTTTTTTTGGTGGGAGCGGGTCGCGGTTGCACCCGGAGCCGCCGGCGATGCCGGAGGTGGGGGGGGGACGGGTTTGGGGGTCCCTCTCGGGACGTCAGCCGCGTCCCCGCCGGGTTTGGGCTCCCTCCGGCCCCGCCGCTCCGCTCCCCAGGGGGTGCGCTCCTTGCGCGCCCGCGGCCGCAGCGGGGTTTTGGCCGCGCAGCCCGCCCCCCCCCCCCACCTCATCCCCCCGGCATCGGCCCCGCAGGGAAAAGTTTTCCGTCCCCCTCCCCGACTTGGGTTTTATTAAAAACAAACGAAAAACTTTTCCCTTCTGTGGATTTCGTTGCGTTGGCGAAGCGGCGGCGGCCGGGGCGGCGGAGCCCCGCTGCCCCCCCTCCGGGGAGTCGGGCCGTTCCCGAGCCCCCTCCCCGGCCGGCGGAGGGAAGGAAGGATGGAGGGGAGGGAGGGAGTTTCCCAGGTAAAGAGGAAAGCGGCAGTTACGGTAAGAAAGATTCGGCTTTTATTGAAAATTTTATATATGACTCGGTATTGTAATAAATAAACAAGACGAGCTCCACGAAGGGACGATGCGGGACACGCGTGGGGCCACACGGACGGGGCGGGGTGGCGGGGCGCGGGGGGGGAAGACGGGGCGGGGGGGACGCGTCCCGGGCGCAATAAATAACGCGGAGCGGCGGCGCGGCCCGGGCCCGGGGAGACAGGGGGAGGCGGAGGAGGGGGGAGAAGCCCCGGTGCCCCGGACCGGGCCGGTGCTCGGTTCTGCCCCGGGCCGCCCCCTCCGGCAGCCGCCGCCCGGGCTTTGCGCCCCGAGAAACCGCCCCGAGTAAAGCAGAGCAGCTCGGCTCCGCTCCCGGGGAAGTGTAAAACTGCTGAAATAAAACACTGGTAAATACAGCACATTTTTAATAATAACTGGGGTGGATCTGACCTAACTATAAAATGTAGGTAGCTTATTAAGTATTACATATGGCAGGACTAGATGAAACCATTCCCAATGATTTTTTTTTTTTCCTATATCCCCCTCTCTAATCCTATTACGACAAAAAACGTATTTATTTCAAAACTCAGCCCTCCTCCAGCTAGAGCAACCAGGACAGACTTTATTTCTTCTGCTCCCTCCGCACCTCCCCGGCATCGCCCGCACGCCCGGGCTCTCGGCGATTTCATTTCAAACCCTTTCGGCAGGAGAGCTGAGCCCACAAGGAAACCATGGTACAACGCGAGTTCGCTTCAATGGAAACCAAAAAAAAAACCCCAACAACCCAAACAACAGAGCGGGGCCCGGCGCAGCCTAGATCTGGCCTAAGAAAATGGGAAAAAAGTTTTTAATTTTTTTTTTTTTCCAAAACATTTTTTTTTCCCCCCCTTCCCCCCAGTCTCAGGCTGGCATTTTAAAAACGTAGGAAAGAGCCGCGCCGCGATGTCGCCACCGCTGCGGGAAAAGGCCGCTCACTGGAGGACGCATTTCTCTTCCTTCTTGGCCATCTTGCCTTTGTTTTGCTCGAGGGTCCTCTCCAAATGCTCGTCCTCTTCCTCGGCCCTGCGGAGAGAGGCGGCGGGAGGCGCGGTGAGGGGCTGCGCGGGATGCGCGCTCGCCTCCGCGGACGCGCCGAACTCCCCCCCACCCCCACCCCGCCCCTCCCCGGGCCACGGCCACGGCTCCCGCGGACTTGGCCCAAACTTTCCGTGGGGGCCGTGGCAGGGACACCACCCGCCACCCACCAGCCACCCCTCTTGCCCGACTCACTGCTTCTCCTGGGCGTCCAGGTCCCTGACCAGCGCGTCCCGTTTGTTAACGAGAATAACGAGTTCGTCCAGCAAAAGCTGCTCTCGCCTTTTCTGCGCTTCGGTCTTCTGCCAGTCTGACGGAGAAAAAACAAAACAAAAACCGCCCTGAGACGCCGCGGCCGCCACCTCCGGGGCGCAGCCAGCCGCGCCGGGACCCGCGGCCGCGGAGGCGGGGGGACCGCCACCGGCGCATCCCGGCCCGACGCATCCCAGCCCATCCAGCCGCATCCTATCCCGGCACAACACGGCACATCCCGGTCCCGTACATCCCGGCATATCCCGGCCCATCCCGCCCATCCCGGCCCGCTGCCGCTCTCCCAAGCCGGAGGCACCGCGGGGAGAAACGCATCCCGCCGGCCTTTTCTCCTCCCGCCCACCTGGGCAGCGACTTTGGGGTCCTTTGGGGGTGTTTTTTGTTAGTTTGTTTGTTTTATTTTGGTTCTTTTTTTTTCTTCTCCCCCCGACCGTTTCCTGGACGGGCACCGGCATTTACCGAATTTCCCCTCCTCCGGCAGGAAAAGCCCGTTCTGAGCCGCATCCCGGCTCCTCTTTGCCAATTCCTCCAAGCAGCGGGAGGAATCTCACGCAGGGCACCATATGCTTCGCAGTAACTTTAAAAGCAGGTATCAGTTAATTAGCATTACACCCCCCGCAACTTTGAAGTAAAAATAAAAAATAAAAAAAAATACACTTGCTACATCACATCGCGGGGCCCCCTCATCCCGCAGCCTCCCCCCCTTTCTTTTTCCCAACGGGATCGATCCTTGTCGCCGCTGCCCGGCCCGGCCCCGCACGCCGCAGCCCCCCGGGGCCGCCCCGCAGCCCCCGGCTCTCCAGCCAGCCCCGTAAGGGCTTGTCGCCGTCACTCAAGCCCCAGCCTTCCCCGCCTCCCTCATTAAGAAGGTAAACAATGAAAAGCAGGAGCGGTAGATGATGAGGGAGATAGCCGGACAAATGAGGAGCGGGAGGGAAAGGGGACACCGGCTCCAAAAAAAAAACCCCAAACCACTGGGAAAAACCACCGCCACCGGCCCGGCGGTGTCCTCCTCCTCCCCGAAGGCGAAGAAGGGGAGAGAGGGTGCAGTCCTTTTTGGCTTTCTCTCCATTGCCCTGGGCGATCATGTTAAAACTCACACGGCTGGTGCTTATTCAGATAACCCGAACAATGCTCGCCACCGGTTACCATGTGAATCTTCACAAACCCCGCAAGAATGCGGTGGTTCAAATCCCCCTGACCCCCCTCCAAAGCCAAATTTATTCAAGACAGCAAACTGCTCAGAAGCTTTATGAAAGCAAGTGGTGCTAGAGGGAATTCAGCCTTGTATTTACAAATTAAAAATTAGATGCAGCATCGCGCAATAAAGGTTGGGAGAAGCGGCGGAAAGGCAGGGATGTGTAACCGCTTTTACCGCGCCCTCGCCTCCCCGCCTGGGCACACGGGCCCACGGGCGAGCCAGGGGTCCACAGGCAGGCAGGGGAAACCCACGCCGACACGTGTGTGCGGACACGCTTGGGAGAGACGGACACGCACGGCGGTGGCCCAGAGCCCTTCCCGCAGCATCGGCCTGGACAGGCACTGCCGAAACTTCCCAGGAGTTTTTCTTTTCCTCTTTTTCTTTACCTCCTTCTTTTTCTCTTTCTGTCCCTCTTCCTCCTTTTTCTTTTCCTTTTCCTCTATTTTCTTTACCTCCTTCTTTTTCTCTTTCTATCCCTCTTTCTCCTTTTTCTTTTCCTTTTCCTCTATTTTCTTTCTTTCCTCTTTCTTTCTTTTCCTCTTTCTCCTTCTTTCCTTTTCCTTCCTTCCTTCTTTTCTTCCTTTCTTTCTTGCTTTCCTTTCCCTTCCTTCCTTTCTTTCTTTCTTTCTTTCTTTTTTTCTTTCTTTTTTTCTTTCTTTCTTTCTTTCTTTCTTTCTTTCTTTCTTTCTTTCTTTCTTTCTTTCTTTCTTTCTTTCTTTCTTTCTTTCTTTCTTTCTTTCTTTCTTTCTTTCTTTCTTTCTTTCTTTCTTTCTTTCTTTCTTTCTTTCTTTCTTTCTCTTTCTCTCTCTCTTTCTCTCTCTCTTTCTTTCTCCTTCTATCTCTTTTTCTTTTTCAAATGTGTTGCTTCCCCTCCACTGCTGTTAAGGAAATAATTTTCCAGGTGTAAAGCAGCCACCGGCCAAAAAGACTGGCCATCTAAGCCCTTTCTCCTGCGACAAAGCCGCTCTAATTTGGGGAGCAGCCTTTTAGGTGCTAATTTTCAAGGCGGTCTCTCGATTTCCACCCCTGGCTTGCTCCTTTGGGGGGAAGGCTCCTTCGGTTCCACCCGCTTAAAACACACGGCTCTGCACCTCTGCGAGTCAGAGCTTCCCCAAAGCGGAGGGTTTTCCCCCCAGAAATAAAGCCCCTGCGTTCGCAACGCAATCTCGGCGTGACAAACCCGCCTGGCGAAGGGCAACGGCGGTGAGCCGGGCAGAGGAGGAGGAGAGAGACGCGGCAGAGATTTTTCACAGGGCTTTGCTCCCCCCCAGACGTGGTCCCCAACTTCCACCCCCCCACGCCCCCCCCCCGCCCCGGCTCCTGCCGATAACTGAGCTGTGACTCGGGCTCCCCGGCATATCTGGGCACAGGAAGCTCTAGATGAAAAGGGACCTGGAAAACCCCGTCTCTACCTGCACCCCATTTAATTATTCTGCAATTTTTTGACAGTTTTCCCTTAGTTGAAAAGCCCTTATTTTTAAAGGTTTGGGGGTTTTTTTGTTTTGTTTTGTTTTGTTTACTTTTTTGGCTTCACCCCCTAGTTCTCCAGTTTCAGCAGCAATTTTAGCTTTCGAAACAGCAATCATCAATTGAAATATTTTGGTACAGGTTTCATTCAGTCCTTCACTACCTCCTTTAAGTCCCTTTCTAAAGGCTACAGGTTTTGTTGCCCCATCTTTGTAGCCCTATGGGGTAAATAACATCATATTAGGACCTCATGGAACAAAACTGTTTGGGTTTTTTTTAGTTGTTTCTTCATTTGCTCATTATTTGTGTTTGAAATATGCCACGGGAAAACTTGCTGGCAGAAACAGTCTCTTGCATTTTTGCTTTTTTTTCTTAGAAAAGGAGTCAGACTTCCCCCCCACCTGCCCCCCCCAAAATACAGTCAAGTAGCAATTAGTTAAAAGGGGAACCAACACAAAGTATTTAAATATCATTTTATATGCAATTACATTGCAATTTTGTTTTATCCAAGAAAATACTGCCGGGCAGCAGTTTTGGGAAGCATCCCTATGTTTAAAAAAGCAGCTGTGTTCAAGTTTGATTCCTACCTGTTGTGCCTTTTAAGCCAGGATTACCTATAACACCTGTCACATACAGTTACCCAGGCTGATGGCAGCTCTGGGAAGCTACAATATGGGCTGTGATTAATTTGAAGATTTCAGAATAATACTGTTATAAAAGCTACACTCCGGACAAAAATAGGATTAAGCTCTGAGGCTGTATATGAGCTAAAAGTGTTGAAAGCTAAAGCCCCCGTGCCACCACTCGCGACGGGCAGTTTAAAATGACAGAGTTTGCTAAACTCATGTTAAAGTAGAAATGTTTTCAATTATTCATCTTCATTGACTTCACATTGTCTTTTTTTTTTCCCCCCATCGCTTAAACTGATAATTACTTTGAGCAAACAGGCGGCCGGTTCCCATAGAAATGCTTTAATAGAAATGGTCGAAAGTTCTCGTAGTAAAACCTTCAACCTTGCCACTATAATAAATAAGCCCAGCACTTTGATGAAAATTAACACGAGTTTTGTAAAGAGCACATTGGGGGATTGCAGTCAGGTCTTATCTTTAGTTCCAGTCAACTAGCAATCCTGAAAGAGTTTGCATCATCATCAGAGCAGGCCATTTGATAGGATTCTGCTGCTGAACCTAATCAATCTATGGAATACTGTGGCTGCGCGGTGTAACAAAGCTAAAATAGATTTACAAATGGGGTTTTAGAGGATAAGCTCCTCCACAGGATTACATATTGATTTTAAATATAAAAAGCTTATCATATAAACCATAACTACAAAAATAGTGAACCTATGCATAAATCCTTTTAGAAGAGCACCCACTTCAAACTATAAGCCAAGAATAAATCAAGATGTACAAAATCCAAAAGAAGATCCATTTCTTGGGCAGAAAATGAACACACCACCCCAAGGTGTGCAAAAACGAACTTATCTTTTCTAAGGAGGCATTAAATCTCGAACAACAACAAAAAAAAAGAAGATGGGGGGAGGGTGGGGGAGAGGAAAGGTAGCCGAAAGCATGGCATCCCGCCACTCGGCCGCGGTAAAAACCAGGCTGTGAAATGCAGCACCTTGCTGACGGGAGCCGGCCGGCTGCCGCACAGCCAGCCAAGACGCCGTCCCAGGTTCAAACAAACCCAGTAACCTATATTTTCTTTGGCCTATTAGGCAGGGATTTCAGGCCTTTCGCGGTCGGAGCAGCCTCGGCAGCGGGGAGAGAGGAACACTCCCTAGCTGGAAGAAGGCAGCGCGTTAACTCTTGCTTTCTTACCTCTATGGCTAAAACGGGGGGATGGGGGGAAAGTCTGCCTTTTTTTACCACTCTCCGTCATTCGTGTGTTCCGCGTGAAGTGCCGTAACACTCCAAAAAGGCTCTTCAGCCTCCATTTTAGCGGCTGGCTAAGAGGACACTGTCTCCACATCACCGAACATTCGAACGGGCAGCACCTCCGGCTGCCGGCGCTGCCCACACGCTGCCTGCGCAGGCAGGGCCGCCCGCCCGTGAACCCCCTTTATCTGCCATCGGCAGGCTGCTACCTTCTGCAAAGCACTCTTTTTTCTTTTTTTTTGTCTTTTTTTTTTTTTTCTTTCCTTTCCCTGTCATCAACTAGCTAAGTAAATCGGTTGATAGATTTTTAAACAGCACAGTCACGCGTGGAAGAGTTAGAGCAATTTACCAAAACAGTAATTATCACCTTTCAAAGACTTTTTAAAAAAAAAAAAAAAAGTTCCAGTTTGCGTTAGTGCGTTCTGCCTTTCCTTCAGACAAACAAACCGGTCCCATCCTGTTATATATATATAAAAATATACATATATATATATTTATTTTTTTCCTTCCCTTGTATTTCAGGTTTGGAATTGGTGCTGGTAAAAGTGAGATCTGTCTTTTCAACTCTTTCACAGAGACCAAGTGCTCATTAGCAATCGGCTAAACGGCCTCAGAGCAGACAGCGCTGGGCAGCCCATGCTTCTTCGTGCAAATCATATTATAAATGGTTTTACCGGTGCATCCGAAAAAGTGCATCTTTGCACCCCAGCATATGTCGGACACAGAAAGCCACAGAGCGCCGATGCACACCTCGAGAGGCGAGGTGTCACAAACCTGTATTTTGAGTTTTCGCAGGCATTTTCTTGGGAGAGTTTCTCCTCTAGTGTGTTTTTTAGGTAAAAGCAGCTGCTAAAATTTCTAGCAGATTAATAATCTTATTGAGGGTTAAAATGCTAAACGTGGACTTTGCTGTGTAAATAAAAAACAAAACCAAAATTCTCCAGCACTTAGGTTTCCTCCCTAAACCCCTGTTTACCATACCACCAGGAGCACACCAAAAAAAGGAAAAAAAAAAAAAAAAAGAAGAAAAAAAAAAAAGAGGGCCTTCCTTGGTTTTGGCATCTCTCTCTGAACTTACAAAAAAGAAATTTAAAAAGGAAAGATTTTTGTTCAAGTCAAAGTGTGAATGGCTGCTAGACATTCAAAGGCTGCTGCCAGTACGTTCCAAGACAGTAAAACATATAAGAGGCAATTCAGCATTGAAATTTCAGATTTAAACCCAGTATCTCTTAACTCCTCTCCGGCTTTAGAGTATTGTATGTTTTACATATTTCATTAGTATGATTCCCAATTAAACTGGCTTGTCTGTGCAGAAAGCAATGTAGATATTTATAAGCCAAGTTTATCCAAGAATACAATGAATGTAGTCTTATGCAAAAAATATAACCACAGATGGAGAGATATGGAAAAGCTACCTGAAACCTGCTGCTTTTTTCCGACAAACTTATGCTCCCAGTGAAGTCTCCAAACTAATTAGAATTGATTTATTATGGATCAGGTACCTTATCAGGTGAAGAAAGAAATTACCATGGACAGTCAAAGGGTTGAGAGGTCAATACAGAATAGCAAAATCAATTTGCATTGATTAGACAAAAGGTCCATTTTACAGAGCCCAAAGGATTAACTTTTAAGCAAACATCTTTGAACTATAAGACAGCGTTTGTGACTGAGAGGTATAAGCGGTGCAGCATTAGAAAACACTTAAGATATTTAAATAAGAAAATAATGCAAGCAATGGTTTAAGCTATCTGGATGTTTATTTTTTTATTATGAATCATCCCCAGGATTATTGTACAATTCACTTAAAAGCCCTATGGAAAGGATGAGATTGTTTCATTTATCCCACATGTCAATCTTCCCATGAGTTTTCATTCAGGTAAAGTGACTAAACTTGGGAGAGTTGCAGAGAAGGGAGAAAATCTGTGCAAAGGATCACACTAATCCTGCTGTTGCTTGTGATGAAATGTTTACTTGGCAAATGTAGGGTTTTTTTACCACCAAAAACAGTGTGACTTTTTTTTTTTTTTCCCCAGTGAGATACTGTTGTAAACCAGATCTGAAACGCTCAAAGGAAGGAGGCTCCCTTCCGTGGGTCACCTCTTCCATTTTCTGCAGCACCCAAAGCAGTGCGATGCCACAAGAAAGCCAGGAAACCATTACTACAACAACAAATAATAAACCCCGGACAAATATTCTTTACCTCCTCATCACTTTTTTCAAAGTTTATTCCAAGGAGACCACGTTATCTCGGACTTTTTTTTTTTTTTCCCCCAAATAAAACTTAAGAATGGGATCGCGGACCCAGCGTATTTGCTGCGTGCTATCACTTGAAATAATGTAAATAGCAGCATTAATTCTTGACTGGGCTTCAGAGAAGCCTCCGTGTTTGGTACTTTCAGGTAGCCACCTTCGGCGGCGAGCATTTTCCTTCCCTCGGTACCCAGCATCGCTCTTACCTTCAATAGCAAGCATTGCTCTTAGCTCCCGGTTCAGCAGCTCGTAGCGCCTTTCTAGGTCATGTTCTTTTTCCCTAGGCAAGTTGCAAAAGTTCATCAATATGTTAATTACTAAATCATTAAACACTTAAAAGAACCTTTAACTTACATTGATTTTAGGACTCATAAGCGACTTTTCTCTTTAACTTTAAGCTACTCCGAACAAATGATATACACAAACTTAAAACCTTGCTCAGGTGGCACGTTCGGTAACAGGGCCTTTTCATTTTCGATAATGTTGGCTTTAATTCCGGCAGTTTAACTCTATTGTGCTACAGGATGTAATTATTTCATATTCACCCTTGGAGTGGCTGTTGTGGAATGTCCTAAGTATAAAACATTCCCCCGGATCTAATGAACAAATTCCAACATCGGCCTATTCACCAAGATAATACGACACTGGAAGTATTTATCCTATATACACTCTGCCCTAATGAATAATGAAAATTAGACACGGGATTAGAAAGCTTAATATTTCGAAGGTAGAATCTTCTGTCAAGTTCAGACATGGTCGGAAATTCGTAAGCACGGGCTCTTCCCAGGGAAGTATGCAGGCATCTACACTAGGTGGCATTACTGAAAGAAATATAATCAAACCGAAAGCAGCCGGAAAAGCAGCGCTGAGGGCAGGACGCCGCGAAAAGCGAGCAGCACCTTCTCCCTTCCTCGCTGGTGCTGGCGAAAAAAAGTTTATTTGTCCTTACTTTGCAGTATCAGTGCTATCATCGCACCGTGACTGAGTCACTAATATCCTTTCGGCAGCCCGGTGCCGCTGAACTAGCGACGGGATCGAGGATTTCTACCAAGCAGGTAGTGACTCAAATTTTGCTTTCTCCCCTGAATAGTCTTCACCTGTCACATCTGAGGCACAAGCCAAATCTACTTGCGCATTCCTAAAATGCAGTTTTATTCTACTGTTGGGCCTTTGAAAACTAACTCTGCTTAATATTTCTTTAATTATTTATTTTCCCGCAGCTCTGGCTAAGCTTGTGTCATTGCACGCTTCTCATTTTCAAGTCTGAAATATGAGAAAAAGAAGTTACTCAATGTGTTCCACAAATCAGCCACGCTACTCACTTTTGAGGGAACGTTTCTGAAGTCTAATGGGAAGAAAATAAAAAAAATTTTGCACCTTCCTCCTGGGTAAATATTCCAGCAAATCATCCTTTTGTAAATACATGTATCCATCAGTACTTACAGAAGAGAAAGCTGGTTCATTCGTCTAATTAAGGCATTCTTCTTATTAACCAGCATGAACCATTCCTGCATCATGGCTTCCTCTTCCTCTGTGTTTCTTCCTGCAATCGAAAGAATTTCATTACTTATGTGGCATTCCACGAATTGAGCGACATATTTCAATTCAGGTTTTGGAATATTGGTCTCCAGTATCATTGAGCGACATATTTCAGTTCAGGTTTTGGAATATTGGTCTCCAGTATCATTGAGCGTTACAAGGTGTACCCCCAAAGGGTAAAAATATCACATAACTGCAAGCTTGCGCCATAAATAAATCTTTGAAAGCGGACTTTAGTCAGTGTACGTTTTAGTGTTCTTTACCACGCCAATACCCCGACCTAAATAAACACCTTTTAAAAAGTACTGTATCTTTTAAAGTCTTCTGAAATAACTATATTGGTGCTGTCTTCCCAATGAAAAAAAACCTTGTTGCTGGTCATCGCAGGCCTCCAAGGACAAACCCAATCCTTGCGGGCAAGAGCCAGTCCCCCTGTGCAAACCCTGGGCAGGCAGGATGACGTGGTTGGGATCAAACCCGCTGCAGAGGAGCTGGTAATCCTGAACCCTTGGCCAAGGCGTGGGCACCAGCTCAGCTTCTCTGGGCTTGTGGCTACTCTTCCAGACAACGAGCTGGAAAGAGCCGCTCCTCTCTCCACCCACAATCAAATGGAGCATCTGCGCAAATATGACTCAGTTTGGGGTTCAGGTGCCTTAGGGTCCCCATGTGTGTATGCATGGACTAGCAGCCCTTCCCCCAGACCATGATCATCATTGCCTCCCAGGCAGGATCAGGACCAGGATCCCCCATAGCTACAGGCAACGTTACGCTCTACCTGGACTCTATAAGACCATTACCACCTCTGCACCATCAGGCTACACAGGGGAAAGGGAGACAACCACCCAGGAGGCTCCTGACTGTCCTTTCCACGTAGCAGGGTTGCTCAGCCAAACCTTGCTCTGAGCCGGGGGACTAGGAGAAACTTCATCAAAGCCCTTTGTGGAGACTGCACCTCTGTAGTGACCTGCCATTCTCACCTCTCAAGGTCAGTGGAGGAGCAAAGACCTCACTGAATTATGAAACTCATGCATTCCTTATGATTAAAACTAAACTGGGAAGAAACCTGGAACAGTGGCAAAGGAGCACGAGAAGGGACTTCTAAGTACATCTACCAGCTTCAACACTACTTCTCCGTGGGCAGATCTCTGCATTTAAGCACCTTGTATGGGACACGGGGATAATCACTCGTACCAATCTTGCAAGGGTGCTAAAAGTTAATTCTTCGATGTCTGTAAAAGGTACCAAAATCTCTGATGCAAGATACCGTATGCTCGGAAAAGCTATCTTATTAACTTAAACCATAGGATCCGTGGTTGCAGAGAGGCCATTTCCAGCACCAGAAGCTGGAAAGACACCAGAAAAAATATTGAAATATTGTTTTGCTCTAAAAGAAAGCTTTCAACTTCTAGATGGGAGCGTCTGAAATGCTTGCACGTACGTGCCTGCCACGCGCATGTTCCCACCCCAATGCCATGGTAGTGTGCAAGCCCAGATCTGCATGCAGAACCACCTCCTCACCTGGCTATGACCCTGCTGCCTGCAAGGGGAGGTCACCGGCCTTCTCCAAACTGTTTGATTCCCCCTGCCGTGGCCCATGGGCTTGGTGGCTCCACACAAGGGAAGGAAAAGGAGATGAACAGGGAAGTGGGTCAGCTTGGGGTGGAGCTGGTGGACCCACGCAGTAAGAAAAATGTCATGCCATTTGGCATGCTCTTCTTTCTGATGTGAGACATGTCCCCGCATCCACTTATCACCCTGGGAAGCTCCTGGTTGGTGACACTGTTCCTTGGAAGGGGGCTAGCGGTGAGATGGGAAGCATGGAGCATCCTAAAGTGGGGGTGGTCCTGCAGCCTTTTTCCAAGCAGAAGAAACAGGGTCTAGCTCCTGGACGATGGAGCACTGAAGGAAGAAATTTGTCACGTAGAAATGCTGTCCCCCAAGATCTGCCCTTCAGTTTTCGGGCAGAAAATATTACGCCATGGCATTTACAATAATATTCAGCAGTTCATCACTCCCCCAAAGAGGATTAAAACTTGTAGGTACACTTTGCTGTTAAGTTACAGATCAAAGGCATCGCTGTATCGGTCCATTGAACAGAGTCTGCTTTTAGAAGTAGATGATAATCAATATTAGCAACCTTTCATTGAAATGCACGAAGTAGCTGAAATTTATTTGGAGAAGAAGGAAAGAAAAAGGGGATAGATTGCCCTTTTTAACCCCTGCAAAATGACCAGTCTATTCGGTGGTGCGCAAGATTGCCACACAGCTGGTGAAACAAGTTCCCACAATCAGACATACGTGGCCATAGTAACATTTTAATCAATTTATGACACTAAATTTGTTGGGTTTGGGGTGGTCTGGGATCTCTGGCTAAAAGATGCCATTATAAATGCAAGCTCTTGCTGCGTTTCATTTTGCAAGCCTTGAAAACAGACATGTTTCAAAGGAGTTTGGCTCAACGGCGGATCTGAACTTGAATTTCATGGCATGCAACCTCAGGGTAAGAACATAAACTTAAGATATGACCTTCTTTCTATTAACGCATTCCTCCTAAATAAAGTCAATTGCAACATATAATGAGAAAAAAAATCTAGGTAAAGCTTGGAACTGTCGAGTCAGACCCAAACAGGTGCCTCTTTTGATATTTCCACACTGACACCGAAGCACATGCAATATCCATAAAATAGGCCAGTTTAAAAGTGAGTTAACAAAGTCTTGATTGTTTTTACAGAATTTTTAATCTGTTTTTGTATTCGCTTTGGACCCATGTGATGCCCTGACACCGGTCATGTGATACCGGCTGCGATAGGCACAAATCCCCGGGCAGCAACAAAAGAAGAAAGAGTAAAAAAGAAAAAGCTGAGAAAAAGCTTGCAATTTGGAAAAAGGCCAATTGTACCCCGGCGAAGGCCTTTTTGATCAGTGAAATGACACATGTGTGCAATATTAATAGCAGTCGATGCTGATATTTTATTTGTTGACCGTCAGCTTTTAAATTCTTGCACACGGAGCTGAAACAGATTCTTCCCAGCAAGCAAAATAAAGATGAACTCCCATATATAAGAAATTTAAATAACTCTTTTCAGCAAATACGCTACCATTACAGCATTATTTCTTCTTCTTTTTTTTTTTTTTTTTTTTTTTTTTTTTGTCCCTTAGTGGAAGGATGCAGGCGAAACACTTTCAACAAGGAAAAACTGAGCGTTGTTACTGGAGCAACATTACAAGCTAAACTCACATTTACAATTTCTAAATAAAAAAAAAATTAGAAAAAGCCTTTCTTTAACACAATTTCACTCTGTAAAACCCTGCTGCTGCTGCTGCTGCTGGGGTTGGTTTTCTTTCCACGTGTAAAACAAGTATTTAATTGACTTGCTACAAATGCTTGGAAATTAAAATAGGGAAAATATCTGTGTTGTTCTCGGGGAAAAAAAAAACCCCAACCAAACTGTACAGATTATTTAAATGAAGTGGAAAACATGTTTGAGAACAAATCGATCCCACACATGCAAACCTCTTATCTGAGCCAGTACAAGATGACAAAAATCTATAAACAGCCCACAGATCTTAAACTTAAATTTTTTTCCATAATACATGCATTACGCTATTGTTTTCAATAAAAAACAACAACAACAACAACAACAAAACCCTTTTAAAGCTAGTAAGTTGGACCATTACAAATTAATCCTGACTTTAATAACTGGTTAAAGACCCCTTCAGCTTTATAAGTAACAAAAAATATTAAAGCCTGTGATCACAGCGAGCTTTTCTCATTTCTCCTCTAACCATTTGTTATTTAATCCAATACTAGTAATCCAATTTGTCCATCAGACTTTTAAAGGGCAGAATGCAACTTCCCCAGCTTAGACACTTTTCAAAGTACAATATATTTTTCAAATGAATGCTGGATGTTTCATTTTTTCCCCAACTGTTCCTAGCTCTAATGTATGAGGAAAAAAAGAACAAGATGAACATTGTTCGTACTGATTAAGTAAGAGCTCATTAAAGAGCTGTCAGTGCCGTACTTTGAATATGCATGAAGCATATAATCAGATCTAGTACCGTCACTAGAGGAGAATACGGTAAGTACAAAGGATTGATTTAATTACTTAGAGTGGGCTGTGGTGGTAAAGCAGTCTTGTTAGCGCAAAAAGAAAAGGAGGTTGTATTCTGGCACGGTTAGGGGAAAAAGGCAGTTTTAGCTTCTGCCACAATACCTAATCTCAGGATAATGCACTTTACATTGTAACTTAAAATGAAGACTGTCAGTTTTCTAAAAAGACCAGAATTCATCTTATCTTGTTTAACTTCACCTGGTTAACTATCTAGCAGAACATATTTATTCTCTTTAACACGTAATTATGCTTATACCTTTTTATCCTATAGTTCAATAATGACTTCTGAAAACAGTCTTCAAATAAGGGCGGGTAGCGCTGCAAACATCATATGCATGCAAAATGCTCGCTAAGAGATTTGAAAACCGCAGAGCCAGAAACTAGGACGAAACAGTAAGTACACGCGCCTTTATGTAAAAAGACAATACAGCTTTTAATGTCAGACTTTATTATTAGATAGGTTCTGAGGAGGATTCTGGCAGGCTTTCTCTAATTTATTTTCTTTTTTCCCCTCTTCCCTTCTGCCTTTTTCTCTTTTATTTTCTTTTTTTTTCTTTCTTTCTTTTTTTTTTTTTTTTTTAATCAATACATTCTTGTTTTATTCTTCCTCTAGGAATCCAGGGGAATTCTCTCACATCAACTCTCAGTGCCACTTTCTAATTTCATTGTCTGGCTTGAGTGGTGAAGGATGCGTGCTCTATTCTTCTCTTCACTTGACATCTACCAGAACCCTCCTCGATGATTAGGAACGAGCCCAGCACCAAGCCTGGAATAGCACAAGACGCTAAATTCTGCCCTCAGAAACGAGAAACTCCTACTGACTTCTGAGTTGTGATTCTGCGCTGTCATAGCCCCTGCGCAGGATTCGATCAAGGCTGCAGCGTCAAGTTTGGTGATTTTGTCCCTTACTGGGACAAATTTTAATGATAGCCAAAACAACGATAGCCAGAATTCTAGTGACAGCAAAAAAAAAAAAAAAAAAAAAAAAAAAAAAAAAAAAAACCAAACCCCTTTCTTTTCTCCTGTGGTTCCTCACACATATTCAAACATAATTTTCCTGACTGTTAACTCAAAACCAACTTGAGCCAATTTTTATCTACAATGCTCAAGAATTACAAGCATGTTTATATGTTACCATTTTTGAGAACAATAAAAGCGACTAGCTTATTTTAACGTTGTACAGCTTCCAGGCAGACTTTTAAAAATACCTTTTCCTTCACATTCTTCAGGATTTACAAATGGATCTTTGTTTACCCTGTAAGCTAATTAGTTGTTAAATATTTAAATAAGAAGCATCTTGACGAATGTCTCTTCTGAATTAACTTGTAAAAACAATTTCTTTTTTTTTTTTTCACTTTCCTGCTAAAAATACTTCCAACCCTACCCCTTACACTCAGCCAGCTATCAGTACATATATGTGCCATTAAACCCATTATTTTTAAGCCGTTTGGGCAGTTAGTCATTAGATAAACCCAATATGGATTAACACAGTAAACCTGTACATTGCTAAGAAAACAGAGAAGAAAGTGCTATGAAACACTGTGAATACCACTTAAAAGGAAGAAAAAGCAGCAACATGCAGGGACAAGATTAGTTTACAGTGTAAATGGATGAACGCAGTAACTCCTCTACACTTTATACCGTTGTAAATCTGTCAAGATAAGCCAATAGATTAATAATTAAAAAAAAAAAAATCCTTAAATGTAAATGTATTTAGCTGTTGTGCAAAAATGAATTACAACCTGCAGAAGATAAATAATAAAAGGTTTCTATCAGCATCCCAAACCAGCCCGTTCAATCTGGCAAGAAATAACAGGTTTACAGAAATCACTTTGTACGCCGTCTTAAGCAGTAATTGTTTTTAAATTTTATTTGCACTGCGTATAGTGTGTGTGCCATGGTGTCACGGTTAAACACAGCAAACTCCCCATGTCTCCCCATTTACCTCAACAGAACTACATGAAAAACAACCTACTTAAGACAGAGCCTATTCTTCACCCATTTGCTGATGTTTACACACAGTTTTAAAAAAGAATAGAAGAAGCTTTCTTCACTCAGCACACTTGGGTGAAGAGGCCAGCAGCAGAATGCCAGCGCATGGGAACTAGAGCGGGGTGAATAATGACAAAAACCGGCCAACTTCGCTCTGCGCCTCTTTCTGGGCTATCTGGTAGTTGACGGAAGGTAGATGACCACCGAGAGCCACCCAAAAGCCAGCAAAAGCCACAAGATTAACGGCGAGGTCTTTTGAAAATGTACCCCACCACTTTTATTTGCCTGCTGAAAAAAAAACCAACAACCTGGTTGCATTCACCCAATCATGGGGACGAGTTTTTACGAGTTTCTGTATTAGGAGCGAGCGGACAGATTGGCTTGTTTACCTGAAGGAGAACATGAACAGCAAATAAAGACTAGTTCTTGGATGTGTCTCATCTTGTCTCATAAGAACCTGAGGAAATTCACTGAAATTGAAGGTGGTGTGTTTAAAACCGATAAAAAGAACGATCTTTCCTCAAAGCCTCATCATTTACCAGTAGAACTCGTCGCCACGAGGCAATATTGCAACTAAGAGCTCAGCAAGAATTAAAACCAGGTTGAATGTTGAATACGGAAAGGCAAAGTTGTAGCAATAAATATTCAAACAAACAAACAAAAAAACACAGGAGGTAGAAATTGGATCCTCCTGCTTTAGGACATGAGCTAACCTTTAATTTTTAGAGGTTAAATGAAACGTTACCTGGGGCCAGGTTAGGCTGTAACTGGCCCCTGCAGAGTGTCTTGCCCCTGCCTGGGTTCAACCCATACCTGTCCCTCTACGGACCAGAGCGTGGGGCTGACCCACCACAGCAATTACAGGGAAGGGATGAGAAATGATACTGGATGTTTGAGCTGACCAACCTCACGTTGCTAACAAAGGCTGATGGAAGGTCTTGAACCCTTTGAAGTCAACAGTAGACTTCACACCGGTTTTAATAGTCTTCTCATCTCACTCACTGGGAACAGCTTACGCACAGAGGAGCTCTTGCTTTTAATGTAAGTTACTGAATTTAACAAATACTTAAGCAAAAAAGCCTATATTCACAACAGATATTCTTTGCAAAGGAGAATTACACAAGACCTACCACAAAACGTGTCCAACGCAACTGAAAGCTACGGTGAAGATTTTCAAACGACTAGTGATCCACAATTTTTCACTGAGTGAAACTGAGGCATCCCAGGAGAGACCTATTTCCTGAAACATCATCCTCCTCTGCTTTCAGAGGACCACCTTTGGTGGAAAAGCTCGGAATTTTGGTTAAAAAAAATTCTTCAAAGTTCTCAGTGTCAAAACGGACCCTGCAGTAGGCATCCCATAGCACGAAGAGATGAGCTGCTCCACCTTGAGGTTAATGCCTCCTGTTTCAGATTACCATGCCCAGCTTTCTTCCAGAATACTGCTTCTTTTCACTGAACCAGGACCTCCTCAGTTATTAAAAATCACTGAAAATAACACCAAGAGAGAAACAGGACGAGACCATTGTTTAGATGACACTACAGAAGAGCTAGCTAGCACATGAAGCCCTAGCACAGTTTTCTGAGTCTGAACTGGATGGGAAAACGCCCAAGGAACATTAGAAAGGCAAATTCATGGCCACTAACTTGCTGCCTGAGAGCAGTTGAGAAGGAGACATTGATGTCCACACAATGGAGTCTCATAAAGGTAGGTACCGACTGCCAAGAATCTGCCAGGCAGAGTTACATTGCAGCGCATTGTCTGACTCCATTTCAGCTCCCAAAACTACTGTAACCCTAACGAAAGGGAGCCGCCGCCAAGGGAATGCCTTTATCACAAGCACACATCGAATTAGCTTAATATCGAACAGGAAACTTGTAATTTCTTTGGTTTCTGAAACATAATAAATCAGAGAGGCGATTTAAAATTTGGAGAGCTGTGTAAACAGAAGGTCAGGGTTCGGCCACATCCCAGCGCGTGTGAGGATTTATTCTATCTGGAGTGGGACTGACTCACAGGAATACAAGCATTTGTGGCCTGCAGCCCTGGCCGCCTAAAATTACCACAAGGCTGAAACTTCCACAGAAGGATGAACTGCCTGAAAGATTGCTGATTTTCTCTACATGATGAGTCAACACAGCAGCCACTAGAAAATAACAGAAAAATCAACAGAAACAGATTGTATAGGCTTGATAAAGATTACAAATATATTTTGCATGTGGGACCACCAATCCAGGCCAAGAAAACACATAGTTTGTGGCCCAAAATTCAGGCAACAAGAGGTGGGATTCAACTGAAACATCTGGAGAGCTTCCTGCCTTGAGCACAGTGCCTACAGGGATCCTAGCACTGAGCAGGACCAACGTTGTACTTTATCACCCTCTGGTATTTTTTGTATCCAAATTTTCTCACATAGCATAACTTCAGAAGCAGCACAGGCTTGGGAAAAGCATACATCAGACCTCTGCTCGCAGCACAGGAAACACGCACCATTAACCAACACACTCGAACCTTTGAAGCTACGGAAGAAACAGTAGTTCACGCTTGGAAATTCACCAAGAAGGGGATGATGGTCTGGCAGATGAACTATTTCACTTGCAGGTCGACGAGTAGAGTTGGATGCTTTCTTATGAGTGACGGTAATTTCTCTGTGTCTCATAACTACTCCATGAACCATCTGCCTGTTTACTTGGCAAGTGATGGCCGGGTAAGATTCTGAAATGAGAGGCCAGGTAACCTTAAAGTCATTGGATTGTGCTCTACAAGGCAGCATATTATCCCCTTTTTACCAAACGTTGCCTTCCTTCCTTCTGAACATATTTTCCTGGAGCTGGGAAGGGGTTGCGAACAGTTTAAAATGACTTCTTTGTCCACTAAAGAATTTAACCCAAGCAACTGCCTGAAGTGAGATGGTGGTTGGCAATGAATGTGACCTTGTATCGGTGTTACTGAAGATGCCTACTCTTACTGGGAGCTGGCAGTTTGCGCTTCTGGGATCCAAAGCTTCCCAGGGCTAACCGGGCAAGTTCAGCTAGGCTGAGGTGTCCTGGGGCCCCACAGTTTCCAGTTTTGACAGAAAAGGTGTTTTTGGTGGCAAACGTGAGAAAACCAAGAAAAAATAACAAGGCTTTCTGCAGACTGCAGTGGCATCATGGGCTTGGAGCCCCAGGGTGACCAAAGTGCCTTTCTCCTCGCCTTCTCTTTACAGGCAGGCACTGATTGTGGAGAAAGCTAACTTCCAGGCATAAAGCCAAAGACTATGCCTACCACATGAAAGAGCATTTATACTGCAATACCACAAAGAAAGATGGAAATCAGTTAAAAGAAGCAAGTGTCTGTTGGGTCTTGCAAGACTTTTGGAAGGCTCGCAAGTCTATTCGTAGTGCCTAAGGCTCTCCCAGAGTAGCCTCCTGCTACACAGGCACCGCTGTGCTCGGGCTCTCTTCTTCAAGCTGGCTTCAAGCACTTTGTTGACAGGTTCTTTTAAGGCACTGATGAGGCTACCAGCCAGGGAAGCGTGGAGAGGAGGCCGACTTATCGTTCAGTCCTTCGGCAGCCAATGGCAATTCTGTGTTACTTTGAGAAAAAAATAAATATTGTCATTGTTGCTGCTGAGCTGCTTTAAGGATTTAATGAACTTGGCCTGGGAAGGCTGAACATGCACGCTGCCACGTATGGTCTTGGAAAGGTCTCCTCCTGGGAACTTCTGCCTAGCAATGCACAGATTTAAGACTGAAGAGACGTGGTGAATCAGAGTCAGAACTGTGAACTCTGGGGTTTGGCATGGTGTGTTCATTCTGTGGGAGCTCCTCAGCTGTAGAAATGCTGGCAATTTGGAAAGATATGGCCAGATGGTCTTCCTTTACCAAGAGAAAGTCAAGACTGATTCACAGGAACTGCTAATGGGAGGAGATGGAGACTGGGGAGGAAAGAGTTTGCCAGTAAGAGACTGTGGAGGCAACACGACAGAAGGGAAACCGGAGAAAGGTTGGCGAGCCTCAAGAACTCAAGAAGTTCTTGATGGCTCATAAAGTGCATAGTTCTGGCAACTACAAAAGCAATACTTGTGCAGAAAATTGTGTAGGAAAGATCTGGACCCTGAGGACTCACATCAGAAAAACAGCTTACTAGTGTGCCAGTTTATCTGCATTAACAAATTTTAAGGAATGGCTTTGCACTGCACGGATTCAGTACTAGGCGGCGTTTCTACAGAGCTCTGTGGGCTTCAGGTCAGTCAAGTCACAGTTGGATGCAATGTAGAAGCACATCGAGAAGCAGAACTAAACTTAGAAGTAAATAAGATCTCGACCATAATGTTTTTGCGCTTCTTTCACCCAGGGTTTCGGTAGTTGACAAAATTCACATTACCATAACCCTGGCAGCAAGTTAACATCCCTGAACACTGCAGAGAGAAGCACCTCATCAAGTGCTTTATAATATTGCTTTGCTTCAAAAAAATAGCAGTGACTACCAATGCATAGTTTGGTGAACTGTTACCACATTACAATAAGAATCACTAACTCTTGTGCTCGTATCAAATGTCTTTTCTTCCCCCCAGCACAAATTGCTATTAGTATATAGCAACGTAGGATATTAGTAATATCCTTCTAGCCTCCTAATTGTCAGGTATTTCCGATAGGGAATGCTCACAAACTAATACCAGCAAAAAACCAAACCAGTGCCACATATGTATCATTCATGTATTCAGACTTTTTTTGAAACACTTTCACTCACTTTTTATGCTAAATGTAAAAAGGTAAATGGTAAAGATGTTGTTTTCAGTGATACTTCAGAATTTTCTGTCTTGCCAGACTGCCATCGTTACACCATCCTTTCTCTTGCTGTGCTTTGCCATGTGCATCTTTGTCTTTCACAATACGGTTGGACAACTCTCTACCACCTCGTGCTTTGGCAAGTTTTCAGTTCACCTGAGACTAATCGCGCTGAGCTAAGCAAAACAACAGCGTATATGGAAAGCAAGGCTGGCAAACTGCTACAAAAACTATGGTGTTATTAATTCATTCTTTCTGATTTACATCAGATATGGAAACACGAAGAGACCATGATGATTTCCCTACCTAGCTACAACTTCTTCTTTATGTATACACACCGATATTTTTCACACTGGTTGCTTGCGAGCCTGAAGCTGGTGGCAAAAACGATTTTTAAATGGAGCTCGTCTCTCAGGCAAAACTGAACGTTCATCATTTTCCTCCCGCAGCCCTGACACTGGTGAATACAAATCTGCATTTACTTTTGAGAACTCCAAAGAGAATTGTGAATTCAATTGTTTTTAAAAGACAAAACTTGGCTTAGGGAGCAGGATGCCTCCTCCTAGCTTATCCCTCCCTCCCCCAGCGCAAATTCGTGTCACAGACTGGACGACTCCGGTAAGAAGCATTCAAGGCAGTATAATACAGACTGGTAAATACAGCTTGATAATCAGGTTTGTGAAGGTGCAGAGCATATAAGGGATTTATTTTTGATAGTGAATCTATACACATATACATCATCAAGCCCCCACTGAGAAGCAGACCACTCCAAGTGATTAATACAGCTAAAGGGGGCAGATAAGAGATCAATGACAAAAATCACCTGGTAAAAAAAAAAAGTAAAAGGTGTTGCATTAAAAGGGCTTTTACTTTGCATGAGAAACAATACCGAGAAACCTGTATTTTAGCACTTGTACTCAAGGAGCACTCCAAAGTATGCCGGGATGAGAACAGAAACCCATCCTTTCTAATAATCTTGTGACAAAAGCTAAAAGACATCATCCTATTAACTAGTGATCTCAACTGCTAATGCAGAGTACTTCCTGGTGCCTTTTATGTAGAATGCCGCTATTAAAAAACCACTAAACATTCACTGTGAACAACACAGAATCATTCATCTTTTATCAGCATCTCTTGTTAGAGGAGTATGAGAGGGGCTGAAGGTGTCATTGATATTATAGAGTGGAAATTAATCAGAAATTTTTCTCATATTTTCCTCATCACACTCATTTACTTTTGTACAAATTTCCCCCTGCTAAAAAGTTCATACCCAGCCCCCTGTTGTACGCTTTTAAGTTGAGAATATTCAACGAGTGCGTCAACTGAAAGGCACCAGGTCCGAACACAAAAAGCATTCGAAATTCTCATTTAGTTGTCTTTATTTTGCTAGCGCCATGTGGTCCTTGAAGATGTAGAAAACACGGGAAGCCGAGTAAAGATCAGAGCAAGCTCATTAGCATTCTGACAAAATTGGAGTGGTGGAGATGTATAGTTTGCCTAGTTTGTCGTTTTGAAAGCTACCGGTGGTAAGCTTTCTATTTCATTGTGCTTTTGTCTTTTTTGGGGGTTTTCAACGCAGCGGGGTGGTTGTTAGCCTAGGTTTTCACAGTGCATTGTGGGAACCTTGCCTGCACATTCAGCCCTTATAGTATCACTCCAGTTCAAGTCAAAAAGTTTGGGTTTTTTTTTTTCTTCCCTATTTATTTCATAATCGCCTATACTAATGCATAATCGTTGCCTGGCTGTCAAAACCCATCCTGTCCGACACCTGGTTTATAAAGTTAAAAAAAAAAAAAAAAAGAACAACAAAAAAACCCCAAATAAAATACACTCTGAGCTGTATTTAAAAATAAAACCTTTCATACATGTTGCTAGTTTTCTTCAAAAGACAAGAAGAAATTAAATTCCACTGTTTACAATAAACTAGAAATGAATTTGAGACAGATCCAGTTGATTAGAATTCAAAAGACACTCTTTCACCGTATAAGATCCCCAATTCTATTTCAGAGCCTCTTGAAGGAAAGATGGGTTTATGCTCCAGAATTACGTAAATAATGAATTACCTCTTAGAAGACCTAAAGAAGTTATTACTCTGGTCATTTGATTTATTTTTTTATTATTTTTTTTTTTAAACACAAGGCTCACTTTGAAGGGCTAAAAGGGCTACATTAATGCTGCTATTCGACATGAACGTTTCCAAGTTGCAATGAAATGGATAAAGGTCTTTTTGGATGAATTTATCTGCTAAATCCTTGTGGTTGCCCTCCTATCTCGGATGATGACCCAAAAGAATGTCAACAGCTCATTTCCCAGAGAGCTGGAAAGAGTCACTACACAAGCCATAATCTGCACGTTCTCAAAGAACCGTTTCAAACATTACATTTCACAAGCTGTTTAAAGAGATTTATTTCCCTCCACCACCACCACCTCTCATCTCCACTATCCTACCAGTACTTTGGACATCAGTGCTTCAGAAATGAGGGCTTTAACCAAGTTGAAACGTGACTTTTTACGTACTGCGCTGGTGGGTCGTGCATACGTGCACACATGTACGCGCACCGTACAACACGTGAATGCCCGCGCTTTCCCCCACGCTTCCAAGTCACGGCGGTGCTAAATTCTAGTCACGCTATGGCGGGGCCAAGTCAATGCTAAGAACCCAAATAGAGGAAGTCGCCCCTAATTTACTCACTGGATTTTTTTAATATAAGGTGTGTCAGGCTGCCAAAATCGCAGATATCCCTTCAGTGGGAAAGGATGAAACCCGGCTTGAAAGGAGTTACAACTGTGTAGATTTGGATACAGTAAATTTTACAATGGAGTGGGGATTAAAGATTTATTTACTTAGCAAGGGGGAAAGGATAAATAAATATTAAGAGAAAAAGCCCCTTTATACAAAACCTTCAACATTCTTTCTTTCTGTCATGCGCTTGGATAGCATCATTACTTTTGTCAAACCAGCCAGTTTCTACTGACCACAAAAAGCAAATGGTCAGGCCAAAGAGGGAACACTGGTCTTTAAAAACAAAAAAAAAAGTACAGGCAGGTAAATGCCTGGAGACAGAAAGCTCTGAGATACCCCCATAGCCATGCGGATTGACAGATCTAAATTTTTCCATCATGTTTAAAATCTAATTTCACTCTATGCCCATGTAAAAATACATGAAATTTAATGACAGGAGGTGTTGCAATGTTTAAGCTGTACATGAAGAACTATATTCCCTCCCCAACTAAAACCAACCCCCCCCAGCCCTGCGAATTAAATAGCAGGCGTTTTTTTAAGCTTAACAGAATTTTGCCAGCTCTGAGATGCCACCTTTATTTCAAATCTGCTTTTAATCACTCGGTTCCTTTTCACTCCGGTTCCAACTCCCAGCAGAGGCAAATAACCCGGAGACTGTTATCCGCACCACAGTAAAGGCAACTGAATTATTTTCTATACTTTGCAATGTGCTTATAGCTGCAAAATTATTTATCTCCTTCACTGCGTTCTACTACGAAAGTTTCCTCCAGAAGAATCGCCGGGACCAGCCATATCAAATTAGAGGGCAGTCAGGAGTGTCTAAGTCCAGCTTTAAAACAAATATCATAACAATTACTTAGCCATATGGAAAATAGGGTATGTCTTTCCTGAAAGCTTTTATACATTTTCTATCTCAAATTTCAACTTCATTAGAAACTATTTCTGACTAGCAAGCTGCAAGATTGCTAAATATCTAACTGTTAACTCACCATGAAGAAAGAGACTCTTTTGAATGGCAGAACTTTTCCAAGATGCAAATGAACAATAATCTAATTTCGAGAGTAAATTAACTGAAGGATTCATTTTAATATGTTTCAAAGTCTCCGAAATTAAGTGGCAGTTGCGACCTATGCCGTACACAGACATGCGTGCGCCCGCGCTCACATACACACGCTACGGCAGCACCCCCGCCAGACCCGACTCCCATCTTCAGAAGAACTCACATTGTACTTATGTTTAGGTTCCTATGACTTAAAGGCCAGATGTTTCACAAACGACCAACAATTGGAGGTTAGAATAAATTAATGACTGATTTCTGAGCTTTGATGGAATTAAGCATACTTCTTTTCTCAATGTGCCATGTGAATGTTCGCCCGTTAAACTTTTTTTTTTTTTTTTTTTTTTTTTTTTGACAAGTGAGGCCACCCGGCAGAAAACAACTGATGCAAAACCCAGGAGTAATCCCTCTGTTTAGTTCAACACTGTGGTTAGCCTTAACACTGCCTCTATTATCCAATGGATTTAGAGAAACTTTCATTTATTTGTTGGCCTCAGTCTTCCAACTTTGTTGCCTTCTTTAAAGGGCCCAAGACCCATTCCTATGTAAATACATTTGCATAGGGCCACAATGAAACGTTCTGGGACTGGGATTAAACTCACAGAACGAGATAGATAGCTGCCCTGCGCATATTTGTGATCTTCACGTAAGTACTTTCACAAATACATACGAGTAAATGAAGCTGATGTCAACTCTCACTACGGGACTTTAAAAGAAACGCTCCGTCACAAACTACGTCCCAAAGCCCCGAACTCCGAAACAACTGGCAGACGCAGCACCCAAACGTGAAATTACAACATAGATAATGAACAAAAAGTCCTTTTCATGTGGGAGCTGTTAAGATCGGCACTTTACTTGCTGCAAAATGTCATCGCCTCTCCTAACCTGTTCCTGTTGCAGCAGGACAACCGGATCCCTGTTGTAAAAGTGATGATTCACAGCTACCTGGTTTTTCACTTGTTTTTTTTTCTTCCTGCCTCTGTTTATAAAGCGTACCTAAGGTATAATGTAGTATTATTACTGTACACAATACAGCCTTCTTGCAACCAATTCAAATACAAAGCTTTGCATCCAGCGAGTCTATTAGGAAACAGCACCAGGATTAATACTTGCAATTACAACCCTCAAAAAATGCAGGTGGACTCTCAGTGCAATTTCGCCATTCCCACATGCAAAATGTCAATACCTTAAAGGTTTATGTTCCGTAGGAGAGGGACGATGGACCTAAAGCATACATTAAGGACTGGTTTTGTAATTTCACTGGCACTGAGGACTGTGGGCCAGGAATTGCAACTGAATATATTCTTTTGCTATGCATTTAAGGAGATAATACCTTCTTCCAGGGGCTCAACGAACATAGATATCTAATTCCTTGTTTTGCAGTACAGTCTGATTTAATCTAGTTTAAAAAGCTTTGTATACATAACTTAAAAAAAAAAAATCATACTATAGCGTTGTTCAAGTCCACTGCTAAAATGATTAAAAAAATTAAGCCAAATATATCAAACTTATTCACATACAAAAATACACTAGCCACTAGCAAATGACTTGCATAACTGGAAGTATGTTAATGAAGACACTGGCACAAATCATCAACCAGTTCTGATTTACATTTTATTTTCCTTATTTTCCTGACTGTAGGGAGAGTCTCTCCTGCCCCGTGTAAATACCATACACAAACCCAATTTCTCTCGTTGGACTAAGCACATCAATACAAAAGCAAATGAACTACCAAAGTGCCCTAATTAACAATTTTGCAAGTGAATGCAGACATCAGTGCCACACTGCAGCCATTAAAGTCTATTCCTTGCCATATCTGTTTCTGTTAACATTTCAATAGACCAATTAAATGACCTTTCCCCCCCTCAAACTCAATTAAGCTATTTGAACATCAATTGATAACTTACCATGTATTTATGCAAAATGCGCGAGAGATTAATTTCCCCCTCCCCCCCCCAATCCTAATGATGTTTTGAAGAAGAGAAAGCTATCTTAACTCTGCTGTCCTGGTATTCCATGGAGAGGGGCCCTGGGATGGGCTTGCCTCCCAGGGGAGCCTGGTGGGCACGGTGGCACGGTGGCGGGCGGGTTGGAGCAAGCAGGTGCGAGGCAGATATTCTTCTTCCATGCCATTTGGTCCCTACCAAGCAGCTGCCTTGGGAGGTCAAAAGAAAGCGGAGACAGCCATCTCTTTCAGCTTGGTGGGAGTATCACATCGCTGGGTCACAGCCAGCACGCTAGTAGGTGGCACAGGGTCACACCAGCCAACTTGTAGAATCATTTCTTTTTTCTCTGTTTTTTTCCCCATTTTTAATTTTTTTTTTTATTGTCTTGAATTTTTTACATCTCGTTCTACAGTGAAAAAGCCAAAGGGGTGCCGCGAGGCGTACACCTTCCCGAGCACGGCATGGTAGGTGTGACATTTGACTTCAGCCTGCCTGCCCCATGCTCAAAGAGGTGATTTGCTGACATTTGCATTTTCCCAAGGGGCTCGCCACCCCATGAATCTGTTTGTCACAAATTCAGGGGACTTGAGCGGAAGGAGTAAAGGCAGCGCTCGGAATTCTTTGCTCATGTTAAAGGCTAGATAAGGGTCAGTGTCTCCTCTTTAAGAGCTGGCCTTTGCCTCTCAGCCCAGGTAAACAGTTCCCCCCAGGGTGTGTAGATAGGGACTGAAAGCCTGGGGATTTATTGAAAATAAGACCACCTCCATCTAGGACAGAGGCATTTTGATGCCGCTGCTGCGACTAATTTAAGTGAGAAACATAAATTTGTTGGCTTCAAGAATAAAAAGGAGGATGACAAATCTTCCAGGAAAAATGAGTGATTAAAGTTTAGGTCATTCAGAGGAAAGTCCCTCTCAGCAGACTTTTTCAGATATCCAAAAAAAGCTCTAATTTTAAACTAAGAAGATATCAAGTAGAAAAGTGGAGTACGTCTCAAAAAAAAAAAAAAAAAAGTTGTACCTGAACAAATTAAAAAAAGTACTAAGCCCCAAAAGTAATCTTTCTTAAATTAAAAAAAAAAAAAGTAAAAAGAAACCGAGCTAAAGAAATTACCCCAGACCTTTTTCAGAATTCTTTGAAGATGGGTAGGAGAGAAAATGAAGATCCAACTCTAACAATTCTATTTGAAGTTTTAGTTTGAATCCCTTAAAAAAAAAAAAAAATTCTAGTGGCACCCTGGGATAGTTCAACAAAGGCCTGGTTTCTGGGAAAAAAAGCATTGTCCCTTTCAGAATGTTAATCTGGTATATCACTTGCTACTACACCCCAGCATGTACTTTTGCTCATATCGACAATTAAAAGAATACATTTATTAAATAGTCTTATCACTGGATGTTATAGCTTGTAATTCATGCTAACTAGATAACCAAAGTAAATTTTATTTAAATTCTCATTTCTTTGTGAAACTTTGTAGATGGTGCATATCTCATGATTAACGGACAACGTCTAAAGCATCCCGTCCTCTAATCTTCCTAAAATCCCTTTTCATCCGATTGTTTAAGACTGCTTGAAAGGCTAACACCAAGCCTAAGACTACTGCACATTTGGGGGAGGGGAGCCTCTGTAGGTTAGCTAATTAAACTGTTTGTCTTCTGAAACATTTAACTGGCTTTAGAGATTATTCTAATTAAGAACGATGTTAGATGTATTTTTTAATGTAGCTATTAAAATTAATCATAATCCAGCAATCTCATGTACTGAACTATGTAAAGAGATGTGCTTGAAATCCTGCTGCATTTTTCTTTATTTGGGAGCAGATCGTTATGGATTCTACGAAACACGCATCAGCTGAAATGTAATTTTTAATTAAGAATGCCTTGTGACACTGTAACTTTTACTCTGTATTTACGAAAGGTAAATAACTGACCTCAGCATAGCCAGGGACTATGGTGTTTCCCAAGTAGTACAACTACGCTAGGGGAATATTAGCTCTCATTCATACTGTACATCTTTTTCTCTCTACTTCGCAGCCCGTGTATTCAATTGAAGCGAAGGAAATCCATTAATTTTGGAAGGTCTGCAACTTGGCACTTGCAACTTCTCGTGCTTTTCTTTACTCGACGTACAGCAGAGCTCTCACAAATATTGCTGGCAGGAAATTTTAAAAACAGAGACCACATAAAAAAGTTGGCATTCAAACAGAAAGAACGGCTGGGGCTAGAAGCCAATATGTAAATTGGTTAGTTGAAAAAAAAAAAAAAAAAGAAAAAAATGTAGTACGATTTTCTCCTTAAATAATTAAGAAAACAAAACCAAAACAAGAGCGAGAAACAAATGAATTATGATTGCAGTACACACAACAGGCAGCCTCTATCAGAACTCAGAAGGGTATTATACTCTAAACACTTTTTC